>CM053783.1:633560033-634955033 GCA_028749045.1 Cupressus sempervirens | reverse complement strand
TCATTGAATGCCATCCACTTGCATATCTCTAACAAGCTTAGTCTAATCCTAAATCACCTCTAATCCCCCCTCTAACCTTGTCACATTCCCTAAGCAAGCTTAAGACTTTCCTAAGCCAAGCAAAGTCAACAATCTCAACTCCCTCCAAAATATCCTAACCACCCAACCATGAATGCTCTTACAAAGCTATAAAGACTCTTACAAGCCCATTCATTGCTCTTACAAGCCATTAAGAAGGGTCTTTATGAATATATTATCCCTTAAGCCTCCTTTGTTGACTCATCCTTGCCCTTTCCTCCATCTTCTCACCTTGTCACATGTGTCACTCCTTGATTGGCCGTAAGGAAGCATAATCCATGTGCTCTCCTCTCATGCAATTTGAGCCCTTCATGAGCTTTTCCCCATCCTTGCATCTTAGCCCTCAAATCCTCAAGCCCTTAGCCTATGAATTGGATCCCCTCCCAAGCCATATCATCACAATCCTTGAGCTAAAGTTATAATGCCCTTTTGAGAAGCCTAAATTCATACTTATCCATACACCCACACCCAAATACCAAGAATCCATTGAAGTTAGTTTGAGAACCTTGAGCACACATCCAAAATCCTATCAAATGGACTCATCCCAAAAACAAGAAAGGTCTTATTGAGAGAACCTCTTAATGGTTCATATTCTTAATTGAGGGCTTGTCTTAGTCTCTCATATATGTTATATTGATCTTGTTAGTTAATTCTTTGTTTTTTTAAATAGATTAATATTTCTTGCTAACATATTAGTGTATATATTTTGACACGCTCGGTGGGACCCCCGCTATGGGTCATTTCAATCAATATTTTGTTGTTGTAAACTAACCATCTAATGTTTATTATTGTTTGAGTGGGTTGTAGGGTGTTTTTATTATTTTTGTAGGTTGAAGGATGCACTTGGGAGAAAGACATATCCTCTAAAACTCGAAAATAATAAAAAAAATCAAAAAAATTTGGAAAAACTCGTGCATTTTAGTTCTGTTCGCGCAGTGTTGTCTCTACAGTTCAGCGTCTCTACAGATTGGCATCTACACCTGGTCAACTGTCATCTCTGCAACCTCAATCATCGTCTTCGAAGTTTGGCATCTTTGCTTGGTCTACTGTTGGTTGCACCGCCACCAAATTGTCATCTTCACAATCTAAACTGTCATCTCCACCACCGCAATCTAAACTGTCATCTCCGCCGCCGTCAACCTAAACTGTCGTCTCTGCAGTTTAGTGTCTCCACCTATTTTTTGGTTGTCTGTGCTGCCAAACTAAATTGTCGTCTCTGCCTCTTTCTTTATCGTCTCCATAGATTGGCATCTCCATAGTTCAGCGTCTTCATAATTTGGTGTCTCTGCTTGATGAACTGTCGTCTCCGCCTGTTATTTTTGCATTTCTGTTTTAGCATCTCTGTTCCTACACTTTTTATTTTTTATTTTTTATTTTTTTTAAAGTATAAATCAAATTTTAACTTTTGGTGGTTCCATAGAGTAGAGGTTTTTCTAAGCATTTTTATGCCTAGGAAAAAGAATAAAAAAAAGTTAATTTTATTTTTCCCATAGTTAAGCTTCAAATTTTGAGATTTTTGGGTGACTAATCAAATTGGCTTTTGTAGCTTTGCAAGTTAGAGCATTTATGAAACCACTAACCATGTTTCTTGCAGGTTCTCCTTACATAGTTTAATGCTCTTGAAAAATGAACTTGAATGTTTAAACACTTGTCTTTCAATGTATGTCGCTTAAATCAATCTTGAATGCCATGGATTAAAATTAGTTTTTCTTGAAATGCATGCTTAAAACAAACAAATACAATCTTGAATGCAAAAGGGTCAATTAATCATTACAATACATCACACTTCATCTTTTGGGGCATAAAGAATCCACATTTTAGAAATTTTCTAAGTTACAAAAACTAATTAAAGATGCTTTGAGTGAGTTTGTAGTTGGACTCACCCTCTTTAATCACCCATCAATTTAACCATTGGTTGCAATCTCAGTGCCATCTATAGGGATGGATATACTTAAGAGGGTGTTAAGTGCTCCACGCAAATCAAACTCCACTCACTCGAGTTTTTAAGTGGCTTTTCTAAGTTAGAAAATCTCTTGAATGAGCATTAGTCTCGCTAACACTTCATTTGGGCATAAAAAATTGAACAAATCTTAATGTGGAGGGCCTCCAGGTGCACGCTTCACAATCGAGTTTCACACATCTTTGTTTTGGGCTTAAAACAAAATCACACCAACTCTTGAATGTCTTAAAAGAAATTAATCGATACTTGATGTGGAGGGCCTTCGGGCGCACAGGTTTACTTTCTTGTTGACCCTAACTCTTCTTCTTGTTTGCATTCTTCGATCGATTTTTCTTTGTTGACACATTTCAAAGTTGGAATTGAACATTTGCATCTTAAACATGAGTGCTTGCAAAGTCTAGATCAGCACACATAAGAGTCAGTTGGTAAAAGAAAAAATATGTTTTTTAGCCCAAGATCATCCAAGTCTTCTCTCCCCTTGTCATCTTTTGAGGCCATCTTAGGTGCATAAGATTAGGATACAAAATCTTGTTTAAGTTTTAGGAGGCCTACTTGGAGATTTCATCACCCCTTGGATGACCTCAACTCCAGCATTTTGGCGGAGTATAAAAATTGGGAGGTGAATCCAAAGACACCTCTCTTGAAATCAAGATTTTGACACTCAGGCTAAGCCTCAAGGAACTTTATACCCTTGAGAAGTGAAAGAGGAGAAGTGGGTTACCGCTCCTCTCGGCTGTGTGACATTTTTTGGTTTCATCTACGGATTTGGGCCTCACGTACCTTGGGTATATCGAGGACTCCCTAGCTAAGCCAACTGTCAACCTTGCAGACAACCATCTAGGGTGTTAATGTGTTTGAAGTGACTGATCAAAACATTTGTAAAACATACACACTTCTTGGCACAAGTATCACATTCTGAGAATCAAAAACTTCTATCTAGTTGTTCCTATCTATTGCTTGATTTTTTATTTATTGAATGAATGTTTGCCAAACTTGCTCAATCTTAGCTTAGGGCATACTTAGCATAGTCACTGCCTATTTCAGAAGTTGAAAAAATTGAAGAAAAACAACCAAGATCTCTCAAAGCCAAGAAAACTCAAGAATTTATGTCAGAACAACCCAAACCCAAATAGAAGTTTCACAAAGCCAAACTCAAGCCATCTCAGGTATACCAAGAAATTGTAGCTAAGAAGAAGGAAGTAACACCAAGCCCTCAAATTGCCAAACTCCACAAAGCAGAAGACAAAGCTGTCGGTAAAGCCCTTCAAGAAGCTTGGTTAGATTCCACTATCAAATTTAGCAAACATCCAGAAGTTAACCTTGCTTATGCCTTACCAACTAGGCATGATTTCTATGATTAGACCCCCTTGCTTCTCCACATCTTCTTGCATAAGCTTCACTTTAGATTCATCTTTGTAGGTAAGCCAACCATCTTTAGTCCTCCCCTTAAGCATTTTAGCTCATCCATCTCATTTAGAACCAAACCATCTAGCCAGTAATCCAAAAACTTCACATCCAAGCCTTCAAAATTGTTGTCACCTTGCCGAAGGTTTTCTATTCCTACCATCTTACAAATCCACCAATCTCACCAAGGTTATCCCTTTGACAGAGCTTTGTCTAGGGTAATCTAGCTTTGTCACTTGTTATCCCTCATCACCTTGAGCTAAAGGTTGGGATCCACAAGTGGTCAATCTCGTGTTCTTCCTAAAGGATCATTAGTCTATCCTTAAGTTGACACAATCACCACCAAGCTTACACATAGGAAAGAAGACCTTTCATGCTTTGGCAACATATCTTTGAAGTTAGAACCCCCAACCCAATCCTCCTTAGGTTTTGTCAAATAGCTTTGCCTCAACCTAGGAAATTGTTTGCATAGAAAAGCCTTCCCCTTTTGCATCCATCAACATTGTTGCATCTCATCCCTAGGAAACATTCTACATTTTCATGCCACCTGTCACTCGCTTAGCCAAGAAGACAGAAACAATGGAGCCCTATCATTTGGATCAAATAGCTTCGCTCCCCTTGAGGAGTCAACCATCCTTCAGCCCAAAGAACACTATACCATCACCTACTGACATTGAAGCTTTCATGAACCAACAAGGAAATGTAGTATTGATGAATGCCATTATAGACAAGAACAAAGAAACAATCATGGCTAACTTTTGAAGGGACAACATCAGAGCCTTTGACTTTGGAAGACCTCCCCCCTTATCAAATCCATCTCACCCCTTGTTTGAGAAACTCCCACCACCCATAGGCTCTTATGATTCAAATTATCCTCAATATGTGTCAAAAAAAGAGCCTCAAGCCAATCCATATGACCCAACAGACCCAAACAGACCAGCCTCCACCCAAGTTTAAATCTCCCTTCTGCAAGCCAATCCAACCACCGCCACTCCACCATTGGTCCATACGACTCCATCCCAAACTCCCTTCACCCAAAACACCTCATCATTCACTCCCTTCACTATTGTTGTTGCTGCTCTCCAACCTAGTCTTCCAAATCCACCCATCTCCCAAATCAGTGCTAGCATCTTTGGCCAACCTTAGCAATATACAACTGGGATGCCATCCATGGGGCCAAGTAATCAACCTTTTATCACCCCTAGCCTGTTTACCTCAGCTCAAAACACCATTCCATCATTTCCACTAGGTCCTTGGAGCTCAGTGCCATCACCCACAAATCCACAAGCTACTACCCTCACTCCACAAAGCTATCAAACCCCACAAGCTACTACCAATGTTCTACCAAGCTCTCAAGTGACCCAAGCTCCTGCCACCACTCTACCAAGCTTTCAAATCTAGCCACCAAGCTATCAAACCCCATCAGTTCCATTTCCAAGCTTTCAATTCCCACCACCTCCACCACCAACTAATTCATTACCTCCTATTACCAACTATTTTTCTATGCCACTTCTAGGAGGAAATCCACCACCACCAACCACCAATTACTTGGCCTCTTTTGCCATGCAGATACCTTCCCAAATGGGGGCACAACCCACATATATTGGTCAAACTCCTCAAATCCAAAGTCAAGTTCCACAAGCTCCCCGATCCTTTCGCCAAGCTTCACAACCATCTTATACCTTACCTCCACAAAGCAATCAATTTATCCCATAGCCAACTTATGTTCCTCAATCCAAACCTCAAATCCAATATCAGCAGCAAGCCTCGCAACACATGTAGTAATATGTGCCACCTCCACCTCAGCAACCCATCATCCACCATTCAGTTTCCCAAGCCATGTATAATCCGTACTAGCCCATACCTCAAAGCCATCCATATTCCATTGCCCCATCTAGCACATACCTACCTCAGGGCACTCCTAGATTGGGGGCACCCCAGCCATCACCCATTAATGCAGAATGGGAAGCCATGAAGATAGCTTTGAAGAACATCCAAGAGGGAAATGATCCAAAAACCTTCAAGTTTGAGAATGTGTGTCCTTACCCATTTCACAGAGCCATTACCATGACACCATTTCTCAAGCATTTTGAGACACCCAAATTTGACAAATTTAGAGAAAAAGGAGACCCTGTCACACATATCAAAAAATTTTACATGCACTTCCAAGAAGTGGCATACGATGACGTCTTTTTCTTGCGACCTCTTTCCCAAAAGCTTGGTCGGACCAGCTCTTGAATAGTTTTATAGAATCCCCTATGGCATAATTAAAATTTTTGCTGAATTATCTAAGGCATTGGTAGCCCAATATGCCCATCTTGTTGAAACAGAGCTATCAGTAGTTGATCTTGTCCACACTAAGCAAAAAGGTGGAGAAAGCCTTCTCGAATATCTACAAAGATGGAAAACCCTTACCACCTGCATATCTTGCACCTTGCTAGAGCACCATTTGGTGAAAATGTTTATTGATAATGCCCATCCCATCTTGGCTCACCACATGACCATGAACTATTTGCAGACCTACAAAGATATCAAAGAAAAAGGAATGATCCTTGAGCAAGGACTTATTAAAGATGGTGTGCTCAAGATTTATAAAGAAGCCAACCAAAATCAAACACATTCAAACGACAAGTCTAGGTATTGGAACAAAAACAAGCACGTTGCAATAGATGGCGTCACTCACACCAGACATGTGAATATTGTTAGTCCTTCTCAAAACTAGTCCAACCCACCATATCAACCAAACAATCAAGAAGCTATCAACTACCAATAGCAGAATAACCAAAGCTATCAAAACCACAATCCAAGACCCAACTTCCAAGGGTCTAGCAATCAAGCTAATGCCATCAATGTAGCTGCAGGGCAAAAGCCTAGATTCCAACCTGTACCTAGAAATTATACACCCCTTGGTGAGCCATTGGATGTCATTTTTGAGAAATTGACTAAGGAAAACCTCATCAAATTTCCTCCTACCTAGAAAATTGACCCAAGCCAATCCAAAGCTGCATGGTACAAAGATAATGAGTACTACAAATTTCATAGGGTAAAAGGTCACACCACCCTCAGATGCATGAAACTGAAAGATTATGTGCAAGACCTCATTGATCGGAAAGAAATCACTGCTGGTGCTGAAACCTCTCCCAATGTAGGCTTACAGATCTATCAAAATGCTTTTCCTCCTCACAACAACCAAAATCTTGGAAAAGCACCTATCCAAACCAACAACAACAACACCAACAATCACCAATGAAACCAACAGCATGGGAAGAACAATGACCACACTTCATCCTATATAGACTATGGTAGCCTCATAGGTTGTATATCCGAGAAAGAGCCTTCTGTCAATGTTATCAATATCCAAGGACCAAACAATGAGTGTGTAGTCACCACTAGAAGATCGCAATTTAACATCACAGGTCCACCAGTGTCACCAGCACCATCAGCTCCATCAAAAAGCCAGTACAATATATTGGAACACCTTGGGAACATGCCAGCCCAAATCTCCATTTTAGACCTTCTTTGCACTAGTCCTATGTACAAGAACATCCTTGACAGTGCTCTCATAGAATCTCATGTCCCTTCAGATATCAACGCTATTGATTTTTGTAATCTTGTTGGACACCTTTCATCCTCATGTGCCCTATCATTCAAACCCACAGACATACTTGTGGTCGAGCCAGATCACACCCTTCCACTTCGCATAGCCATCATGGTATCCAATTTTGTCGTAAAAAGAGTAATGATAGATAATGGATCAGCCTTGAATATTTGTACCCTAAAATTCATAACACAAGCTGGGTATACTAAGGTAGATATCATCAGTGAGGTTATCACCATCAAAGCTTATGACAACTTGGAAAGAACCACAGAAGGAACTATTTTGCTGCCAATCAAGGTTGGGCCAGTCATCCAAGAAACACTCTGCCATGTTATTGATCTAAACCTACCATTCAACATCCTCCTCGGTCACCCATGGATTCATTCCATGAAAGCCATCCCATCCACTTACCATTAGTGCATAAAATTTTTGCATTAGGGCACTGAGGTAACCATCCATGTCGATCCAAAACCCTTTGCTTACTACAATGCGGTTGAAGCTTCATATGCAAACCATTGCCCTGGAATTGATATTGGCATAGCCATCTTCAACTCATCCCACACTTGTAATGACCCAGAAACCATCCTCGCCTCCACCTTGTCTACTGTGAAGATCAATAATAAAGGTTGTGGAGAGTATAGTTTGTTAGATACATTTGGTGTTAGGACACTCCCACTTGATCCACATGCCCATGGACAACCGACATATCACAAAGCTAAGGAGATTCCACCTCCTCGATACAAACAGTTTGGCACAACAACCTTTGTATCCTCAAAAATCCCTCTTCATGAGGAGCTCACTCCAAATATCAACAATTGGTTACATAAGGATGCACCTCCAAGAAATCAGCGTGCCTTGATCACTTTAGCCAGAAGTATCCCTAAGAACTTAAGCTCATCATTGATAAATAGAACTATCAAGGTGGTGGTCTAGGACTAGCAGAAAGAGGCATGCAGTGCCCCATCGATGCACAAAAGTGGAAATCAAAGTCAGGTCTTGGCTTTGGCATACCCACAACTAGGGGCACCAATGAGAATGGTCACGCTTTTTCAAACATTCACCATGACCTTTTCAAAATCAAAGACATTCCTGAGGAAGTTGAAAAGAGAGCCTATGACGATATCCCAAACCAAATCTTCCTCGAAGACTCTATTCTCTAAGAACTATCCATCCATTTCATTGACTTACCACTCGCTCATCCACAACTCATAGATTGGGACCAACCAAGTGTCATACACATTGATGAGTTTACGTCAGAGGAAGCACTTTTGAGATTCATGGGAGCTGAAACACCTCACAAGAAAATAAAGCCAGATTCTACCTATATCTATAAGCTAGATCCCAAGGGGTATTTTGGAGAAAATCCCCAACCTCGTTTCGATACACCCAAAACTAGAACTAAGGTGAATCTGAGACTAGCTAAGGTAGCGAAGAGAACCCCTTAGCAAGAAAATCTAGAGTCACAGGAAAAACATGAGGATTTAGCATTGCCTCCTCAAGATAATTGACCAGAGGTGTCTTCTATTTTAATTGAGGATACTAGAGAAGTCAACATCGATTCTTTAGCGATCCCCAGACTTGTTCACATTACTACATCCCTATCACAAGACCAAGCTGAACTCCTCTTTGAGGTCTTAAGAGAGAACATTGGCCAACTTGCATGGTCATATCAGGACATGCCAGGGCTTGATCCAAAGCTTGTAGTTCATCATCTTGCAGTCAATCCAAAGATCAATCCCGTCAGACAAAAGCTTAGAAAAATGCACCCCAAGGTGGCATTACTAGTCAAATTTGAATTAGAAAGAATGTTAGTTGCTAAGGTTATCTGACCTATTGACTACTTAGAGTGGATCTCCAACATGGTCCCCATCACTAAACCTTTTGGTGACATCAGAATCTACACTAATTTCAGAGATCTTAACAAAGCTTTTCCAAAAGATGATTTTCCCTTACCCAACATAGATATGATTGTAGATCTTATAGCTAGACATGAAATTATGTCCCTCATGGATGGATTTTCTGGGTATAATCAAATCAAGATTGCAAAAGAGGATCAGCATAAGACAACATTCACTACCCCTTGGGGAACCTTTTGCTACAACATGATGCCTTTTGGCCTAAAGAATGCAAGGGCTACCTATCAAAGAGTTATGACAGCCATTTTCCATGATCTTATCCATAGCATTTTTGAAGATTATGTGGATGATATCTTTGTCAAATCTCATACCTTCATGGATCATCTTGCTGACCTAAAAAAAGTCTTTGATAGGTTAGCCAAATATCATCTCATGTTGAATCTCAAGAAATGTGTCTTTGGGGTCACATCTAGCAAGCTTCTAGGCTTTATAGTTTCTAAACGAGGTATAGAGATCAACCCCAAGAAGTTCAAGGCTATCTTAGACATGCCTCCTCCCCAGACACTGCGACAGCTTTGCACTCTTCAGGGAAAGCTTCAATCCGTTCGATGCTTCATCTCCCAGCTTGCAGATAAGTGTATGCCATTTGCACATTTACTGAAGAAGGATGAAAACTTCAAGTGGGATCCTTTATGTCAACGCAGCTTCGATCATCTCAAGCAATATCTCAAGAATCCCCCTATCTTGGTTCCACTAGTTCCTAGTCATCCCTTGATCTTGTACATATCAGCAACACCTATTGCTCTAGGGGAACTTCTAGCATAGCTTGATGACTACGGTAGAGAAAGAGCATCTACTACATCAGTAGAACCCTAGTTGGTTATGAACTCAATTATACTCCTATGGAAAAAGATTGTTTGGCAATTGTTTTCTCAACTCAAAATCTCCGCCACTACATGCTAAGTCATACCATCCAACTAGTCTCCAAGATTGACCCTCTCAAGTATATGCTCTCCAGAACAGCACTTACAGGCCATTTGGCCAAATGGGTTATGCTCCTTAGCAAATTTGACATCCAGTATGTCGACAGAAAGGCAATCAAAGGGTAAGCTATAGCAAATCACCGAGCTGATACACCTCTAATAAATGCATATCCTTTGATCATAGCATTTCCAGATGAACATATCTGTCTAATTGAAGAACAACCCCCATGGAAACTTTATTTTGATGGCTCATACACATCTCATGGATCAAGGGCAAGAATATTGTTGGTCACACCTCAAGGAGATTACATTCCAAAAGTCTTCAAGCTACAATTCACTAGCACCAAAAATATAGCTGAATATGAGGTTCTCATAGCAGGATTAAAGATAGCTGCAGAATGGAACATCACTAAGTTACAAATCTTTGGCGATTCTCAGCTCATCATCAAGCAAGCCCTAAATAAATATCAAACCAAAGATGAAAAGCTATTACCCTACAAAGAGCTAGTTGATCAGCTAACCCAGCATTTTACAAAGCTTTAGTTTACACAAGTTCCTTGAATTTAGAACAAAGCAGCCGATGCTATGGCTACTATCGGCTTGCTCTTGGAAATTCCCCAAGCAGCTACACAGTATGAGTTTTTAGTCAAGCAGATCCTCACACCCACCTATGCGAATGAGGATTCAAACCATGTTTATATCTTGGTTGGTCCCCAATCCCCTTGGTACCATGAGATTCACGCTTACCTTAACGATGGTATCATATCCCCTCACCTCACACATACCCAACACCAAAACCTCATCTGAAAATCATCCCGCTATGTTATCATAGCCAATACCCTATATCGTTGAGGTTATCATGATACTCTCTCTCGATGTTTAGATGAAAATGAGGCTGCGATGGCATTAAAAGAAGTACACTCCAGACTTTGCGGTCCCCACACGAGTGGTATTGTCCTAGCATGACAAATCCTTAGAGCAGGCTACTATTGGCCTACCATTGAAGAAGATTCCTATGACTTTGTCAGAAAGTGTCTCCCATGCCAGCAGCATGCAAATCTTGTGCACACTCCAGCACAAGATCTACAGCCTATTGCACTACCTTGGCCTTTCGCTTGTTGGGGCCTTGATCTACTTGGAACTATCACACCTCTCTCATCAGATGGACATAAGTGGATAATAACAACTACAGACTATTTCACTAAATGGGTGGAAGCAGTCCCCCTAGTCTCAGCTACAGGACTTCAGGTCTCCAAGTTCATCTTGTACCACATTGCTTTCCACTTTGGCATCCCATCCACCATCTTCATCGACCACGAAGGTAACTTTGAAAATCTCAACATGGCAGAACTATGCACTTCCCTCTGTATCCATCACCACTTTTCTAGCCCATATTTCCCACAAGGTAACGGCCAGGCAAAGGCAACTAAAAAAACCCTCCTCAAAATCCTAAAGAAAGGTGTCAATGATTCTGGACATGATTGGCACCTACAAATAAATGCAGCCTTATGGGCCTATCGAACCTCCTTTTGTACATCCATAGGCACAACTCCATTCTCCCTAGTCTATGGTGTCAAAGTGATACTACCTATAGAGGTTGAACTTCCCTCTTTGCGCATATCTTTGCAAGGGCAAATATCAGATGAAGAATATAGAGTAGCTTGGCTCACCCAGCTAGATCTTTTAAACGAGAAGAAACAACAAGCCTATGATCATCTCACAGTCTATCAAACTTGTCTTAAAAAGAATTTCAACAAGAAGGTGCTCCCATGACACTTTCAGCCAAGCGACATGGTCCTCAAAGAAAATATGAAAGTCCAAGCTGATCGAGAAAAGAAAGGCAAGTTTGAACCTACCTTTCTTAGTCCTTATGTTGTCACTTCATCCTTTGTCTTTGGAGCCTATTAGCTATCTACACCAGAAGGAGAACTCTTGAATGATCCTACTAACTTTATTCATTTCAAGAAGTTCTATGCTTGAAGATCCTTGGTATACCTAGCTTTTGAAAAATAAATAAAAAAATAGCAAAGAGAAATAAGTGTCCAATGGTGAAAACTTGGCAATTCAAGTGCCTTGGATAGGTACCTTGGTGAAAATCTAGTAATTTAGGCACCTTGTGTGCTAAGATTAATCCATTATCTATCACTATCCTATCCCTCATCCATCCATTCACCATCCCATAAAACACCTACTTGTTCCCTTGGTGTTCCAACCAAATATCCAAAATCTAATGAAGCTTGTAAATACCTCCTATACAGCTTGTAAATCTTGTACCTCAACTTCTAAATCTTGTACCCCAGCTTGTAAATCTTGTATCATCCCTTGTATCATAGCTTGTATATCCAAATCTTGTCCAAAGCTTGTACCATATTCCAGCTTGTAAATAATCTTGTATCCTAGCTTGTATTGTATCACATGCACACAAAGAACCCCATTTTTACTTACACTTTTTGCAAACCATCTACCTATCTGCCTATCAACTATTATAGACATCCCACCCTTCACAAACATTTCCATCTCATAAAAACCAAAACATGAACAACCTTGTACATTTGTAACATATCTTGGTCTGTCAGCTTGTATATCCTCTTTAGCTTAGTACCATTGTATCTATCCAACTTTCGTGTCAGTTCCTCCTTGATCAGCATCTTGCACACATCACACAACCCTTGGTTAGCTATTCCAATGCATCCTTTAGCTAGATCTCCTATCACCAAAGTGTTATCCTTCTTAGTTCAGCTTGCCAAATGCATCACTCATCCAGATCCATCAGCTTAGGTGCTCTCTGATAGATCCTTGTAGGATATAGCTTTCTTCATGTCTGATCTTGGTCCTTTAGTACCTTGTCCCACCCATCTCATTGGCAAATGGTTCTCTTTTAAATTTTTGCTTTCTTTTGATTTGGAATCTTCCCTTTTCGGTCTTGAAGTATCTTTTCCAAACAATCTTTTTGTTCCCTCCTCAAGGTTGCCACGATCTTCCATATCATGGTATACTGGGAATGGGGCAATCTAGGTGTAAGGTCTTGATCAAGTCTTTTGTTTTTTTTTCTTTTCTGCTTGTGGGTTAGCCAGTGTCAGTTTCACTCTGATTCTTTTGAGATTCATGTGTGATGTTGGGGCAATCCTTGCTTGTTTGTTTTGAGTCATTTCATCAATCCTCTGGATAGTTGGTGAAAAGGCCTTGATGTTCTTGGTAACCTTGGCAATTAACCAACAGTCCTATAGCAAATCTAGTGCTCAACTACATGGTGGTACTTCTCTTTGAAGTATCCCCCTTCTCAAAAAGCTTCAATGGATCCCCTTCATCTCCATTATCCCCCATCCATATCCAACATCTGTCTCTCCTACCCTAGCTTATGCATCTGTATCTCTTTGAATCAATCTTCACTCTTAGCTTTAGGGATCCACAATCCTAGTCTTAGGGATCCACCACTCCAATCAATCCACCAAGCCTCATCTTTTGAGATCCACAATCCTAGTCCTAGGGATCTCCGAAACCCATCTTCCGCCAATTTGACTCTTTGAAATCCTATTGCATCAACTTTATAATCCCCTCATCCTTCTCCCTATCCTGGATTCTTTTTTATAGCGCTCTGCTCCTTCATCCTCCACCTTCCCTAAAGTCTTAAGCTTGCTTCCTCTTGTGCCTCTAATTCTCCTTTTATCATTCTCCCGTAGTGAGAGTTTGAGCTAATTCAGCCCCTTCTCTTTGCCAATCTAAGTCTCCTTGCTCATCGTGGATTCTTGTATTTTTTCAAGAAGTCGTTGTGCCTCACTTTCTCTCCCCACCGTCTTCTTGAGGGGGCATCTCGCAGTCCATTCTCTCCTCCTCTGCTCCCCTTGGGCATCTTATTTTCTTATCTTTGATGCCATTCCACTTGCGGCATCACATCAAAGAGCGGTAAAATGTAGACACCTAAAATTCTTTAGAAAATAAAGTATTTTTATTTTCTAAAAAAGTCCTTGATCACATCATCATTTATTAATTAATTATTTATTTAATTTATTTATTTATTTTTATGTCATTAAATCCCTTTATCTTAATTAAAAATATTTAATTAAGGAATCTCTCCCAAAAATGTTTAAATCTTATTTAAACATTATTTTCCTTATTTATTATTTATTTAATCAATGAATTGACCAAAAATCTCAAAATAAATATTTAATTTATTTTTTTCCCAAAACTTGGCCAATTTCCTTAAGACCACTAACCTCTTCCAAAATCTTCTAATCATTCTTTAATTTTGATTAGAGGCTAATCCCATCACTTTCTACCCCTAATCCCAACTCAAAATATTTAACTAAGGTTAAATATCAATCCTCATGTTTATTAAAAATGTTTTAATAAATATTTCCTCAACCCAAACCCTTGAGATAAATAAACTTTATTTATCTTCAAAACCTAATGAAGTTCTAGACTCTTCTAGAAGGACTTTATCCTCTTCCTAAGCCTATCTCTAAACCCCCTTTTTAGCCTAATCCACCCCATCCACCCATACTAACCAAGTTTAGCCACTAACTCACCCACCCTCATTGAATGCCATCCACTTGCATATCTCTAACAAGCTTAGTCTAATCCTAAATCACCTCTAATCCTCCCCTAACCTTGTCACATTCCCTAAGTAAGCTTAAGACTTTCCTAAGCCAAGCAAAGTCAACAATCTCAACTCCCTCCAAAATATCCTAACCACCCAACCATGAATGCTCTTACAAAGTCATAAAGACTCTTACGAGCCCATTCATTGCTCTTACAAGCCATTAAGAAGGGTCTTTATGAAGATATTATCCCTTGAGCCTCCTTTGTTGACTCATTCTTGCCCTTTCCTCCATCCTCTCACCTTGTGACATGTGTCACTCCCTGATTGGCTATAAAGAAGCACAATCCATGTGCTCTCCTCTCATGCAATCTGAGCCCTCCATGAGCTTTTCTCCATCCTTGCATCTTAGCCCTCAAACCCTCAAGCCCTTAGCCTATAAATTGGATCCCCTCCCAAGCCATATCATCACAATCCTTGAGCTAAAGTTATAATGCCCTTTTGAAAAGCCTGAATTCATACTTATCCATACACCCACACCCAAATACCAAGAATCCATTGAAATTAGTTTGAGAACCTTGAGCACACATCCCAAATCCTATCAAATAGACTCATCCCAAAAACAAGAAAGGTCTCATTGAGAGAACCTCTTAATGGTTCATATTCTCAATTGAGGGCTTGTCTTAGTCTCTCATATATGTTATATTGATCTTGTTAGTTAATGCTTTGTTTCTTTAAATAGATTAGTGTTTCTTGCTAACATATTAGTGTATACAAGCACTGCAAGGGAGAACAACCAAGCAAAGAAAAGAACTGAAGAGTGATATGAAATCTACAAGGTTAGAGTTGCAATCTTTATTAGGTCAAAACAATTCTAATACTTTCTTGCCATTGTATTAGACATTGAAATCCTACATTGCTAGGTTAGCTTAACAACTAGGTGGATAAGCCTCAGGAAAAGGATAGAAGATCCTCAGGAGAAGGATAAGAGATCCTTAGGAGAAGAAGAAGAGATCCTTAGAGTGGGATAAAAGATTCTTTTGAGAAGGTGACTATAAATCCCATGGACTTGGGTGGGCCTAACAGCTCTATGTAAATCTTTTAATAGGGTGACATTCTTAGTTGAATTTTTTTAAGTCCTCTAATAGGGCACACTCCTAACAGGGTGTAGAAATCTTTTAACAGGGTCACATCTGATAGTGTGTAAAGCCTTTAATAGGGCAGGCCTTTAAAAAGGCAAACCATCAAAAGTGGTTGAAATCAATTGCGCAGTTATTTTGTGGGTGTCATCCCCACCCCAGTTTTACCTTCTTATTCCTAGAGGGTTTCTAGGTCACCAAAATCCTTTGTTTTATGGTGTGATGCATGTTTACTTTTTATGGTTGTTTAATGTTTAACTGCATGCATAATAATTTCTATTATATGCCATTAAGGATTTGATAAAAATTTGTCTTGGACACTATTGGACCTTGGATAACTGATTCACCCCCCCCCCCCCCCCCCCCCCCCCCTCTCAATTATTCTAAAATAATTCTAACAATTGGTATCAAAGCCTACTACTGATTTGTTTCAAGGTACTAGCAGCAGGAAGATCAAGATGTATAAGAGAGAAGTTCCCAAACTAAACAAAAACAACTTTGTTGCGTGGAAAAGTCTGATGAAGTTGCACCTTGGATCAATAGGTGACTATGCATAGACCGCAATCACAGTTGATCATGTAGACCCTACAGGATCCCTCATTGCAAATGACATGAGCAAGAAGAAGGAGCACAATCAAGCCATGTTAGATATTGCTTCAGCACTAAGCTATGTCGAGTATGATGACATCAAAAGATGTGGTATTGCACATCAGATGTGGAAAACATTATCAAGCATCTATGGAGGAGATTATAATGTCAAGAGAGCCAAAAGAGAGAACCTAAGAGGAAAGTTTGATGACATGAAAATGGAGGAAGGAGAGAATGTTGCTCAATATGGTGCAAGGATGAAAGAAGTGGTAAGTGCCATAAGATGCCTAGAAGGACAGTTATCAAAAAAAATAGTATATAGCAAATACTTGAGAACTTTGCTTCTTATCTATGCTATAAGAGTATCAACCATCCAGGAGCTAAGGTGTGTACCAGGCAACACATTGTCATTTGAAGGAATAATTGGAAGACTCACTACCTTTGAGCTATCCAACTTTGACAACTACAAGCCAAAAAAATTTGAATCTGTATTCAAAGCCAAGACAATAATAAAAGACAACGAGGAGGTGCAAACAAAGAAAAATAGTGGAAAAGGAAAGTATGAATCTAGTGATAGTAGCACTGATGAAGATGATGTAGACCAATAGGAGGCATTACTAGCAAGAAGATTTCACAGAGGAAGAGGCAAATTCAAAGGTAAGCTGCCAATCATTTTTTTCAATTGTAATGAAGTTGGTCACATTGCAACCAAATGCACACAAAAGAAAAATTACAAGGATGGAGACAACTTCAAAAACAAGATAGAGGACAACAAGGACTACAGAGGTAAAGGTAAAAGATGCTACATTTTTGAAGAAGACTCTGATGAGAACGATGAAGAAGTAGTCTATGTGGCTATGAAAGATGAATTAGATGAAGATGAAGCAACTGCCCTAGTAACCTGCATGAACAAGAATGTCAAATGGATCATAGATAGCGGATGCTCTCATCACATGACTAGAGATAAAAGTAAGTTCATTACTTTTATTCAGTAGGAAGGAAATAGTGTTAGATTTGGTAACAATGTACCATGTCAGATCAAAGGGAAAGGTAGTATCAAGCTTACTGAAAAGATATCATGTGATAATGTATACTATGTTGAAGGCCTGAATTATAACTTGTTAAGTATCTCACAGTTAGGCAACATAGGATGCAAGGTTGAATTTGAAAATGGAATTGCCAAGATCTATGATTTTCAAGGAAGACTAATAGGAAAAGGTGACCAAACTAGGAGTAATTTGTTCTACCTAGACATGGAAAATGCTTCTTGTCTCATTGTTCAAACTGATGATGTATGGTTATGGCACAAGAGGCTATGTCATGTAAATTTTGACAATCTGATAAGTATCAAAAAAATGAAGAAAGTCAAAGGTCTACCAAAGTTTAAGAATTTTGATAACACCATGTGCAAAGAATACCAACTAGGGAAGATGAACAAGTCAACTTTCAAAAGCAAGGCTTGTACTTCTAATGAAGTATTACATCTAGTTCATACTAACTTGTGTGGTCCTATTGAAGTGCAAAGCTACAAAGGTGACAGATACATAATGCTATTTGTAGATGATTATTCAAGGATGATGACAATCATGTTCCTGAAACAAAAATTAGATGCATTCCAAATGTTCAAATGGTACTTGGCTAGAGTTGAGAAAGAGACTGAGAAGAGCATAAAATGTCTCAGATCTGATAGAGGAGGTGAATTCACATTAAGAGAATTTGAAGAATTCTGCAATGAAAGAGGAATCAAAAGGTAGACATCAGCACCTAGGACTCCACCTCAGAATGGTATAGCAGAAAGAAGGAATAGATTAGTTATTGACTATGCTAGGACCTTAATGAGAAAAATTTTGCACTCAAGTACTGGAGAGAAGCTATAAGTACTACAGTATACACACTCAAACAAGTTCAAGTCAAGAAAGGTACAAATGCAACAGCTTTTGAATTATGCTATGGGCATTCTCCTAATGTAAAACATTTCAAAATATTTGGATGCAAATTCTATATATATAAAGAATCTAGAAATGGAAAGTTTGATGCAAAGAGTGAGTAAGGCACATTTCTTGGTTATTCTACTAGAAGCAAAGCTTATAAGTGCTTGAATGTTAACACTAACAAAGTAGAAGAAAGCACAAATGTGAAATTTGATGAGCTTGCAGAAGTTCAAAGTGTTGAGGACACTAAGAAAGCAGATGAATACAAGACCTTTGTATACTTTTATGAAGGTATATCTAATAATGGTGAAGTTGCAACTTAGAATGACAATCAGTAACAAAATTCAACATTTGTCGAGTCACAAATAGTAAATGTCGAGCAGTAGACGCATTCAGAAGCTGAGCTGCAGAATATAGAGATAGTTCATTTAGATTCTAAGAACTATCAACATGAAGGAAATGAAGAAATATCTGATGAAAATACACATGAAGATTTGGATTCTGAAAGAGACATCATGCAAACAAGGAAAGAACCAATATTGGCAAAGTATGTAAGAAAAAATCATCCTGCAGATCAAATTATTAGAAACAAAGAGGTAGGACCAATGACAAGGAATAGACTCAGAAGTGAGACATGTTTGTTCAGCAAAATGGAACGAAAAATAGTAAGTGAAACCATAGAAGATGATGACTAGTACAATGCTATGAAAGAAGAAATAGAACAAATTGAAAAGAACAAGACATGGACTTTAGTCTTAAGACTAGCTAACAAGAATGTGATTGGAACCAAGTGGGTGTTTAGAAACAAGTTAGATGAGAATGGTGAAATCACAAGGAACAAGGAAAGACTAGTCTGTAAAGGGTGTTCACAAGAAGAAGGACTAGATTATGGAGAAACTTTTGCTCCAGTTGCCAGAATGGAAGGAGTAAGGACCTTACTAGCATATGTAGCCTTCAAAAGATTTAAAGTCTATCAAATGGATGTTAAGTCCACATTTTTGAATGGTATACTTGAAGAGGAAGTCTACATAGAGAAACCAGAAGGATTTGTTGATGAAAATAACAAAAATAAGGTATGTAAATTGCATAAGGCTCTATATGGATTAAAGCAAGCCCCTAGAGCTTGGTATGAGAAACTTCACAAGTATCTAGTGCAAATAGAATTTGAAAGAACTAATGATAACAACAACATGTACATCAAATCAGAAGAAGGTAATGATATCCTTGTATCTAAAATCTTTGTGGATGACATAATTTTTAGAGGAAAGGAAGTGCTTTGCAAAATTTTTGGCAACAAAATGAAACATGAGTTTGAGATGTCTATGTTTGAAGAAATCAAGTTCTTTGTTGGATTGCAAGTACATCAACTAAAACATGGTATATTCATCATACAATCAAAGTACATCAAAGAGATACTCAAGACATTTGGATTGGAAGACTCCAAACCTGTTAGCACACCAATGGCAAAAGGATATAAGCTATCCAAAAATGATGAATCAATTGAAGTCAATCAAACAATGTATAGATCCATGATTGAAAAACTACAATATGTTGTACATAGCAGACCAGACATAGCATTAGTAGTTGGGATAGTGGCTAGATTCTCTACTAATACTAGAGAAAATAATCTCATGGCAGTAAAAAGGATAATTAGGTATCTCAAAGGAATTGATGATTTTGGCCTATACTACAAAAAGAATGAGAAGTTTGAGCTCAATGCATACATAGATGCAAATTGGGGAGGAAACATTGATGACAGGAAAAGCACAAGTGGAGGAGCATTATTCTTAGATAAAAGGCTAGTTACTTGAACTAGCAAGAAACAAACATGCACATCTCAATCCACTGTAGGAGCAGAATATGTAGCAACAATGGTCAATTGCACAAACATTGTGTGGCTCAAACATCTATTGAAAGGAATGAAAGAAGAGGTAACCAAACTATGATACTATATTGTGATAATACAAGTGCTATAAACATATCCAAAAATTTAGTAATGAATGCTAAAACCAAGCATATTGCAATCAAGTATCACTATGTCAGAGAATTGGTGGAAGACAAACAAGTGAAGATGGAGTACATTCACACCAAGGAACAAATTGCAGATATCTTCACCAAACCATTGCCCAAGGATGCTTATGAATATCTTAGAGGCAAGTTGAGGGTATAGCCCCTAACTCAAGCAGTCTAAAGAAGCAAAGAAGCTACCCTACATCAATGGGAGTAGATCATTGCAATATCAGAAGAATGATGCATAGGATGACAACAGGAACAAAAATTCCAGATCAGTCACAAGCATGGTGATAGAGGAAAAAGACATGAGATGCAAAGCTTACACCAAGCATGTTGAAGATGCTACACCTTTGGCATTTATGTCAAAGAGGGAGATTTATGAGAAACTGATCAATAAAAGGTAAGAGGGAGATTCAGAAGAATCAGCAAGCAGCTATGAAGGATCAGGAATACAGAGTAAGGATGCAGCAGTCAAGAGGGAGAAGCAGAAAAAAGGATTCAGTTTGTATTAGCAAAAGAGGGAGACATGATACAAATAGGAAGATATGTAATGACAACAAGTTTTATGTTTGGTATATAATTTTGGTGGTAACTAATTTGGTTAGCTCAATCATTTGATCAGTTTGGTTTGCCATCAATGCTGAAGAGGGAGATTGTTGGAAATGATTGAAAAGATCATGAATAAAAGATGATGGAATCGGTAAAGAATGCTTTCAATCATTGTTTTTTCATTGATGTCAAACTTGCTAACTACTAGAATGACAATTTCTTAAGTGATCCAAATACTATCACTTAGTTGATTGACAAGAAGGAGGCAATCAATAAGATGTAACTAGAACACCTAGAGAAAGGTTAAAGTTATGATGTTGTAATGAAGTATAAGGATCAACTAATCCATTGATGAAATAGTGTATTGATGACATACTCTAAGACATAGGGAATGGACACACTCAGATACACTCAAAATGCAAGGTTTAACTAAGTCATTTGTAAAGCATAAGTAACTTCATTTGTGAGAGCCGAGAAAGCTAGTTAGTGTTGAGCAAATTCTCAGTTGAAGCCAAGAAAGTTCAACTTTAGTGTGTGTTGAGAAATTCTTCAGGTGCCGAGGAAGATCATTCAGGTGTCGAGTAACATAAGAATCATATAGGAGCCGAGTAACCAGGAATAGTAGTAGAAGCCGAGTAACACAGAAGGTGTTGAGCATCAGCAAATGTAGTAGAAGTCGAGTAACATAGAAGGTGTCAAGCATCAACAAATGTAGTAGAAGCCGAGTAACACAGAAGGTGTCGAGCATCAGTAAACCAATGATGCCAAGTTGCTGCATTATTTTTCAAGTCAAAGATTCGCCAGATCAGTAGCGATAATTTTGTTACATTGAATTTTTTGAATTAGTTGGATGATAAGGATGATGAGTAGATGTCACAAAATTTTATGCAAACCATGCAAACCCATTCAAGGTGAATACTGATGAAGTTTTTGGAAGAAAAAATTAGGAGGGAAAACAATATCATTTTCTTAGATCAATTCAAATTGATGAGCAGAAAGACTTTAGCAGGAAATGAAGAATATAATTTTTTATAAGGAGTCACAAGTTAGAGATCGAAGCAGGGGAGATAAAGTGAGTTTGTAGTGCCTCTCCCATTTGACTTTTGTAAGTCATCTTGATGGATGCAACCTTGATGATCTTTTGTTGTGATGGGATCATGATTGTGACACTGAGTGGTCTACACCGTTGAGGTGTTTGGATTTATGTTTATGTATCAGTTGCTTTGTTTATGCTTTTGACTGATCTTTGAGTTTGCGATGTGATTTTTGGTTCACTAAGGTTTGTGCCAGTGGTTACCAGGATCGATGTGGTATCATGAGGTTGTTCTATGATTACCCTGAGATGTGTGCAGAGATTGCACTGTGTACTATTACCATGTTACACTGGACTGGGTTCCTATAGCAATGGTTAGTCATGTTTATGACTGTGTTTGCTTATGTGTTTTAAATGCCTTTTTAATGCAAAGTAATCAATCATTATTAAATGCTTAAGTAATTAGAATGGATTGTTCTTGTTGGATTATTTGGTTATTTGTTGCAGGCATTTACCTTGTTATATTTCTGATTAGAGAGATATTTTTTACTCATGTGATGTTTACATTTGAGAGGACCCGAGGGTCAAATGTTACTCTTTGATTCTAGTATCATAGATTTTAGACTACTATGCTATTCAGTTAATCATATTGCATGATGATGCCATTTTGAGATGACAGTGTGTTTTACGATGTTATCTGGTATTTGGACATACCTCTGATTTTGTTATGTGATGGATTTAATGCTATGGTTATTTACTTCATTCCTGCGTTGTTATGCTTTATGCGAACGTGAGTGATGTAAATAGATTATTTTAATATAATTAAATAAATGGTTAAATTAGGTAATTTAATGCATTTATTGCTTCGGCTATGTTATTATATGCAATTGCACTTGATCGTGTTGTTTAGTGTGCAGGATTTATATCCCTGGCAGTGGCACATGGAGTTAGTGATTCAGCCGTTCATATTTTACCAATGTCGCCCATGTATGGTCGACGTATCCTTAATTAAATGTTTAATTTAAACCTTTCGGTGATTATTAAATCCGAACTCATTTGCATTATGTGATTAGACCAGTAAGCGTGTCTGTGCATTTTTGAGGTTCGCATTGTCGCAAAAGTTGTTAAGGTGATTTTTGTGTTTTTGGGTTTTCGGGCTTTTAATTGATTTATTTTAATTTCTGGCAGCTTTGCCATAGATGAATTCCTATTTATAGGAATAGCTTGTTTTTATTTGGGTCGATTTGGAGTTTAACTAGATTGGCTGGTTAAATGCCCTAATTGATTATTCACCCGAAAAGTGAATAAGTATCCAAAAAGGAATTTAATTCCTCACTTTCTCACTTTCAAATTGGAAAGTTGGAGAGTAAAACCCAAAATCCTTTTCATGAGGATTTACTGTTTTGTTCGTTGTGGGAGCTACGGGCGTGGGATCATCGCGAGGTTGGGCTCGTTGGATCCAGCTCGGGGAAACCTTGGATTGCCGTGATTTTCAGCTACTTCTGCGAGATATTTATTTTATGGTTCAAATTCCCATTTTTTCCTTTTGGCTATGAGGTAGGGCTTTCCCGTTTTATTGTTTCTACTCCGTTTCTGCTTCTGTTTTTGGTAGCCATTTGTTTGGAGGCTGAGAACTAGTGTTCCCCTCCGTTTTTGTATGCTAGTTCTACCCGGTTGGGCGGGTATGAACATTTCTCTATTTTTTGAGATGAGGGTTTGGGATTTTGCACCGTTATGCTGGCCGTTTTTGCATACGGTGTCCGATTCCATTTATTTTTGGATTTTTGGAGTTTTTGAACCCAAAGGCCAAATGGGTTTTAATGTTGAAGTTTTTCAAATTTTTGGGATTTTTACCTCGTTTTGCATGTCGCCTTGTTTTCTCGAGTTTTCTTGGCACATTGTGGGTCATGGACTTGGATGATCCATTTGGATATCAGTCAGACCACTATTGCACTTTTATGTTGCATTGGGATGCGTGTTGCATCCGTACTCTCGACATTGTGTTCAATTGAGTGATTTTACACCTATTATGGTTTCGTTTAGACCTTTGCTTTTGTTTCGTGAATGCTAGGATTCGTGTAGAATCCATACTCTCGAATTGAGGCTGGTTGAGTGAGTTCACGATGTTTGGTCTTGTTACATCATTGGGATTCGTGTAGAATCCATACTCACGGATTGAGGCTGATTGAGTGATTTAATGATGTATGATTTTTTTGGCTTTGGGACTCGTGTAGAATCCATCCTTCCCGTGTTGCTTTCAGTTAGGTGTTTTCTTTGCATTGTGTTCTCATTCATGTCCTTGTGTTATGATCTTCGTGATGGTGGTGCGCCACACACGAGTACGTACGCGTACATTTGTTGGGTGACTTGCGAGGCTCGATCTTCCATGGATTTGCTGGAAGTTATGATCATTGGGGTTGGGATGGGAGTATGCATGCCCACGGGCACTTGTCGTAGGATGAGCATGGGTAGGGTAGGGTAGCATATGGAGGTGGCTTCTATCTCGTAGCCTGGTGATCATTGTGCCCAAAGGGTTAGTGGAGGATATGAAGTTTTAAATAAGTGATAATTAAAGAAAATGTGTGATTGGTAATAAAATTTAAGATAATAAAATGTTGTGCCGAGCCATTCCGTTGAGGGATGTTGAATCCGCATGATCCAAGCTTGGGCCTTTTGATGCCAAGCAACTCTCCATGATGTTAGTCCCTACATAGTAGCCTATTGAGTGTCTGACCAGGACCTTTACTCCTTGCATTGTCTTAGGTTCTTGGTTCAACCATCATACTGTCTGCCGTGAGTGTTAGCCTTGGATGTTGTGCTTTATGTGTGTTTGTGGTTGGATCATTATCTCCATCAGCACGGCGGGTGTGGACCTACGGGTGCCGCATGGTTGGGAGGCGTAGCTACCTTCACCACTGCTAGGGATCGGTGTACAGAGACGATCTTTGTCCTAGTATGACCATTGCTGGATGTTTTCACTTGGTACTTCGGGTTCTGGAGTATGCTTTCTTGTGATTTATGCTTTCATTGGGATGCTTGTATATCATGTTTAGATGATGTTATTTTATTTGGCGCATTCCCTTATTATGATGTTTAGCATATGATTAGATGATGTGATTTGCTGTAGTAGTATATTCGTTGCTTACTATTGTTTAGCATGTGATAGGTGATGTTATCTACTGTAGGATTATCTTTATGCTTTACTACTAGCGTGTTAGATTTCCTTATGCTTATATTGTTGCATGTTTTTAGTAGTGACGTCCCTATTATGACAGTATCGACGATTTGGTCGGTGGCTTGGGATGTTACGCACGGGGGATGGCTAAGACCCACGATGGTCTTATGATGCTATTGACGGTTGGGAGGAATCGCGTACTTAGTTTGGTTGTTTTGTTCCTAAGATGTATTTATGTACATTGCGATGTTGCTTTTGTTCTTGCACTCGAGTGTTCATTCCTCAATTCACTTGGATCCGGTACTCCCCGGTGTGGAGGTTCTTTTGTTGGTTTTTCCCCATTTTTGAGTTCTGGAAGCATTTTTTCTTTCTATGGGCGACATTTGTTCAGCATTGTGCGACACTGATAAAGTATCGTACGCCCATACAAAGAATGTCGCACGAGACTGTAAAGTGTCGCACGCATTACTGAAGAAGTGTCGTACGACACTAGAAGAGTGTCGCATGGCTTTATGAGAAATGTCGCGCGATACTTTTCCAGTATCGCACGCCTTCTTGAGAAGTGTCGCACTCAGTAAGGGAGAAGTGTCTCCCTCCCTTAGTAAAAAGTGTCGCACAGTTTTTGTGAAAAACCTACGCGTGCCATCAGTGAGCACTTTTCGTCATGATCTGATCTTTTTGAGAGTGGTTTTGGATACCCTTTTGGGCGTTCTTCGAGCCTATGTTGTTGCATTTTGAATTTAGGAGGTTTCTTTTGGAATTCAGTTTTTGGGCTTCTGTTGTTGTCCTTCGAGGTTTAAAATATATCGTTTAAGTATAATTTGACGTATATTTTATACTTAAGATATATTTTAATATATGCAAAAAAACATTTGAGATAGGTTTCAAACCTCTCAGAGATAAGTTATGGATTCTAGGAAATTTCAGGGCTTCAGAAATCCAGACTTAGCCAATTTTCAGGGCTTCAAGATTTCAGGCTTAGCCAAATTTCAAGATTCTGCATTTTACCACAGCTTGGTGTTTTGTTGATGAGTGGTTGTTTTCTTGTGCCCTCATCATGTGCGTTGTCTTTGTTGGCTTTGTTGTGTGTGTTAGTTTGGTAGTGGCGTTCAGAGATTCGTTGGTTGCCGGGATTGTGTTGAAGTCTTCTGTTGCAATCTTTGTGATCCCTGTATGATGTTGTCTTGTGCATTCATACTTGTAAAATATATATATATATCTTGGCTTGATTTGAATCCTTGTTTCCAAGGATCTCCGGGCAGGGCATTACAGAGTTGGTCATAAGTGTGGTCATGTCAAGAAGCCAAGAGAAGGCTAGTGTGAAGTGTGAAGTAGAGGACACAGTGAGGAGTAAACACAGAGCATCGAGAATTTGAGTTGATCAAGTGACCATAGAGCGCATTGGCATAATGAGTGGAAGAACTCAAGGAGATAGATCTTGAAGGGTGGACAAGATGTCAACACTGCAAGGGAGAAAAGCCAAGCAAAGAAAAGAACTAAAGAGTGATCTAAAATCTGCAAGGTTAGAGCTACAATCTTTATCAGGCCAAAACCTTCCTTATACTTTCTTGCAATTGTATTAGACATTGAAATCCTACATTGCTAGGTTGGCTTAATAGCTAGGTAGATAAGCCTTAGGAAAAAGATAGAAGATCCCCAGGAGAAGGATAAGAGATCTTTAGGAGAAGGATAAGAGATCCTTAGAGTGGGATAAAAGATTCTTTTGAGAAGGTGACTGTAAATCCCATGGACTTGGGTGGGCCTAATAGCTCTATGTAAATCCTTTAACAGAGTGACATTCTTAGTTGAATGTTCTTAAGTCCTCTAATAGGGCACACTCCTAACAGGGTGTAGAAATCCTTTAACAGGGTCACATCTGACAGTGTGTAAAGCCTTTAACAGGGAAAACCATTAGAAGTGGTTGAAATCAATTGCGCAATTATTTTGTGAGTGTCATCCCCACTCCAATTTTACCTTCTTATTCCTGGAGGGTTTCTGGGTCACCAAAATCCTTTGTGTTATAGTGTGATGCATGTTTACTTTTTATGGTTGTTTAATGTTTAACTGCATGCATAATAATTTCTATTATATGCCATTAAAGATTTGACAAAAATTTGTATTGGGCACTATTGGACCTTGGATAACTGATTCACCCCCCCCTCAGTTATTCTAAAAGAATTCATATATATATATATATATATATATATATATATATATATATATATATATATATATATACATATGTATATATACATATATATACATATGTATATATACATATATATACATATGTATATATGTATATACATATATAGACATATATACATATATACATATATACACATATATATGTATATCTATATATATATACATATATACATACATATATGTATACATATATATATATGTGTGTATATATGTATATATGTGTATATATGTATATATATGTATATATGTATATACATATATATACATATACATATATATATATATATATGTATACATATATATATATGTATACATACACACACACATATGTATACATGTATATATATGTATATGTGTATATATATATATTGTTCAAAAATATTTTAGTTTATATTATTAATTTTCAATTTAATTTTTTTATTATTTATTTATAATATACATATATACATATATACATATATATATGTATATCTATACATATATACATATATACATATATATATATATGTATATATGTATATACATATATATACATATATACATATATATGTATATGTATACATATATATATGTATACATACACACACACACACACATATGTATACATGTATATATATGTATATGTGTATATATATATATATATTGTTCGGAAATATTTTAGTTTATATTATTAATTTTCAATTTAATTTTTTTATTATTTATTTATAATGAAATTTGATAGAGGTTAATTTATTAAAATAGTATGAGATATATTTAAAATCATGTCTTGCCATTTGACATTGTTATATTTGAATGTTTTAGGAAGATAATTATGTTAGTTCCAAAAGTAGATAGAAACATTAGTTTATATTTTAATTCTAAACATACTTTAATTAAGATGGCTATATTTAGAGATTATTAAAATTCAAATGTAATTGTGATATTTAAATATTCTTATTTTAAATATAACAACATTAGTGGATATATGACCTTGACAGTACTTGTTAATAAACTTTAAAATTTAGGCTGGAAACATCATTTGATAAAAAAAATGTGTATCATAATGCTTTGAAAATGTCCAAATGGTCAACCAGTATTTTCAAGCAAACAAACTCAGCTATGTGTTTAAGAACATGTGCCTTCCTTATAATCCCATTTGAAGTTATTTGATGTTTCTTCTTGTATGGTTTTCTTGTGACTTTTTAGTTTGTCAACTAGGGCATGCACCAGAGGTTTCTTTTCATTGTTTCTTCTATGACAGTCATTAGTTTTAGATATTATGATGGGCATGTTGGCATTACAGTCAAGTTTGTTTATTAGTGACACACACTTAATCAGATGGTTAGTAGATACCAAGCTTATAGTATAGTTAACAGTGTTAACCAAGTAATTTATGCTCTACCGAGTTCTACAGTTGCTGCCGAGTTCCAGGAACAATATTCAATTTGCACTGAGCAGTATCTACCAAGTTGGTGATTATCAGTGTAAATTGAGCTTCATAGTGTTTACTGAGTTTCTCAATGCAAATTGAGTTTCTCAGTGCAAACCAAGTTTCTTAGTCCAAACCAAGTTTTTTAGTGCTTATCGAGTTTGCAACTTTAGCAATGTGAATCTCATGTTGATTGAGCTACATGGTGTTAATCAAGTGATTCAATTTATACTAAGCTCATAGTGATAGTGTTAACTAAGCTATGCAATGTCAACCAAGTGATTCAGTTTATATGCTAAGTTTTGTAGTGTTCACTGAGTCACTAGTGCAGACTGAGTTTAGACTACTTGGAAGTGATTAGTATGAGCCAAACTTCTATTTCTAACAAGTGCATGATGATGTCAAGTGTTGACAATGGTTGTCAAGTATCAGAGCCTCACTGTGTTTGTCTCTAGAATTCAAGTACCTGCAGTTGGGTCGACTTTGTGTATTTTGGTGAAACTTGTATTGTAGCTAAATTTGATGAATTTTAAATTGGATTGGTATTTATGTAATGTATTATATCACATCGAAGAATGAAATATATACCAAGGAATATGTATAAAAGTAGAAGTGTGATGTAAAAAGGCTACAAGCAGTATAAGGAGCAGCAAAGATTTATCTATCACAACAAGGTGATCGTTACACTCAAAGGGAATCTTATTCATCAAATCAAAGTTGCAGATTAGAGGTCAACCATTGGTTCATCCTAACAGGTGGAACAATTAAATCCTTTCACAAGGTAGACTTATCATTCTTTTGTAAATCTCTTTATTGAGTGCATACTTCATTGTATGTTTGTAAATCCTTTTGCAAGGTAGACCTAGCAATCCTTCTTGCTCCTAATAGGGAAGATCATCAAAAGTGATCATTGTAAACCTTAACAGGCTAAGTTTATACTACAGTAATAAAGCTTGTGGGTATCATCCCCACCTAAGTTTTACTTTCTATTTGGAAGGCTTTTGGGTCACCACATTTTGTGTAAAAGTGTTATGAACATTTTAATGCTTTCATTTTTTCATGCACATAATTAGATTAGAATACATATGAAAGATTAATTGGTGAATTAAGATTAAGTTTTATTAGTTACTCATTCACCCCTCCCCTCTCAGTGTTTTAGCCTATCTTATATTTCCAAGAGGGCATTGTAGTAGAAGTGGCATTTATGAGTATTATCTTGTGATGCATTTATGTTTACTTTGGTCGGGTAAACCAACTTGTTTTCAAGTTGCATGTTAAGGAACCAAGTTAATCATTATGGGTGTTATGGTATGGGACACAACTATGATTTGTATTGTTAGGAGAGGTTGTCTTGGTGCATGTCTTTGGGAGTGAATTGCAATAGGGGTTTGGGATCCAAAGTGTTCATTGCCAGGGTAAACTATTGTAAGTTATGTAATAATTTATTATCTAGTAATTAATATTTGGGAAACACACTAAACAAATAAGTAGAGATATTTCTTTTTTCATGTCTTGAGTACTTATATAGGCTAAGGATGGAAACATGATGATACCTAGTAAGAGGTATGATTGGTTTTCCTCATTTTCATGAGAGGGCAACTCAATTCTTGAGGATCTAGGGTCTAACAAGAGACCAGCCCAAGGTAACTCAAGTGGTTTTACCATGTGATGACACTCCCTAGAATGTAATATGAATCTCCTCCATAGATTCTACATTTGCCTCTAGTAGTGGACTTATTGTTGGATGTTCTCTTGTTGATGATTTACTTTTATTGATGGTAGTTATTATCCAGATGATTAATGCTCTTAGACATGTGGCTTTTGACTTAAGGTGGATATCTTTCATTGACTTTATATTGATTTTGATACTTTATTGTATTTGGTATATGGATGTTGGCTTGGTATGTGATGTAAGTATTGGAATGAATGTCTTTTCAATTTTGTCACCTTGTCTTTTGTAGTTTTATACCTTTCAGGTAGATTTGTCTATTAGGATTCCTTGCCTATGATTTTTTATGATTGATTAGCCTTATGAGGACCATTCATTATCTTCCCTGCACAGTGTGAGAGGAAGTCTAAATAGGTGACCAACGCAGTCAAGAGGTTGTATCTTCTTACCTTTTGCCCCACCCCCACCAAATTTGGCAAATGTTGGGTGTTTGTGGATGCAGTTTTATCATTATCATTCTTATTCTTATCTTAGAGACTTCTATTTAGTTAATGTATGTATGTTATCATGTATCTTTGATGTATGTGTATCTATTTTCACATACCTTGTGACATGTGCAATGGATGTTATTCATTAAGTGTACTTTCATTGTATCAGTTGTACTTGTGGATTTTCTTATGAGATAATGTATCTGTTAATTCTTTATCATCACAAAAATTATACTTGAGACTTAACTAATTAAATAAAACTTTATCATGAATCGACATAAAGGAACCCTTGAAGAATTGGAAATTGTATTTGTAATTGTTTATTTATAATTCTTTGATGTTGTTTAAAGTTTTTTTTTAAATAGTTCAGTCAACATTGTAACATGTTAATTTTTTTTCTCTTGGGTTCCCAAGTGGGGCATAACACACTTTTACCACCCAACCAAAAAGTGGTTAGCTCCCATAGGTTCTTCCTAATACAAAGAACACTATGACCCTAGCACAAGAATCCTAGTAACTTAGAACAATTGGATTAGATGGATCTAGTGAAGCCATGTGATCTAATATAATTTAAATATATGTCTAAGTAGAAATAACTCATGGATGTGGTAGGGATAAAAATAAACAACCATGTATAAACATAACATATGCAAATCTTTTAATAGCTTGGCCAAGCTTGAAACTAGTATTCAAGATCATGAAGATAACTAGAAAGTAGTGAGAGAAAGAAATCTTTATCATTTCAAATACTACCCTTCCCTATTAAAACCCACATTTGGCACCCTTCCAACATTCCTAACTTCCTTGCAAAATAAAATAAATGAAACACCTTGCATGTATTTAGAACTAGTACAATTTAAAACACCCTTCTATTCCATAAAATATTGATCCAACCATTCTAAATTACATATAAGATTTATTAACAAAACCATTCCAAGTCCAAGAAAAAATTCCCCATCTTGAAAAATCAATAATTTTGGTGAAATTTTATGTGCAAATCTTTTTTCTAACAAAGACACTCAATTTTAAAGGAGCTCTATCTAAAAAAATTTAAATACTAGTACAACACATCTTAGGGTCATAATTTGGTAATATATATATTCTTCACACATTTTCTCTCTATAGTTGAGTACAATAGAGCATCTATATTTTCACATCAAGGGAATAGAGAAATATCATTCTAAATAAATCTACTTATATACATCTGCTATGAGGAGTGTGGTTAACAATTTGTCTTTGTCATTATTTTTGAAAAGATTAAAGTGTTTAATAACTAAAAATTAAATCATTATTCTCTAAATGTGTAGGGTATAATCAATATTTTAATATAGTTTTAGTTTTGGTGTGTGTCTATTTTTCTGTGTGTACTTTCTTCCCTTAAAATATACAATTGTGAGCTTTCTAGAAACTGCTAACAATAGCAAAATTAAAGCCAAATCTATAAATTCTAATAACATTCCTACTCGTTCTCAGTAACAATTATTTTATTAAGATAAATAAAATAAATTAGACACAAAATCTCCATATCCTCATCTAGTAATGGAGATGTTTCCTTATTGGCTTCCTTATACCAAACACCCTGGGCAGAAGACTTCAGTGCATATCTATATGCCAAACTTAGTCATTCTAACAATGCATTTCATTTCTTTAATCATGGTTCATCAATTTATGGTTATATGTGTAAATGGTGTAATCGCATATTCATGAAACTTTAATGTAGAATGTAGATAGACTGACAACGAACTAGACTAAACACAAGATATCATCATTAGAATGTAATCTCTATGAGTGTCTCATGTTTTCCTAACTACAACTACTAAGAAAGCTCTTATACCAGCATCTCAGTGATAGTTTTAAAATGGGAGTATGCTAAAAATGTAGATCTACAAGAATGCATGCAAGATCTATAACTAAAAATGCAGATTATATGCTATCAAAATGGATATGCAATAAGTTAACATGTAATAAATAATGCCAAATAACATAAAAATAATGCTAAAATGCTATGAACTTGCTACAATGATAATGCTAAAATGATAACTTAGAATGTACCTATAGTGCAGATGCCTAAAACTTGGGTCCCTTGGCTCTTGGATTTCCCTCCTATATTTTAAAGGATTTTGGAAGGGGTTGGGGTAAGAACTAGGATTTTCCCCTTTGACTAGTAGATGAAAGAGAAACATAAAATATCTCATAACAAACCAAGAGGAAGAGTCCAACAGACTTAGTTTTGAGGATAAATGATGATATTTCTAATTCTTTTTAAATGAAAAGGGGAGATTTTCACTTTTGTGAGGATAAATCACTTTTTTGATTTAATAAATGTCTTATTTACTTTCAACACTTTGTCTTTTTCTTCCTCCCTTTTTCAATTTCATTTTATTAATTTGAATTGTTTTTTTCCTCTTTTGAAGTTGATTTAGGTCTTGTTGATTTGATAGACAATTAATGACCTAATGTGATTTTTGATTTTGAAAGTCTTTTGTGTTCTTCTAATTTCCTCTTTAATTTGCATTGATTGATTGGAATTGTGTAATTCGGGTCTTTGCCAATTTTTGGGTGTCTACAAATGCCCCTCGTTGAGCTAATATGTGAAGCATATTAGTTAAAAGGCTATCTTGATTCTCTAATTTTAGGTCAATTTTGATGATGGAATGTCTGATTGATGATGTTTTGATGTTTCGAGGTTGATATGATGTTTGATTGTTGATGACTTGATACTTGATCATCGATGATTTGATGTCTGATTACTGACAATTCGATGTTTGATTCAATGTTGATGTTTTAAAATCCTTCATTTAGGATAACTTGATTGGATGCCCCAGTTTTATTTGATGTTACAATTTTGATTGGGGTAGTGTATTTTTTATATTTGAAAATTTTTTATGGTCCCCTAGTTTGGATGCCCCAATTTGATATGGATATATTGCCCCCTTAGAAATGAAATTGGAAAAATAGATGTTCAAAAAAAAAATGGATATTCCAATTTTATTTTTGAAAATGTTGATGAGAACAAATGATTGTATAGTGGGGTAGAATTAATTAAATGATATGGGATGGATAGAAAATAATGCCCCCCTCAGCGTGTAGACTAGGGAAAATGAACATGCCCATCTCAGGATGTAGATTAGGGAAAATGACTAGTTCAACAATGTGTTTTGACAAAGTGATGTGTAAAATCAATTAGGTGATGTTGGATAGATAAAAAATAGTGCCCCCCTCAGGGTTTAGAGTAGGAAAAACTAATATGTTCATCTTAGGATACAAAGTAGGACAAATAAAAGGTTCAAGATAGAACCATTAGTTGAATAGCTAGATGTTGAGATTTGATTGATGTAGGATGATCACTTGTGATGAAAAATTGATGTCATTGTTTAGTGTTCAATTGTTCAAGATGGGATGAGTGCCCCTAGTGAGCAAGGCCATTCAGATTAGACATAAAGAGATTACGTATGTGGTGTGACACAAAGTTGGTTGTGGAGTTTTGTGTTCATTTTATTGGTTTATCATTTATGTCATTTATGATGAGGACCCTTTTATGTTGATGATTTGATCTTTTTGATATATGAGATATTTGAGAATTTTGATGTTCAGAATCATGCACTTGATATGTCATGAACTTTTGTATGCATGTAGGGGATATTGATGTATTTGTGGATGATTAATATAGCATGATATGTGGATATTGAATGGAGTAGTTGAATGACATGTATAAGTGATATGTGTTTATGAGATGAAATGCATGAGTTAAATGAAATGTGATGGACGAAAATGTAATGCAATGTCACAAAATAAAATATTGTGGTGTGTAATGAAATAAAATTTGATAAAAGGAAATAGTGACTAGAATTGTTTGAGATTAAAAAGCCACATAATGCAATAAGTGGAATGAAAATATGACACAATGAAGTGTGATTCATGGTGGTGATGTTGTGAGGAGACAAAGTCCATAATAGTTGAGTTGTAAAAGCTTGCCTTGATGTTGATGTTGTTGTCTGTTATTGGATAACCATTCTTGAATTTGAATGATGTTGTGAAGGATTTCTTTTGTAATCCTAATCCATGTGACAACCATGTGTTTTCAAGGGACCCAAGATGAAAATGCAAACTAAATAAATGCAACTAACTATCACTTTGTAAAGAGATGCAAATTAATTGTCATCATAGAGTGTGTGATAAAAGGTGACTAAGTACAACCACCACTAGCTCAGCTATAGTGATATGAATACTATGTCACGCTAAGAAGTACCAGTAAATATGAATAATGTACATGAAAAAAATGACAACTAATAGAAAACATAAGTTATAGCTGCAAAAAAATAAAAATAGGCATGCAAATAGTCACATAAAAGAGCTCACCTAAAATAGCACACAAAATTTGTCGAGGTACACATGGCTTTACAAACAAAAGAAGGCCCTTACAAGTGGACACTAATAATGCATGAAATCAAAGGATCAGTGGAGTTAAATAGTGAAAAACCAATAAAATATCATGACTTCATACCACTACCTCTAGTCAAGCACTTCATCAAGGCACTAGAAGTACATAATAGTGAGGAAAACCATTATTTTTGGACTAGGTGTGTTGCTAGTTGTGCGTAATAGTGTCAAGTTTTTTTAGTTCTACTAGGGAGAAACTATTGTACTAGTTAGATAAGAAAGTGTGGGATGTGTCAGTAGTGATTTAGCAATGGATTCTGTTGGGCAATGTGCATCGGTAGGAATTAGGATGTCTAAGTGTCAGATCCAAGGATCAAGTGTACCTAGTACCAGTGCAGCAGGATACAGAGAGAATATATGTGGTAAGACTAGTGAACAACAAGTCATAAGTGAGTGATGACTATAAGTAAGCAAATAGCATGGGAGAGGAACAAGGTGAGGTGAAGAGTAGAATGTGGCTATTGGATATATTAAGAATTTGTAGGAAGCATGCAAGTGAAAGTATGTTGGGCTCACCAAATCAGTCACAGTAGGAGGGTGATGCTAGCCAGGGAAGGTGGATGAGGCAAGGGAGAAGAGCGAAGTGTGTTTGGAAAACCTCCAAGGAACTAGTGTATCAGTTGAAACTACAAGTGTTAATTCTAAAGCCAGGTGAAGCAAGTCATGTGGGACAAGGATTAGTGCACCTCAAAGAGGTGGGGATCAAGGCAAAAGAAATGCCCTTTCCGATATTAATGATGGTGTTGGGGACTATAATGCAACAAGCATTGCAAGTGGTATTAGATGATGAGCCGATGACACAGGTGGAGAGTAGTCTTCCAAGGATGATGAAGAGTATGTCAAGAGTGGAGGAGGAGGTGAGGGAGATAAAATCTACTAAAAATCCCATGGAAGAAGCTCCAAATGATGTAGAAGGTGTTAGTGTGGGTTAGGTAATGAGTGGAGTTGATTAGCCTCAAGATACTAGGACAAGGGTCAATAGAAGGGGAAGTGAACAATGTAAATGTGGAGGAGCCATGGCTAAAGGTAGGAGGTGAAGATAAATCATCAAGGGATGTGAAGGAATTACAAAGAATGTTAGCCACAGAGAGAGTTCAAGCAAAGAATGTAGAATAGGAAATCACATTTTTGTTAGGATTGACGGAGAAGGTGCAAGAATATTGAGCACAAATGGAGGAAAGATGGTTGTAAGTGGTAGTGGATGTAGAGCAGGCATAGGTGCAATCATTGGAAGTGGAACTATGTGTAGAGCAAGTGCGGGCAGAGGGAAATGATGTAGGAATGTGAGCAGAGAAGTCGTAGGTTCAAAGCTTATAGGAATCTCTGAAGATGGCCCAAGTGGGTCTAAAGAGTGCACAAAATGAGCTTGTGTTATTGTAGTCACAATCTGAGTCATTTAGGGAGGTGATTGCAAAAGAAAACTCCCTATCATTGAAGTTGCAAGAGTAGTTAGCATTAAGTGAGGAGAAGGTGAGACAGTTGCAACAGTTTTTGGATGAGGCAAAAGTAGACATTGAGCACTGCTAAATGGTGACTAATCAAATGCAGTAGGAGTGGGATGTGGCCCAAGGAGCGATCACTACACTAGGAGTAAATAAATTTATGGAGAATGTGTTTGTGAAAATGCACCAAATGATGAAGGTACATTAGGAAGCCTCTTATTATATGGGATGTTATTATTAGGCATTCCCAAATAAGGACCGATGAGAGATGTAGTTTGTCAATAGGGAATTTATACAACTATTGAATGTAGAATTGTGTGGTGGGAGGTTTCCAATTCCCATGGATGTGGTGTGGGTATGGAGAGGACTGATGTCAGGAGCTTCTTCTTCTAGAGCTAGGTAGAAGAAACACTATTGGTTGGACACCCTATCTTTCCACCTCCCCCAAGGAGGCCAGAATAAATAATTCACCAGACATTGTTTAAATGTAATGTTGTCATTGTTGTCATAGTAGAATAAAAGTTTGTGCTTTTTGTTGTGGCAATCAAAGGGACAATTGATGTTGATTGTAATGCATTGTCAAGTTTGTTTTTAGTATTTTGTGGAATATATTTGGATGCTTTTAGCATTTTGAGGAATATGTGAATATTTTTGGGATTTTTAATAGATATTTAACTATTTTTGAGTTTTGTGACAAATATTGGAAAGGTTTTAATCTCTATAAAAGTGGGCACAATATGATCCGTAGAGTAAGGATAACCTTTACTGGTAGGTGACAATGTCTATGTGGGATCATGATGAAAGATGAATATGAAGTTATGTAATATATGGGGAGTCATGATGTGTAAGGAATAATTTTGTGTATATTAATAGCCTTTACAGATAATTATAAGGCCAATGTTGGGATATTCCTCTAGGTGTGTGCCGAGACAGACATTCTTGTGGCCTATAAAAAGGTGTTTAGGGGCCAAAAAGGACACCTAGGTCTCGAGAAGGTGAAATAGGGCCTTGGAAAAGGTGCTTTAACCCAAAAAGGCATTTTGGGTGCCCAAAAAGGACACCTAGGCCTTGAAAAAGGTGAAACAGGGCCTTGAAAAATGTGCTCTGGCCAGAAAAGGCATTTTGGGGCCCCAAAAAGGACACCTGAGCCTTGAAAAAGGTAAAATGGGGCTTTGAAAAAGGTGCTTTGGCCTAAAAGGCATTTTCGGGGCCCAAAAAGGACACTTGGGCCTTGAAAAATGATCTAATTTAAGATCTACAAGCTTTATGACTTAATCCCAATAATCATTTATAAATTCCTAATCCATGCAGTAAATGTGTGGCTATGTGTTTTAAACTATTGAAATTACAAAGAAGAAGAATCTACGATTGATACAGAGGAATTTTAACCAATTACATAAAGTTAATTCAATGCTTTTAATGAAGCAAATTAATGCAATTAAAAATGCAGAAAAGAACAACATACAACTCAACTGACAGAAAAGAAATGGGAGATAAGAGGCACAACACAATTTGATCTTGGAGTTTGCCCTATTAGGACTATGTCTCTAGGTCTAGCTCCAACTAGTGGACCGATTCAATTAACTCCAAAAATCAATTACAATGCGTTACAAAATCAACCCCTTGTAAAACATCAGCATTACACTGCTCTGATGTTTGGGATTAAAAATACGTCCTCCATGATTTATTTCCAAAAATCCTTAATTTTTCATTAGCTGAATGCTCCCATAAATTTTCCTCAATTCCTCTCAATTTTCTATCTTCAAAATGACCTCATACCCCCTTTTTATACAAAATATTTGCCTAAAATAGGCTAAAACAAAATAATTTTAAAATAGGCCATATAACCATTTACATCTCGTCTAACCCCCTTTTTCCATTTTATAGTTTTGTCCCTTAGCAAGTTTGAGGTTAAAAATAATAACAAATTAACAATAAACCTTATTTCAAATAAGGTTGGATAGATTTGCTATGGGTATATAACAACTCTTCCTTTTATGTTAAATATATCATAAATAGCCCATCATTTGGCCTTACTTTTAGGAGGGCAATGGTTGGGAGTTCAACTCCCATCATCTAATTCATTTAATACGAATTAAATAATTATTTGAATTTGAATTTAATTTTTTCCCTCTCTTTAAGATTTTATGATGTCATGTTGATGTCATTAGAATCCACACTTTTACTTGAACTTCAAACCGTTATAACTTTCACATTCAATCTCCATTTTTTGACGAAACGAATGCCATTAGAAAGCTTTTGACAAGCTCTTTCATTTGAAATCCATTGTTGACCACTTTCGAGATGATTATTTTTTCACCTTTTTATGGCCTTTGGTATTGGTTTGACAAACTTTGACTAGTTGTAACTTGAGCATATAGACTCCTTTTTCGTCCATTCAAGTTGTGTTGGATTCAAAATTTTGAGGAGTTCAACATGATACTAATTATTGGAGTTTTGGAGATACTTCAAATTTCAGTGAAAATATCCTTCCAATCAAAAAAAGTGGATATGCTAGAAAAGATGCTTGAGGGGCCTGAAAAAGGCATCTGGGCCTAAAAAGGTGCTTGAGGGGCCTAAAAAAGGTGTATGGGCCTTAAAAGGTGCAGAGAGGGGTGGCAAGCTCAAGTTTTTATGCTTGCTTATTCTATGTCCCCTTTTCAATGGTGATGAAAGAGTCTAACGGATATCTAGGCTTTCAAGATAGCATTGATATATTTTTTGAAGAGGTCAAATTAATCATGGTCCTTGCAACATAAATAAGACTAATGGTCCATCGGGAATTGTTGTTGTTGACAAGAGGGATGAAAAGGGGACTCTGTCGATGCCTCTTGTGCTATTCACATTGTGCTTGATTTTTCAAAGCCTAGCAAGATGTTTTAGGACATAACTACGTTTCTTCTTAATATCGTTGAGGCACTTTGAATGTTATATAGCCTATTTGAGCCAGAGAGAGTCAAGAATTGATAGGAATTTTTGGGTGTTGTTAATTTTGTGGGCTTTCAGGGTTATGTTTGGCAATTATTACCTCCTTTTGAATGTTTTGGGCAATTTTTTGAATTTTTTTTGATAATTTTAGATGATTTTTGAATTTTTTGATCATTTTTTATAATTTTTGAATTTTTTTTTTTGGTAATTTTTGGCAATTTTTGAATTTTTTTGATAATTTTAGACAATTTCTGAAATTTTTTAATACTTTTTGGGATTTTTTGAATTTTTGAATTTTTTTGATGATTTTAGATGATTTTTGAATTTTTTGTGATAATTTTTGGCAATTTTTTTAGTTTTTTGATCATTTTTGATGATTTTTTAGATTTTGAGGAATGGAGTGACAATGTGAGTGAGATTTGTTAGAATATGAGGGGTAACCAAGATTGTGCGAGGTACTTAAAGAAGCAAGGAGATCATAAGTGGGCAAAAAAGCAAAAAAATGGGTGTGGATAACTATGTTCAGGACTCTAGAGCTTGGGATGCCCAATAGGTCAAATGAGGGCAGAAATAAACATTAGTGATCATTGGTTAAGGTGGATAGCTAAGATGTGCATTGATTTTCTTGCAATTAATGTCTATGGTATCTCAATATATAATCTAACTCCCTTGTTCCCTTGATTTGTTGCTTTTCCCTTTGTTGATGTCATACTAACTATCTCTGGTGTGGTGAACTACATCTGATGCCCCAAGAACCATGGAACTATAATTTGTAAGTGTTTTTCAATTGGGTATGTGTGAAATTAACTTGGTTGTGCTAGATGAGCCTCAAACAAGAAAAATTTGTCCCAAAGGTAGTTGCTTAAGGGCTACCTTGATTATTTTTCAGCATTGAAGGACTTGGGTTGTTTAGGGAAGTCCAAAGGTGTTTTCTCTCACTCCTCACTTTTTTTTTTGGTATTTTCGATATGTTTCTCAAAGCTCTTGACATAAAATCTTTTGAGGTGGGTGCTATTGATGGGCTCTACTAAGGTCTGTGCCATCATAATCTAAGAATTTGTAAGTGCCAATACCAAAGGACTCTATGATAAAGTAAGGACTAATCCAATTGGCCTCCCACTTTCCTTTCTTTTCTCTAGCTGCTTGGTTCTTGGGGTTTTCCTAGAGCACTAGGTCACCAATCTGAAAAAAACTGTGTTTAACCCTTTCATTATAATGTCTTAATAACCTATTTTGATACACTTTGAGGTGTTCATGTGCTACATGCTAATGTTCTTCTAATAATTCTAGCTATTCTAGATGGGCCACTCTATAATCCTCATCTGGTAGGATGTCTCAAAGAGTAACTCTCAAGGATGGGATCTCAGCCTCTAAAGGAAGAATAGCTTCAAAGCCATAAACCAAGAAGAAGGATGTCACACATGTAGGTGTCCTAACACTCATCCTATAGGCCAAGAGGGTGGGGTTCAGCTGTAAATTTCAATCTCTACCAATATCATTGACAGTTCTTTTGAGGATGTTGATAATGGTTTTGTTGGTGGCCTCTACTTGGCCATTGCCTTGGGGATAATAAATTGATGAAGAGTGGTGTATAATGTGAAATGTTTCACATAATTCATCAATTATTTAATTTTTAAAGTATAGGGCATTGTCTATGAGAATGGCATGAGGTATGCCAAACCAAAAAATGATATGGTTTAAAATGAAAGAAGAGATTTGTTTTCCCATAGAGTTGGCAAGTGGCACTGCTTCAACCCACTTGGTGAAGTATTTGGTGGTTGTGATAATCCATTATTTCCTTTGGAGGAAGGTGGATGGATGGCTCCAATAAAATCAAAGCCCCACTGATAAAAGGGCCATAGTGTGGCCAAAGTGTTGAGCTCTTGGGCTGGTGCATGAACAAGGTTACCATGGATTTGGAATTTTTTGCAAGTTTTGACATAGTCTATAGAATCCTTTTCCATGGTTGGCCAAGAATAGCCCATCCTAAGAATCTTCTTTGCTAGTGTAAACCCATTGGAGTGTGACCCATAGCTCCTTGCAAGGACTTCCTATAGAGCAACTCTAGACTTGTCATTTTCAAGACATATAAACAAAGTAGCATCAAGACCCTTCCTATACAGTGTATCAGCCACCAAAGTGTAGTGTGAGGTTTGTCAAATGAAATTATGTTTTTGGTTGCATGAGAGGTTAGAAGGAATGGCATTATCATGGAGCTAAGTGATGATGGGGTTATACCAAAGGGAATTAGGAGCATCTAAGTTGCAAATGATAAGGAAATCAGGTTAAATAAGTGTGGGTTGAACCACCTCTTCTACTAAGAACTCATACCGCTCATTTCGCTGCAAGAGCTAGAGTAAGGAGGCCAAGGTGGCCATAGCATCTATTGCTCTATTTTTATCTTTGATAATTTATTCAAAAGTAATATGAACAAAACATGCCTTAACGATGTCAACCATATATTTGTAAGGGAATAAATTTTCATCTTTGGTCTGATTAGTGTCAATGACTTGATTGATGATCAACTAGGAGTCTCCATAAACCTCTAGCTTGTTAGTTTCCATTCTAAAGCTAGTTTGAGACCAAAAACCAAAGCCTCATATTCTTCAATGTTGTTGGTGCAGGGGAAAAGTAGTTTGTAAGACTTAGGGATGGTAACACCTAGTAGCCTGATGAATACCGGCGCCTGATCCATGGTGTGTGTAGGAACCATTAAAGTAGAATTTCCACATTACTGGCTCTGTCTAAAGAATGTGCATATCTAGGAAATTGACTAGGATAGGATTTGAACTCTCTATAGGAGCATCTACCAATTGATCAGCAATGGCATGTCCTTTTATTGCCTTCCTATCAACATACTCAATGTCAAACTCACTTAGGATCATCACCCATTTGGTTGGTCTACCTGTTAATGTTGTTTTGTTGATAAGATATTTGAGGGGATCAATTTTGGAGATGAGCTTGACCTTGTGTGTTAGAAGATAATGATGTAGTTTTTGGGAAGCAAAAACTACAACTAGACAAGCCTTTTCAATAAAAGAGTAATTGAGCTCATAGTTGACTAAGGTACGATAGATGGCCCATTCTTTTCCTTGGTCATTTTCTTGTTCTAGGAGGGCTCCTATCAATTTATCTATTAGATAAATGTGCAATAACAAAGGTTTTTGTAATATTGAAGGTACTAACACAAGTGGATTCATCAAGTAGGTTTTGAGTAAGTCAAAAGCCTTCTGACATTGATCATCCCACTTAAAAATTATAGCTTTTTGTAGTAAGTGGGTGAAAGGTACAAACTTTTTTGCCAACTAAGAAATGAACCAATGAACTTGAAGAGAGTTTAACTAACTTAGGTCCTTCGGAGGTTGCATACTGATTATGGCTTGGACCTTTTCAAGGTCAAATTCTATCCCTTTGGCTGAGATAATGTATCCTAGAAGCTTTCCTGATTTGATGCCAAAAGTACACTTCTTGGGATTGAGCCTAACTTTGAATGCTTCTAGGTGGGTGAATATCTTGACCGATATGGGGAGATGTTCTTCTTGACTATGGGATTTGGCAAGGATGTCACCCACATAATCTTCCATAAAGATATGCATCATATCGTGAAAGATAGTGGTCATGGCCTATTGATAGGTAGCCAAAACATTCTTTAGCCCAAAGGGCATCACATTCTAGCAAAACGTGCCCCACTCACAAGTAAAAGCTATTTTCTCTTGATCTTCATGTGCTATTCTAATCTGATTATACCCTAAAAGCCCTTCCATGAGTGAAAACATGGAATGACCTACTGTTAGATCTACAATGGTGTTAATGTTGGGAAGGGGAAAATCATCTTTGGGACATGCTTTGTCCAAACCATGAAAATCAATGTAGATGTGTATGCTACCATTCTTCTTTGATATAGGAACAATTTTGGATATCCATGATGCATATGCCAAGGGCCAGATGAAATTGGTGCTGATTAACTTTTCTAACTCTTCTTTAACTAATAGACCTATATGGGGATGCATCTTTCTAAGTTGTTGTTCCATTGGCTTGACCTCTAGAGAAATGTTGAGATGATGGAGGATTAAAGTCGGGTCTAAGCCAGGCATTTCTTTGTAAAGCCATGCAAATTTTATGTATCTTTCTTCAAAGAAGTGGATGAATTTCTTTCTTTCCTCTATGCTCAAGGACTATGCCAAATAAATGACCCTTGGTTCTTTCTCTAAGCCAATGTTGACTAGTTCTATTGGTTCAATCAAGATAGAAGACCTTTCCTTATTGTGATTGGGTAAGCTATCAATCACCTCATCCATGGGTGCCACAATCGGGTTTTCACCTTGGGATGCATCACTTCAATTTGTTTATATTTTTTTCTCAAGATCAACCACAACTTGGTAATTATCATTAAGGTTGTGGAATGCTTGACCTATTCTAGTGTGATTGAGGTCATTGATACCAGACCTAATTATATACCTTTCTTCTATTCTTTGTTGTTGAGATGGTTCAACCATGTTTAGGTAGATGAAGACTTCATAGTCAGTGTCAAAGTGGGGGATGTGGTGAGGCTTAGTTATATCCTCATCAATGAGTTCAGGATGGACTAGGGAGAGTTATTCATGATATGGAAATGGCTCAACAGGGTTTAAGGACATGATTTCATTGGATGACTCATACATTGTATCTGTTACATCTATGACATGAGCTTCTTCTAGAGTATCAGGAAAAGTAGAGCTTGTGAGAGGCTCATAGTAATCATCCTCAACTTCCATTAGAAAGAAGTTAGGAAATAAGGTTTGAAATTGAAACCCTTCATCATGTTCATCATCTTCTAAACTACTTTGTTGTACCCTAATTCTCGATGAAGTGGGTTCTGGACTATAGGTTGTTTCTCATGTAGCCAAACTGTTAGATGTGGGTATGTGAACAACATCACATGCTTTATTGTGAAGAGACTCCTTGGATAATGATTCAAATTCCCATTTAGTGAAATCATCATCATCTTTGTTATTAGATGTAGTTATGGGTGGTTCTTCCATGGGATGTGAACTTGAGAGGGATAGATTTACATTTATGATGTTAGTTCTTTTATGGCTATTATTGTCCCTTTATTTAGGTACCCACACCAAGGTGGAAGAGGATGGATCACTATGCTTAGGATGAGCCCTGAAAGAGGTTTGTGTCTTTTCTTGTTTGCCATACCCTACCCTTGTTTTGGACTTGTTGGACCTAAATTGTGCCACTAGAGGTTTAACAATGCCTATCCCTTTTCCTAAGGGACCATCTTCCATGTATCCCATCTTTTTCATTAGGTCAAACCATTTTTCTTGTAGGTGGGGGGAGATTTCATTGTTTTGTTGATTGATTTCTTCTAGTAAACTTGGAGGTGTGCCACTTGCTTTGATGAAATGTTTGTGATAAGGCTTAGTGGTGGATGACAATTTTCTATGAGATTTCAAAGAAAGTGGGGGATCAAATAGAGAGACTGAGTACTTGTTCACCACTTCACGATGCAATTTACACTTTCTATCAAATTCTTTCATCAATCTATCCATTTCTTCATAGTGTGACTTCGTAGGGTCTTTGGATGGTGATGGTGAAGGGATGGAAGGACCCGAAAAACCCATTTTCTTTTTACCCTTAGTTGATGTTGATGAGTGGTTTTCATTTTAATTGGTAGAGCATGAAGTGTCTATAGATGTGGACTGGCTAATGTCATCTTTTAGTGTACTAGGTTCTTCCCTGTTATGAGGGACAAGGGAATTACAATATTGGGCAAAGTATTGGTCTTCGGGTATGGTCACCTCTTGACCCATGTAAGGAAATTTAAGACATTGATGATAAGTGGAGGGAACGGCTTGCATGTCATGAATCTAGGGTCTTCCCAACAAGATGTTATAAGTTAATTCCAGTTCTAAAACCTAACAAATAGTTTCTTTCACAACTGGTCCTACTTTGATTGGTAGAATAAATATGCCTTTGGAGGATCTTCGTTGCAATCTTTGATAGTAATTTTCTTTCTTGGGTCAAAAATATCTTCTATATACCCTAGGGCTTTTACTAAATTGAGTGTGCAAATATTGAGACCTAGCCTACCATCAACCAATGCTCTCTTAAGTCTATTTCTATGGATAAAGACTTCAATATGAAAAGGAGAGTTTTGTTGTTGGATGACGAACATTTCATTTTAGGCTAAAAAAGATACGTAGTGAGGGGCAACAAAATTGATGACCAAGTTCTAAAATCTACTCACATCCAGGTCATTTGGCACTAGGCTTTGGTGAGTATTTCTTTATGCTCTAGGGAAATTTGAAAGAGTTCAAAAATGGAGATAGGGGCCAAAATCTTAAGTAATTGGTTGACCAGGTTGTACTTGGATAAGGAGGAACTTGCATTTGCATGATTGAGATTTGTCACTAGTCTTGGTAAAACAACTTTAGAGGCCTAGCCTCAAGTAATGACATTTGAGGATTGTTTTTTATTTTTATCTTTAACTATGATGAAATTTATAGTGTCATTAAAGCCAGAAATCATGTTGATGGTATTGTCATAATGATGTGCATAATTAACTTTAGTGTGAGGGGGTGCATTCTAATTGGTTTTGGAGGATTCACCCTTTTCACGACTCATGAAGGAGTTCTTGAAGGTTCTATGGTCTTCATTATTGCTAAGGTTGTTTACTTCGATGGTCCCATCATCGATTAATTTTTGGATTGCCCCTTTAAGGGAAAAACAATTATTTGTCAAGTGCCCCTATTTTAATGGTAGGCACAAATGTGCTTGTCATTCCACCATTTTGGTTTAACTTGAGGTTCATAGGGTTTGGCCTCAAGAAGTACGATGAGCTCATCAACCAGGAGGGTTTGAAGCACTTTTGTAAGACACCCTGATAGGAGTATACTCTTTGGGTATGTCAAAAGATTGATATCTATGGGGAGGAGGAGCTTGATTGTACATGTTGGTTGGACATACAGGGATTTTTTGCATTACGTCGATAGAACAAATGGGCATTATCTTGCTAGGGTGTATTTGGGTTGGTATTGTTGATGAAAGGATACAATTGGTTTAGATGGGATTGGGTTTGAGGTTTAATGGTGCTCTTGTTGTTGTTTCACCACCATGACTTTTGTTAATCAGTGGCCCAATCAAAGGAATTATGAATCTAAGTGGAGTTTTTGCAAAGCCCTTACTGTCTTTTGATAGTATAGTAATGTCATTATTTAGCAAGGTCTCTTCTACATTAGTAGCATTTTCTAGGGTAGTTTTAAAATCTTTAGGCCCTTTAAGTTGGAACCAATAACTCATCAATTTGGAGAGACTATTAATGAAGACATCAGTCTTCTCTTTGTCGGGTATGTCTCTATGGTACTTAGCGAACATGTGTCTCCACCATTGTAAGAAATTCTTGAATAACTCGTCGAGAAGTTGTTTTGTGTTGCATAAGTTGATCATTGTAACTTCCCTTTTGATATTGTAGGAATATTGGGAGACGAACACGGAAGCCAGTTGGTCAAAAGTTTTTATATTGGAGGGTAGCTTTGAGAACCACTCCATGGCTTTCCCTCCAAGGCTCCTAGGAAATAGACAAATTAGGTATGTTGTATCATGGACAAATTCCATACTTAGGGTATAGAATTATTTGAGGTGATCTTGTAGATCTGATATGCCAAAATATTTATCATATTTTAGTATTTGTACATTTTGCAGTACAGGCATGAAGGTATTGTTCTTATCAAAGGGGAGAGGACACACCTTTTCGAGGTTGAATTCTATGGGTTGTGTTTTTCGTCTTTTCATTCTTTCCATTTCCATTTGGAGGTCTTGTAATTTTTGTGTGACAACATCTAGGGGTGACTCTTCTTCATCTCATCTCAAGTTGGTCACATCAAAATCAGATGGCAATTTAGCAACTTGTTGTGCTAATGCTAGTATATAACATTCCTTATGTTTCTTGAGTATCTTGTCCATGATGTCGACAAGTTCAAGATTTTGTTGAAAATCTTCAATTTTAGTCTCAAAACTCTTGTCATCCAATGTGTTGGATGAACCCATCATGGCAAAGGATTCTAAAATTCAATTAAACAAGGGTAAGTAGTGAGTAACTACATTCGGTGAACAATCTGTTGGTGTGGTAAGTTCAAGGAGATTTAGAGGTTTTGTATGCTTGATGGTCTTGCTAGATATTCTAGCACTCACTCATATAGGTGATCATTTTGGTTTTGTAGCTACACTGGTTTTATGTGGTGGCATGAAATGTGAGTTAGATTCCTTTAGTTCTTATGCATTTTTGAAATGTGAGGGTTTCTGTTGACTACGATTCATCTATAGTAACAAGCTAGGTTGGACAAGGTGTTTGCCAATGTTGATAGGATGGGTTTTGCTTTCGCAGAGTCAAGTAAGTGATGGATGTGTGTCTCTGAACATCTTTGGCTTGATGTGTGAAATGAAGCAATGCTAAATGTGGCATTGATAATGACATTTGTAGCTTTTCTTGTTTCAAAAAAAATGTTTCAGTCAACTTTGGGAATTCTCTTACTTGTAAAATACCGGTGAGGAAAAGGGTATATAGATTTGTCATTTGTTCGTAATTATCATACATGCAGATGGCCTCTATTTATGTTCTTTCCTTAGATGTGTTACAGGATTGATCAAATGCATTTTTTAACTGATCATATGCACTTTTAAATTCTTAGATGCGCTATTCTAATTGTCATATGTTTTGTTTAATGATTTAGATACATTGTTTGACTATGCAAATGCACTATTTAAAGGCTCAAATGTGTTGTTTTGTAGGTAGATGCATTATAATAGAGATCAAAAGTGTCATAGGAATGTCTAAATGCATTATTTCATGCAGTATATGTGCTACTTCAAGGTTGTTCAGCAATGCTCTTGTTTTAGATTTGGTTTTCTCAACATTAGTTTGAAGTTGCATCTTTTGGAAGGATAGTGATCCACATTGGTGTTTGTTATTAAGTTTTAAAGCACTTCCAAGCACAATAGCAATAAAACCAAAACAAAATATTAAACAACACGCACCTAGAAAATGGAATAAAATGGCTTCCTAACAAGGTTATCTAAAGCCAGTGACTAGTGGGTTTTAGTGTTTAACCAGCTATGTTTAGATTTACCTCTCTTCTAATGGAGAGCTTCCCACCAATGCTAAGGAGATTTGGAGCAATCCCTCATAGGACTACTTGAGGAAGGCTATATTCTAAACACAAGTGACTTGCATTTGATTGGGAATGCAAGATTAGGAGGCAATCCCTCTCACCCACCTTGCTAAGGCAACTCAAGAGGTAGCCTTGCTATGGCTAGATAATCCTACTTAGTGGAAAGCAGGAAATGGAAATCAAAAATAGGTTTGGGAGTTTGATCACTTGAGGAGAGTGAGAGCATATCCCTACTATCTTGACTTCCCAAACACAATAGACACAAAGTTTTAATCACCAACCCTTATACTTCTAAAGATAGAGGGGCTCCTAGTCAAGTTATGTGTGGATTCTTTCCTCATTTAGTTGTAACTGATCTTTACAAAAGGTCAAGCATTCTGATCAACTCGAAGGAGTTAAGAGTATAGGCCTACTTCTATTTTAGATTAGCAAGATTGAACACTTCTATTAAGCAATTTTTGGAACTTAGAGATGCCACACTTTAAATTAACAAGAGCCAAGGTCCACTTCCCTAATTTGGAGCTAGCAAAGGCTAGGCACATTTATGAGGGTCTTCATTTCTATTGCATGTTGTTTGTAATCTGAGAGCTTTTTGTTAACTTAGAAGGGACCTATAAGCAAATGATATTCAAATTTGGAAGTTAGACTTAGGAAACTGTAATTTTTACCAAATATGTTACAGAAATACACATGCATTATAGAAAGCCTTGCATGCGCTATTTAATCTAGAAAATGTCCTTTAATAAAATCAAATGTGATGTAAAACACTTTATATGCACTTCAGAAATGATCAGATGCATTATAGAAAACTTCAAAAGTGTTGTAGAAAGACGTAAATACATTATAGAACTATTTAAATGCACTTTAGAAAAATTAAATGTGTTAAAACAAAGTTCAAAAGCATCAAAATATCTCTTGGAAGCATTAAAATAGAGCTCAGAAGCATTAGAAGATTCAAATCTAGCCCTTGCGTGTTCAAGGAAAGTTTTGGGACTTTGTTCTCACTGATATGAGGCCTCCTGAATGCTGTAGAACTTGTAATCAATTAGATCTGCACAAGAAAGTAGTAAAATGAAAAATTAGATTGTAAGATTTGAAAATAGAGAGGCTTTGTGTTAGGGCCCCATAGTGGGTGCCAATTTGTACACAATGTGATCACATATTCATGAAAATTTAATGTAGAATGCAGATAGACTAACAATAAATGAAACTAAACCTAAGATATCATCATCAAAATGTAATCTCTATGAGTGTCTCATATTTCCCTAACTACAACTGCTAAAAAAGCTATTAGACCAGCATCTCAATGATAGTTTTAGATTGGGAGTATGTTAAAAATGCAGATCTACAAGAATGCATGCAAGATCTATAACTAAAAATGCAGATTATATGTTATCAAAATGGACATGAAATAAGCTAACATGTAATAAATGATGCTAAATAATATAAAAACAATGCCAAAATGTTATGAACTTTCTATAATAATAATGCTAAAATGATAACTCAGGATGTGCCTATAGTGCAGATGCCTAAAACTTGGGTCCCTTAGCTCTTGGATCTCCCTCCTATTTAAAGGATTTTGGAAGGGGTTGGGTTAAGAACCAAGATTTTCACCTTTGACTGGTGGATGAAAGTGAAACATAAAATATCTCATAAGAGACTAGGAGGAAGAGTCCAATGGACTTAATTTTGAGGATAAGTGAGGATATTTATAATTCCTTTTAAATGAAAAAGGGAGATTTTAACTTTTTTGAGGATAACTGAATTTATTGATTTAATAAATGATGTCATAGTATTAGTTTATCTACAATATTTTTTAGATCTCATTAATAACTTTTCAACACATTTTGAATGAAGCCAATTGGACTCTGTATGTGAAAGTTATGGCCTCTGGAGTAGAGCTCATTTTTACTTCTTCAAAACCCAATCAGGTTTTGATATACATTTTAATTTTCATAACCCAATTGGGTTATGGAATTATAAAAGCCTAGAGAAATGGCCAAGAGACTTGGGAGACTATTTTCCCTTCATTTTTTTCCTTTAGACATTTTTTCATCTTCTCAGATGAATTCTCATATTTTCCTTCATCAAGTTTACTAATGGTAAAGTAAGTATCTCTAAAATCACCACCATAATCTTACATGTCCTCTTAGCTTTCTAACCATATAAATTTTTCAATTTTTGGACAACAATATTGTTAAAAGCTTTAATTATTTTTATGAATGTCTTGATAATCCTCATAGAAATATGCCTACATTTGCTTTCATAACTTTTTATATAGTTAATCAAATCCAAAATTAATTACATATTGTTGTTCTACACTTGATTTTGTACACTAAAAAAACTTTCTATTTTTTATTATTTTGATGCAAGTTATGCTCAACACGTGAATAGGTACCAAAATTTTAGAATTTAGTCAATTCAATAATTCATTAAAAAAATTATTCATCATAAAATTATAAAAATATTCAACTTCTAGATATCACTCTTAAATATTATCCTACCAAAGGGATTTGCAAAATAACAAATATCACTATGTCGTTTGTGCTGCACATGAAAACATGGATGTTATGTTTTCTAAAAAAATTAGGAACTATTTTTTTTTGTGTAGGGTTTGACCCACCTAATCTTATCCATTTTGTAAAAATTTTAGTAGTCTAGAAAGTAGACTCATAATACTACAATTTATATGTTTTATACATTTTGTCATTTTGAGTGGATGACCATCAAATGTCTCATCAAAGTTTAGGTTTATTTGATTTTAGAAGAAAAAAAGACCATGTATATCCCCCTTTTTGTACACCATCTTGGTGCACTTACCCACATTCTCTCATGTTGTATATGTATCGTCTTAAAATAGATGCACACACATTTTAAGACCTTTTAAAACCCTTTTCTATAGTTCCTCTCTCAAAACATGGATGGACCTATGCTCAAAGTCTATTTTCTCTATTTTCCTCTTCTATTTTACTCTTCTTTTTCATATCTCACTCTTTGACATGGTCTTCTAGGTGTTGTTTTGATACTCTTTTAAACATATCTCTTGTTCAATTCACTATTTTCCAATTTCATCTGCACCCTCTTCTAGACCTTTCTAAGGCATGTTTTTCTAAACAACTTGGACCAATTTGATCTAGAGCAGACTACATTAACTTGGAATGGACTAGGCCAATATAAGTTGAACTAATCCCTAGTGGTTGTGGGTTTTGGGGCCTGGAAGTCCTTGAGTTTTCCAATTATTTTAATTTTACTCCCCCATTAGCTTGAGTTGTTTTTTTGCTCAAAAATGAGTACATAAGGAGGCTTGGGGAATTCATTTTCATATCTCATTTCATTTATGACATCTCATTCTCAAGACATTCAAGCATTCAAGACAAGCAGTTTAGGTATTCAAGTAAGCAAGAAAATCTTCTTCAAGAATTCAAGGTGTTGACATTATGGTCAAGTTTATTAATTAGTGACTCACACTTAGTCAAATGGTTAGTAGCTACCAAGCTTATCTTGTATTTTATAGTGTTAACCAAGTAATTTGGGTTCTACTAAGTCCTACAATTGCTACAAAGTTCCACAATTAGTATTCAGTTCACACTGAGCAGTGTCTACTAAGTTGATGAATATTAGTGCAAAACAAGCTTCGTAGTATTTATTGAGTTGTACAGTGCAAACCATGGTCTCTAATGTTTGCCAAGTTTATAGCATCATTCACATGAATCAATTGTTGACCAAGCCAAGAAGTGTCAACCAAGTGATTCAATTTATAATGAGCTCATAGTGTAAGTGTTGACCAAGTTTTGTAACATCAGCCAAGTGATTCAATTTATATGTCAAGTTTTGTAGTATTCATAGATTCACTAGTGTTGACCAAGTTTAGACTACTTGGAAGTGATTAATATGAATTAAGCTTCTACATCTATCAAGAGTATGGTGATGTCAAGTATTGACAATGGTTGTCGAGTATCAAAATATCATCGAGTTTGTCTTTAGAACTCGAGTAGCAGCAATTGTAACCAACTTTGTGTATTTTGGTGAAACTTGTATTGTAGCTAAATTTGATGAATTGCAATTTGGATTGATATATATGTAATTTATTGTATCACATCCAAAGAATACATAGAAGAACACATAATGTGAATATAATAAGAGTAGAAGTTCAAATTAAGAAGGCTACAAGTAGTATAAGGAGTAGCAAAGATTTATCTATCATAGCAAGGTGATCATTACACTCCAAAGGAATCTCAACCAGAAAATTAGAGTTGCAGACAAAAGATTAGTCATTGGTACATCATAATAGGTGTATCAGTTAAATCCTTTCACAAGGTAGACTTAACAGTCTTTTGCAAATTTCTTTACCCAGTGCATACTTCATTGTATATTTTGTAAATCCTTTAGCAAGGTGGACCTAGAAGTTCTTATTGCTCCTAATAGGTCAAATCATCAGAAGTGATCAATTGTAAGCCTTAACTGGCCAACTTTATACTACAATACTAAAGCTTGTGGGTATCATCCCCACCCTAATTTTACTTTCTATTTGGAAGGTTTTTGGGTCACCATATCTTGTGTCAAAGTGTTATGAATATTTTAATGCTTTCAATTTTTCATGCATGCAATTAGATTAGAATATACATGAAGGATTAATTAGTGAAATCATTATAAGTTTTATTGGTTCCTAATTCACCACTCCTCTCTTAGTAACCTAGCCTATCCTATATTTCCAACAATTGGTATCAGAGCTTTGTGGTTCTCAAAGAAGAAGTTTTACAGCTTGAGCAAAGACTAGAGGCAATGGAGGTATTTAGGCTAGATAAAGTTATTGACAATGAAAAGCTCAATTTAGAATTAGCTATTGGGAAAATTAAGAAAGAAAAGGAGTAACTCTCTCAATCCTTGAAAATAAGAAAAGATCTTTTAGTACAAACGAATGACAAACTCTACACTGAAGAAAGAATTGAAGATATCTATAATGAGGTAATCAGAGACCTATTAGAAAAGAATTATAATCTTCAAGAAGAAGTTAGAAAACTATGTGAAGTTGTGGAAGACAAAGACAAGGCCAAAGATGAGATAGAAGGAAAGAACAATAAAATTCAACATATATCCCTTCAATAGGCAGACTTCATTGGTCAGCTTACTAATGCAAATGAAGAAATCATGAATCTAAGATTAGAGAATAAAAGATTGCAAAATGATCTACACATTGAAAAGCAAAACAATGAGAGGATGATGAAATCTCAAGTAGACATGAATTAGTTGAATGAGAAAAGTCAATACAGATAGAAAGGCAAAGTAAGAATAGGATACATAGGAAAAGGTGAATCATTCAAGCAAGAAACTCAAAAGAATCAAAGGCCTACTTGCAATCACTATGGTAAGTTAGGTCATACATCAAACAAATATTGGAGTAATGGTAAAGAAAAATTCAATGGAAATTTTTACAATTGCAATAAGCATGGTCAGAGCGCTAATGAATGCAAAGAGAAACCTAAATTTGAAGGCAAATGTCACAAATGCAAGAAGCATGGGTAGAAATGTTCTAAATGGAAAACCAAGATATTGAAACTAGTAGAACAGATTATGAAAGCTATATTTGGTTGGGACTACAACACATGGTGTAGATGCCACTACTGTAGATGTTTTGGGCACATTGGAGCAAACTATGTGAAACATAACATAAGGACAATAGACACCACTGGAAGATGTTTTATTTGTATAGAACTTGGACATATTTCCAAGAACTATATGACAACTAGAAGGGTTGAAGATGAAATTAGAGAAAAAGATGACAAAATTAGAAAGAAGATGAGGTAACAATAGATTCTAAAATCTTCTAAGAATGCAATTCAAAGCCATGAAGCATGTATCACTCAAGAATTGGGTGACTCAAGCATCTCTACTTGATCTCCCATAGGGATGACTAGAAGTAAGACTCTGAAGCAAAAATCTTACATCTATTCTAGCCAACTAGAAGGAAAAATTCATATTAGCATTCAACATGTAGAGGGATCATCAAGTGTCTAAGGAAAATCTAGGCCTTACAGAGCTAGGTCAGGTTGCAAGACCCTACGGAACAAAGTTGGGATACACTAAAACATTATGTGGACACTAAGTTATGAATGACTCTATTGAGTACTAAGGTCAAATCAAGTGGAAGATAGTCTATCATTGAATAAGAAATCATACCAAGAATTTATGGCAATTGGAAAGTGAAAATTTGTATAAAGTAAAGGAATTGAATTCATTTATCACATTTAATTTTTGAAGAGCTATTTGCTAAGAGATATTTTTGATCTTCCAAGTGATCTATGCATCTATTGTTGAAGATTTTTGTGTTTTCATTAAATCCTACTAAGCATGGCATCCTATAGTAGCAAAAACAAGAAAGGATCCAATATGTTGCTTCAATGAATCAATTGGAAGGCACCAGACTTCAAGTTGAGTCCGACAATTGTAGAAGCACTTGATCCAATTGGAGCTCAATCACAGATTCCACCAAAGGTATTACTTATTAATGATATTTTTTCACATTTTTGTTGTTTAATACAAGATGTTAGAACCCTATATATGGATAAAGCTCTAGAAAAGTTATGTGTGAATGGTGTATTGAAACCTGAGCATCAACATTTGGAGACCAAGGGTTTAACACACATTCCACATATGCCCTAAGACTTTTAGATAAAATGGATAAGGTTCATCCTTAGTTGTGTACACAATGGGCAACTATGGTTGGAGTAGCCTATTCAAATAACAAATAACATGATTCATCAAATAATAGGACTCCCAATGTTGAACAAGGAAAAGACTACCAAAACCCTAAGTCAGGTAGAACTAGAAAGAAGACCTCTTGCCGAGTGGGATGGAAGAGGCATGAAGATCAGCAATGTGACTAACATGGAGCTGAAATTTGGAATTCATGTAATGGCTCATAGAATCTATAGCTCTAGTCATCTCAATATCGTGCCATGTGAGGCAATTGATCTCTCAAGGTGGTAAAGAACAACATGTCCTTCAACCTTGCCAAGCTAGTACTAAATTAGTTCAACAAGAACATGGAGAGAATTAGGATAATCCGTGTAAGTTTGGTTCACTCTTGACTTGTTTATTCTTCTTTGTGCAAAATTTTTTCCCTTCAAAAGGTTTAGTCATGGAGAAAAGATGTACCAGTACTATATTTGATTAATGAATATATAACAAAGATGGGTGAGAACTTTGTTAGTATCATGGAAAATTACTTTAATTCATTAAAGGAAAAGATAAATAGAAAATTTAAAATTCCTAAGAAACTTGTAGGAGATTACAAGGATGATATTTGTTTCATGGTAGATTATAACAAAGTGTACGCTCAAGTAGTCAAACCTAGAATGGTGTGGGTTAATCCTCTAAGCTATGAGTTTAACATTGATGACACCAAGGATATCATTGAGGCATGCCCACATATTTTGGTACTTTTTTATGAAGCCAAAGCTAGAAAAGAACTTGAAATTAATCTTCCTCAAGCAGTCAGTAAAGGAAAGAAGAAGATAGCAAAATTGAGGCTAGAAAGTTCTACTCTCCTGTTGATAGAAGGAAAAGAGGATGATGTGGAAGAAGATGATGCAAAAGATGAGATAGAAGAAACAAAATTTGAAGAAGAAGAGCCAATCAGGAAGAAGGGTAAGTTTATCATAACCAAACCTACCAATTCATCTACTATAGTATTTACAAGAAGAGCATCCAAATCTAGAAAGAAATTGAAATTAGGTGAAGAAAATGCAGAAGATATTATTTGCAAAAGACCTCCACCTACATTTCAAGAAAAATTAAAGGAGATCAATGCAAGAGCTGGCATGGAAAGCTTCAAATCTCTCAAATATGAAACTAGGAATGCACATGAGTAGAAGCAAGTTGAATACATGATAATGTCCAAGCTAGGTAAATGGAAATACTCCCCTGATCAACTTGCAAAAAAAAATCCCCTATGAGCTTATAGAAATAATCAAACCTAGATGGGGAAACACTAAGAAAACTACAAAAGGGATATTTGAATAGACTATGAGGTAGCTAATGCCAAGTCTTAGTGATAAAGAGATAAAAGAATCCATGAAGAAAAATGAGGAAAAACTCACTCTGAAATTCAACACTTGTATGATATTGGTTAATAAAATTGAACATGTGATGAAGATAGCTACAACTACATGGAAGAATATCTATAAACTTCATCAACAGAGTGATTTTGTTGTTCATGTCACTAATATAGATGATGAAGATGACAAGGAAGAAAAGAAAAATAATGATGAAAAAGATATAGAAATAGATTATGTAAATCTGGATGATGAGGAGCAAGAATATGAATCTACTGAGGAGAATCTCCTTGAGATTTAGAGTATTGAGGAAACTAACCTAGATATTATTGCAACAGCAGTAATGACCTCATTTCCTCACTCTCTGAGGAAAGCTTCAATGCGATCAAGCTTAAAGAAAGCTTATATCATGTTGGTTGGAAACCACTAGAACATTATGCACCCAACCAATCTTTGTACCTATTTAGCTGCATACTAAAGTGAGTAGCACTTTATCTACCAAGCAGCTAGTGCTTCCTCCATCATTAGATTTGGCTTCACAAAAACTAGGTATTTCTACTATCAGTGCAATATCCACTTTTGTTGCTAGCCCTTCTATTTCTACTATTGCTACAATTCCCAGTATAAAAAGAGTAAGTACAAAGATAGTTGAGAGCAAGCCTCATCTGAGTACTAAAGTTTCAAGCAAAGATAAAGGTAAAGAAGAAGATATTGATCTTGATGAGGATATAGTTATCCTAAATTAGGATATCTCTACTCTGAATCCTGATCAAATGAACATCATAGGTGAATATTGTAGAAGAAAGCTAAGTAGTAGAAGCTTAGAGAATAGAAGAGCAGAGAAAATCAAGTGCTTGAAGATGTGAAGAACATACTTGCAGATGCACTAAGTACCAAGGTTGATAGTACACAACCTATTTTGGTTTAGTTAGCAGAAGTTTTTTGGAAATTAAATGAAGATTTGAATGGGCAATAAAAGTTATTACAAAGGGGAAAGAGGAAATTTTAGAGCAAAGTATTAGAGCAAGTTGCACAAAAAATTTCAATATTTCAAGTAGACTTGTCTACTATTCTTAGCTCATTAGAAACCTCTACAAATAATGTTACATCATTATTCAACATGTTATGTGATACATCTATCTTCACTCAAGAAATCAAAGATAAACTATCTAAAATAGATGAAGAGTTGAAGGAACATGCACACCAGTTGTTACTTGACCTGAGCTTCAATTCTATTCACTACTCAAAGATGAAATATTTGACTAATATGCATGTAGAATTATTAAGGGAAGAAGTCAAGATAATGGCCATACTTATAGATATCCAAGGCATGATTCTCCCAAACATGGATGCATTGCAAAAACACATTGCACATGCCAAAACTCTCATCCATGATAATAACTTCTCCATAGTTGATCACATGATAGAGAAGATGAGAAGATGAGATAAGATAAAAAGGGAGAGAAGATGTGATATAAAGACAAGAGATATATAGTAAGTAAAGTATTATATGTGTGTGTGTGTGTGTGTGGGGGGGGGGGGGGGGGGGGGGGGAAGCAGCATAATGTTCATATATAGTTAATCAGAAAATATCTCTTAGAAAAGCAATTTTGAAAAATCTCAAAAATAGAGTATGTTACCAAGTTGAAAAGATAGGATGGAGACTAAAATTGTTTTGAACTTGGAATTTTGAGAATTTAGTTTTTGATTAATGAGTGTTTATGTCACTAATGCCAAAGGGTGAGATTGTTGACATTATGGTTAGGTTTTTTTATTAGTGACTCACACTTAGTCAAATGGTTAGTAGCTACCAAGCTTATCTGTTAGTTTATAGTGTTAACTAAGCAATTCAAGTTCTATTGAGTTCTACAATTGCTACCAAGTTTCAAAATCAGTATTCAATTCACACCGAGCAGTATCCATCGAGTTGAAGAATATTAGTGCAAACCAAGCTTCATAGTATTTACTAAGTTGCATACTAAAAACTATGGTCTCTAGTGTTTTTCAAGTTTGTAACATTAGTGATGTGAATCAAGTGTTGACCAAGCTAGGAAGTGTCAACCAAGTGATTCAATTTATACAAAGCTCACAGTGTTAGTGTTGACCAAGTCTTGCAGTGTCAACCAAGTGATTCAATTTATATGCTAAGTTTCACAGTATTCACCGAGTCACCAATGCTAAGCGAATTCAAACTACTTAGAAGTGATTTGTATGAACCAAGCTTCTACATCTACTGAGATCATGACGATGCTAAGTGTTGAAAATGGTTTTCAAGTATCAAAATCTCACTGAGTTTGTCTTCAAAATCTAAGTTCCAATAGTTGTAGCTAACTGTGTATTTTGCTAAAACTTGTATTGTAGCTGACTTTGATGAATTATAATTTGGTTTGATATATATGTAATGTATTGTATCACATCTAAAGAAGACATAGAAGAACACATGATGTGAATATAATAAGAGTAGAAGTATGAATTAAGAAGGCTACAAGTAGTATAAGGAGCAACAAAGATTTATCTATCACAGCAAGGTTATCATTAAACTCCAAAGGAATCTCAACCAACAAATCAAAGTTCCAGATTAGAGATTAGCCACTGGTTCATCCTAATAGGTGTATCAGTTAAATCCTTTCACAAGGTAGACTTAATAGTATTTTTCAAATCTCTTTAGCCAGTACATATTTCATTGTATGTTTGGTAAATCCTTTAGCAAGGTGAACCTAGCAGTCCTTATTGCTCCTAACAGAGTAGATCATTAGAAGTAATCAATTGTAACCCTTAACTGGACAACTTTATACTATAGTACTAAGGCTTCTGGGTATCATCCCCACCCTAGTTTTACTTTCAATTTGGAAGGTTTCTGGGTCACCATATCTTGTGTCAAAGTGTTATGAATGTTTTAATGCTTTTAGTTTTTCATGCATGCAATTAGATCAGAATGTACATGAAGGATTAATTGGTGAAATAAGTATAAGTTTTATTGGTTCTTGATTCACCACTCCCCTCTTAGTAACCTAGCCTATCCTATATTTCCAACACAAGGATCTTTTGTTAGCATTTCCTTTTCAAGATCTAGCATGTTTTTATCCATCAAGGGAGGAGATCTATATTAAGACATTCATTATTTTCTTCATTGATGCATATTTTCATACATGGCTCAATGATGTGGTTATGGTAAATCCATTACAATTGTCAAGATATCCGACATCCTTCATACCAAATTCAATATCTATAACAACCATCATGAAAAATCTTTATTTATAAGGGTTTCTATAAGAAAGGTGAATATTTACATAAATATTGTTTCTTTTACATTTACATTTACCATTTATGGTTAATTCCTTAACCTAGGTCTTGACCAAGGAAAATCATCCCCCAACAAAACCCACAAAACTATTTTTTGTTTGTGTTGATTTGAAGGATATTAGTAAAAGATGTGTACATATAGAACCTACTTTTTGGGAGCTTTCTAGAGAATTCAATTTTAGGACACTAGACTACATCAACCTAGTCCTTTAGTCTCTATTTTTCAAGAGATTTATGGTTTTTGTTTCTTTCATCATTTTATTCCAAGATCCTCGATTGAAAGTTCAAAAATAGTTCAAATATGCGAGTTTAGGAGCTAAAATACATCTTTCTTTACACATTTCAAGGTGATTTTTCATATTTTATTTCCTTTAATATCTTTACCCTAGATTTACATCTTAATTGGAATAATGGTACATAAATAACATCTAGATTTACATAATTCAAGCAATTAGTTTAATTTCACATTCACATTATCCTATCAAGGGCCCAAGAGAGTACATTTCCTTGTATTGCATTCCCCTTTATAATTCAAATTTAGTATGAGCACCCTTCATTCTTTGGGTTCTAGCTAATCTAATTTTGATCGTAAGTGGAATCATATTTCGAAATTCCCCTTTCCTTCATATACATATTTTAATGGCCCAGTGCCCAATAAAGTGAAGTCTATAACCTATTAAAGTACTTCTATTTTACTACTAAACTATTGGAATTCTTTAGAATAACTAAGAGGGGAGGTGAATTAGTTATCCAAGGTCCAGATGTACAAAAACAACTTGTCATAGCTTAGTGAACCCATATCCATAGAACATTTTCATCATGCATGCATCCATTAGATTATGCAATCACTTAAACTTGTAGGTTGTTGTTAAATCAATTTATAGAAATGTAAGCATGAAACATAATGGATTTAATAGCACATTTGACACAATGATTTAACATGGAAACCCAATTTGAGAAAAACCACCAACGCATGCTACCCATTCTTACTTTTCTAAAGTAATGCCCTGTGAAAGGCCAACCCTATTGAAGTTTACAATGCACACTGTTAAATGTGACCAAGTTAAAGGATTTCAATCACCCTATTAGAAGTGAGCCATGTTAGAGAACTTTACATCATTCACTTGGAATGTTACCCAGTTAAAGGATTTACAAATAATTGTTAGGTCAACTTTAATCCAAAGGATTTACCCTAGACTGATATAATGATTAGAGAGTAATAGTAAGGATTGATTTAATAACAACTTACAACTCCATTTGTAGATTATAGATCTCTATTTCAATCTTCCATTATGCTTGGCCTTCACACTCTTTAGCTCTAATAGCTTGTTCACACTTCAAGCAACCATACTCTTAAGCCTTCTTGCTTTGTTTTCCAATGTAGTCCCTTCTATTAGGTCACTGAATGAAGCAATACCCTAGACTCCTTTTCTTCCTTAGGTTCTTGCACATGACAACCCTTGCTTCTAACTAGCCACCTCTATAAATAGAGAATTAAGATATTTTTTTGTTCATCCTCCATCATCCATTTTAGGGTTAGGTTGGATTAGGTAGGATTCAAAGTATCTACCCCTTATTTCATTACATTCCCTATAAGAAAATTCTCCTTTAATCCTCTTTGAATTCACCTCAAAATGGTTTACCATGAATTTTGTGCCACTAGCTCATCAATTTTATCTTCCACACAGTTCACACAATTTAAGAAATCAAACTTGTCAACTCAGATTCATCAAATTCTCAATCTTTCTCATAATGCGGACACTCATCATTAATTTTCTTATGATGCTTGTCACATACTACATTGCTCTGCATCCTCTATTAAAACACTTAGCATGAACTAAAGTTTATTAGTGTTTGGCATTGTATATGAGCAATATTAGTATGCTAATAGAAACCAAATTTAAATAAAGCTTCTACAAACTAAACAAAAAGACCAAGATGAGCTCTCAATTGAGAATAATGAGCCATTAATGGGCTCTCTCAATGAGAAGCTCTCTTGTTGAGTAGCTTTGTCTAAATAGATAGGATGTATGCTCAAGCTTTATGCTTCAAAAAGGGCTTCAAATGGAGTTGAAATTTGGGTGTGAGTGTATGGTTTTGATGTAAAATGGCTTCTTAAAATGGAATTATGGCTTTACTTCATGGATTGTGTTAAAATGGCTTGGGAGAGGATTCCTTAAATAGGCAAAGGGTTTGAGGGATCGAGGGATAGGATGCAAGGATGGGAAAAAGCTTATGGAAGGCTCAGATTGCATGAGAGGAGAGAACATGGATTGTGCTTCCTTACAGACAATCAGGGAGTGACACATGTCACAGGGTGAGAAGATGGAGGAAAGGGGAAGGATGAGTCAACAAAGGAGGCTCAAGGGATAAAATCTTCATAAAGACCCTCATAATGGCTTGTAAGAGCAATAAAAGGGCTTGGAAGAGTCATTTATGGCCTAGTGGGCTTCATAAAATTTTATGGTTGAGATATTTTGAATGAGATGAGAGAAATTTCGACTTGGGCTTGATTAGGAAGGTTTTAAGCTTGCTTAGGATTGTGCAAATGATTAGAAGATGGATTAGGATGGTTTAGGATTAGCTTAGGGATAGGCATGTGGATGGCATTTAATGAGGGTGGGTGAAGGAGGAGATATTTGTTAACTTTGGCTTGGGTTAGTAAGTCTTAACTCATGTTTAGGGAATGTGACAAGGTTAGGAGGGGATTAGGATTAGGTTTAAAGACATCTTCTAGAAGAGTCTAGACTTTGGATGAGGATAAAGACTTTCTAGAATAGTCTAGAATTTCCTAGGATGAGGATGAGGATGAAGACTTTCTAGAAGAGTCTAGAACTTCTTAGGATGAGGATAAATTAGATTTTTAGGAAATAAATAAAGTTTTATTTATTTCAAGGGTTTGGGTTGAGGAGATATTTATTAAAACTTTTTTAATAAACATGAGGATTAATATTTAATCTTAATTAAATATTTTGAGTTGGGATTAGGGGTAGGAAATGATGGGATTAGCCTTTAATCAAAATTAAAGAAGGATTAGAAGATTTTGGAAAAGGTTAGTGGTCTAAAAGAAATTGGCCAAGTTTTGGGAAAAAATAAAAATTTTATTTATTTTGGGTTTTTTGGTCAATTTATTAATTAAATAATTAATAAATAAGGAAATAATGTTTAAATAAGATTTAAACATTTTTGGGAGGGATTTATTAACTAAATATTTTTAATTAAGATAAAGGAATTTAATGGCATAAAAATAAATAAATTAATTAATTAATGATGATGTCAACAAAAATTTTTCAGAAAATAAAAATACTTTATTTTCTAAAGGTTTTTAGGTGTCTACATTTTGCCCCTCTTTGATGTGATGCCGCAAGTGGCATGGCATCAAAGATAAGAAAATAAGATGCCCAAGGCTAGAGTAGAAGAGGAGAGAATGGACTGTGAGATACCCCCTCAAGAAGGCGGTGGGGAGAGAAAGTGAGGCTCGATGGCTTCTTGAAAAGTACAAGAATCTTGGATGAGCAAGGAAACTCAGATTGGCAAAGAGAAGGGGCTGAATTAGCTCAAACTCTCACTATGGGAGAATGATAAAGGAGAATCAGATGCACAAGAGGAAGCAAGCTTAAGACTTTAGGGAAGGTGGAGGATGAAGGAGTGGAGCGCTATAAAGAGGAATCTAGGATAGGGAGATGGATGAGGAGATTATAAAGCTGATGCAATAGGATTTCAAAGAGTCAAATTGGCGAAAGATGGGTTTCGGAGATCCCTAGGACTAGGATTGTGGATCTCGAAAGATGAGGCTTGGTGAATTGATTTGGATTGGTGGATCCCTAAGACTAGGATTGTGGATCCCTAAAGCTAAAGGTGAGGAGTGATTCAAAGAGATACTGATGCATAAGCTGGGGTAGGAGAGATAGATGTTGGATATGGATGGGAGATAATGGAGATGAAGGAAAACCATTGAAGCTTTTTGAGCGGGGGGATACTTCAAAGAGAAGTGCCACCATGTAGTTGAGCACTAGATTTGCTATAGGATTGTTGGTTAATTGCCAAGGTTACCAAGAACATCAAGGCCTTTTCACCAACTGTCCAGAGGACTGACGAACTGACTCAAAACAAACACGCAAGGATTGCCCCAGTATCACACATGAATCCCAGAGGAAGCAGTGTGGAAATGACACTGGGTAACCCACAAGTAGAAAAGAAAACAAGAAAAAGACATGATCAAGACCTCATGCTCTGATTGCCCCATTCGCAGTATATCATGATATGGAAGATCGTGGCAACCTTGAGGAGGGAACAAGGAGATTGCTTGGAAAAGATACTTCAAGACCCAACATAGAAGAGTCCAAATCAAAAGAAAGCAAAAATCAAAAAGAGAACCGTTTGGCAACAAGATGGGTAGGACGAGGTACTAACGGACCAAGATCAGACATGAGAAAAGCTATATCCTGCAAGGACCTATCAGAGAGCACCTAAGTTGGTGGATTTGGATGAGTGATGCGTCTGGCAAGTTGAACTAAGAAGGATAACACTTTGGTGATAGGAGATCTAGCTAAAGGATGCATTGGAATAGCTAACCAAGATGTGCGATGTGTGCAAGATGTTGATCAAGGAGGAACTGACACAAAAGCTAGATAGATACAATGGTACTAAGCTAAAGAGGATGTACAAGCTGACATACCAAGATATTTACAAGCTGAAACTAACCAAGATAGGTATGATACAGATGGATAAAAAGCTCAGGATGAGAGGATAGCGGGATGGCTCAATTTGGTGCAAGAGGCAGAAGCTAAGGATGAGGTGATAATGAAAGATATGGATTTGACAAGATGCATCCAATGATGATGATGGGGACAATGGTAAGGGTGGTGGTAGCTGAATAGATAGATGGTGCTAGAGTGAATGGCTAATGAGAGGATGAGATTGGATTTGCATGAGGATAGCCTATAGCGGGATACTAATGACAAGGGAGGATGGACAAGACAAGATCTCCAAGGAATATAGTGCCCCCAATCAAAAGATAACATGCGGAAGGAGGTCTTATGATGGATGTGATAGGATTCAAGTTAGGATGGAAAAGCGGAAGGTGCTAGGGAGATGGATGATAGCTGGGATGATTGGCTGAAGCTGTAGAAGATCAGTGGATGGTGTGAGATGGAAGCTGGAGGATGGAGGATAGGTGTATAGATTGGAAGATGTAGTTGGATGTCAAGATGCTACTAAAAGCATGAAGATGATAGGCTAAGCTGGGGATGGCTAGATTACGCATGATACTTGTTTGCCAAGTTTTCATCATGGTACTTGTCCAAGGTGCTTGAATTGCCAAGTTTTCACCAGTGGACACTTTATTTTTCTTTACTTTTTTTTTTTTGACTTTTTGACTTTGGACTTAGCTGGAATGATTTTGGCTTTCTTTAGCTATTTTTGGCTCATAGATGTTGGTAGGATGGATGAAAAAGGATTGGATTGAACAAGTGGAATGGTGGGTGGGAGTTTGACAGATAATGGATGTGAAGACATAAGGCTTGTGGGTAAATGGATGAGGAAAATGGAAAGATCATCACTGGCACACACCTTGAGAGGTGATAAAGTAGTGGGAAAGATGGTTTTGAGTGAGGTTGAGGAGAAAATGGAGGAAGAGAAAGATAAGGACTAAAAGTAGAGTTGGAAGATGGAGGATGGGAAATTTAGGATAAGTAGCATATGGACTAAAAGTGGATTGGGGGGATGAAGGATGCTTATATGGGGATTTGGATGAAGGATGGATGGATGAGGCTTCTTGAGTAGCATGAATGGATGCCATTTGAGATTTTTCTTTGAGATGCATTTCTTTTAAGAGCATCTTGGGTATCCACATGATTTTTGACTTTTTTAGCTTGGGCTTTTGTGGCCTCTTGACTTTTTCTTTGATTGGGATTAAATGTTTCTTGTTTTGAACATGTATTTTAGAAGGGACATGTTGAGACTTGGATTTTTGTGGATTTTTGGATTTATGCTTTTGTATTTTGGCATCCAATATGCTTCTATTAGCCATGGGATGGGAACAAGAGCATGGAGGAGATGGAGGGATAATTGATGGAGTGATAGGGTTTAAAGGTTGGAAGGGATTCAAGGGTGAGTGCCTTTGATGATCTAGCTGGTGGATTTGAGGGGATGGAAGGATAGATTGGAACATAGGATATGGATGGATATAATTGCCCAAAATGGATGGAGGGAAGGAAGGATATGGGCCCAAAGTAGATGGAAATGGGAAAGGTGTAGGTCCCAAAATAGATGGACGGGATAAAGGATTCATATTAGGTATGTAAGGACCCAAAATGGATGGAAAGGGTGTGGGATTTAGATAAGGGATATATGGACCCAAAATGGAGGGTTGGAGATAAGGAGTAGGATGAGGGCCCAAAATAGATGTGGAATAAGATGGATGAGAACTTTGGGGTGGAGATGGAAGGACTTGGGACCATGCAGGAATAGCGGGGATACCAACATCTACAAATACATTTTCATTTCTTTTTTCAATATGATGTTCATTATTTGGAACACAAGATGTGAGTCCATTACTAGCTGAAGGAGTTGGAGCTTCGGATATGATAATTAGTTCTTTTTCGATGGATCTATCATCATGGATTATGGGAGATGTATGATCATGAAGCAGAGGAGATGGGAGGATAGGATCTTGAGTTGGGTGGGCCGAGGGAAAGGGATCTTGAGATGGAGTAAGTAAGATGGTAGGATTTAGATATGGAGGGGATGGTAAAAGTGGATCATGTAGGGGAATAAGTGGGATGGCAAGATCTGTTGTTCTGTCAGAGGATATTTCAACATGCTTTTGGACAAGATCTTGATAGGAATGGATGGGAGTGGATGCATGAGGTTCATTATATGGGATTTGGATAATGCTTGGAGGAGGAGATGTGGATGAGATTTGGAGCAATTCGATGGGTGGTGGGAATTTGATTCTTGCGGGAAGTGGAAGGATATTAAGCAATTTGATGGATGGTATGGGGATGATAGCTATGGGAGATGGGGATGATATTATAGATGGGGAAGCTTCATCACTAACTACTTCACATGTTTGGATTAGATGACATGGCTTATCGACTATTAGAGGTGGCTTTTCTTATATTTCCTCTAGGAGATTCCTTGGAGACTCATGTGTCGGAGGTGGAGGTGGTGGATTGATAGGAATAGCTGGTGTGATGAGGGTGGAAGATTGGAAGCTTGGTTGATTGGGTGATGGAGGAGAAGTTGGGATATCATATGGCATGACTAGATAGTTTGGAATAACTCTTGGATTTTGGGGGATGCTTGGGGGAATGTTTCTAAGGCTTTCAATATACCCATCATAGTCAACAAGATTTTCATCATCATTAGAATAGGAGGTAGCAGGAGCAAGGACAATACGACCTAACACATCATGATAGGTTTGGGATTTCATATTTTGATGATGAGTCAGATGGGGATGGGGTCTTGCATATGGATGAACACAGAAGCTCATGGTTGGATTTTAGATTAATCGCAGATTTTGGATTGGCCGATGAAGGATTTCCTAGGGAGAGTCAAAGCTGTATGACAGACCTAAGGAGGATTGGCTGGAGATTTTTGGCTTTCCTGTGGATGGAAGAATTCAAGGGCATGCTATCAAAAAGTGAGAGTTTTGCTTTCCTATGCGCTGGATTGGTGGATATTGTGTCAACTTAAGGATAGACTAATGATCCTATGGGCATGACATGAGATTGACCACTTGTGGATCCCAACCTTTAGCTCAAAGTGATGAGGGATAACAAGTGACAAAGCTAGATTACCCTAGACAAAGCTCTATCAAAGGGATAACCTTGGTGAGGCTGGTGGATTGGTCGGATTGATTGGATAGCAAATTCTAGCAGAATGACAACAACTCTCTAAAGGCTTGGGTGTGATTTTGGATTGGGTTGCTAGCTAGCTAGGGGGGATGATTTGGAGAGACTTTGGATTTGGGATTGTTCTAAAGCAAGGAACTAGATAAATTCGGTTGCAGCGGGGAAGCTCGGATGATTTTCTGATGAGGCAATGACTATGCTAAGTATGCCTTGAGCTGGGAGATTTCTGCTTTTTTGGGATTTTGACCAAAGTTGGCAAAAATTCATTCAAAAGCTATGAACAAACAAGCAGACAAAATTTTGGAGCAAGCACGTCAAACACACCAACATCCTAGGAAGCTTTCTACAAGGATGAAATTTTTTATAGCTAGGGAGTCCTCGATATATGCAAGGTACGTGAGGCCCAAATCCGTAGATGAAACCAAAAATATGTCACACAGCCGAGAGGAGCGGTAACCCACTTCTCCTCTTTCACTTCTCAAGGGTATAAAGTTCCTTGAGGCTTAGCCCGAGTGACAAAATCTTGATTCCAAGAGATGTGTCTTTGGATTCACCTCTCGATTTTTATACTCTGTCGGAATGCTTGAGTTGAGGTTGTCCAAGGCATGATGAAATCCCCAAGAAGGCCTCCTAAAACTAAAAAAAAGGTTTTGGATCCTAGTCTTATGCACCCAAGATGACCTGCAAAGGCGATAAGGGGAGAGAAGATTCAGATGACCTTGGGCTAAAAAGCAGAGTTCTTTTCCAATTGATGATTTAGATTTTGTAAGCTATGATTGAAGACACTTGTGATTATGGCATACAATGTTCATTCCAATTTGATAGCATCGTTAGCATAATGAAAGTCGAGAGATCGTCAACATAAGAAATGTGAGTGTCATTGAAAATGCGTCCAAACCATGCAATGTTCATTGATTGTTAGGCATTCAAGATTGAGTGTGAGTTTTTTTTAAGCCCAAAACAAAGATGTGTGAAACTCGATTGCCAAGCGCACACCCAGAGGCCCTCCACATCAAGAGTTGCTCAATTTTTATGCCCAAATGAAGTGTGAGCGAGATTAATGCACATTCAAGGAATTTTCTAACTTAGAAAAGCCACTAAAGACCCAAGTGAGTGGAGTTTGATCTTTGTGGAGCACTTAACACCCTCTTAGGTAGGCCCATCCCCACAGATGGCACTGAGATTGCAACCAATGGTTAAATTGATGGGTGATTAAAGAGGGTGAGTCCAACTACAAACTTACTCAAAGCATCTTTATTAGTTTTTATAACTTAGAAGATTTCAAAAATGTGGATTCTTTTTATGCCCCAAAAGATTATTATTTGATCTATGACATTCAAGATTGGATTTTGTTGTTTTAATCATGCATTAATAAAAAAACAAACTTGATTTTAATCCATGGCACTCAAGAGTGATTTTAGCAACATGCATTCAAAGACAAGTGATTAAACATTCAAGTTTTTTCCTTTGAGCATTCAAGATTGAGATTTTGTGTGTTGTTTTAAGAACTTTGAAGTGCTTTGTTTTAACCTTAGATCATTCAAGATTGTTTTGGAATCAAAAGTGAAAATGACTCTTTGGACTTTGGTTTTCATTCAATATTTTGTGTTCTAGTTTGCATATTTTAAGCCCAAAAATGATATTCCTAGATTGTTTTTATGCATGAAAAACCTAAGAAACATTCAAGATTTTGCAACAAGACATTTGTTTGGAACAAATAACAAAGCTTTTAGGACAATTTTTGGCAACCATTTAGGACTCTTAGTTTTCATGAGATTTTTAAAAGAACTTTAAAATATTTGCAAATGAGGTTCATTTTATCCTTGATTGATGCTTTGAGTTTGATTTAGCTTTTAGTGTGCACTTAGTGTTGATTTTGAACCTTTTGAAATGGAAACTTGAAGTTCTTTTTAAATTCCCAAAATGAAGTGTTCCTAACTTTGCATGAATGCATCTAAAACCTTGATGTTGCAAGGATGAAAATGATTGGATTGGTTTAGTTTCACTTGTTAAAATATTTTATTTTTTTTGCAAATTTTTAATTTTTTAATGGATTTAAGTATGATTTGGGGGTTCATTTTAAGCACTAAAAAGAAGTGTGTATGATTTTTCTTCCTTAAAAAAAATGGCCAAGATCTCCCACAAGAAGAAGAAGAAGAAGAAGATGGAATAAGAAGAATATAGACAAGAAGAGGAAGAAGAATTCCAAGTGCTTTGTCCACCTATAAGCTTGAAAAATCTGCAAATACTATGAGATAGACTATGAGTTCCTTTGTCTTCTTCATGCTCATGTGGACCTACAAAACCAATTTATACAATCCTACCAAACACAAAAACAAGCAAAATTAGCCAAAATTAGCAAATGACATACAAAACTTGACTAAAAAAGCTAATGAAGATGACCCATGCAGGGTCTCACTGGGCGTGCCAAAATGTATATGAGCAATATTAGTATGCTAATAGAAACCAAATTTAAATAAAGCTTCTAAAAACTAAACAAAAAGACTAAGATGAGCTCTCAATTGAGAATAATGAGCCATTAATGGCCTCTCTCAATGAGAAGCTCTCTTGTTGAGTAGCTTTGTCTAAATAGATAGGATGTATGCTCAAGCTTTATGCTTCAAAAAGGGCTTCAAATGGAGTTGGAATTTGGGTGTGAGTGTATGGTTTTGATGTAAAATGGCTTCTTAAAATGGCATTATGACTTTACTTCATGGATTGTGTTAAAATGGCTTGGGAGAGGATTCCTTGAATAGGCAAAGGGATTGAGGGATCAAGGGCTAGGATGCAAGGATGGGAAAAAGCTTATGGAAGGCTCAGATTGCATGAGATGAGAGAACATGGATTGTGCTTCCTTACAGCCAATCAAAGAGTGACACATGTCATAAGGTGAGAGGATGGAGGAAAGGGGAAGGATGAGTCAACAAAGGAGGCTCAAGGGATAAAATCTTCATAAAGACCCTCATAATGGCTTGTAAGAGCAATAAAAGGGCTTGGAAGAGTCATTTATGGCCTAGTGGGCTTCATAAAGTTTTATGGTTGAGATATTTTGAATGAGATGAGAGGAATTTCGACTTGGGCTTGATTAGGAAGGTTTTAAGTTTGCTTAGGATTGTGCAAATGATTAGAAGATGGATTAGGATGGTTTAGGGTTAGCTTAGGGATAGGCAAGTGGATGGCATTTAATGAGGGTGGGTGAAGGAGGAGATATTTGTTAACTTTGGCTTGGGTTAGTAAGTCTTAACCCATGTTTAGGGAATGTGACAAGGTTAGGAGGGGATTAGGATTAGGTTTAAAGACATCTTCTAGAAGAGTCTAGACTTTGGATGAGGATAAAGACTTTCTAGAATAGTCTAGAATTTCCTAGGATGAGGATGAGGATGAAGACTTTCTAGAAGAGTCTAGAACTTCTTAGGATGAGGATAAATTAGATTTTTAGGAAATAAATAAAGTTTTATTTATTTCAAGGGTTTGGGTTGAGGAGATATTTATTAAAACTTTTTTAATGAACATGAGGATTAATATTTAATCTTAATTAAATATTTTGATTTGGGATTAGGGGTAGGAAATGATGGGATTAGCCTTTAATCAAAATTAAAGAAGGATTAGAAGATTTTGGAAGAGGTTAGTGGTCTTAAGGAAATTGGCCAAGTTTTGGGCAAAAAATAAATTTTTTATTTATTTTGGGTTTTTTGGTTAATTTATTAATTAAATAATTAATAAATAAGGAAATAATGTTTAAATAAGATTTAAACATTTTTGGGAGGGATTCATTAATTAAATATTTTTAATTAAGATAAAGGGATTTAATGGCATAAAAAATAATTAATTAATTAATTAATTAATTAATTAATAAATGATGATGTCATCAGGAATTTTTCAAAAAATAAAAATACTTTATTTTCTAAAAGTTTTTAGGTGTCTATAGGCATCAACTAATATTTACTCGGCTTAAACTATTTCACTTGGCTTACACTGAAAATGACTTTTCTTGGATCCAACTGATTTTCTGCTCGACTTGCACTATCTTTGCTCAGCACCCACTATTTAGAATGTTAAGTTTGGTAGAAAAACTTTGTTTAACTTTTTCTTTTGAACTTAATCAGTGTAACCAATCTTTGCAACCTTAAGTATATTATCAATGTACTATAATATCACTGTCTTAATTTATTCTTGTACTCCTTTTCATATCATGACTCAACCTTTCCTCTAGGTGCTATTGTTAGCACATTTGATCAAATCCTCTTTATCAATCAAATAAATGATAGTACTTAAATCATATAAGCAATTGTCTTACCAGCAACTAGCAGATTTGACATCATTGACAAAATAATGATTAAAACACATTTATCATACCTGTATCAATATGTTTTCAAAAATCTCCCTCTTTGGAATTAATGGCAAACCAAACTGACAAGACTTAATCAGGAAGAGAAACAAAATGCCAAAAAGGAAATAATTCCTTGTAATTAAATCTCTCCCTCTATCAACAACTTTAATCTTCTAAATAAGTTACAAAATTATTTTTCGACCAACAAACAATCAATCAAATCATCCTTATGACTCCCTCTTGATTACTTCTTATATCTCCCTCAACATTATCTCCATCTTACTAGGTAGATGTAATCAAAAGATACACTTTCTACCTTAGCACACTTACTCCCTCAGTAGTTAGGATTTTTCCTTCGGTAGGATTAGATAGATCAAGATTTCTCCTTCATCTCCCTCAGCTTTCATCTCTTAGTACATTTTAATTCTTAGTACACTTTTTCCTTCTTTGACAACAATGTTAAAGACTTGTCATCTTCATATGCAATTATGAATATTTTCAGTTTCTCTCTCTGTCACTTTGCTTGTGACTAATTTATAGCTCTAGCTCTTTGATTACTTTAGGTAGCTCCTAAAGTGCATCAATGTGTAACATATGTCAATCAATGTGTTTGATGCAAGACACTCCTCATGCTTCTTAGATAGCCTTTGATAGGGGTACCACCCCTAGTTTACCTCTTAGATACTCATGAGCATCCGTAGGTAATGCTTTTGTGAAGATATCAGCTATTTGCTCTTTTGTGTTAACATATTCCATCTTCACCTCTTTATCTTAAACTAATTCTCTCAAGTAATGATACTTGATTTCAATGTGCTTAGTCTTTGAATGCATCAAAGGATTCTTTGATACATTTATAGCTCTTGTATTATCACAATAAATTATCATAGGTTCAGTGATTTCCTCCTTCATACTTTTGAGTAGTTGTTTGATCCATACAATGTTTGTACAATTTATCAGAGTAGCAACATATTCAGCTTCAGTAGTAGATTGAGAAATGTTGTTTCATTTCTTGCTAGTCCATGTAACCAGCATTTTGCCTAAGAAAAATTCTCCTCCACCAGTGCTCTTTCTTTCATCAATATATCCAGCCTAATCAGCATCAATGTAGGCCTTCAATTCAAATTTTTCATTTTTCTTATAGTATAGACCATACTTCTCTATTCCTTTCAGATATCACATTATTCTCTTTAGTGCCATCAAGTGGTTCTCCCTAGTATTAGTAGAGAATCTTGCAACCATCCCTATAGATAATGCAACATCAGGAATACATTGTGCACTACATATTGTAATTTTTGAATCATAGACCTATATAATGTTTGATTCACCTCAGCTGAATCATCATTCTTTGACAATTTATGTCCTATCACCATAGGTGTACTTACTGGCTTGGAATCCTCCAATCCAAAATTTTTCAATATCAGCTTTACATACTTTGACTAAGTGATGTATATACCATATGTCATCTGATGTACTTGCAAACCCACAAGGAACTTGATCTCTCAAAACATAAACATCTCAAATTATTTCTTCATTTTATTTGTAAAAGTATTACATAAAGTATCTTGACCTCCAAATATGATATCATCAACAAAAATTTTAGATAACAAAATACCTTTTCCTTTCTCTATCTTCAAGTACAAATTATTTTTATCCATATGTCATCTGATGTACTTGCAAACCCATAAGGAACTTGATCTCTCAAAACATAAACATCTCAAATTATTTCTTCATTGTATTTGCAAAAGCATTACATAAAGTATCTTGACCTCCAAATATGATATCATCAACAAAAATTTTAGATAACAAAATACCTTTTCCTTTCTCTATCTTCAAGTACAGATTATTGTTATCATCAATCCTCTCAAATCCAATATTCACAAGATAATTATGAAGCCTCTCATACCGTTCTCTTGGTGCTTGCTTTAAACCATAAAGAGCTTTATATAGCCTACATATCATGTTTTTGTTGTTAGCATCAACAAAACCTTCTAGTTGCTCTATATAAACCTCTTCCTCCAATATAACATTAAAAAATGTAGACTTAACATCCATTTGATAAACTTTGAAACCTTTTTATGCAATATAAGCAAGTAGAGTTCTTACTCCTTCCAGTCTTGCAATAGGGGCAAATGTTTCTCCATAGTCAATCTCTTCTTCCTGTGCATATCCTTTACAAACTAATCTTGCCTTGTTCCTTGTGACTTCACCCACTAGTACATTCTCCCCTAATTTTTTACCTAAATTTTTTACCAAAGGCCATATTGGCCTATGAATGCTTTTATTTTTGCCTAATTTGGTTGAAACTCATAATTTAGTCAAAATTTTGACCAAATTAGGTCAATATAAAAAAAGAATAAAAGCACAACAATCTTGTTCTTGGTAGAGGAGTTTGCATTTTGATTAGGCAAAATTTCTAGGGCAAGAAATGACTACATTTTGAGTTTGAATCATAGTTTTTTCATAGGTAAAAGTGTGGCAATCTTGAGTTTGGCAAAGGAGTTTGCATTTTGAGTGGGAAATGTTCCTAGGAAGAGAAGTGACTGCATTTCTACCTACATTGATTTAGCTATGACTTCTTTTGGGGCCCTTATAAATGCTTTCTAATACTCATGAAGATGGTGAGATGCACATACTATGAAGTCCAAATGTTTTCTTTCATTGTTTCAGCATTTATATGCATCCCTAACCTATTGGTTCAACTTGAGTTTTGTTGAGTTAATTTCTTTTATCTTCTAGAACCATTGCTTGTATTGGAGAACTATTGTTATTATTCTTTTTCCTTATTATTACAAAAGAATTTTTTTGTTGATTATGAATATATGATAAAATTGCAAGAATCAATACCAGAGGGAGTAAATTTCTGACCAAAACAATAAGTCATTCCAAGCTGAAGGGGACCCATAAGGCACAAGTAGAAATGTCATACTAACCATTATGCTAATCTCATAAGTTTTTGTGCACACTAATAGGCTATGAAAGGATGCCTTAGTTGGTTGTATTATCTTCAAGATGTATTGTTTTGTTCTCTTATTGTTATTTCAAGCATGTACTACTTGGTTGGGTTTTCTATCTCTGTTATTAAATGTGTATGCAAATAGGAACAATGTTTATGTTTATGTGTTTATGTGAGCTTGAGTTTTTCCAACAATACCAAACATTTTTTATACTTTATATCAATTATCAGTGTTAGATAACTATTGCTATGGTTCTATTTCCTTTAGCAAGAATTCTTTCTAACTCTTGGTTAAAAGTGAAGTTGGTAAACTAGTGATTCAACTATTTCTTCTATTGATCTTGTCTGGTATTTATTATTGATCTCGTCTATTTGTTACAGCTCTTAGTGGATGGAGCAAATCACAATTTTAATGAATTATCTCTGGTGTTTAGGAATTTTCAGCAACTATTTTTTTTTGGAAGGGCTCTTACTTATTGTTTCTTTTTGTTCTTGAAGCTAATAAATAGTTGATCATCAAGAGGGATCAATCAGTGAACTAACGTGTGACAAGGAATGATTGCATCGACCATGGGTGTCATCTTAGGTAAGAAGCAACCATTTTCCATTGAGTTTCCTTTCATGAATTTTTTTTTTATTGTATTTTGAGTTGCCTTAAGTGCCTTTGATGTTTATGTTTTCATTTCTCGTATGGTTTGCAAGTTGATCGAGTTTCCATTGCAGATGTTTCACAAGTTTTAGTTTTCATTGCAAACGTTTGAGAGGTTGATAGTTTCCATTGCAAATGATTGAAAGGATTTGAGTTGCCATCGCTAAGTGGTAGAAATATACAACTTTTCTTATCACATAATGTATTTGGCAAGGGTTTCATCAAATTGATAAGTAAATTGTTTTCAAAGCGTGTATTTGGTAAGGGTTTCATCAAAATGATATTATGCCATTTATAATTGGTTGTCTTGTTAATTGCACAATAATCTTTCTAGTTTATTGTCCTCCCATTTCTACAAATATGCCTACAAAATCCAACTAAGTGTAACCTATGAAGCCTCTATCATATCACTATCCACTCACTTCAAAGATATTCAAGTTACACATTGTTGAATGTACATATTGTTGGATGTTCTTTCATTGGTAGTAATATAGTTAGATAAAATAATTTAGATGATAATTGAACCTACCTAAAATAACCCAAATTCCATGATATTTTACTAAAGCCACCCTTGTGATAATGCAGGTTTCCTTGTTGAATATGGTGGCTACCTCCCAACCTTCAATATCTCAGCCACTATATTGTAAATGGGCTTGCTTTGGTCAAGCTCCTTGTGGATATTTTGCCAAGAAAAAGTATGATGAATATATAATAAATTTATTTTATTAATGAGTAGAGGAAAAATTAAATAATGTAAATGATGATGATTACATATGATGTCAAGCCCATCTCTAGGCTTTGTACAGAGCTTTTGTGAAGTCCAAAAAAAATGTTAGTGCAAAACATAATAAAAAAAAAACAATATTACTAGATTATAAACCATCAAGGCACTTGATAAATCCTTGCCCTTCTAATCACAATAAAATTTGATGCATTCCTTGATTGATTCATTTGAAGATTAAATAAGTTGTCTGATCAATATATTCAAATAAAGAAGCAATGTGTTCATATGCAAATTAGAGATTTATTCAAGCAACAATTCAATAGAAAAACATGTACACAACCATGTCAACATAGAGCACAAACACAATTTTTCAAGATTAGAATTTTGAGCTAAATTGGTTGGATGTTGTTACTACATGTTATTGTCTACCATATTTGGCATCTTTAATGGTCAAGATATGAATATATATATATATAATACTCAATGCATCCTCTAGTGCTCACCACACAATTATGCAAAGACACATAATTCAAAGTACTCCAAAACCAAGTCAAAGATGCAAAATTGCTCTCTTATACTTGATGGCTTTAAAAAGTCTATAAATTATATAGTAGGTGTCGCCAACTTCTTCTTTTATATCTGAAAAGATCAAATGCCTATTTTAGTTTCATAGTTATTGGTAGTGCTAAAGATGATTTGCTTAACAACCATAAGTATTCATCCCTTGGAAGAATATAGATAGCCTAGCAAGTAGTCCCATCCCTAATTCATTAGATTTTTCAAGATCTATGTAATGATTGGGTTGTTGCTCATAAGATAGATTTTGCCAAGGAATGGATTATTTTGTTGGCACAATAAGCATAATTAGGAACTTCAATGATAGCATATGTAACATGATCTAAATAGGGCTCGAGTCTTAACTACAACTAATAAAATTGATCATCAAACACCCTGTAAAATCATTTCTCAAAACTTTCTTTATAGACTAACTACGCATCGGGTCTTTATTAAAGTGCTTTGGCAGTTAAACAATAGAAAAAATATTTGTCTATGTGGAAAAAGCTTTCTATAATCAAATCAGGAATACAATAGCTTTTCACCTATCTTAATAAGTGTTGGGTGTTGGAATACTACATCTTACTATAGTAAATGTAAATTATATAGTTAATATAATAAATAATTATGAGCATGAAAAAAATAACTATTATAATGTCAATTTGGTATAAAAGTTTTGTACAAGAAAAAAAGGCTTTTATAAGCCAATATAGTGTAATTATAAAATGAAGAACTACCAACAAGTGCAACCAAACATTAGACAAACTTTCTTTGGCTTTGACCACCTAGCATTCTCTGAGTAGAGCTTGAGGTGCTTATAAACCACCATGTACAATAGCTATTTAAATTCATTTTTTATAAAGAGAATGAAATGCATATACATCATCTCATAAAATAGTTGTTTGAACTTGTATATTTGTTTTTTTTTTTTTTTTTTTTTTTTTTTTCTATTGTTGATTCAAAGAAGTCTTTACAGCCTACATTGAAATTTGGAATGGTTGTATTGAATAGTGGAGGCTATGAGTTTCTTGGTCATTAAGTGTTGTAGATTGGTTAACAAAACTTTCATGAGTATGGATGTCAGTCAAGCAAATCTTATTTATTTTCTATTTAAACTACTTTCAATAATTTTTGGTGGCCTAGACATTTTGCAAATATAACCAGAGTGTTGTTGAAAAACATTTATAGGCAAATAAAGTCAATTTTTTCATTCAATAGTACAAAATTAATTTGAAAAGGCTTTTAGGATTCCAAAACAATATTAAATGAATAGAGTGTAAAAGAGACAAAAGAGGTTGGTGACACTGGATATTGGAGGGATTTTCCATCTCATGATAGCTTCTTGCTCAAAGATCATACTTATACGAAGCACTAGTTCCTCATTTGTGTAACTTCATGCAACAAGAGTGGACTATGAAGTTTTTTAATTATAAATATAACTCCACTCTTTGAAGATAGGCAGAGATCTAATAGACATAGAGCTCAATTTGGATGGTTGCTTAGTGTTGGAAATATTATGAAAGGCTAAATTACTGAGAGGGGAGGGGCAAATCAATAACTTATCAAAATTTAATCCTTAATTACCAATTAATCCTTCATATGTATTTTGATCTAGTTGCATACATGAGAAACTGAAAATATGAAAGCATACATAACATTTTAATAAACAATTTGGTGACCTAGAAACCTTCCAAATAGAAAGTAAAATTGGGGTGGGGATGATACCAACAAGCTTTAGTACTGCAATATAATGTTGGCATGTTAAGGCTTACAATGATCATTTCCAATGATCTTCCCTGTTAGGAGCAATAAGGATTGCTAGGTCCACCTTGCTAAAGAATCTACAAATATACAATGAAATATGCACTCAGTAAAGAGATTTATATAAGATTGTTAGGTCTACCTTGTAAAAGGATTTGACTGATTCACCTATTAGGATAAAATAGTAGCTTGATCTTTGATTTGCAACTTGGTTTGTCGAATGCGATGCCTTTGAGTGTAATATCACCTTGCTATGATAGATGAATCTTTGCTACTCCTTATATTTCTTATGGCCTTGTGCTTTTCTCTTCTACTCTTTTTTTATTATTACATTACTTTAGTTACATATTTCACACTTTGGATGTGATGCAATACATTACATATATACCAATCCAATTAATCAAATTACAAAGTTGGCCAAAATACAAATTTCCACAAAATGCATGGAGTTGGCTCATATTGCAAGAGCTTAGGGTTTGAAGAATGGCTCAGTGAGGTTCTGATACCTAACATCCACTATCAATGCTTAGCATCATCATACACTTAGTAGACATAGAAGCTCAATCCATACTAATCACTTCCAAGTAGTCTTGAACTCAGTCTGCACTAGTGACTCGGCAAATAATATGAAACTTGTCATATAAACTAAATCACTTGGTTAACATTGAGTGACTCAGTTAACACTAGATTCCCACTATTGTAACTAGAAACTTGGTAGCACCTGTAGAGATCATTTAACACTGAGATTCTCGGTGCAAACTAAAATTGTCCAAGGGACTTGGTAGCAATTGAAATGCTTGATTAACATCATTAACTATACAATATGCTTGGTAGATGCTTACAATCTAAATAAGTGTATGTCACTAATAACAAACATGACTATGATTTCAAAAATCTCCCCCTTTGGCATTAGTGACAAAAAAATTTATTAGTCAAAATTAAATTCAAAAGGTTCATTATCACCTTATGACTCCAACTCGGTAGAGTATACTATTTTTGAAATTTTTCAAAACTTATTTTGTAAGAGATGTATTTCTATGCATGAATAACATGATAATTCTCCCTCCCCATACATAATATATAGTATACTTTACATCCTTTCATATCCGATATATACATCTTATCTATAGTCTTCAATCTTCTCCCCATTTATTCAATCTTCTCTTTATTCAATCTTCTCCCCCTTCATTCAATATACATCTTTAATGTTTAATCTTCTCCAATTTTCCAATATTCTCCCCCTTTTTGACATTAATGCTAAATATTTATGCTATATATGCTATACAATAATGCCAAAATGTGACAAGAAATTTCAATGTACCTTCAAAATGAGTGTCAAAGTCTTGTCCCAATTAGCTTTCAACACCTTGCTTGTGTGCAATGCAATCTGCACTTCTGGTGATAGCTCAATCATATGATCTACAATGGAGAAGTTATTGTCATGGATGAGCTTTTTTTTCATGCACAATGTGTTTTTACAATGCATCCATGTTTGGGAGAATCATGTTCTAAATTTCTATCAATGTGGCTCTTATTCTTGCTTCTTCTCTTAGTAGCTATGCCTGCTTAGCAGTTAGAATTCTAATTTTATTGAAGTGGGCAGAGCTTGTGCTTAGGTCAAGGTGCAGTTGTTGTGCACTTGCCTTAAGATCCTTATCAATTTTAGACAATTTATCTTTTATTTCCTTAGTAAAAATTGAAATATCACAGAGTTTACCGAATAGAGAAGATACATTGTTGAAAGAGGTCTCTAGTGGGTTTAGAATAGTAGATAATTCTACTTGATGAATGGAAATTTATCAAGCAATATGTTCCAAAACTTTATTCTCAAACTTCTTTGCAACTCTCTACAATAGCTTCTCTTGTCCATTTAGATCTTCATTGTATTTTTGGACTGCCTCTACTAATTGATTCAAAACTATTTGAGAAGTATCAACCTCTATGTCTATAGCCTCTGAAATGATATTCTTGGAATCCTCTATTATCTAGAATTCCTTATTCCTTTCCTCTCTTAGCCTCTACTACTTGGCTTTCCTCTGAAGAAGTTCTTTGAATGTTTGCATCTGATTAGGATTGAGATTAGAAATATCCCAATTAGGAATCATAATCTCCTCATCAAGATCTATGTCTTCTTCCTTCTCTTTTCCTTTACTCAAAAATCTTGTGCTCAATTGAGGCTTGGTCTCACTATTTTTGTACTTCTTAATTGCTTGCTAGGAATGGAAATAATTATAAAAATGGTAGGGCTTGTAGAAAAAGTAGATATAGTACTTATTGAAGTAGGAATAGAAAAATAACATAAGTTACCAAAACTAATGTAGAAGGGAGTGTTGTCTACTCGATAGATGAAGTGTTCCTAACACTTTAGTCAATGTGGTGTTGAGCTAGATAGGTGCAAGAATTGATTAAGTGCTTGTGCCAACTGTGCTTGACACAATCAACCCTTCTTAAGCTTTCTCTAAGCTAGATGTTTTCACAATTTTGCTTGGAGAATGAAGAAGGCTATGACTACTATAGAAATTTTTATTGGGTCAATCTCTTCAATATTTTGCACATCTTTCTTGGTAGTGTCCTACCCCTATTCCTCTTCATCATCAATATTGTCAAAATGAGTGACTTCTTCAACATCATCCTCTTCATCTTTCTTTTGCCCATCATCATCCTCTTCCTTATCACTGACACTAAATACAAAATCACTTAGCTTTTGAAGAAGATAAACATTCTTCCAAGTGTTTGTAGCATTTCTTACTATATGCTCAATATCATTTAATAATACAAGACATGTATTGAATGTCAAAGTGAGCTTTTCTTCATTTTTCTTCATGGATTCCTTTACCACCTTGTCACTTAAACTCAACATGAGTTTCCTTAGGGTTTTTTCATATATGGCTCTTGCTATTTTCATGGAAAATTCCCATCTTTGGCTTTATTTTCTCCATCAAAACATTAGGAATCTAAAGTGCAAGCCAGTTTGGTGAGTATTTCCACTTACCCATCTCGGATATAACCAAGTCTTCTATTGTTTTCTACTCTTCTTCAATCCTGATTTCATATTTTAATGCCTTGAAATTTGTTATACCAGCCCCTAATTCTAATTCCTTTAGTCTTTCTTGGAAGGTGGGTGGAGGCCTTCTGAGGATTATATCTTCTCCTTCCTTGTTTTCTTTCTTCCTGGATGTTATTTTGGTGAACACAGCAATTTTGGCAGGCTTAGTAATAATTATCTTGCCTTTCTTCTTCAATGGTTCTTCATCTTCTCCTTTTCCCTCAGTCAATAGGAGAGGGGTGCAGGTTTTTATAGCTTGGCAATTCTTCTTTTGCCTTTGTTGACTTCCTAAGGGAGCTTGATCTCTAGTTCTATCATGGTCTTTGCCTCATCATAGGTACCAAATTATGCAACTTTGGGATAATTAGGCTCATTGATCAATGCCTCAATTATATCTTTAGTTTCGTCAATGTTAACCTCATAACTGAGGTTTTACCCATGCTATCCTTGGCCTGACTGGCTAAATGTATACTTTGTCACTATCAACCATGAAATATATATCATCCTTTTAGTCATTAACCAACTTCTTTGGAATCCTAAACCTATTGTTCATCTTCCCTTTAAATGCATCAAAGTAGTTGTCCATGATACTAACATATATCTCTCCCATTTTCACAATATATTCATTAATTTGATAAAGAAGTGGTACATCTTTTCTCCAAACTACTATACCTTTTAACTGGAAGAAATTTTGAACATAGAAGAATAAATAAGTTAAGAGGGAATTGAACTTACATGAATTTTTCATGTAGGTTTTGATGCTTTCCATGTTTTTGTTGAGCTGGTTTAGCATCAACTCAGAAAGGCCAAGTGAAGGTTATTCTTGACAACCTTGTATGCCATGTCCACAACTTCACAAGATTCGTTGTTTAATTAGCTCGAGCTATAGATCTTGTGTGTGATGATGTGAATACCAAACTTGAATTCCATGTCAGTCACACTGCTGATTTTCATTCCCCTTCCATCCCACTTGGCAAGGATTTTCTTTTCCAGTTCAACTTGACTTAGGTTTTTTGTCATTGTTTCTTTCACCAACATGGGAAGACTAGCGATCCTGTGGATTATCTTATTGGTTATCAAAATTCATTTTTCCAATCATAGCTAACCATTGTGCATGTGACTGAGGATATATCTTATCCACTTTATTTGAAAATCCTGTGGTATATGAGGAATGTGAGTTAAACCTTTTGCTTCTAGTTGTTGGTGTTTCAGTTTCAACCCACCATTGATGCATAGTTTCTCAAGGGTTTCATCCATTTCTAAAGTACCAATATCTTGAATTACACACTTGAAATGAGAATGATATCATTGATTAACAATACCTTTGGTAGAATCTGTGATTGGGCTCTACTCAGATCTAGGGTTTCTGCAACGGCAAGAGTCATCTTGAAATTCAGTGACTTCTATTCCATGCCTTGAACCAACATGTCTAAACCTTTCTTAGACTTGGTGCTGGTAGATTCCATCTTTTCTCAATAGGGTTTTGGGAAACATGAAAATCTTCAACAACAATTTGGCCAAATTGCTTGAATGCTCAAAAGATCGCTCTGCATAAATAGCTCTTGAGAATTTGCAGTGAAAAATGACTTTGATTTCACCCTTTTTATAAAATTTCACCATAAATGCATGGTATGATTGTTCACTCAAATGATAGACTTTCATCCACTTCACTTGCATTGAATGCTCAGCAAAGTCTCTCATCACTTGGTAACCTCATAGAACTTTAGTTACTCTTGACCTTTCTCGGTAGAGTCTGTGATGACTCGATAACCACATAAATTTGGTTACTCTTGACCTTGCTTGGTAGATAGTAACTCGATAGTGACTTCCATCTTTTACTCAATGATCCTTTTGCATCTTGAATACTATTATGGATCTTTCATGCTACTATCTTGAACTGATATCAGATGCCTTCTTTAGTATCCTAGTTCCAATCCTCTTTTGAGAAATCAAGTGGAAAAGATGGAGTCACCTGATTCTTGAGTGACTTGTTCATCATAGCTCAAACTTGCATTCTCAAAAGATTTTGGAACCCATTGTTGTCTCATCTATTTTCTAATGTTATTAGTTTTTTTCTTCTTTTCATCTTCAATTCTTTCAGTATTCATACAGTTCTTGGAAAGATGACCAAGTTTTGTACAAATGAAACATCTTCTAGTAGTATCTCTTGTCCTCATATGATGTTTTACACAAATCATTCCACTATGTCCAAATTCTCCATAGTAATGAAATCTGAACCAAGTGTTATAGTCCCAACCAAATATAGCTTTAGCAATTTGTTTTTTTGTATTAGTATCTTAGTTTTGCATTTTGATGAATTGTGCCCATGCTTGTTACATTTGTGACATTTTTCTTCAAACTTAGGTTTCTCTTTGCATTCATCAGCCTTATGACCATGCTGATTGCAATTGTAGCACTTTCCATTGAATGTTTTTTTTCCATTGCTCCAACATTTGTTTGATGTATGACCTATCTGCCCATAGTGATTATAAGTAGGTCTTTGATTCTTTTGAGCTCCTTGCTTGGATGATTCACCTTCTTCTGTATATACAATTCTTGCTTTTTTCTTTTTGTCCATAATGACTTTACTCATTCAACCAATTTATGTCTACTTGAGATTTCATCATTCTCTCATTGGTTTGTCTTTCAGTGTTTAGATCATTCTGCAACCTTTCATTTTCTGATCTTAGATTCATGATTTTTTCATTTGCATTGGTGAGCTAATTAATGAGGTCAGCCTGCTGAAGAGATAAATGTTGAATTTTATTATTCTTTCCTTCTATTTCTTCTTTTGTTTTATTTTTTCTCTTCCATAACTTCAAATAGTCTTATTGACTGATTTCTTGCTCTCTTCTTAGTTTTCTTACTTCTTCTTGAAGTGAACCATTCTTTTCTAGTAGTTCTTTGATTGCTTCATTGGCTTCATCTAGGTTGCTTACTGAATGAAGATCTTCAATTATTTCTTTAGTGTAGAGTTGGTCATTCATTTGGATTGCAAGATCTTTTCTTTTTTTCAGGGATTGAGAGAGTTGCTCCTTTTGTTTCTTGAGTTGTGCAATAGTCATTTCAAAATCTAGCTTCTCATTATCAATAGCCTTGTCAAGTTTGAATATCTCCATAGCCTTTGATCTTTTCTCAAGTTGTTAAACTTTTTCTCTAAGAACCACAAAAGCTCTAATATTGATTGTTGGAAATATTATGAAAGGATAAGTTACTAAGAGAGGAGGGTTGAATCATTAACTTGTCAAAATTTAATCCTTAATTACCAATTAATCCTTCATATGTATTATGATCTAGTTGCATGCATGAGAAGTTGAAAAGATGAAAGCATACATAACACTTTAACACATAAATTGTGACCTAGAAACCTTCCAAATATAAAGTAAAACTAGGGTGGGGATGATACCCACAATCTTTAGTACTGTAGTATAAAGTTGGCTTGTTAAGGCTTACAGTGATCACTTCTGATGATCTGCCCTATTAGAAGAATAATGACTACTAGGTCCACCTTACTAAAGGATTTATAAACATACAATGAAGTATGCACTTGGTAAAGATTTACATAAGACTGTTAGGTCTACCTTGTAAAAGGATTTGATTGATTCACCTATTAGGAAAAAACAACAGCTTGATCTCTGATTTGCAACTTGGTTTGTTGAATGAGATACCTTTGAGTGTAATATCACCTTGCTATGATAGATGAATCTTTGTTGCTCCTTATACTACTTATGGCCTTGTGCTTCACTTGTGACTCTTCTACTCTCTTCTAATTATTGCATTACTTTAATTACATATTTCACACTTTGGATGTGATATAATACATTACATATATACCAATCCAATTAATCCAATTACAAAGTTAGCCAAAATACAAGTTTCCACAAAATGCATGGAGTTGGCTCATACTGTAAGAACTTAGGTTCCAAAGACTAGCTTGATGAGGTTCTAATACTTGACATCTGCTATCAATGCTTGGCATCATCATCCATTTCATAAATGTAGAAGCTCGTTCCATATTGATCACTTCCAAGTAGTCATGAACTCGGTCTACATTGGTGACTCAACAAATACTGTGAAACTTTTCATATAAACTGAATCACTTGGTTAACACAAAGTGACTCGATTAACACTAGATTCTCACTATTGTAACTAGGAACTCAATAGCAACTATAGAGCTCAATTTACATTGAGATGTTTGGTGCAAACTAAAATTGTCCAAGGGACTTGGTGGAAAATGAAATGCTTGATTAACACTGTTAACTATACAATATGATCGGTAGATGCTTACAATCTAAATAAGTGTATGTCACTAATAACAAACATGACTATAATGTCAACACTTAGATAGTTCAAGAGTTTGTGAATCTTGAGATATTACCTTTACAATGATATTGAGACAACTTGGTGGAATAATGAATATCTCAACATGAATGGTTGTTTAATAATTTAAATGATTTGCAACTTGGAAGTTTGGAGATGTGGAATCCAAGAACTTAGAATTCAACTTGGGATCTGTCACCTTTGCAATGGTCATAATATAGCTTGATGGAAATCTATTTGGTCCAAGAATTATTTCAAAAGAGATATTTTTAACCAGCATATAGTTCTGATTGGTTATAGTAAAATAATGAGGAGAATATTGCATTGCTATATTTTAGTATGGTATAGATTAGGTAATTAAATATAATAAGTTAAAACAAATTTTAGTATAGAAATATTGAAAATATTAACTATGTGGTGTTAGCTAAGTAAGGAATTTTAGTGATGAAAACAAAGCTTTACAAACCAATCTTATATAACATAAAATCAAAACATATAGTCTGATGAAAATAATATCATTATATTTTGTTTATTGTTTACAACATACTATGGAAGGTTTAGTGGCAAAGGCACTACAAACTTGTATGGTTCGCAAGGATATAGTTCAAGCACAGAGCTCTGTGTTTGTATGAATCATCAAGGAATAGTTGTGAGATTGGCTAAGGAGGAAATCATGGATCCTTCATGCATTTTATCAAGTGCTAAAGAGAAGTTAATTGTAGGTTTTGGAGATGCTCCACAACTCTGTTGCCATTGGCTTTGCTTCAATATGAATTTTATTTACTCTTTGTTGCTCCTATGTCTTGGCAATGAGTCCACTGAGAGACTTTTTGATGATTAGATGCAAGGCTAAAAGTGCTTGGCATACTGTCCATTTGGCCCTTAGGAGATTCTTTAGAAAAAATGCTACTCTACCTTAAACAATTATTACACAGTTAATCTACATTAATTTTTCTTGTCTCATGTGAATGATTAAATACATTCCAATTCTCTTATAGAGATTCTATATAGTAACATTTTTATCTTTATTTTTAGTATACCATTCTTCTTATATTATTGAGTTAAGATAGTTGCTAGATAAAAGATTATTGAAACATAATTTCTATTAAGATCTATTTGTTTTGAAGATTTTGTGAAACTTTGATAAGAAGGAGCACTCAAGTGAGAGTCTTGATAGTTGCTAGAAATTTCTCTTGTCTACAGCTTATCGTTCTTTCTTTCATGCTTAGCCACCTACTAAGGAGAATTCTAAAGAAGAATGTGGTGCTACCCTTAGTTGGAGCTCTAGAAAATACAATGGTTAAAATCCACCTTATATTGGTAATAGATAAATTTTCTAACATTATGTAGACTTTATCCTTTGGTTTTATTCTTCTTAGACATTGAAGATTTGTCTTTCTACTATCTTGTGTATAAATAGTAAGCTATAGAAATTATTTTTATTTTTATTAACATAATATTGTTAGAGTAATTATTTGTTCACACTTATTAATTAAATCACTTTGATTTAATTAATTAAGTTGCCTATTACTCTAGTTTGCTTAAGCTATCTTGAAGGTGCATATAAATAATATTTTATTAATTATACTGTGCAACTTAGCTTGTTTAGGCTTTAGGGCTTTTGTTCACCTTTAAGGTTGAACTCTTGTAATTCTTTTTTCAATCAATCAATCAATCTTGGAATATAGGTTTTCTCTCATTTTGTTGAGATTTTCCAAGCTCTTTTTTTTTTTTCTTTTTCGGTTTCTCTTCAACAGGTTATTTGCATGTAGGTGATCTTGGCAACCTATGAAGTTGGTTTTCACAACTTCTATATGGTATTAGAGCCGCCCTCCTGCTTCCTGGTCTTAAGATTTTTGAAGCCGCAATTCGGAGTCAAAAACCCTAGCTTTTTTGGGGTTTTTTTCTTCAATCGGGAAGAACAGCAATTTTTTGGGGCACTTTGGACCCAAATGAATGCTTCCATTGGATCCAAAAGGCCGTTTACAATAAGGATTCATATAAAAATTTTCATTTTTAGCTTCTGAGTGTCTGGGAAATTTGTCCCCCCCCCTTATGGGAGGTTGTATGGACTGAAAAAGGGCATTTATTACAATTCTGCACAAAAAAAAAAAATTTAAATCAATTTTTGGCGCCGCCGTAGGGTGGCCACCACCATGGAACCACTGTCATGTAGCCAACACGCAGCCTGGGAGCCACTGCAGCCAGCCGCACTGCCGTGGCGACACCACAGCCCGGCCACTGCCAGCGCACCTCCCTCCAGCCACCGCGGCTCGATGGCACCTCCTATTTCTGTCACCCTATTTTGTGTGCCACCAGCAGCAACCACCCCTTTGCCACTCACTTGCGACCTACCAGCTCAGCACAAGATTTGTACAATTGGCAGGCCTATCAGCGCTCAGTTGGATATTTTGCATAGTCAGCGCATCTCAGGTGTGACACGTGGCATGGGTGCCACATGGCACTTTGCCACCTGGACTCTACCATGTCAGTTGTACTTGCCACATGGCATCCACATGGCACTACCCCGTAGCCTTTTTTGCTATGATGGCCTTGTGGGTGTTGAATTTTTTGCTGTGAAATGTTGATTTCAGCATGATGTCAGCACTGCATCCGCACACCTGCATGCTCTCCAAGGTCCTTTTTTGACCTACTCGCACCTTTTTGGCCGTAACTTGAGCATACAAAGGTCTTTTTTCGATCTGAAAGAAGTGCCAAAAAGTTGGTTCTAAGACAGAGATATTGGTATAGGATTTTTTTGGTTTTGATGTAATTTAGTTTCCTATTTTTGTAGTTGACGTCTGAAGTTCTATTTTTGACTTTGGTGAGCATTTCTTGTGCGTCCCATCTCCATTTTTTGAAAACGTGATAGTTTTGGAAAGCTAGTTTTGTCTACTTTATAGAAATTTTGTAATTTCTTCTAGATTCTACCCCATGCTTTTTCTATCATATTTTTGGCATTTTTTCTCTATGGTGGATATCTTGGGTGTTTTAGGTTCGAGGATCATTTTCTTGACATGGGATCTTTTGTTTTGGGCTGTACTATCTTTTGTATCAAATTTTTTCACTTTTTGATCATTGTTGATATCATTTGTAAGCATCTTTATGAAAATGCACTGAGATAAAGTGCCACTCTTACATTTTGGGTTCATGAACGTTGTTTTGAGATAGTTGTACTTGCACTATTTTATAAAGTGCCATGGGGGGATAGTTGTTTGCCGCTTTTGTGCCCTCTTCCTTTTTTTGCCCCATGCAGTGTCTATGACACGTGCCTTTATAAGTGTTTGTACCTCTTACACTCCCTCACTGATCTTGGTTCTTTCTGTAGAGGATTTGGCCCATCTTTTCAATTTTCTATCACCTCACCCCATATGCATTAACAATGGGTTATTTTGTTGTTTCTGATGCTTCCTTGGTTCAATGGTTCATTGGAGTGAGCTATGTATTCAGTATTTTGATCCTATATACTAGGCAATTGCAATGGCTAGCTACCTATGCATTTCGGTGAGATGGATCACCTACCATATAGACACTCTCAGTTTGTGCCTTCTATTTCCATGGAGGATCTTCAGATCAACAGTTTCTTTCTAACAGATTTTTTGGCTTCTTTTTCTTTAGTGGTTTTCTTCATGATCTTCTCTTTGTTCCTATCTTCTAGAACATTCTTTGCTATCTCTTTTTGGAGAGGGGTTTTTCCCATTGGGTTTTCTCCTTTGTCTCTAATTTACAGAGGTTTCCTTGTTTTGGGTACCTGATTAGGTTTTGTTGCTGGGACCCATTTTTTTCCTGCTTTCTTAATTGTGCTAGGTTAGCTTACCTCTTGAGCTTCGCTTGAGGGGGGGTGTTAGAGTAATTATTTGTTCGCAATGATTAATTAAATCACTTTGATTTAATTAATTAAGTTGCCTATTACTCTAGTTTTCTTAAGCTATCTTGTAGGTGCATATAATTAATATTTTATTAATTATATTTTGCAACTTAGCTTTTTTAGGCTTTAGGGCTTTCGTTCACCTTTAAGGTTAAACTCTTGTAATTCTTTTTTCGATCAATCAATCAATCTTGGAATAGAGTTTTTCTCTCATCTTGTTGAGATTTTCCAAGCTCTACTTTTTCCTTCTTTTTTGGTTTCTCTTCAGCAGGTTATTTGCATGTAGGTGATCTTGGCAATCTGTGAAGTTGGTTTTCACAACTTCTACATGGTATTAGAGCCACCCTACTACTTCCTAGTTTGAAGATTTTTGAAGCCGTGATTCGAAGTTACAAGCTCCAACTTTTTTAGGGTTTTTTTCTTCAATCGAGAGGAAGAGAGATTTTTTGGGGCACTTTGGACCCAAACAGATGCTTCCATTGGATTCGAAAGGCCGTTTACAATAAGGTTTCATCTAAAACTTTTCATTTTTGGCTTCCAGGTGTCTGGGAAATTTTTTCTCCCTCCCAAGGAGGCCATACAGACTGAAAAAGGGCATTTATTACGATTTTGCACAAAAAAAAATTTAAAAATTAATTTTTGGTGCCACTGTTGGGTAGCCACCACTGCACCACCACAGAGCCACCATCACATAGCCAGCACACAACCCAAGAGCTGCTGCAACCGATCATATTGCCGCGACGACACCATAGCCCGGTCGCTGTCAATGCGCCTACCTCCAGCCACTGCGGCTCGACAACACCTCCTGTTTCTGTCGCCCTGTTCTGTACGCCACTAGTAGTGACCACCCCTTTGCCACTCACCTGCGACCTACCAGCTCAGCCCAAAATTTGCACAGTTGGCAGGCCTGTCAGCGCTCGGTTGGATTTTTTGTATAGTCAGCGTGTCTTGGGTGTGACATGTGGCATGGGTGCCATGTAGCACTTTTCCACATGGACTCTGCCACGTCAGCCATACTTGCCACATGGCATCCACGCGGTAGGCCAAGTGACCTTTTTTGCTGTGACAGCCTTGTGGTCGTCAATTTTTTTGCCATGAAATGCTGACATCAGCACTACATCCACACACTTGTATGCTCTCCAAGGTCCTTTTTTGACCTACTCGTGCCTTTTTGGCCATAACTTGAGCATATAGAGGTCTTTTTTCAATCTAAAAGAAGCATCGAAAAGCTAGTTTTGAGACAGAGATAGTGGTATAGGAGTTTTTTGGTTTTGATGTAGTTTAGTTTCCTATTTTTTTAGTTGAAGTCCAAAATTCTATTTTTGACTCCAACGAGCATTTCTTGTGCGTCCCATCTCCATTTTTTGAAAATGTGATATTTTTGGAAAGCTGGTTCTATCTACTTTCCAGAAATGATTTAATTTCTTCTAGATTCTACCCCATGCTCTTTCTATCATGTTTTTGGCATTTTTACTCTATGGTGGATATCTTGGGTGTTTCAGGTCCGAGGATCATTTTCTTGGCATGGGATATTTTGTTTTAGGTTGTACTATCTTTTATATCATTTTTTTTTGCTTTTTAATCATTGTGATATCATTTGTAAGCATCTTTGTGCAAACACACTAAGATAAAGTGCCACTCTTGCATTTTGAGTTCATGAATGTTGTTTTGAGATAGTTGTACTCACACTATTTTATAAAGTGCCATGGGGGGGATAGTTGTTTGCTGCTTTTGTGCCCTCTTCCTTTTTCTCCCCATGCAGTGTCTATGACACATGCCTTTATAAGTGTGTGTACCTCTTACACTCTCTCACTATTCTTAGTTCTTTCTGCAGAGGATTTGGCCCATCTTTTCAGTTGCCTATCACATCACCCCATCTACATTAAGGGGGGGTTATTTTGTTGTTTCTAATGCTTCCTTGGTTTGATGGTTCATTGGAGTGAGCTATGTAATCAATATTTTGATCCTATATACTAGGCGATTGAAGTGGCTGGCTACCTATGCATTTCGATGAGATGGATCACCTACCATATAGACACTCTCGATGCGTGCCTTCTATTTCTATGGAGGATCTTCAGATCAGCAATTTCTTTCTAACAAAGTTTGTGGCTTCTTTTGCTTTAGTGGTTTTCTTCATGATCTTCTCTTTATTCCTATCTTCTAGAACATTCTTTACTATCTCTTTTTGGAGCGGGGTTTTTCCCACTTAGTTTTCTCTTTTGTCTCTGGTTTACAGAGGTTTCCTTGTTTTGGGTACCTAATTAGGCCTTGTTGTCAGGACCCATTTTTTCCTATTTTCTTAGTTGTGCTAGGTTATCTTACCTCCCGAGCTTCACTTAAGGGGGGTTGTTATAGTAATTATTTATTTGCACTTATTAATTAAATCACTTTGATTTAATTAATTAAGTTTCCTATTACTCTAGTTTGCTTAAGCTATCTTGTAGGTGCTTATAATTAATATTTCATTAATTATATTGTGCAACCTAGCTATTTTAGGCTTTAGGGCTTTTGTTCACCTTTAAGGTTGACCTCTTGTAATTATTTTTTCAATCAATCAATCAATCTTCGAATACAGTTTTTCTCTCATCTTGTTGAGATTTTCCAAGCTCTACTTTCTTTTTCTTTTTCAATTTCTCTTCAATAGGTTATTTGCATGCAGGTGATCTTGGCAATCTATGAAGTTGGTTTTCACAACTTCTACAAATATTTCCTTATTGATATTAATTAAAGTCATTGTCTATCCAATCATCACAAATCCTAAATCTTACCAATGAGAATTTTCAAAATAAAACAAACTCCCCTTTTGATAAGATAAAGGTTTCTAGACATAGATCTCCTCAAGAAGAGTTTAGAGACTTAAGTTTCTAAACATCCTCTAAATCTGCTCAAAGGGAGTTTGAAGAAAAAACTTAGTCCTCGTTAATATAGTAAGAATTAAGTTTCTAGATATCCTTTAAATTTGTTCAAGGAAAGTTTGGAGAAAAGACAAACTCCCCTAGATAAGATTTAATTTTTTAGAAGTCTTCTAAATATATTCAAAAAGAGTTGAAGAAAAAGCTTACTCCCTCATGATTATAATAGGATTTAAATTTCTAGACATCCTCTGGATCTTAGAAAGAATTAGAAGAAAAACAAATTCCCTCTTTGATAAGATATAAGTTTTTGATTATACCCACAAACTCTCTCAATTTGTGAAGACTAAATGCATCGATAATGGATAAACTGGGTAGTCTACCAAGAGCTCAAACATTATCATAGAGTGGGATCAAAACAATTCCCCTCCAAACTACATACAACACCTAGATTCTAGTCATTGATTGGCATGACTTGGGCTCTCCACATCTTCAACAAGAGACCATTGCAAAAATCTCTAGAGCTATACTAAATTGTGGTTTCTTTTAGATCATCAATCATGGAATCCCACAATCTCTAACTTCTCAAATGCAAGAAATGGGAAAATCTTTTTTCAATCTTTCCATGGAGGAAAAGGAATTGTATAGAAATAAAAAAGTTGGGAGCCCTATTGGTTATGGAATAAAATTAGGATATGCCCAAGATGCTAAATTGGACTAGGGAGATTATTATTAGAAAGGATTGAAATTGGGTTGATGTTTAAAGTATCCCAAGTTTCCTCACTATTAACAAAGCTTATATTAATTATTATCATTTGTTAAGTTTGAATAGATTTGAACTTAAAACTTCTTAGATAAGAAGCTCACAACTTTCAACACAACTTAGCATTGTTGAAAATGTGGTTTAGAAGCAATTCATAATATATTAGCTTATGTCGAAGATATTGAATCATACCAATATACAATGGATATTTTTGATGAAAGAATAGGTAATAAGAAATGGGATATATATCAAACCTTATACATCTCTATAACCTTCAATGACCATTGTTTTCAATTCATAATAATCTCACCAAGATAAGTTTATCAATATTAATCTGTTGTGACTTTAATGTTGCTAAGATATAATTAGTTGAATGGTTGTATACATGTTTTACTCTGCACTTAAATGATTTGTGTAATTTTCTTAGTATTGGAATGACTTCAATAAATAAGGTTATGTAGAGTTACATCTCACATGGAGACATGTATCGATGTGAGACATGTCATTTATGAACTTATCATTTGTTACCATTAACAACTGTTTGATTACCCTTACTTAGCGATATCATTATCACAATCATGATTAATTATATATGCTACAATACACCATAATATATCAATATTAATTATCAATGCACTTGAGAAATAATATGATTATTATTTATTTCAATATAATCGTTCATGTATATGTATTTAATAATATGACTGTTATTAAATACATATACACAATTGGTGATTATTAATTCACTAATTATTAATCATATATATCCTAGAGATTAATAATGATAAAGTAAAGGATAGAAATCAAATATTCAAGGCCAACATGCCACTTATACATTTGATTGCATCGGTTAAAGTAATAAGACTAAAACTGCAAATCTCTAACAGATTTAATAACCCACCTCCTTCTTTAATACAATAACTATTGTGTAATTGAGTCACCTCTCTTCACCTGCATTCTTCAAGGTTTTAAGTCACCATACACCTTAACATCTCATTCTCTAACCTTATACAAGGTTTATTACCCAACTGACAAGTCTAGCCCTTCCCAATATTCCAAATTCAAAAGTTGCACTAGGAGGCCTAAAAGGGGTCATTCCTAGTAGCCCTATTTTTGTCAAATTTACTCTAAACTTCAAAAATTTCCACAAAACCAAAAAAAATATTTATAGAATCTCTTAGTAGGTGTAAAACCATATCTAAATCTCTAATATTAGTTTAAGATCACAAGTTTTTAGCTCTTTTCTACTCAGCCCTAGTTCCTAGGCCTTTTAGGCTTAAAAATGGTGTTTGGCCTTATAGGCTCATTTCCAAAAAACCCATGAAGAAAAATCTTCTTAAAACATCATTGGTATGGTATTTCCATCCTTTCCAATGAAGATTTTTCCTTCACCAGTCCTACAACACCTCCTATGTTGTGATTCTTAGCAATCACCATGGTAAACTTGCAATCACAGTCATAAAATTTAGTGATGCATCTCCATCTGATGAAAACTCCCAATATCCTCACCTTGCATACTATCTCCACCTTTCAATACAAATATCCACTGGGTACCAAGAAGTTTTTGTTGTGAGAATGAAAGAAAACAAAAATTTACCTCTAAACTCTCAATATTCCAGACTTAGGGTATACAACAAGTATGAACACATCTTAAACTTAAAAAGGAATGTTCCTTATTCAAACTAACATCATATTCCCTCTTCAAAATATACATGTTCAACTTTCTAAAACATGAAAAAAATTACTTACTGACACAATACTCTAAGTTTAGAAATAATATTGTTGATTGTGCATAGAGTTGATGTCAAAAACATTCCATTTTCCATTCCCAAATCCATATAGGGTGTCATTAATGTTTTAAGGTAGGAGATAAAAAAATATGTGAATGATTGATTTATAGAGGTAAAGACCATATGAAAATGACTTGCTAGAAAAAGGTTGGCAAATTGATCCTCTTTGGCTATGATGTGTCTAGCAAGACAATGACAAGAACATGGGTTATCAAAATATATGCCTATTTCTAGTTTATCCCCATGCTAGAGGCCATTTAAATATGTTGCTATTCACTTGGTTGTTATTTCTCATGATTGATGGCACCACAAAATGTTCATAATGGGACATAATCAAAGTACCTCTTATGAAGAGTTCACTAAGGCGCTTACTGACAAATTTTACCCTAAACATCATTTTAAGAAGTTGGCTTAGTTTGAACAATGTTGTTTAGTGGACACCTACATTGCTGATTTTCAAAGTTATAATATTGGCCACTAATATAACATAGAGGAAGTTAAAAGCTCTTAGTCCAAGAATAAACTTCAGCCCAAAAGATCTATGTTACAAACTAAATCATGTAGAGGGAAAGGGTTGAATTTTAATGTGAGCACCAATCCATCAAAACATATAATAGAAAGTTTACAATTTTTGGACAAGTATGAATAAACAAGGACTTTCATAGAACAATTCAACTCTTGATGACACCAAATTTTTCTTTCAAAATCATATGTGTAGATATAAACATTAAGTACAATATGTCCAATTTTTTTGTAAATAGACACATTAGTTACACCAAATTTTTCTTTCAAAACCATATGTATAAATATAAACATTTAGTACAACATGTCCAATTTTTTTGCAGATATACACATCAATTACACCAAATTTTTCTTTCAAAACCATAAGTGTAGATATAAACATTAAGTACAATATATCCAATTTTTTTATAGATGTACACAATAGTTACACCAAATTTTTCTTTCAAAACCATATGTGCAGATATAAATATTAAGTACAACATGTCCAATTTCTTTGTAGATATACACATTAGTTACACCAAATTTTTCTTTCAAAACCATATAGAGAGATATAAACATTAAGTAAAACATGTTCAATTTTTTTGCAAATATATTTTCCTATGAAGAAAGACCATGCCTGACAATATGAACCTAGAACAAAATAACAAGACAATGGCTACATTATGGTCTTAGTTCTAACGAAAAGCTGATAAATGTAATTGTCTATGCAAAAAGAGTAAGGGTTTAAAAAATCAAAGAATTTTAATCATAACTACCCAGAGTCATTGTAGGCAACATGGTCATGTTGGAGGGGGCCACAATTTTTGTCCATTGTTGAATGTGGATTTCCTACTGGAGGAACTTGGAGGTCTGAATATCCAAGCTAAGGATAACACTCCCATGGAAGAAGATGATAATGTGCCAAAGGACATGATTAAAGAAGATGGTATTGGAGTAGGCGAGAAAGATGCTCACAATGATGGTACTAGCACATCTGATAATGATGATGAAGATGGTCTTGATATACCTTTACTTAAGAAGGCACACGAGCCCCTATATGAAGGCTCCTAGATAACTCTTCTATCTACTCTAGTGTTCTAGGTGAACTTGAAGGTTATGAATGGTTTATCCACTATAGCAATGTCATGTATGCTAAGGTATGCCATTTTTGTCATCTTCAATGTAGCATACCATTACTATTTATTATGTTAACAATGCATTTTTTGTTGTAGGTTAATAGGTGAGTTTTTTTTACCATCATCAAACATTTTGCCTCATTCATACAGAGAATTATCTACCATTATGAATCAAATTGGAATGAAGTATCAGAAAATGCATGCATATTCTTATGATCACATGTTATATCATAAACAATATGAATTTGCAACAGAATGCCCTGATTGTCATAGTAGTAGATATCGGTCAGATCAAATAACCAAAAAATTACCTCACAAGGTTCTTCAATACATTCTCAGTATTCTATGTCTTGAACAATTATTCAAGTGCACTAGCTTGGCACAATTTATGGATTACAATGCATGTAATAGAAGTCAATATGACATTAAATGAATGCCTATGAATGGTTATGCATTTAAGGGGATAGAAGAAACATGATTGCACTTTAAAAAAGAACATCATAATCTCAAGCTTTCATTGGTAGCAGATGGTGTCAATCCATTTGGAGATATGAGATCTATTTACTCAATGTGACCTATTTTTTTTTATTAACAATAACATTCCTTCTTGGATGTCCATAAAGAGGGAGCACATAATGTTGTCAATAATTGTGACAAGTATTTTTTCATCTAATAGTTATTTAAATTAATTTATAAATAGTACATGAAAATGGTCATAATAATTATGTAATATTTTTGTTCATTCAATTACTAGGTAAGCACCAAGTTAAAGATATGAACATGTATAGTGAGTCCCTAATTGACGAGTTGTTGAAATTATGGAATGGTGTCACTATGTATGATATCTCTAGATCAATAGGACAAAGACAATTTCAATTCCATACAATGCTTATATGGACAATACATAATGCGCCTATGCTAACTCATTTTTGCAGTATGTTATATTGTTAAGGTCACATATTTTTGGTTGATTATAGTGCTTACACATTTTTGTTGTATGCTTAAGTTGCGCATGATAATTGTAAATGATCCAATTGTACATGATCTTTTAGGTATTTAGACAAAGAAAAAAATTGCATGTCCAATTTGTGGTCTAAACATGAAATATCATCATTCAAGAAGTTTAGGAAAGCAGGTGATCAATGAGTTTAGGTACTTTCTTCACAATAATCATCAGTGTTGAGTTACTAAAAAATATCTTTTTAATGGAAAAGAAGAGACAACATCAAGGCCACAAAGAATGATACCTCATCTATGAAAGTTGGAATACGATTGACTAAATCATCAGAGAAAAATGTTAATTTAATTAAATTAATTAAATTACCTTTTGTCACTTCCTAAGATTTCACTTTATTCACTTTTTGCATTCTCTATTTAATAATTAATTAGTAATTATTAAATAGTTTTTACGTTTTAAGTTATCCTTTATAACTTTTTAGGTTACCCTTTTGGGTTTTGATCTCCTTTTATAAGGATTGATCTCTTTGTAATTTAATTTATTCACTTTTGATAATAGAAATCTTTCTTTTTGCTCATCAAAAATATCCTATCTATGGATCTGGGAATTTCAGCCTACATAGCTTTTTCTTTTCTCTTTCTATGATAGGTGTTTGCATGCAGATGATTCTTGAGAGGTTAAGGTCGATCTTTCATCAACTTCAACATAGTATCATAGCTCCAGATCTTCATTCCCCTATTCAGTTTATGAGATTTTTTTCTTGGCTTTCAGAACTCTGCTTTTTTTATTTTAGAGGGTTTCAATTTTCAAAGTTATTTTATATTGGATTTGGCGAGGGGGGGGGGGGGGGGGGGGGGGGGGGGGGGGGGGGGGTGCGTGTTTCATTTTTCAGTGCATTTTGAGCCCAAATGAACCTCACAATTGGATTTGTAGCACCCAAAAACCCCTATTTCCATATAAAATTTGTCCAATTTGGACATAGTTCATAGATAAGGCAAAAGAAATTGCTACCAAATTTGGGCACGATCTCCAAACCATCTTTTCTATGATTTGTTTTTTCTTTAAAAGTTGTCTATGGTTTTTTGGCCATATCTTTGCCATGCTGAGGTATTTTTTGATGAATCTTACATCATCAAAAAGCTCCTTCCAAGCCCTTCATGATTTTGTAGTTATTTGGACTTTTAATATAGTCTGGTTGTTTGTTTGAGCAGTCAAAGTTGAGTGTTTAGTTTTTCACTCTAAAGGGCATATCTTGAGTGTTCTATCTCTTTTTTTTTTAAACATTATATTTTTGGAAAGTTGGTTCAGTTCTCTTTCTAGAAATGTTGATTTCTCTTCCAGATTCTACTCCAAGCTCATTCTATTATGGTTTTTACTTTATTGCACTATGGTGGATATCTTGGGTGTTTCAGGTCCAGGGATCATTTTCATGGCATGGGATCTCTTCTTTTGGGTTGTACTATCTATTGTAATAGCTCTTTTCCTTTCTAATCATTTTTTATATCATTTGTAAGCATATTTATGCAAACACATTGAGATAAAGTATCACTCCTTACATTTTCAAAATCTCATTTTTATCATTGTGACTTATTATACTCGCACTACATTATAAAGTATCGTGGGGGATAGTTGTTTGCCTTTTAGTGCCCTCTTCCTTTGTCAAGTGAGTTTCTCTTCCATGAAATTAGCCCCATGATGTGTCAATGAAAGATGCCTTTATAGGTTTCTGTACTTCTTCCTCACTCTCGATGTTCTTGGTTCTTTCAATTTTGCAAAATTTTTGGCCCACTTTCTCAGTTGCCTATTACCTCACCCCTGTCTACATTAGGGTGGTTCTTCTATTGTTTCTCATGCTTCCTTGGTTCATTTGAGTGAGCTATGTATTCAATATTTGATCCTATGTACTAGGCAATTACAGTGGGTAGATACCTATGCATTTTAGTGAGATGGATAATTTACCATATAGACACTCTTCTTTTTGTTTCTGCTTTGGTTGCAATCTTCCTTGGCTTGTTTGATCATCTCTTCAACCTTTAGTGTTTTATACCATCTTCATTTTTTATTTTAGTTGTCTTCCTTTGCTTGTCTCTTGATTTGATGCAGATTATAGTCTTCTCTACTTGGTCAGGTTCTATTTCAAAACAGGTTCTACAAATCAGCAATTTCTTTTTGACAGAGTTTGTAGCTTCTACATGCTTCAGTGGTGTTCTTCATGATTCCTCTTGTTCCTATTTTCTAGAACAATTCCTCTAGTTGGAGGCTTCTGTAGTCCTTCACTAGGTTTTTAGCTATCTCTTTTTGGATTGGAGTTTTTTTCACTAAGTTTTCTCTATTTCTTCATTTCATAGAGATTTGGTTGTGATTGGGTATCTCATCAAGCCTTGTTGCTAGGACCCAAGTTATTTTTTAGCATTGCATTGTAGTTTCCTTGCTCTTTATGCATTGTTTGTAATTGCATTGTTGCTCATCTTAAAGGGGGTGTTAGAGAAAAAGGTGAATTTAATTTAATTAATTAAATTCTCACTTCTTAAGATTTTTCTTTATGTGTTTTTTTCATTCTCTATTCAACAATTAATTAGTAATTATTAAATAGCTTTTACCTTTTAGGTTACCCTTTGTAACATTTTAGGTTACCTTTTCGGGTTTTGATCTCCTTTTATAAGAATTGATCTCTTTGTAATTTAATTCATTCACTTTTGATAATAGCAATCTTTTTTTTTTCTCATCAAGAATGTCTCATCTATGGACCTAAGAATTCCAGCCTCCATAGCTTTTTCTTCTCTCTTTTTGTGACAAGTGTTTGTATGCAGGCAATTCTTGGGAGCTGTAAGGTTGATATTTCATCAACTTCAATAGTATTGTTCAATTTGTGGTCCAAATTTTGAAATTAATATTTTGATATTGTATTATATTTAGTAATTATGTAATTGATGCTCATGAAAGTCATCAAAGCATCAATGACCAACTTCTTAGATAAATGAAAAGTTATCCTACTCAATTTAGTAGGTTAATGTACTACAATGATCTCCCAATAGTGCATTTTTTTCATGCTATGTATGTTGGAAAGAATGTAATAGAGACACCATGGAAAATATTGGATGGAAGGCATGATAGAGAAAAAAAAATTCAAAATTTGTATTGACATTCATGAATCCAATGATACACTAAAAGATTTCATTGAATCAAATAGCAATGGAGATCGCATAAATACGAGTGCCCTTCCTTGGTTATTAATGGCGTAACAAAGTGATGCATTAAAAGAATTCATTAAAAAAAAAATTCCATAGGATTTGCTGCAAATATAAGTACTCTTGTATCAAAGAAAGGTGATTTTGTGCTACAATTGAAAACACATGATTGGCATACCTTCGTCAAAGTAAGTCATGTTCTTTATTTATAATATATTTGTAAAATTGAATGTACTACCTATTGCATTATTTAATAATGTATTAAAATGATCTTTTTTAATAATTGTAGTACATCCTACCTCTATCCCTCTTACACCAGTTTGACAATACTATTAAACAAGTTATATATGACCTTGGACAATACATGAGGTTAGAAGTGTTTTTTCTTAGATTTGTATAATTTTCTCTGAAATCTATTGTATAATTTTATTTGAAATCTCATTTATATGTTCTTGCATGTTGAATCACTTTTACGTAGTTATCATCTAAATAAATTGAAAAAAAAGATATAACTATTGGAAGAGAAAAATTTCATGGCTTAAGTGTGAAATGAAAAAGTGTCTACCTTTAACCTTTTTCAATGCTGAAAAACACTACCTCATACATCAAGTTGAGGAGATTGAATTGTGTGGACTTGTACAAACTAGATCAATGTGGATGGTTGAGAGACACTTGAAATTTATGAAGGGCTTGATTTGACAAAGAGCAAGTCCTAAGGGTTTTATGGTAGAGAAATATATGGTATACCAGACCATGGTATACATTAGTGAATATCTTCCAAAATTTGCAGCAAATATCCATGTAGATCACATTTGGGATCTTAGCTCTATTGACAAATTCAAAGGGGAGTACTTGACAAGGAAAGGTAGATTAAGGAGAGTGAGAGGTAATTATAAGTTTTTTTTTTTTAATTAATTAATTCTTATCCATTATCAATATAAGTTGTTTATAACTTGTCTAATTGTTTTCTTTATAGTTGGTCATGAGTGGGATGCACTATATTTATATATTGCAAACAATCTTGATTAGATGATGGTATGGATTGAACAGCCTCAAAAAAATGGTCACTTATTAATATGGAATGGTGTTGCATTGTTAGTTAAAGATCATCATAATAGAGATCTCAATGTTATGCCAATGGTACTTGATCTAGCATATGGCTTAAGAGATACAAAGGTATGCAGAAGATTACTAATCATGATCCATAAGTTTAATATTAACTCATAGATCGATGGACATAATTTTAACATGTTTGAATACTTGCAAGTCAAACACCATAAAGCTATGTACTACCATAGCCATAAATTTTACACAAAAAAGCTAGATAAAATGAAAAAAACTTATGATTCTGGAATAAGTATAGTCTTTGTGATCACCAATATTTTGTCTAGAATTGACATACATCCTCAATTATCTAAAAATTAATACTATGGAATTTTTGATGATATACTTGAGTGCAAATTTAATTCATTCAAATTAGTTATATTTTTCACCAAATGATACAGGCTACAATTGAATCAAAATTATCCTAATAGGACTGTTATTGAACATGATAGTGGATTTACAAAGATTACTACAATGTCATTTGAGCTAGTTGAAGATGATCCCTATGTTCTTCCAAGTCAATGTAAGCAAGTGTTTTACTTTGGCATTCCACACAAACCAGGTTGGTCATTTATTGTTAGACATGATCTAAGAGCAAGGCCAGTAAAGTATAATGTGATGGAAGAAGAAGATACTGAAGAATTACAAGATGAAGTAAATTATGATCATGAATGACTATTACCCAATGATGAAGAAGAAGAAGAATATGATGATGATAATGATAATGACGACGATCATGATTATGTTGATGAAGATGGTGATTTTCATGGTGATGATCATCATAATGATGATGGTTATGATAATGGTGATGAAGATGATGATGATGATGATAAAGATGGTGGTGGTGACAATGATGATCAAAGTGACAAGTGTGATGATGGTGATGCTAATGACATGGATGAAGATGATGATCAATGAAATGTTTGTCAATGTATGATCAATGTCAAGTATGATGGGGTCATCATTTTTTTATAGAAATTTTTTTGATTTTGATGAATGCATCATGTAATTTTTTTCTTCTACATAATTTGTAGTTTATAAAGCATTGTAAGTGGACAACTTATGGATGAATTTGATAAGTGAGGTGACCAACTTTTTCTTCCAAAATCATATGTGCAGATATAAACATTAAGTACAACATGTTCAATATTTTTTTAGATATACACATTAATTAAATCAAATTTTTGGCTAACTTAAGATAAATGATTTACATATGCAGCCTATTCAATGCCTTTGACCAAGATCTTGCACAATCATATGGACTGACAAGTATATGTCAATAGACCCTACAAATACAATTTTTTATTTGCATATCTTCTCTTAACCGTCAATATCAATTTTTTTCCTAGTGTGTCTCTCATTTTATGGATTGCAAGTATCACCAAATAGGTATTTATATAATCTATCTTCCTCGAGTGAGAAAAATGCAGTATAGAAGACAAAAGTGAGACATCTAGTAGGTTTAAAATAGGGAGATCAACTAGAGGTCAAAAGACTAGAAGAAAATTCAAGAAATGAATGCAATTTTTTCTTGCTAAGGGGGGGTCATGTTCTTATAATAATGAGAGTGAAGGCAATAGGAAGGTTCCCTTAAGGTGCACACATCTTCAAAAAGAATGGATACCCAAGGAACTACCTCTAGTTAACACTAATTTTTTTGTTAATGAAAGGATATATCTCATAGTTCTATCTTCATTACATGGTTTAGGTCTATTTTCCATGGATGGCATAAAGGTTTGTTACACTAAAGTTGTTGAATTGATTGAGTATGTAGGACCTTATTACAATTACAATAATTGGATTTAGATTGTGCAATATAAAAAAGTATACATAGGTATGCACTTTCACCAAATTATATACAATGTAAAGAAAATGATCAAAGTAAAATATTTTCTATGTATATTTATAGAAGGCTAAAAGAAACAAGGAATATTGTAGGATTTATAAATAGTTCTTGACCTGTATCAAATAATAAGTTGGTGAATTGTATATTCGAGGAACCTGAGAGAAATTATATTTTTGTATGTGTGATATAGTCAATAAGTGCAGGAGAAGAGCTTCTGATAGATTACAATTTGAATCGTGTAGATACAAAAAATTTCCTATCATAGGATTGGTAAGTATAACATTTAAACCAATTGCCTCAAATTAATATTGACTCCAATATACAATCTACTTTATTATTAATATTTTTTTTGGTAAGTCTATTACTTTTATTTTGCTTTTGATTGCTAAGAAATACTAATCTTTTTCACAAGGCAACATGGATAGACCACCATGCATAGGCAGGGATGCACCATCTCACACGCCTTCTTCAACGAAGGTAAACCTTGATTATTTTAATTGTCCAAATTATATAGAAACAAATGTCATATTATTATGTTCTTTTCTTTACGGCTTTGGATTTATTTTAACAGAATTTTACTGATATTGAATTTTGTAGATATACACATTAGTTACACCAAATTTTTCTTTGAAAACCATATGTGTAGATATAAACATTAAGTACATGTCAAATACTTTCATTTCATTGTTGATTGCTAAGAATTACTAATCTTTTTCATAGGACAACATGGATAGACCACCACGCACAGGTGGAGATGCACCATCTCACACACCTTCTTCAGCGAGGTAAACCTTAATTATTGTAATCATTCAAATTATATATAAACAAATATTGTATTATTATGTTATTTTCTTTATGCATTTGGAGGTATTTACTGATATTAAATTTTATTGATATTGGATTTTGTAGATAAGCACATTAGTTACACCAAATTTTTCTTTGAAAATCATATGTGCAGACATAAAGATTAAGTACAACATGTCAAATACTTGCATTTCGCTATTGATTGCTAAGAATTACTAATCTTTTTCACAAGGTGACATGGGTAGACCACCACACACAAGCGGGAATGCACCATCTTACACACCTTCTTTGGTGGAGGTAAACCTTAATTATTGTAATTTTTCAAATTATATAGAAACAAATTTCATATTATTATGTTCTTTTCTTTATGGCTTTAGAGTTATTTTTATGAAATTTTACTAATATTGATGTCACAAATGATAGGAAAAAGCTAGAATGATAGAAAATCAAATGCAATTTGAAATACAAGTGTCATTCTACATGACATCGCCCTTAGTGTTGACCCTATGTTCATGGTCAAACAACTCAAACAAAGATATAGTGATGAAATTGATAACATTATAACATTGAGTGTGACACAAGCAAGGAGAAAGAGGCACTAAAAAAAGAATTGGGTCATAAGGTCGATTCTTTAAAGGTAAGCAGTAATTAATCTAAAGCAATAATAGCAATTTAATAGATGTTTATATTTCATAGTATCTTACGGATCATGATCTAAAATATTATGTGTTTTTCTATAGAAATATGTGACAGCTGTGACACCACATGGTGAACATGGTGAGGGTTGTAGTGCACAACCTTTGTGTAAGTAACACTTTCTTTTTACAACATCACTTATAATTACATTATTATTACACCATTGAGTTTATTTAAGGAAATTAATAAGTGTTGAAATAGAACATCTAATGTTGAAAGTAAAACTAGTGCAACGTTGTTTGTTTTCATCAACATTATAATGCTTTACTTTTATTTTTGGACACTTCTAGCTAGTATCCCATTTGATTTTTATCCATTGCAAATATCTTTGCTAATAGTATTGTTTTCTTCATGTCATGATGAAGTGTAAATGCCTCCTTTGGTCGGCAGTCTGATATTGCCAAGTGCATTATTGGCAACAAGGAGCATGCAAACATCCTCATCTATGCCCACTATAACTGGTAAAACCTTTTTTTTCTATATTTTTGTAATGTGCTAATCATGCATCATTTTTTTTGTTGGCTAGATTTTATACTCATGTACCTATTTTGTGCACTAATAGATAGACTTTCAGTTGATAGAGAAAAAAATACTAGTACTACTAAAGATGATCCATTTCCTAAAGTAGTCTGTGTGACTAGTACTGGTTCATTTGTAGGGACATTGTTGTTGAACAAGAAAACTATGGTTTCGTTAAAATATGAAAGCTTTCAGGTGCTTTAAAATTTTTATTATTTAAAGTGTAATTTTAGTTTACTTATACATAACTTGTTTTGGACTAATGATCCCTTTATGTTTTTGTAGGAAATAATGTTTTCTTTGATCATCTTTTTTATATGACATTGAAGCTATTTGGACCCACCATACATAAAAGGTACGTAGTTTCATATCATTGCTACAATATTTTTCTTTTCTTCCATTAATTATACTATATTAAAGTTATTGATCTAACAATTTAATTATTTTTTAAAGGTGGAATGAACAAAATTCTAAATAAAAAAATCAGTTGATTACATCTTTTGAGGACCTATTTGGAAAAAACATTTTTGACACCACCCTACTTTTGAAAAAAGCATCAAGGCATATAAAGACTATGAGGGATCAATATAGAAGGGATCTAAAGGAGAACCCAAAGTATGATTGTCCTCCTATGATTCCACTGATGGAGTGGAATGAAATAATAGAAGATGCAAAGGAGAAAAGGCTATGTGATAATAAAGGAAATAAAATAGCACAGGGAAAAGAAGGTATGTCATGATAGTATTAAGTACAATGTAATCATGCACTAATTAGTCATCTTTGTAAATATATTATCTAACATGTTTCAAACTATTCATAGACTGCAAGACACATCAGTAGCTAAAAAAGTGAGAGTAGAAAAGGTTGGCCAATACAAAGTTGGCTCTAGTGGCTATATGAATCTTTAGTCTCGACTTATAAGTAGCAACAATAGAATTTCATATCATTTTTTTAATATAATGTTGCAAAAAAATTAATTTAATCAAACCATACATGCAAAACTAATGATATTAAGCAAAAAATAAAAGGCACATAATTCAATGTGGAGCTCATGGATGAAGCTAAAAAAATTGCCTTGAAGGAAGGCTATAAAGTCATGGTTGCATGCCTATGCCAAGAATCTAAAAGCCTTGCCCAAGAATTTGGTGCACCAAGTGAGACACATGTAAATTGGTCAAATGAAAAGTAAATCAAATTGAATAGTTGAGAAGAAAAAAAATTGGTGTTAGTTTTGAACATAAATTGACTGCATAAAAATGCACATAACATTTCACTATAGCCTCCATATCCTATCACAGAACCTTCTCATGATGAAGGTCATGATGTGCATTATAGTGGTGGGGGTTATTAATTTTCTATTGGAAATTAATTATGAAACTATGAATACAATTTAACATCTTCAATTACAATTTGATGTGTAACCTTTTCTTGAATATTTTAGAGCATGTTCCAAGTGTTCAACATGTTGATGTAGCCGTGAATCAAAATGTTAATGTACATGATGTGGCATTTTCAGGTAAGAAAAATGCATGTTATGTTGTACTACTTAATTAAATACTTGTAACAGTTAAAAAACAAAAAAAAAAGTATGCCAATTTAACCATTTACTTGTTCTTGCAACAGAGCCCTCTTTAGTGCAGCAGCTTCCTACTGCTCCAAATAGGAGGAGGCATCATAATTTGACATTACATGTGCCACGAGAGGAGGAGAATAATGAAGATATTGATGCTCCTATCAGCCTTTTTCTTAATAGAGCTAAGAAAAGAAAAAAATGATTTTTTAAAAATGCTCTTTGATAAACTTTGTTGGATAATGAAAGAACTTTGTTTTAAGTAATTATCTATGAATGTTGCATATTAATATTGATTTTTATTTCATTTTAATGAATATTGTTATGTGTTAATGACATCTTGATTAGTATTGTGTATTAATGAATTTTAAATCATATTAATGAATGTTATGTGACTGTATTGATTGAATGTTATTGTTCATAAATGGATGATGAATGAAGTATCTAATTAGATGATAATGGGTAATTTAGATTGATGTTAGGGGGAGGGGGTGAGGCTAAATAAGCTTCCACCTTCACATGGTTAGCCTTGTTAAGTAGAGAATATTAAAGTATTCTTGAAACCAAATGAAGCTCAAACTAACATACCAGGGAATCTTAAACCCAATCCATCTACCTCTCATCTTCTCATCTTAGTAAGTCATCTTATCTACCACTTTTTACATATTCAATATTATATTATTCACAATCTTGATAAAAGTAGCCTCCATCTTGTCAGTAAATTGTTACTATCCTATCCTCTCTTTTTTTAAATGTGTATATTTCTATCCTACCATAACTCCCATATTACAATAGATGTAGTTGCAGTCCACAATCCACCATACAAACAGTCCTTATTTCAAATAGGCCAAGCTTGAAACATGCTTAGGATTGACCTTGCTATTACTGACTTCCATCCAAATTTGTTATGTAACCAACTCCAGCATTGGTGACAGTATTTATGCGACAGTATTTGTAGGTTCATAATATGCACCTTCTTGGACCTACATATCCTTTTTCTCTGAATGTATCAACTATAAGGATTTATTTTGTAGTGCTAGCCATGAGAACAATCCTGCCTTAGGTAAGCACTTTTTATCCCAATACAATCGCAATTAGATGTTTTTCTTTGGTCTTAGCTATTTTCTAATTAGATAATTATAGTCCTCCTTAGTGTTCTAGTTTCTAGTAGTCATTTGATAGTTGCTCTAAACACCTCCTGTCCTTGATCGGTGCCATTTACCTTAACCCCAACATAAATTTGCAAATCATAGTCAATAAGGACTACTAGAGCAACCTTCATGACTGCATCCAAACGAAGGTAACCTATTTACTTTGTATTTGTATACCATGGAAAGACTTGTAAGCTTATATCCATATTCCAAGTTTATTAAACTAATTTGTCCTCTTTCTCTTTTGGTGCTTAGAATTTGTATTACTATTCAAAGATGGTAGCAAAGAAACCAGCATGTGAGTATGTGATGTTTAAAGGGAGATTTCAATTGATAACATTTTAAATTACTTTTAATTTGAACAATGAGCATATTAACCCATAATTGGGTGAAAAAATGTTTACTAATATTGTTCTTAAAACTAGATTTACATGAGGCCATAGTACTTCATCAATTCTTCAACTGAACTAATGAAATTAAACTTTTAGTCCAAATAATTTTTAGCAACTAAGTGAAGACTTGATTGGTGGGAATAATATAGTAGGTGTTACAAGCTAGAGTTTCTATTGCACCGAATGATCGACCTATCAATGCCTGATACAACCACTAGACTTATAGAACACATGAGGTAGTTAATCCATCTCACAAATCCTGAAAAGGAACATTGGTGGTTAGTCCAACAATTCCCTCCTTAGCATTACTTGAGGTGATTCAAACTTGTGACCAAGCCCTAATACCACTTGTTACAAGCTAGAGTTTTTGTTGTACCAAAAGATAAACCTATCAATGCCCGATACAACCACTAGAATTATAGAACACAAGAGGTAGTTAAGCCATGTCATGAATCTCAAAGGGGAATGTTGGTAGTTAATCCAACAATTGTCAAGTTGTAGCTTCATCAAACTTTTCCATGCAGGAAAGTTATCTCTATTGAGCTTTGATACTCCTCTTTTTGACATCTTGATCTTTATGCTTCTAGTACCTTCAAACTAGTCATCTTAAGTAGATGGCTTTGATACCAATTGTTGAAATACTTTTAAAATAACTGAGAGGGGGGGTGAATTAGTTATCCATGGTCTAGATGTATAAATAAAAAATTTCACAGCTTAGTGAACCCATAAAACATTTATCTTCATACACGGATCCATAAGATTATGCAAACACTTAAAACTTGTAGGTTATTATCAAATCAACTTGCAGAAATATAAACATGAAACTTAATAAATTTATCAACACACTTAACACAATGATTTATGTGGAAACCCAATTTGAGAAAAATCACCAATAACATGCTACTCTTTTTCACTCTTTTGAAATGATGCCCTATGAAAGGCCAACCCTATTAAATGTTACAATGCACACTATTAAATGTGGACCTGTTAAAGGATTTCAATCGCCCTATTAGGAGTGAGCCTTGCTAGAGGACTTTAAACCATTCACTTGGAATGTCATTCGGTTAAAGGATTTATAAATGATTGTTAGGTCAACCTTAATCCAAAGGATTTACCCTAGAATGATACAATTATTAGAGAGTAATAGTAAGGTTTGATCTGATAATAACTTATAACTTCATTTGCAAATTATGTATCATTATTTTAGTCATCCATTCTGCTTGGCCTTCATACATTTTAGCTTTGACAACTTGTTCAACCTTCAAGCATTCATACCCTTAAGCCTTCCTACTTAACATGCCAATGCAAACTCTTCTCTTAGGTCACTTGATGAAGAAAACCCCTTGAATCCTTGGCTTCCTTAGGTTCTCACAAATGACATCCTTTGCTTCTAACTAGTCATTCCTATAAATAGAAAATTAAGATCTTTTGTTGCTCATTTTCCATCATCCAATTTAGGGTTAGGACAAATTAGGTAGGATACAATGAATCTATCCCACATTCCATATTTCTTCCAAAAACTTCTCATTGAATCCTCTTTGAATTTTCCTAAAAATGGTTTACCTTGAATTTTGTACCACCATGTCATCAACCTTATCTTCCACCTACTTCACACATTCCAAGAAAACAAACTTGTTGACTCAGATCCATCAAATTCGTGATCTTTTAAATAATGCAGCCACTCAGCATTATCTGGCTTTTGATGCTTAGCACATACTATGTTGCTCAACATCCTCTATAAAATCACTCAGCACAAACTAAAGTTTACTGGTGCTTAGCATCAACTAAACTTTACTCAACATCCATTGTTCTACTCAGCATACACTAGAATAAACTTTTACTTGGCTTCAACTAATTTTTTTCTTAGCTTGCACTGACTTTTCTCGACATCTACTATCCATTTGGTCAAGCTTGGTAGAAAAAAAATTTGTAACTTGTTCTTCTAAACTTTCTTAGTGTAACCAACCTTTGTAACCTCAAGTAGATTATCAATATATCATGTTATGATTGTATTAATTGATTCTTGTACTTCTTTACATAATCATAACTCAACCTTTCCTCTAGGTGCTATTGTTACATCTTTTTGATCAAATTCTCTTCAACAATCAAGTAAGTGATAGTACTTAATTCCTTATAAGCAGTTGTCTTACCAGCAAATATCAGGTTTGACATTAGTGACAAAACAATGATTGAAGTATATTGATCATACTTGTATCAATCTATTCTCTACAATCTCCCTCTTTAATAGTCTTCTTCAATCTATTTTCGGTAGTAGGAATGTACTTTTAGGAGATGAGTCAAGTTATCTAGCAAGATTTATTGTACGAATAATGCTAGTGTCAATATTTGTAAAGTACAAGACTAGATATGATTCTATTATTTCCTATGTCACAAACAAATCACTCAAGTCCAAAAGAGTTCACATGTTAACAACTAAAAATATCAAAATATCAAAATATCCATCCTAGCTAACAAGGATGGGATTCCTAATTTACTAAAGTCAACTAAGTTCAAGATCATTCCTTTTCAAGTCACTACCATACTACAATCCTCATCAAACTTAAGATGAATCAATATGCATTAATGTTTCATTGTGTCTAACATGGAAATGAATTAGTGTAGTGGAGTTGCATCTCTATTTCCACCACCTATTCAATTTTCACTAATTGGAGTGGGATCGTCAAGCCTATGAAGTTGGGAAAATTCAGCATATCAAATATTTCTTTCATTGCATTGTGTCAATGTGTCCACAATAGGAATATAATCCTAAAGTAAATATAAGTTTGTTGATGTACTTGGTTCACATAAAGGATTTTCCTCTAATAAATTGTTGTTGTAAAATGTGATAATAAAAGCATACTTGGGTGCATCAGCATCATAGCCATTCGGTACATCTGGATCTTGGATTACATTTTTGGTGGCTGCACTCTTGAAGTAACTTTTATATGGTTATCATGGAAGCTTATCAAAGAAATGTCTAAGCAATTGGTCATGAGAAAAAAATGTCTACATCAGTCAAAAAACAAATTGTCATACAAATAATCATAGTTTGAAATGTCCTTGTTACATATCCTTAAAGAGCATTTAACACTTACTCTCCAGATTAAATCATGAGCAATTAGCAAAGAATTCTTATGAATGTGGATCACAAGTCATGATGTACTCAGTTGTAGTTTGACTGGAAATATTTGCATGCAAAGTGTGTAAGTTCAAATATATGACAATCATTAGAACTTGAGTGTTGACAGTAGGTAGTGAAAGATAACTCCAACACAAGATTAACAAATTCATCCATGGTGGATCTATGATATTTTAATTGAATGCAATTTATATAAAAATAAGCCCTACTATTGCAAAATTGGCATCTTTAAAGTGTATCCTCATGAATTAAATAGCTCAGGTAGAAAAAATCATTCATGTGTAGCTTATCTTTTAGCATGCAATGTGCCCCATCAACTACTGAAAAAGTAGTCACAAAAATAAAATTTAACTTTAGAATTATCTAACCCAATGAAAAGATAGGATACAAATACATAAAGACTAGCATGAATCAAAACACATATAACTTAAACCCCAAACACAAACCATAGTTCTTTTCAACTATTGCATTCCATTCGGATGATGGTCCCCTCTATGGAAAAGGTGTCTACCTCAACTCTTTGTTTTTACAATATAGTTCTCAAAACTAGCAAGGATTTTGAGGTTACAAATGTTATTTATTCTTCAATTTGATTTCCAATTGAGAAATAAGTTTGAAGTTTTATTAATAAAAGAAGAAAATAATATTAGAACAAAGAATGAACCTATGTTCTGGGAAGCTGATACTTAGAAACTAGATTCATTATTTGCATTAGTACAAAATTCTCCATGTCATGAATTATATGAGGGATGCCCAATTTGTGGTTTGATTTCTTCCCATCTAAACAATGAAAATAATGTTCAAATAGAGGATATTGGTATGCTTTACAAGATTCTAGAAGTTAAGATCAATAATGTTCAAGGTGGTACTAATGTGATCCAAGAGATCTCAAGGATTTAGGATGAGATATGTTGTGTTATTTATTATTCAAAAATCCTTCTCATCTCGCATATGTTGCTTTAGTCAGTCTATTGAGTTTGTAGGTGCTACACAAATACATCATCTTTTTTGCATATGTGCCTATTTCCTTAGCCTATTGATGGATTTTTATGATCATTTTATAGCAGCCTAAGGTACAGATACTTACCATGTGCATATTTGAGGTAGAATTTTTTGCTCTTTGTTTGCTTGGATTTTGCATTCCATTTTTGGCTTGTCTCTATTTTCTCCAATAAATCTATTTTGTTGATTGTCTTTGCATTTATTGCCCAATAGGTAAGGTACTAATCTTTATAGAGATTCTAAATCTTTGTAATAATCATTGATCCATTCAAATAAGAGCATGCAATGTTAATAAACCAATTAATACATATCTTAAGGAGAGTAAAGAGACCTTTTGAAAGACATGAATAAAGGATTTAGAACCCAATGCATGGTATTAATGTAAGAAGTTACTGATTGTACAGTTATCCAAAATTGAAATAGAAAGCATTCTACATGTCCCTTTTATTTGCAAATGGTGCAGTTAGCTTTGAAACATTTAATAATTTTGATCTTAATTTTGAGGCTAGAAATCAATCTCTATATCCTTGAAATGAATCCAATAATTCAATTCCTATAGTCTCTTTCCTCTTTCTTCATTCTTTTTTAGCCTTCATGACTTCTATCACATTTACTTTGAATGCTTTCCTTCTTTACCTTAACACCTCGCATGTTAAAATGGACTCTTTTTTATTTAAAATTCCAATAGCCCCTTCCATAGGGCTCCTATCATCACAAAAATTCACTGCATTTTCTAGTAGTGGATCCCTTGCAATAGCATTGGCACTCCCCTGAAGAACAACTTGAGCACCATCATTTCCCCAAGATGTGCTGCTAGCTTTGGAATTTTGCTTCAAACTAGAATTAGATGGTTTTGAAGAGAACACAAAGCTATTCATCCAATTAGAAACTCTTTTCACTTTTTTAGTGTCCTTGATTTCATCAATGGTTGTTACTTCATTCCTTCGTTAATAAATTAGTCCCACAATTAGGGCATCATGATCTTATTTTTCTTCCAGTCTAACATAGTGATATAGATCATATTTGTCCCACCAATTGGCTCTTTTTTTACACTCAAATTCATCATTCCACCATTAAAACAAGAGATTTTTCAAATTTCATTCAAGGAGTAAATCTTAATAAGGTTTTTAGTACCTATTTGTAGAATGCAATAAGTGCCAAAGTAATGTTTTTCTTCCAAATGACTTAACTAATCCCTTGGGAAATTTAAATCCAATAACATAGGTCATGTTTGGTGATTAGCGGGCATGAACTGCCAAGTTTTGATTAAGAGGAGAAATTATGGCCATCACAACTATACCAACAGTAACTATGACTCCATCCTTTGTTTTAACATGGTTTTTCTCAACCTCAAAGACATGGTAGCCTTTATATACGAGACTAGAGGATAGTGTCCACTGTCTGCCAAAAATTTATTGGGTAAAATGTTTAGCCACTTATATTAATGACAAATATCTTAGGTTTATCAAAATCTCTCCATTCTCAGTAGCTTTATTTCGCTATATGTTCTGAACTACTATTAAGAAGTAATTCATTGTTGTCTTTTTTGGTTGATATTTGATTTTTTTTCACATTTAAATATTTGACTGTGAAGACTCTAAATAGTAAAATTTAGAGAAGGTTTTCCTATCATCAATTTGATGCATGCAAAATATCTGCTTGTGAAAAATTTAGATTCCAAAGAGTAGGGAAAAAATAGATTAATTGCAAGCATGGATTTAATCTTTAGCCAAAGTACAAAAGTTGAAGTGTGGATAATGTCATGTCACATGAAAAGGATGAGTGCAAACACCAAAAGGACATTTTGAATGTTTTTTGCAATTAAGTTCTTTGTATTTTTCATTCAACTCATGTATGATTAACATTTCCAATGATAATTGAGTTTTCTAGAGAGATGGTACTTGTATTAAGGCCAACACATAAGAAACAATTAAGTTGTGGTGAGAACATTTAAAAAGAATGGACAGTGATGGATAAGATTTGTAAATTGTTATACTACTACCTACCTATCAAATTGCCTATTGACATAGCCATTGTAATGCATGTGATGCAATTGTTAGTGTTGAATAACCCTGACTACACCTACAAATTCAGGACTTACCAAATGCAACTAATATTATGAAAAGAAAACATAACTAGAAGCTTTTTAGAATTAGCTTTAAATGAAAGTTAAACCATTCCCATTGATACTTTATCAAGAGCTTATGCTTCTCTATGTTTAAAATATAAAGCATATGTTGATTGTAGACAATAAAGTTTTGTGGCAAGGAAGGATTATGTTTCTCTCAAGATTAAATTAAAATTGTAATGATAATTATGTTTTAAGTCTAAAGTGTTTTTGCAATATTTGCAGATTATTGTTAATGGAGAATGGAGAGCTTGTCTTGAAAATGGTTGACCAATCCAGTTTCTTGGCTTCAATGGTATTATCATTTATGTTATAACTTAGATTCTATCTCATGGTTTGTCCTAGTATTCTACTTTTTGTTTCATCAATTAATTTTTTGCATATTTGAAATAAAAGAAATACTTTTTTCACAAGGAATGACACTAGCTTATCCCTATTCTAAATACACTTAATCTACTTTTTAGGGGAGTTAATTTGCCCTCCTTATCATGAACTTTTTCATGACATTTCCTTAGATTTTTATGGTCTATGTTCCAAATCCTATAATTTTAACAGGGATTGTATTAATGGAAAGTGTGACTATTTTCTTAGACACAAAGGTGATGATTGTGCCACACATAAGTAACCATGATCTTTTATGTTTTCTATAAGAAAGGTTCTTTCATCCATTCTAGACTTAAACCTATAAGGTTATCCCATAAATTTCCCTCATTAATGTCTTTGTTTTGTATAATCTTATCTAATATAAAGCAAACTTGCTTCAGGAATTTGTCTTACTGGTTGTAGTGGTCATGGCCATGCAAGTGATATGGGCTTTGGATATCTCTTGTTTCTTGTACTAATGGAATGATAAACTAATAATATTGATGTTCTTTCATGTGGATGCTCTCATTTGCATTTTCTTAGTGCGATCCCTCCTTTATGTCCAACTATGACAATCACTACAACTAATTATGACCAATCACCATAGCATCACTAATTTGGTAAATCATTTTCCTTCCATCTTTTGAAACAATCTTAAGGCTTCTCCATAAACACTATTAAGATCACAAAACCTTTACAAAATACTCTATTTTTGTGTGCATACTATCTTATATCGATCGTTCTCTCTTACCCAAGTTTGATTAAATAAAAATTATCCACCAAGCATGAAAAACATCTTCAAGTCTAATTATTATTTGAAGTCTTTTGTCCATCGGTAGGAATGGGTAATTATCTTTCAATTATTCTTTGCTAATTTCCCAGAAGCCAACAATGGTTGGTCACAATTCTTCTTGATAACTTGATCTACATAGCTACCTAGAGAATGTTTGATTGGGAATATGATATCCACTTTTATAATACATTTAAAGAGCTTTTCTTGTATGAAGGGTTCTATCATAGATTTTCCAACCTAAGTTTGTATAATGGGTTAGCTTCAACTTCCAACTCAAAAAGAATATTGGATAATATTGTTGGAATTTACAAGTGGGAAGAATACTTCTGAGAGGGGGAGGGGGTGAATCAGAAGTACCAAACTTTAGGCTATAAAACTTTTAACTAAAATCAATACATGCATGAAACATTTCAAATTAACATGAAAGTAAAGGCATGCATGAAAATAGACAACACAATATTTGATCACCTAGAAACCCTCCAAAATGATAATGTAAAATTGGGGTGAGGATGACACCCACAACTTATCACTGTAGCAATATGTAACTTGTCAAGGTTACAAAGTTTGACCATCATCAATGGTCTGCCCTATGAGAGGCCTACCCTGTTATAGGCTCCAACACCCTATTAAAAGTGTACCTATCTAAAGGATTTACAAAACATTCACTTGGAATGTCACCATGTTAAAGGATTTACAAAATGGTTGTTAAACCAACCTATCTTCATACGATATTCATTCTCCTAATAAAATGGCTAGAAAGTATAGTACAATGTGTTGACTTGATAACTTACAATCTTCAATTACTAATTTCAAATTGATGTTCAATCCATTCTAATCTGATCCTCTTTGATCTGATATGATTATGTACGAAGTGTTGATACTTTGTTCTATTAACTGATACGACAATGTTGTCCTTCTTCTAAGTCTTTTTTTACCCCTTTCACTTCCTTCAAAATTTGCTAATATTCTCTCCTTGCATGCATTCTCTTCTTGCATACTCTCATACATTCATTGAATTATGGGGTTTTGACCTCCTTAAAAGGTTTCATGACTTAGGGTTAGGTATGAATCTACGATTGAGATTCATCCATCTTTCCCACTCAAATCTTTCCATTTTTTGATTGGTTGCATGTTTATTGCATAGGGAATCAAATAGATTCGATCTTATATTTTAATCCTTCAAGATTCATTATATGTTGGCTGAAAAATGGTTTACATATTAGTTTGTGAGGGCACAAACTCTTATGATGATTCTATGTTACTCAGCACTTACTAATTACTGATGCTCGGCACATATACTAATTTTGTTTAGCTCGTCACCTATAGTTTACTTGGCACATATACTAGCTCAGCATCTATTAGTCACTCAACAGTTGAATGACTCGGCACTATCTATTTGTTCAGCATCTAAATGACTCAACACTTGTTGAATTTCTAGATTGGCACATATTGTGACTTAGCATCTATATTATACTCGGCATCAACTAAGAAAATTTCTTAAGTGTGTTGACACTCAATTGTCAAAACCAATCTAAGACCAACAATCTCCCCCTTTGACATGAGTATAAAAAACACTTAACTATACATGATGAATCTAATCTTTTTTAGTATAATATACATTTGTTTGACATGTATATAAAACTTCAAAAATTGTTCAAAATTTTGTGAAGATACCTCAAAATTTGTAACTCCCCCTGAGTTGATGTTTGTAACTCCCCCTAAGTTGATGTGCCTTTGTTGTATCCACAACTTTTCATGCTGAATTTGTCTCATGCTAATTATGATACTCTTTATCTCTGCCTTGCCTTGTCATTCATTCTCTATCTGCCCTGTACTAACTCCCTCTTTCACACATCTTCTCTTGCAATTATTGTTTCATTTTGGATTTTATATTTCTCCCCCTCAAAATTTATCTCTCCAAATTTATCTCCGCCAATTCAACAATACTATCTCCCCCTTTTTATACTTATGTCAAAGGGGTCTACACATTAACTAGATATTTTTCCAAAAAGGATTTATTTACCTCCATTACTATCCTCAAAGAAACATCCCAATTATCTAGTGCAATTTCCAATGATTTAAGTTGGGTGGTTGACTCTATTGCCAGGTGAACTAGGCCTTCCGGTGTAGAAAGATTGGAATCTTTCTTTAACACATTTTCAGCATGGACCACTTCTTTTTGCAAGATTTCCATGTATGGGGTTATGGCAGATTGAATTTGCATTAACTTGGACTTCATATTTTCCTCATCTACTATTAGCATAGCTAGTTCCTTCTGAGTGTGAAGCATAGTTTGAAAATACTTCTCACTCTGAGCTGGATCCTTGGGTAGTTGCATGCTTGATATCTTTAAGTTTCTCTCCAAGCTCATTATCTGCTGGCTAGTTTCTTGTTTGAAAGTTGATGGGTCACACAATTTTAAGTACAATGAGAATATATTCTCAAGTACTACCTTTACCTTTTCAATCTGATAGTGCTATTTCACTTGATATTCTTTTATTCACCTTTTTTTGAAACCTCTTTTCAAACCATTCTAACAGTTTTGCATTAGTATCAAGGTCTTCATTCTGTACCTGGTCCACTATACTGGATAGTTATTCCATTATAGGCTTGGTTTCATTAGGTACCTGCAAGCTAAATGCATCTAAAAAGAAGTCTTTTATTTCAATTAATGCTTGCTTTTGTTTATACTCATTTTTGAGTATCTCTTCTTTGTTTTTCTTTTTTAGTGCCTCTTGCACTTCATTTATCTGATCAATACTCATAGTTTCATAGTCATACTTGGGAATGACTATGTCCCCATCTATTGTAGGGTCTCCATAGTGAAGTACCCTTGCAACCTTTGTAGAGCTCAAGCCTGGTGCTGAAATTTAAAGTGGTATTGCTTTAGTGCTCGACTTTTGAAATGTTCTAGTTGGAGTCCTTGTTGTAGGCAAATTTATCAATGTTTGTATTGCCTCTTGCTCCTTCTCCTTAGGACTTTCCTTGTTCTCTTTATATCTTTCCTTATCAATTATTGTGATCTTTGGGAGTGCACCTTGTTCTTGTGCTATAGAGATAGAGGTATCCATCTGTATTGTTTGACCCTTTACTGGCTCCTTAAGAGTTGTAGTGACTAGTGCTATGGAGTAAACCTTTGCAAATGTGTCTATTGCTATTTGCACTATTGTTTTTCCACTTGTAGCTATTGGGATATGAGAAGGTGGTTCTTGTGGATTCACCTTATCTCTTGTGAAGTCAGCTACAGCTTTTTGTAGTTCTTCCACACTCACCAAAACTAGATTTGTACACAATTGAGTTTGTAGGGTAGTCTGGTGAAGAATCTTTTTGAGATCCTTTGCAGTCAATGGATTGATGTTTTGACCAGAATTATCATGAACATCTTGTACCATTACTATATCTATAGGTGTGGGATTTACATATGGAGGACTTGGTGGTGGCAATTATGTGTCTTGTACACTTTGTTCTATTTGTTGCTATTTAGTAGTTTCCATATCATCTTTTTGTGTCTCCTTCTCCAGTGTATCATCTCCCTTATATTTTTCTCCTTCTTCTTCCTTATCATTTTCCTCTTCTTCTTCAGTGTTTCTTCCCTCAAAGGGATCTACCTCTCCTTCTTTGACAGTTGTGAGGCCATGAATTAATTTCCACATTTGAGTGGACTTTTTGACAACATCTTCAATTTTATTCTATAGTATACCAAATGCTCTATATTTGGGTGCAAATTTGCTCCCATGTTTCTAATTTTCTTTACTAATTTTCCCTTTAGTGAGTTCAAGCATTACTCTAGCCAATGTTGACTCTCTTATTTCTTTTTTCATATTAAGGCAATAATGCCATTTATTTTCGACAATTGAATATAACTCCTTAGGCATTGAATTGTCAAGTTCAAGTGAAGTGTTCTTGAACTTTTCCATCATGGTGTAGACTAACTCTTCAACCATGTTTTGTTCCTCTCTATTCAACTTATTAAAATCAATACTTTTTAAACCTAACAAGTTTGTATTATCCCTAATGTTATCATATATTTTTTCTAAATCAAACATAGTGGTGTGACTTACCACTCTAAATTGGTTGTTGTCATCAGATTATGTTCTTTCTTCATCTGATTCAGGAGGTGCAACATACTTTCTTCTTAGTTTCTTCTTGGTTGGACCTTCTTGTTTAGTAGCCTTCTTATTTTCCTACTCCTTAGTTTTCTTTGTTGTAGCTCTTGTATTTGCCCTTGTAGTAGGCTTTTCTAGGCTTGGCTTAGCTACCTTCTTGGGCTTTCTAGCTAGTTTGGTGGAGGCCTTTCTTTTCTTTGGTTGAGACTTGGTAGCTACTTCCTTGGTTTTCTCTTCCTCCTCAGCACCTTCTACCTCTTCTGCATCTTCTCCCATTTCTTGGGTCAATGCAAGTGGCCCTTGATCCTACTCTTCTTCATCCTCATCTTCCTCTTCATCATCATCCTCACCTTCTATTGTGTCTTCACCAAATCTAGCCTTAAGCTTTTTCACCAATCTATCATTTTTCTTAAGGGTTGAAATTTTTTTCAATTACATTTCAATTTCGGACTTCACAACATCAAAAGTGCCAAAAGGTTTTGCACTTTTATCAGTATCTTCTACTAGCAATGATGTGATTGCTGCTGATGCCTCATCAATATTGATTTCATATCCAAGTAGCCTTAGCCATCTCACCCTTGGTACTGTTCCTTGTATGTTTGTGAAATTAATGTCAACCAAGAAAAAAATGCCATTAATATGTTGTTCAACAAGAGAGACATGTATCTTGAGTCTCTGTTTCATTGACTTTTTAAAATCTTTGAAGTAGCTAGTCATTTTAGTTTCAAAATTTGCCCCCATCTGCTCTATATATTCATTCACCTGGACTATTATTGACTTGTTTTTTTTCCATCTTACCTTTCCAAAAGAGGGAAATTCATTCTGAACATAAAAGAATATGCATATCAAAATTGCTCCTAATTTGCATTGGGCACCCTTGGACCTCCTTGTCACTCCCAAATTCTCCATAATATATTGTAATTGTGGTTTAGTTAGATCATAAGTATGATCCTTCTTAAAAATTTTGTATCCCATGTCAACTACAATACAAGGTACACTGTTCAGTCGGCTTGACTAGTAGAATTTATGAGATATGACCCTAACAGGAAATTCTACAAGAGAATCTTTGATGATGTCAATAGTCATCCCTCTCTTGTTCCACTTTGCTCCAGTGTTCTTCTCTATGGCTTCTTTAGAATCACTCCTTAGGTTCTTTGGTCGTTCTAGGGTTGGATACCTAGTTACTCTATGTATAATTCTTATAGATAGTTTAATGGGTCCATCCTCTAACCATAGGCTTCCATCATGGATTCTACTTAACACAATTCTTATCCATTCAGTCTTAAAAATTGCAAGAAAATCTAGGGCATGGGTTAAGCCCTTCCTCTCAACAATCTGAAATTCTTCTTTCAAAATCCTATTCTCACAAATTTTATCATATGCTTCCTAAATATACATGTCACCAATTGCACCTATTTTACAGTTATAACGCCTTCTAACATCTTGCACCATCACAACTTTAGGTGGAATAATGGATAAAGCTCTGGCAAGGTCATTTTTTTGTACACAACTTCAAGAATTGGTCTAAAGTTTGGTTGTTTAACTTCATTACTGACCAATTAAACCTCAAACAACTCCTTGTCCTAGGGTTTCCTAGAGCTAGATGCCATTTCTTAAAACTAGGGTTTCAAGACATAAAAATTACTTAACTGTGTAGCTCAACACTAGTGTAAATACCTCAAATCGATGTAACGATGTTGAATCTTGATTGGAATCTTCACAAAAGTGTCAATCTTTTCTTGAAAATTGTTTTTGTGCTCTTCTTGCTCTTGCTTTATGTTTGTGATGATGAAAAATGATTGAAAACTCAGCCTTATACCTTTCATTTCATAGCATTTAATGCTTAGTGCATATATAGTTGTCCACTCAGCTCCTTATGCAATTCTGTTTCACTCGACTTCCATTGATTTTCCAGCACTCAACATGCACTGGAGTTTCCCTTACTCAGCTTCAATAGGAATTTCCCTTCACTCAGCATCCACTACTAACTCGGCTTCTACTAACTTTGGTAAACAACTCCGCATATACTTAGGATTTTACTTGACATCTGAAGGCAGCTTTCCTTAGCAACAATGTGAAAATTTTGAAGATTTAACTTTGCATTTTTATTCATGTTGATCTATCCTTTTCAATGCTAATCTAGTCTTGGAACTAATTATGATAAAACATTTAAATATCAGTCCCACATACCTTCTTTTGCTTAGTTGGGTGAAGTGTGACCACTTGACCTTTTAGGTGAAGTGATCCCTCCATTGGATGTGTTGCTTCCATCTTTTCTTTTCCATGTTCTTTTCATTTTTCCTCTGATGTGTCTAATATCAAGTTTTCCTTTTCCTTTGTTGAACTCGAAGTTGGGTGCCTTTGAGCTAGTTGGGCAATACTTGCTGATGTGTCCAGTCTTTAGGCAACTAAAACAAGTGGTTTGACTCAACCACCTATTATAGTTGCCACTAAAGTGTGTTCTTATGCAGTTCTCAGGAATGTGTCCATATTCTTGACAGTAGTGACAGCTCTGCCTAGCATTGTAGTCCCAATTGTAGTGATGTCCATGACTATTTGTCTTTGTTGGTTGGTTTGGTATCCACATAGGCTTGGATCTACATTTAAAGGCTCTATGTCCATACTTCTTGTAATTGTAGCAGTGACCTTCAAATATTGGTGTCCTGATGGTTTTAGTTATACAGTCACATGCCTGATGACCTTGGTTATTGCACTTGTGACAATGTCACATGTTTTTAGGTTTGCCATGTTGATTGAAATTCTTGCTCTTGCATACATTAGAGGTTGTCCCTTTTTACCACAAAAATGAGAACTGGGTTTATTATTCTTACCTTTGGTACTTCTTTCTTCTGAAGCCTTAGATGACTCTGCTTCTTCAGTGCTGGTGTATCCTAGTCCTAAAGTGTCATTGTTGGATCTTGGTGATTTTAGTAGCTATTTAAAGTACTTGATGGCTTCATTAGGTTTTTTGAAGCTTTCTACAATTTCCTTTTCTCTTCTCAAGTCATTTTGTAGTTGTTCATTTTGCATCTTTAGTATGGAGATCTCAATGTCCTTGACATTCAGCTCATGATGGGCATTCATCATTTGGCTTAGTAATCTTCTATCATAGCTTTATCTTTAATAGCTCTCTTCTTCTGTTTGGTCACTTCACAAAGCATCATGGCTTGTGATTCTTGTTCAATCTTGAGAGTTCTAATCTCTTCTGCTTGAGCTCTGTTCTTCTCCATTAAGTTTGTAATTGTTGCATCAAACTCCTTAGAATCTCCATTGGAAAACACTTTTGAGGTGTCAATCTCCTTGTACTATATATTATCCTCAGCTATGGAAATTTCTTCTCTTCTCTTTAAGGATTTCCTCAATTCTTCCCTAGCTTCTTCCAAAGAATGTAGAATAAGATGTATTTCAATCTCCTGATTCTCTATAATCTTCTGAAGCTTGTAGACTCCATTGTTGGATCTTTTCTTTAAGTTGTAAGACTTCTCCTTGTAAGAACTTGGCTCTGATACCAATTGTTGGAATTTACAAGTGGGAAGAATACTTCTGAGAGAGGGAGGGGGTGAATCAGAAGTAACAAACTTTAGGCTATAAAACTTTTAACTAAAATCAATACATGCATGAAACATTTCAAATTAACATGAAAGTAAAGGCATGCATGAAAATAGACAACACAATATTTGATCACCCAGAAACCCTCCAAAATGAGAAGGTAAGATTGGGGTGGATGACACCCACAACTTATCACTACAGCAATATGTAACTTGTCAAGGTTACAAAGTTTGACCATCATCAATGGTTTGTCCTGTGAGAGGCCTACCTTGTTAAAGGCTCCAACACCCTATTAAAAGTGTACCTATCTAAAGAATTTACAAAACATTCACTTGGAACGTCACCCTGTTAAAGGGTTTACAAAATGGTTGTTAAACCAACCTATCTTCATAGGATTTTCATTCTCCTAATACAATGGCTAGAAAGTATAGTAGAATGTGTTGACCTAATAACTTACAATCTTTAATTGCTAATTTTAGATCGATGTTCAATCCATTTTGATCTAACCCTCTTTGATCTAAATATGATTATGTACAAAGTGTTGATACTCTATTATGTTAACCGATACTGCAATGTTGTCCTTCTTCTAAGTTTTTTTTTACCCCTTTTACTTCGTTCAAGCTTCGCTAATATTCTCTCCTTGCATGCATTCTCTTCTTGCATACTCTCTCATACATTCATTGAATTATGGTGTTTCAACCTCCTTAAAAAGGTTTCATGACTTAGAGTTAGGTATGAATCTATGATTGAGATTCATCCATCTTTCCCACTCAAATCTTTCCATTTTTTGATTGGTTGCATGTTGATTACATAGGGAATCAAATAGATTCGATCTTATCTTTTAATCCTTTGAGATTCATCATATGTCAACTCAAAAATAGATTACATCTTAGTTTGTGAGGGCACAAACTCTTATGTTGATTATGTGTTACTCGGCACTTACTAATTACTAATGCTCGACACATATAAGAATTATTTCTTGCTCGGCACCTGTAGTTTACTCGGCACATATACTGGCTTAGCATCTATTAGTCACTCGATAGTTGAATGACTTGGCATTGTCTGTTTGCTCGGCATCTGAATGACTCAGCATCTATATTATACTTGGCATCAACTAAGAAAATTTCTTAAGAACCAATCTAAGACCAACAAATATTCCATTTATAATCCTAGAGCTCCTATGAAATGTGACATCCTTGTATAGGAAACTTAGTTGTTGACGAATGTAATTTAATAATAGTTGATTCCTTTCTTCAAGATTTTTGAATTCACAATAAATTGATGCATTAATTACGTTTATGTTCACCTCCCATGCAACATGATTACACCAAGTGGGTACTTTGCAACTCAAAAGAGGATATGCATGTTTATGAGTGATTGTAAGTTTTTATAATGATTTTTTGCATGATCTAATTTGTTACAAACTTTTCTTATTCTTATGCTTTCTAGAATGTTACTAATTTATTTGAAAATTTTATTATTGTCTTTACTTGTGTATTGCCTAATTCATCTAGAAATATCGAATCCCATGTGGTCTGTCTCAAGGTATATATTAATTTTAATTCAATATTATTAAATGATTATGTTCACATGAATTTTGTACATGTTTAATTTGGGGAATCAAGTACAAGTTATTTCTATGCCAATATTGTGATTAACTTGTTATTGTTTACTGTGACACATGGGTGCATCATTCTAACAGGACTTCTTTCCTTCATGGTAAGTTTAAACTTGATTTTTTAATTTGCATGGTATTTATGCTCCTATTTGGAGTTTTTAGACATGTTCTTAAATGTTGTGAATCCTTAATATTATCCTGAGTGTATTGAGAAAATATAATCTTCTGAAAATGGATGTAGTTTGCTATTTTTTATCCTGTAGTTTTATCTTGTTGTAAAGCTCAAAGATTTTTTTCTTTTGATGTTTGAACTGAAATATTGATCAAGATTATTCTATCATGATTGAAATATCATCTTACTTCCTCTTAATAGGGAAAGTCTGGAGGTGATATGCATATTGATTTGGAGGATAATTAATCTCCATTTGATGGGAAAGTATTGCAGGTTCTCTTTAGCCTATAGGCTGGCAAGATCACACAAATGGATAATGCTCTCAAGACATGAAGATGGCTTTAAAAATAGTTAAATAGATGAGGGGATGTGGCTGCATTCCTACTGTACAAACATTTAATTTTCTCATATATGGTTTAGTTCAAAAGAAGTAGGTAAGTTTCCATTCACCTTTGATTATTTGGGACACAATGGTGTTAGAGTGTAATATAGTCAACCCTCAATTCAAGGTTATAGAAAACAAGTACCAGATACTTACATCATTGAGTACTAATATCTTTTCTTGTAATGCAAGAGACAAACGATTCATCTTATATTTAGGATTGCCACAAATTTCCTCTTTTGTTTCAAATAGGCAAATAGTTAAATTGCCTTTGATAGATCATTGAAATTCTATTTCAAAGATGATGGATAATGCTCTCAAGATTATTGATGACATGTTATTGGCTGGGGTATCTCCAAATGAGCATAAATACACCACTATAATACAAGGTTATGCATCTGTTGGTGAGATTAGTAAAGTTGTTGAGTATTTAATAAAGATGAAGAGTGAGGGTTTGAAGCTTGATGAAATATCATATGGAACCTTCCTTAAGGCATGTTGCAAAGCAAGAAGCATGCAGAGTGCTCTACCAATTACAAAGGAAATGAATGTGGTTGGAATCAAGAAAAATGCCTATATTTACAACATTTGATGGGTACTTAATATGTATTCCTTTTAGTCCTTATTATTCTAAATTTGATTTTGTTATGTTATTAGAAAGACAATGACATTTAGCTCACATTGTTCTAGGTAGTACTTTATAAACTTCTTATACTATGATCAGATTTTGTTATATATAATTTTGTGAGGAGGTTATTTTAATATCAGCTAGGACTCATTCTTTTAAAGAAGGTTTTCTTGGTGAAAAGCATTTGAACTATGGCAGTATGGGAAAATAATAGATGTTGATAGTATCAATATTTTTTTACTACATTTTTTGGATTCCATTGGTAGCATTCACCTGATATTAGTTGGGCATATCTGGTATAGGAAAGTTTCATTTACTCTTGTTCCAAGTTCTGTTGATGTGATTCCATATCAGTTGCTTCCATGCTTTTCTAGTAGGAAAGAGTTAAGGTTCTTTTAGGGACATTTGTAGTGCCTTAGGAAAATAATTAGGAAGCATCTATGAATAGGAAGAAAATGCTTTATTGCAAATCCTTTTAATGAACTTAAATTTTTGCATGATAAATTATTACCATTGTAATGCTCCTTTGTCAACAAGATGAGCTCTTATTACAATCAAGTGAAATCCTACAACCTATGAGCACAATAATCTCATGAAGACACATGTCTTGCAGTTATGTCATCCCAATGAAGAGACCTAACCTATGGATGTAGTGATCTAATGAGATTTTGAATTTTTGCGATTGTCACAACAATGATTCTATTTATGCTAAAGCCTTGTTGTCATGGAAGATCTTCATGTGCATCCTCGTGGTGGTTGATTCTTTGAAGGGCCTTCCTAAGAATATTAAACTTAACACTCCTAATGGTTCATGGATTCAAACTCTACTCTTAATATTTCATTTGTGGTTGGTGATGGTGTCAATAGCTCTATCCTATCTAACTAGGCTTGCACAAGAGAAGCTCCCCTACTCGCTTACACAAACATCCCAAGTGTTGGATGTAAGCTCTACCCTTAGTATTGCTTTCCAAATCACCATAATGACACAATTGAACAACAACCACTATCAAACCACACTCTTGAATTTGTGCCAATGGAGTGAGAAAGAAAAGCATCTTTAGGGAGCCACACATAGCAAATGGGTTGCTACTTCATTCCGCTCTTATAGATCTGATGTCATTGATTTCATTTAGAATCTGGTATTACATTCATCCTTTGCTCATTCTTTGAAATGGCTTTGTTCGATGGTCATGGGGAGCTTCTGATAATAAAATCTCCCTCATCATGCATTATAAGAAGCCCAACTAATAGACGACAACTTTACCTTTAGATTTTTTCTAGGTAACCATAATGACACATTGGAACAACAACTGTTGTCAAACCATTCCACAAATTGTGCTAATGAAGTTGCATAAAGAAGACTTTGGGGAGCCCTCACATAGCAATCAAGATGCTTTGTAGCCCTCCAAAAGAAAGGATGCTAATTGCCAATATTCAAATTTTGGAAAATGTATCTTTCTTGAACACCAACACTAATTCTATTAGAGGGTTGCTGGGAGATTTCATTATTCTATAAGAAGCCCAACTAATAGATGACAACTTTACCTTTAGATTTTTTTCCAAGTAACCATAATGACACATTGGAACGACAACTGTTGTCAAACCATTCCACAAATTGTGCCAATGAAGTTGCATAAAGAAGACTTTGGGGAGCCCTCACATAGCAATCAGGATGCTTTGTAGCCCTCCAATAGAAAGGATGCTAATTGCCAATATTCAAAATTTGGAAAATGTGTCTTTCTTGAACACCAACACTAATTCTATTAGAGGGTCGCCGGGAGATTTCATTATCATATCTCCCATTATCCATGATAGCTGGTTCATATCAAATTGCTAGAGTGCCAAGTAGCCGCCTAATGCTAGACAAGGGCTCACCATTAGATCAACTTCAAAATTGTTGAACAAACAAACTATAGAATGGCAACCGCTGCTAAGCCTCTTCGAATATTGCATTGGTCAAGCAATCAAAGAAGATGATCTAGGAGAGAGTCCACGGCTAGGTATTCATTGGGGTATTCACACACGTAGAAAATTTCTATAGTAGCTACATAGCATATTGATGGTAATTAATATCACTACAACCTGCTATATTTTTTTAAAACAAATTAGTTTGGTCAAAATTTTGAACAACTCATCAAGATTTTCCACCAAGCTTTGGTCAAAATTTTGACCAATCCTTTCGTCGTGACCATGGCATCTTGGTCATGGAATGGGCCAAGATTGTTCAAAATTTTGAGCAATTATTAAATGTTTTCCACAAGATTTGGTCAAAATTTTGACCAATCCTTTAGTCGTGACCATGGCATCCTAGTCGTGGGATGGGCTAGAATTGGTGAAAATTTTGACCAATCCTTTGGTAGTGACCATGGCATCCTGGTCATGGGATGGACCAGAATTGGTCAAAATTTCAACCAATTCCTAAAAAATTTCCACCAAGATTTGGTCAAAATTTTGACTAATAATCACAAATTAGGCTTAGAAGAAATAAGAAATTTTCAACCAAAGTGTTGGTTGAAATTTCAACCAACGAGAAGGTTGGTCAAAATTTCAATGAGAAAAATTATGACGTATTGCTTGGTCACACTTTCGACCAAAATTTGTCAAAAATTGGGTCAAAATTTATTAGTGATCATTTTCATCTAACTTGTTTCTGTATACCCACTTGGTACCAATCACATTTTTGTCTTCTGGTCTAGGAACTAGAGTCCATGTCTTAATTTTCTCAATTTGTTTAATCTCTTCTTCAAATGGCTTTACTCCAGTCCACATCTTCTAAGGCATCTTTCACTATTTTGGGTTCTTGTATGCTCAGTAAGCATGTATCATTTCTCAAATTGTTCCTTCACTTTCGTACTGCTTGGATCCAAATATCAAACCTTAGATCACTCGGCAATGAAGTTTCCTTCACTTCTGCACTACTCTGCTCAACTTTGCATTTTTCCCTTACTGAAGCTTATCATCAATCATAAAACCATCTAAATTTGAATCCTCATTAGGAGATTCCAACCTTATTAAGAGTTTTAGTACATTAGATGCAAGATGAACTCATTGCCTAAACATGCATTTCCAATTACAAGAAGAGCTCACTGTCCAAACAAGTAATCAAACTTCTAGAGTATAGGTATTGTAACTTCTTCCTTGACCGATCTCTAATCTTTAGCTCGATCTTGTATCACAAAATAACTTTCGCAAAACTTTTCATATATCGCTTCCACATAAGTTCACATACAATTGCCCAACATCACAATTACATAATAGTACACTTCTTATTGCAAAATATCCTTTGCATAAATACCATTCCTTTACAAAAATTGTTGCTACGTCGGCTAAGACCACAATATACTTTTCCAACTTAGAGTAAACATCTAGGATGTTGGCCCTAATCAGACAAGTAATTATTTTGTAAACAAAATAATCTATTCCTTCAATTTTGTTGTCTTGTTTCGCTAAAACATGATTATAGTTGTTCTGTACAATCTATATTGACTTTTGAGGTTATACACATCATCAAAAACATCTATACTATCTCCATCTAACTGTGCTAGTCATAATATGACATCAACAATAAGTTATAAATAAAATAGTACAATGTTTTATACCAAATTCTATACTTAGACCATTTTATGTTTACCAAACACTAAGTATTTTTATTTCTGAGGTTTTTTGTAAACATGTACATCATGTGTTGCCACAAATGACAACAATTACATATATCCTTTAGCCAATTGCCAACAATCTCCCCCTTTGGCATTGATTGCAAGAAAATAGGGAAAATTGGCTAAGTAATCAAAACTTAACAAAATTATATCTATTGCAACTTGTCCATGTTTACATATGCTCCCTCTTACAATATACTTTACAATATTTTTTACCTATTATATCTCTCCCTTAAATGTACTTCTCTTAACAATCTTAACAATTTTCATGTGTACTTCTTCCCCTTTGACATCAATGACAAAGGTCAAAATGTCAAAATTTGTCCAAAACTGTCCAAAATGTTGTCCTTCTGCCTTAAGCTCGTAGAATCTTCATGAAATCATCAAAATTTTCCTTAAGACTATCCATACCTTTAGTCCATGTCTCCTTGGTAGATTCAACAGAAGTGAGAATTGCACATAAAGCATATGATGCAAACTCAACTGTACTAAGATCTAAATACAAAAAGTTAGAATAGGTGTCCTTGGCCTTGACACATTCTTCCAATTGTTTCTCAACAAAAGATACTTTCAAAGCAATAGACTCTCTGAAAACTGATATCCTCTTCAAAAAAAATTCCTTCTAAAGTTCCAATTCCTTGATATCATTGTGAATACTAGCCACTTATCCTTCAAAATCATCAACTTTACAAGATGGATGTTGAGTTTGCTTGGATAGAGCCTTTATCTCACTCATCTTACTTCTAATCTGACTATCAATGTCTTTAGTCAATTTATATGATAAAGTACACTTACTGTACAATGTCTTACCATCCTGTTGACACTTCCAAAGTTACTCGATACAAGTATCAAGACTAGCCAAATCATTCTTAATGTTTTGACTGATGTTGCCAAACAAGTTAGCATCATGTGAAATATGTTTTGTTGCTTCTACAACATTCTATAGAATTAACCTTTTCTCTAATGCCAATAACTCTTAATTCCTTCATGACTTCTCTAGACAAGCTCCAAATTACAGACTAACTTAGGTACCATCTAAAATTAAGTAGATACACCATTTCCCAACTTTGCTACCTCTCATTTGATCTCAAAATGAAATTCTCAAATTTTGGTGCTATGAACAAGCTTAATTCAACTTAATTGAACCAAACTCAACAACTGACTTCGATCTTCCTATCTCATCATCATCTACAATCTACTCTTTAGTGCTCACATATTCCAATATAATTTCCTTTTCTACAACTTTCTTTCTCAACATATGATACTTAATAGAAATGTGCTTGGTCTTAGAATGCAATATTGGATGCTTATACATATTTATCGTACTTGTGTTGTCACAATGTATGACAATAGGTTATCAATTTCTATCCTTATATCCTTTAGCATCTACTTCATCCAAATAACTTGATTGCAATTATTTGTTGCTGCAACATACTTTGCTTCCGCTATACTTTGAGATGTACAATCTTGCTTCTTTCTTAACCAAGAAACCGATCTTTCTCCAAGAAAGAAGGCTCCACCACTGGTGCTTTTTCTATCATCCATATTGCCTACCCAATCAGCATCAGTATAAGCACTTAGAGTGAAATCATTAGATCTGTCATACCACAATCTGAACTCAGATGTTCCCTTCAAATATCTAAATATCGTTTTGGCTGTTGCATAATGTGCTTCTCTAGGATCAACTTGGAAACTTGCAACAATTCCAACTAAATTTTTTATATCTGGCCTTGTGTGATTCAGATAAGGCAATCCTCTGATCATAGATCTGTATTTCTTCTACTCAATAGTAGGTGTCTCATTCTTTGTAGATAACTTGTGTCTAGTTACCATAAGTTTTCTAATGGGTTTGTGTGTTTCCAAACCAAACCTTTTCAGTAAATCTTTCAAGTACTTAGTCTAAGAAATAAAGATTACAATCTGCAATCTTAGGAAATATTTCATCTCTCCTATCATACTCATTTCAAATTCTTTCTTCATCTCTTCAGCAAACTTCTCACTTTTTTCATTATTTCCTCCATATATGACATTATCAATATTACCAAAATCATCAAATCATCATCAATTTCTTTCCAATACAAATTATTGTCTGTCATACCTTTGCTATATCAAAGTTTTGTCAAATGTTTGTCCAACCTTGCATACCAAGTTCTGGGTGCTTGTTTAGACCATACAATGCTTTCCTCAATCTACATACTATGTTCTTCTCATCTATCAAAGGACAATCTTCAAGCTGCTCAATGTAGACTTCTTCTTCAAGTTCTCCATTTAGAAATACTAACTTGACATCTACTTGATACACATTGAATTTCTTTTGTACTATATAAGCTAAGAATAATCTTATTGCTTCTATTCTAGCCACTAGAGCATAGGTCTCCTCATAATCTATTCCTTCTTGTTGTGAGTAACCTTTACATACCAATTTTGCTTTGTTCCATACAACTTTTCCTTGTTCATTCATCTTGTTCCTGAATACCCATTTAGTTCCTATCACATTCTTGCCTGCAAATAATAATAGATGTTTAAGTATAGATAATAGATAATAATAGATATTAATAGATATTTAATTATATATGATGTGTGTATAAATAATACATGTAATGAAATAATAAACATAAAATCAAAGATAACCAAATTGTATTAAATAATAGATGTTTAAGTTGGGCCTTGGAGAGTTGTTTTGGAAAAACAAAAGTCAGCTAACTACCATTTTCTTTTGGTTTTGTCCTGATCTTTTCCATTTCATTGCAGCTGCTAAATTTGCCATTTTTGTTTAATGAGAGACCTACAAGTTTTCCAAATTTGTAGGAAAGTTAGTAACATGTATTAGTTAATATGTAGTCAAAAAACATATGTAAATGTCGAATCTACAAATTTTCACCAAAGATCTAGCTATAAATACCTTTATGCCTATTGCGTACAAATGAAAATTTTTGTTGGAGAGGTAAAATTTGTCCTAGGCACTCTGCAACTTTGGCACAACATATAGTTTGACATTAATATTTATTTTAGATGGTGATAACCATCAAATGTAAAAGTCAGGTATAGTAGTTTGTAGGTCTAGCAAACATAATATTCTACAATGCCAAACACATTCCTACTCAAAGTGCTCTGCAAATGCCTCAGTAGTATGCTTTTGCACTAGAGATTGTCTTCCATCTTCCTACTCTTTAGTAATCTTATGAGATCATCAAGGTTGCTATCCACCAAGTAGTTCTTAAAATCGTAATGAATGAAAGCACAATGCCTTTATCTACAAGATTGTCCTCAAAAAGAAGTACTTCTCAAGCAAAAATATAAATTTTGAAACTAACCACTCATATAAAAAATTATTACTTTTTCTACTTTATTATATACTATATTTTACTATCTATTTATTTGCTAATTTCAATATTATAAAAATATAAATAGAAAGATTTACTTTTATAATATTTAATAAATTTATGTTGTCACAAATAAATAAGTACTTGATTTTAGTGCATTCTATACTTCTCCATGGCTAGGATCTTTGCTTTCAAGTGATGAAACTTTTAGCAAGAGACATAACTCTTATACCAATTGTTAGAATGTATAGATGGATAGGATGTTGAGAGGGGTGAATCATTATCCTCATAATTTTAACCTTTTAACAATCTTAATGAATTTCTTTCTTCCTCTATCATACTAAACACATACGATATTAATTGAAAATGAAAGGTAACATAACTTATTTAGAGATATAGGATTTTATTATTATTGACTTTGTTTTGTTTTTTGTTTTTTTGTGGGAGATTAGCCTATCCCGATAATCCTCTGCTCTATAATAGAACTTTTTAAAGAGTACCAAATGATTTCCAAATAAATAAAAAATAATATTCAAATCTAAGATGAAATAAATGTCACTATGATTACTGGCAGTAGAAGTATTTTGGATGAATGTACTACATTCCATACTTTATCATTAGGTAAGCTAACAAAGGCTTTCTATTTTTTATTTTTCCTCATTTGTATTGAATGAATCTCGGGTTGTAGTTGGATGACCAAAAGGTCTTTTTTTAAAACAAACGGTTATTTTCCTATTTTCTCATATATGTCGGTGTGCATATATTCATCCTCTTGAACTGCAAACAAAGTTAGTTATGAATCATTTGGTGGATCTTGCATTTTCACATATTTCTCTTAAGATTATATCTTAAGACCAAAAAAACCATTGAAGGAAGCACCGATCAGAGAATCTAGTTTTTATATTGCACTCCAAACTCCACAAACACAAAATGGGAGATCATACAGAGTAAGATAATTTGGTAATCCTAAACAATAAATATAATAATGACATTTTAGAAAGGAATCAAATGGTCCCATGGTCTAGTGGTGAGGACATTGGACTCTGAATCCAGTAACCCGAGTTCAAATCTCGGTGGGACCTTTTTAAAAGAAGTTTTTTCATACAAAGGCATTAAGGCGCTAACAAAAAACTGGGTTTTCTAATTCTTTCCTCGTTTGAAAATGGTTTATTATATATTTTCAATATAAATTTGAGTTTATCAGTAGAGTAACTACCTCTTCGACAAGCTGGAATAGCTCAGTTGGTTAGAGCGTGTGGCTGTTAACCACAAGGTCGGAGGTTCAAGCCCTCCTTCTAGCGCTTCTCCATTTAATATATTTCACCTTTTCAAGAGGGACGAATTCCTGAATGTCTACTGTCTACAGCTGATCCTCCTTTGTAGGAATCTGATGATATCACAGTTTCAGCGGGAGCCGACGCATGATTAGATGGTTATCGTTACAGCATGATTGGATGTTGTTTCTCTTAAATTCATTATGCTAATGATAGAAAAAATTCTTAATTCATGTTGTTTAATAATTATTTTCATTTTAAAAGTATCTAAACAAGGAAAATTCACAAAACTTTAAGGTTCTTAAAATTGAAGGTACAGTTTTTTGGATATATTTTTATTTAGGCATATTCAAAATCGATCTCTAATAAACTTTTATTCTATTTATCTAAAGTTCATGGTTCTCCAAAAAGGCACTACTACACTTCTAAATGATAGAAAATTTATATATGCATGAGTGTCATTTGTTTTCCACAATCCATTAGTAAAAACTGGTCGTACTTCTGGAATTTGATTGTGTTGTAAGTTTTTTGCATCAACGTTTCGGATCACACACAGTGATCCATCATCAGGATGAAGAGCTAGAGAAACGAAACGTTGATGCAAAAAACTTACAACACAATCAAATTCCAGAAGTACGACCAGTTTTTATATATGCAGTCAATACTCTAATGCCTTCATTAAACAACAATAATTATGGATAAAGGAATAAAGGGTGAGTGTGTGGCCAAGTTGGTGTATCACTAGATCTGGTGTTGTCTTTCAACTCAATTCAAATCTTGCTAGGCATGCATGCAAGTCATGAGGCACATACCGGTGTTATGCTTCAACATTATAGTCAATTAGAGCACCAAAAATATTGGGAGTCAAAAAAAATCATGTAAAGGGTGATCACAAATCATTATAAATGCAATAATCAAAGGAGACATGCATGCTTGACATTTACAGGATTACATAGATTGAAGTACTAAAGAATTTGCACTCCTAGAAGATTTCAAAAGAACACGTATGAAGACAACGAAATAAAGAGGTAGGCATACTTTCAAATTAAGCATCAAAATTCAAAATGGAAGAGACCATCATTGAGGGTTTTTTAAACTTAACAATGGAAGAGGAAGATTGAATTTTATAATCATCACTCTTTCTTCATCCTTAAGCAACAAGTTACAACATTAAAGGAGACACTGCCTTAGGTGGCAGCGTACAAAGTAGGAAATGTGGTTTGGTTGAAGGAGAGAGTGTCATGCAAACACTAATGGAGAGGGTATTTATTGTAGAGGATGGTCGAATGTTTATCTTTTAAAACATGGTAGTTGGCCAGTTAACTCACAATCTTTTGAGTTATTGGGAAAGAGTGTTTTGGTTTCACCTTCACCTACCCCAAGCAACAACACCCTTATTATGGGCATATCACCAAGATAAGGATTGGTAAGATGCTTGATTTTGAAGATAAGAAACTTTTAGATTGTGTGATGATCATTTCAGGTGATATGTTCAACCAAGTGGAGAATTGATATAGAATGATCACACGTGTTCTCTATGATCATGGTGTGAGGTTTATAGTTTAGAGAGGATAAAGACATTATCATAGTGGTTATGAAAACCATTGTGCCAAGAGAATCCCTTGGAAGCATGGAGAAAATCTTGGAAAAAAATCAATTCCAAAATTGGGGATAAACTTGGGTTACAAAAAAGTGGACTGGAGAAAAATGAAGGAACTAAAGACACCCCTTTTGCGTTGAGATTTGATGAGACACGTGAGACATAGATTTAAGGAGGCACATAAGGGATAGCTTGCACTAAAAATGGTGGTAATGATTCATTTTTTGGACAAGGACATTGTGAAGATGAAGTGAACGTCTGGACTGCGAAGGACAAGGTGAAGCTAAATGAGAGACTCCAAAGATGCAAAGAGGCGAGTGGTGAAGAAAATGTTGGAGTACCCAAAAGCTAAAACTGAATAAGTGACTCTTAGAATGCATTGGTGGAAGGATCCAACATTAGGAAATGCAAACTAATTGAGGAAGTAGATTGAAAAGGTCCTAATGTTGAATCTTCTCTCCTAGTGTAGGATCAATTTGTATTTTATATTGTTGTTTAAGAAAATATTTGTGAAAACTCTTGTTTTTGTAAAGGTTGTACTTATGGTTGGGATGGCTAGTATGGAAATTAAAATGCCAAAAAAAATATTTATGAAAAAACTATAAATCATGAAATTCGACTATGTAGACAATGAAAGGTCTCTAGGAGGTTTAAGTCAGTTTTTTGCAAAAAATTGTAAAATAGATGACCAAAATTTATGAACGGTTAGGATTTTGAACTTCTATTTCAATTTCAAACAACATTTACAAATTCAAATATAATCACGGTATACAATCAATTTTCTTTGCGATTTTGTGCAAAAATGTTTGAGGCGTCATATTAATCTTTGATATAACAAGCTATTAAATTTCTCTGAAGGGAATCTAAAAGCAAATATCATTATGATTGATATCAATTTTTAAATTTGATGAATTATTATTTTATAGGTATTGCATCATGTGATTTTTGAAATTTAAATATAATCTGTACTAAATTTTATTAAGATTTTTTATTTTAAAATTATATCTAAAATTTTAAAAATGTAGGTATGCTAGTCTTATCAAGAAATTATATATTTCTCAACTCGGGTGGATGGGCATATCCTTGTTGGGCCATCGATTGCCTCTGTTGGGGTTTGGAGTCCAATGGATGTTGTTGGTTCTCTTGTGATCACTAAGATAGGGAACGTCGAGAAGAGCAGTTCTCATGTGGCTCTCCCATTTTCTTCCTCAGTGCTAAATGACCCAACATCTGGGTCCGTTAAAACTTAGTTTGGAGGGATTTTAAAAGTGGCTCCCATCTCTCACTCTATTATTGATGAAGCAATTTTGCAAGCAGTCATGGCTTGGAAGGTGGTTGTAGCTAGGATGGGGGTTCAAATAGGCCCTTTTATGCCAATTGATAAGTCAAGGTAGGGGTTTGGAGGATGCCACTAAGTTATCATCTACTAAACCCTTTTCCCACGTGTCAATCTATTTCAATCAACTTGGACAAGGAAAAAAATTTTAATATTGAACAAAGGACTTTGGCCCTTGACGAGGATTTTGTGGGTTGTCAATTTAGGGGTTTTCGACCCAGTCTCAAGGGGCTCCATGCTTGGATATCTCTGCACTAGGATCCATATATCATTAACTTTGTTCGGATCTTTCCTCTTGTAAAAGATTTTTTTATTGCCTAATTTGATAATGAAGAGGATAGGAGAACCATTCTGTGTGAGCATTTCTTCACATGGGAAAACTAGCTCCCTCTTATGGTTAAACCTTGGCATAAGGATTTTATCCCTACATCTAAATCCTTTTGTAAAATGTGTATTTCGATACAACTTCCTAACCTCCCTCTTCCTCTTTGGCATAACTATGTTCTTGAGGAAGTAGGTGAGGCTTTTGGTGATTTCTTAATAATGGATTCAGAGTCCTTAGACATAATGCAAGGATTAAACTTTGCAACAATTCTACCTATGCAAGGATTCTTGTTGATATAGATGCTTCTAAAGGCCTTCAGGCAAAGATTAAACTATGCAATCATATTGGCTCTTGTATTCAACCTTTAGATTACGATGGTCTCTCATTGAAATGTAGAAAATGCTTTAAGATCGCACATGTTATGACAAAGTGTGAGGCTAAAATAAACAAATCTGAGAAATCCTCCTCTTGTTGGGTGGGTGCTTTGAAGTGGCATTATATAGTGGTTAAGCATGCTTTTATTACTGAAGTCCCTTCAAATGATATTGTTGATGGGATCAAGACTATGTCCCCTCTCATGTTCAACTGTTGGAGGCTGGTTTGAGTCAATTGTTTGTTACTACTCCTTTGGATGGCTCTATCCCTAGAGCCTTTGTTGATGTCTCTATTCAAAATGTTGGTTCTGTACAGTTTAATAATGGTTTGGCTTCTGTGGAGACTCCTAGGGTGAAGGTTAGAGATGTTGGCCCTATCCAGAATGTTGTGGCAGCTGGATTTGCTTCATCTACTGATCCCATTAGGTTTTGTTTCTAACTTGTCTACAAATTCACTTGCCTAACATTTAGTGTATCATGATTAAAGAGGGATGGATCACTATTAAAGGTAAACATTAAAAGAAATTTCCCTCTCAATCTTTGGACAATGCTCCTAAATTCCCAAAGTTGTGGGTTAAGGGGAAATCTTAACTCTATTTTTCCTATTTTTGTGTTGGTTAGTAGTTGTGCTTTCTTCATGCTTTGTATTCAAGTTTTAAGACACCTTTAAAAACTTGTTTTCTTAAGGAAAAAAACAAAAAACTATATAGTTCTTAAATGTAAATCATGAACATTAATATTATTAATATCTAGTATATATGTTTGTTTTTTATTGTTTTGGTTTATAATTTGTTTATTATTAATTTTCCAATGCAAATTAATGATAATTTGCACAATATTTTTTATCTAACACCAAAAAAAAAGAATTCCAATATAAAGTACAAACAACTTTTATTTTTAAGTTTTAATATTTAGTATATCTATTAATAAATCAAAGATTCCAATATAAAGTATAAACAACTATTATTATTTTAAGTTTCAATGTTTATTAAAAAGTTAATAAACTTAAAAGAGTTTATTAAAAAGTAAAATAAAATCTATATTTTAAATAATTAATATTTAAAATTGAAACCTATAAGGACTACAAGGCCACAAAATTTGTTATGATAATTTTATTTAATTGTTAAAACCTTTCTTCAAGTCATTATTTTTGGTTAACATAAGGTCAATATATTCAAATTACCAAAACCAAAAGCACCTTATACATAGGCAACTTTAATTGAAAGTTACAAGATTTTACCTACAAAGTGCCTAATACAACTTTAAACTATAATTGAAAATTATAGGCTTCTACCTACAATAGAACAGTATTTATTATATTATTGATTTAATTAAAAAATCATATGAACAACAAAAATGTTACACTTATTTTAATATAAGTTACATTAACAATTATAAATATATCTCAAAAAAATTGCTACAACCCCTCTAGAAGTAATTTGATTAAATGTAGATGCATTAGCATTACAAACACATTCATTTTAAATCAATATCCATATTTATTTTAATGAGCTTGTAAACTATACCATTTTATTTTTACATAAATTGACATGCCTGAAAAAAATGCAATCTTATCTTCTTAATGTTATTGAAAACTTTGATTTTATTTCTCTAAACTATATATTAATTTCCCTCAACAATTAAAGAAAAACTTGCAATTTCACCCTAAAAAATCCATTAAATTTTTTTAAAACATGTACTTAAAAAAATCCTCCTCAAAACTCAACCTCTAACTAGACACTAAAAGATGGGTTCCCATATGAGGAATATTCTACTCTTGTAAACGGCTTCCTTAGTGGGGTCGACTGTATATTACTCCATTATTATTTTTATTTTTCCTGGTTTAAGCCATGGATCGATGGGTAATGTTCTTTTCTTTTTTACTTGTTAAAAGTTCATCCACAAAGTATTCCATTATTCTGTGTATTAGGTCATTAGATTGGCATTCTTATTGTAAATTGATATGTAATTTCCATAAAACAATATAGAAAAGGTTTTCATTAATTAAGACATTTTAATTTCCTTACACGAAGGATAAGATTTTTTTGAAAAATTCTAAAACAATATAAAAACAAATCATTTCCCTGGACAATAGAAGCAAAATGCATATAATGCTTCATCAAACAATCAACTTTTACAAGTCGGAACAAATGAAATCAACCGCCTCCCTGGGGCTGCAGTATTTCCCATTCATGAGTCTCTTTGTAGGTCGAGGGCACTTCTGGTATTGCAAACAAAATTAAAAATCTGCAGGCAAACAAATCAATTAAATAATAGATTAAACAGATTTGAAAATTACTCGAGACATGCCTGTCTATCTTGTAAAGCATCTTTCAAAGATTCAAGCTCCAGTATTCGAACCATCTTCCTCTTGATTTTATTATTTCATGAACTTTCACATTCCCATTCTCTAAGAATAAAACAGCAGCATTTCCTCTAAGTAGCCACAGCATGGAAACTCTAATCAAAAGAGAGTTTTGCAAAACAAAACAAAAAATGCAATCATGCATCAACCATAGTCGGATATGATCCCTGATTCATTTTAGAGAAAAAAATCAACATCATCTTTGGTAGTATGCAATCTCCACTTTTTGACAAAGAGATTCATACTCTTCTGAAGGGTGTTCCTCTGTACAAACCATACGAATGCAGCTAAACAGATGTTAACAACATTCCTTTTATGACAATTATAGAAGCAACTACCATGTAATTCTTAATAACAGTCCCTATTCAGTAAGAAGTATGAAATTGAACATTCTGAGTAGCAATTAAGATGTCCAATGGTATAGAAATGATACAAAAACTAAGTATTCATTTTGCCATACATTTATCTGGTTTTTGGAGTAACCTGACATTAACCCTATCTGTCTGAGTATTCAAGGCGGTTGTATCTGATGGAATAAAGCATACCTGCAAATATTACACGGACCAATCATTAAACATGGGTGTTAAAATCCAAACAAGAAGAATCATTAACTATTCAGTGAATACCAACATACTGCTAATGGCTTAAAGAGTTGCATACCGCATTCAATGGCTCCATCAGCTGCTACGTATTCTTTGAGAAATTCCGTGACAGACTTTACTGATGAGGATTCTCCTAACCACCAGAAAGCATGATCTACGAGTAAAGGATTTCAATCGCACATATTCACAAGAATATCTTCCACATCTATGACCTCTCTGTGAGAGAAAAGTATTTCCTTCAAATTATCTACTTCGCAGTGAACGCCAAGCATGTCACTCTGATCAATGATCAAACTTTCTGGTGGTTAGAAAATCCCTCACCCCACCGGTAAGGCAGGTCAAGTCAGTTGGCAAAAGTCTACTAGGGTTTCTTTCGTAAAAGCCTCTGTTAATTGGTCCTGTCCAAGCTCATAACTGTTGAACAGGGCATTCCCTAGCCAAATAAACCTCTCATGATCTGCTGCTGAAAGTGCTTGATATCATCTCCCCACATCAAGTTTACAGCAAAGGTGTGTCTTAAAAAACATAAAGGGTTACAGCTACTTTTCCGGTTCATTCCAAGCAGTAAATTACAGATCTCTTTAAAACATTAGTTAAATATATTTTAAAGCATAATATTTTGAAACTTCTCTCACCATTGAAAATTTCAACTGAAAATTCCACCCAAAAAACCCCACATGTCACCATTTAGGTATGATTTTACACGCAATAAGAACAGAAGTGAAGCGCAATAGCCCAAATGGGCACTTAGAGCCCCCTGAACTAACTATTGATCTACAAAAATAACGTCAAATTAGTACCTGGTTTCGAATTGTGCCCCTCTAATGGAGGAAGGCCGCGAGGAGTGTTGTTCAAATCACTAATCACAACCCCAAGAATGAGATCTGTACTTTCTATTTCTGACTCGAGCTTTTGCAGATCCCTAGCATCCAGCGAAGCTTGAAAAACCCTATATAGCCATAAAATAATTACACATCAATTTAATAATGAAAACCGCTCATTTTTACAAGAAAACTCTTCTTCTTACCCTACAAAATGTGACATTTTCAATGGGGTTTTACCTAAAAATCCTGTGAGATTTTACCTGTGCGATATACATAAAACATCCTTCAAAAATGAAGTTAACCGCTTCATCGGGCCTCTCTCTTTTAGCAGTGCCATGGGGATCTATCTGCTACAAGAAGTTTATGATAAAATTAAAACACAGAGGGACAGATGTTCCTCTGTATCTCTCATTTTAGCGGCGATGATTTGAAGATATTGATTAATGATGGAGACGAAGTGGTGAGATGAAGTCTCAATTTTGAGCGTGCCACGGAGATATTCATTATACAGCTAGGAAATCTAATGGGGGCAATAAAGTGAATGGCATAGAAATTTCGGAGACAAGAATATGTAGAATGAACATAAAATAATATAATGTAAATATAGTTTTTTTTAAATGAAAATCAAAAAATCACAAAATTGAAGATTAAAATAAAGATATAAAATGTAAGATATTAAGGAAAATTGAATATTGCAAAGATGTTTAATAAATTTAAGATTTTATAAGTATTAGTAATTTATACATTGAGAACTAAAAAACATTAATTTTACTTCTACAATATAAAAATTTGATTTTACTCTTAAAATAAAATCTATTATATAAATTTTGGTTTACTTCTCTAAGGTACACTAGTGAAAGTTAAATTTAGGTTTATTGTAAGAGTTACTATTTAGTTTTATTTACGATTTAATTTTATTTGAGAAAATCAAAAGTTAATACTATTGATTTTATATCCAAATCTCATTTTCAATGATTAATATTATGATTAAATTGTGCTAATGGAAGATTTAAAATATTTTTTAAAATTTACTTTATTCATTAAAATGATAAATACTAAAATTTATGACAAATATCTAGGTTTAAATATTTTTATTCTAGTTTTAACTTTTACATGCAAAACATTTATATAAATTTTACATTCTATTTGATGTAAATTTATAGAAATATATTATATTTAAAACTATAGAATCACAACAAACAAAGGGCTTATGGGTGAAAATTTCCTCCATTTTAATCCATGATTTTAAAATACAACAAATTATTTGCTTGATTTATTAAAATACTAGCACTTGCACCAAAAGGTGCAATGTGTACGTCGATAATAGCATATGTTGTATGGTGTGACAGAAGAAGGGAATATCATATGTTGTTGTAACTAATTGTCCTCATTATGCCAATCTATTAGGCTACTCAATCTAGAGTACACAATCTATAACACCCTACCATGTGACCCAAAAGAAATTAACCTAAAGTTTCACTAAGTTTGCCAAACATTTTTTTTAAATCAAGTTAAAGATACAACAACAGATATAATAGAGCGGAAGCATTACCATTCACATAAACACAAACCATAAAACAGATTACAATTCTTAAGGGTCTCGTAACATTGAATCACATTTTTAAGTTTTAATTAATACTAACTCCAATATATAACACATCCACATTAAAGAATAACTACAAGTATGAATCCATTTAAATAATATGCAATTATACCGAATTCTACTTGGCAATAAACAAAATGCACAATCATCCACTGTACAGGTCATAGGTATAAAAGGCTGAAATAATATACATCATGAAATAGATTACATCATCCTGTAAGATCCATGAAATCAAATACAATACACTTAGAGTTTAACCATCCATCATAGAAATACAAGATCGAATAGAAAGGAACATCTACACAAACACATCCAGCAACGGCATCTAACTGTTGGATCTCGATGGTATAAGAAAAAAGCACTACCATCCGACGTCATGAAACCCCAAAAGGTCCACTCCCACTGCACTGAAGAGATAAACTCAAGTCTCAAACAAGATAACAAACTCAAAAGTCAAAACCAACATCTAGGTTCAAGGAATCACTTGAAAGCAAACTATCGCAAAGGGTACCAAGACACAAGTATCAACTAATCTCAAAGGCAACATAGACGCATAGGAAATCTACTATGTAAGTGGGCAAGTGTCATCGCATGAGCCAACTCTAAGGTTACCCTAGCAGCCTCTCTAGACTCCAAACCCCTAGTGTCTCTATGCGGCATCAATATCCTTTCGTACAGACAAGGCATACTAACAAGTCAACTCTAAGGTTACCTTGGCAGTGTCTTAGGACTTTGGCCCCTTAGTGACTTTATGTGGTACCATATCTTGTTAATTCATTTTAAACTCATTTCATGAAATGTTATCACTTATTAAAACAACCTACAATGGGTTACCTAGGCAGCCTCTTTACGGCTTCAGCCTCCATTGCAAGCCACTTCCCAATGTGGCATACAGATAACCTACCATAAGCTCAACAAAAGAAAAAGATCACAAATGACCATAAACCACACATTAGTTCTTAAACAAGCAATTGGAACGTACTGTAAACATCATTGATCATAATCACAGTTTCCACCAATATGATTATCCTAACAAGACTAATCCAAAATCAAGTAAACATAAACCAAATCCATGTCATACCATGACATCACCAAGAACAAATTACATAATCATCTCAATCCTATACAAACATCTGGGATGTAATTCAAAGATAACTGATCAAAGACTCAAAGGTTATATTAAGAAAGACACATCATCCACCTCAGTTTCATACAAGAACACTGGAAAGCAATAATCATCATTAGATCAAACTCATCATAAAAACACGTGACACATTACCAAAGTTGGGTATAAAAGATCGTATACAAACATCATCGTGACATTACAGAACAAACCCCCAAGCCTCTGGTAAACATCCTGACTCGTCAAAGCTAAGTCAACCCCGAAACCCAACATCAGTAAAATTACACATCTCATACAAAACATACAATAGTAACTTTTCATAATACATTAGGTTTTGGAAAATATGCATATTTAATTTTTACTATAGGTTTCCAAGTTTTCATTTCCAAATATTACAGTTCATAACATTTTCGATGTCAATCACGGTTCTAGTTTCCATTTCTTTAATTGTCAAATTCACTATGGTTTTTGAGTTCACTAGAATCCCAAACAATTCAACAATTCATATAAAGTTGTTTAAACATTGTTTCATAGTTCAATTCGTTATCAAAACATAAGAATTCATTGAACATACACATCACAATTTTTGTCTTTTTAAAGTATGTTAATTACTAAGATTTTCGAATAAGAAAATTTTCCTAGCAATATAAATCATTTTCATATAAATTCAAATCATCAAACACAACCCAAGTTTACTAAAGATAACCATTGATTCTCTCAATTAATTTCTTTGATTTTCAATTTACTTTAGAATTATATTTAAATAATAAAGTAATAAATCAAAATTTCAAATAATTAAATTAAAAATTTTAAAAATACTTATTAAAATTATTATTAATAATAATTATCAATTATTTCCGTAATAATTTTAAATTAATTAAACTGTAGTGCCTGCCCCTAGTCTACATTTTTCTAGTTACATTTCTGCTATCATTGCCAAACTCTTTTAGGCCAAGTTTTATGTTTGATAATTAGTAGCATTATCTTGAGATTATTAGATATTGTTTTAGACTCAGTTGATTTATGATGAGATTACTTGGTACTCTATACTTCATGTGTGCATGATGATTATTACAATGTTGTTAGATTATTGATGATGTGTAGTTAGATGGATTATCCTATGTCTTTTCTGATGGATACTTGCCCCATACTGCATGTGTATGGTGTGCGTGTTTGTTTTCTTTATGTATGATGTTTATGATATGGTTAAGGAAGGGAGTCGTAGTCACCTACTAGTCGGGATCTACACGATGCACCACTTCCTGCCATTGCATGTTTAGCTTAGTATATATTGTGTATGTACATGCATAGATTTTATGCAGGTTGTAGGTAACAGGTATCGACTTCCCTGAATTTTCAGGATGAGCGTACCCTATTGCATTATCTCAATGGTAAGAGAGGGGAGATATATTCTTAAGTCCAAATCCCAAACCTTTGAGCCATTCGTCCTAATTAACAATCAGGACAAGTATCTGAGTCATATACCTTTCGAATGCGTCGGATGATGTTAATTCGTGATTTTAAACCCTTAGTTGAATTTTGTATGTGTTTAACTATGATGGGTTTTTGTATTTTTACTTTATGAGTTTTGGTGAATTTTCTGTTAATTAAGTCTAATTAAAAAGATTTAATTAATAATTTAATTTAATGGAAAATTATTTGTTATGATTAATATTTTATTTAATTAATTGATAAATTAATTATATAAAAGAGTCCTATAAAAAGAATTAAATTTGAGAATAAATCTATAAGTTTAAATTTGAACATGATAATATATATATATATATATATATATATATATATATATATATATATATATATATATATATATATATATATATATATATATATATATATATATATATATATATATATATATATATATATATATATATATATATATATATATTTGGAGTGCATTTTTAAATAAATGCTAAATAATAATATTATTAAAATTAATAGATAGTTATCAAAATTATTGTTCAAAAATAAATTTAGAAGTGGGAAAAGAAAATTAAATTATTAAAAGGTTTATGATTGCATAATACGTGCATGAGATTAAATTAAATAAATCAATTTAAAAGAGGTCAAGTAAAGATTAAATAAATTAATTTAATGGATTATTGTATGTGCATGGAAAAGATAAAAGAAAGATAAATGAAAGTTAATAAAGAGTTCAAAAGAGGTGAGCAAAGAGTTCTCGGAGGGGAATGCACAATTAGTGCCCCAATTATAGGGAGAGAACTCCTTTATCAAAATTGGGGGGTGCATTTTTCAGGAGGCTGGAAATTTTGGAGGAGATGAAGGAAAATTTCAGAGAAGGAGAAAGTTCTGAAAAGGGAATTGTTTTCTACAGATTTCTGGAGCGTAGCAGATTAGCATCAGTGTCCAGATTATGAAGTGTAGCAGATTAGCATCAGTGTCCAGGTAGACACTTGTGAATATTTGCATAATTCAAATACGTTCTTTTAATTCTTGTCTTCTTCGTGTTTGCTAAATAATTGTCTGGATAATTCTGGTAAAGAATACATATCATGCTTGTGAATTCTGGATATTGGAAAATTATTCTGTATATGGGATGTTTTAATTGATCAATATAATTTCTTTCCAATAGACTGTAAATTGTGAAAACTTATCAGAAAAGATAGAAATCTTATTGGAAAATCTTCTTAAAAATATTGATAAGAAAATAAGAAATGAAGATCTAGTTTTTTCGTCTATCAGATTTAATTCTGAACTTTCGGTAAATGAATATATATATATATATATATATATATATATATATATATATATATATATATATATATATATATATATATATATATATATATATATATATTCATTTTAAAATAGGTTTGATTATAATCAAATTCATTATGTACAAAGTTTTGTTGTTAAAACGTTTTTATTTAAAAATGCATTTTTCATAAAAACATTGTTTTCTTGAAAGTTTGGTTCATATATATATATATATATATATATATATATATATATATATATATATATATATATATATATATATATATATATATATATATATATATATATATATATATTTAAAATTATATATTAAAAAAAAAATTGAAATGACTTTGGGAGGGGGGGTTTTACCCCACCCCATCCTCACGTTCTGCCTACCGCAGTACAGACTGCGACAGCAGCAACAGTACATAGCCTGGCCTGCGGCCGACAACTTTAAGTTAAAGCCGCGCGGGCTATAAACGCAGTCCTTGTTAAAACTTTTTTTTCATTTTTATCATTTTTAAATCATTAAAATTTGTTAATAGTTTTCTTTTAATATGTATAAATTTTTAATTATTTATGTTATTAGTAATTATTATTAATTGTATTAATAATAATTATTAATAAGATTAATATTAGTAATACATTTTTTTATATATATATAAACAAAATATTACTTAATAATAATATTTTGTTTATAAGATATATATATTGTGAACAATTAATTAAAGATATTAATTAATTATTTTAAATCAGGTGATCATTTAATTTAAGTCTAGATTAATGAAAATCAACGAAAATCTTATCATCATCAGCTTTAAGTCAATATAATAATATTTACCTTAGTAAATTTGAGAAATTAATCATGGGGTAAATATTTGTTTTATACTTAAGCTGTTATTTAAATTTACTATAAGAAGAACGATGAAAATATTCCATCACTTGTTAGTAAAATCTAAAATGGAAACTGAAACTCCACATTCAACTTAAAACTGAAAACATGTGCTTGTACCTTATTTTTCCTTATGCTATTTATGTTTGGGATTTTTGAGGTTGACTAGAGTGTTGACCAGTTATAGGACGTCTACCAGAGGCTTGGGGGGTTTTGTGAGTATGGTATCATGTTGACTCGATCTTGATCATTATTGCTCAACCATGTATGTGATGGTATGTTTATGATGAGTATATTTGTTTTGTTGATTATTATGTTTCAGTGTCTTGGTGAAATAGCGGAATGTATGCTATGAGATACCTGAATAACCATTATGAGTCATTGATCAGTATTGTTGGATTATTGTCGGTTGCTTGTTGAGAACCGATGAATACTTTGATTTATCTTGTTGCTTTCCAGTTGCTCGTAGAGAACTGATGTGATTACTATGATTATCTTTTTGATACTTTCCAGTCACTTGTATAGGACTGAGGTGATTTTGCTATGATTATGTGATTTGTGATTTCATGAGCTTAGGGTAGGTTATCTTTATGCAGTGTCGGGAAGTGGCTTGCAATGGGGGTCGAGGACCCTAAGTGGTCCTGGGGGTAACCCATTGTAAGTTGTTTAATAAGTGATAACTTTACACTTAATACTAACTTAAATGAACCTAATAAGAGATAATTGTATGTTCTCGCCCATGCCATGAGTGCTATTACAGACTAGGATGGGAGTAGAGAGAACGCTTGGTTATGACCTTGCATTCCATAGTATGCCTTGTCAGTGCGAGAGGATACTAGTGGCCGCAAGGATCACTAGGGAACCGGGAGTCCTAAGGGACTGCTCGGGTAACTCCAAACGTGATTTGTGCGATGACACTTTTCCGCTTACATAGTAGATACCTACGTGTCTTTGTGGTGCCTCTGGGTTTAGATGTCGATCTATTTTAGGAACCTTTGAGTTAGCATACTTATAGGATTTCCTGGACTTAGAGAGTATTTATGTTATATGTTTTGTTATCCTATTTGGGACTTGAGACTATCTCCTCAGCGCGGTGGGAGTGGACCATTTAGGTTCCACGTGGTCAGGTGGTAGTGCTTTTTACTCTTACCATTGAGATCCGTCCGAGACACCGTGGCTAGAGTATTCCTGTTGGCATATACCTTCATTCTGTTCATGGATCATTTTGATAGATGGATCATTATGATGGATGTTGTATCATTTTATGATGGATGTATATCTCTTGATGTATGGATTTATTATGTATGATGAATGGTTTCATTTATTTTATTGCACGTGTATCATGAATCCGAAGAGGATGATGTATATTTATCTTGCTTATGTATATTCTTTTAAGCCTTTCATACCCTGTGACATGTACAGTGGATGAATGAGCATTCCAAATTAATTTGCCAAGAGGCATTCAGAATAATTGCATATTTTATGGTCATTGGACTTTTCATTATTCTTTCATATGGATGTATTAAATGATGGACTTAGTTTTAGATTAGATTTTAAATGTGATTCAACATCATGGGATCTTAAGGAATGCAACCTGTTATGTATGTTATTGCTTCCGCTACTTTGTGTTTGATGTGTATGTTATACTTTCTTATTTTTTTTAAAAAATGCTATCAAACTTAGTCAAACTTTAGGTTGTTTCTTTTGGATCCCTTGGCGAGGCGTTACATAAACTTTGGAAAAACTTTCCCAAAAAGGAAATCTGCTAAAAATATAGACTTTCCCAAATTGGAAACCTGCTAAAAATACAAACTTTTCTGAAATAGAAACCTTCTTAAAATAGAGACTTTCCCAAAATGAAATCTACTAAAAGTAGAAAATTTCCCAAAATAGAAACCTACTAAAACTAGAATTTTTCTCAAAATAGAAACCTGCTAAAAATAGAGACTTTCCTAAGATAGAAACCTGCTAAGAATAGAAACTTTCCCAAAATAGAAATCTGCTAAAAATAAAAACTTTCCAAAATGAAAACTTTTCCGAAATAGAAACTTACTAAGAATGGAAAATTTTGAAAAATAGAAACTTACTAAAATGGGAAACTTTCCAAAAATGAAAACTTACCAAAAATGGAAACTTACTAGAAATAGAAACTTTACAAAAAATAGAAACTTTCTAAAAATGGAAATTTTCCAAAAAGGGAACTTACTAAAAATATAAACTTTCCAAAAATGGAAACTTACTAAAAATAGATACTTTCCAAAAATAGAAACTTTCCAAACCCTATCCCGAAAACACAAATTTCTTAATTGATTCAAACTATGAATTATCAAATTAATCAAACGAGGGTTTCTAAATTCACCGTACTCATATACAGAACGAAGATCAATTAAAATATATGATAAGGGTTTCAATTTCATTAATTCATTGACGGACGTAATCAAGAATATAAAATAATAAATTTCAATCACAAGGATTTCAAACAAATCTAAAAGTTCTCAAAACAAATTTGACCAAACACGAAGAAGACAGGAAAATTAAAGAATGGAAATCTATTGAACAAATTAACCCCAAGATTCTACCTAAATCTTATGCTAATTCGATAACACACGAAACACGCAAGAACTTCCCTTTCTTTCTGAAAACCTTCCTTCTCCAAAAATCGCTTCTCCAGCACCTATGTAATTACAAAATGAGCTCTAGATCTCTGATAAAGAGTTCGTCCCTAATTTGGGGCTCAAATTGTGCAATCACGAGAGGGAACTCGTTGATTAATTACTGTTTATTACTTTATTATCTTTTACATTTTCATGCACAACTCTTAGCAATTTTAAAACATTTTTGGGCGGTCATTTTGCATGAGGTCGACAGCGAGAACCCATTGTGCAATTCCTCTCTTGAAAAGCTAATCTTTTGGGATCAACTCCAAGGTTCAGTATTTGTCTTGCGACGTACCAAAATCCACTCAATTGAAGATAAATGTGATTGTTCACAAGGAGGCCTTTGTTGGTTCTATTATGATTTTGGAATGAAGTAAATCTATTTGCTGTCTCAAAATAATACACAAAAGAACAATATTTTTGTATTTTCTGATTTTTTAATGCATGCAATTCTAACAATGCAACTAAAATGAGTTCCTATTCTAACAAGGGGTTAGCAAAGAAAATAACGAAACTAAAAGCAAATAACATGAAATTGAAATCCTAAACAGATATAAGCTACAAAAAACAACATGCTATGAGTTAAACTTTTGAAGAAATTGGTAGGAAACCAATGAAAATAGGAGCAATGCTTCCTAGAATACATTTATGCAATCGTCGATGAGAAACTTTAACAATCGTATGATATTCACCTTTCATCAAATTAAAAGGCCACGAAAAGTGCGCTCATGCAAGACAAAAAGCTATGCAAGCACAATTTGATGATCTCTTCTCGAGCTCGTTACGTCAATGAAATTCATAAATCTGTAACAAACACCAAAACTAAAAGATCGCACAACCAGAAACAACACAATAAACCTTTGGCTCAATCACAATCTCATGAAAAAAATTCACAAAACAATGACACATTTAGGCAAGAATCACTACACTCTGAATGCTAGCACCAAAAGCATAATTTTATTGCATAATAATGACGGCTTTTGTAATATTTTACAATGGGGTATTTATAAGAAATCGTCTCCTCAATTTGTGTTGAGAGTGAGAGATATCTTCATGCAATAAAATGCTTTTAAAACATTAAAACAAACTAAATATATACAAATTAATAATTAATCTTGTGCTTAGAGGGACTCCATCCATATTTTATTCATTAATTGGATGCATGAGACCTGTACATGTGAAAAATAGAGAAAGCATGAGAGTAAAAGTAGGAGGAAGCCTTCAGTCAGAGTAGGAGTGTCTGGAGGTGCCAAAAATAGAAGTTGGTCCTTTACTTTAAGCATGTGTCGAAGTTAAACAATCGTTAGAATGCATTCTCGTTGCATGGAAAGTGCTATTTTTGGAACAAGCAGTAAACTGTCAGCGCACCTCTGAATTGCGGAGCTGCGGACCTTAACAAGGTTAAAAAATTTAAAATTTTACTAAGTGTCAAAATTGAAATTCTAGCATCTAGATTTTGTTCTTCTTCATCCTAAAGCTATGTTTGGATGTTTTCCCTTGAATTTCTCTATCATCTCAGTTATCTTAGTCGCATGTGGAAGATCTAAAGCATCATACTTATCCTTAACCTTTTGTCTATAGTTGTCCACCTCAATTCAAGTCTCTACAAAATCTCTGGGGTGTCAAACTCTAACATGGCTTCTTCTATCCTAAAGGTCGCTTATCAGATGTCCTCATCATCAACAACCTCCACAAAAATCTTCCTGAAATTCTCCACTACTATCTCTACAGGTAACAACCTTTCTTGTTCCTCATCTTCAAAAATATCCAAGCATGCATCACTGTAGTGTCTTTCTGCTTCAAAAATTCACTCTCGGGCTTGGTCCTTGAGCCAATGTATCTCCTCATGTAATATCTCCATTACTTTATTGCTATTTTCTATTTTCTCTATCCAATCATCAATCAAATTCAATTCTTCTCTGGTATTTACATCGATCAAAACTTGATATCTTTGCCCCTTTATGGCTTGTAGAGTCTGCAAATCCTTACTCTAGGCACGTACCTCATCCATGATACTGAAGTCCTGCTTCAAAATTGCTACAATCTTATTCACGTTCTCCTGTATAGCATGCAATAACTTCAAATTCCCTGTGATAATTGTAACACCTTTCTCCTCAAAACTTTCTCGCCACTCCTGACAAGCTCTCAAAAATGGGTCAAGTGGTACACCTCCCCCTTCTCTAAGTATAGTGTTTAAAGTCTGCTCTGGATGTTCAGAATAAAGAGGACCAATGACTTTGGCTAGATATCCCTTTAGGATCTCAACTTGCCTTCGAAGTGCTTGGAGTTCAATCTCCTCTTGTTCCATGTGCTTGAGGACCTCTTTGACTCCCATAGTCATCATTTGTCAAGCTGAATCCTATGTAGGCCTTCCCAACATAACATCCTTTAACTCATAATCTTTGAGACTAAGGCCTTCCACATTTGTGCCTTTAGGAGGGAGAGCCACTTGTGCAGACAAATCCTAGTTTTGTATGGTGGTGACAAACGTTGCTGCCTCATGTGATGGAGACTCAGGTTTGTTCAAGATCTCTGTAATGTCACAAATGTCTTCCTCTGAAGCATGGAATTAAGGCTTACTACTCCTCATTATCTCCTTTTGGATCCACCTTGGGATGTGTCCTGTTGAGGACCTGACTCTTGTTGATGAAGGGGTATGTTCTACTACTTCCCTTTGTTGTTCCTGTTGGGAGTTGTATCTTGTTGGGAGGGCTCTTCTTCCATAGCCTCAGTCTCAGTAGACTCTGTAGCTTGAACCTCAATGCCTTGAGAAAGTGGTTAAGAATATTCCACCATTTGTCCTTCTGACACTTCACCAGTCACCATTTGTTCTGGTCTTTCCTTTGATAATGGTTCCTTCTGAACACACTCTTCCTCTGAACTCTGAGGTGGGGGAGTCACCAAGCCCTGTTCTACCATTGTAACTCATGGTGGAGATGGAGGAGTAAGATCAGGACCCTGTGTATCTGGCAACATATGTGTCCAGTCTTCCTATTGAGGTTCACCTATAGGGGTGTCCCTGATCTTATCCCCAATCAACTCTATACCTGCAGGCATGAAATCAAAATCTGACATTGAGAAAACATCATCGCCTTCTTCACTCTGCTCATCCACCCACTACCATACTTCATCTTTCGAAGAAGAGAGCTCTAATGGTTCTGCTTGAGTGGATTGCGGGGTACTTGTGGCACTCTTTCGCCTTTTCAACTCTATGGCTCTAACTAGCTGAGTTCTTCCCTGTAGGGGCACTTGTTCATGTTCCTCTTTTGATTCTTCTTCGTCCTCCTCTTCATCTCCCTTCGAAATACTTTCAGGAATAGATGGATTAGGCACTAATCTTCTACTGATCCTTTGCCTTTTCTTCATCTAAATCTTAATTCTTTTCTTCTATTTCTTGACGGTAGAAAGAGAAGCTAGCTCATCTTGCACAAGAGGAATAGAGACTTGTGGAATCTGTCCCTCTTCTGGTTGGCTAGACACAACAGGAGGCAATTGTGGTTCATCCTGGACTTTGGTAGCTCCAGTATCTTGGGACCCTTGTGAGCTCTATTCCTGCAGCTGGGGAGGCGCCTATTCTATCTAAATCCTTTGAGGAGAGGTCCTCTTTCTTTTGTTCTTTCCCTTCCTTTTAGGAGGGTGATAATATCCAACTGGGCGATCAAGCTAGTACACTATTTCTGGCCTAATAGGAGACTGAGTTGTGAAGGTAGGAATTGTTACTTTCCTTCCTCTACCTCTTTTTGGGTGAGCATGTGCATGGAAGATCGTTGTATCAGGAATTGGATCAAGTGGAAAGGTTTCTTGATCCAATCCTTTGTCATTCTGATGACATGCCTCACTAGATGATTAATATCATCGGCCTCCTCCCTATCAACCTCAGCATTCAGAATAGGTCTTTCACCAATTTTATCTGTGTTGAACAAGGGGTCCAATAACTCCTTATAATCTTGTTGCCTTATCTCATCAGGGATGTTCAACTGGAGAGATTTTTCTGCTAGATACAAAGTCATCCTACAATAGTTCTTAATGTGGACATCGTAGTCATTTGTGGCATTCATCCAGTGATCCTCAACAATATCCTCATGATGGAAGTCTCTTCCTGTCAGACTCTCCACTTTCTCGACATTGTCAAAATATGGCCAGGGAGAGTTGTATTCTTCAAGAGGATAGTTCTCCCACTCCCATTCGAAGGATTGAATATCTTTCTTCCTCTTCACCTGATATGGTCCTATGACCAATGGCCATGCCTAGTAGGGTCTCCATTGCCTCTTTATCTTCTCATAGGCTAACTCAATTTTTTGAGAAATCTCTAACAATACCAACTTGTCACTTGGATATCTCGAGAGCTTCTTAGGATTGATGGATGCACCAACTACCCGTAGATAGGTGAACATTTTGAACTAGATGAAGTAGGCTCCAAGAGTTGTGACTTGTGCTCTGGCTTCATCAGATAACCTCTTCCCATAGTCTCCCTCAATGAATCAAATGATCGCAAAGATGAACATATCATTCACGATTCTATATTCCTTACTTTGTGCTAAGAGTTTCTTATTCACCAACTAAGGGTAGACTATGTATGGCCAGGCATTGGGATCCTGCATACTGCCTCTCCTGTACAAACCGGGATAGTTTGTTGCCCTTGCTGCAAGTAGGTACACCATGTAAGAAGTCATGTAAAACTTCTTCTTGTCCTTCCTTGTCCTTAGTTGCTCACACAAGTTTTCACTTAGTGTGGTGGCCCAGTCTAGTGGTACCTTCACCTATCTAATGGTTTCGATGAAGTTGACCATAAATGTACTGAGGTGACCTACTGCAGGTAAGCCCATGACTCTGCTCAGGAGAATGGTAGAGTATCTGATGTCTTCCTTCATGTATCCCCGAGTCATATCCACTTTGCCTGTTATCCTTCCTTGAGGAGGCTTCTCAATAAGGTATGAAGATTGTATGATGTCAATGGCCTCTTGTTGATGCTCCCTATACCATCTCTCAACTGTTTCATATGAGAGCTGGATGAACTAGTCTGCTTTAGGAAGATAAAAGACCCTCTCAATGTTATCGGGTCATAGATCCAAAACCACTTCTCTGATGACACTCTTGACCACTCTTTCATCAGGAACAAAACGTTGTGACAGAGCCATGATTAGCTCAGCTAATTGTACAGACACAGGATGTGACACTGCATTCACCAATCTGGAACGAATCAATGCGGACATCATCGTTGACCTCTTTGTTAGCTTGTTGCAAATTCTCGAAAGTTCTCCTAAGTCTGTGTGCTCTAGGTCAGTATCTCAAATTTTTATGTGGTCATCGTGGAATCTTGACTTTGAAGGTACACCTTGGAACTTGAACATGACAAGTTTGTGTGTTACTCTGAATGTGGACGCCATTTGATTACTTGCACATCGTGAGAAAAAAAATGTTATTAGTCCAAGGATAAAACGTAAAAAGTATGAATTAAAATAAACATAAAGAAAAGAAAAAAAAAGGCCCCCATTTGGACATTTTATTTATTTTCATTTATTTTTATTATTTTTTTCTCTTTTTTCTTTTTATTTCCTTTTTTATATATATTTTTTTATTTTAAAAAAATTTTACATTTTTTTTAATATATATATATATATATATTTTAAATATTTTATCAAAATTAAAACCAAAAAAGTGTGGGGGTGCGCACGATGTGGCTAGGGTTTTTAGTGAGTGCGGCCAACTAATGGCGCGCGGGCAAGAAGGCGCAGTGCGCAACGTGCGCTGCCAACCTTGGCCTGGGCGCAATATAATATGGGTGTCATCACCTTAGTGTAGACGCAATATAACCTGGGCATTGCCGCCTTGACGCGGGCACAAAACATAACATGAGCATCACCGCCTTTGCACGGGCGCAATATAGCCTAGGTGATGTTGCCTTAGCGTGGGCGCAATACATAATATGAGTGTCGCAGCACTTGTTGCCTCACCTTAATGCAGGGGGAAATACTAAAGGCACTAAACCTGTCAAAAATGATGGTGGACAAAATGTTTTGAGGGGTTTTATAATCCCACATCGGGTCGGGTGTATAGCGCGCACTTTGCCCGTGCGTGCACATGCTTATGCGTCATGGATTTTTCTTTTTTTGAAAATTTTTTATAATTTTTTTATAATTTTTTGTATTTTTCAAATTTTCTAATGTTTTTGTGTTTTTCAAAAAATTTCTAATGTTTTTTGTGTTTTTCAATTTTTTTTAACGACTCTAAGACTTTAACAAATTTTCTCCCGACTCTTGAACTACGAGTCCAGGAGTTTTTGAAAAAAAAGGAGGGGGTCCCCATTCCTAGTCAGGAATGGGGCATGCATTGTGGACACCACAACAATATCTTTATTGAATTAATTTTATTTTTTCCTTTGATTAATTTATTATATTTTATGTAATTTAATTAATTTAATTAAAACAAACTTTATTAAATTATGTTTTCTCTCTCTTATTAAATCATTAGACACTTTAATAATATATTTATTAACTCAACTAATAATAATATTTAGAGTTTATTATAGAAAATAAAACTCTTAAATAATTATTATTAAATTAAATAAATATAAATACACCTAAATAGAACTTTAATTAAATCTTTAAATTTAATTCTTTTATTTAATTAATTCACGAGACATTTTTAATAATATATTTATTAACTTAATTAATAACATTATTTAGAGTTTATTATTAAAATAAAACTCCTAAATAACTATCATTAAATAAAATAAATATAAATATGTCAAAAATAGAACTTTAATAAAATCTTTTAAATTTAATTCTTTTATTTAATTAATTTCTCAATTAATTAAATATTGAAATTTCTTCATAAAATTTCCATTAAATTAAATCATTAATTTATCCTTTAATTTGATTTAATTATAACAAAAATCACAATAGACCCACAAAACCAAATACAAAAACTCAACTAAAAGTCAAAGAACAAAGTCAAACTCCTAGGTCAAAGTCACGAATTTAGAAAGGTGAAACTAACCTAGATACTTGTCTTATTTTCTAAGACAATTGGCTTAGGTTAGGATTTGGACTTAAGAGTTATCTCCCCACTTATACCATTAAAATATTGTGATAGGGTACGCTCATCCTGGCAATTTAGGGAAGTTGATACCTAGTACCTGAAATCTGCATAAAATTCATGCATGTACAAACACATATTCTAAACTAAATAGGCAATGGCAGGAAGTGGTTCATCGTGTAGATCTTGACTAGCAGGTGACTATGACTGCCTTTCTCAACCACATCAAAAATGCCAAACATAAAGAAAACATACATGCACACCATACACATGCAAGTATGGGGTAAGTATCTATATAAATCATTCATCTACTAATCATCATGAGATAACTAAATCACTAATTGAACATACATATATCATCATCGAAACAATCATAAACACATTAAATAACTAGTAACTCATCACATATAAAAAACTTAGTATAAAATACATCTAATCAAATCCAGTAACCAAGTATCGATAATCATTAAATACAATCAAAAAATTAGCCTAAAAGAATACGACAATACAATTATAAAAGTCAAGTAGGGGTAGGCATTACACAATCAGGTGGAACTGATTCAAATTCACATAGCAATAAACTACTAAGATTTGACATTCAATTTCAATGAATGTCTAACATGGCTCATCTCTTTTCTATCTATGGGGTGAAGGTAAAGTTCAATCAAAATCCTATAATCTACTAGTTATATATCATTAACTTAAATATGAAGGAAAGAAACTAAGTATCGATGTTGAATTTCATTCACTTTCTTTGCATCTCTTTTTCTGTAAGATCAATGCTACTAATTAGTAGGAGTTGACAAGTATATATTCCATTTAAAGCTTATCCAAATCCATCTCCAAGTAAGTATTACGATTGGAAGGTAAAAGTAATAAAATCAACATGCATGTTATTTACTACGAAAAGTATAATTGACGCACTCTTCCTAGAAAATTGCCTGCAACATCTAAATGTTGAACTCAATGTGAAGAACCATAAGGATTTAAATGCCTCATTTTCTCATATTTTTAAGCTAAAGAAGATCATTTAGTGTCAAATAAAAACATCTATAAAAAATATATAAAATGACATCAATGAAAATAACAGAAGCTTTATTTTTACAACAGAGAAAAAACAAATTTCTATTGCAGCAAATATAAATATATATATGTACATATTTTTCATTACATATATTTATTATTTTATATAAACCCTATCTAAAATCAACTACTAATTCTAAAGAGCCTATAGTGGAGAAAGTTAACAGTTGTTCTTTTATGAAGCATGGCTATGATTAAACATTTATTTGTTATTATTAAAATTAAACTATAACTGTTTTAGAATTATTAAATAATTAATAAATTATATTAAATATCTATTATGTCGGTTGCTTAGCAATTTCGTTCTTTTATTATATGCAGCCTATAACATATGCATGATCATAGGAAAGTTTTAAGATAATTATCCTGACAATAAGTTGTTTGGAATTTAGTTTTTTTTTTTTTAAAGCTAGCACATAGCAATGAAAAGATGGAACTTGGTTATGGTGGTTCTAATTGCTTCATTTTTTCTACTCTATTATATCTACCCTATTTTCCTCTTTGGTGTATGCAGGAATCATCGACTAAGAATTCTCCAATCATAATGTTATTCTTTCATAATAAATGACTCCGACCCTTTTCAAGTAAACAAGCACATATCTTAATAAAAAGAGCACTAATGGCAAATGTTCCCCTAAAACAAATGCAAATAGATAAAATTTCTATTAGGCCCCGTTTGGTTGCTGGAAGATGAGGGCCAAAACCGGGTTATCAGGGTTAAAACCAGGTTTTACAGAAAAACATGGGCGTTTGGTTGGTTAAAATTATAATTTGGTTTTCAATTTCATCTTCCAATTTTGGTCAAAAATTGGAAGATGTTTCTTCCAATAAAAAAGTGGAATTCAAAATTAAAACCAGGTTTTGAATTTTATGACAGTTTTTTTAATAATATTGTGGGGTCCACGGTATATTCATCTTCCGTGTCAACCAAACGGACCATTGTCTTTCCAAACCACTAAATCAGGTTTTTGAAAACCTGGTTATAAGATAACCTGGTTATGCGACAAATTCATCTTCCCCAACCAAACGGAGCCTCTACACAGCACTAGCGATCTCTACTTCTGATCCACCGTAAGATGCAACCATTTTCATTCACCCAAACTACACCTCCCCTTAACTTCATCAAGTGCCCCCACACTTGACTACCTAAACATACACTCCTATGGAATAGCAGCACATGTCGAACCACCCTTACTCCTGGTTCTCTTCCTTAGGTGCTCCACGCACATATCCTCGAGCTTCTAGCTCTACCCCTATTTAACCTCCATGCTAAACCCCTTGCTAGCCCTTGTGATATCTTCACCTCAATGTCCCCCATAAGCCCACCTTACTCCGACATCGGTCATATGTGATCTCAACTCCCACGAGTCTCTTGACCATGTCTTGATCCTCCATGATCACCTACACCACTCTTGGAATGCACCGAGCCCCCACAACTCCCCTTGTTCAACTCTGCCTGACTCCTCGAGCCCAATGTTGCACCACTGCAACCCTACACAGAGAACCACCTAGACTCCCTTGCTAAAATTTGCATCCACATTGGCTGACTTAGACCCCATGAGTACTCCCTAGCTCATGTGCATACTTCCAAAGCATACTCAACACCACGAAAACACCTCTTTGAACCTTCTAGCTCAATATGCATACTCCCAGAGTATACTCGACACCTTCACAGTACCTCTTTGAACTTCCTGGCTCTTGCGCACACCTAAACAGTATACTCGACACCCTTATGGCACCTCTCTGAACTTCCTAGAGTCCTCCAATCCAATCATGCATGCTACCTCAACATGACTATGCCTCCACAACATTCCACCTCTTGTTGGTCTTCCCAGCTCCCCATTGAACCCTTGAAGCCCGACGCTTGTTCCCCACGAAATTGCTAACTACCTTAGCCAAACTCTAGATCCAAACACTGAGCCCCGACTGCTTCGACCCCCATGTCTATTTCTACATGCCTTTGTTGGTGAACATTGTGTTCTCGTGCACCTGGTGCACTCAAACCAACCCCTTCATGCATCCACGCCATCTCATACTCAATCCATGGATCCCTTTGCATTGCACAACCTACTTGACTTCCACACCCTAGCTCCATGATCCACCCAACCTTGTTGGACGCTGGACTGCCAAAGCCAACTCGGTTAGCTCTCCATAGCTTCACCTCTAAACCACTTCACTCATCTTCTTCACCCATTTCAATCGTATGCCATAAGCCTTTGTCCCTAGCCTTCCATCATGACTCACCTCCTTGAGCCATGCCCAATGACTACCCCTTCGGATACTTGACATAGATCTACCCCTTTGACTTGACATCCCCTTAGCACCATCCCAGAACACTACATCTTGTTTGCCATACTGGACCACCACAATCTCTAAGATCCTACCTCAATGCAAACCCCCACAACCAAGCACCCTGGATGTGCACCCAGTGCGACACCCAATCGCTACCGCACCACTTAGCTATCTGGCCCAATGACACATCCCCCACACAGCTAACCATAAGCCCACAATGCTCTTACTCAGACAAACCACTTTGCCTCCTACCGCTGGACTAGGTACTCCCCTTCCCCAGATTTCAAACTCTGGACAACCTCCAGGGTAGGTTTCCAACATTGACTCAGCTACTTCGCCTCACTAAGATAGGGACCCTTGTCATTACACCAAACCTCACCACGTTGTGTAATGGTGGAGCAACACTTCATTGCTCCTAAAGACTTTGCGTCACCTCTATCTCATCCTAAGACTAGGGGGAGGGACTACTTTGCTTCGTCCCTCTTGAGGGAGGTGGACTCTCCAAGCCACCCATCATGTACACCAGCACTTACCCTTCGCGGATACACCTCAACTCAGCTCCACGCCTCGCCTACACCACAACTATGCTAGAGGGAACATCTCGTAGCACAGCCCCAAGATCACACCTTGGCTTTATGCTTCTTGATTCAAGAACTCTCTTCCCCAACACTATTTTCATTAATCTCCTCCATAGATTTAATCAGCACCATCCTATACAAGAATGAAATCTCCAATGAACTGGTGAGGTCATGGAGTCTTCTTTCGTTGTTTCTCAAATCGTCCCTATCCTTTCAATTGTTGTGATCTGCAAAAGCTTTGTTTGAAATGAAGAAGAACTTTCTCTGGTTGCAACCCTCTCCATTAGCACCGACCATTAGCACCCATTTTAAATATCGAGATCAATGACATGAATCTTGCTTGAGTCTCCCACTGCATCTAAGATTGCCTACATAGACATCAGATGTGTGATTTTCACAAAGGGCATGACACTATAATAAAATGCCATCACCTGATTGAACTCGGCTCTATCGTAACCGTTGTTGAAGTTGTTGGCAAAATTGGGCGGCAAATTTAGAGGATCCTTAAGCTCGCAGAGGCCAGGCATTTGATTCTCTCCTACAACACCCCGCAAAAATAATAGGAGAGCCTTTGAATTGGGTTTTCCCGCTACAAAGAGATGTTGTGGCAGTGTGTCAGAAGGCTCATCACTTGATCGTATTCTTTGTTGCTTATACAATCTGTAGAGGTGAAAAGAAGATAAGCCAATTCCGATCCATTCTGATCTTTCGTTGCTCGAGCAAGACCCACAAAGCAAGAGGACTCCACCATTCTGCCATGATTAGTTGAGCCTTATAAGTACTATTTTTTCAAAGATGGCTATCCCTCCCCACAACGGTGTGAGATCTTCCTAAGAAACCACCACTCATACCTCTTATCCAACTATTTTTAGGTTGAGGGAACTTATTGTACAATTCCATTTCCATAGGCATTGGAATTTCCAACTTCAATTTCCTTTAAAATAAATAAGGAAAGCCACTTTTTTGTTTGTGCATGTCGCTCCATGTATGGAAACTACCTGCCTTCATTACGAGGCTGAAGAAGAGTTAACCATGGTGGTCATGTAGATATCACATAGCATTTTTTCAAAATATCAAAACATAATGCTAGCAAATGTCAATTTCTTGACATCTAACATCTAATATTTTTTTGGTATCTAACACGTTTCTCATACATGACAATTTTTTAGCCATTATGTGCCACAATAAATAAGCCTATTGGCTTAAAAATTAAATTAAAATTAAAAAATAATATATACATGATATAAAAAATATATTCACAAATCTTAAGAGTTAGAATGACTAATGGTTGGCGGGGGCCTTAGCCTAGTTGGCTAAATCTTCCCTGTTGTAGGGGGTTGGTCACGGGTTCTAGTCTCCCCCGTCCTCCTGGTACCGGTGGGTGTGTCGTGCCAGCACTACCGGTCACATTAAAAAGTTTACCCTATGCATTACAGTTTATAGGGGGACCGTGCTGTACCTGATTCTAGTAGTCTAATAAAAAAAAAGAAAAAAGAATGACTCGTGGTTTAAATTACATAATTTTTTCTTTGTAAGTTTTCAGTCTCATAGACCCTTATTGGTCTCCCATTGTGTTGGATAATGTTGTCCTTGATGTCACACAAATGTCATATCAGTCATTAGTCTCAAGTTCACCAAGCTCAAACAATCTGCAATGCAATCTACAGTGCCAACCGAGCTCACTCGGTCATCGAAGGAAATGTGGAAGATAGTGTTAACCGAGCTAACTCGGTCAACAAAGGAAAGGTGAAAGATAGTGTTCACCGAGCTCACTCGGTCAACGAAGGAAATGTGGAAGTCAGTCTTAACCGAGCTTCACTCAGTCTCTAAAGGGTAGTTTCCACCGAGCTCACTCGGTCATCAAAGGAATCATGAAGAAGTCAGTGTTAACCGAGCTTCACTCAGTCTCCAAAGCGTAGTTTCCACCAAGCTCACTCGGTTATCGCAGGAAACTCAGTACTTACCGAGTTCTCTCGACGATTGAAGGATTGTCACGAAGTTCGCTCTATTAATCGAGCTCAATCGGTTAACACAGCTCAGTCGGTTAACACAGGAATTATTTTTTGAACAAAGTTTACCGTGCAGGATCGGCCAGTATAGGGATTTGCAAATTAATTACTTCTAGCCGACTGTTATAATTGTTTGTTTAGTCAATAATTCGAGCCAACTAAGATAATCTGAAAGGTATATATGGTCATTCAAGTTATGAATTAAAGTGTGTGTGATTGTGAAAAAGAAGTTATGAATGCAAATTATAGTATGAAATGAAAAAGCGAATGTTGAGCAAAGTCTGATGAAGGATCAGATGTGTTGAAGGAGCTGTAAAGCTATATTTGATCAGTAAGGATCCAGTCAAGCATAACAGAGATCTGTAATTAGCAAAGTTAAGTTGTACATTATATCAGGTCACTTCATTGTTGCTTTCTAACCATTGTAACAGTGAATTCAAAATCTCTTAACAGAGTTGGTTTAACAGCCATTCAATAAATCCTCTAACAAGGTGACAGTTCAGTTGAATTGTTCTAAAGACCTCTAGCAAGGCCACTCCTAACAGGGTGATTAAATCTTTTAACAGGGTCACACCTAACAGTGTGTTTTTGTAACCTTTAATAGGGTTGGCTCCTAACAGGGCTCACTTCAGAAGAGTGAAAAACAATATCTAGTTACATTGGTGGTTTTTCCCATATTGGGTTTCTACGTTAAAACTGGTGTCTCTTATGTTCTTGATTGTTGAATTGCTCTGTGCATGATAACATATCAATTCTTAATATTTATCGTTTGCTGCATTATCAAGTTTCAGCATTTTATATTAATCAGATCAAGGGTATATTCAGACATCTTAGGGATTGTGGAAAGTTTTGGAGTAACTAATTCACCCCCTCCCCCCCTCAATTACTCTATTCTCTTTTCCAACAATTGGTATTAGAGCATTTGGTGCTTGCAAGAAAAGATGTCAAGGATCTAAGCCAAAGATCAAGATGTCTTACAAAAGAGAAATTCCAAAACTCAACAGAGATAACTTCTCCGCATGGCAAGGATTGATGAGACTTCATTTGGCTACTGTTGGTGATACTGGACTGAAATACCTTGAAGAAAAATATGAAGAACCTTCTGGCACATTGTTAGTCAATGACATTGCTGAAAAGAAGACTCACAACAATATGATGACAAACATAGCATCCGCTCTCAGTTATGAAGAATTTGATGACATTAAGGACTACAAAACTACCTTTGAGATGTGGAACAAGCTAAAAGAGATCTATGGAGGAGATGATAATGTGAGAAGAGCAAAAGCAGAAAGTCTAAGAGGACAATTTGATCAAATGAGGATGAGAGAGGATGAAAACATTGCAAAGTATGTTGAAAGAGTTAAAGCATGTGTGCGTGCAATCAGAGCATCTGGAGGTGATATCAAAGGAGAAACAGTTATAAGCAAAGTTCTCAAAACCCTGCTTCCCATTTATGCAATCAAAGTTTCTGCAATTCAGGAAAGAAGGTGTGAAGCAAATCATCAGATAAATCTTGAGGCCATAGTTGGAAGACTAACTACATTTGAACTAGATAACTTTGACAACTATGTTCCAGCCTCCAAGAACATTGAATCAGCATTTCAAGCCAAGCTCTCACTCAAGAAAAAAAACAAATAGGAGAAGGAATCTCAGTCAGAAAGTGAAAATGAATCAAGCCAAAGTTCAGACAGTGACCTCGAAGTGATTGAAGCTCTACTAGCAAGGAAATATTCTAGAGGCAGAGGAAAATATAAAGGTAAAGTTCCTCTAATCTGTTTTTCTTGTGAAGAAATTGGTCATATTGCAGCAAGGTGTCCAAACAAGCAAAACAATGATGAAAAGAAATGGAATAGCAAGAAAGACTTCAAATCATCCAAGAACAAAGGTAAGAAATCATGCTTCATGGCTGAAAATTCTAAAGATTCTGATAATAGTGAGGATGAAATTGTTTATATTGCCGTTAAAAATGATTCTGACAGTGATGAGGAAGATAAAATGGCACTTGTTTCTCATATAAGTAAGAATGATGGATGGATTATAGATAGTGGTTGCTCACATCATATGACTGGTGATAAAACTAAGTTTGATCAGTTTGAAGACTATGATGGTGGCAGTGTAAGGTTTGGTAATAATGAACCTCGTTTCATAAAAGGAAGAGGAAGAATCTGTCTAACCAAAGAACTTGTATGTAATAATTCCTATTGGGTTGAAGGTCTTAAACATAATTTTCTAAGTGTGGTACAGTTACTCAATACTGGATTCAAGGTGGAATTCATGCATGGAAAGGCAAGACTATTGAATGAGCAAGGAAAGCTGATAGGATCTGGCACCCAAACTAAAGGTAACTTGTTCTATCTAGAACTTGGTGAATGCTCATGTTTTATTGCTCAAATTGAAGAAAGCTGGTTATGGCATAAAAGGTTGTGTCATGTCAATTTTGATAATCTGGTAAAAATAAGCATATTCAAGAAAGTGAGAGGCATTCCTAACATTAAGAAACCTGAGGTTGGTCTATGCAAGAATTGTCAAATTGGTAAAATGGGAAAGACTAGTTTTAAAAGTAAGAACTATCAGTCTGAAGACATATTAGAAATTGTGCATACTGATTTATGTGGACCCATTGGAATAGAAAGCTATACTGGAGAAAAGTTTTTCATTCTTTTTGTTGATGACTACTCAAGAATGATGACTATCATGTATCTAAGGAATAAGTCAGAAGCATTTGAGAAATTCAAATGGTATTTGGCAAGAGTAGAAAAAGAAACAGGAAAAATACTAAAATGCTTAAGGTCAGATAGAGGTGGTGAATTCATCTCACATGAATTCAACAACTTCTGCATTGAAAAAGGTAATAAAAGACAGGTCTCAGCACCAGGAACTCCTAAACAAAATGGAATAGCTGAAAGAAGAAACAGATCCATCATGGATTGTGCAAGAACCCTGATGATAGAAAAGAACATTGCTATCAAATACTAGAAGGAAGCCATTAGCACTGCAATTCATACCTTAAACTGAGTACAATTGAAGAAGGATTCATTCAAAACTCCCTATGAATTATGGCATGGCTACAAACTCAATGTAAGTTATCTAAAAGTATTTGGAAGAAAATGTTATATTTTGAAAGAATCTAGAAAAGGAAAATTTGATGTAAAAGGTGATGAAGGAATATTTTTAGGATATTCTTGCAAAATCAAAGCATATAGATGTTTAAATCTATCCACTCACAAAGTCATAGAAAGTGCACATGTGAAAGTTGATGAGTTTGCAGAAAAATCTGAAGAAGAAAGCAAAAAGGTACCTAAAGATTATAGAATATTTATTTACATTGAACTAGATACTATACCAAGCATACCATTCACTCAAGAATCCTCAACTCCCAAGTCATCAGTAACCGAGTTGCAAAAAGTTCAAACCGAGCCACAGTAACATTCAGACATTACCGAGCAAGTGTCTACCGAGTCTGAAGCGCTCGAGCCAATTCTTACCAAGCCAGAACAACCAGAACATGAAATTGAATCACAAGGAGATAGCAATAAAACTCATTCAAGAGGCAAAGAACTTGTATTAGCTAAATATGTCAGAAGACATCATGCACCAGATCAGATCATTGGAGACAAATCTAAAGGAACCTTGACAAGAAGCAAGCTGAAAAATACTTGTTTACTTGCTAATTTTGAACCTAGAAGCATTAAAGATGCATTGGCAAATGATAGTTGGATTGAGGCAATGAATGAGGAAATAGAACAGATAGAGAAGAACAAGACATGGACTCTTGTACCCAGGCCTAAAAATAAGAATGTAATTGGAACCAAGTGGGTATTTAGAAACAAGTTGACCGAAGATGGTAAGGTATCCAGAAACAAAGCCAGATTGGTATGCAAAGGATACTCTCAAGAAGAAGGCATAGATTATGGAGAAACCTTTGCTCCTGTTGCAAGATTGGAAGGAGTCGGAACCTTACTTGCATATACTGCTCACAAAGGATTCAAAGTTTATTAGATGGATGTCAAGTCAGCATTCCTCAATGGAGTACTGGATGAAGAGGTTTACATTGAACAACCTGAAGGTTTTGTTGATCCAGATAAAAAGAACATGGTCTGCAAATTACACAAGGCACTGTATGGTCTGAAACAAGCCCCTAGAGCATGGTATGAAAGATTGCATAACTATCTTATTCAGATTGGTTTTCAAAGAACTAATGATAATAGTAGCTTGTATATAAAGGAAGGACCAGATAATAAGATTGTCTTGGCAAAAATATTTGTAGATGATACTGTTTTCACAGGGCATGATGATCTTTGCAAAGAATTTGAAATGTCTATGTTTGGTGAAATAAAATTCTTTGTTGGTCTTCAAATTCAACAAAATAAGAATGGCATCTACATCACTCAATCAAAATACATCAAGGAGATATTGAAAAAGTTTGGTATGGAGGACTGTAAACCTGTTGGAACTCCTATGTGTACTGGATTGAAACTTACCAAAGATGATGAATCCAAAGAGGTAGATCAAACATTGTATAGATCTATGATTGGAAAGTTGCAATACGTAGTTCATACCGGGCCAAATATTGCCCTTGCAGTTGGTATTGTTGCAAGATTTTCAGCAAAGCCAAGAGAAACTCACCTGATCGCAATCAAAAGAATAATGAGATATTTGAAAGGAACTGAAGATTATGGCTTATGGTACAAATTTGGAGGTAATTTGGATTTGAAAGTGTTTACTGATGTTGATTGGGCAGGAAACCTTGATGACAGAAAAAGCACAAGTGGAGGAGCATTCTTTCTTGGAAAAAGATTGGTTTCTTGGACAAGCAAAAAGTAGAATTGTACATCCCAATCTATAGCAGAGGCAAAGTATGTTGCTGCAACAGTAAACTAGTCAAATATTTTTTGGTTTAAGCAGTTATTGCAAGGAATGAAGATGGAAATCAAAGAACCAGTTGTCATGTTCTGTGACAATACTAGTGCAATCAACATATCTAAGAATCCAGTGATGCATTCCAAGACCAAGCATATTGCAATAAAATATCATTTTGTCAGAGAATTGGTGCAAGACAAGGAGACTAGATTGGAATATGTCCATACAAAGGAACAAATTGCTGACATATTCACAAAGCCTTTACCTAAGGATGCATTTTTGTATCTCAAAGGTAAGTTAGGGGTCATTCCCCTATCTGAAGTCCACTAAAAATGAGTTCTAGTGATGCATCAATGCATACAAGATTGAAGATCTATCTGTTGATGCAGTTTAATCAAGAAATCATTGCATATGAATCAGTACTAAAGGTACATTACAATTCACTTAACTTATGTTGTCTTTGGCATGTGTTGTCAAAGAGGGAGAGATTTACTGTCATATCCTTCTGAAGTTTGTGAGATTTGAAAAGTTTTCCATGAAGTCCCTTAACAGAGGGAGATTATTGAAAGAGGGAGAAGTCTGTTATCTTGTTGGATTTGTTTTCAAAATTTCATTCTGTTATGACATGTTGTGTTGCCATCAATGCCAAAGAGGGAGATTGCTGGATAATGTTGTCCTTAATGTCACACAAATCTCATATCAGTCATTAGTCTCAAGTTCACCGAGCTCAGACAGTCTGCAATGCAATCTACAGTGCCAACCGAGCTCACTCAGTCATCGAAGGAAATGTGGAAGATAGTGTTAACCGAGCTAACTCGGTCAACAAAGGAAAGGTGAAAGACAGTGTTCACCGAGCTCACTTGGTCAATGAAGGAAATGTGGAAGTCAGTGTTAACCAAGCTTCACTCAATCTCCAAAGGGTAGTTTCCACCGAGCTCACTTGGTCATCAAAGGAATCATGGAGAAGTCAGTGTTAACCGAGCTTCACTCGGTCTTCAAAGCATAGTTTCCACCAAGCTCACTCGATTATCTCAGGAAACTCAATACTTACTGAGTTCTCTCAGCGATTGAAGGATTTTCACGAAGTTCACTGTATTAACCGAGCTCAATCGGTTAACACAGGAATTATTTTCTGAATGAAGTTTACTGTGCAGGGTCAGCTAATATAGGGATTTGCAAATTAATTACTTCTAGCCAACTGTTATAATTGTTTGTTTAGTCAGTAATTCGAGCCGACTAAGATAATCTGAAAGGTATATATGGTCATTCAAGTTATGAATTAAAGTGTGTGTGATTGTGAAAAAGAAGTTATGAATGCGAATTATAGTATGAAATGAAAAAGTGAATGTTGAGCAAAGTCTGATGAAGGATCAGATGTGTTGAAGGAGCTGTAAAGCTGTATTTGATCAGTAAGGATCTAGTCAAGCATAACAGAGATCTGTAATCAGCAAAGATAAGTTGTACATTATATCAGGTCACTTCATTGTTGCTTTCTAACCATTGTAACGGTGAATTCAAAATCTCTTAACAAAGTTGGTTTAACAGCCATTCAATAAATCCTCTAACAAGGTGACAGTTTAGTTGAATTATTCTAAAGACCTCTAGCAAGGCCACTCCTAACAGGGTGATTAAATCCTTTAACAAGGTCACACCTAATAGTGTGTTTTTCTAACCTTTAACAGGGTTGGCTCCTAACAGGGCTCACTTCAGAAGAGTGAAAAATAGTATCTAGTTACATTGGTGGTTTTTCCCATATTGGGTTTCCACGTTAAAACTAATGTCTCTTGTGTTCTTGATTGCTGAATTGCTTTGTGCATGATAACATATCAGTTCTTAATATTTATCATTTGCTGCATTATCAAGTTTCAGCATTTTATATTAATCAAATCAAGGGTATATTCATACATCTTAGGGACTGTGGAAAGTTTTGGAGTAACTGATTCACCCCCTCCCCCCCTCAATTACTCTATTCTCTTTTCCAACACATTGGACATTAATAAATTTATCTTATCTTATCTTGCTTCAAAATTCAAGTTCAAGATAATTGTTTAATAAGATTAGTCTACTATTGACACAGAAGTAACTTTCTTTATTTTAATAAAAAATCTAAAATAATATATGATAAAATGGAGGTTGAATCAAAAAGATTTACATTAGATGAGAATTTAATTTAGGTTTATTGATTAGAGTTACTATTTAGTTTTATTTAAAATTTAATTTAATTTGTTAAAATCAAAACCTATTACTATTTATTATATATATACACATTTCATTTTCAATAATTAATATTATGATTAAACTGTGCTAAATGAAGATTTAAAATAAAATTTTACATTTATTTTTTATTTAAAATAACAATTACTAAAATTTGTAACAAAAATCTAGGTTTAAAAACTTTCTATTCTAATTTTAACTTTGAATGCAAATCACTTATATAAAATTTACATTATATTCATTTCATATTTTGCATGCAAATATTCTAAAATATATACTATAAAGCAACATTCTATTCTATTTTATTTATTTTTGCATAACAATGATTAAAATTTTAAAGTATTCAATTTTGATTTAATTACTTGGATTTATTAGAGAATTTTGATAAGATAGCTAAAAATTTACATAAATATTCTATATTTAAAACTATATAATCACAACAAACAAAGGTCTTACGGGTGAAGTATTTCTCCATTTTAATCAATAATTTTTAAATATGACAAATTATTTTATTGATTCATTAAAATAAAGCTAATAAACAAAACTTACATTGTCAAAAGAAAAGAAAAAGTAATATCATGTACATAATATTATATTAGCTTTTGTGCTTGCAACGATCAGTCGATAGGTGTTTACTAATATTTTTTAAAACTATAATTATTTTTTATTGGTAATATTATTGGTATTGTATTGATAATTAAAGAGAGTTATATTATAAGTGGTATGGCCAAATACCCTACTGCTATAACTACCCATTTCCTAGCCATACCTATGCCATTACACAAAATTTTAGAGTATGAACACTCTGCAAAAGACTAGACCACCCAACCCATATACAAGCAAGAAAAACAAAATAAAATAGGGGATTCGCTGAAGTCACCACCATTTGGTATTATTACTCCTTGAACCAATGTGTTGCTTCCTCGCAAGTAAAGGTTGGTATTGATCGATCTTCCATTATCGAGAAACCCTGCCTCCGTCGATGACACTTACTGCTTCCCTCCCCTTCTTCTTCAAGTAACAAGGCATCCACCCAAACTCCCTTTGATGTGGAAACACCCCCCTCCATCTGGTTCTTCTTCACTATTTGGTGGCGTAATTGTTGCCCTGGAGTGAGCATGCTCTTCCTCAGCATGGCCTTCATGAATCCTCATTTGTTCTTTATCAACGCATAGATTTTCTCAGTCTAGAACTCCACTACCTTTTTCCATCCTTGGTCTGCTTTGGGTATATGGGAACCTTGTGAATTTGAGGAGGGCCACACAACTAGTGGCTAAACCAAAGAATCCCCTCCATCAATTAGCCTCCAAGGCTCTAGACCCATCTCAATACCTACGCCTACGACAACTCTCTCGATTATGTTTTCCAGCCCCAAGAGCCATTGTTTATCCACACATGTTGTAACAACGTGACGAACCTCCTCCTTCAATTCCCTCACCATCAACACAAGCACAACAACAAAAAATGCCACATCCAGGTTTGATCTCATCTTCCAAAATGCATTCAGGTATTTGGCCTAAGCATCAGTTGCACTCCCTCCAACAAAGTCAGGTCATTGAAAACAAATATGTGTTTGAGACGCCATTTGATAATCTAGCCTTTGTAAGTCTGCATCTGAGAACTAGAGCCTAAAGTGAAATTTGCCTCCATATCTATCATGGTAGGAAAAAATGAGTATGACCTTTCTGTTTTCTAAATTTAGCTTCCTTGGAACTCTCTGGAACCAAAATACCAAGGAAAGAAGAGACTCAAGTTGGCACGCATGAAGGATCAGGTATCTCTACATGTCGTGGTATGATTTAATGCTATTGAAAGTAGGAATCATGATGCTTTCCCCTATAAATCACTTAGGATGAAAAGTTTCAAATGTGATTTAATGTGTCTAATGGCCAAACAATAATACTCTCTTTAATCTAGAACAAGGTGTCGCAGGTCCTTAAAGATTTCATATTGGCAACCCATTGCTACATTAGCTACCATATTGGCTAACATGCTTGCCACCCCATTCGCTTCCCAAAATGAATGAGAAACCTTAAAATCATCAAATTCCAGAAACAAGTCTCTGATCTGCTGGATATATTTATCAAGGTGTCATGCCTCCATCTTCCCTCTCTTAATGTCATTTATGATGATCTCTGAATGCCCTTCTAAATGGAATCTTTTAAGGCCTATTTTTGCTCCTAAGACTAGAGCCTCTCTGGCTGCATGATATTCTACAATGCTAGTTGTGTCATCCTGCAAGCATTTGGCCGCAAAAGCAAGAATATTGCCCTTATGGTCTCTTGCTACAAAAGTGCACCCTGATACACCTGGGTTTCCCCTAGCCAGCCCATCAAAGTTAATCTTGACCCATCCATCCTCTGGAGGTGTCCAAAACACCATTACCCTTTTAATAGTTAGATTAGCCCTAACAGGCCCATGAATGGGCCGAAACTTGATTGATGGGAAACTAGATTGAATATATGCATTGTGCATAGTGTAAACTAAGTGTTGAGGACTATAGGCTGACAAACTGACGATATTAATTTTGCTATCGCCCTCTCTAATCTCTGACCAAACCTTGGCCATTCTTCATCCTTGTCCTGGAAGATCCTTCTATTCCTCTCTTTCCAAAGCTCCCATAGGGTAGTAGCCAAAATAATTTTCCATACTAACACAAACACTTGTTTGTTCTTCTTTATTGGCCAAGCTTCTAGCCAACCTTTTAAAGTGGCAGTTAGTGGACCTGACCACCCAAATTTAGTTCTAATCAAATCCCATGCCTTTTACCCAAAACTATAGTGAAGTTTAAGATGGTCTACATTTTCTTCCACTATTTTACATAGGGGACATCTGAATGGGCCTTGGAAACCCATTTTTTTGTAGTCTCTCTCCAGTAAGAATTTTCCCATTGCCTACCAGCCATGTGAATGCTCATGCCTTAGGTAGGCATGCATTGTCCTAGTGCAAATTATTTTCCCATGGTATTTGATTATGAACACCTTCTAGGAGTTGATATCATATTTTGACTGTGTATTTCCCACTCTTGGAACCCCTCTAAATTAGTTTATCCCTGTTCTCGGAAGATACTAGCACTCTTTCCTTGAAGAGGTGGTTCCTTCCACTATCCTTGTGTTGCTTTGCCATTAATCAGGATCTCAATGAAATCTTTGACTTTGGACCCCCAATGTTTCCTAGTAGTTTCAATCAGATGATTTAAGAGTCCCATCTTATCTAATTGAAGGCCCCCCATCCCACGATTCTCTCCTAAAATTTGCTTGCTCCCCATTCCCTACTTTCCAGGTAAAATGTTTTGTAATTAAATATCTGCAATTCATTAGGAAATTCCAAATTGCAGTGCCCTAGGGTGGATCTATCAATGTCAGAATGCGATCATCCTCCATGATGTCTAGATATTTGGCTCTTATGATCTTTGACCAATCGTTGGTTGCCTGTACTAAAGATCTGCCATACTAATTTTTCTCAAAGAGAAATATTGAGGAAGGATCGGTCCCTTATCCCTGCCATAAATGAAAACTTCTCTCCTTCCTTCGATCCATTCCACAAGAATTTCCTCATACTTTGCGCAATGGTATGAATTATTTTCTTTGGGATCTTGAAACAAGTCATTGAGTAAATTGGCAAAGCCAAAATTGTTTCCCTTAGCATAGTTATCCTTCCTACAAAGTGAGCCATTGTCCCTTCTAGCTATCCATTCTTTTCCTGCAATCTTCAATCAAACTGTCCCAAATGTGCCCTTTACCTACCCCGCCAAATAGTGGCGTGCCCAAAAATCTCCTTGGAATTTTTTCTATTCTTACTCCAAAAGACTATGCAATTATCCTTTGGGACCCCACTTCTGTATTGAAAAATATATATTTTTGACTTTTCCCAATTGATGGATTGTCCTGATGCCAAACTGTACTCGGTTAGAACCTATTGCATAATATGTGCCTCCACCATCGAGGCTTCCCCAAAGAAACAAGTACCATCTACAAACTAGAAGCGGATAGAAGCCTCAATCCCTTGTGTTATTTGAATGCCTTTTCATGACCATAGAGCCCTCTTTCTTGATATTGATTTTCTTGGGACTTCTGCCAAAATGATAAACAAGAAAGACAACAACAGATCTCCCTAACACATTCCTCTGCTGGTGCAAAAAAAACCTTGGGTGCTACCATTCACTAGAACTGAAGCTATGAAATCTGAGATCATGCTCTTGATCCACTTCAACCAACCTTCATCAAAACCAAACCTCCTCAATACTTCAATCAAAAAGTCACTGTCAACTCTATCATAAGCTTTCTTGATGTCTAATTTGAGCATCATTTTCCTCTCCTTACTTTTGCTTACAATGCAAATTGCCTCATGGTCCACAATGATGTCATCCACTATGCTTCTATTCGGTGTGAAGCCACTTTGCTCCATGGATATGATGGAGTCTAACAACAACTTCAACCTATTTGCAACAATTTTTGTAATAATTTTATAAATTGTGTTACAGAGTGAAATGGGTCAAAATTCCTCATACCTTGTTCAGTGAGCTTTCTTTGGGATGAGGGCGATCAACATGTTGTTGAAATCTTTCAAAATGAATCCATCACTCTTTGACTCTTCCACCACCTCCAGCAATTCCACCTTCAAAAGCTCCCAAAACTTTTGATAGAAGAAGGCTTGGAATCCATTAGGTCCAGGAGCCTTGTCACCACCAAGCCCAAACACGATAGCTTTTAATTCGTTCATCTTAATTGGTTCCATAAGCATATTGTTATCTTCGTCAGAAATTATGCATGGGATTACACCCAAAATCTTCTCCTAGGCCCTGCTTCTTTCCACCTATTCCTCCTTCCAAAGTTCCTCAAAGGAGTCAACAACTTCCTTATTGATGATGTCCATATCCTCGAGTAGTACTCCCTATTTATCTTCTATGAATAGGATATGGTTAACATAACGTCTGACTTTCATTGAGCTATGGAAGTACTTAGTACTTCTATCCCCATCTTTCAATCGATTCGCCCTAGACTTTTGTTTGAAAAAAAAATTCTCCCTTTTTAACACTTCCTAGTACTTGCCCATCAAATCTTGCTCCATTTTGAAATCAACATCATCCATCCCTACAATCAATACTTTTCTATTCAAAGTCATAAGGTCAGCCTCAATACCTGCCCTCACCTGGAAGATATTTTTGTAATGAGTCTTGTTCCATTCCTTAAGCAAGGCCTTGAGATGCCTAAGCTTAGAGAAGAACTAAAAAGCAACATTGCCTTCTACAGGTGGCACACTAGCCCACTAGTTTTGCACTTTATCGAAGAAACCTTCCTCCTTGAACCACATCAGTTTGAATTTAAAAGGACACCTAATTGGGATGCCATCTTTTTGATCCACCAGAGAGATCGAGTAATGGTTAGAACCCGACAGTCCCAAAATTCTTCCTTTAAAAACAATAGGTAAAGGTTGTCATTCCCTTAACAAGAAGATTCTATCTAATCTTTTTTCAATATGAGAAAAACCATTCCTTATGTTTATCCATGTAAATTGGTCGCCTTTTGTAGGTACTTCCCAGAGCATATTATTTTGTACCAAAAGATGAAAGTCTTCTTCTACAGAAGCCAGTGTATGGGCTCCCCCCTTTTTATCTGCCAAGTTTAGTGTGGCATTGAAATCCCCTACAATCACCCTTATCTTGTTGCCCAAAGTGGCATAGAAGGTAGAAATCTCCCCCCAAACAACCTTTTCCTCCTCAGTTTTGGTGGGACCATACACATTGATTAGTACCCCTAAGAAGTTAATTGTTAAGGAAGAAAATTGAAAAGCTTACCAAAATCTATTCTTTGTCATGGGCTCTTCCTTAAGAATCTTGGATTCCATATATCCCTAGCCCCCCCAAAGCATTGATTACCTCTATAAAGAAAACTAACCATTTTTGTCTAACCCCAAAAACCTTTGCTGCGTTCTCTACTTCCATCTTTGTTTCCTGTATGTATACAATGTCTGCTTTAGCTTGATCAGGGGATTACTTGATCAAGTTCATTTTGTAAAGATCATTGCATCCCTTGACATTCCATGTAAGGAATTTCATGGTTTCCTAGGAGAGATAATGTCCCTCTTGTATCGCAAGTGGGTTTTTCTACACATATTCCATGCATCTGCTAATAATTCCAAATTATTTTTCCTTCCTTTTTTCTTCTGTGAACCTACCTACTTCTTTTTTACCCTATTTGATTCAGACTGAGAGATGGTGCACAAATCCATATTCCCCAAACCATCCTCTTCAATTGATTCACCAACCCCCAACAATTCCTTAGTCTCAGGGATCCCCCCAAGATAGGAGACCACCATGTCCAAATTCCTCTTGACCCCTCAGATTTTTTGTAAATTTGTGCATTGAAGTGGGGACAAACCCCTCCCCCCTTTCCTACAAACCCACTTTGTGTACCACCAGTTCTTCCATCCTAATCTCCAAGGCCTTACATAAATTCTCTGGAGCAACCTTCATAATGGTCTCCCTGTTGATGCCTTGCCAATCTAGAATGGTGTTTTCTACCCCTAGATAATCAGGTTCCAAAAGATCCATATTATCAACATCTTCCTCTTCCTATAGACATTTCATTTCCAAATCCAAGTCAAGGTTTGAGAAAGTCTCTATTGTACCTATGACCCATATACGTTCCTCTCCTGTTGTTCCTAAAGGGCCTGGATCCCTATCTTTCTTAGCATGCCCACTTTCTACCTATTCCTTACCTTTCTTTTTGTTCGTGCATGCTTCCTTCGAGTGAGCCCAAATTTTGTAGCTTTTGCATCAATTGATCGCTTCCTCGATCTTGATTTCTTGCCATTAATAACCTTCTGCAGTTCTGATCTCTATTGCATGGGAGAGCAAAGGATATGGTTTCTACATAATAAAAATCCTTGTGTATTGGCTAAAGTCTTTCTACTCAATGGCTTCATCCTCTTTGATGAAAGATCCCAATCCATCCCTTATCATTTTGAATATATCATTTTTCCAGTATTCATTAGGGAGGTTGTACAAATTGATCCATACTGATGCTTCCACCACCTTTTCTTATTTAGGGTTAAAATTAGGAACCCAATCTTTAATGAAGAAGCCCATTCCTTCCATCAGAAAAGGTCTATTAAACACAACCCTAGTTTTCTCCTGCTTTGACTCCATAATGATTAAGATGAAACCATTAGTTAGAGTCTTGATCATCGTCTTCAGTCCCCATGTGTCTATGATCCATTGTTTCATCTTAACCAAGGGTGGTCATCCTCCCCCCAACTTCATAAAGAAATCCCTTTCTCTCAACAAAGAAATCATAGATTTCCATTCCTTGGAGTCAATATGGATGTTGATCGCCTTATTGTTCATTGTCTCTAGAACATCCTTTGTTAGATGAGTAGCTCTCAGTTGCCTTTCAACCTCCCTTCTAGTCCATCTCCATCTATTTCCTACTAATCTGGCCTGGGAGGAAAAAGCTTCATTTTGATGAAAGGAAACCTCATTTGTGTTCCAGTGATCATCTCTCTGGCTCCCCCTACACCCATCTCGATTTTTTGTCTGAATCTTGAGTGGTTTCCATGGAAGCCTAAACCCATTTCACCGATCTCGGCCCTGTTGCAAATAGTATCTTCCACCATAGTCTCAAAACCTTGGTTTCCCTTGCCTCTCTACCATTTTTTGATTTTTTTTAGGTTTTAAACTATAATTTAATGTACATAAATTAAAGTAAAATAAATCTTTAATTTAAGTAAAATAAAATTGATTTTTTTATAAACTAAATCAATATTATTTATTTAATTTACCATAAATTAATAAATTATCATCTAAAAAATAACATGTATAAAGTGAATAGTAAGAAATAACTAAAATAATTATAAAAATTATAAACTAAACTAATTTAAAGTATGTTGCTTAAATATATAAATTAATAAGCATTTTTTTTAAAAATCTCCATCAAAATATTTATTATGAAAAAATAATATGTGAAGTATAAAAAGATATTGAAAAAATAGCAACTCCTCCCACAAATATCCTATTAGCTAAACTAATTTAAAAAATAAATTAGATTAATTTTAAAACTAAAAGTTCAATCAATTTTAAAAATCAAAAGTTGTCAATGGACCCTTGGTCTACTAGTGAATTTGAATGGCTCACAAAGAGGCCAACATGGATCAAGTCTTGTTGAGTGCAAGGCTTGAAGACATCATAAGGGATGAGGCTAGGATCATGCCCTAAGCGAATTTGATAGCGTGGATGCTCCCTACTCCTTGGCTCTTAGCTGAAGAGGTTTCAAGCACACATGGGCCTTTATCGGGTACCTAAAACTTGTTTGTGGATGACCTCCATCAAAAAAATCAAAAGTTAAATAAAAGGAAGAAAAACATGAGTTAAAAGTGCAGATAACAAGTAAATAAGTTTCTAATAAATAGGAAAACAAGAGAGTTAAAATTAGAGATAAATTAAAAATTAAAAATTAAATAAAATCTCATTTCAATAAATTAAATTATAAATAATTTCTAATTAAAATAAAATAATATTTAGTTTTTAAAAATAAATTACCAACAATAACTAATTAAGTTAAATAATAAATTAAAAAATAAGAGTTAAGAGTAGATATAATAGCTAATTAAGCTAAATAAATAAAAATATTTAAATAGTGTATGGCATATCTTATTGTTTTATAGTTATAAATTTTAAGTTAAATAAATAATAAAAACAATTGTTAAATAATTACAAAAAATAAGAGTTAAAAGTAGAGTTAATGAAAATGGTCAAAAAATTATTAATGGCAAGGGCTGATAATTTATAGGTCAAAGGCTGACAATTTTCCAACAAAAAAAGAACAAAGTTCCCACATATAGCCTATGGGCTAAAATATTCATAAATCCAAGAGTTAGAATGACTAATGGTTTAAATTTTATAAATTTCTCAAGCTTCAAGATCCAAATTCAAGAAAATTGCTTAATTAAAAGAATGTGAAATAGTTAATTTGTTAATAATTAGGTCCATAGTGAAATATCTTTTGAATAATGTTTTGGAAAATATATAAATTGCAAAAATTATATAATTATTTAATTTGTATTTATTTAGACTAAATGTGAAAATTGTATCTATTGTCGATGGGTCCTTAGTTCTTAAAGAGCCCATCTTGGATCAAGCCTAGTTGAGTGTTTGGCTCTAACATTGACAAGGGATAAGGTTGGGATCATGCTTGTCCTTGAAAATAAAATGACTCAAAAAGAACTTACAATACGCATAATCTCAACTTTTGAAGTTTTTTTGAACATAATGGCATGAGTGTAAAGTTGAAGTTGTTAGTCTTTAATTGGTCTTTGGTACCTTCCTAGTTTTTGGTTGGTCTTTGGTGCCTTGTGATTCTATGCTAAATTTAATTTTAAATTATAATACTTGCATAGCAATAAATTATTCACTCCTACAACAATTGGGAGACCTATCAAATACTTAATTGCTCTAAGAAACAATTAACATTTTAGAACCATTTATAGCAATTTATTTCTATCAAGATTGAGGGAGTTGGCCTACAAGACTGAGTGGGTTGCCTATTTATATGTGTGAGGGGCTATTTGTTAATTTGGGATGCTCTAGTTGTAATATATCCATGTAAATATTAGCTAACTAAAGTTGTCAATGCAAAATTCAATATACTACCTAATAGGTGGGAAATTTATTTGTTTTTCCTTGAAAATAATAATTAAATTAGACGTAAAATAAAATTATGTTCTGAAAAGGAAATTTTTACACCTACTCTTCTCTTGGCAGCCCTACATTTTCAAACTAGGCATTGACATAACAATAGGGGCAATTTTTACAAGTAACATGGATTAGCCTTATCAAATCCTCTGTCTTATTTATTTCCCTCCCACTTAAAATCTACTTGTAGAACTAAAATAGCTTTTCACAAAACTCTATTCTCTTTGTTGCATAATGCCTCACTCTAGCAAGTCCACATACAAACTATGTCCCAACGGAAAACTTTGTTTCTAGTATGATATTTTCTTAATAATCATTGGCATTGCAAGAGCATGGTCTTCCACTATTGTATGACCTTCTGTACACTAGTATAATGAATCCAAAAGGTAAAGGAAAGCCTCACCAAGCCTTTTGTCTGGCTCTATGCGCATTATTACAAGCATGTCTATAATGCCAATTGAGATATCTTGAGCAAAGTTCATTTGAACCAAAGAAAATGTAGCCAAGTCTTGAACAACAAACTTGACTAATTTGGTTGGATTTGGGTTGTTGACAACGGTTGTGTTCAATCCATCCACATAGGACAGATGGGATAGAATTCTCTCATTTGATGAAAATCACTCCACAAGCTCTATCGCATTATGTTGACATCTACGCTTCTTACCTCTAAATTGTTGGATATTTACCCAGAAATGGGTATCTCACTTACCTATGGTTTCATGTTTTTAAATGCAAGTTTTGATGTAGATGCCAATCTTATTTTGGCTAGTAGTCATTATTCAACATTTTTAACAAAAAACTCTATGATTATTTATTTTTGTTGATTATTTTTTTGAAATAGTCAAAATAGAATATTTAAATAAAATCTTCATATAATAGTTTGTAGATAAATGAACTGAGAAAAAATAGGTGCTTATTTCAACCCTCTTTATTTCATAACTTATTTTTAAATTTTAACCATCAACAAAAGGTGTCCAATAAATTTCAAATTACCATTTTCCCATGATTAAAAAATGACATGGGAATATTCAAGGAGCATAAATTTAAGCAAAAATTGCACATAAATAATGATATAGACACATAACGTAAGTTACTTGACTCTAAATTGTTATTGTGTGTCACATCTAGTGATGAATGCACAATGGCCTCATCCATAACCACCATTTTCTTTGGTGCCTCCTAATTGTTTATCATTACTTTAAGTTGCTCTATTTTTTTCTCAACTACATGTAGGTTGTTGCCCTCTATATTATGCTACCCTACATTTTTCTCTATTGTTACCCAATTGCTACCCTCTATTGAAAGATCTCCAACATTTTTTTTATATACCTTAGTGGTATCTACTCCATCCACCTTTGAATCGAGAGCCTCTAAATTCATAAGCTTCACCCTACCCATTTTCTTACCAGAATTTCTACCCTCTAAAGTCTCAATATTTTTGTTTTCCATCTCTAGGTCCTTGCCCTATAAATTCTCAATCAATCCCCCTTTCCCTAAATTATCACTCTCCAAATTGTTTCCCCAGCCTTTGATTCCCTAATCAATCCCCTTTTCCCTGAATTCCCAATCTTCAAATTACTACATCTACCCTCTAAATACCTAAATCCTCTATTCCTTGAATCCTCCTCCTTTAAATTACATGCCACGCCACCGCTACTAGCACATAAACATGCTCACCCCTTTTCTTATCAAAATTTTCTAGTGGAAACACAACAATAATCCCCATAACCCCCTCATAAATAAACCTTATCTGCAACACCATCACCTAAAAATCTTGCCAATGCATTTGTATTTCCCTTATTAGATATACAAATAGTATTTTACATGCTAGATCTTTCAAAAAGAGCTCAACCTTTAGAATGTGTAAACGCAATAATTTTTAGGAGTATATTCAGTGCTCCCCTTAGGATTTGTAACAAGGGCTTAACCGCCTTCTGTGTACTATAAGTTGATTAGTTGTATCAGGCATTGATAGATCAATCTTTTGGTGCAATTATAACCCCACTCTAATAAATGGTACCAGAGCTTGGTCACTTAAAATCTGCAGACCCTTGGGTAATGCTAAGGGGTAGATTATTAGAAATATATTCAGTGCTCCCCTCAGGATTCATAACAAGAGCTTAACCGCCTTATGTGTACTATAAGTTGAGTGGTTGTGTCAGGCATAGATAGATCAATCTTTCGGTGCAACCAAAATCCCACTCTAATAATAATCTGCAAAATCTTTATTCTCTCCTCTTCCAATGGGTCGGATCTTCCTCAAAAAATATTACACAACGTGTGAATTGGCCAACTTTTTGGGTGTGGGAACTTGCTCAACCCCTCTTAGTAGCATTAGCATTGCACTATGTTTAGATTAGGTGGTGCAGAGTGTGATTCAGTCTGAGTGGAAAACAATTTACCAACTACCAAAACTTTTTGAGATAGACATTACATTTTTTTATTACAGAGGCCTCTGCATTAATAGCATATTGGCTAATTAAACTATTTATGTATTTCAAAAGAATGTTCTGTTGTTGTCTCTTAATGGTTTCAAATCAGATAAGTACTAGCAATTGTATCATGGTATGCTTTTAAAGATAAATTTGGTCTCTTTTCAGCAATAGTGAGATGTTAAGAGGGAGATTATTGAAAACAGATTGATACAAGTATGATAAATGTGTTTCAATCAAATTATTTTATCATTGATGTCAAACCTGCTATTTTGCTAGTAAGAAAAATGCTTATATGGTTTAAGTACTATCACTTATTTGATTGATGAAGATGATTTGATCAAATGATGTAACAATAACACCTAGAGGAAAGGTTGAGTTATGATATGAAAAGAAGTACAAGAATCAACTAAGACAATGATATCATAGTGCATTGATAATCTACTTAAGATTGCAAAGGTTGGTTACACTAAGCAAGTTCAGAAGAACAAGTTAAAAAAAGTTTGTCCACCAAGCATGACTGAATGGATAGTATGTGTTGAGAAAAGTTAGTGCAAGCCAAGCAGAAAACCAATTCGAGCCAAGTTATAAAAGTCTATTCTAGTGTATCTCGAGTAAAACAAGAGATGCTAAGTAAAGTTTAGTTGACGGTGAGCACTAGTAAACTTTAGTTCATGCTGAGTGATTTTTTAGAGGATGTTGAGCAATGTAGTTTGTGTTGAGCATCAGAAGCAAGTTAATGCTAAGTGTCAGCATGATTAGAAAAATCATGAATTCGATGGATCTAAGCTAAGAAGTTTATTTTCTTGGATTGTGTGAACCAGGTAGAAGATAAGATTGATGAGTTGGTGGCATAGAATTCATGGTAAACCATTTTGAGGCTAATTCAAAGAGGATTGAAGGAAAAGTTTCTAGAAATGTAATAGAATCAGGGGTAGATTCATTGAATCCTACCTAATCTATCCTAACCCTAAATTGGATGATGGAGAATGAATGACAAAATATCTAAATTTTCTATTTATAGGGATGGCTAGTTAGAAGCAAGGGTTGTCATGTGCAAGAACGTAAGGAAGACAAAGAGTCTAGGGTATTGCTTCATTTAGTGACCTAAGTGAAGAGTCTACATTGTCAAGTTAAGCAAGAAGGCTTAAGGGTATGGATTCTTGAAGGATGAACAAGCTATCAGAGCTAAAATGTGTGTAAGCCAAGCATAATGGAGGACTAAAACATAGATCTGTAATCTGCAAATGGAGTTGTAAGTTGTTATCAAATCAAGCCTTATTGTTACTCTCTAATAATTGTATCAGTCTAGGGTAAATCCTTTGGATTAAGGTTGACCTAACAGTCATTTGTAAATCCTTTAACTAGGTGACATTCCAAGTGAATGGTCTAAAGTACTCTAACAAGGTTCACTCTTAATAGGGTGATTGAAATCCTTTAACAAGGTCACATTTAATAGTGTGCATTATAACCTTTAACAGGGTTGGCCTTTCACAAGGCATCACTTCAAAAGAGTAAAAGAGAGTAGCATGTTATTGGTGGTTTTTCTCAAATTGGGTTTCCACGTAAATCATTATGTCAAGTGTGTTCTTGAATCTATTCTATTTCATGTTTACAATTGTGCAAATTGATTTGACAGTAACCTACAAGTTTTAAGTGATTGCATAATCTTATGGATGCATGGATAATGATAAATGTTTTATGGGTTCACTAAGTTGTGAAAAGTTTTATTTGTACATTTGGACCTTGGATAACTAATTCACCCTAGTGGAACATTCATGACTTGACTTAACTATGTCTCAATTTTGAATTCAATTGAACTTATGATGAGCCATCTCACTTGATTTTAATTTTTTTTTCACAACTAGACAAAATGACAAAAATATAAAATAAAATGAGTAAATTATGAACTTTGACCATGTCAAATGTTATTGACCTCCCACAGTACCAAATTTAATAAAAAAAGGTGTTTCTCAAAAAGAGGAATTGCTCCAAGAAACCTTGATAGTCCCCTAAGTGTCAAAACTAAATTGAAATTTGTTGTTGGACTCATCTTGATTACTGCACCTCATTACTACTATTAGATTTTCATTTTGATGAAGTTCTCATTCTTTAAGAATTTTGGAACTTTACAAAGAGTTGGAATGGAGTGAAAGTGAGAAATCATAGGTTTATTCATCACTACCTTATCTATAAGGCAGGGAACTAATGTTCCAGTGGTGGTCCATAATTATTTTTTATAATCAAATTTGCTCTATACCAAAGTTCAAAAATGATTTTGTGTTCTTTATTTTTTATTAGCTATTATGCATTTTTCTAGGGGTAAACATCATTTATTAATACCAAAAATTACAATAAATTAATTTCTAGAAACTTCCTCACTATCACCACATCAAAAGCACAATGGCTAACCATGTTAGATAAGAGTTAAACTTATTTTTAAAATTTTCCTTCATTGTTGAACCTAGTACTCCTAGTCTTCTTAGAAAGACACATTGTCAGTCATGGCTACAACACATAGAGTAGACTCTACAAAAAAAAAAAAAAAAAAAACACTTACAAACATTAAGTGGCCAAATTTCAAAAACCCTAGCCATAAATTAAACAAAAAAAAACACAATTCTCCCCAGACACCCATCAGAAAAAAGTAGCACATAAATTTGTATTTATATATTGGAAAACCTATAAATTTGTGGAAATTTTTCTTCATCTTTTCTCCTTTCTAGAAGACTCCCACAACTTGAATCACATAACTTTCTTCCATTACAAGCATTTGTGGCCAAATTGCAAATAATCATGACATGGGCAAAAACAATGGAATAAATAATCCCTCCTCCTCAAAGAACCCCAAATTTTGCTTTAAATCCAAACCCTAAAACACAAACTAATTTTAGAAATATATATATTAACACTAGAATCAGAGGGTTTTCCCCAAATATCAGCACATCCCCAATATATAAGTCACTACTATGCCTTTCCACAACTTGGGTATTGCTTGAATGAGCTTCTTCTATGAAACCCTTTTGTCCCCTACATAGATAGAAGCCACTGTATGGGTCATTTTTGACCAGGTAAGTGGGTTACAAAGCTAGGAAAATTGAAGAAAAGCTCAATCTAAGCACTACCTAAACATACACAGATTTTGCACAAAGACAGCTATAGATTCTCTCACACAATTTTTTAGTTCTAAGTTGTTCTAGAGAAAAAAAAGAATCGATAAAACCCAAAACTTAAAGCTTGACATTACCCAATTGTAACTCTCCTTGTAATGAGCGAATACAATTTTATTTAGCATTAGTAAGAGAAGAAGAAGATGAACAAACAACAATGACCAATCGAATAACAATGTTAGATTAAAGATGAATTTTTGTGAATTGAAATTTCTTAGCAAAATGTTGGCTTGAGCTCTAATTAATGTGGTTCTAAAGAGAGTTCAAAAAAAGGACAATAAATACCATTAGGTCATTTTGAGTTGTTAACTATGGCCCTCTTCTTGGAAATTTCACAATGAGGTTAAAAAAGGCGAGGAAATAAATTACCCAATAGGGGAAACAAGATAATTGTCGCCCATGTATGCATAACTGCCACATTAACTATTACCTTTACCCCCCATTGGCCACCCTCAAAAAACCCTAGTAACTACACACAAACATGCCGAACAAAATCACCATGAACACCAATACTTGTTACCTTTTACACTAATACATACTCACTGAACATGGGCAACTATTGGTACAAACATGTTTAAAAGGTGTCATTTGTATTAATGAAAAACACAATGTTGTACATAAATGCATATTTATATGATTGGTTTCAAAATACAAAGTAATTGTATTTGTGTTCACTTTGGATTACATTCAAGTGCACACATGCATGGTTATAAGTGTATTACAAATTATTTAACATAAAAAAATGCATAGCTATTGGTACATAACTAGTTTTTTGGCATTCCCTTCTGCATATGGACCAGAAACAAATATGGCAGCTTATTGTTTTCAACCCAAATTCAATTGGTACCTGCATGCACAACTAATGGTGTAAGGCTTGCCACTTGAATTAAATTAAACAGATGCAAGAACAACAAACGAAATTAATTAAACAGGTGGATACAAAAAAAAGAAGGCACTAATAATATAAATTTTAATCCAGGAATTCATCACATGAAGCAAGCATTAAATGCAATTCATTGTATGAAATGACCAATCACTTCCCACCATAATTCAAAAATCAAATCAACAAATCATTCCTATAATGACAAAATTCCTATAAGAATGATACAATGCAACATTTTTATATCTTTGAAAATTCCACAAAAGGAAATTTTTGAAATGTGATATGATTTTTGGTTAAGGGTTTCTAATGATTTAAGGGTTTTGAATTTTGTTATTCTACTCAAGGGCCTTTAATCAAGAAATAAGTAGTGTAGAATGTCGATAAAATCATTGTTGGTTGTTATGTTCCTTTCAAATGTTTGAAGTACATTGCAGGTTTCTACAGAATATTGGGGTTTACTTTGAGTCTATAATTTTCTTCGACGTGTTTTCCAGAATCATTGCTCTAATTATTTTGAATAATTAACTAATGTTTTATAATAGCTAATAATAGTGTACATTGTTGATTATATCATTATTTTTTGGTGTACTATTTGTGTATATCCACAGTTTATACCACTCTTTGTATTAAGTATGGAGAATTCTATGTGTTCATCATTGTCTTCCTTGTACTAATTTTCTATAAAGTTCAACACCCACACATGCTTCCCACCAACCTCATTTGGAATAATAACATTTCCTACAACCTTTCTTATATTGTCATCCATTTTTTGGCCACCTTGAATATACTCATTTGTATACATCTATTCAATTGCAGTGCCTCATTCAAGTAACTACATGCTTTCTTAGGTTGTCATCAACCTATGTATTGTTCAGTTGACATTGACTGTGTGCATTGTTAAGTTCACATTGACTATTTGAGTTCTTTACTCATATTGATTGTATGCCTTGTAAAGTTGACATGACTTGTATGATATGTGAAGTTGACATTGATTGTATGCATTTATTGAGTTACTATTCTTGTAGGGGTGTGCATATTTCCATTAAAATTTTTTCTATGCATATGTGTAAGGATTTATCCATGCTTCAAGTCACATGCATGTGTAGAAGACTAAATCCATTATTCAACTCACAAGCATTCTATGCATTGCTCTAATTTTCAATCTACTACTTTCCATCATTGAGCTAACATTCTTTCCTTATTTTTTTTGCATTATCATGACATATCACTAAATCTCTATATAGTGTCAAGCATTGTTGTCATCAGGATAGTGGCAGTCGTAGACAAGTTCAAGAAAGGATAAAAGTACAATAAGTGCTAAAATTAGACCTCAATAGTCAAGGATGTCAAGGGGATCTCATGGAACTATTATAGTGTCTCCCAGTATAAGTTTGATTGATGAAAAATCTATTTGGGCTAATGTTGTAGGTACAAAAGTATAGCCTAATGCTACCCAACACTAGTGGAAAAACTTCCTACTACTGGCAATGGAGCAGAGGATGATAGTGTTGTAAATCAAGCAATATTGAGAACTACTCATACAAGTGCCAAAAAAATGGAATGAGGAGGACGTGGAAGCTGCTATTGCTAGCATTGGGAAAGAAAGGGGCTTAACTCATGTTGTTGCAAAGAAGTGTGGGATGCCTCCTTCGAATTTGAGGACATGATTGTATGGCATTACTATAACAAAGTCAAAGGGGCCCAAAATAGTGGTCTAAGGAAGAAGAATTGGATGTTATTCATCAGTGCTTCAAGTGGGCATGGGTGTGTAGGTTGTGGACTTGCAACAAACTATTTTTCAAATAACAATAGGGAGGTTTGTTCATTTTATAAATGGAATGCCCGACAGATCGTGGTGGCTTAGATTTAAATGCTTCCACAAGGACTTGGCCATCATAGAAACATAGGGGTTGGATACAGACAGAGTCATTGTGCTTCATCTAGTTGTGGTAAAATACTTCGATGAAAACTTGGAAAGGAGTACAACTACATATCTAGTTGAATTTGGAATTACGATGAGATAGGAGTGCAAGTAAGCCATAACTTTGGAATGAGAGTCATTGTAGAGTTAGGGGCCAAAAATTTCACACATACCATAGAAAAAAAGCAGAGAATGAATTATTGTTCTCTCATGTTGTAATGTTGTTGGTTAGTGCGTTCCAAATTTTTATTTGTTCAAGGCTAAGAGACACATAAAATAACATTGTCAATTGTGAGCTCGAGGCTTGCATGGTAGTGTAGGAACATGCATGGATGACAAAAGAATTTTTTTGAATTGGTTGCACCATTTTGCGTGAAAAATTCTTGATGAGGTGTCTCCCTCAAATAGGTTCCTTCTAATATTTGACGGTCATGGTAGCCACATGGGATGGAAAACAATCAACACAACAAGGAAACTGCATATGGATTTTGTAACACTTCCAGCTCATACTAGCCATTGGTGTCCATCATTGGATGTTAGCATTTTTCCACCATTCAAATGTTACTTCAAACAATTTCACAATGCATGGCTGGATAGTAACCCTCAAGTCGATATTGGTTGTGAAGAGTTGACAATGCTATCTAGCGAGGTTGCCAAATTGGCATTTACACTAAGAAATATAATGAGTGGTTTCTGTAGGATATGGGTTTGGCCTTTGAACATGAATGCGTTAGTGCATGATATTAGCCCAAGCTAGTGCTTCATTATTATTGAGGATGGTATAGACAGATTAGACACAAACCACAAGTAGTGGATCGGATGCAATAATAGTTGTTGCTGATGCAAATAATATTGATGCTAATGTTAGTGATGAAAATATTGTTGATGCTAATATTGATGTGTTTGAATGTGAGGGGGAGTAAATAGGTATTGAAGCCTTCATGAAACTCAATGGCTTCTTAAAAGAATCAATTAACACTTTATTTAGGAATTATGCTTAAAATAATGACAAGTTAGTCACCAATTCACCTCACATTGACCAACCGATGAACTAGGAGTAGCCAATAGACTATAACAAGCCAACAAGCCTTGACAAGACAAGAAACATTGATGTTGGACTAAGTTTTCCAACACAAGCTTCTCAACCAAATTGGCTACAAGAGGCTACCACAAAAATTGGGCACCTAATCACTACTAGGGAAGAGGATATTTTCCTTTTAATGTCATCCCATCCACACGTTCCCCCTAAGGAGGTCATCCACTACTTTGCAAATGGTGGAAATTAGGATGAAATTGGTAGCCAAAAATTTTCTCAGATACAAGTTGAAAGCGATTGTGATGGGGATGTAGAGTTCATACATTGCATGCCACTAGATGATGAATAGCACCATAGTTCAACCAATAGATTCCTATAGCTATTGATGCAAAAGATGAAAGCTTCTATAAGAGTTGTGTGAGTTGGGGCACTTTTTCTAAGTAGGAACTCATAGATTCTTACTTTCGATGAGTATGTTGAGAAACTAAGAAAGCAAGAAGAGACTAAGAAGCAGTCGGAGGCCAATGCACTTCACAAGAAGGAGAAGATTAGGCAGAGAAAAGCTGAAAGAGATGTAAAATATGCAACATATGAGATATTAAGGGCTAAGAGACAATGACAAAGAACCTTAGATGTTGTCGAGAAGACAAAACATGTTGTAGAGAAGACAAAACATGTTGTACAGAAGGCTGCACTAAAGGAGAAGAAGAGGAAAGAAAGAAAGGAGAATCCAAATATTCAAAAGTAGATTAGAGAAAACCATGGAGGTGCTACTTCTACAACCACAACAATTGTAGTGACAACACCAATGGAAGGATGTATAAATGCACCAACCCTAAAGCCAACTAGTATGCCTAAAATGTAGCTTCCCCCACAACATAGAGCACTTATTGATATGTTCAATGCTCTAATTCCCAGATTTGTAGATCTTGTTACTAAAAACGTGCAACAACAACAATTTTCACCATAGTTGGCAATAGATGCCCAAGACATAATGAAATAGTGCATAGTCCAAACTATTGCTAAGTTGTTGCGGTTGATTCCTATATTGTATACATCACCTAGCAGTGGAGAGGAGGAAGATCAGATTGGGAGCATGATACCTATTCCCTTTCCCAGTTTTATGGACAACTGATAGAAATTGAAGCAGTTGGGAGAAGTTCCAATTTTTTGAAATCAGTTAAGTTTTGTGATGTATTCAAAATATCTAAGACAATATTCTTTTGTATCATGAACTAAACCATATTGACATTACTATTTAAATTACTACTATTGTGCTAATGGTTCTATTGTTGGTCATGGTGTGATGTTATTTGAATACAACCAAAAATTAACTATTTTATATTTACTACTGTTATGCTAATTGTTTCATTGTTGGTCATGTTATGGTGTTATTTGAATACAATCAATGTCTACTTTGAATCAATGAATACAATCAATGGTGAACACAATAATCCAATTTATTATTATCATCAATGATGAAGTAACAATGCATTTAACTTAACAACCCAATATATTATTGTCATATTTGACAATATAACAATGCATGTAGGAAATCTAGTCCAATAGAAGTAAATAAAAATATTTCATCATGTCTCCCATTGAATGAGAGTCTCGAACAAATATAACTACTTATGTACTATAACTATTTATGCACTGAAATATGCAATGTATCTACTTAATAAATGACATATAAGCCAATGAGTAATGCAATGTAACTACATATGTCATGAATTATTTGTGATAAATAATAATGCACTATAACTATTTATGCAATGTGACTATTTATACAATAATATTTGTAATGTAACAATTTATGAAATCTAATTATTTAATATCCTTTTATCTTGACATATTTGTTCTACACTGCCAGTGAAATGATAATTGTATCACCCCATATGTACACACATACATACATACATAGATATGTATGCACATACACATACTTATGAACACATAATTATTTATGCATTCACATGTATGCATACATACATACATACATAAGTACATATGTACATACATACATATATTGCCACCTTTTTTAGGAATAGAATGGTTACATATGACTACACAAATTGAATAAAATATGACAACAACATACAAACGAAAAGGAAATAGATGGGTATTCATTGAGAACATGTAATATTTACATCCACATTTTATACTTTACAATTATAAGTATACCAAAATAACACAATTGTATGAAATATTAAATTAAATGCAACTATTTTAGTAATGCAATGACTATACAATGAGTAGACTATTGTTTTCACATTTTCATTCTGTGTAATAAATTATGTATTGTACCTATATAAGAAATGGCATGTGCAATGTAAGTATTGAAGCAATAAGATGTGCAATTTAACCACTTATGCAATGAAATCAACAATGTAAGTAGTTGTGCAATATTACAACACATGCAATTGTTGGAAATCTGATTGAAAAAGATCATTATTGAAGATCAAAAAAAATGTTTTCAATCATTGTTTTGTCATTGATGTCAAACCTGCTATTTGTAGGAATGATAATTTCTTATAAGATCCAAGTACTATCACTTAGTTGATTGATGAAGAGGATTTGATCAACAAGATGTAACAAGAGTACCTAAGGGAAAGGTTGAGTTATGGTTTTGTAATGAAGTGCAAGGATTAGTTAAGACAATGGTTAAATGTTGTATTGATAACATACTTGAAGATATAGATGTTGGCCACACTTATAAACATTGGAGGAATAAGTTGTAATAAGGTTGACTGCAAAGCTTAAACTAAGTTCATCAATGGGTGCCGAGCAAGCTAGTTGGAGCCGAGAAAATTCTCAGTTGGAGTTGAGCAAATGAAAAATCTAGTGTGTGCCGAGTGAATTTCAGGTGTCCAATGAAGTTCAAGTGCTAATCAAAGTAACATGTGGCAAGCATCAAAAAATCTTAATAGGTGCTGAGTGAACTTCAAGTGCCGAGCATCAATAAAATGTAGTTGATGCCAAGTAATACAGTATGTGTCAAGCATCAAGATTTCAATAGTGTCGAGCTACTGCATTATTGGAATAATTGAAGATTCACCAAATCTAAGCCGACATAGTGGCTACCTTGAATTTTGTGAACTAGTTCGAGGATAAGGATGATGAGCTGGTGGCACATAATTCTATTTAAACCATTTTTGAGTGAATTCAAGAGGATTCTTCATGATGTTTCTAGAAGAAACAAAATATGAGTTAGATTCAATGAATCCTACCTAATCCATACAAATTAAAATTAAAGGAAGGAAGAATTGAGTGGGAAAGGAAGTTCTAGACTTCTATTTAAGAAGTCACAGACCAAGAAGCAAGAGCTGCTAGAGTGCCAAATTGTGAAGTGGTTAGAAGGGTGTCAAGGAGAAGACATCTACAAGAAGGAAAAATAGAGCACTGAGACTGTGCTTCAATAAGTGGTCAGAGAAAGATGATTGCACTGGTACATTGAGCATGAAGACTCAAGGAGACTAAGCTTGAAAGGAGGGCAAGCTGTCAAGAGTTGCAAAGACTAAAGACCAGGCAATGTTATGAGTTGAGAAGTGATCTAAAATCTATAAGTTGAGTTGTATGTTGTAATCAGGTCAAAACCCCTTATTGTTACTCTCTAGCAATTGTATCAGTTAGGGTAGAGGAAAATCCTATGGACTTAGGTTGGTCTAACAACCATTTGTAAATCCTTTAACAGGGTAACATTCCAAGCGAATGTTCTAAAGTCCTCTAACTAGGCCCACTTATAACATGGTGGTTAAATCTTTTAACCAGGTCACATTTAATAGTGTGTTGTAGCCTTTAACAGGGCGGGCCTTTCATAGGGCATCACTACAGAAGAGTGAGAATTGAGCAGCATGTTACTGGTGGTTTTTCCCAAATTAGGTTTCCACATAAATCACTGTGTTATGTGTTGATCTTTTTATGTGTTATGCTTGCATGTTGATTTATAGTAACCTGTTGAATAGGATAGTTAAAACTTGGATGAATGAATGGTTTTATGGGCACACTTTACTTGATGAAAAGAAGTTTGATTAGGACATTTGGACCTTGAATAAATAATTCACCCTCCCCTCTCAATTATTCTAAAGAATTTCTAACAATTAGTATCAGATCCATTTGTTGATTTAGTTTCAAGGTACTGGAAGTAGGAAGATCAAAGATGTCCAAGAGAGAAGTACCCAAGCTCAACGAACACAACTTTGTTGCATGGCAAAGTTTGATGAAATTGCACCTTAGATCAATAGGTGATTATGAAAAAACCTCAATAGGACCAGAACATGTAGACCCAACTGGACCTCTTACTGTAGATGATTTGAACAAAAGGAAGGAGCACAATTAGGCAATGCTGGAGATTGCCTTTGCACTCAGTTATGCTAAATTTGATGATATCAAAGAATTTGATACTATATTCAAGATGTGGAAAGCCTTGACATATATCTATGGAGGAGATCAGAATGTTTAGAGAGCAAAAAGAGAAAGCCTCAAAGGAAATTTTGATGACATGAAAATGGAGGAAGGTGAGAATGCTACTCAATATGGATCTAGAATGAAAGAAGTTGTAAGTGCAATAAGAAGTCTAGGTGGTCAAATTGGAAGAAGAGACTATCAATAGAAAATAATTGAGAACCCTTCTCCCTATCTATGCCATTAGAGTTTCAGCCATTCAAGAGCTAAGGTGTGTACAAGGAAACACACTAACCTTTGAAGGAATTGTGGGAAGACTTACTGCATTTGAATTGTCCAATTTTGACAACTACAAACCTAAGAACCTTGAATCTACTTTCAAGGAAAAGCTAACATTGAAGGACACTAAGGAGGTGACATCAAACAAGAAGAGGAGAAAAGGAAAACATGCATCCAGTGATAGCAACACAGATGAGGAAGATGTGGAATAGTTGGATGCACTACTGACTAGGAGATTACATAGAGGCAAAGGTAAATTCAAAGGTAAGCTCCCTATCATATGTTTTAACTACAATGAAGTAGGTCATATTGCTGTAAGGTGTACATAGAAGAAGAACTACAAAGATAGAAACAAGTACAAGAACAACAGAGAAGATGATAATAGAGATTACAAGGACAAAGGCAACATATGCTACATTGTTGAAGAAGATTCTAATGAGAATGATGATGAAGTAGTCTATGTGGCCATGAAGGATGAATCAGATGAAGATGAAGCAATAGCATTGATGACTTGTGTGAACAAGAATGACAAGTGGATCATAGACAGTGGATGCTCACATCACATGACAAGAGACAAAAGTAAGTTTATTACTTGTACTCAATATGATGGAAATAGTGTTAGATTTGGTAATGATGCTCCATGTCAAATCAAAGGAAAAGGTTCCATCAAACTTACTGAGAAAATATCATGTGATAATGAATACTATGTTGAAGGATTGAACTACAATTTGTTGAGTGTATCACAGTTAGGCAATATAGGTTGCAAAGTAGAATTTGGAAACAAAACTGCCAAAATCTATGACACTGATGGAAATCTAATAGGAAAAGGTGAACAAAAAAAAGTAATCTATTTTACCTAGATATGGAAGATGTAACTTGTCTTATTGTTAGACTTGATGATGTGTGGTTGTGGCATAAAAGATTATGTCATGTTAACTTTGACAATCTCATTAGCATCAACAAGAAAAAGAAAGTCAGAGGTTTGCCCAAACTAAAGAAGCTTGAAAACATAATGTGCAAACAATGTTAGCTAGGGAAGATGACTAAGTCTAGTTTCAAAAGAAAAACATACACTTCCAAAGAAGTACTAGAGTTAGTCCATACAGACTTATGTGGTTCGATAGAAGTGTAAAGCTACCTAGGAGATAGATATATAATGTTGTTTGTAGATGACTATTCCAGGATGATGACTATTATATTTTTGAAGTAAAATCCTGATGCATTTCAAGTGTTCAAATGGTATTTGGCCAGAGTTAAGAAGGAAATAGGTAAGAGTCTGAAATGCCTAAGATCAAACAGAGGAGGTGAGTTTACATCAAAAGAATTTGAGATATTTTGCAATGAAAAAGGTATCAAAAGGCAAACACCAGCACCAAGAACTCCACCTCAAAATGGCTTTGCTGAAAGAAGGAATAGATCAGTGATAGATTGTGCAAGAATCTTGATGATGGAGAAAAATTTTTCTCTAAAGTACTAGAGAGAAGCTATAAGTACTGCTGTTTACACCCTGAATAGAGTCCAAGTCAAGAAAGGTACAAATGCAACACCTTTTGAATTGTGGTATCGTCACTCACCTAATGTAAAATATTTCAAAGTATTTAGTTGTAAATGCTATATTCTTAAAGACCCTAGAAATGGAAAGTTTGATGCAAAGAGTGATGAAGGCATATTCCTTGGATACTCCACTAGAAGTAAAGCATACAAGTGTTTGAATACTAACACTAACAAGATTGTGGAGAGTGCAAATGTAAATTTTGATGAGCATGCAAAAGTCCAAGTTGATGAGTCCAAGCAACTAGAAGATTATAGATCTTTTGTATACTTTTATGAAGGAATGGTTGTTGAAGACAGTGTTGCCAATCAAGTTGGGAATCAATAACAAATCTTAGTATCAGCTGAGTCACAACTAATGAATGTCAAGTTGCATTCAGAAGCCGAGTTGCAAAATGTATGAAATGCACATTCTAACTCTTAAAATAGTATACATGAAAGAGATTATGAAATATCAGAAGGAGAAGAGCAAAATGACTCTGAAGCTAAAGCTTCATACATGGAAAGAAGGATAGAACCAAGATTAGCCAAGTATGTAAGAAGACATCACTCTGCAGATCAAATCATTGGTGACAAGGATGCAAGACCAATGACAAGGAATAGATTAAGGAATGAATCATGTTTGCTGAGAAAGATTGAGCCCAAAACAATGAAAGATGCTCTACAAGATGATGACTGGTATAAAGCTACAGAAGAGGAGATAGATCAGAAAGAGAAGAACAAAACCTAGACCCTAGTTCCTAGACCAGCTGACAAGAATGTAATTGGTACGAAATGGGTGTTTAGGAAAAAACTTGATAAGAATGGTGAGATAACAAGAAACAAAGGCAAACTAGTTTGCAAAGGCTATGCACAAGAAAAAGGACTAGATTATGGGGAAACATTTGCACCTGTTACAAGAATGAAAGGAGTTAGGACATTACTTGCATATGTTGCCTACAAAGGTTTCAAAGTCTACCAAATGGATGTAAAGTCTGCTTTTCTAAATGGTATACTGGAAGAGGAAGTTTACATAAAACAACCAGAGGGATTTTTTGATGACAACAACAAGGATATGGTATGCAAACTGCATAAGGCACTTTATGGTTTAAAACAAGCACCTAGAGCATGGTATGAGAGACTGCCCAAATATCTTGTGAAGATAGGATTTGAGAGAATAGATGACAACAACAACTTGTAAATCAAGGTAGAAAAAGGTAAAGACATTTTGATATCAAAAATATTTGTTGATGATATAATATTTGGAGGAAAAGATGTTCTATGCAAATATTTTGCTGATCAAATGAAACATGAGTTTGAAATGTCAATGTTTGGTGAAATCAAGTTCTTTATTGGATTGCAAGTACATCAATTGAAGCATGGCATATTTGTGACCCAATCCAGATACATCAAGGAGATACTCAAGACATTTGGATTAGAGGATTCAAAACTAGTTAGCACACCAATGGTGATAGGACACAAGTTATCCAAGAATGATGAGTCAGCTGAAGTGAATCAGACATTGTATAGATCAATGATTGGAAATTTATAGTATGTTGTACATAGTAGACCAAATATTGTATTAGCTATTGGAATAGTGGCAAGATTTTTTGCAAATCCAAGAGAAAATCATCTGATGGCAGTAAAGAGAATACTGAGGTACCTAAAAGGAACTGATGACTTTGGTTTGTATTGCAAGAGAAGTAAAAAGTTTGAAAAAAGAGCCTACATTGATGCAGATTAGGGAGGTAATATTGATGATAGAAAAAGCACCAGTGGATGAGCACTTTTCTTGGGAAAAAGTTTGATTACATGGACCAACAAGAAACAAAGTTGTACCGCACAATCTATTGCAGAAGCAAAATATGTTGTAGCTACTATCAATTGCACCAATATTGTATGGATCAAACATTTGTTGCAAGGTATGAAGGAAGAAGTGAATGAGCCTGTGATAATTTTTTGTGACAATACAAGTGCTATCAACATATCAAAGAACCCTGTAATGCATGCTAAAACCAACCACATTGCAATCAAGTATCACTATGTAAGAGAATTGGTGGAAGACAAAAAAGTGAAGATGGAATATGTTAGCTCAAAGGAATAGATTTCTGACATCTTCACAAAAGAACTACCTAAAGATGCTTTTGAGTATCTTAGAGGTAAGTTAGGGGTGATACCCCTAGCCAAGGCTACTTGAAGTAAAAACAAGACTGCCCTGCATCAGAGGAATTGATTGTTGAAATATTACACACTGATGCAGAGGATATTTACTTTAGGATTCATGCCTAAAGTAATTGAAGTAATGAAGTTCCAAATTAGTCAAAAGCAAGGTGATAGAGAGAGAAATTGAAAGAGCCTACAAATTCTACACTTGCATGTCAAGATGCTAAGATAGTATGTCTTTCGCATTGTTGTCAAAGAGGGAGAAATGTCAAGAAACTGATCAATAGAAATTATCAACAGTTGAGGGAGAAGATGAAGAAGCTAATTAGAAAAAAAAATAGAAGGAGATGAGCAATGCATATAGAGGGAGAGAAGAAAAGATCAAGGATACAACAGCTAAGAGGGAGAAGCTGAAATGAAACAATCAGGATAGTAGATCAAAAAGTGGGAGATGTGAAAACTGATGGTAACATAATTACTTTTTGGCATTTGACTTACTGTTCTAACCTAGTTAGTATTTTGGTAACTTGGTTAAATAGTTTGGTTTGAGGGTTGATCAGTTTGGTCTGCCATTAATGCCAAAGAGGGAGATTGTTGGAAATATGATTGAAAAAGATCATTGTTGAAGATCAAAGAGGGAGATTGTTGCAAAGAAGTAAGTTGATTGATAAAGAATTTTTTCAATCATTATTTTTTCATTGACGTCAAACCTGCTATTTGTAGGAATGACAATTGCTTATAAGATCCAAGTACTATCACTTAGTTGATTGATGAAGAGGATTTGATCAAAAAGATGTAACAAGAGTACCTAAGGGAAAGGTTGAGTTATTGTGATGAAGTGCAAGGATTAGTTAAGACAATGGTTAAATGTTGTATTGATAACATACTTGAAGATATAGAGGCTAGCCACACTTAGAAACATTGGAAGAATAAGTTGTAATAAGGTTGATTGCAAAGCTTAAACTAAGTTCATTAGTGGTTGTCGAGCACGCTAGTTAGAGCCGAGCAAATTCTCAGTTGGAGCCAAGCCAATGAAAAATCTAGTGTGTGTCAAGTGAACTTCAGGTGCCAAGTGAAGTTCAAGTGTTGAGAAAAGTAACAGGTGCTAAGCATCAAAAAATCTTAATAGGTGTCAAGTGAACTTCAGGTGCTGAGCATCAGTAAAACATAGTTGATGCCGAGTAACATAGTATGCACTGAGCATTAGGATTTCAATAGTGTCGAGCTGCTGCATTAATTGAAAATCAAAGGTCCACCAAATCTGAGCCGACATAGTGGCTACCTTGAATTTTGTGAACTAGTTGGAGGATAAGGATGATGGGCTGGTGGCATAGAATTCTATGTAAACTATTTTTGAGCGAATTCAAGAGGATTCTTCATGATGTTTCTAAAAGAAACAAAATATGAGTTATATTCAATGAATCCTACCTAATCCATACGAATTAAAATTAAAGGAGGAACGAATCAAGTGGGAAAGGAAGTTCCAGACTTCTATTTAAGAAGTCACAGACCAAGAAGCAAGAGCTGCTGGAGTGCCAAATTGTGAAGTGGTTAGAAGGGTGCCAAGGAGAAGGAAAAATAGAGCACCGAGACTCTGCTTCAATAATTCGTCAGAGAAAGATGATTGCACTGGTACATTGAGCATGAAGACTCAAGGAGACTAAGCTTGAAAGGAGGGCAAGCTATCAAGTGTTGTAGAGACTAAAGACCAGGCAATGTTGTGAGTTGAGAAGTGATCTAAAATCTATAAGTTGAGTTGTATGTTGTAATCAAGTCAAAACCCCTTATTGTTACTCTCTAGAAATTGTAGGGTAGAGGGAATTCCTATGGACTTAGATTGGTCTAACAGTCATTTGTAAATCCTTTAACAGGGTGACATTTCAATTGAATGTTCTAAAGTCCTCTAACCAAGCCCTCTTCTAATAAGTTGGTTAAATCCTTTAACCAAGTCACATTTAACAGTGTGTTGTAGCCTTTAACAGGGTAGCCCTTTCATAGGGCATCACTTCAAAAGAGTGAGAATTGAGTAGCATGTTACTAGTGGTTTTTCCAAATTGGGTTTCCACGTAAATCACTGTGTTATGTGTTGATCTTTTTATGTTTTATGCTTGCATGTTGATTTATAGTAACCTGCTGAATAGGATAGTTAAAGCTTGGATGAATGAATGGTTATATGGGCACACTTTACTTGATGAAAAGAAGTTTGATTAGGATATTTGGACCTTGAATAACTGATTCATCCCCCCTCTCAGTTATTCTAAAGCATTTCTAACAGCAATTACATATGCAATGAAACTAATTAGTAATGCTACTTTGAAATGAACCAATATAAACCAACAAAAAACAAAATAGTTCAAAAAATTCAATCGATTTCATAGCCTTAGTAAATTCAAGAAGACTTTACCTTTATAATTTATATGGAAGAGAAACCAATAGAAATCAATATAGTTGAGGACTTTCAATTAGTTTCAAATTGTTGCCCTATCATACAAGGCTACCTACCAATAACAGAATTGTTGAAACAACATATATTGGTGTGGTACATGAAATTTGAAGTAATTAAAAAGAACAATAAATTAACTAGAAATACTATGATTTCCCAAAATATATGGAGTGTACATAAACACAGTTAAGTAATATTGAAATGATAGTGTTGAGAAACACATATACATGGACCTTTAACAATCAACAAGCATGTTGAAGTCCTCACTGCCTCACATAACTGCAAATTGTTTAAACAACACGAAGAAGCAACAATTTTAACTGGAATATATCATTCATATACTATAAGCATTGTAATCTTACACTTACATTAATGTCTACACATAAATCCAAATAAAATAAGTATACTAGAGATACAAGCATTATAAGGTTAAGGTAATGTTGTAAGGCTCACCAATAAAATTATTATTAACATGGTATGTGTATGTAAACATCAAATTGACATATGACTGACTGAATTAAATAATATGCATGCATGTCAACACATACATATATACATTCATATACACACATACACATAGAATTGCAAATTTTAATTTCATCAATATATGCATACATACATAAATACTCATCCATGCAGAACAAATACATATGTATGTACTTATGTAGATGCACATAGAGAACTGGAAAGTTCAATTGCACATATTTGCACATACATACATAAATATGCATCCACACATACATGTACATACGTACACACACACATACATGATTGAAAAGTTTAATTACACACATATATACATACAGACATATGCATCCACAAGAACACATACAAACACATTTATAGACATTCATTTTCATTATATCCCTTGTGAAGCATGAATTGATTGCATGCATGATAAAGTTGACATTGATTATAAGCATTGACAAATTGGCATTCAAATAATTAAAGTAAAACATTATAAATTTGCAACATTACATAACTGTAAAAGTTTTCATTACATAACAACGAACTAAAGTTTAGTTTCTACACATACAAATGAAACAAAAAATATTATTTATATATGTATGTGTGTGTGTATATATATGTATGTATATATGTATGTATGTATGTATGTATGTATGTATATATACATACACATACATATATATGTATATGTGTGTGTGTGTGCACACATACATACATACATATATATATATATATATATATATATATACTTTTATTTATTTTTATACATATATATGTATGTATGTATGTATGTATATACATACACATACACATACATATATGTGTATATGTGTGTGTATGTATGCATGTATATATACACACACATATATATGTATATGTGTGTGTATGTATGCATGTATATATACACACACATATATATATACTTTTATTTATTTTGATCGGTAATAAATATATATTATTAAATGGAAAGAGAAATTACATGAAGATCATAGCCTCATCTAAGGCCATCAGACACCCAATATAACCTCTTCAAACCCACAAATCCATAGCACCCTCATAGTGTCTACCTAAACACAAAAGCAATTCCAAGAATACTATCAAAAGAATTCCAACACTACCAACAACCTCCTACTCATAGGTACACAACCATATCATGCTTTTCTAAATTTGTTTCCCTTTGTATGCAAATGGAGAGTCATATCAAAAGACACCATCTTTTCCTTCCTTCTCCCTTGCCTTTAACAATGTGCCAACCCTCTTCCATTTGAGTTGTGTCTGTATGCCAATCCATAGAAGAATCATGAGTTTGCTCCTCCACAAAATCCTCTTGGGCTTTCTCATCTACACATTCATTCTGTTGTTGGGGAGACACACCTTTCTACTTCAAATTTGTCCAAATCACATGTTCCAACTAGATTTTTTTTCTCTTTTAAAGTTGAAGTAGTAGCCCCATCATTCTCCACTACCTCCTCATCGCCATTTCGCTCATCCCTAATGTTACTAAATTTTTCTTCAGTCATCACCTTTGAGGGAATTTATTTTTTCTCCCTAGAGACAACTTGTGTGAAACTCATTTGATGCTCTTCCCTCCTTTCCACTATATAGTGGTGGGCTTCAACATCCTTCCATCACGTCATTGGTTTCCAAACTCTTCCCTTATTTCATTTCGCTGCAACATGTCTAATCTGAAAATAAATCCTACATTTGAAGGGGATCCCTTCATAATCCACTGGTTGGATCCAACTACCTTTTAAAGTCTTAATCACAATCTCATCTAGGAGTATCGCCACACTTTCCATTTTCATAAGAATTTGAGCATAGGTAGAGTGAAGTAGGTTTGATGATCCTTCATCAATCATTATAAATTTTCCTAAAGCATCCCCTACTACTTCAAGACAAGAATCAAACCAAAGATGTAAGGGTAAATTGGGTAGCCTTACCCATACATGAAATTTCTCAAAAACTTCCTTAGCTAGATTGAAATCTGGATACCATGGTTTTAGCATCAAAGGGAAAAAAAAAATTCCAACACCATTGATAAGCACACAAGATCCTATTTATATCTTTTGCAAGTTCAAAACCAACAATGAAAAAACCTTTGGATGTAGGGTAGATCTACACATAACCTTCCATAATTGACTTCCAATATTTTGAGATCCATTTGTGAAGATTTGTAAAGCTTGGCCAAAAGCCTTTGAATCACCTAATCAAACCAAGCTCAACAAAAACACCAATATGACCTCTTCCTCCAACTCTACCTCCAACACTACAAAGCAAGTCATTTGTGATGGAGAGATGGATTTCAAAGTATGTGCTTCCTATCAAAGCTTAGTTGAACCCACACTCCGATCACATTTTTGGACACCATCTGCCTTCATCTTCGGCTCTAATGGACAAGCCCTAACTTCTACCTCGATTTCCACACGAGATGGACCATAGTCCTCAAAACCATAGAAGTTTGGGCATTTCATCCTCCATTGGAGATACTTAGGGTCCAAACTAGTTGAAGTGGGATTGCAAGAAATGAACTCACTGCCATTGTCACATCGTCATGGATTGTCTCCATGATAGGCATATTCATTTGTAGAAAAAGAAGAAACCCTAGCCTCCATTCGTCCTCCGTAGTCACACACCATTTTTATCATTTGTATATATATGTGTGTGTGTGTGTGTGTGCGTATGTGTATGTGTATGTGTATGTGTATGTGTATGTGTATGTGTATGTGTATGTGTATGTGTATGTGTATGTGTATGTGTATGTGTATGTGTATGTGTATGTGTGTGTATATGTATATATATGTATATGCATATATATGTATATATATATACACATATATACATATGTATACATATGTATATACATATACATACATATATAACATATATAAATATAAATATACGTACAAATATATCATATACAAATATAAATATAAACACACACACACACACACACACACAAGTCTGTATCCACACAAATATATACAAACACATTTAGACACATTCATTTCCATTATATCCATGACAATGTAGTGCCTGCCCCTAAGTCGCATTTTTGCTGTCATTGTCAAGCTCTTTTGGAGCTAGTTTCATGTTGATGGTTAGCAACATTGTTTTGAGACTATTAGATATTGTGCTATGGATTCAGTTTATTATGTGATCAGATTACTTAGACTCTACATTTCATGTATGTATGATGATTATTTTTAGTGTTCGAAATTATTAATGATGATTAGTAAGATGATTTATTACCACATGTGTTTTCTTATGGATATTTACCCCATACTTGCATGTGTATGGTGTGTGTGTTTGTTTTGCGTGTTTGCTTTTGTATGGCGTGTTTGATGTGGTTAAGGAAGGGAGTCGTAGTCACCTGCTAGTCGGGATCTACATGATGCACCACTTCCTGCCATTTCCTATTTAGTTTAGTATATATTGTGCTTATACATGCATGGTTTTATGCAAGTTGCAGGTACTGGGTATCGACTTCCCTAAATTGCCAGGATGAGCATACCCTATCACATCATCTCAATGATAAGAGAGGGGAGATAAATTCTCAAGTCCAAATCCCAACACTTTAAGCCATTTGTTCTAATTGAAAAATTAGGACAAGTATCTAAGTTGAGTACCCTCCGAATACGTCAGATGACGTAATTCGTGATATTAACCCTTGGTTTGATTTTGTATGTATTTTGGCTATGATGGATTTCTGTATTTTATCTTGAGAGTCTTTGGAGTATTTTTCTATTAATTAAGCCTAATTAAAAGATTTAATTAATGGTTTAATTTAATGGAAAATTAATATCATATTTTAATATTTATTTTATTTAATTAATTAAATAAAATAATTAAATTTGGAAATAAGTTATAAGTTTAAATTTGGAATGTGACAATATTTATTTTAATAATAATATATTTAGTGTTCATTTTCAAATAAATGACTAAATAATATTATTATTAAGCTAATAAATATTTTAGCAAATTAAGATTTGAAAAATGAAATTTAAAAGTGGAAAATATATTAAAATTATTAAAAGATTCTAAATCTCATGTGATTAAAATATAAATATATTAAGATTGAAAAGTGGAATTATTAAAGTTAGTGCATGAGATTTAATAAATTAATTAATTAAATTGGAAAGAGTAAATTAATTATTATATTAATGATTGAGCATTATTTTAATATTTGCTCACATAGGAGTTGGCAAATTCTCAAGAGTTGTCATGTAGACAACACAAGGGTTTGCACTCTAAGAATGCATAAGTTGTCTACACTTAGGAGTTAGCATTTTATTTGAGCACATGGTGTCTACAATCTTAAGACTTATCTAGAAGGTTGGAGAAGACTCATGCTTGGTTGTAATGCTTATCTTCTAGTTATTTCTAGACACACTCTAGATGCATCTTAGAGGCCTTTAAATAGAGGCTCTCCTAGTGTGTTTGGATAAGCTGAATGAAAGCTACAAGCTACAAGCTTAATGGAAGCTACAAGCTACAAGCTTAATGGAAGCTACAAGCTACAAGCTTCAAGCTAAAATAGAAGCTTCAAAGCTTACATGCAGAAGCTCATATGCTCATATGTTTCTACATGCTCTTATGCTTCTTCAAGCACTTTTAGTCACGTGAGAATTTTGGTTGGCGTGGATCATGGAGGAATTGCGAATGTTGGAGAAGGAAGGGATTTTCTATGGACTTTTGAGGCATGGCAAAGTTAGCATCAATGTCCAGGTGCACTCGTGATATTCACATACTCTCTTTGCATTATTTCTCCTCGTGTCTTCATCGTGTTTGTTATATGTGTCTGAATACTCTCTCTGATTGAATCTACAATTTGAAATTGGAATCTAGATATTTTATTTGGTTGAGAAGAAAACAATAGAAAACCCTAGATCCAATTAAGGAGAAATAATTAGATATGAATCGGGTTTGGGTTTGAATTTATATTAAATTAGAAAGACAAGATTTGGAATTAAAATAGAAATTTTATGGTGAAAATTCAAATGATTAGGTGTAATCTTTCTATCAATTATATTTTTAGATGCGTAGGGACAAACTTATTAGATGGATGAATGGGTAAATTTAGAGAACAATTACCTTTTAAGAGAAATTCTTAATTTATCACAAATTGTCCTGTCATTGCCCCTTGGATAGACCCGAACTCAGTCATTCATAACTTTTTATCGTGATCGAATTTATTCAATTGCTTCAGTCAAAATTGGCGCAACTTGGCCCTATCCAACATATTTCAATTTCAACCCGATCCAATAGTTCATTAGGGAGATATGGCCCTCGTACCGGGACTATTTTATTCAAGGACAGATATTTTTCCATTTTCCATAACCAAGAGTTCTTTATGCTTAAACTTCACAAAAATAACATATCAAAACATGGAATGAATTAAAGATGTTATTGCAATCTTTCCTTAGTAGAATCTTATTAATATGCATTAGTTTTATATGGTTATTATCTAATCTAATTAAATCAAATTTAATTAAGATTAGTTAATAGTAGAAGAAGTGTAATTAATTATTAGTCAATTTAAGTAAATAGATTTTTAAGTGAGGAAAAATTAAAAGAAAAGAGATATTAATGATTTAGTTGTTATTCATTGATTGGTTCGAATATCAATCATTATAATTGAATATTAAAATTATCAATAGGTTTATTATTTATTAATAATTGTTAAAGTTAGCAATTATTAATGAATGATAAGTATAGTTAGTATAACTATTAATTAATTTAGTTAAATTCAAATTGAGAATAGTTAATAATTGAAGTATAGCAATAAGTTATTGGTTTAGACAAAATCTTAGGAGATATATGACGTAAGGTTAAAGTAGGTATTAGCTAATGAGATTGAGAGATAGTTAACTTTACATCAGTTGGAATACATCGAAAAATAGTTATGAAAGTTTCTATAGATCGAGTGATAATAGTTTTGATGAGTTTATTATTTATTAATGTTTGTTGGGTCTAGCAAATTATTAATAAATAATAGTATAATTATCTAAATGATTATTGATAATACGGATTAATTAAGAAAATATCAGTATTCATATAAGAATGACGAATGTGGTCATTATAGAATTATTATTAAGATTTTCAATATAGCTTGTTATTAAATATTAACAAGTTATTATTATTGAATTATTAATATGATCATTTGAGTATTGAATTATAGTTAACTTTTATCTTATAGAATTCTAGTTAGTTATTAATGGGAACGTTGCTATGATTATGTAATTATTAATTAAATCAATTAATGAGAGTTAATTAGATTTAATTAATAATTAAGTTATGTAATAGAGATTTAATTGATATAATTCTTTTAATGAGATTTTAAAAATACTAATATCAAAGTTGATAGGTCTTATTCTGATGACTTGAATAATGACCTTAGATATTTTAATAGTGAGACTTAGTAATATTTAATTGAGAACTATTAGAATGTTAATAGGTCATGGATGGTGTACCTATGTTAATTGATTGATTTAATTGATCATTTTAATTAAGTTATAATCTTCTTATTCGAAGACTAGTAATTGGCTCTTTTATAAATTTAGATGATTAATGATCCTTGATTTATGTGAAAAGTTGAAGTAACATTATAGGAAAGTTAATCAATTAGAATATGGATCTTAGTTAAATAAAGAAAACAATTTAATTAAGGATCAACGATGATCAGTTTAATGAGTAAATATTTATCCTTAAGTTATTCTTAGAATGTAATTCTTAATAATGGAAGGATAATGCTATCGGGGAACAATGGGTTGACTTGTAGGTCAAATGATGAAACTTAAGACACTTGAAGTATACTTGCAAATGAAAAATTGAAACTCCACACATTATTCAGAACCAAAACATGTGTTTGCATTGTGTATTCTATATGCTTCTTGTTTTGGGCTTTTGGGTTGACTAGTGTTGACTAGTCTTAGGTTGTTACCAAAGGCTCGGGGGTTATGAGATGTGATGGCATGTTGATCTTATTTGGTCTCGATCTTTATAATCGCAACCATGGTTTGTGATGGAATGCTCTATGTATTGGATGTGATTACTGATTGTTATAGTTGAGATTCTTGTGTATGAGACTCTTGACCTAACCATTATTTTGGTCATCGATCAGTTATCCTTGATTATTTTCTAGTCGCCATGATGGGACTGAGATGTGGATTTATTCTTGATGATGTCATGTTGTGACATGTTTGACTCAACCATTTTGGAGTCTTTAATCAGTATTATTTTGAGATATTTTTTGTTGCTTGTTAAGAACCAATGGATATTGTGATTCATGTTGGAGATTATATTTATGAGGTATATTTTGTGGAGCTTTTATGTGTTCTTGGATGGGAGAACCATTTTATTACCAGGTTGCCTATTAAGGAACCGAGTTTGATCTTTATGAGTGTTGAGGTATGGGACACAACTATGGATTTATGTGCCTAGGAGAGGTTGTCTAGGTACATGACTATGGGAGTGGCTTGCATAGGGGTCCGGGGCCCAAAGTGGTCAGTACCAGGGTAACCTAATGCAAGTTATGTAATAAGTGATAATCTAGTAGTTAAAATTTATGGGGGGAAACACACTAAAAAGATAAGTTAGAGATATTTAAACCACCCATGCCTTGAGTGCTTGTATAGACTAAGGATGAGAGAAGTGCCTCATCTTCTTGAGAGGGCTTCTTGGTTTCCACATGTGCCACGTTGAGGGTCCGGGGTTCAGAGTAACCAGTCCAGGGTAACTCAATGCTTGAGGGTCCGGGGTCTAATGAGAGACCAGTCCAGGGTAACTCAAGAAGCCATGTGATGACACTCCCTAGTATGTAGCCTGAGTCTCCTCTATAGATTTTGTGTACTTTTGGTGGTGTACTTATTGTTGTGCCTCTGGGATTAGATGTCAATATTGTGATTGGAACCTTTGAGTTAGTATACTTTTAGGATTCCTGGACTTAGAGAGTATTCTTATGCTATGTGATTTTGATAGCCTGTTTGAGACTTGAGATTATCTCCTCAGCACAGTGGGAGTGGACCACTTAGGTTCCACGCGGTCGGGTGGTAGTGTATTTTCCACTCTTATCATTTTGAGATTCATTGAGACATCATGGCTGATGCGTCCTTCATGATGGTGAATGTGTATCCTTTTTCATTGATGATTAGCATATGTTAGATGATGTTATCTTATGCTTTTATTTTCATGTTAGATTACTTTCTACATATGATGTTGTATATATTAGGAGTGACATTCCTACTATGTTAATACCGATGATCTCTTCGGTGCTTTGGAATGTTATGCACGGAGGGATGGCTAGGATCCACGATGATCTAATGATGCTATTTACGATTGGGAGGAACCATGCACTTAGTTATTTATGTTTGTGATATATGGTTATCTTGTATGATGGATGTTTATATCTTTTGTAATAATGTATCATGTATGACATGTGGTTTCATTTACTTTAATTGCATCATGGATTAATATTGGATGTTGATGTAGTTTATTTACACAGATGTTTATTCTTTTAAGCCTTTCATACCTTGTATCATGTACAGTGGATGATTGAGCTAAAGTAAGATGTAGTTACAAAAAGGACACTTGTATATGGTTTAAGAATGTTGGATGTATCATTGTTATTTCATAAGAATGTGATGTTAGATGAATGGTTGATTTAGATGTAATTCAAAGTTAAGGGATTTTTAAAGAATGTAATCTATTATGTTATGTTTACTTTCAGTTGAATGTTACTATTGCTTCTGCAGATGTTATGAATGGTTTATCTTTCATGTTTTAAAAAAAAAAAAATGTTTGGCAAACTTTAAGTTAATTCTTTGGATCCCTTGGCGGGGCATTACAGACAAAGCTAACATTGACTGTATACATTGAGAAATTGGCATTTAGAAAACATGAGTAAAACATTATAAATCTGCAACATTACATAACTGTATGAGTTTTCATTACATAACAGTGAAATGAAGTTTAGTTGTTGTACAAACAACGAAAATAGAAAATATTAGGTAGTACAAGGGTAAAGAGCACTAATTGTTTACAATATGAGGAGAACAAAAAAAGACATATACAAGATGTTAGTTAACACAATCACATCCCTCTTTCCTAACACCTTGATTAATCTCACATATCGAACATTTGTAGGGCACATATTCAAGATTTTGAAATTGGGCATCAAAGAAGAGGTATTTAATCGAGTCTGCAATGTTCAATAAACTTTTCTCGAAGTATTGTGGCACTATGGATGTGTGCTTCTGAAACATAGTATGGAAATCATTGTCCTCAACATCCACTATATAATCCATTACTATTCTCAATATTAATATCATCTCATTGTTATTCTTTAGCATCAAGTGTGGTACAATACTGGCCACATAAGCCTCGCCACTATAAATGTCGTAAGACCTCATGACATCCTCCAAAGTATTCCCCTCAAGGAAAGACTTGTCAACATAACTATTTGCAATGAGTTGCAGATGAGAATTGGATTGTAGCAAGTTCATGCACTATGATAGAAATATTGAAACTAGTTTTAAATGAATAAATGGTTCTCCTGTGATTTTGAATGAGTTCTCAACAAATAATTTCACCAATACAACTTTGCACACGTAGACAAGAGTGATATCATAAGAATTGCATCATAAAATCCTTAGACAGAATGTAGTCCAAAGGAGTATCACCTAGTGGATTTGGGAATCCAAATACAATAGCTTCTTGGTGTTAATTCCATTGATCAACAGTATCTCGTAATACAATTGTATAGATGTTCGGACAACATAAGTTACCCAAATGAATAAATCTAATCATGGTGGAAAAATAAATTAGAGACATACATACGACCAACGTCATGTGTGCTATCAATGTCAACTAAATAACGGATACAATAAATTCAAGCTTAAGAAAGAACTACAATGCTAAAAAGAGAGCATTTTGCATCCATGAAAATACTAAGTGAATGATAAACAACAAGAAGATATTGTTACTTAGTGAGTCCCCAACTGAAATGAAGATGAAGAACAAGGTTGTGTAAAATAGTAGAGATAGAAGTAGGTGGAAGTGTTGGCGGGAGCTTTGCGAGTTACTTCTATACAACAAAAATGAATTGGTTTAGGGTCCACAAAGAAAATGAACCAATTTAGGGTAAATTTTCCTTAATAAATGGGTTACGTATTGTGGTAACATGGCATTTTGTGAATGGTAATATGTGTCACCATTTTGGGTAATAGGGTTGACCATGGTTAAGTTAGGGTCATAGTGAGGTGTAATAACACAGGCATTTGATTTCTGCTAAAGATAATGTATTCTAATTAAAATGACCCCATCACCATATTTTCTACCCAATAGCCTAGTTCACTTTATAATGTAGGTTGGTATACTTTTTTAATGTATGTGTACACAATTAGAAATTCAATCGATCATAACGATATGATAGAAGTCTAATGTATTCATTGACAACAATGTAAAAAATGTAGAGGGATTTGTTGAATATTCATATAGAACATGACAAAAGTAAGAGAGCAATGTGTAATCACAAAAGTTACAAACTTTTGATGATATTAATTCATTGATGACATTAGATTTCTTATTCTATACTAGGCAGAGTCGCTTGCACTTTGCTAACTCACATTATAAAGTGAACATTCATAGATAGACAAGAAATTACTAATTGTACACATTTATTTTCCTTAGCCAACATTGTATTACAATGAATAGATTGAATACCTGTGATACCATTTGACCTAATTTCCTTTGAAACATATATTTGTAGACCTCTACAAATTTATTCAAGTAACAACTTCTTTGAGTACATTACAAACAAAGGCAAAAGTATGCAAATCTAGTTTTTTAAGGTATTTGTATATTACATTAAAAATCTAAGGTTGTACAACTTTGTCTTAGTTTTGTAATGTATTCAGCGAATACATTGCAAAAAAAACTTAGCATTGTGAATCTTCACCAACATCTAAAAAAATTCATATAGTACGAAACAATATCAACCATTATGTTGTCAATGTTCCAGCATATTAAATGAGTACATGAGAAAATATAAGGTTGGTCAATGTTGAACCACGTGCACAATTTAATTAAATAAACCTTATATATATATATATAATATAATTGTTATTTAGTTGGATGTGGTGTGCACAATGATGTCTACACATCTACATAATGTTTCACAAAAAGGCCTATTCCATTGAAGTAGTCTTCAAAAATAGATTTCTCATAGTGGGTGATAAAATCCTTATTTCTTGCAATGAATATCAAAAAGTAATTGTAGTCATCCTTAAAACATGACATTCTAAAAATCTCCCAAGCTTCTATCATAAGATATTGAGAGCCATCTATTTGAAAATAAAATAAATGTGAAAGTTTTCCAATGTTGTCATCGAGATCAATATTATTAATTCCCATAACAACTTTTGACTGATTTGTTAGAACCACAAATAGGATAAATAAGTCAAAGACCTAGTCAATTCTACCTATAACATCAAGAAGGGCATAAAAGACAAGCTCATAGATGACCCAATCATGCAGATAGGGGTCACCTACATTATGCCGCACAAGATAGTTAATAGCGTTACATATGTCTTCATTTGGCACAACACATAATTGAGAGCATTGGTCTTCCAATGACTTCTGACAATAGATCTAACATAGAATACCAGAAGTTTTGTTCATAAATAACACCTAGAAGAAAGAAACATACATAAGCCATTCCTATTATTTGATTGAATTAGACAACTTAGACACCAATCTAATATATTGTGAATTGAACAAGTACTAAGACCTAGAAAAGAACATGCATTGGAACCACTATAATAGGAAATAAAATTGGTAGTAGAATGCATTAGAACCACAAATAAAGAAAATAAACATAAAATTAACAATGTGTTACCAACCTGAACAAGTGCAGAGAAGTTACAGATTGCAAAGACTAAACTAGGAGCGTTCAGACAAGGAATTTTCAAAGATATAAATGTGACATTGTTGTTCTTATAGGAATTTTTTCATAAGGAATGGTTTGTCAATTAGAGTTTTACATTGTGGTGGGAAGTGATCAGTCATTTCAAACAATGAATTCCATCTAATGTTTGCTTCATGCGATGACTTCCTAGATTCAAAGTTAAATTATTTGTGACTTCTTTTTTCTACATGTATCTGTTTAATTAATTTCAATTACTATGCTTACATCAATTTAATTTACTATAATTGGTAAGCCTTAGAACATTACCTTTGACTCAAATGCAATTCTAACAACAAATGACAATAATACTTCGCATTGTATAGAGATTCAATAGCACATCACGATAATGCAAATAATATAGGGAAAGAATATTAGCTCAACAAAGGAAAATAGCAGATTGAAAACCAAAGCAATGCATAGAATGCTTGTGAGTTGAATAATGGATATAGTCTTCTACACATGCATGTGATTTGAAGCATGGATAAATCCTTACACATGTGCATACAACAAATTTCATTAGAAATATGCACACCCATATGTGAATGGTACCTCAATGAATGCATATAGTCAATGTTAACTATGTAGATCATACAAGTCATGTCAACTTTATAGGGCATATAGTCAATACAAACTTAAGAATCTAAATAGTCAATATGAACTTAACAATGCACATAGTCAATGTCACGTAAACAATGCATAGATTGATGACAATCTAAAAATCCATGTAGATAATTGAATGAGGTAGTACAGTTGAATAGATGTAGGCAAATGAGTATATTCAAGGTGGCCAACAAATGAATGACAAAATAAGCAAGGTCGCAGGCATGGTAATTATTCCAAATAAGACTAGTGGGAAGCATGAGTGGGTGCTGAACTTTACAGAATAATAGTACAATGAATACAATGATGAACATGAGAAATTCCCCATACTTAATACAAAGAGTAGGAGTAGTTGTGAAGATGCACAAATAGTACAATAACAAGTGAAAAATGAATCGATAATGCACACTATTTCTTTACCATTTATTCAAATTATTTCTTATTGTCAAATGACATGTAATTGATTACATTGCATAAATAGATGCATTGCATCTATTGGTGCATAAATAGTTATGTTGCACAAATAGCTATATATGTTCGAGACTACAATGCGATGGGAGATACAAAAATATGCATTGCTTTACTTGTTATGGATTGCATTATCTACATGTATTGTTGCATTGTCATTGATGGTAATAATATATTGGATACATGTTGGTTGTATTCATTAATTCAAAGTAGACATTGACAATATTCCAATAACAACACACCATGACCAATAATCAAACCATTAGCGGAATGGTAGTCAATTTAAATAGTAATGTCGAAATGGTGTTGTTCAGATTAGAAACAATACCATCTTCTAATAAATGTATAGAAATATGTATATTCAGGGTGGACAACAAATGAATGACAAAATAAGAAAGGTCTTGGTCTAGGTAATTATTCCAAAAGAGGGTGGCGAGAAGCATGAGGTGGCGCTAAAGTTTACAGAAATGATAGTATGAGGAAGATAATGATGAACAAGGGAAATTGCCGCAATTAATATAAGTACTTGGAGAAAATGTGGAGATATGTAAATAGTACAACAAGTAATGATATAATCAATAATGTGCACTATTATTACCTTCTACAAAACCATAGTTAATTATTCAAAACAATAAGAGAATTGATTTTAGCAAACACATTGATGAAAATTATAAACAAAATTATCAATTATTTTATCGACATTGTACATTACTTACTTCTTGATTGGAAAGCCTTCGGTTGAATAACGAAATTCAAAATCCTTAAATCATTGGAAACCCTTAACAGAATATCATATCACATTTTAAAGATTCCCTTTTACATTTCATCTATATCATTTGAAACCAATTTGAAACCCATATTTATCATTCCCATGTTCTTCTAAAAATTATAAACAAATACAAAACCCCAATATTTTGCAAAAAATTGCAAAGTACTTCAAACATTCCAAAATAATACAACAATAACCAATGATTTTTTTGACATTGTACTCTACTTAAATCTTCATTCAAAACCCATCTATAGAATAACAAAATTTGAAAGCCTTTAGTAAAAATCAAATCATATTTCAAAGATTCAATTCAAAAATATTATCTATATAATTTGAAACCATTTGAACCCCCCTATTTATCATTCACCTTTTCCACTATAAGTTTCCTGAATTTCTATTAAAGGTGGAAGAAAACCCTTTAAAAACCTATCGTTTAAACAATGATATGAGTAAACCCTTGAAGAACCCTTGTACAGCTTGAAAAAATTACAAATTCCATAACAAAAGTCAATGATTGAAAATCCCCCAAGAAATCAATGAATAAAAACACTTCAATCATTACAAGCCCTTGAATCATTATAAACACATACAATAACCCATCTTTGAACCAAAACATGCAAGAAAGTTCTAAATATTACTAGACATTGTTCACTTTTTTTTACCATTTCCTTAAATTCCTAATTCCTTTCAGACTACCTACAATGTACTTCAAACATTCAAAAGGACCACAACAACAAGCAATGATTTGATATTTTATACTACTCATTTCTTGACTATAAACCCTTGGATACAATAACATAATTCAAAACCCTTAAATAATTAGAAACCCTCAACCAAAAATCATATCACATTTCAAAGATTCCCTTTTACATTTCATCTATATAATTCAAAACCATTTGAAACCCCTATTTATCATTCCCCTTCTCCTCTAATTTTTTTTTGCATTGTTGTTAAAGGTAGAAGAAAATTATTTTAAAAATTGACATTTTAACAATGATAGTAGTAAACCCTTCAAAGAATACTTGAAAAGATTGACAAAATTCACAAATTACACAACAAAGATCAACAATTAAAAAACCTTCAAACAATGATTTTAAATCAATCATTTCATGGTGAAACCCCAAATACATAAAACAAAAACTATAAGATAATCATGGGAACACTAAGTGAATGATAAATAAGAGGAGTAAACACATAGAAAATCTCATTTTGAAATTATTCGCATAAAAACCCAAATACTATAATCATTCGCAAAAAATATAACTATAAGCTATGATTCTATCGACATTGTACACTACATATTTACCATATTCTCAAATAACTACTCTCTCACAATACATGCATCATTTCTTAGTGAAAACCCAAAGACATAAAACAAAAATTGTAGGATAATCATGGAAACACTAAGTGAATGATAAATAACAATAAGATATTGTTACTTCATGAGTCCTCACCTAAAATGTAGAAGAAGATCAAGGTTATGTGCAATGTTAGAGATGGATGTGGTGGGAAGAGTTGGTGGGAGCTCTGGGAGAAACCTTTCGATGATGAAACATGAACAGGTTTAGGGTTATTTTGCCTTAGTAAATGGGTTAACTGCGGTTGGTAACGTGGCCACCGGTGAATTGTAATACATGTCACCATGCACAGTAATAAAGTCGGGTGTGGTTAAGTTAGGGTCACAATGGTGTGTAATAACATGGGGTTTTGATTTCACCTAGGAACAAAGTATTTTAATTAAAATGACCTCATCACCACCTTTTCTGCCAAGTGGGCGAGTTCATGTTATAAAGTGAACATAAATTGATATCAAAGCAATTTCTTATTGGATCATAAAGTGTTCTTTTAGTCTCAACGACAATGGTCAATGGGGGGTTTTGGTGCCGAGTTCTGGGTGAACTCTTTTATTGGCCACTTTTAGACCACCTTGCACTCTACATATTCTAGAGAGATTTCTATAAATGTGGGATACCTAAAAGGTTAGCTTAAGCTCTTCACTCACCTACGAAACTTCATTGAAAATTTAGCAAAGTCTGACATACAATTTAGGAACTATAGGTGCATGAAGTTGGCCTAGGTAGCTACTAGGTCATTTCTCCTAATACATTTATGTAAGTGGTAGGAAGTCAGAAAGAGGTATGGTAGTTTAGGAATTATCATCTTCAATGTCAAAAACTAACAAAAACTTGTAGAGCTATCAACAAAAATATATATTGACCTTTCTAAAATACCATTAGATATCAAGCAAGATCTTTAATTCAAATTTAGGGAAAAAAATAATAACATGATTATAAAGAGAGGGATTTATGGTTAAGTGATACTATTGATAAATAAGGTTCATAATGTTATATTTTATATGTTATTCCTTCACTGCTTACAAATTTATTGAGGATTATTTTTACTATAGGTGTTTAATTTTTGTAGTTCAAATTTAGAAATAAATTTATTTTAAAAATTTAATAAATAAGAAAGGGAATTTGAAAAGTGATGTGGTATTATTGATGATATGTATTTTTTCTAAAATATATGTTTCCAAATCCTAAACATAGTTTCTCTATCAAATAAAATATTCCAAGTTATCATTTTGTCATAATAATAATAGTTTTGATTACAAATGTCACTGCCTTAAACAAATCTAAATCAATTGAAATAATTTAAGTAAAATATTATGTTTTAGAAAACTCTAAAGTATATTTTATAATTATTATTAAGTATATTTGACTATAAATTATACTAATACAAAATATTGATTTAAAAAATATGGTACAAATATTTAAATTCATATAATATAAATATCATGTATAATCTTCTTACAAACAATTTAATTTTCAAACATAAAAGTAAATTGTAAATCATAAAAGCCCATTTCTAGCTTTGCATTTCATTTTACATCTTATAAATAGTTGAACAAAAGTTTGTTTGAATTAACTTGGAATAATTAATTGGTTTGGTATACCATCTAATAACAATTGTACAGATAAAATGTGAGTTCTTATATATAAGAAATGCATATATCCAAGACATAATTTTTGTAAATTTATTAAGATTCAAATTTGGGACTTCACATATATACATATGATAATATATATTATCATTTAGTTTATATATTATCATTTAGTTTATATATTATCATTTAGTTTGTGTGTGTGTGTGTGTGTGTGTGTGTGTGTGTGTGTGTGTGTGTGTGTGTGTGTGTGTGTGTGTGTTTATTTGAAATGAACTTCTTCTTTTCTTTTTTTGATCGGTGAAATGAACTTTATTTATAGTATAATGTAAAAAAATTGAATGTTTAAAAAATTAAATATACAAAGGCTAATTTGCATTCTTATCTATCTATTTACAAATCTCTTTCATAGCTTGATCTTTAATCAAATCAAATTTACCGATTCAGATTTAGATTGATAAATTGTCACACACTCTTCATGAGGTAGTGAGTCAAGCTCGAATAGAGCTCTTGTTAATGATATGTATGTGTCTCATATTTATGGTATTTAACATGCATTAGAAATATTTCCTTGTTTTATGAGTTTGGAATGGTATTACAATATTTTCATCATAAAATATATAGACTAAGTTTAAACTAATAAGTTGGAATTGTTCTACTTTAATTTTTAAATACATCAAATTTCTTGCATAAAAATATTTGATACTTGACAACAATAATAAGGATTAAAGAGAAGAAATATCATGTGTGAATTTAATATAATGAGTATGTTATATTATAATGACATTTGATTGTTATGGAACTTATGTATATTACAAAATCTAACATGTGATTGAAAGCAACACTCATAAGTCTATAATCTTGTTCTTGTGATCTTATGCATCTTGAGTCCATCATAAATAACTCTCACATCAAAATGTTATAACATTCTTGTACAACTTTGAACACATTAACATATGTCACACATGGTCAAAAGAGTCACCTCAAAGTGAGATGCCCTTTAACACATTTGAGGATAAAATAATAAACAAATATAATTTAATGATTAAGAAACATTAGGATGTGAGGTAGATACCCCTTTTGCAACAAATTAGAAAATGTTCATATCAGGAGGTAGTTGCATTAATGAGCTCCTTTATTTTTATTAATTGCTATTAAAATCAAAGTTCATCCATTTACTACAAAGAAATTAGAATGAATATGAATTTTCTTCATTTCTTCAACAATATTATCGCTATGTGTAGCCTTCTTTTTTATAATAAAAGAGATAAAACAAGGCTTCCAACTGTATACAATGACAAGCTAAACAAGTCACTTACAATTGGACAACAACATACTACTGATAATAAATTTCATAATAACCTATTTTAAAAAATCTAGAAAATATAACAAGAAACCCATATCAAGGGTGGGTATAAATCTCATCCACAACTTAAGGAGAGTTTAGGAAGAGGAGGAAGAATGATATTTTCTTTGTCAGTCAACAACAATCTATGAGGCACTACCATTAAAAATAGCATAAGAAGCAAGAGAAGAGATAGGATAAGCCCTTAGTGAGATTGTCAACACAATAAGCATAACATTGACAAGGTGATACATCATCCAACAAGGGCTAGATAAAAACATGAGCAATAGGAAAAGGGTCCATGGAGCTACTGGAGGCCACAATAGTAGTAAGAGGTAGAGTAGGTAGAGTAAGATACATGGGTGAGGAGACTATACCAAAAATAGGAGATATAACACCAACTTGGGAAAATTCATCATTAGTTTGTGAAGAGTTATTAGAGAAAGAACTAAAAGTTGAGACAATTAGGTGATTAAAATTAGCATTCTTCCACCAAGTGGCAATGCCTAAATAGAATACAAAAGAGAACAAGGGATGAAAAAATTAAAAAAGGGAGATCCTCATAATCTAACAACTAAGTCCATCGTCTATGCCCAACCATGGGAACCCCATGCCCAAGAAGAGGTATGGAAATGGTAATATCAATGTGTGCAAAATTAGTAATACCCTTGGAGTGAGTGGTATTATCAACCTTCAAGAAGCAACCAATAGAGTTGCCAATGTCTTCAAATCAAGAAATCTACCAAAAGTAAAGGGGAAGATTAAGAAGGTGGTCCCACACCAAAAACACATTGAGTGGTTCAATAAAAGAGTTGAAAAAGATTATCTACATATTGACCAAGAGAGAGTAAGAACCGTAAGCCCATAGTTTTATGTATACCAAATCAAAGTCACAAGAAGAGATAAAAGAAGGAATTAAAGAACCCTTAGCATAAGAGAGAAACTCAAATTTACCAACAATTAAGGGCTTCCAAGAATCCATCACCTATCAATGAAGATCTAATGAGAAGGAAAAATATTATCCAATCTATACACCAACACATAGTATCGGTATAAACCCCAATTCTCCATCGTGCAGCTTGGCCAAAAACCACAATAGGGGAGGTCTTAGAACAAGAAAGCGGAAGAGATTTCCTCTTGGAAGGGAGAGTGGTAGTAAATCTATCAACATAAGAAAATATTGGAGTGTTAGTAGTAGAAAGAGGTTCTGGGAAAGGGCCTCCATAATAATACATTAGAAGACTAAGGTGTAGGTCTATAAGAAAAATGTTGAGTGATAAATGGTGCATAAACACTGCCAAGGAGGGCCTCCCACAAAACCTTAAGTTTTGATAGTACAAATTGTACCATGAGTGCAATAACATCTACACTAGAGAGCTCAAGTCCTAAGAATGGTGCAACAACAACCACACATACACTAGAGGAGACACAAAAGAAGTCAAATGTTTCCAACATGGAGGTAAGAAACAAAACCATTGCAAGTGCATTTAAAATCATCTCATGCATGTCAGACTGTATCCTTGGTTTTTAAGGTCCTCTCAAATAATTTTAATAATATTTTTATGGTTAATTGAAGGTTTTTAAGCACCCTCGCCCATAAAATAAAACTAGAAAATTGATAACAAGAAACAATAATGAAATCCAAGCTAGTTTAGGAAAAATATACCATCTTAGAGACAAGATCTTAAAGCTAAAACAATGCTTAGAGAATAAATGTAAAGCCCCAAAGAGAAAAGAGAGTAGAGATATAATTAAACTATTAACCCACACCACTAGAACCACCTATAACACACCCAAATCATATCTCGCACATTCCCCAACAAATAATAAGTCTTAAACATGGAAGTAAATAGATGTGTAATGTTTCAAGTTAGTGCGTATGCTACCATGTAATAGATCCCTTCCATTAGAAACCCACAATAGCTACCATCCTCCATAATAGGATGGACATACGTGCTAAATGTATGGGAGAAGGAAATATTTTGACCCTTAAAATGAATTCCTTTGACATACAACTTACCTACAAAACATTCTAATCCAAAATCTTTACTCAATATTATTCACCTAACATAACGTTAAAATTGAAATCTGTCAACCTTCTACTAATATAAAGCTATATCTGAAAATCCCAATAAAAAGGTTGAACCCTAAGACTCTAGTAAGATGATCTTATAAAAAGTATATAAATAAAATATTTTTATTTATTGATTAAATATGTTAGTCAAATATATGCAATTAATTAAGCGTTAAATAATAAAATGTGCATAATCTAAGGTCACTTCCACAAGAGGAAAAGTGATTTTTGCAATTGCAAAACCATACTAGTTTATGAAAGTAACCTTATAACTATGAAAATCATTTAGTGTAATGCCTACCCCTAGTTGACTTTTCTTGTCATATTATTAGATTCTTTTAGGCATGTTTTATGGTTATGTTTTATGATTAGCGGTACATGGTTATCGGATTTGATTAGATGTTATTTCATATTCAATTGATATATGTGTTGAGTTGGTTATTTCATGTGTTCATGATTATTTTGATGATGATATATGTATGTTCATACAACGATTTCAATTATTTCATGATGAAAGCTAGATGAAGTATTTATATACAATTTCTATGGTTACTTACCTCATACTTGCATGTGTATGGTGTACTTGTCTGTTTTACTTTATGTATGATGTTTCTGATATGGTTGAGGGAGGGAGTTGTAGTCACCTGCTAGTCGGGATCTACATGATGCATTACTTCCTACCATTGCCTATTTAGTTTAGAATATATGTGTATGTACATGTGTGGACTTTATATAGATTGCAGGTACTAGGTATCAACTTCCCTAAATTGTCAGGATGAGCGTACCCTATCACAATATCTCAATGGTAAGAGAGGGGAGATAACTCTTGAATCCAAATTCCAACCTTAAACCATTTGTCTTAAAAAGTAGGGCAAGAATCTGAGTTGTTTACCTTCCAAATTTGTCAAGTGACATAAATTCGTGATTATAACCCTTGAATTTGATCTAGTTTTTTGTACTTTATTATGGGTTTTCATTTCAATCTTGTAGGTCTATGATTATTTTATATTATAATTAAATCAAATCATAGGAATAATTAATGATTTAATTTAATGAAAATTTTATAAAGAAAATTTGATATTTAATTATATTTAATTAATTGAGAAATCAATTAAATTTAAAGATTTAGTTAAAGTCTAATTTTATGCATAATAGTATTTATTTAATTTAATAATAATAATATTTAGGAATTCATTTGTAAATAAATGCTAAATATTATTATTACTTAATAAATATTTTTATCAAAAACATCGCAAGAATTAATTAAAAAGAGAAAAAAAATTATTTAATAAAGATATTTTAATTAAATGGCAAAAAGGTTGTGCATGACTATTAAAATATAATTAAATAATAAAGTTAAAGGGCTTTTCATGTGATTGCACAATCAAAGCCCTAAATTGGGGAAAAACTCTTTATTAGCAATTTAGAGTTCATTTCTCAAGAACTGGGTTTTGAAGGAGCAATTCTTCGAGAAGAAGGCTTTCAAAAGAAAGGGGATTACTTGCATGCTCCATGCATTTGTTGTATTAAAATCAAATTCAGGTAGAATCTTGTGGATTATTTGCACAGTAATTTTTTGTTCTTTGAATTCATGTCTTCTTCGTGTCTGTATAAATCTAATTTTGGAATTTTTAGATTTGGTTGAAACCCTCTTGTTGAAACTTAATATTTTTATGTTCTTGATCACATCTATGAATGGATGAATTAAATTGAAACGCTTGTCATATATTTTAATTATTCATCATTTTGAATATGAGTTTTGAGAATTTAGAAACCCTCGTTATGTTAATTTAATAGAATATTTTTAATCAGGTAGGGTTTGGGAAGAGAAATTGATTTTTTTAAATGCAAAATTTGAATGGTTATTGAGGTTTTCCCTATCATATCTAATTTCACAATTTTATAACAAAAAATATGAAAAAAGGGGGAGGGTGAGTTGTTTTTTATTAATAAACAAAAAAATTTAACACACACACACACACACACATATATATATATTAGTGGATGGGGCCACAAAAACCCCCACCCCGCCCTCACACAGTGGCAAGATTGCTACCGACGGTCATCTCAGCTACCGCACGACAAACTCTGTTGTCGTGATAGCAGGTGATGTTGTGACAATAGGTGTTGTTGTGACAACTCTCTGTTGTCGCGTTAGTAGAGCTATCGCAACAACACTACAACCTACAGGCTTTAAAAAAAAGATGGTAATTTAGTTTTTTAATTTTTTAAATTATTAATTTTATTAAATTAAATTATTTTAATAAAAAAATTATTAAAAATTAAATTGAATAAATGTTAGATTTAATTTAATAAATGTTTATAGTTATTAAATGTTAAAATTTATCAATATTATTATTATTTTCTTTTAATAACTATTATTTTATTATTAGATTAATAATTACTATATTAATAACAAATAGATGAATTTTCAACAATACAAAGTTGAACACGACCTCTCTCTTTAATAAGTTCAAAGCAAGCATAACAGAAAGTCATGAATAACTACCTTATAATAACAACTAAAGAAGAAGGCTCTTTCTTGGAATGGGATGCATAAATTAAAAAGAATTGGCAACACTTAATCAACCCCCTGCTCTACTATTTAAAAAAAGACTGTAAAGCAAGAGGTGAATGCAAATGGGAACCTCCACCAATAGGATGGAAAAAAACTCAATTTTGATGGAGCCTCTAGAGGAAATTCAGGGACAACAAGAATTGGATTTATAGTTAGGTCTAGAAAATGGATCCTTGAGAGAGCTAAACCCTTGGGCATAACCTCTAATAATATTGCAGAACAAGAAGCAGTGCATGAAGGTCTAAAATACAACAATAAATTAAATATTAGAAAGATAATAATTGAAGGAGACTTCCAAATAATTCTCAATGCTCTTAGAAAAAGAATTACACCGAATTGGATTTTAAATTCCAAATTAAAGAGTATTCTCCAACTAATGGATAAATTTGAAGAGGTAAGATTCAAACATATATATAGAGAAGGTAACTCAGATGCTGACATATTAGCAAATAAAGGGACTGATGGAGAAGATATCCTATTATTAACCCCTAAACTAGACTTTGCATCGATTCATGAATCTTTAATCTTTAACCTTAGTTTCCATTTTATCCCTCACCCTCCTTTTAGTAGATCATCATGAAAACTACAAGCCTGAAAAACTGCTTTAAGTTCCCCTATTGTGTCATTATTGGTCAACACTTGTTATCATTTATTATCACCTTTATTCAAATTTCTTATAGCTGCCATTAGCTGATGACATCAGTGGTTTCGCCATGTCTAGATCCTTCCTTTGCATTTTGTTTCCTTATTTAACTTTGTCTCTAGTTTTCTCTGCTCACTTGTATCCCATCTCTTAGCATCAATCTTAGTTCTAGTTTTAGTATGGATTCTAACATTAGCTTATTTCATTCCTTAGAGGTTCATACTAGATGGCCTTTAGAGGCAATGTAAAATCTGAGAGATGGAACCAGATTTTAAACACTATGGATGATATGACCAGAGTTGCCATTAGCCATTCCCCTAGGGACGGAGTCTTCAACAATGAATTTACCTAGAAAACCAATAATGACATTGTAGGCTCCTTTATAGGGTGTTTGGCTAGAGCCAAAGTGGATAAATGGGCAATTGTCAAGATTTGTTCCAATATTTTTAATCCAATTTGGAGGGTAGGTCTTGAGGAATCTATTAATAACATTGATGACAAGCTTAGGATCCCTCTACTTGAGCTATACATGGCGCTCCCACCTGGGAGTTTTGAGCTTGTCATTGTCCCTAGACACCCCTCTTTGGTAATTCGAGAGAATACCATCTTTTTTGTGAGTGACCTAAAATGGAAGCCAACATCCATTTTCTTCTCCGGTGGAGAGGCACTATAGCAGATCATAGCAAGGAATGGCTCAAGAACTACCTCTACATCTTAAATTCCTACATTCAAGCGGGAGTGGAGCTCGACAATCTTGTAGCTTTGAATTTATGCCTCCCCAATTTGGAAAAGTCTAGTAGGGAAAGAAGCTCCTTCAAATTTCTACCAAACATCCAAACTGAGAACCCTAAGGACAACAGAGATTATTATGGTGTATTGGAAGAAGGAAGGTTAAGTTTGTTGGCTTCTCCTACTTGATAGTTTTTTAGGAATGTCAAGTTTTGATCATCTTGATCGCTTGTTGGAGGTTTTTCTCTTCCTATTCCTCCTTTCCTACCTTTTGGCTTCTGTGTATTTCAAACAATATTAGATTATGTCTCTTAGTTTATGCCTTCTTCATTGTTAAGGTCATGTTTTCTTTTTTTGGGCCCTTCCTTTTCCCTTGCTTCTGTTGTTATCTAGTATTGATAGGATCCTCTTGCCTTGGGCACACAATATAAATGTAACCCCTGATCATCTTGTTACGGAATATAATTATAGTTTTTGATGAATTTGGTTTTTTAGTTTTTTCAATATCTGTATGATGCATTTAGGCTCTTCATATCTATTTTCTTCTAAACTTATGAATAATGGCAGAACCTTGGTATTATCACCTTCAGGAACTAGTAATACCATTTTGAAAGTTTACATTTCACATATGTCAACTCATGCAGGAACAACCAGAATTAAATTAAGAAGTTTAACATTTGAAAGAAACATATAAGGAAATAAATGAATCAACTATAGTAAGCAACATCAAAGAGGCAATGAAATCTTTTAATGGAAACTTTTAATCACTCCTAACCCTTTCCAATATAGTATAGTATAGTACAATCAATATATTCACTAATCTAGATAGTCTAAGCTCGTATAAACATCAAAAGGACACTAACATTAAAAAATGATAAATGAAAATCAACTAGTATTTTACCAACTCATAATAATCTACATATAGCTAAAAAGAAAGTGTTAATTTTTTTTTATAGAAAAGGTTCCTTCATCTAATATTGCTTTTGATCCCTTCATTTACTCTTTTGGACTAATACTACTAACCCCCTGTAACGCCACGCCAAGGGATCCAAAGAATTAACCTAAAGTTTCACTAAGTTTGCTAAACATTTTTTTTTTTTTAAAGTAAGAAAGTATAACATACACATCAAACACATAGTAGCGGAAGCAATAACATGTAATCATCGACAAACATACATTGTAAGTTACATTTCTTAAAGATCCCAAGACGTTGAGTCACGTTTAAAATTTAATTAATTATAAGTCTAACAACTATCACATGCATATGAAAGAATAATCAGAAAGTCCAATGTCCATAATATACATTTGTTCCGAATGCCTCTTGGCAAATTAATTCGGAATGCTCAATCATCCACTGTACAAGTCACAGGGTATGAAAGGCTTAAAAGAATATACATATGTAAAGATTAAGATACAACATCCTCAAATCCATGATACAAAGTACAGTAAAAATATATGAAACTATTCACCATACATGATACATCCATACATCCATAATGATAAAACATCTATCATAAAATCTAACCATCCATCATAATAATCCAAGAACATAGTGAAGGTAAATGCCAATCACGAAAACTCCAGCCACGGTGACCACGGAACGGATCTCAATGGTAAGAGTAAAAGCACTACCACCCGACCACATGGAACCTAAATGGTCCACTCCCACCACGCTGAGGAGATAGTCTCAAGTCCCAAATAGGATAACAAAACCTATAATCATAAATACTCTCTAAGTCCAGGAAATCCTATAAGTATGCTAACTCAAAGGTTCCTAAAAAGATCGACATCTAAATCCCAGAGGTACCACAAGACACGTAGGAAACCTAATATGCAAGCGGGAAAGTGTCATCGCAAAAGTCATGTAGAAGTTACTCAAGCAATCCCTTAGGAATCCTGGGTCCCTACTGATCTTGCGGCCACTAGTATCCTCTCGTACTGACGAGGCCTACTATGGAATGCAAGGTCGTAACCAAGCGTTCTCTCTACCCCATCCTAGTCTGTACTAGCACTCAAGGCATGGGAGAGAACATACAATTATCTTGTTAGGTTCATTTTCTCTCATTTAGTGTAAATGTTTTCACTTATTTAAAAATGACTTACAATGGGTTTCTCAAGGCAGCCTCTTAGGGCTCCGACCCCCATTGCAAGCCACTTCCCAACTCTACACATAGATAACCTACCCTAGCTCATGAACTCATAAATCAAAGAATCATAATAAAACCACCTCAATCCTATACAAGCAACTAAAAAACATCATAAAAGATAATCCACAAAATTACATCAGTTCTTCATGAGCAACAGATAATATCAAATAGTAATCATATGATCACGACAGTTCTCTATCAGCAACTGAAGGCATCAATGATAAGTCACAAAATCCAATGGTTCTCCAATGAGCAACCAAAAAGTAATACAAGTATAACGGATCGAGACTCAGAAATGGTTAAGTTAGGTATCTCAAATACATACACCTCAGCTTCACACAAGGAAACTGGAAAGCAATAACAAACAGTAAACACAATCATGTCATAGAGCACTTCATCACATTACCATGGTCGGGTTAAGAAAGATCGAGACCAATTCATCATGACAACACATTCACAACCCCGAGCCTCTGGTAACAACCTAAACTGGTCAGCGCTAAACCAACCCCAAAACATTCAAAGTACAAAGACAACATCAAAGTCTCAGAGATTGGATCTGAAAGTATATTATTTGAGTTAAGGTAAGGTTTATGTTTCAGTTTAATGTCGAATTCAAGTAACTAGGTTTTCACAACTACCCTTTACGATTAACCCATTTTTATAATAACTTTCATTAAATCAATAATTCAAATCTATAATTTAGTCAAATAATATTCATTATTAATTAACTTAATTAAACTAATTTTAATTAAATTAATCAATAATTGCCTGTTCTACTTACTTATCTTAATCTATTCACTAATTGTTAATTTATTAATTTTATACCAAAATTATTAATAAATTAATATTTACAAACTATGTTTATGCATTTAATATTTATTTATTAAATATTAATAAAGTTAAAACTATTATTAATTTAAAATATATTATAATTTTATTAATTAAAAATTTTAAATAATAAAATTTGTTTTTAAAAAAATTAAAATTATATATAAAAAAAGCGAAATTAACAAAGTTTTTTATTTATTTAATCAACGTTTAAAGCCCGTCGGCTTGGCCGCAGGGCCTGCGGTGGCAGGTACTCTGTACCTGCCGTTGCAGTACCTGCGACACAAGTACTATCGGTTCGCCGACAGTGGGGGGCGGGTACGGGGTGATTCCTTCCCCCCCCACTAATTACATTATATATAATATTATTTTTATTTTTTATTTTTTATTTTAATATAAATAAAATAAATTAAGTTTTATTTTAAAAATTAGTTTTGTTTAATTTCAATAAAACAATTTCTTCCAAAGGATATATATATATATATATATATATATATCAAGAACTTTCAATTTCAAAAATCAAAACCCTTACTAAATTAAATCTTAATTTCTAAATCAAGAAAACAAGGGTTCTAATAATTCATCCAGTCTCCATGGATACAGAAATTATTGAAGAGCAATTAATAAATTCACAATATTGAACAGTTAAAACTTTCATCACAGAGAATTCAGATCTACAAACCCCAGAGACGAAGAAGACAGGAAGGGATAATTGCATATTTAATGGATAATCAAAAACACAAGACCCTACTTGATCCTGATGCTATTATGCAATCTCCAGGAACTATATGCGAATTCGCTCCTCTCAATAACCTTCCCCTGGAAAACTTTCTTGGTATCAGCCTTCTGAAATTTGCTTCCAAAAATTGTCTCCCAAAAATTCCTGTCCAAATTCGTCTATCCCAAAAATGAACCCCCAAAGTTGTGATAAGCAATTTCTCCTCAAATCGGGGCACTAATTGTGCGTTTACCCGAGAAGACTCTTTGCACAACTCAGTTAACTCCAAATTAACCTTTATTATCTTTTCTTATTTTTTTGCATTCAACTTTCATGCACATTAAGTTGAATTATTAAATAACTTTATTTAAAATTCCACTTGACTTCTATTCTTAATTAATTTATTACTTTAATCTTATGTGCACTTTTAAGAAATTAAAATAACATTATTAATTTCTATAATTTAATCTTTTAATTTAATTCTCATATTTAAACTCATGCTTAGATCATGCGATCTAGAATTCTTAATAATTTAATATCTTTCAACTTTTAATTTATTTTAGAACTTAATTGATAACATATTTAATTAATTTAAATAACAATAATATTTAGCATTTATTTAAAAATGAACTCCAAATATATTATTATTAAATTAAATAAATATTACTCTGTTCTAAATTCATCTTTGAATTTTAATCTCCAAATTTAATTCTTTTATTTAATTAATTAATTAATTAAATATAAAGCTATCGTAATAATTCTCTATTAAATTAAATCATTAACTAATCTTTTTAATTAGACTTAATTAATAGAAAAACAACAAGAACTCATAAAGCAACATACGAAAACCCATCATAGAAAAATACATACCAAATCAACAAAAAGGGTTATAATCACGAAATTACATCATTTGATGCATTCGGAGGGTACTTAACTCAAATACTTGTCCTAATTATCAATTAGGACAATTGGCTAAAGGGTTTAGGATTTGGACTTAAGAGTTTATCTCCCCTCTCTTACCATTGAGACAGTGCGATAGGGTATGCTCATCCTGACAATTCAGAGAAGTCGATACCCGGTACCTGCAACCTGCATAAAATCCACGCATGTACAAACACAATATTCTAAGCTAAACAGACAATGGCAGGAAGTGGTGCATCGTGTAGATCCCGACTAGCGGGTGACTACGACTCCCTCCCTTAACCATATCAGAAACACCATACATAAATAAAACAAATGCACACCATACACATGCAGTATGGGGTAAGTATCCATAAGAAGCACATGGAATAATAAACCATCTAACTAATCATCATCGATAACTGAAACCATTGAATAATCATCATACATGCATGAAATATAGAGTACCAAGTAATCTCATCATATAATAAACTGAGTGTAAACATCATCTGATAATCTCTAAAATAATAATACTAATCATCAAACATAAATTGGCCTAAAAGAGTTTGGCAATGATATCAGAAATGTAGTTCGAAAATGTAAACTAGGGCAGGCACTACACCCCCTATGGAAAGAAAGGTCTTCTTTGATATGCAAGTTAGTATAGAAGTACTATCTTAGGAGGTATATTTAGTTTCAACCAACATCAAAAGTCTGAATTTGGAAAACAAGTTGAATACTACAAGAAAAGTTATTCCCGTCAATATAAGATCTAATAATGGTCATTGTAAGATTTCATTAATTTTGAATATATGGGGGAATGCCCCTTTTAAAATCTGTATAATATAGGACCTCGGTCCCAGGCAAGACTCGAGGTTTTCTTGCTCCGTTCTTTACTACCAATGCCCATTTGAATAGAGAACAATGTGACTTTCTTTTTAACATTTAAATATAATATAAAGGCTTCGGTCATTTACTGATAAAAATACAAATAATAATAATTACTTTATTAATAATTTAATATAAATTATTTTATTAATAAATTAGTGATTATTATCTTTAATAATCTAATGATTATTGATTAAAAATTAATAATATTTGATTAAAATTAGAATTAATGTACTATGAAATTGTAGATGTAAATTAAATTTGAATATTATAAACTTTATCAAACTGAAAACTTACAACGAAATGAAGACTTGAACCTTACTATTAACTCAAACTGTGTGTTTTCAAAACCAAACAAAACTATAAAACTACACTGTATGATATATGTTTTCTTGTATGTCGGGTTTGAGGTTGACATAGGGGTTGACCAATTTTAGGATGTCTACTAGAGGCCAAGAGTATATTATTTTGGTGATGTCATAAGTTTGTAGATATGTACTCTCTCTTTTTAAATCAGTCTTGTTAGGATGATTGTATAGGTAAAATCTATGATTTTGATCTTTGATGTTTTTTAGTATTTTTCAGTTACTTGTTTAAGAACTGATGTGTATTTTATGGTCATATGAGACCTACTTTTACTAAGCTTAGGGTAGGTTATATGTATGTCTTGTTGGGAAGTGGCTTGCAATGGAGGCTAGAGCCCTAAAGTGGCTGCTTGGGTAACCCATTGTAGGTTATTTTTAATAAGTGATAACACTACATTAAATGAGAGTAAAATGAATTAATAAGAGTCATTTTTTTTCTTCATCCATTCCTTGAGTACTAATACAAGCTAGGATGGGAGTAGAGAGGGTGCTTGGTGGTGACCTTGCTTCGTTAGTATGCCTTGTCAATATGAAAGGATACTAGTGCAACATAGAGTCATTAGGGGCCAACATCCAGTCAAGTTGCTAGGGTCACCTTAGAGTTGGCTCATACGATGACACTTGCCCACATACATAGTAGATTTCCCACGTGTCATTGTTGCCTCTGGGTTTAGATGTCACTTGTGTCTTGGTACCTTGCGTTAGATTGCTTTTAGGTTTTCCTTGACCTAGATGTTTCTTTTGAATTTTGGGATTGTTATCTTGTTTGAGATTTAAGACTATCTCCTCAGTGCAGTGGGAGTGGACCCTTTTTGGGATTACCACTTGGTCAGGCGGTAGTTCTTTTTACTTTTACCATTGAGATCTGACAATTCGATGTTATGGCTAGAGTTCCTTGTTTTGTATTTCTTTTCATTTTGTTCTTGTGTACTATGATGGATGGTTATACGTATTGTATTGTACTTTATTTCATAGATCTTAAGAGATGATGTAATCTATTTTATGATGTATATTCTTTCAACCTTTCATACCCTGTGACCTATACATTGGATGATTGTGTATTCTAATTATTGCCAAGTGGCATTCGAGATAATTGTATAATATTTTTAATGGATTTTTACTTGTAGTTATTCTTTAATATGGATGTGTTATATATTGGTTTTAGTATAAATCAAACTTAAATGTGATTCAACGTCATGGGACCCTTAAGAATTATAATCTATTTTTATGGTATTTGTTTATGTGTATGTTGTTGCTTCCGCTATATTATATCTATTGTTGTTAAGATATTATCTTTCAAAAAAAAATTTTGGCAAGTTTAGTGAAACTTTAGGTTAATTTCTTTTGGGTTCCTTGGTGGGACATTTCATTTAGTGTATGAAGGTAACCTTGCAACCTATAAAAATAATTTGCAATCAAATTATCTAAAGCTTTAGGTATATGAATCTAATAAGAATTGATTGTTGAAGAAAACTATTGAGGATAATTCTATTTATATGTGTGTGTGTGTGTTTTCATATAATTTATTTATTAATAATTTTTAATTATTAATAATAATTCAAACAAAATATTTTTTTTGTTAAAATAAAGATACAAGTTTATAAAGTCATTTCAAAACATTCTTAAAAACATGATGCCTCTATAAAATAGACAATTTTTTTAGGCACTAGAGCTCATAGATCTCATAGATTGAAAGTTTAATTGCTTTCCCTCACTGTTTGTAATCACCCAATTGCTATTTGAAACTAAGAAAAGTATAAACCAAGCAAATTAATGTTATACATGCTATAAAACTAAATCTAGCTTCTTGTGAAGCCTCATGGCCACAACAAATGGCTCTTATCCGATAAGATGTTCATAATATGAGTCGCTCAATATGGGCTTCCATTTTGGTAATGTCAGTGGGATTTTAATAAATTTATGGTCCAATGCTCCTAAAGTAAGATTTTTTTTCAGGAATACGAAATGAATCCCAAGAAAAAATCAAATAAAATTCAAATGAGAGATGATATAGATGTTATTGTGATTGTGGACAGAAAAAATAAAATATTATTCAAATGGGAGATGATATAGATGTCACTATGATTGTGGACAGTAGAAGCATTCAGTAGTGCATCATTAGCTAAGCTAACAAAGCTTTCTATTATTATTTTTATTTTTATTTCTTATTAGTTTTTGTCGAAGGCAAAATACTTACACAGTCGTTCAGTTTCTATTAAAATTTATTAAAACTTTCAACTAACCAATAGTATCAAAGTATTATTCATGCTTGATGTTTTTTCCAAAGTTTTTTTTTTGTTATATTTATTCAATTGTAAAAATACTAATTATTTAAAACCTGATTGGTTCTATGTGAAAATAGCAAGGAGGAAAAATGTTTTTGTGAAACAAAAACTAAGGAAATTAAAAAGCCACAATTGAATACATCATCCAATAATAATAATAATTCGTGAAAGTTGTGAAGACATCATCCACACATGATAATTCTCAAAACTTCTAGAGTTCAGTGTGGAACATTTTTCTCAAATTTCTTAGATGCACAATTTGGGCATTTTCTTCCATTTATACAAGTCTAAAAAGCCCTGAATTGTGCAACACATCTCTCAGTGATTTCACAGGTAAATCATATTCTTCTACTCAGATTGTTTGTTTTTCAATATCTATTTTTCTCTGTTAATTCTACACCCAAGGGTAATGTGGCTTGCTATCGAGTATAAAAAATCTTATACGATTGACCTTCATCAAACATTATATGAGTGTATATTAGTCTTTATAACTTGTGATGTCACATGGATGCAAAACATAAAGTAGTCATAACCCAATATTGAGAAACCCTCCTTGAATTAATTATATTTATCTATTAAATCTTTAATTTTATTTTCAAAATTAATTAAAATTAACAATTTAACTCTTAATTTTTTTTATTGATATATGATTTTATCTATATTTTATACATAGTTGATTAACTCTTACTAGGTACTGGATATTCATTATAAATATTCTTAATAATATTACAGTTTAATATAATATTATTCATTATACTTTAGCATACTAATTACATTATCAATTTTAATTGAAGATAATAGTATAATATTTATATATTGATTTAAAACTTTAATTAATATAAAAGCATTTTTAGAATTATCTAACACATCTATATAGATAACTAATTTTAGTTATTTGTTTAATTTAGATTTATACAACATCCCTATTCATATAACGAAGTAATAATTATTCCTATAATTTAACATATTTATAGTTCAGTTAGATGCATTTGATCTAATTAAATTCTCTTCCTCATATCTCCTATTCCATTTCAACTTCATGGATGCACAATTATTATTAATATCAACATAAGATAATTTTTTCTATATTTGCATATATGCATATATACACCCTTTTGAACTCCAAACAAAGAAAGTTTTAAATCATTTGATGGATCAAACATAAGATTTTATCTTCAAACCAACTAATCTCCCAGGCTTTTCCTTAGCAAAAACGTTGAAGGAAGCACCGACCCTACTGCATTCCAAATTCTGTAGAGACGGGCGTGGCAGTTGACTATTACGGAAAAGTTGGAAAGAGTAATAAATAAATAAAACACCAATTGGTCCTATGGTCTAGTGGTGAGGACATTGGACTCTGAATCCAGTAACCCGAGTTCAAATCTCGGTAGGGCCTTTTGCAAAGAAATCCAGGCCAGGGAGATTATGGCTCTTACATGTTAATTGAATTAAAAAGTGAGTCTTAAAATGTCTTAAGTAGAAAAGTGTAAGCTGGAATAGCTCAGTTGGTTAGAGCGTGTGGCTGTTAACCACAAGGTCGGAGGTTCAAGCCCTCCTTCTAGCGTCAGAAAGAGTCTGTTATTATTAGCCAAAATTTTAAATTTTAATAATTTTGGCACTCTCCGTCATGTTCTAATAGTTTTAACTAAATAATTTTGGCACCCACCGTCCTCTTCCAAAAGTTCAACTCGCAATAGATACAAAAGAAGATGGAAGAAGTAGAAATTTCCTAAAGCTGCAAATTAATCGAAAAGCTGCTTTTATATTCTCAACTATTCATTAATTTGTTATACAATCTAAGTCTGATGATTACTGTGTAGAGCGTGCACAAACAATTTCATGGACTTGCTTCCTTGACCGTAACAAGATTTTGTTAAAATGATAATTAAGAATTCTGATATTGTGATTTTGTTATAGAATTTAATTGTATGATTTTTTTAGTCCAAGGGCTCATGTTTCATGAGTAGTTGTAAACATGAACTTGTCTCTTATGAGAACGAATAAAACACTTAGCACTCATTGTATCTCGAAGATGCTCATAGACATGAAGTGCAAGGACTTCTTTCACTTTCTGGAAGATCACACATCTCAGTACTACTTTGTTTTGAGTGTGCTTATCTACGAAGTTGTCTCCATGGTTAAACTCATTATGCTTGCAACCCTATATACAAAACCTTCAACAAGTGTTCTAACTTATGAGTCCTTCATTAGAAAGCTCCTTAAGCTCATCAATTGATAAGTGGGAGATATTTTCCAGAGCAAGTCAAATTGTGATTTACTATCATGATTCAACTATGTAGTTTTTCAAGTCAAACTCATTGACCCATGTTTCATGAGTAGTAGGTAACATGGACCTATCTCTTATGAGAATCAAAAGAACACTTAACACTCATTGTGCATCTAGGCTATGCTAAGAGAGGTGAAACACTGCGACTACTATTTTTTAGATGAAGTATCAAATGAATGTCATTATACATTTTGTTTTTGTTATTTTCAATAGTTGAAAAACACACACACACACACACACACATTTCATGTAGATTCGTGTATCTTTCTGTTGGAATGTGTAATTTCCCCCTCAAATGAAATGTAAAAGCATAATAGAGCATTCTAGAAATTCTTCAATTACTAAATAGGGTTAGGTAAAGTTCTAGAAGTTATTTATGTTTAGGTAATTCTAGAAAGTCTATTTGTTCTATGCTAGTTAATTCAGATGTTTCCAGAAATGATCTAAGATCTCTATAAATAGAGGCATCATGTAATATTATTGATATGGACAAAAATGGTTAATGAAATATATTAGTGTTGCACCACATTGAGTATTTTTCCATTTTAGTTTATTTTGTTCATCCACCTTTTACAAGGTGTACTAGAGCTATCGTGGGTTTCTACGAGTCGTATCGGAGCAAGGTTAAGAAAATCTTGTCACCATTTATGACAGACGAATCAGAGCCAGGTTAATTGGGAGTATCCTATCATTATTTTTTGACAGAAGCAACTAATCAATGGATAGCTAAAGAAGGAAGGAATTTGTTTGTCACCATTTGTGACAGCAAAGAGATTTTTTATTTTGTAGAGCAAGGTTATTTGGAGAACCCTGTCACCATTTGTGACATATGAAGCTATCAAGGGGTATTGTGACAAATGAGGCAAGATTGTCAGTGGATCCCGTGAAAAGAGGAAATCATTGGCAGCCAATTGTTGACAAAATATTTGTCAAAATAAAAGGCCGCAGTCTTGGAAGATACTATTCATGAAGAAATGAACAGATACAAAGATTATCATAAAATAACATCAAGCAAAAGAAAGAATTTGGATTCGTATGCAACAACATTTGAGGTTGAAATTAGGGGGGAGTGTTGGAATGTGTAATTTCCCCCTCAAATGAAATGTAAAAGCATAATAGAGCATTTTAGAAATTATTGGATTACCAATTAGGGTTAGGTAAAGTTCTAGAAGTTATTTATGTTTAGATAATTCTAGAAAAGTCTATTATGCTTTTACATTTCATTTGAGGGGGAAATTATCAGCTAAAGCAGAGTATGTAGCAGGAACAACAGCGACATGTCAAGCAATATGGATGCAAAAAAATTTGAAAAATACTCTAAATAATACTCTAGATTATTAGGTTTATTATTAGGTTTAGGTATTTTGGTTGTGTCGGCTATAGTATTTTCCAGAAGTACGTAGATATTTTGTCTTGTTGGCTAATGCTAGACTTCCCTAGAATATTGTACACTTGCCTATAAAAAGGCACTATGTGTTTATTTGAAATCACGGTGAATGGAGTACAATATATTTTATTAGTGCCGCAACACATTAAGTATTTATTCATTTTAGTTTTTTCTGTCCATCCACCTTTCACAAGGTGTATCAGAATTGTCCTAGGTCTCTTAACTTTCAATGTGCAACCAACTAGTAACCTACTTCCTTTAAGTCTAAGTCAATCATAATAACAATAGATATTTCTATTGTATAATTATATTTTACAAAAACTATGCAAAATGAAATTGAAAATATCATTTTAAAATTAATATTAAAATTTCAATTTTCTATGTAAAGATATATGAGGCCTATTATTTTATTTTAGTTTTTATTTTTTAAATAAAAGTGGGCTAACCAGTGAATATTTTACTAATATATATAACTGGTTCAAAGCCTCACTAGAGAAAGAACCAAGAAGAAAACTTTGAATCCCAACCTAATTACAATAGAGAAGTAGAGAAAGAAGAGAAGAGAAGAGAAGGGTTGATCTAATTATCAAGATTTAATACAATAATCCATGTAACTATTGTAATTAACCTCCAAGGCAAACCGTTGAAAACATACAATAAACACTTCATTATGAGGTCCCTTTAGCAAGCAAAATGGTGAGGTGTCAAATGAACTACCAAGTAGGAAATTGAAAAGCATGACCAAGAAGGAGTTGAGATTCCATCAACAACATTTCATTGAACCAAGAAAGGATTAATCCTGCGAAGGCAAATAAAGGTGGAGTGCCAAAATGAAGGTTGGACCAAAAGAACAACGGTGCACCATGGAAGCAATCAAAAACCCTGAATCTGAGCATCCAAGTCGTAGGATTGAAGAACACAAACCCTCTATGATATGATAGTCATTGTCAATAAAAAAAATACCCAATATGACATAAGATGGGGAATAAAAGCTCATTATTGATGTGTGGAGCTCCCACTTAAAAGTTGTGACTTTAATTCTTAATTAAAAAATTGGTAGCCTAATGTTAATATATCAACATAAACATTGTGAAATATAACATAATTGGATGATGTTTGTGAATAAAAACATATGCACTCTGAATTAAATGTCAAGTTTATCATGCTTAATAAGCTTATGTAATTGTTGTCATTCAAAAAGTTGAGTATGAGGGTTGAAAGCTTCAAAATTAACATCACCACAACCTAGATTAGCAAGAAAATCTACTACTTCATTACCTTCTTGGTAGGTATGTGAGATACAGTGATCATCAATAAAGTTTATAAGATTTCATATTTGATTAATGATATACATGATTTTCAAATTCATGAGAAATTTATTGATGCATGCATTAATTATTACCACAGAATCACCTTCAATATGGATTGTTTAAAAATGTATTCGCTTAGCCAACAAAAGCATGATGAGTGAAGCTTGAGCTTTAGCCATGTTGTTAGTTCCCAAGGGAATTAGGCCAATTTTAATTACTTATGCTATACCGCTATGGTCCCTTATGCAAATGCAAATGCTCGATTTACCCAGGTCACCCCCATATGCTTCATCAAAGTTAAGCTTCACAAAACTAGTAGAAGGTAGAATCCATTTAAGTATTGAATGATTTGGTGGTAGTTTCATACTTCTATTAGGAATAGATCCAAAAGGTGCAAGAAAGCCTTTACATTCCCTAACATTTTTTCCATCCCAAGATGAAAACAAATAATTGCATTTAGCATTTGAGATTTTAATGTTAACAACTTGAGAGATGGATTTATGAATGTCTTCCTGAACAAAGACTATTGAGTAAAATCTTGGCAAAAAATGCATTTATTCGTCTCCCACCATAGAGCCCAAACCACAATGATGGGGATGCATCTCCAGATACAAGTCAAACGAGATTTGGAATGGAGCACAAGCCTTGATTTAAATAGGTCCCATAGTTTTTGTGGTAAATGCATAGAGAAACTCAACTTTTTTAACACACAAGTCTAACATTGTTGAGAAAATGAGCATTTTAAAAGAAGGTGATCCATTGTTTCATCCTCATTCATGCATAAAATACATTTCAATGGTTGTGTAATTTGGAGCTTTTCTAGTTAGTCACTACTGAGAATTTTATTCCTTAAAGCCAAACAAGCAAAGCATCCAACTTTGGGGAGAATGAACTTATTCCAATAAAATGAGAATGTGCACTTAGGGACCTTGCTATTATTTAACTATTGTAAGACTTTGTATCCATCCTTTATTGTGTATCTCATATCTTTAAATGTAGCAGCCCAAAATAATGAATCTTGCTTATTTGAAAGAAAGACTTCTCTTTCTAAGAAGATGACTAATTGCAATTTCCCCTATGTATTACATCAATTGAAATCTCATCAGGATCCCTCCATATTACTTTTCTTGAGAAACTCTCAACAACAGACACATAGTCTAAAATTTCTGAACCCTGTAAGTCAAGGGTGACAGCCATAACATCGTAGAGATGGTTAGAGTTGGCCAATGGTGGGAATTCATTCCATGAGTTGCACCAAAAGTGAATACTATTACCATTATGAACTATCCATGAGATATAGTTTACTACTATCTCCCTTGACACAACATAAAGTCCCATATAGTTGAACCCTTTGGTGGAACAAACAAGGAAAAAACTCTAGATGGATCTCTATAATCCTAGTATTTCTATTGCATGATCCAATACCACTTGTCCAATTTTGTATACATTTTCCATTCTAATTTCCCCTCATGGACTTTATCTATTAGAGGTAGATCATCGATGCATCCACCCCCAATAGCTTTAGTATATGTCATTTCTTTTAAAGAGATTAAAGATATATTTTCTTCTTCTGATATATTACATTTCCAAGGAAAATTTCTAATGATCTTTTCATTTTGTTTTAAAATTGAGAAAGGTTCCTTACAAAAATGGTTGATGACAGTAATTAAGAATGGTTGATGAGACTGTTTTAACAAGAAATACATGACCAACAAAAGATAGCTAGCTTGCTTTCCACACTGAAATTATAGATTTTAATCTATAAATAATTGTTACCTAGTAATAATTTTTACATGTCCCCACAAAAAAATGAATTCCAAGATAAGAAGAATGAAGATAATCAATAGGAAAACTCAAAATGCTCGCAATTTTATTAGAGATAGCCACACTTGTATTGAAGAAAAAGAGCTTTGATTTTAGAAAATTTACTTTTTATCCCAAAAGAGGATGGTATAGATCAAGGGTCATTTTAATCTATTTGGCTCCCTGAATATTTTTTGCTCCAAACAAAAGAGTGACATCCACAAAGAGGGGATGAATGACTGCAACTGAAGTTTCTAGAATGTGTACCTCATGCCAAAGATCCAAGTCTCAATGTTTATAAGTAATTATAATCCTACTAGATGCCTCAACCATTAAGATGAAGAGTATAGGTGACATTGGATCACCTTATCTAACCACCTAAGATAAAGAGAAGAATCCAACTGGAACACCATTTAGAATCACTGAGAACCAAGCTCCTGAAATACATGCTCTTATCCATTTACACCATTTGGAAGAGAATCTAAATTTATGAAGGAATTTTAAAAGGAAGTCCCAAGAAACTCTATCATAAGCCTTCATCATATGAGGTTAAATGAAAAATTTGGATGATTGAGCAGAATTAATGGAATAGAGTGCTTCATGAGCCACCAAGGCACCTTCTATAATTTCTCTACCCAGGAAAAAGCCTTATTGTTTTGTAGAAATAAGAAAAGAAATGAAACATTGCAACCTCGAATAAATAGCTTTTGTTATAATCTTGTAAATTATATTGCAAAGTGAAATGGGTCGGAAGTCAACAAATGACTTAGGCTCTTTCACTTTATGAATGATAGCTATATTTGTACTATTGAAATATTTCAACATGAATTTGTTTCTCCTAGATTCTTCTAAGACTATGCAAATCTAGGCTGATAAGGTTCCAATTTTTTGATAGAATAAAGCTATGAAACAATATGGACCTAGGGTTTTATATCTAGTCGGAGAGAAAAGACAACATGCCTAAGTTCATCCATTGTAAAAGGGGCCATTAAATTGCTATTATCTTGTTCGAAGACAAGATTGGGAATTGCCTCTAGAATTTCATTTGTATAGAATTTAGAACAAGAAAGACCAATAAGAGAGTCCAATAAATTCCTTAATAACCTTACACCTTCAACTTGAATACCATTAGCATTAGTTATGAGATTACAAAATTTTTGCATTAAATTTTGAAAAGATTGAATTACCCTCCCTTTTTTGCTTGGTTGAATCATGAAAATATTATGTACTCATTTCCCCTTCCTTGAGCCAGAGCTTGCATAATTTTTGCCTCTAGAATTCCTCCTTGCAATGGCACAACTCTTCCCAATCTATTTGTAATTATTTTTTCTTGAAGACAGTGTCTGATTCATACCCTTTTGAATAATAGTATCATTGATTATTGAAAGTTGTAGCTTGATCATGTCCTTTTGCTAAAAAATGTTTTTGAACATTGATATGTTTCAATGTTTGATGAGGCCTTTAATATGCTTCATTTTCCTTGAGAATTGGTATGTATCTTAGTTATATTACTCTTGGGCGCACTACTCCCCCATTTTTGTGAAAGAGTAAGGAAAGTCAGATACCAAAGCCACATCCTTTCAAATTTGAATAATGGCCTATGATTGTGCAAAGAGAGTGAAGATGCACTAGTAATATTCAATAGAATAGGGAAATGATTAGATTAAGATATTGATAATATTTATGATTTCAAAAGTGAAATGTTGAAGTTTTTATTCTTGAAATTAGAAACTTGTCAAGTTTCTTTGCTATTTGTGCAAGGCCAACCCTTTTGTTAGTCTGAGTGAAGAATATCTTAAATGCTACAATATCAAGCAAGTTTTTGTCCATGACAAAAGTAGTAAAGTCTTGCATTGTTTTGTGTGGAGGACAAATACCTCCACTCTTCTTTGCAGAGCTTAGGATAGCATAAAAATTACCACCAAGGAAAATATTGTTTTCATCAAGCTATTGAATGTTTTCATTTAATGTTGTCCATAATTTCAATTTTCCCTGGGTCGAAGAGAGTCCATAAACATTTATCAAAATGAAATATGTGTAAAAATGGGTGACTTTGGTAACTTGAAAGTTAGTGTTCTACTCTATTGATTTTCCGTGAATGGCTTTTAGAATCCACATAATAGAAAGCTTGGTTGAGGCTCCAAAAAAAATGTAACGTGTAGACTTCCATAAATGCCACTTACCAATAGATTTGGAATGGATCTCCTGTGACATTTTTTTCTCTTGCAACAATACTAGGTCAACCTTTAAAGAATCTAGAGATAGTTATGGATCTTTAATCTCTTGTCAGAGGCATTAATGCCTTTGACACTTCATGAAAAAATCTTCATTTTTGACAAGGAGAAGAATATTTTAACTAATGAAAACTTTTCATCAAGTGTGCTTTGGGTACCCACCACAATTTCTTCTTTACGTTGACCAGATTGGATTTTCTACTCCTAGTTTTAGGGGTTCTTGTACTTGTTGTCTTTTGAGATGGTGTTTATATAATTAATAAAATTAGTGAGGGATCAAAAGCCATATTATTCTGATCTATTTCTAGTAATGACACTAAATTATTTTCTTTGTTGTCATCCTAGATGTTTTTTTGTATAGGAAAAATGTTTATGTATCATGGCAGTGTTGGTATAAAGTGGTCTCATTAGGTATCATGTTGCAAGGACATTGAAAAATGTCACATGGCTCCACATCCATATCATTAAGTTTTTCACTTAAACAATATAATGAAGGATTACAAACTTAATTATCCCACATGTCACTCCATTTAATTTGGTCAATCAGCTTGGGACTAGCCAAGTCAGAGACAAGTTTTGGAGTGTCACCATCAATGTAAAGTTTCGCTTGTAAATTTTGTAAGCTATTGAAGCTACCATTTTGGGAAGCAATACAAATGATCTCCTTATTCTCATGTATCTCATGTTCTTTTTTTTGAGACCCTTATGTGTATTCACTTGATTGAGTCATTTTACCATGTAATGTAAGTCTTTATCTAAATAAGATTTACATTCCTAGCATGAGCATTCTTCCATAGCTACAAAAACATCTTCTTTTACTACAATCTAGATCATAGTTTAGGCAAGGGTAGTGAACATTTTCTTGGCCATTCTCTCTAATTGTTGTTCACAAGGTGCATTAGACTTCAAGCCCATGTATTAAAATGGGATTCGTATTTAGTTGTCTTGAAACATTAGTTCGAGTGTCAAATCCTTAATAGTCTAAGTAAAAATATTTTTATCATTGAACTCTTGAATTTGAGAAAACATGAAATGAGATCCTGGTGCCAAGATGAATTTCTTATTGACTATATCCATGTGTTTCAAGCAAGCTCCTATGAGTGAAGTAAAAGACTAGTTATAATCCCTTGTAGTTGAAAAAACTCCATAGATTCTTTGGAAAAAAATTGGTGACAAATAATATGCTTCATGTTTTTATAGGATGTCGATGTTAAACATGAAACATTATTGACCCCATTATTAATGAGAGTTTGTGCATTGTGAGGACTAAATAAACATTATTTAGTGTTGGAATACAGATATTTGTAGATAATATGTATTAAGATGACCCGAGTGCTTTTCAAATCTATCCACAAGAGCCTCATCTTCAACGATAATATGTTGTTCCCATTTTCCCCATTTTGAGAGGATGGAGAACTTTTGAGTCATAGGTTTAGATAGAATGAGGAACAATAAGAATCTATCATCATGATAAGGGAGTTCATAAGGAATTAAATCATGCTTAATAAAAAATCCCCAAACTATTAGCTAGTATTTCAATAATATGTGGATTTGTGTATTCCAATAATAGAGTAGCCAATGCAATAAAAAAAAGGTTGAAAAACACGTAGAAAGGAGTCTAGTTTGAAGTTGGGAACCCATCGAAGGGTAAAAGGGCTTAATCCTTTGTAGATACATCTATTGAATTGTGAGTTATGTCCTGCCCATATTTTGACTCAAAAAGAGCAATAACGATCTTAGGTTTTGAATTTAAAAAGATGTAATTTAGACATGTTTAGTGCTCAAAATTTTTAGGATTAACCATGGATAGAAATAAAAATTACATACAAATATAATCAATATCAAAAAATAACAAATCACACAAAAGAGAACACAAGACACAAAGATTTAATGTGGTTCACCCAATCCTTGGGCTATGTCCACCAACAACAAGTCCAATATTATTATTATCCAGTGATTACAATTTGCAATCCCTTACAGCTCAATACTACCATAAGAAGCTACAATCTCATCATACATTATGAAATCTCTAACCCTAAGTCATTTTATACAAGATTTTTGCCACTTACAAAATTAGGGCAAGAATAAATCATCCAATAGAAAAATAGCAATCAATGCCTTTTGCAATAACAAAGTCTTTTTGGGCTTTGGGGAAGCTTCTCTTGAAAATCCCCCAAACGGGCATAGCCCCTCAACCCCACCCTGTACTTTGATATGGAGCACACCTGGGACTCTACCCCAAGCCTCCATAAGGGGTATTGCCCCTTGATCCTATCTTGGGGGTGTTTCCCCCAAACCCCTATAGTAATAAATTATGGGGAAACCATGTTGAATAAAGTTGGAAAATATTAACCTCCGTGTCTAATTGGGCTCAACATCACAAAAGAAATCCCAATTTGAAATGACCAAGATATAGAGGTTAGGGTTTGCAAATTTACTAATTAGTTTCATTTGCATAAGAAATTCCACTAACAAAGATAATGTGGTCTAACAATGAAATAGAAGGGTGTTATTGATCAGAAGGAAGAGGAGTTCCACTAATTCCTTCTTTCTATACACTTTAGTGCCTGTTTTTTAATTGAAGTGGGCTCGATAAGCATTACTAGCATGCTCCTTGGCACCTTTATGCTCCGATCATGTTGAAGCCTTCCCCAACAAAGGAATGTTATTAGGATCTAAGAGGAATCTTGGTTTGGAGACATAAATGGTGTTTTTCTATGATAGATAAGATGGGAATTGTTTAAATCTTGCATTAAATGAATCTTGGACTTGTGGTGCAATCTAAGGAAGGTGTATCCCCAAAGGTGATGAAAAAGACCCTAAAAATACAACACAATAGAAGTAGGAAAGATATAATTGCAAGAAACACTTTATTATCAACCGATCTTAAATTGCATCAATGCTTCACATACATTGCACTGATTCATAAGATAGCTTGCATGATAAGAATATACTATATGCCAGGTTGTAAGGCCTTCTTGGTTACGACCAAAGTACATTCCAAGCTACAAACCAAAGTTTTATATCCAAGCTTCCTCTAAGTATCTCCTTGAATTATAATACCTCATGCTTCCCTCCTTACTTACCAAGATTTCAAGATATTACGTATATAGCCATCAAGACACATAGGTTGGCTTGAGTTCACAATCTCCAATAATAGGAAATGTGCATTACAATATAGGAATGCCCCTCACATAATTAATGATCAAATACATAATACACGAGATAACATTATATGGCCTCAGGTATACGTCCATCAGTTAACCAACTGTCTAGATCCAAGAGCACATAAGTTGACTCTTAAATATTGAACTGCATCAAATTAAGTGTCAAACATCACATGAAGAACAACGTAGGAAATCGACACCTGAGATGATGAAGCATAACTTATGCCTAATTTCACATAGGATTATGGGCACTTAGGATTGATACATGATAAGTCAATAATATGAAGCCATGCTTGCAAAATCTAGAAGTAACAAACAAGTGTTTGCCAATACAAATTGTTAGACATGTAGCTATAAAATAGTAAACAACAATATCATTTTTTGGGTGATGCAAGATTACAAACAACCCAAGAATGCTCCTACATCAACTTGCAAAATACCTTCCTAGTCATTATAAGAGTTGAAATCTTTAGTAATGGGAAAAAAATGAGAACTCGATAACATACCAATACATATATCATTTATGGCTTGCTTTACATAAGATGTCTGAGGTCGATGAGGATTTTTATTGATCCCTTCTAGGACTTATTTTACTAGCCCATTGGCAAAAAGTTGTTTCCCTTGCTTAGAAGACCCATCATCCAAGGATCCAACCATGTGTTTCTTCCACAGGTTTTCCCACACAAATATATTTTGAAAAGTTTTTTCAAAAATAATTTTGGATATTGATGTGAATTTTGGACCTAGCATATCATTTAAAAATTCCCTTATGGTTTCTTCCCAAACCTTAGATGTCTCTCCAATCTCAAGAAATATTTGTAATTAAAATGTTATTGAGTCCTTGAGTACAGATGGCTACTTTGTCACAGGTACTTTCCAACTAGACTCTACACGAGGCTTACCCAAAATGCCTCAACTAGAATCAAAAGCATTCATAAGTGATTTGAAGTGTAATCTTGTTTTTTAGATTTAAAACATTGGGTTGAGAAAGAAAGGCTTAGCTGGTTGGACTATAGCCTTACCTCGAAAGATTATCCTAATATCTTGAAACTTGTCAACTAGGTCATACCTATTTGTGGTATGTACCTTTGATCAGGAGCATTCTTTGCAGCAAATAATTTTTTTAGACTTGCAATGATCAGCTTTGCTCCATCTACTCTGCTCTTCTCTACCATTGAGGCCTATTAAAAATAATCTTTCTGAGAAAAGAATATAAAATTTATAAATTAAATAATAGATATTTTAAATTGAAACTTTTTTTCTCTGGTAAATATTTTTTTATGTTTCTATTTCACCTAGTTGGTAGGTATATACCTTACCCCTTAATGGGATTTGAACTTGTGACCTCTCTTTCAAGAGCATCACTAGGCCAACATAGGTGAATAAGGCAACAAAGATAGGATAGATAGAATAGAACTGATCTAGATGTTCAGGATTGAAAATTTTTGGTTTAAATTTGCAAAATATAACTGAATTAATTTTTTTGGATTTAAAAATCAATTCAAATTTCTAATATATAATAGATCTATATTAGTTTTTTATTGAAGAAAAAATAAGCAATTTATATTTGAAAATTAATTAGATCACGAAGATATTTGATCATAATATTTTTTAGTAGATCATATAATTTGTTGACTTGTATATGAAACAAAAAAATGCATTAATTAATATATTGATTATGCCTAATCAATGAGGATAAAAGGGCCTAAATATATATATTTTAGTATTGTAGAATAAAATATAAGTTAAAGTTATATATGATTAAAATAAAAAAGATAATAATAAATAAATAACTAAAACTTATTGAATTAAATATCAACAAGAGATAGCAGCCATTACAACATAAATGTGATAACCTAATACAAGCTAAGATACACTCAAAGCATGTAGATCTTGATCAATGATTTATGAGATAGATGTATATCACAATCAATCTTCCATGAATCTACCTCTCTGATAATCCCATCAATCTTCTCGATACAACCCTCTTTGGTGTCTATAATTTCAATCAATGGATATACTATTTCATACATGAACCTATCACACCAATGGAAACCTTCTCCCAAACATATTGTCACTATACTTTACAAAATATGCAGACTACTATGTCAAATTAATGTTTCTTGGATAAGACTTCACAAGAGTCATTTGTATTTACATCTCCAAACATACACTACCTTCACTACAAATATGACATGCTCAAAGACTATCCCAAACCACAAGCATATGGGACACACCCACTGTAATACTCTCCATCAAGTTCATTATACTATTGATTCCTCTTTAAACCCACCCCCCCCTTCCCCCCCCCATTATTTTTAGATCTTCTCATCCCATTTTGAGAATTTAGTCTCCTTTCTAAATTTGACTCAAGCGTTGGATCCATTCTTTATTATATTTGATTTAATTAGAAAATCATATGGGCAACAAAAAAATCTTACAAATATTAAACATAAAAATATAATTATAAATATATTACATAGCTTTCTATGTATCCATGTATAATGTAATCAAATCTAAAAGAAAAATGATTATATATTAATATATTTATAGCTATAAATTTATTTATTTTTTATCAATATATATGTACCTTTTTGTTGGGATGCTTTAGAATAATTGAGAGGGGGTCGAATAAGTTATCTAAGGTCCAAATGTATAGATAAAACTTTTCAATACTTAACAAATACTTGTGCATGCATTGATCATCCAATATCTCAAACCATAGTATATTGTTGTCCTAGGTCAAATGAACTTTGTAGAAATGTAAAAATGAAATACCACAAAATCATTCACACAATTTGACACAAGGATTTTACATGGAAACCCAAATTAGGAAAAACCACTGGTAACATGCTACCAATTTTCACTCTTCTAAAGTGAGCTTCGTGAGGAGCCAACCTTGTTAAAGGTTACAATGCACACTGTTAAATGTGACCTTGACTAAAGGATTTCAATTACCCTGTTAGGAGTGAGCCTTGTTAGAGTACTTTAGAACATTCCATTAGAATGTTAGCCTATTAAAGGATTTACTCATGATTGTTAGGTCAACCTTAATCCAAAGGATTTATCCAGACTGATACAGTTGTTAGATAGTAATAGTAGGACTTGATCTAATAACAAAATAACTCACTTGATGTAGTGCCCACCCATGGTTTGTATTTTTTTTTCTGTGTCCTTAACTCTTGTAGGCATATTTTTATGCATGTGTTAGTTTCAGATATATTTGATTTATAGTTATATGACATTATTCCACAACTTGATTTTATGGCTAGATTAAATACTTTCATAATGATGATGCTTTGAGGATTTCTGGTTAGTAATTGCAATTACTTTCATCATGATGTCTTACAATGTGTTTTTAAACAATGATCATTGTGTATTCATGAATATGGATATTTATATAGAAATATGGTGTTCCTTATACTCGTGAGTAATTATGGTACCTACCCCATACTTGCATGTGTATTAACGTGTCTAATGTAGTTAATGGAGGAACTCATATTTACCTGCTAGTCGGGATCTACACGATGTACCACTCCTTGCCATTCTCTGTTTAGTGTTTTATATATATATATATCATGCACATGTACATAATCATCTTTTATGTAGGATGCAGGTATCGAGCATCGACTTCCTTGAATTGCCAGGATGAGTGTGCCTTATTAACACATACTCAAATGGTGAGAAAAGGCAGGTAATGATCAAGTCTAATCCCAAACATAGCCTAAACTAATCCCAAACATAGCCTAAATACTTGATTGACTATCCTTTTTAAAGCCTGTGAGTATTTTGTGCGTATGTGGTTTGATTCTTGCTATGGTTGGTTTTCCTTATGCATTTTTTGATGTTTGACTTGGTGATTTGTCTGATAGACTATTATTTATGATTCTTGAATTGATCGTTGATATTAATTTATCAAATGTTATTTGATTTTTTTTAAATGGAAAAATATATAAATAGGATGATTTTGCATTTATTGGAATTATATGAATTTTTTGTTAAATTTAAAGGTTTTATTTTAAGTCCTAATTTAGAAAATTACATTAAAAGCTTTTGGAAATTTAAATATTAAATATTATGTAGCAATATTATTTAATTAATAAATATTTAAAACAATTTAGTGGCATTTAAATAATGCACTTAAGTTATCTTTATTAATTAAATAATAAATAAATGTCTTTTTATGAATTTACTTTAAATAATAAAGTGGAGAAATAAATAAAAGAATATTTTCAATTAAAAAGTGAATTAAGTGTGCATGAAAGGAATAATTAAATAAAACAATTATAATTTTAGAGTTGTGGAGATAGAAACCCTAAAAGGTAATTAGAGTCCTATATTAGAAAAAATTTCGAGTCATTATTACACACAATTTTTGGAGAGCAACTTTGGGGTTTGGAAAAGAAGGGAATTCTTGTGGCTTGAAGGACTTTTGTTGCAATAGGAATTTCACTGGCTGTTAGACTTTAGCATCAGCATGAGGTAGGCTTTGAAATTCTGTGAATGCATTTTCAATTGGAAAAATTTTGTTTGCTCTGTGTTTGATTGGGTGGTTGAAATTATATCTGTCATCTTGATTTTTTTCCAGATCTAATTAATTAAAATTAGTTTCTCATCATTTTACAGAAGAAAATTTAGAGAGAAAACGAATTTCTCTAGCTAGGGTTGATTGGGATCAAATTTAGAACTATTCTACAATTTGTTCTTTTGAAAATCTACTCATTACTATTTAATTTTTACAACAAATTTTTTTTTTTAAAATCATTAAACCAACTAGGGTTTGAACAAACATATATGTTGATTAAACCCACAAAATTACTTGTTCTCGCTTTTTGATTAAAACATATAATTTTCTTATTAATAAATGAGTAAAAATAAATCATCATTAAAAAAATTCTTCTTCTTATCAAGCTAAAATTTAATTATAACACAGAACTATATGAACAGGAATATAAATATATTTGTTTTGAATTACTCATTTTTTCTAGTCAGAGGATCTCCATACCAATGCCAATTTAGAGAAGAAGAAGGGCAATTTATTTGTTCTTCTTTTTTGTTGTTTATTTTCCCCAATCTAATTTAATGCATGTGCTAAAACTGTTGAACCCAATAGAAATCGGCATTGATTTTGAAGGTTAGAAATATTATTTCTTTTCTTAACCCTTGGTTGACCGTATTTTATTTTAAAACATGGTACTGAGCATGAATAATGAACAAATATTTCCAATTGTCATCCTCCAAACAAAAATTTGCCTATAGGCATGTGGGCCACATGATCTCTCAACAAAAAGCATGCTTTATCTTATACTTCTTAAATTACTCATCTATCCTAAATAATCGGTGAGTTTCTAAAGATGACTTTTTCCTTCATTTATAAGCATTTAGAATAACTTTAGAAAAAGGTATATAAATCATTTTATATTTAATTTTATTAAGATATATTTAATATATATTTATATTATTTTAAATCTATTTTTATTCACATTAATTGATCTTTTAAACTTACTTACCTTTATATATATATATAATTTCTTTAATGTATAGTTTAAATTGTTTTATATATACGAAATTAAATATTAAAGAAAAAATTAATTTTAATTATAATAAATAGATATGAGTTTATTATACTAATGATTGTCATTAAATTTAATTATATTCAATGCTAAATGTATTGTGTGGTCAATTGGAAATTATACACTTATGTATTTTTAGATATTTTGTAAGTGGTTAATATTACTTGTATAATATTGTCTGAAGATAGATCTTATTTTTGAACTTGAAAATGTGTGTGTGTGTGTGTGTGTGTGTGCGCGCGCGCGCGCGTGTGTGTGTGTGTGCACATATATCTCTCTCTGTGTGTGTGTGTGTGTGTGTGTGTGTGAATATATTATAGTTTTTATACTTCCAATCTTGGGTGTATTATATATTTTTTTATATCCAATTAATGTCATGATCATGTATGTGTGGCCCAAAGGGTTATGTACTTAGCCAACTAGGACATACATCAGAGGTCGTCTTTGTGATTTCTTTCATGATGTTTCTCTATTCCATAAATTCTAATGAGCTTGTGTTTTCAATTTGAAAGTTGCATTTATGAGTTTTTCTATGTGGTAGATTTATGTTTACTTGGGTTAGGAGAACCAACTTGTTGTCGGGTTGCATGTTAAGGAATCAAGTTTGATCTTTGTGGGTGTTGTGGTATGGGACACAACTGTGTTTTATGTGCTTAGGAGAGGTTGTCTAGGTATATGTCCTTGGGAGTGGCTTGCGGTAGGGTTTCGAGACCCGAAGTGGTTAGTGCCAAGGTAACCTATTGTAAGTTATGTAATAAGTGATAATCTAGTAATTAATATTTTGGGGATACACACTAAAAAGATAAGTTAGAGATATTTTCCCTTCCCATGACTTGAGTGCTTGTATAGACTAAGGATGGAAATGGGATGATACCTAGTGAAAGGTATGAATAGCTTGCCTTGTCTTCTTGAGAGAGTATTCTGGTTCCGCATGTGTTATGTTGAGGATCTGGCGTTCAGAGTAACCAGTCCAGGGTAACTCAACAATTGAGGGTTCGAGGTCTATTGAGAGATCAGTCCAAGGTAACTCAAGTAGTTTTACCATGTGATGACACTCCCTAGAATGTAGCCTGAGTCTCCTCTATAGATTTTTTTTGTACCTTTGGTGGTGTACTTATTGTTGGATGTGTTTATTGTGGTTATTTACTTCCATTGATGGTGATTAGTGATTCATGGATGATGTACTTTTCACATGTGGTTCTTAACTTGAAGTGGATATCTTTTTTTGACTTTATCTTATGATTTTGGTGATTTGATCTATTCTTGGTATATGTATGATGTTAGTATTGGATTGAATGTTCTTTCTTTTGGAGTATCTTCTTCTTGAGTAGTATGTGTTACTTTTGAGCTAGTTTTCGCTATTAGGTATTCCTTGCCTAGGAATATTTTATGATTGATTACTCATATGTGGATCATTCATTATCTTCACTGCATGGTGGGAGTGGAAGCCTAACTAGGTAGCCACACGGTCAGGAGGTAGTGTATTCTTACCATTTGGGTCCCCCTTATGTTGCCAGTTGTTGGATGGTCAATGATATAGTTGTACCTTTATCATTCTTCTATATTGGAGACTTCTTTTCAATTGATGTATATATGTTATCATGTATTCTGATGTATTATATCTATTCTCAAATACCCTACGACATGTGCAGTGGATGTTATTTATTAGATGTACTTTCAAGGTATAAGTTATACTTATGCATTTACTTATGTGATTATGTATCTATTATTTCTTTATGATCAGAAGACATTATACTTGAAACTTAAACTAACTAATTTAAACTTATTAAATGTGACTCAACGTGAAGGAACCCTTAAGGAATTGTAGCTATATTTGTAATTGCTTATGTGTATGTTCATATCACGTCCGCATGAATGCTATCTTGATGTTGCTTAAACCTTTAAAAAAATAGTTCGGTAAACATTGTAACATATTAGGTTTATCTCTTTTGGGTTCCCAAGTGGGGTGTTACACTTGCAGATTACAGATCTCTTACTCAATCCTCCATTATTCTTGGCATTCATCCCCTTCATCTCTAATAGCATGTTTACTCTTCAAGCCTTCACCTCCTTAAGCCTTCTTTCTTAGAATGCCAACTACAGATTCATCCCTTCAGCCCCAATTGAAGCAACACCACAAGACTTCTTGTCTCTCTCTGGTTCACACTATGACACTTTGCTTCTAGCCTATTGTCTCCTTAAATAGAGAATTTAGATCTTTTTCTACTTAACCACAATTTTCCATCTTAGGGTTAGTTCAAATTCATCAAATCTACCCTCTTTTCCATTTTGTTCCCGTCTAGAAACTTCTCTTACAATTCTCTTCAAATTCATCTCAACTGATTTATCTTGAATTCTGTGCAAGTAGCTCATCATACTTATCTTCCACATGCTTCACACAATTCAAGAAATCAACTTTTTTGGCTCAGATTCATCAAATCTTTGATCAAACTCATTTTACCGGCACTCGACAATCACTATCTTTTGATGCTAGGTCAACACTAGGTTGCTCGGCATACACTAAGTCTTTACTAGTGCTCGACACACACTAAACTTCCTTCTCTTGACACCTACTAGATTTCTCTTTGCTCAGCACATATTGAACTTCCTTCACTTGACTTCAACTAACTTTCTACTTGGCCTGCATTGACTTGCTTAGCTTCCACTGTTTACTCAGTTAGGCTTGGCGGACACATTTCTTTGCTTAGCCTTCTTCTTGTCTTTGCTCAAGTATCCTTTCATTATATCCTTGAGTAGATAAGAAATACACTTATCATCAAAGTCTTAATGCTTCTTTTATACACCATATAACTCAACCTTTCTCTATGCACTCTTGTTGTCCTTTCTTTTCAAATCCTCTTCATCAATCAATCAAATGACAGCATTCAAACCAAATTAGCAATTGTCTCACCAAGTATCATGTTTGACATCAGCAACAAAATAATTATTGTTCCATGATAGGTTTCATCAATCTTCCTCATTTCTATACTTCAACAATCTTTTTCAACACCTTTATGCTCATCCCATTTTGAAAATTGTCTCCTTTTTTAACCTACTCTCACATTGGATCCACTATATATACATGTATCTATATATACATACATGTACATGTATATACATGTACATATATATATATATATATATATATATATATATATATATATATATATATATATATATATAGACACACACACACACACACACACACACACACACACACACACACACATATATATGTATACATGTATATATATACATGTATGTATATAGATATACATCTATATATACATGTATACATATATATATATATACATGTATACATATATATATATATACATGTATACATATATATATATATATATATACATGTATACATATATATATATATATACATGTATACATATATATATATATACATGTATACATATATATATATATATACATGTATACATATATATATATATATATACATGTGTATATATATATATATATATATATATATATATATATATACATGTATACATGTATATATGTATACATGTGTGTGTGTGTATAGAGAGAGAGCGAGAGAGAGAGAGAGAGAGTCACAACCCATGTAAAATGTAATCAAATCTGGAAATAATTGTATTACATATAAAAATATTCATAACTACAAATTTATTTATTTTGTACCTATATATCCATACCAGATTGATTTACTTTTTAGAATCACCTTATATCCCTAAAAGGCTATCACCCTCCACATCTTGTAAATGTAATTGAAAGCTTTCATTTCATTTCTTAAACAATATAAGAAAAGTTTCATTGCATCTCAATATAAGTTTGTTTTTCTCATTTCTTCTATAAACAAGAGCTTTGCAAAGCTATAGTCATGCATTTTGTTTTAAAAAATGAAATTTTGATAAAGGTGTTTGTCTATAAAGCTAAAATAAAAGTGGTAAATACTATTTCAATAGTAAACATTGTGGTTGGTAAATGTTTAGACATTGCCTACTGTATGGTGCAAATCTTGACTATTTTCAGTTGTTGATTTGAAAATGTGCCACAATGAATCCTAAATAGTTAACATAATTAAAATGCTAGTCTTATAGCATGGAGTTAAAAAGGATGTCAACACAACATAGATATAGGTAAAAGTGACATAGTACTATATTCAAATAAGTAAAACGAGACAAGGAAAAATTAAGACCCTTTAACTAAAGTGAAAGATATGAATTCAAATATTTTGTTCAAACCATACTATTGTATATAGCAATGTATGTGCCATTTATATGAACTCAGTATGAAAAATGTGTTAGCAAAGAAATTTTAGGCTTTTATTTAAAAAAATAAAGAATGCAGGTCAATATCAAGTTTCTAAATCTAAAAATATAGAATGTGAAGAAAATATTGTAAAATCATTAAGCCTTGCTCACTAATATGTTTTAAGATAACAACTTAAAATAACTTGAATGTGAATTATTAGAAATAAAAATTGAATATCTTTGTTCATTATCAATAAAAGATTTGATCAATATGATATTGACTATAAATATAAATGGTATAAAGTATAAGCAAATGTATATAGCACAAATGATATATAATAATTAGCTGAAATTTTTAGACATAAAGCTATATAATCTTAATATACAAAATTTTAGAAGATATAGTATCAAAATTCGTATCCTCCCTTTGTTCAATTTTGAGTAATTATATACTAAGTTAAAGGTACTTGATTGTGAGTTATTAGATGAACTTGTTTCGAGAAAACTAGGAAATTGCCCATTACTATAAGAAAATAGGTTTACAATTTTTGAACCTTCAATAGTTGTGTGAGAAAAACTAATGTTTATAAATCCAAGCTAGTTTTTACTTGTTATGTGTTGATCTATTTAATGAGGTATACATGAGCTCTTGGATTTTTTAAGTTGTTATCAAAGTCACGTATGATGGAAAATAATGAATTGGAATGGAGCTCCATGAAAGAAGCAAAGAAAAAAAAATCAATAATTATACATCAACATAAAGAAAACATCACACATAAATAGAAAATGTTTTTAATTTTGGCTTGCTTAAATACTAAAAAACTTAACTTTGGCATGTCCAAACCTTATTATAAAGCAAGATGTTGGCCGAAGTGGTGGAATTTATTTTAGGAACAACTACAATTATCTTTTATAATCTTGGGAGAATTTACAAATAATGAGTGTGCATTGAATAATACATGTGCATTTTAACAAATAGATTGTAAACATGTTTCATTGATGATATCTCATACATTAAGTGTTGATTTACATTCATATATGTATGTTTTGTAAATACAACTTTGCTACTAGTATTAACTTCTATTTTTAAAAAATGATAAAGTTAATTGAATACTTAATCAAATAAATACAAGCAATACAAACTTGAATTGTACTCAACACAATTTCATAGTTCTTTTGAGTCAATGAAATCTTTAACCAAGGCAATCCAAGCATGATTGGTAATCCCTTTTGGTAACTAAACAATCTAGTAATAAGAATTTGATAGTTTGTACATTCCACGATGGTTTAAGAAATGATCAAAGGCATTTCATCTCACAACTTGGTTCATTTATTAAATTTGGAAATTTGTGAATCTTTTTTTTTTTAAATGAGAGAACTTATCCTTGCAATACCATATAATAAATTGAAATAAATTATAGTACATGCAAGCAAAGAGTATATTGTATCAAAGAATAAATTCATCTCACAACTTGTCTCCTTTCATAAGTTTGAAAATCTATAAATATAAATAGTTTTAAAAATAATTTATCGATGTAATACCATACAATGAGTTAGAACATATTATGGTATAAACAAACACATACTATATGGTATAAATGAAGAGAATTGAAATTTTATCGATAAATTTTACCAGTTAGGTCGCAGGAAGTTTACAACTACCCCTTGTTATGTGCACCCTTATATTTGACATTTTTTTGTTTCATTTGTTTTAGTATGTAAGTACTTATAGACTCTTTTTTCTTGTTTATTAACATAAAGTTGCTAACTAGACCATATAATGGGCATGATGGTGTTATTAGTGTACATTGGAGCATCATGTTGAGATAGCTTACTATGGTAGTAAACATATGGTGTTATGCAAAGAGAGGTTTGGTTTTATGGTTGTGCATATATCTAGGGGTTTGAAACGAAATACATGAAGGCATTCACTTTCTTCAACCTAGAAAAATAAAGATAAATTATTAATATATCCCTTCAAACTTATCAATTTCAATTTTGTAGCCCTTGAAAAGTAATATAGACATTTGTAGTGAGTAATACATGAACATACATAAGTAATTGTATTTGATGAAATGAAACATCATGGCTCAATGATCACCATTTCATTCATGTTCCTCGATTTATTCTATGATCTCTTAAAGCTAATGATACATGTCTAACAAAGTATAAGATAAGGATTAGTTGATGAAGTATCACATTGGCCCTAAAATTTATTTACTTTTTCCCTTATTTTGTGATTTTCAAAAGTAGGTCATTATCTTAAATGACTAGGTACTACACGCTTCACTCCTAGAGTCCTAACCATACCAAGAGCCAACAATTGTCTAGGTCTCCATGTGGAAGATGTAGGATAACATTGATTTCTTTCTACTTATAGGCTTAATACTCCAAGTTGTGTAAGAAAGATCAGAAAATGAAGAAAATGACAACATGACCTACATGATAAATGGATAATATAAATTTTCCCTCTAACAACATTGACTAGAATTGCATTATATGGCATCAGATTTTCCTACAAGCTTACAATTACGTTAGAAAGTAGTACCCTGGTACAAAAGAAATGAAAAGAACACAAATGAATCCTCTCAATGATGCAAATGGATATATTTATTAGCCAAAACTAGGCAATACATTCAATTGGAAAGCCATCAAATAGTTTCATGGTTAGATCCAATGATCTCAACATACAATCAAGTTACTTCTTCATCATCTTCTAGAAGTCTAGAGATTGTAAATATATTTATACCTGATATGGGGTCAAGGATTTCTTCATTTGCTCGACAAACAATAAAAAATTTTGGCTTCCCAACTTTTCATTTCTAGTTTCAATTCATTAATAGAGGTGATATACCCTCTAAACAACTTCATTTAACATATAATGTGTATGAATAGATGGAATATTCTCGACAAAGCTTGAATGATTATCTAATTTTTTCTTTCAAATTTTAGTTTGTGATGAAATTGTGGGATAATTGTTATTATTAAATTTCCAAAATGAACAATTGGACATTTACAATCTTTTCCATTTTGCTTCAAAATCCCTAGGAAAGTAAAATATAAAGTGAGAAAGCTGTAAAATATAAAGTGAGAATGGCTTTCTTTTATATACTATGATTTTTAATGTCAAATGAATGTACAAAATTTAATGTGTTTGATTAATTAAAATTACAAGGCTCAATGATCCTTGTTTTATTCATGTTCATGGATGTGTTATATAATCTCTTAATGTTATATGAATATTGGAATGTAAAATGAGAAGAGGCTTAGTTGAGGCAATATGAAATTGGCCCCAAATTTTGATTTTACCTTTAACATTTATTGAAATTTGAATTTACATTTGTCATTTCATTGTTTTAAATGACTAGGTATTAAATGCTTCACTCCTTACCACACCAAGAGCCATTTATTTCATCGGTATCTATATACAAGCTCTAGAATAACATTAGTATTATTTCTATTAGATGCTTAAGAATCTGTGAAATTTAAGAGAAAAATAGTAAATTTCCATAATTCGTAGATGATCTTTGCATATTTTTGAATTCAATTGTGTTGCTATTTTTTGCAACAAACATGAAAAAAAAACAATGACATAATTGAACCAAAAAATGCAAAACAAAAGCATATATATATATATATATATATATATATATATATATATATATATATATATATATATATATATATATATATATATATATATATATATATATATATATATATATATATATATATATATATATATATATATAAACCGTACCACGATATCAGTTCCAATTGCATCACAACACATTCATTTAGTTCCTCCAATTTTACAAAACCCCAAGAAAATAACAAGAAGAGATTCCTCTCAAATGGTGCAAATGCATATATTTGTTGGTGTTAAACTCTCTCGTACAATTCATTGGAAAGCCACCAAATAGTTTTTTACGAGGTTAGGGAAATGTACATCCAAAAAAATTATCAAAAATCTATATCAAAGCGTACTGCTGAGATTAAAAAATTCAATCAAATAAAAGTATTAGTGGATTTTGGTAACTTTTCTTCATTTAGTCCCATGTTTTAAAAGTGATATATTGGGTAGACTAGTTAAAATTTTAACCCTTGTTTAATGCAATTACATGTATTCAGGTATATTGTACATTGCCTAATGAAACTTATTTGCAACCTATCCACATGGCTTAGGAGGCTTTGTGAGAAAGGAGGTTCATCTAGGGACATAACTGGAGCTCCTTTGTAAGAATGGTTCTTAGAATACCAAGATGAAAAAGGAAAACTCCTAGATAGTAATCATATAATCTTTTTCCTAGTGAAATAATCAATGTCAAAAGAATTTGATTAAAATTTCTAAAGAATTTAGAAAAGCCACGTAAGGAAGCAAGTTTGATTTTAAAGATCATGGTCGCCTCTTCAATATTTTAATAGCTAGTGTAAAATTTTACTACTATTATATTTTGACATGCCACTATATTGCACCAGTTCTACAATATGTCATGCAAGTTAATGCCTATGTTTTCACTAGCAGAATCACTTGCTTACTAAAATTTAGTCCAGACATAATGATAACCTTTTAGTCCTAACATAATTAGAACCTTTGTGTGTTCTATTGAAAAGTGTAAATTATTGAATTATGATTTCAATGAAGTATAAGGTTGAACATTTTTATACAATAGAATGTTAATATGCATAGAGACTAGTCATGCAAGAATCAAAATAATAAGGCATAATAACATATTTTTAAATATCCTTAGCAAGTCAAGATCCTTTGTACAAGCATCTATCATGATCCTTATAATTGAACATAGAAGAATTTAAATATCCTTAGCTAGTCAAGATACTTTGTACAAGCATCTATCATGATCCTTATAATTGAACATAGAAAAAATTAAGAAATTCAAAGGAAATCTTATGTATTGTTTTCCAACTATTAAATATGAGCAGTACCTTCTTTTTAAGAAAAAGATAGATCTAAACACAACAAATTCAATTAATTTTTGGAAAACCTAGATAATGGTCATGGGTTTAAATCTCATTGACAACCAGTGCATGAATAATGACTGCGTAGGTAGAGGTAAGAGGAACCATTTTATTAGGGCCTTCAAAAGTAGATTCAAATAAAAGCAAGTCAAGTTAATATTTAATGTTTCTTATAAGTTATTTCAGTATCAGCTCTCCTTCTTGACCTTGATCCTACAGAGTTCATAACTTATGTCTTTCTATAAAACATGCACACAAAAGGGGGCATGTTGGGTGAGGTTCAAAAGGTCAAAAGATTGACGAAAGATATAGGGAAAAGCTAATTGGAAGCACTTAAATTGTGGTACAAAAAATAATAGATGTATTTTTGTGTAGGAAACATATATGATTTGTTAAACACACATTCTGAAACAACTATTAAAGTTGTCAAGAATCTTTATCATTTTCTTGATTGTCAAATAGTAACTAGGGTTATCTTCAAGGCCACACTGCAAGGTATGTTAACTGGTTTTATCATTTTAAGAAAGGAAAATTTTCTTGCAAAGATTATAGATCATACAATCTACATAAATACAGTTGCACTAAAACAAAGTGCATTATAAAAGACCTAGTGCTAGTTCCTTTTGTTTTTGCTTTCGTTGAGTCTATCTCTGCATCATTTTTGGTATTAGAGCTTGGGGAAAGCTCCTGAGGCAATTGGATTTTATGTCTAGATTAGAGTCAACAGATGAAACATCAAACAGGGTCACTAATGCTAAACTGGCAAAGAAGATGCAAGAACATGAGAAAACCAATAAGTGGCTACTAGATGAATTTGAGAAACTAAAGGGCCGGATGGAAAAGAGAGAAAATATTTTCTCAGAGCAAGAGGAAGAAGGGGAAGAAGAGGATACCCTTGAGCAAGAGGTGGTTAACTTACCTACATACCAGCGATACTTCATAGAAGCCGTTGAAAGAGTTGGCAAGAAGGATGCCAAAGGTGACCTACCCATCTTCTCAAGAAAGATGGATGTTGATGCTGTTGTGGATTGGATAGAAGCCTTGAACAACCATTTTGAACATGAAAATATAGCAGAAAAGGAGAAGGTAAAAATTGCCAAGTCAAAGTTGAAGGGACTAGCCCTCACTTGGTGGAATTTCACCCAAGGAGAAAGGGTCAAAGAAGGTAAGAACGTGATAACTTCATGGGAAAGGATGTGTGCCAAGGTGAGAGAAACATACTTACCTAAGGATTATGAAATCCAACTTCATTGAAGGAGACAAAGTTTAAGACAAAAGGAGGTAGATGTCACAGCCTATACTGAAGAATTCCAAAAATTAAGCCTAAGGGCAAAGCAGAGTGAATGTGAAAGTGTAAAAGTTGCTAGATATCTCAACGGATTGAGGTTGAACGTTTAGGAAGAACTTAATTTATTGTGTCTTGATACAAGACAAAAATGTTATCAACCAACATTGAAGGTGGAAGCCAATTTGAAAAGAAGGCAAGAACAAAATAACAAAGGAAGAGGAAGAAATCAAAAGGGAAGAGGAAATTTCCAAGAAAGAGGACAAAACCATGAAGATCATAAGGAGATAAAGCAAGAAACCAGTCAAAGCGAAAGAAATTTTAGAGGTAGAAGAGGCAATTCAAGAGGTGGATTTTGTGGTACAAGGGCAAGTCCAATCATTTGTTTCAATTGCAATAAGGTGGGACATTATGCATCTAGGTGTCTAGATAGAGCTAGTTCAAGTTCACAAGGTGAAAGAAGAGCACATTTGGTACAAGATGATGAATACCAAGAGAAGGAGGTGGCTAACTCAAATAGCGTACCTGAAAGAGGAGAAAGTTTAATGATAAAAAGAACACTTTTGAAAGTGCCTACTACCATGGAACCACCACAAAGGAAAACTATCTTTAGGACTGCTTGCAAATCCGAAAGTAATGTATGTAAAGTCATTATTGACTCAAGATCTACTGAGAATTTATTTTCTCTTGAGATGGTTCAGAAGTTAAAACTTAGGAGAATACCTCATCCATTTCCTTATAAGGTTTGATGGCTAACAAAGCATCAACAAACTCTTGTAAATGAGTGAGCATGGGTTGATTTTCAGATTGGAAAGTATAAGGACAAAATTTTGTGTGATATAGTTGACATGGATGCATGCCACCTATAACTTGGTAGGCCTTGGCAGTATGATTTGTAGGCACAATATGATGGAAAACTCAATATATACACCATTAAGAAGGATGGAAAGGTGATTAGATTGATTCCATTTGCTGATCATAAAGAAGTGGAAGAAAATAAAGAGAGGGAAGCCAAAATTATGATGGTTGATAAAAATGAATTCTTACAGGACATGAAGGATGAACCTAAGCCTTGTTTTCTTTTGATTCCTAACTCACAACCACAATAACCCATTGGAAATGACTAAAAGGAGGCTGAAAAAAAGAAGGCAATTCCTAATAAAGTGAAAGAACTTTTGGATAAGTATGAAGGTTTGATTTCAAAAGGTATGTCAAAGTCTTTACCACCTATACGAGACATTAGTCATTGTATTGCTTTCATTCCTGGAGCTACTTTACCCAATAAGGTTGCATACAAGATGACACCTTAACAAAATGAAGAGATTGCTAGACAAGTAAAGGAGTTACTCAATTCTGGCTTGATTGCAAAAAGCTTAAGCCCATGTGCTATACCTGTTGTTTTGGCACCCAAGAAGGAAGGAACCTAGAGATTGTGCATTGATTCTAGAGCCATTAATAAGATTACAATTAGATATAGATTTTAAATGCCAAGAATTGAAGATTTTCTTGACTGTTTGGGAGGTGCAAAGTATTTCTCCAAGATTGACTTAAAAAGTGGGTACCATCTAATAAGGATAAGAGTTGGAGATGAGTGGAAGACAACATTCAAAACCAATGATGGATTATATGAATGGAAGGTAATGCCATTTGGAGTCTCTAATGCTCCTAGTACCTTCATGAGACTTATGAATGAAATACTCAAAGACTTCAATGGCAAGTTCATCATAGTATATTTAGATGACATATTAATGTTTAGCAAGACAAAGGAAGAACACCTAGAGCACATTGACGTGGTTTTGAGAAGACTTCATGTGGAGAAATTGGTAATAAACTTGGAAAAGTGCTTGTTCATGCAAGAGGACATATCTTGGTTTTGAGATCTTCCAAGGTAGCTTGAATATGTATAAAGATAAAGTAAGTGTTGTACTATCCTGGCCACCGCCAAAAATAGTTGGAGATGTTAGAAGCTTTCATGGTCTTGCTACATTTTGTAAGAAATTCATAAGAAATTTCAGTCATATATGTGCTCCTATGTTAGAAACTATTAAAGGAGGAAGTAAGTGTAAGTTTGCATGGAGTCAATCAGCAAATGAAGCTTTTGAATTGCTTAAGAAAAATGTTAGTGAGCAGCCAATTTTTTCTTTACCTGATTTTAACAAAGTTTTCCAAGTAGAATGTGATGCTAGCAAGGTTGCTATAGGGGCAATTCTTAGTCAAGAAGGAAAACCAATGGCTTTCTCAAGTGAAAAGCTCAATGAAGCCAAGCAGAAATACTCTTCATATGACCTAGAAATGTGTGCATTGGTTCAAGCTCTCAAAAGGTGGAGACATTACTTGTTACCAAAGGAGTTTGTTGTGTATACTGATAACCAAGCACTCAGTTTTCTGAATAGCCAAGACAAATTAAGTCATAGACACATGAAATGGGTGGAGTATTTATAGGTCTATACCTTCACCATCAAGCATAAGAAGGGTATATCAAACAAGGTTGTTGATGCTCTTAGTAGAAGGAATCTGACTGTCTCCCAGATACAACTAGAAAGTGTGAGAATTGAAGCACTCAAGGACATGTATGTAGCAGATCCAAATTTTGGCAACATCTACAAGGTATGTATGGAGTTTGGTGAAAGATACCATGATGATTTTCCTGATTTTTTGATACAAGACATACTTCTTTTCAAAGGAGGACAACTATGTATACCCAGGTGCTCTATGAGGACAAACATTATCAAAGAGAAGCATAGTGGAACAATGGGTGGACATTTTGGTTTGGATAAAACCTTAGAATTGGTTAGGAGGTACTACTATTGGCCTAAACTTCAGACTGATTTTAGAAACTTTGTGGAAACATGTATGATTTTTCAAAGGGCCAAAGGAAGGACTACAAATCTAGGGCTTTAGTAATCTTTGCCAATACCATCTAGACCCTAGGAAAGCATAATGATGGATTTTGTAATGGGGCTGCCACAAACACAAAAAGGGTATGATAGTGTATTTGTTGTAGTAGATAGGTTCAACAAAATGGCTCACTTCTTACCATGTAAGTTGACCAATGATGCTTCTCATATAGCAAATCTCTTTTTCAAGGAAGTCATAAGCATTCACAAGCTACCTCTCAACATAGTTTCAGACAGGGATGTGAAGTTTGTAGGACACTTTTGGAGAACTTTATGGAGGAAACTTGGAACCAATTTATCATTCTCATCAGCCTACCACCCTCAAACTAATGGCCAAACAGAGGTTGTTAATAGAACATTGGGCAATTTGTTATGAACACTCACAAGACAACATGCAGCAAAATGGGATGTAATCCTGCCCCAAGTTGAATTTGCATATAATGACTCCATCAATAGAAGTACAAAAAAGTCACCATTTCAAGTGGTGTATGGAATTTATCCTAGAGGGATCTTCGAGTTAAGAGATATGAGTTCACAACAAGAAGTTAGTCCCCAAGGAGAAGAATTTGCTACATCCATAAAAGAAATCCATGATGAAGTCAAAGCACAACTCCAACAAACCTCTGACAAGTATAAGAAGCATGCAGATCAAAAATAGAGACAATTAGAATTTGAAGTGGGAGATTTAGTATGGGTAAATATCAAGAAAGAGAGGCTACCAAAAGGTAAATCTACCAAGCTTATGACGAGAAAACTAGGTCCTTGTCAAATATTGAAAAAATTTGGAACCAATGCTTATGAGATCCAATTGCCACCTGAGATTGGCATCTCTCCCATCTTCAACATAGCGAACCTCACACCATTCAAAGCAACCAATGAAGAAATTGATACAGGATAGATTGCTAATATAGAAGACATTCAGCATCTACCATTCAAGAAGACACCACAACTACAAAGGATACTTGAAACCAAAGTCATAAAGCAAACAAGAGGAAAGGAGTCCACGCAGTATCTGGTAAAACTCAAAGGTTATTCGAATGTAGATGCTATGTGGATGACCGCACAAGATATCAAGAAGCAGGGTACCACTCTACAAGAGCCCATCTCAAGTGGGGTTGAGATGAAATTTCCTGGGGAGTATGGTGCAGGAGCACCCACATAAAGTTATTTCTGCACGAGCCAACTTAAGGAATCTATCCCAATTTTGTCATTAGGATAAGATCTTTTCTTGGGATTTGTTCAGACCATTGTGGGGCATTCTTCCCTATTCTATAGTGATCTATAATATTTTGTAAGTGTTTTGGTGAGAAGTCTCTTTGGGTAGGTTTTCCTATTTTGTAATAATCTAGAATGTTCCGTAGACCGTCCTAGCAAGTATAAATAGAATTTTTAGGTTTAGGTTTAGGTCAAGTTTTTGGATACAAAGTTACGGGGAGAAGAAATATGTAGGAGAGCAAGTGTATATATTGTTCATTTGATGAATCAATTAGAAGAATATTATTATCTATCTCTTTCCGGTGCTAGTTCCTTTTGTTTTTGCTTTCGTTGAGTCTATCTCTGCATCACAAAGCCATAGTCAGATTTGAGGCAAAAAAAATTTGCAAACCAGCACCAGAAGGCCCGATTTGTAGATTTCGATATGATAATTTATTAGATCTACAAATTTATTTCTGATTTGAATTTATTTTCTCTGCAATTTCCATTAGAAATTTTTTGCAATTGTTCGAAAAAAAAATTTAGGCCATCAAGCTTGTAGAGAAATTTTTTTTGCAGGAACCAGGTGGTTAAATCCCGGCTCCCGAAGCCAAATATTCCTTAGAATCTGGCATATTACAACCACTGTAGTGGCAAATTCCAAGTGACTCTCACCAACTAACAAATATTTAAAATTTCCTAGTGGTCATTACATTTTTTGGCGAGCACCACACTCACAACGGATACTAGTAGGCACTTTACTTTTGTTTTACAAGTGGTGGCTTTGCTCTTTTAAATAATACCCCACACCAATATTTTGGTGCATGTGGGATATTTTCCACACATTTTTGGTGCCATTTTTTAAACTCTCGACATCGAACTCTACCCCTCGCCAGCGATTGCAACCCTCTGGTGCCATTAAAACATCCTTTGCTTGATTTCGTTTGCGGCCCCCACTACTCAACACTCCAACAACATTAAAGTTCTCGCTGGCCACATCGAAGCTTGTGCCTTTAGTGCCAAGTCAGCCACCCAGTGCACAGCCAACGCCACACGGCACCCGTATGCCACATGGACCTCCTGCCACAATGACTGCCACTGTCAGCTGCCCATGGCAACACAGTGACACATCAGTTCCAGCCGTACCCACTAACTCAGCATACCAATCAGCAACCATATGCTGATTCACCCTGCCACACTGACCACCATGTGCCCCATCCGTATAGCTAACGTCATTGCCACGTCACCCAGGGAGGCCTTTTTCACTAACATCATCCAATCACGTGTTTAAAATTGACAATCATTTGACTATCATCAATAGGCCAAATTGCACTCTCATGATGGTTGTTTGGACATCAAATTTAACCTAGTGTTTTGCTTATTAGATCCCTCTCCAGATTTAGTTTTGATTTGACAATCTGACTTTGGGAGGCCATATCTCAATCATCCGGACTCCAAATCAGGTGCAATTTTTTCTTATTTTGGCTAAAATTTCCTAAGCTTTTTAGTGGTGTTATTATTTTCTAGTTTTGATGCATGGATTTGTTAGAAATTGCATTTTTGACGACTGTACCTATCCAATTCTACATTTTGCAACTTCATATGCTCCGTATGCGCTCATCTGGACACATTTTTAGGTTCTATTTTTTTTTAAGTGCTTAATTTTTCATCTACTTTCTAGATCTATATTTAGATTAAAGGCTTGTGTGGACAGAAATACCACTTTCAGAATTACGTCATTTTTTGCATTGTAATGCTTTAATTACACTTCAAAATTGTTGTACATCTAAGCTACAGTGCTTAGTACCAGATTCAGACCTTAAAAGATTGTTGTAAATAGAAAAATCAAAAGCCCACTTTTGTCCATTTTGACAAGTGGCCTATTGTAAACACACTACATATAAAGTGTCAAAAGCATCATTTTTTAGGGGGATTCTTTGATTGAGTACATTGGGGCGGGGGGGCGGGGAGTGTCTGGTGTTCTTGTGTCTATCTTTCTCTCTTGTGCTCTTCTAATTATGCATCATGGGTTCACCTAAAACTCCACTTCTAACTTCACACAATTATACTACATAAAAAGATATTGTATGGAGTAGATTAATGGAAAAAGGTTTGAATCTATATGTTGATGGTACAATTACAAAACCCACTAATGCTATAGCACTATTTGATTGGCAGATTAAAGACAACCAAGCTTTAAGAATTATTAGGAGTTGTGTTCATAGAGATCTCTTCTTCCACATTTTCAGCTTTAAGGATGCCAAGGCTACTTGGGACAAACTTGAAGGGTTGTATGGTAAGAAGGATGAGGAAAAGGGATTCCAAATTGAGGATGACCTTCTATTGGATCCTAAAAATTTTGATACAATTCAAGACTATGTCAACAAAGCCAATGAATTGAGAGCACTACTTGAAGATTGTGGTAATCCCATGAAGGATGATAGATTGATTCATCACATCTTGAAGGCTACCTTTAGAGTATGCATCTTTTGTTTTGAGTTACAACACTCACAAGTTGACCATGGGAAGTGCCTTCACTAAGCTTACATTTGATGCATTTGCAAAAATGTTGATGTTGGAACAATCCAAGTTGATAGATATGAGAATTCTCGTGTCATCAAAGACCAAAGCATTGGTGGCTAGTAATGAGAACCAATCAAATCGAGGTGGAAAAAATTCCACCAACAACAAGAAAAAGGAGTGGAAGCAAAAATCACAATTAGAGACAACAATCTTCCTCCTCACTGCAAGGTAGTTCTTCTAACAAGAAGGGAAACAACAACAACAAGAATAAACTATTTTGTGCATATTGCAAGAAACTGAATCATGATGAGCATCATTGCAAGACTAAGAGAATAGGTGAGTTGGAAAACTTACTGAGGAAGAACAAAATCAATGTGCCAAATGCTTCCAAGGATTCAAATCCATCCACTTCAATGGAAAAAGGGGTAAGCATTTATGGCAAGTTCAAGTTCTTTAGGGGAATGAATTCTTGACTCAAGTGGCTCATATCATATGGGTTCTTCAAAAAGACACTTGTCTTCATTGAAGCAATCTAAGGTACCTCACATCTTTGTACGGGATGATACCAAAATGGAAGTTAAAGGGAAAGGACAAGTTGAGATGGAAAATGGAGAGTTCAAAGACGTTCTCTACATTCCTAACCTTAGCTCTAATCTCCTTTCAATTTACCAAATCACTCACTATGGAGGTGACAATAAAGTTGAGTTCCTTCCTAATTCAGTAATGGTGCAAATCTTAAGGATAATTCATTGGTTTCAGTAGATAAAGTCAATCATGACATAAGGATTTATTCCTTCTCCCACTTTGTGCCTAAGTCTCCTTTACATGCCTTGTTGACACAATCTCAATCACAAAGAAAATTATGGCATGAGCGGTATGGATATCTTGCCTTCTGCTATCTTCATCAACTTAGCTCAAACAATACGGTCAAAGTTCTACCTACAATCAACTTTTCTAAAGGTGAATGTTCAACATGTTCAATGGATATGCATCTAGAAGAAAAGATTGACAAAGGGAAGTCTTGGAAAGCATTAGTTGGTCCACACTGTTCTAGCAAGTCCTTTTGTAGTGACATCAATTAGCAAGGGTCGTTATGTCCTCACTTTCATTGATGACTTTTCACGCTACACATGGGTCTACTTTCTTGATCACAAGAATTAAGTGTTTGACAAGTTTCTAGCCTTCAAGAGTCATGTTGAAAAGCAATCAAGGAAAGCCATCAAGGTTCTTCATATGGACAATGACAGTAGATATGTGAACACAAGACTTAGAGACTTTTGTGCACTTGAGGGTATTGATCTTCAGAATCTAGTAGCATTTAGTCCACAAAAGAAAAATGTTGCAGCAATGAGGATTAGAACTCTTAAGTCAATGGCAAGTTGTATGATTCAAGCCAAGTCTCTTGATCAATCACTTGAAGTCAAAGCTATAAGAAATACCAATCACATACTTAATAGATCTCCTAATAATGTCTTAGATGGAAAGACTCTTTTTCAGGCATGGTGCGGTAGAAAATCAGTTGTGAAACATTTCAGAGTTTTTGGTTGTCCAGCATGGTCACACATATCTTCAAGGGAATGCAAGGCACCACCACCAAGGCCTTGTACTTCCATTAGATATGACAACAGTGTTAAGGCATATAGACTTATGGATCCTAAGACTCATGAGATATTCATAGAGAGGAATGTTCACTTTGGGGAAAGTTCACCTAGCTTATCCTCTAATCCTCTCCATACTTCATACATTGTGGAAATTGATAGTGACAACAGTGATAGTGATTCAACAAATTTAGATATGGGGGATCCTATTGACAGTTACAAGAAGAGGTCACAGCATCAACACATTCCACATGCATACATTGCTATAGTGATAGGTCCATGTAATTCAGTACAGTTGGGTACACCTTGTCTTCCAATTCTAGTAATAGGGGATGACTATATGATAGATATTTCAAGTTTGTTTGTGGAGTCATACATAGCAGATTTGGGAGACATTATAAATGATATACATCTTCTCTTTGATGAAGAAGATCCTTCTTCAGTTGTTGCAAGGGAATGCTCTAGCCCTCTTGTTCATTCTCTACATGATTAGTCTTACCAAGTTGATATGGTTGTGGATCCTTATGTACAACAGTTGCAAGAGGTTTCTTTATCATTCAAGGAGACGGTTCTTTGAGATATGTTCTACATCAATCCTTGTTAGATCTACACTTGTTCTTTTCAACAGTATTGGAAGGGGCAACCATCAGTATCAACACAGGAACAGTTGAGCGAATTTCAGAGACACCATTCATCTTCGGGATTCTTTCTACACATTGGAGAAGCATCTCATACGTACCTATGACATTGTTTCTTCCCAAAGGGGGGAACATTATTCAACAGTCATGGATCAGCTTCTACATTGGAGTGGCAATCACTGATCAGCATTTTACATTGGGGGGGGTAGTGGCTACCTTGTCTCCTTTCTTTATTTCCTCTCTATTGTATATACCTGATGTATGTTGTAATGGGGGGGTCTTGATTACTCCATCCATCCATGCATCTTGTTTTTTCATCTCTCTTTTTGGGAGAGGGTTTTTCCCATGAGGTTTTCCCTCTTTCTCCATTTTCAAAGAGATTGCATTGCATTATGTACATGGGTACCTAACATAGCCTAGTAGCTGGGACCCATCATGCATTTTCATCTAGCTTTTGTGAGCTAAAGTGCATTCCTTAAGTTGCACTTAAGGGGGGGTGTTGGCGTAAATAAATATTCACCATTTACACTTTACTTAAGTTTACTTAGGTTAATGCATTATTTTATTATTTATTAGTTTGACACGTAGGAGTATGCATACTCATATGAGTTGTCTTGTTGACAACATAGGAGTTAGCAACTCTTTTATGCACATGGTGTCTATAACACAGGAGTTAGTATCTAATTTAAGCACATGGTGTCTACAACATCTCTATATGAGATACACCTTGTCATACTTATCCTCTCATTGACGCATGTACATTCATGCACAATGAAGGATAATCCACTTCTGGTGGACATGTGCTTAGTTGTTGAGCTTATCTCTTCACTAACTCCTAGACATTCTAGAAGCATCTTAGAGGCCTTTATATATAGGCACTCCTAGTGTGTATGTACATGACATATCATCAATTCATTTTGATATTGTTATTCTAATCATACTTTATTGGTCCATTTTGTACTTGTGCTTGAATTCCTTGATCTTGGGTGATTTTGCCTAAAGGCAAATTCTTACAAGAATCAATAGGAAAGCAATTACAAATAAGGGCTGACCAACAACTTTAGTTCTTCATTACTTGAAATGGAAAATTGATTTTGATTGATGTATATATATCTTGTAATTATACAAATCACCAACTTGCAATTGAAATTAAGCGATCAATGCCTTATCCATCGTTATATAGAGTCAATGCTAGCGGTCTTGGACCTATTTAACTAAATTGCAATTAAATTTATCAACGGTGAACTCTAAACTTCATTCTTATCATATGCCTCTCATATACTCAAAACTCTACCTCTTATTGAAAGCAGTTACTTAATTCCTTAAACTAAAAGCAATCAACATGAGATACAATCTATTTAAATTGTAATAAACTGAAAGACCATTGCTCATTTCAATCTCAAAATCACAGATATGCAAGAAAGGAGACAAAACTCAAATACACAGATATGCAAAAATTCTCTCTTGTATTAATTTCCTTTGAAAGTACATTCAACACTAGATATAGACTCACAATATAACTCAAAACTTGACCATTTGATCGTTCATATTCATTATTCTCTCAAGTTCACAAGTTTGAGCACATTCATACAATCACAAAAGATTGGATGGACTGTAAAATAACATAAATCAAAAAATATACAGACTTTTCGACCTCAACTCCCCATCCTGGAAATCCTTAAATAGGATTGCAACAAGCTATAAATGGAAGGACACATGTCAAAACTTGAATGGATACAAAAGGTAGCAAGATATGCCCAAAAAGTTATACAAGACATTCCTTGGTGTTCAATCAATAAAAAAAGTAGTTGAAAAAGTCAACAGGTGAAAATTTATGTCATGTACTTTGACTTTACTCCCCTTTGTCTTCTTTTGCCATCCACATCCTCAAAAGCCTCAAAAATTTGATATGAATATTTATGAGAGTTTTATCCTTCTAATAAAGTGATCAATGAATCTGATCTTATCTTTTAATCTCTCATTTGCCTTTAACCTTAATAATGTTTCAATTGTTACTTGTTGGTAAGGCTTTTATTTCTCCCACCGCTTCCCACACATAGATCTCTCGCTTGGTGGGCCATTATGTAGTTTTGACCTCTTCTAGGTCCTATGTGGCTTTAGTCCACCTAGCATCCGTGATGGCTTTAGACTCAACAGAAAATTTGTTTAAGTCAATTTATGCTTTGAACGGGGAGTCAATTAACTTATTATAAGGGGTGTCAGAGTTATTTTCAAAAATTGCCACAGTGGTCTCTTGATTCAAAATGGCACCAAAGGAATTAGATCATTCCTGCCAATCCCTCAATGTATTAGTGGCATCCAAAATTGGTGGTATGCAAGGTTGAATTCCTTGAGATAAAACTTTTATCTTCCCCTGTATGAATTGCAGTTTGCTAGTGAAGAAGCTAATTAGTTCTTGGACTACCTCTAAGCCCTCCTTCATTGTGATTATTGTATCAAGCAAATTTGGTTTTTTAGCCATCAGTACAATAAGACTCTCTAAGAACTATGTATATGGCCCCACAGATTGAATGTGGGTGATAGCCATGAAAGTGCCTCATTGTAGATTTGCTTAGCACTTTGTAAAGCAACATAAAAATTATGAGTCTGTTGTGATATACTCTTCAGAGTTTCAACCTTATGGCTCATCAAACTCTTAAGGACAGTTGTCCTTATCTCATCTCCTTGCTGAGTAGGTGGAGCATCAGTGCCCATTCTCCTTGGTTCTGTTGTATCCTCTGCCTCCAACTCATCTATTTGTGTTGGGGCTTCAGTTGTATCCTTAGCCGATTGCTCTTGATCTTTTGTTCTTGGTTTTGTTCCGCAGCAACCACTTGTTCTACATTTACAAGTTGATCTCTGAGAGATGCAACTTGGACCTTAGCCTCAAGCTCTTCAATTTTCTCTTTGTTTTCATGGCTTTTTCTATGCTCATCCTCATAGAGCTTCCTCACATCAATGTAATCATGTATAGACTTGGCAAGCCTATTCTCTATCTCTTTTACGTTGGCTTCATTCATGAAAGAAAAATGTTTCATGACCTTTGAGATTTCTATACCTGACGTGCCTTGCAAAGTCCATACAATCATATTGCCCTGTTTTGTACTCTGCACATCCATCAACTTTGGTTTATTTGATGTTGGAGTCATGCTCCAAACTACCATAAGTTTGGTATATATGTTGAATCGTGTTCCTCTCTACAGTCCATCAGCACCAAATGCCTCATATGAGATGGCATTCTCCTGTCTCCTTTATCTAATCAAGCATAAATGCTTGCTTCAAATCCCATCTGGGTACCAACAACATACCACTCATTTGCACAAGGTCTCTTGCCTCCTCTAGAGCCATGACTTCACTCGCAAGATCATAGGCCTATAGCTTCTCAACCAGATCTAACTTCACTCGTCTAATTCTCCTTGTTTCATCTTCAGCACCAACTTACTATGTTTTACCTTATACAAAAAGCTCTTGAACTCAGTTGATTTGATGAATTCATCTTCTATTCTTTTCTGTGATGTCTCCATGTGAGGACGGATACCTAATCTTTTCCATGATGTCTCCTACTTTCTTCTTCATTTGTTGTACTTGTTATTTTATGGACACTATTTGGTGCTCCATTTCCCTGCTATCTTCTTGGTGTAAGTTTCCAATCCCATAGACCCACGTTGTGGTCTTTTTTGGACATTGATAAAATTATCTTATCTTGTCTATGAATTGTTGGGCCTGAATGATCCTATCATCCAACCTTGTTGTTGCTAGTTCCAAATTTGTGAGTGTGCTTTCAGCTACATTAATTCTAGCTTGGAGATAGCTCTGCCTTAGGTCAGCAAAATATTGACTATTGCCTGGTAATATTTTCAGAGTCCTCTATTTTACCTCTATAGGGATATGGATAATATTTTGTTTATTGTTCCCTTTTGTGACCCACAATGCCTCAACATACTCATCTTCCTCTATTTTTGGAAACACATCAAGCTCAAGGCTGTCAGGACACACCATCTCCTCTTCTCCCATGGGTCCCTCTGGCATTTGGGTCATGATTTCAGCATGGTCAGTGACCATCTTCCTAATCCTATGAGGATAGGGGATATCCATCTAAAATCCCTTAAAATTGGGATCCACTTTCTTCAACTCCCTTTCTACCCTCAAAACATCATCAAGTTTGGCCAATTTATTTGTCGCCTCCCCCTCTGCAACAATATTAGGAATAGCATCCTCATGGGGCAACTCCCTGGCACTTGGCAATACATAGTTACTGATTTCTTTGAGGGTAGCCCTCATCCAATTATCAGGGTCATATATTCTATATGGTGCTATTGACAAATTGTAATGGAGGAAAGAATGAATTTGGTCCAAGGATTCTTTTCCAATTGAAAAGTCTCCCACCTTAAAACATCTACACAGAAAAGTGCCCCTATGCACCTTGGGCCTAAGTATTCTTTGTTTACCATACGTAGTCGCCACATGATTAATCCAATAATACCCAACCTAGGAGGAATGAATTTTGGTAATATGTGGGGTGGTTGGGGACAACCATATACTCTCATTAGGGAAAAAGTTGGGAATAAGAAAATATCCCCCCAATTATGATCTAATCTCTTATCCTCAAGGGGTAGGGCTGGTCTCAAAAGGCTCTTCAAGATATCAGGTGCCCTAAAGTAACCTAGATCTCACATTTTCATTATAATGGCACTAAAATTATTGAAAAATAAGACAGAATTAGAATAGTGATAAGAAGTGTCCCATACTCGTGTCCATAATTGAACTAGCAGCACTCTGTTAGCATAAGAGGTGTGATCAATGAAATCTAAACTAAAATATCCCACATTCTTGTATAGGATCATATGCATCAACAGTGAGTAATGAAGGAAACAAAAATTCTTTATTTCTCCATTCTGGGCCAAGTTTATAGTCTCCTTCATCTTTGCCAGAATGAACTTAACATAATCATATACTCCACCATGGTAGGAGTCTTGTACATCTCTGGAAATAATAAATTCAACTCCACACACCATGTCTGATCCATCTTTGCCAACCACCTTGTGGACACCATACAATATTTTCACAAAATAATTCTTTTAATTATCCAAAGGCATCATCTTTTCCACTTTTTAAGGGTAATCACCCACTCTTTAGGTCAATGGGGATATGTTGTAGCATTGATTTCCCTGTGTATGCCTTGGTGTTTCTATCAAATTTCCTCTGCAGATCCTCCATATCTACTGGTTCGTTCATAGCACCGTCCAATCCAAATGCTTCAATGAATGAGGCATAGTTCAAAGTGCACTGAATAGTTCCATATTTCCTATGGAATGATTTGGTACCTGGATTATATGACTTTATTAGGGCTTTCACCAAATCCACATCAACGAAGACATCTAGAAATATCAATTTTGCCAAATTCTTCTTCCAAGGGTTGCAAACAGGGATATTCTTCTCTCTATTACGGTAGAAATACTTAAAGAGCTCAGAACCCATGACCCCAGGGCATGTAGCATCTCTGCACAATGTGTATGGGTCAACAAAAGCATGATCATCTGTTGAATTTGTGTTTGAAGATTTTGGGAATAATTTCAACCATTCTTCAACAAACCAATTTGGTTTCTTCTGTCTTGTTTTTTCTCCCTTGGAAGTGGAGGTTTTTGCAATTTCCATATCCATTGCCTAAATCTCTTCAACCTCCTTATCAAACATTCTGAACTAGCTTGAAAACACTGGGCAAAGCTATCTCTGAGCACTGAAAACAATAGTTTGCACGCACTGAAATCTCTACAACTGCTTAGATTTCTCTTTTTGAACAGTAAACTACAACTGATCAATAGAATATATTTATAACTCAACATTCATCATCACAATCCCTTTGCATTGATTTTTAGCATGCTCGAGCCTTAAAACTCAACTTATTTTGTCACCTCAAAGGAGTGTCGCCATTATTATTCAGTGTTGCACTTTTTGTTTATTGCTTAACTCTCATTGGTTGAGAAGTCTGTTGCCATTTCCAGCTCAAAAAAGTGAAAACATATTTTCAATGTCAACTTAGGGGTTTACGATCCTACAATCAACCCTAAAAGTCAAAACCCTCATAACATCTTAGGTGGGGAAGAAATGCCCTTCGATCTTACAATCTCATGAAATCAACCCTTATCGCACTATCGCAAGGCTTGGAAAAAGTCTCTACGATCTCACGATACATTGGTTTCCTCGGCATTGGAGCTTTCCTTTAAAATCTTTACAATCTCACGACAGGCGATTTATACTGCACATCGTAGCATCTCATCTTATTTTTCTTCAGCTTACGATCCTACGATCGGACTCAACTAGCTACTTCGTGACTTTGTCGGTCATCTTCTTTACCCCTACAATGCTACGAGAGACCGTTACCTCCCTTTATTGTATCATTGCCAACCTCAATTTTTACTTCTACAATTTCTTGATGCATTGCCTATCATAGCATCACAATACCCTCCTACTACTCAAGATCTTACGGGACATTGATTGTCGTAAGATCGTAGAACTAAATCTGTCAAATTGCAAACATGTAAAGACATTTTCGATCCCATCGGCTTGACATGTCATCCATCTTGTACACTTTGCATCTTCTAACCAATCAGGGTAGAACACCCGTCACATTTCTGACTTGAACTACCAGCTTGCTTTGTCATTTGTTTCTTTACGATCTTATGATCCCCATCCCCATAGCATCATGATCCTTAAAACCCCTTTCCTCGATCTCATAGCTAGAGCATTTGGTGTAACATCGAAACATCCTACGAAAACCATTACAATTCCACAATTATCTCTTCATCTTAACATCACACCTTCTATCTTCCTCATTATATTCTCATGCCTCTAAGATCCTACGACAAGCCACTTATCACACGGTGATAATTTCTCCATTCTGCTTTTACGATACCCCAATTGCCTATTTATCGTAACATCGCACACCATGAGTTAAAACTTCCATTTGAAACCTACGATACTACAACCGTAACATATCTTAACATCAGGGAACCTGAAATATCACTCTAGGATCCTTTGTTAAAACTTGTGTCGTAACATCGGAGGCAAGAAGATGTAAGCTTACGAGTAGACGCTAAGGCCATGATCGTAAGATCAGAGCTCTAGGGTTTGAAAGATATAAATTCTCCTACCTAAAAATACTTAGGATAAGGGCATAAAGGTTGCAATTTTCATTGAAATTTTTAATCGCAAGATAAAACACAACCTTAAGATACCCAAATAAAACCCTAGGGCAAGATTTTCACTGTTTTGAACTTGGGTAAAATGAAATTTGCTAGAGTTCCTTTTAAAAATTGAAATACATGAGACACAAAACCCTAACAATGCACACAAATTTAGATCATTTTCACAATGAGGATCAAAATTTTAGTATAGTGAAAATGAGGGCTATCAACTTCTACCAGCAACCGACAACTTGAGAAAAATACTATAGCTGCATATACATCCCTACAAGGAAAGAAATATATATATATACAAAAAATCCCAAGATGATACCAACACACCAAAGACAAATTGGAAAACAATAGGCTGGTAAAATTTGCAAGCTTTCTTCTATGACTAGAAACAAAAGGAACCAAACAAAAATTGTGAACATTTTAACGTGAAGGAAGGCCTCACCAAGTATTCTGAATTTGGGGGCTACCTTGTGCATAAAAAGGAGCGTTTTCTCTGGTGATGAGTAATTTGTAGTGAGGATTAAACTGTTGGAACGCAACAAATAGTATCCTTTCTATGGCCCTCCAAACCCTAGCCACCACTTGTTTTGAGAGGAAAAAACAGAGAAAATTATTTTATTAAGACAATGAGTACTAAGTATTCTATTCATTCTCATGAGAGATGGGTTCGTGTGAACTACCATTAAAACATATAATGGAAATATAAAAAAATTGAAATTTGCATAAACCCCAATAGAAACAATTTCTTGCAAAACTCTTAACATATCAGTCTTCTAGTTTTACAAATCCACAAAGATTACTCCCCACTAACCCAAGCCTGAGCTCTCTGGTCCGGTTTGCTGAACTTACACCCAAACAAAACCTGGCCACAGTTCACAAAGCTTCTAGAATTGTTTTAAAAAATAATTTAGTGCTGCTTTTTCATTGATGCAATTGGACTTTTTTTAAGTTTCTGAATGGAAATATAATTAATTCTCCGGGAAAAATATGAACGGACAATCAGAAAAATGAAATACTCTTAAACAAATTTAAATAAAAATCAAACCAACCACCGTCAAACGTTAAAAATCATGTTTTAACTTCTTTTTTTGTTTGCCTGCACCAGTTTTGAGGCAAACTAATAGGAAAGAATTATACAGAAAACATTAGTCTCTGCTCAGATAGAGGACTAAAAACGCACTTGTTAAGATTCAACCATAAAAGTCAGACGCTCAAGATGAGTTCCAACATGGAGGGATATTTTATTCTGGTCTTTGACTTTCTTAGGTGGTCACCTACATCGTTCATTGATACGTAGCCTCCCTGAACAATATGAGGCAATTTCATTTCACTAAACTTTATAAAATTTATCATCATATATCAGAAAATAATAATAAAAACAAATTTGAAAGGTAGATAATAAAATTTAATCTTAAAATATATTATACACAAAAAATCAAATCCAGAATTAATTTAAACCAAACACATTTTTCTGTAAAGTTTAACGCTGACAATCATTCTAAAAAGGGAGATGACAATTGCCTCATCAGCATGTTAGTCCCCACCAAACAACCAGCTATTTGTAGAGGTAAATTCCCATTATTCTCTATACTTAAGACTCTTAGACTCTAAAAACTATACTCGCATATACCATTCACTTTTAAATATTTTGTAAAAATCACATTGAAGAGTGAATAATTGAGACTTTCTGTTTTATAATTGAATTCAATATCTATTGAAGCTGAAATGTCAATCCCCTTTGTTTGCCATAAATAAAAACTGAACGCCCATTTCAGTATGGGTGGAGGGCATTTCATGCCCAAGTTACAACAGCATTACAAACAAGATTAAATACCTGCAAGCAAACAAATCAAGGCAATAATAGATTAAACAAATTTGAAGTTTAGTCCAGACATGCCTGTCTATCTTGTAGAACATCTCTGAAAGATTCGAGCTCCAATATTCCAACTTTCTTTCTCTTTCTTTTATTATTTGATTAACTTTCACATTCCTATTCGTTAGAACAAACTACAGCATTTCCTCCTCAGTAGCCCACAAATGGAAACTCTATTCAAAAGAGAGTTTTACATCAAAAAAAAGGTATCATACTTCGGCCACCATCAGATATACTTATGACCCCTAATTCATTTTGAGGAAAAGAATAATCATCATCTTGAGAGATGTAGCAACCTCCACTTGTTTACAAAGAGATTCATTCTCTCCTAAAGGCTATTCTTCTGTGAGGACCACATGAACTTGCAGCTAAACAAATGCTAACAACATTCCTTTTATAAAAATCTGAACTTGACTAGTAAGACAACTATAACAGTCCCTATTCAGTAAGAAGTATGAAGTTGAATATTCTTAGTTTAGCAATTAAGATTTCCTATAGTATAGAGACAATTCAAAGATGAGTATTCATATTTCCATACCTTTATCTTGTTTTTGGAGTAACCTGACATTAGCCCTATCTTTCTGAGTTTTCAAAGCAGTTGTATCAGGTGGGATAAAGCATACCTGCAAATAATACACAGACCAATAATTAAGTAGCACATTGATGTTAAAATCCAAAAAAGACAAATCATTCACTATAACATACTGCTAATGGCTTAAAAGAGCTGTAAACCGTGTTCAGTGGCTTCACCAGCTGCTACGGATTCTTTGGGGAATTCCTTGACAGACTTAACTTTTGAGGATTCTCCTAACCACTAGAAAGCATGATCTACGAGTAAAGGAATCCCATCGCACATATTCAAAATATCCTCCACAACTATGCCCTTTTTGTGGGAGAAAAGTAATGCCTTTGAATTGCCCACCTCATGTTGAACACTTTCAAAAACTGTTTGCGCAAGCATGTCACTCTGATCAATGATCAAGCTTTCTGGTGGTTAGAAAATCCCTCATCCCACTGGGAAGGCAGGTCAAGTCAGTTAGCAAGAATCTACAGAGATAATTTTCTGCAACAGCATTGTTAACAGACATGAATAAACAACTAGTGCTGCTTTTGTAAAGGCCTCTCTTTATTGGTCCTGACCAAGCTCATTATTGTTCAACGGGACATTACCTAGCCAAATATATCTCTCAACATCTACTGCTGAAGGTGCTTGATATCATCTCTCCACTGCAACATTTGTAGACCTTAATATCTAGAGTCTTACAAAACAGCAAGGATACAGCTATTTTCCTAGTTCTTTCCAAAGAAGTAAATAACATCTCTCTTTAGAACATCAGTTAAATTGATTTTAGAAGCATAATTACTCTTTATCTTCGGAAACTTCTCTCCCAACTGAAAATTCCACCCAAGAAAAACACACGTCACAGTTTAGATATGATGCTACATAAAATAAGAACAGAAGTCAAGGGCAATAGCCCAAATGGCCACTTATAGCCCACCAAACTCTATTACTTTATAAGAATAATTTCAAATAAGTACCTGGTTTAGAATTGTGTCCCTCTGTTGGAGAAAGAAAGCAAGGAGTGATGTTCAGAACACCAATCACAGCCCCAGCAATGGGATCTGTACTTTGTATTTCAGAATTTCTGACAAGCTTCTGCAGATCCCTAGCATCCCTGGAAGCTTGAAAAAACCTATACAGCAAAGCTCTAGAAAGGGAGATGGTACTTGCCTCATCAAATCTGTCTCCATCAAACAAGTAGCCGTTTAAGTTTTTTTGGGATGTCGAGGCCAATTCCCATTATTCTATATCATTTTAGATTCTTGGACTTCCAAAACTGTTCACATAGTCCATTCACTTTAATAGATTTTGGAAGAGTCACATTGAAGAGTGAATAATTTAGACTTACTGCTTTAAAATTGAATTCACCACTTTCTAGTATCTACAGAGGGCTGAAATCTCAATTCCTTTTATTTTCTACAATTCACTGTTGAAAATATTTTCCTAATAAAATCTTATAAACAAAAATTAAACAGCCAATTCAGTATGGGTGAAGGAAAGTTCATGCCAAAGTTACAGCAGTATTGCAAGCAAAATTAAACATCTACAGGCAAACAAATCATTGAAATAATAGATTAAACAGATTTGACAATTACTCCGAAATGCCTGTCTATCTTGTAGACCACCTTTCACAGATTCAAGCTCAAACATTTGAACTATCTTTCTCTTGCTTTTATTATTTCATAACTTTCACATTCCTATTCACTAAGAATAAAATAAAACAATAATAAAATACAACATTTCCTCCTCAGTAGCCCACGGCGTGGAAACTCTAATCAAAAAAGAATTTCACATCAAAACAGAGAACTCGTGCTTCAACCATAGTCAGATATGAACCCAAATCCATTTTGAACAAAAGGATCAACATCATCTTGAGAGGTATGCAACCTCCAGTTGGTTACAAAGAAATTCATTCTCTTCCAAAGTCTATTCTTCTGTGTAGAGTCTAGACCATACGAACTTGCAGCTAAACAGATGTTAACAACATTCCTTTTATAAAAATCTGAACTTGACCAGTAAGACAACTGTAGAGGCAACTAGCTTGTAATTCTTACCAACAGCCCCTATTCGGTAAGAAGCATGAAGTTGAACGTTGTTAGTTTAGCAATTCAGATTTCCAATGGTATAGAGATGATGCAAAGATAAGCATTCATTTTTCCATACCATTATCTTGTTTTATGAGTAACCTGACGTTAGCCCTATCTGTCCGAGTTCACAAGGCAGTTGTATTAGGTGGAGTAAAGCAAAACTACAAATAATACAAAAACCAAACAATAAGTAGCACATGGGTGTTAAGATCCAAAAGAGACTAATCATTAACTACAGAGTGAATACCAACATAATGCTAATGGCTTAAAGAGTTGTATACCACGTTCAATGGCTCCACCAGCTGCTACATATTCTTTGATGAATCCCTTAACAGATTTAACTTCTGAGGACTCTCCTAACCATCAGAAATCATGATCTACAAGTAAAGAAATTCAAACATATTCACAATATCCTCCACACCTAAGCTCTGTATGCGGGAGAAAGTAATGCCCTCTAATTGCCTACCTCGTGGAGAACACTTTCAAAATCTGTTCTTGCAAGCATGTCACTCTGATCAATGATCAAGCTTTCTGGTGGTTAGAAAATCCCTCATCCCACCGAGAGACCAGGTCAAGGCAGTTGATAAAAGTATACAGAGGTAATTTTCTGCTAAAGCATTGTCAATAAACATGAATATACAATTAGTGCTGCTTTTGTAAAATCCTTTCTTTATTGATCCTAACCAAACTCATAAATATTCAACAAGACATTCCCAGCCAAACAAATATCTCAACATCTACTGCTGAAGGTGCTTGATAACGCCTCTCCACAACGAGCCTGCAGCATTTGTAGGCCTTCAGATCTAGAGTCTTAAAAAAACAGCAAGGCCTACAACTATTTCCCGGTGCCTCCAATGCAGTAAATTACATATCTCCTTAGAACATCGGATGAAGAAGCATAATTACTCTTATCTTTTGAAACTTCTCTCCCAACTAAAAACCCACATGGCACGGTTTAGATATGACGCTACATACAATAAGAATAGAAGTAAAGTGCAATAGCCCAAATGGCCACTTATAGCCCTCTAAACTCTATTGGATTATAAAAATAATCTCAAATAAATACCTAGTTTGGAATTGTGCCCCTCTATTGAAGGAAGAAAACGAGTAGTGTTGTTAACATACCCATCACAGTCCAAATAATGAGATCTGCAGTCCGTATTTCTGACTGGAAGCTTTTATAGATCCCTAGCATCCATGGGAGCTTGAAAACCCCTATACAACCTTTACAAATGACACACTGAAAAACCCTCATTTTTACACGAAAACTCTGCCTACCCTACAAAGAATAAAATTTTCAATAAGGATTTACCTATAAAGCCTACGAGATTTCATTTGTGCGAGATATTCAAAACGAAATTGGGTGCTGCGTCAATATCTCTCCTTTAGCAGAGCCATTAGGATCAAATGCCTGCCAAAAAATTCAGAGTTAATGTCTATGTTAAAACTCAACGGTAGAGGGACATATGCCACTCGCGCTTTTTTTTAACGTCGCTGACTTGAAGACATTGATGAATGATGGAGATGAAGTCGTCCAGAAAGGATGAATGACTTCATTTATCAGGAAGGGTTAAAAAATGTTGTGCGAAACCTGAATTTGAGGGTGCCATTAAGGGGATCTGATCATAGCAATAAAGTGAACTTTGAGCTTCATACAGGATTTAGTGAGAAGCTCACCATGATAACAATCCACTTTGAAGTTTTATGTATTCTAGAAATGTTGTGGAAATCTTATTATAGACAAGATTTAGTGGGACTCTCGTCATAACAATAAAGTGAATAGCTTTGAAGTTTCATGGACAAGATTTAGTGGGAATCACTTTTATTATAATAACAATAAAAGTGATTCCCACTAAATCTTGTCTATGTGAAAGAATAAGTGTTAATGTGAAGTTTAACGTTTTTATATGAACTAAAACAAAATAAGTGTAGTTAAATGAGAAATTTCAATTATAATCAAAGGGATGTCTAATTAAGAATGTTAAAAAGAGATTCAAAAAGTTGAGTCTATTTAAAAGAGTTTATATTGTTTCAAAAATTGATTGTATGTGATTAATGTATATCTCAAGTGTTGGTTTCTGGTTACTTTTTGTGAATTTGGTCTTGTCGTTAGATATTGTTTCATTGAAATCTTCAAACAGAGATGCTCATTTTTAACATATTCCAATTTTTGCCAAGATGTTACACATAATGTTCTAGTTTCTAAATTGGGTGTTATTTGAATTTAATAACCTAGTGGGTGTCAAATTTTCATGAATATTTGAATCAGCTCGAGTTAGAATAAATCATCCAAAGAATGCAAAGGTCTGAAGTTAGTTGTAGATTAACAAAAAAATACATGTCATTATAGAAGAAAAAGTTGTTTCACTATACAAATATGTGTTTTATACTATTATAAAATATGACAACTTTATCCATTCAAGCAACATATTGTGAGAGTGTGAAAGATACCTTTTTGAATGTCTCAAAATATAAACCTTATTCTCCCCTCTGAATTAAAAAATGTCATGATCTTTCAACAACCTAATGGACAATCTCAAAAAATTGAAAAACTATTATGAAACTTGCATAGGCAAGTGCACTAGCTTATAACTAAGCTTGACCCAATCGAGACATCAAGAAAAATAACAAAATATAAAGGAATTGTAATCTTAATAAAAACTTTGAGTAAAAAGGCAGAAAAATGAGTTTTTTTATAAACAAATGTGGAAGAAAATTACACTACCCAAGACGAAAATCCTTTGGAAATACAATACCCACAACTAACTAAAAAAATTGAAGCAATGTTTTTTCTATTCTATTACCGTATTGACAAATCATCAATTATTATGTCTAAGAACATTTTAAATATGTACACTTGTCTTTCTATTAAGAACAAAACATAATGGAAATACACCACCCACAACTACCATTTAAAAAAAAAAAAGTGAAAAATAATGACAGTGACAAATAAAAATAAATATATGTACTATAATTAAAATCATAATTTCATTAGATATCAACAAATAACAATGTGTAAGAAGTACTAATTTATTGGATTTTGTTTTATATCAAACACGTGGATAACATAGTTTTGCTAATTGAAACCAAGTCACCATGACGTAATCACACAACTAACCATCATACTTTCTATGAGGAGTTAAGAATTTTCCAATCATGTAAAAAATATACAATAAGGTCTATACTCGTTAAAACGTTAACCAAGTATAGCAAACATATGCAAAAAATAACAATTTGACCAAGCATACATAAGTTTGTAAGAAAAATAAAACTAGCAGGTAGTATGAAAAGAACACCAATTTTTTTCTCTAACTACCCTTCCTTATATTGCCCACATTCAACACCCCTCCCATATCACAACAAAAAGACACCTAGTTACAAAGAATGAACGCAATTTGACTAAACCATGTACTTTATATGTGCCTTCAATTACAAAGCCAATCAATAGGACACAAGCTCTTTTTGTCGTCATTAAGGATAATTAACAAACAAAATCATAAAGCACACATTTGCTCCTTGCGTAAAATATGTTAGATATTCACTTTAACTTATAAACAACAATCAATTTTAGTATATAAGCAAATAAGATGCTCATTCTAATGCAAGAAGAATGACAAAATATAACAATAATAGCTTTCCATACGGAAGTTGTAAAGATTGTCTCTTCATACACTTGTCACGTAGGCCATGGTACGCAAATTGTGAAAAAATCAATTCAAGTCAAAGGCAATAGTTGACTACACGTAGTCAAATCAACAAGTAAATAAGTTAATTCCAATAATTATAAAAATTACATAAGATTTTGACCTACATGTCGAATGAAAAGATACAGTAATAATTACATTTCATAAGCCAAGTCTCAACTAAACTGTCAAAAACATGTCATCACATGACTATGTCATTAATGAAATAAGATTAGGAAGTTGACCTACATGTTGAATTTCATTCCATCACAATAATACATCATACATAAATATAAAGTGTCATACATCAATGAGCATCATAGAAATTGTCAACCTGCACGTCAAACATGGAACAATAAGTACAACATATAGGTACACATTCATGAAAGAAACAAATAAATGAATATAAACATCATCAAACTTCTAACCCTTTACATGCATTCTTATCCCCTTAGTCATCAAACATCATCCATCTGTCATCTCAAGACGAGAGTGCAAACCAAGTGCTTTTATAGCCCAACCACGTAGTGGTTAACCCCCTCGAGGTTCTTAATAACACAAAGAACTCCCTGAACTACATGAGAAGCCTAGCAATTGGTCAGTATGATAGATTTGGTACAATTGTGAAACTAACTACAAGCACATATGCCTAATGTAGAACTTAATCACAAATGTAGCAGGAAGAAGAAATAATTAACCATGCATAAGAAATTCTTATAATTAGGGGAAGGAAACTATTACTCATCTTTTAAGGAGCAAAAATGTCATCAACATGTTTTGGTGCAGCACGCACTAGGGTTTCTTTTGCTAAGGTCATACATGTTGGGGATCCTTTGGATTTAGATCTCATTTCCATTTATGACTATATTCGTAGGGATGGCCTTGCTCCCACTGTGGGCAATCATGGTGTGGTGATTGCAAGATCTACGACCTCCATTTTAGCTAGTTTATATGCATGAAATGTAGATAGATTGGCTAGGTAGAATGTTGTGGTCTGACAGGTGTTTGGAAAGCCCACTTCTCAGGAGGGTTTTGGATCTCACTCTAATGTGGATGTAGCAATCTTGCAAGAGGTTGGGACTTGAAAGACAGTTCTAGGATATTTGTTTGGGCCCTCCTATGTCCAATCTTTGTCTAATGGTAGTGATTTAAGGGTTGTCACTAAGTCGACAATCTCTGAACCTTTTTCCTACATGTTACCCTATTTATGTCAATTTGAATAAAGATACAATTTAAGAGATTAAGAAACATACTGAGGCTTTTGAGGTGGATGTGCTCATTTTTTGATTTAGGGGATCTTGGCCCTATCTAATGTAGAAGCATGTTGGGTTGCCTTGTTATCTTGCTCATTTTTGTTTATTATGCATGTTGGTGTCGAGTTCCAATTACTTCTAAGTTCCAATGGTTGATGAGTGCAGTCATTGTCGAGTCCCAACATGTGTCAAGCTATCTAGTTTTGGTAAAGCATCCCTTGATGTGTTGAGTGAACTTGATGTTGTTGATGCTCATTTCCTACTTTGACCAAGTTTGTTTGTGGTTGGTTCTTACTTTGAGCCAAATCGACTATTTAATTTGGGTAATAAATTTAATGTAAGGATATTGTCTTGGGAGATGTGAAAATCATTTTCAAGGTCGACCTTCTACTATGTAATGATCTAGAATCTTCTGTAAGTCATTTTGTCAAGTATGAATAAGGGTGTTTAGGTTAGGATAAGTATCAATTACAGAATAGAGAGAAGATGTTTTGGAAAAAGAAAATTTAGGATCATATCACGGATTTTGAAATTGTATATTTGTGTCGGTCATAACCCAAAAGGCCTTACAGCTAGGCATGTATGTGGATAATTGGATGAATTAATAAATGTTGCAGCTCTTCTCTCCTTGGTGTTGTTCTATGTGTTGGGTGTGTATGTTGTTTTTTACTCAGTGAGCTAGTTGAATAGTTGAGTGTGCCTTTGGCCCTAACTATTCAGTCTCTCCTTGTGTCAAGTGGTATCAAAGTTTGAGGTTCATCCTTGAGAAGATTGGATTGTGTAGAACCCTCAGTTGAATTTGATTGCATGGTGGTAGATTTGTAGATTTGACCTATAACTTCCAGAGGGTTCAATCTTGTAGGAACTTGTTTGTCAAAATGGTTTGAGGTAGAAGAAATGTTGACACTACCATTAAGGACATGTTAAGATAGATTGTAGCTATATTAGATGTTGTGGAGATATCTTAGAGGAGAGGAGCACATCTTGATGATGTGAGTGATGATGAAGCAATGCACCAAACCCTAATCCAAAACCTGAGGAAGATCAAGATGAGGAAAGATTGTTGAGAGTGTTATCTAGGGCACACTCAAAGCCTGTTGTGGAAGTTGTTCCTTATGATGGAAAATTGGACACCAAGGTCGTGTTCATTTGGATCTCTGATATGGAGAAGTTCTTTGAGTTTGAAGGAACTCCTGATATTAGGAAGGAAATTTTGCAGTCACCAGGTTGAAAGGTCATGCCTCACTATGGTGGGAGCATTTACAAACTAATAGATAGAGAAGAGGTAAGGAGAAGATCATAACTTGGTTGAAAATAGTGAACAAGGTGAAACAAAACTTCCTTCCTGCTGATTACCAAGATATCTTGTTGAGAAAGATGGTAAATTTTGAGACAAAAAAGACATGACTGTGAAAGAGTACATGGAAGAATGCTATAGATTAGACATCAGATTTGGATATGTGGATGATGAGGTTGAGAAAGTTGCAAGGTATCTAAATGGATTGAGATCTATAATTCAAAATGATATAAGTTTTTTGAAATTGGAAAGTGTGGAAGAAGCATGTCAATATGCCTTGAAAGTTGAGGAGATCTTGACAAAAAAGAATGAACAAAGATAGAGAGACAGAGGTGGTACGTTTGAGAGAGGTAGAGGTAGATCTTATGGAGAAGATGGGAGATCTGACAATTTTGTGCAAGATAAGAGAAAATCTAAGTGGAAAAGTGATGATAAAGGCAAGACCGATTGGAAAGGTAGTAGTTCTTATTGAGGAGGTACTAGTTCTTACTGAGGAACAGGTAATTCTTATTCTAGAGGAGGATTTTGTGGTTATTATTTCAATGTGGAAAAGAAGGACATAGATCCTTTTAATGTAGATACACTGGTGAAAATGAAAGTGATAGCAAAAATTTTGTGATACAAGGTAAAATTTTGCACCCTTAGAGTGATCTTGATGGTGAGAAGAACTATATACCATGAGAACATTGAGGATAAAGAACCTATTCATAGGAGAAGTCTTTTCAAGACCAAATATAAGATAGCTAAGAAATGTTGCAAAGTGATCATTGATAGTGGAAGTTTAACAAATTTGGCATCGAAAGAGTTAGTTACAAAGTTGTAGTTGCAAAGGCTAAAGCATCCAAAACCCTATCATATTTCATGGATCAAGGATGAGCATAAGATATTGGTAAGTGAACAATGTGTACTAGAATTAAAGATTGGATACTATTTTGATGAAGTTCTATGTGATATTATGCCTATGGATTATTGTCATGTTCTATTAGGTAGACCTTGGCACTATGATAAACATGTTGTATGTGATGGAAGATTGAATTAATATACTATTTGGATGAATGGAGTTATGGATACATTGATGTCTTTTATTGAGACTCTTGATGAGATAAATTGTACTACTATGAGAATTTGCATGGTTAGTGGAAATGAGTTTGAAAAAGAAATAAAATATGAACCAAGTTTTTTTTGTTGCAATTCCTAGAGGATCGACTTATGATAGTAATGATTGAGCAACAGATAGAGGTCAAGCAACAAAAAATAGTAGAGACCGACTGACAATAGAAAGAGACAATGTTAGTCGAGTGCCAATAGAAATTGAAAATTTGTTGAAGGAATATAAAGATATTTTTGTAGAAGATATACCTAATAGTTTATCACTAGTAAGAAATATAAGTCCTTGTATGGATCTGATTCTGGGCCTAGTTTTCTGAGTAAAGCACTGTATAGATTAACACCTACTAAGAATGAAGAACTTAACATACAAGTGTAAGAGTTGTTGCAAAAGGGTTTGATCAGAGAGAGTTTGAGTTCATGTGATGTACCTATTGTATTGGCACCTAAGAAGAATGGAGAATGGATGATGTGCACCAATTCCAGAGCTATAAATAAGATAATAGTGAAATATAGGTTTCTTATGCCAAGGATGGATGACTTAATGGATTGTTTGAGTGAAGCAAAGTATTTTACCAAGCTTGATTTGAAGAGTGGATATCATTAGGTAAGAGTTATAGAAGGTGATGAATGGAAGACTTCTTTTAAGACAAAATATGGCTTGTATGAGTGGTTGGTATTACATTTTGGTTTAATTGATGCACCTAGTACTTTCATGTGGTTAATGATTGAAGGTCTCAAGCTATTCTTGGTTAAATTTTTCATTGTTTATTTGGATGATATTATGATATTTAATATGACTAAGGAAGAACATCTTGAGCATGTTAGATGCATATTGTAGAGATTGAAAGAAGAGAAGATAGTGATTCATTTGAAGAAGTGTTACTTTATGCAAGAGGAGATTGTGTATTTGGGATTTGTGATTTCAGCTGATGGTTTGATAATGAATCCTAAGAAGGTTAAAGAAATTTTGGAATGGCCTACACCTAAGAATGTGGGTGAGATAAGATCATTTCATGGTTTGGCTAGTTTCTATAGAAAGTTTATAAATAATTTCAGTTTTGTTTGTAATTCTATGATTGAGACAATGAGAGGAGATAAAAAGGATTTTAAGTGGACACATGGGGATGATAAGAGTTTGAGACTTTGAAACAAAAGTTTGTTGAGTTACATATATTATCTTTGTCTTATCTCAATAAGTATTTCAAGTTGAATGTGATGCAAGTGTGGTGCAATAGGAGTTGTGTTGAGTCAAGAAGGTAAACAAGTTGGTTTCTTTAGTGTGAAGTTGAATGATGCTAAGAGAAAGTATTATGTGTATGATCAAGATTTTTATGCTATTGTTAAAGACTTGAAGAAGTGGAGACATTATTTGATTCCTAAGGAGTTTGTGTTGTATATTGATCATAAATCTATATAGTATTTGGGAAGTCAACATATGTTGAATCAGAGACATATGAAGTGGGTTGAGTACTTGAAGACTTTCACATGTGTGATAAAGTATAAGAGTAGAGTCACTAACCAAGTTGCATATGCATTAAGCAGAAGATGTTGTTTATCGACCAAGATAAAGGTTGAAGTTCTTGGTTTTGATGAGATGAAGGAGTTGTATGATACTGACCCTGATTTATCTGAGACATGGAGAGAATATAGAGCATCAAAATTATCAAGTCAGAAGACCAAGTATGATGAGTATTTCATTCAAGAAGGTATGTTGTTCAAATAAATTTAGCTGTGTATACCAAGAAGTTCTATGAGAGTTAATCTGATTAAGGAAAAAGATTGTGGTGGATTGGTTGGACATTTTGGAATTGACAAGACATTGAGTTTGCTTAAGAATAAGTATTATTAGCAACAAGTATATAACGGTGTTCAAAATTTTATAAGGAGTTGTGGAATTTGTCAAGTTACAAAAGGAGTAAGTCAGAATATTGGATTGTATACATCTATTTCTGTTCCTGAGAAACCCTAGGGTGACATCAATATGGATTTTGTTCTTGACCTAAGACAACAAGAGGGTATGACTTCATATTTATTATTGTGGATAAAGTTTCTAAAATGACACATTTCATACCATGTAAGAAGACATCATATGTCGTGCATGTAGCTAAGATTTTTTACAGACTCTGTGGAAGAAGATGGATATTGGGTTGAAGTTTAGTTTTGCATTCCATCCACAAATAGATGAATAGATAGAAGTTGTGAATAGAAGCTTGGGTAATTTTTTGACATGTTTAGTTGGAGATAACCTAAGTAATTGGGATATGGTATTGGCACAAGTTAAGTTTGCATATAATAATTCTGTGACATATATATATAGTTACTAAAATGCAGCCTAGACGAGTATCATTTTTTTAGGGATGTTGTTGGTGAACAAAAGTGCATAAGGAAAAGATTTTGCTAATTTTATGAAGTCTTTGCATGAGGAAGTGAAGTTGAAGTTGGGACAAAGTAATCATAAGTATAAGGAGAATGTTGATAAGTTTAGGAGACATCATGTTTTTGAAGTTGGTGATGAGATGATGGTTCATTTGAAGAAATGCAAATTTCCTATTGGAATGTATTGTAAGTTGAAAATGAAAAAGTTTGGTCCTTGTAGAATTTTATCTAAGTTTGACAGTAGTAATGCTTATGAAGTTGAGTTTCTTGATGACATGGATATCTCTCCTATATTCAATGCTACTAATTTGCATGTCATGGCCAAATGATAAATTTGTTGTATCAGATGGTTACCTTCAGAAGTAGATTAAAGAGGTTGAACATATATTGGATCAGAGAGTTGCTAAAAACACAAGAAGAAAATATTACCATGAATATTTCGTGAAGTAGAGGAATAGACCAATTGAAGATGTTACATGGATTTCTCAATCTGAGTTGGATTTAGCTCGAGTTGTGACATTTAGATTATTATGGATAATCATTTCTTTCAACCCTGGTTATCTAATGCAGGAGCATCCTGGTATGCCTTGTTATCCTGCTCATTTTTTTTCATTATACCTATTAGTGCCAAGTTTTAGTGGTTATCAAGTGCAGTCATTGTCGAGTTCTAGTATGTATCGAGTTGTCTAGTTTTGGCGAGTGTCCCTTCATGTGTCAAGTGAACTTGATGTTGTCGATGCTTAGTTCCTTCTTTGACCGAGTTCATATGTGCTTGGTTCTTAGTTTGAGCCAATTAGTGTATTTAATTTGGATCATGAATTTGATGTAAGGATCTTGTCTTAAAAGATGTGCAAACTAATTTCAAGGTTGGCCTTCTACTATGTAATGATGTAAAAAAAATTGTAAGTCATTTTAGCAAGTATAAATAGGGGTGTTTAGGTTAGGTTAAATATCACTTAGAGAATAGAGAAAAGATGTATTGAAAAAAAAAAACATGTTATTTTTCAATGTTAGGATATTGGTGTTTTCCCTTCTACTATACAAGTTGTTGAGGTCAGCCATAAGGATGATATTATGGTTGGTTCTATTACTGCAACTTCTAATGTTTCTATTCCTTTTGATCAAATTATGGATAATTCTATTGGCTTAACCCAATAGGTTGTTTTGGCTAGTAGTGGTTGTATGGTGGCTTCTATGGATAATAGTAATGCAGATGACCCTGTTGGTTCTATAGTACGTTGAATTTAGTTTCTAAACTACTAACGATATAAAAAAGGGGTAAGATTAAGAGGGTCAAACCCTACACACACAAAAAATTGTTCTCATTTTTTGATGAAAAAATAACATAGTATTTTTTGATGAAAAAATAACATAGTTATTTTTGTGAGCTCCACAAGACATATAGTAATCTTTAGTATTTTGAAAAACTCTTTGGTAGGATGATAGGTAAGAGTGAGATCTAGAAGCTATGTATTTTTTCACAATTTGATGATTTGTAGTTTTTTTCCTGTGGTATTTTGAAGTGACTTCATCCTAAAATTATGTTACCTCTTCGTGCATTGGGCATAACTTGCATCAAAATAATCTAAAATCAACAGTTTTTTAAAAATGTGTATATAATCAAGTGTAGAACAATAATATGTAATTTATTTTTCATTTGTTTAAGTAGTCCAAAGTTATCAAAAAATGGTAGATGTATGTCTGAGATGATTATCAAGACATTGATATAGAAAATTTAACTTCACAATGCTAGTCTTTTCTGAAAATTAAAAACTTTGTATGGTTAGAATGGTAAGAAAATGTGTGAGATTATGGTGGTAATTTTAGGGATAGCCTCTTTACCATTTGTAGACTTGAAGAAATCAAATATGAGAATTGATCTTAGAAGATGAAAAAATGTCTAAAGCGATGAAAATGGAGAGAAAACATTAAGCCAAGCCTTTGGGTAGTTTAGTGGGCCTATTACCAAGCCTAAATGTGATTGCTCTTTTTTATAACAAGATGCCACCACGTTATGCTTTATATGAGTAAATTTTTATACTACATGTAACATGGTCACACTATGTTTAGTAAAAATATACAAGCAATTACATGATTGCATTATTTCTGTGTAAAAGTAAAGCCAATTGTCCAAAGGCCTAATTAGGCCTAGTTAAAGAAGTAACTACCAAAAAATGGATTGATTTCACCAAAAAGATTATTGGATCAGCTAGGGCACTATAATTTTTTCTAAATCTTGAGTTTCATGCTTTGAATTAGCCATGCATGGGACACATTAGAACCATCACACTTTTCAATTGCTTCGTTATTTGGTTTAGAATATTATGAGAGTAGTCAGAAAAAAAACTACAAGGAAAATGTGTGCATTACTAAAGACTTCCCAAAGCCCACCACATAAGGAGTGTGGTGGAGGGATGATGCACAATGGATTTATACAAAGATTCAAATGCCAATTCTATCAAGAAAAGTTTAGCTTCTAGAACTTAGATTATGGATCTTGGAATCATTCAATTTGTTGTTCATCCAAATGGCAACTCTTATAGGGCATATATAATTGTAATACAATAATGCAATGTAAGGTTATTGGTATAAATAAGTATTTACTATTTACACTTACTTAAGTTTACTTAGGTTAATGCATATTTTATTATTTATTTATTAGTCACCTAAGAGTATGCATATTCTTGTGAGTTGTCTTGTTGACAATACAGGAGTTAGCACTCTAATTATGCACATGGTGTCTACCACATAGGATTAAGCACTTTATTTGAGCACATGGTGTCTACAAAATCTAGACACCTCATCATGCTTATCCTCTTATTGTGGAGGATATGCGCTTAGTTGTCATGCTTATCTCCTAGTTCTTTCTACACACATTCTAGATGCATCTTAGAGGCCTTTGTATATAGGCTCTCCTAGTATGTATGTACATGCTTATACGCTTGAGATAATCTATTCTCGTATTGATCATACTCTCTTGGTCTATAGTTGTGGCAATATTAAGGAACTCAAGCACAAGCACAATTGTAGACCAAGAGAGTATGATCAATATGAGAATAAATTATCTCAAGCATATAAGCATGTACATACACACTAGGAGAGCCTATATATAAAGGCCTCTAAGATGCATCTAGAATGTGTCTAGAAAGAACTAGGAGATAAGCATGACAAATAAGCACATATTCTCCACAATAAGAGAATAAGCATGATGAGGTGTCTAGATGTTGTAGACACCATGTGCTCAAATAAAGTGTTTACTCCTATGTGGTAAACACCATGTGCATAATTAGAGTGCTAACTCCTATGTTGTCAACAAGACAACTGACAAGAGTACACATACTCCTAGGTGTCTAATAAATAAATAATAAAATATGCATTAACCTAAGTAACTTAGTAAATACTTATTTACACCAACACCCCCCCTTAAGTGCAACTTAGGAGAACACCCTTAAGCTCACAAAATATAGGATGAAATGCATGATGGGTCCCGACTACTAGGCCACGTTAGGTACCCATGTACATAATGAAAAATGCAATCTCTCATAAAGCAAATAAATAGGGAAAACCTCATGGGAAAAACCCTCCCCAAAAAAGAGAGATGAAATGATGTATGGATGTATGGAGTAATTAAGACCCCCACATTACAACATAAATCAAGTATATACAAAGGAGAAGTAGGAGAAGGACAAAACCCCCTAAGAGGAAAATGTCCCCCCCATAAAAGAGAAGAAGGAGACAAGGTAGTCCCCCCCCCCCCCCCCCAAATGTAAGGTGTCGACCAGTGAGAAATGCTCCAATATAGAAGTTGATCCATGACCGTTGTATAATGTTCCTCCCCTTTGGAAGAAACAATGGCAAGGGTACAAATGAGATGCTTCACCTATGTGTAGAAAGAATCTTCATGATGAAAAGTGTCTTTGAAACCTACTCAATTGTCCCTATGTCAATGTTGAGGGTTGCTCCCTCCAAAACTATTGAAAAGAACATGTGCACATCGAGCAAGGATCCATGTAGAACCTGTCTCAAAGATCCAACAGTCTCCTCAAATGATAAAGAGACCTCTTGCAACTGTTGTACATAAGTATCCACAATCACATCGGCACGTAAAGATTGATCATGTAGAGAATGGGCATGAGGGTCAGAGTGGGCCCTTGTAACAATTGTAGAAGGATCATCTTTAGCAAAGAGAAGCGATATATTATCAAAGAAGTCCTCCAAATCTGTTGTGTGTGACTCCATGAACAAACCTGAAATGTCAATGAAGAAGTCATCACCTCAGGCTAGAACTGGAAGACAAAGTGTACCCTGGTATGTATAATTACATGAATCTATCACTACAGCAATGGATGAAGAATTCACCTCAAAGAGAAGATGAATATCATCTAAGATGTCCACCACATCTTCAATGCGAGACTCCACAAATAGGCCTACAATGGCGGGAAGGAAGTCGTCACATGAAGGTAAAGTAGGAAGACATAAAGGGTCCTGTTGCACTAAATCCGAAGCATCTATGGCTAGAATAGGATCAGTAGGAGCAACAGGAGTATTAGGAGGTGTGGTCTCATCTAGAGTTGGAGGAACCATGGCTGAAGTGACTAAAGATATCATATCTCTTGGAAAGGGAGGAATATGAGGATCTCCATATGCTTCCCAAAGAGCCATCCAAATATCATAAGAAAAACTTGCCATAAGAAGAGGAGAAAAGAATTCCTTACTTATATTATTATACAGAAATCCAAGAAGATTAGAAAGATGTTTCCAATTAAAATTAGGTGGTAATATCTATGAATAGAGACAAGGAAGGACTTCCTAATGTTGTCTAAGATGATCAAGCATCAAAGAATTCCATTCTTGATAGTTCCTCGATTTCAACTTCAATCTTATACCAAACTGAAAAATGTGATAAGACTCGATGAGATCAATAAATGTATGCACCCCCCAAAATGCAAAAGAGATCAATCAACCCCCCCCCCCCCCCCCCCCCTAATGTATGATTTTGGCACTTTATAAGTAGTGTGTCTACAATGGTCACTTGAAAATTTTGGCCTTAGTGGACTTCTAATTTTACTAGTTACAACCTCTTATAGATTACAAATCTGGAACTTTACAATGTACAACAATTTTGAAGTAATACAAACCAAAGAAAGGTCATATTTCTGAAAGTGACACTTTTTTCCACACAACCCTACAATTTGATTGTAGATATGGAAAGTAGACAAAAAATAACACACTTTTCAAAAAAAAGGAATGTGATTTCGAGTCCAGATGTGTCCATACGGAATAATCAAAGTTGAAAAATGCAAGATTGGACAGGTACAGTCACCAAAAAATGCAAAATTTTACAAAATCCGTGCACCAAAAGCAGAAAAGAGTTGCACCACTATAAATTTAGGAATTTTTAGGCAAAATTAAAAAAATTGCACCTAATTTGGAGTTTGGATGACTAAGATATGACCTCCCAAAGTTGGACTGCAAAATAAAAAATCAATCTAAAGTGGGGTTGGATCAGCAAAAGATGGGGTTAAATTTGACAATCATACGGTCATCGTAGCAGTTTAAATTTTGCCCCTAGATGACAGTCAGACGACCGTCAAATTTAGGCTCGTGAACTGATGACATCAGCGTGCTCGTCCCTGTGATGATGTCAGCTTGATGTTAGGATGACATCATCTTATACGAAATTATACAATTTTTTGCAGATGTGTCTTGCTACGACTACTGAGTTGAACTGCACGGATTCGCCTGTGTTGCTGACGTCTTGGCAGATAGACATGGCAAGGAGCAGATTGGGCCACATGCGCTGACGTAGATGTCGATTCAACATTGATTGTACAGTCTATGTGGTAATCACTGATGACAAGGATTGTTGCTAGCAGACGTATGTGTTGATTAGACAGCCTTCGGCTAATGTGGCAGGAGGGCTCCCTTATCCATGCCACATAGCATGATGATTTTTGTGGTTGCAAGAATATAACTTGTAGTGCCGACAAACTATTTACTATCGCTAGTGTACGAAATTTAGTGGTCCAGAAAATAGGGTGCTGCTGGTGGATTTAAATGTTGGAATAAATTTTGGGCAACCAACAATGTAGGTTATATCCCACATTCATTGTGCAAAAGGGATATACCTGACTTAAAATAAAACAACCATAGATGTAAAATAAAACATCTCGCTAGAGGATGTTCTTGTCGGGCCTTGCTTTGTCTGCTAGATTTGGAGACTTTGGCCGGATAGTATGTAGTTCGGTTTGATGGCTTATGTGGTCAGGATTTAGTTGTTGGATTTGGATTATGTGGTCCATAATTTGTACAGTTCGATGCCAATTAATGAACTAGAATATTCCCTAAAACAAATACAAATATTCCACCTTGTAGGGCCACGGTGCCACTGCCCAGTTCTGCAAAAAAAATCTCTGTTAGCTTAACTGGGCAGATTTTTTTTCGAAAGTAGAAATTCAAAACAATAATTACAGAGATTAAATTAATTCAAACCTAAATATAAATGTACAGATCGAATAAATGACCATACCCAAATTGTAAATTGGTGCCTTCGAGTGTCAGTTTATAAAATGTTTTTGCCTCACGAATGACTTTAGCCCACCATAGACAAATTTATAGCCAATTTTCACCGAATCAACGTTTGAGACATAATGGCAAGGTCTAATTTGGCTCTAGATGCTCCCAATTTTTGTAGATTCTCCAAATTCGAATCAAGGTGTTGAAGCATCAATGGTCTCGAATGGCTATGTGAAGAGAATCTCCCTGAGCTCTGTACCATGTAAGAATTTGCCTTAGGGAAAAAATCACCCAAGATCAAGGAACTCAAGCACAAGCACAACTATAGATCAAGAGAGTATGATCAATATGATAATAGATTATCTCAAGCATATAAGCATGTACATACACACTAGGAGAGCATGTATATAAAGGCCTCTAAGATGCATCTAGAATGTGTCTAGAAAGAACTAGGAGATAAGCATGACAACTAAGCACATATCCTCCACAATAAGAGGATAAGCATGATGAGGTCTCTAGTGTTGTAGACACCATGTGTTCAAATAAAGGGCTTACTCCTATGTGGTAGACACCATGTGCATAATTGGAGTGCTAACTCCTGTGTTGTCAACAAGACAACTCGCAAGAGTACACATACTCCTAGGTGACTAATAAATAAATAATAAAATATGTATTAACCTAAGAAAACTTAAGTAAGTGTAAATAGTAAATACTTATTTACACCAACAAAGGTCAAGATATAGGAGAGAGATTATTATGGTTGAACTAGATGATAAATCATCTTGTGAAGAAATGATAAAGACTACCTATAAAAGCTCTGAGGTACGTCAATTCATTTTAGTCAACTTTCTCTTTGATTTGTATCATGTAGGAAAATTTGGTAATGAGTTCGTGTGGGTATGCCAATAATAGGAGGAAGAAGGGTCTGGAATTGAGCCAAGTGTGCATTTCCATGAAAAAAAGAAACTTGCACTAATATTCTTCTCGAATGCCCAAACAAATTATTGGAGCTCTTGCCCAGATGAAGGAAAAATTGATGGTCAACATTCATAACCAATTTAGTGTAGATCTTGAAACAATTAAACATGTTGATGAGCAATTAGGTGAATGCATGGATATAATTGTGGAGGTACCCCAATCTCTCTCTCTCTCTCTCTCTCTCTCTCTCTCTCTCTCTCTCTCTCTCTCTCTCTCTCTCTCTGTGGCATTCCTCGATATAAGCTATAATTAATTGTGTATGAATGAATGAAATCAACAAAGATATAATCAATAATCAAAGAGGGAATTAACAAGCCATCAACCAACCTGTATGCATGCTCAAAAAATAAATTTGAAACAAGAGAGTTAAACAAAAAATCATGATAGTTTAGTAGTTGTCGGTGCCATCTTCATCACAAGTTTTCTATGACAGTCTAGTAGTTGCAGGTGTCATCTACATCACAAGCTCTCCATGATATTTCAAAGTAGCTATAGGTGTCATCTTCATCACAAGTATTCCATGATAATCTAGTAGTTGTAGGTGTCATCCTCATCACAAGTCTTCCATGATAGTCTAGTAGTTGCAAGTACCATCTTCCTCACAAGATTTCTATAATAGTTTGGTAGGTACTATAAAAATACAAGGAGGTCTAGTTGGAGAAAGCTTCAGAACGGTGACATCAATTGAGGTGAGATATCTAAGATTATTTTTTCCTTCTTGATTTATGAATTAGGGTGATGCTTGCTATCCAAATTATACCATTACTTTTTATTAGGTTTTTTTGCTTATTGCTCTCTCTCACTACCTTCCTCTCCCATTCTCCTTGTACCCCCCCTCTCTCATTCCTTACTCCTCATTTCTCTTTCTCTCTCTAGATATAAAGTTATTATAGATCTAATGGGTGTATCTCCTCTATTGAAAAATATAATTGCTTCCAGAGACTTGTTATCTCTAATGTGTCAAAAGGGGTCATTAGGGTCCCAGTATTTTGAAAGGGACCTTAGGATCCCGTGAGATTCAATAAGATTCCTTAAAATTTAGTTTCTAAGTACATGTACATTAAAGACCTTATGTCACTACTTGAACTACTATTTGATTGTGCGTATTCATCAACTGTCACCTAAAATAGGCTCACATGCATGTCTTACTTATTTTCTTTCTCACTTTCTCCTTCCTAGCTCTTCAAGCCCTTATCCATAACTTCTATCATGGGTCCAAAAAGCTCTTCCCACTCTTTCCCATTAACCATGTGGGCTTTGTATCTTAATCTTGAGTAGTTCGTTAATAGTTTTATTCTTAACATAATTCATAAACAAATTCTCCATAGACATTTTTCTTCTTGATAGCTGCAATATTATCTCCCCAACTAAACATTTTGTAATTAGTTGATATATAGTCACCATTTTCTCTTCGTCAATCCTTTGGACATGTGGTTGAAGACATGGATCCACAAAAGGGTTGAAATTTAGATCTAGAGGAAGAATAGTATTAGATTTATCAAGTGTTTCATAAGGGATTTTAAGATCCCTTATGGCATACTTGATGACTATAATGTGTCGAAAGGGGCCATAAGGAGTTCTAGAACTTCTCTAAAGAGACATTACCTAACCCCTTATGACCCCTTGGAACACATCACAACCATCATCAATGTGTTAAATGGTCTAATGACCCCTTAGGGCATACATGATGGATCTAATACTATTCTTCCACTAGATCTAGATTTAAACCCTTTAACGGATCTAAATGCTTAATCATGAGCTTAAAGATTGGCCAAGAGAATGTTGTGATTGTATATCAATTGGTTAGAAAATATTTAATTGAGGATATAATATTCCAGGGTTTAAGAAGAAAACTAGCTATAGAGAATCTAATTGTGAATTTTACTAAGAACGAAACTATTAATGAACTACTCGAGATTAAGAGACAAAGCCCACCTAGTTAATGGGAAAGAATGGGAAGAGATTCTTGGGCCCATGAAAAAATTTACAAATAAGAACCTGAGGGGATAGGAAGGGGAAAGAAACAAATGAAAGAAGTAAGATATGCATGTGAGTCTATGCTAGATGATGATGATGAATACTCACCATCTATTAGTAGCTCAAGTGGTGACATAAGGTCTTTGGTGCATATGTACTCATGAATAAAAATTTTAGACTGAGAAGTGACAAGTATTACAAAATTAACCGTCAAGCAATGTAATCTCTCTCTCTCTCTCTCTCTCTCTCTCTCTCTCTCTCTCTCTCTCTCTCTCTCTCTCTCTATATATATATATATATATAGTTTTGCATAACCAGATGAGGTTATGGAGAACTAGATACAATGCTTCTAATTCTTCATAACATGATCATGTTTTATTAAGCATAATACAATCGCCTTATGTCTACTTGATAAAAAAATTAATGTTATTTTCTTGGCTCGTTAATGAGTCAAGACCCATTTTGAAATTTGATGAAAAGTACACATAACACGATAAAGGTTATGTGTAGTTTTGACTCTTTTTTTCATTTTGTCCACCTTTTTGCACACCAACTTGGTGCATATACTATTTTTTGCCATCAAGTCTCATTCAAACTTGACAAAGAATCATTAAAAAAATTCAATGTAGGCAATCAGATTTACATCCTAGTTTCACTCTTGACAAAAATGACTTATAGTTCAATCAAAAAAATGTTTCTTATTCTGCTGGTAAATATGTTTCATGAACTCTCATGGTAACATCATTTTTTTAATTTCATCATAGCTGCATATGAACTCTTCTTGTTTAGTATATTGTATAAATAATGCATTATCCCCAAAGCATTATCTCAAGGTTCAGACTCAATATAATTAATTGAGACAAAAAAATATCCTCACATGCAATTCATCATGCATATTTAACAATTTTATAACACAATTGAGGATCTAAAACATTGCTAATCTAGTATCATGCTCTTGTAACACCATTTCATTATGTGTTCTAGAAAAATAAGGAACTTAGTTTTTAAGAGTTGAAATAAAAGAGCCAACTTTAGAAGAAATGTAGCAATATAGATAACTATACAATTAGAAACCATTTGTAGTAATAAGTCCCTAGTGTTAGAGTGAGGTTGTCATTTCACCAAAAGACTGATTTATCAATGCCTGATACAACCACTTAACTTATAGTTCACAAGAGGTAGTTAAGCCCTTGTCATGAATCTTGAGGGGAGCACTAAAAAAATTTCTAATAATCTCCCCCTTAGTGTTATCCAAGGGTTTGAGGATTCAACCCTATGACCAAGCTCTACTACCACTTGTTAGAGTGGGGTTCTCATTGAACCAAAAGATTAATCTGTCAATGCCCGATACAACCACTCAACATATAGTACACAAAGGCATTTAAGCCCCTGTCATGAATCTTGAGGGGAGCATTGAACAAATTTCCAACACCAAGATAGGTATCAAGCATAAAGTTCACCCTGTAATTCAATTGGGGCAGCAACCTATTTTTGAATACTCTCTGCTAGAGCTTTACATGTCATTCTTTATGCCATCGACATCCAACCAATTGGAATGCAAAAATGGGGAGGGACGTGTCATGCTCGTGCAAACAAATATATTGACAGGAATATGTTGGACTATAAATTGATACAACTAGTAGGATATTCAAATTTTCCAAAATGGTAGAGGAAAAGGTCAGTTACGAATTTCATGCAATAAATAATTTTTGAGATAAATAATAAGAACCAATGACAATATTCTAAGTGTTTTGAACTCACACAAATGCATCCATGAGTACGATTTAACTTATTAAGACACCATTCAATTCTCTATCTTAAGTTCCATCCTCCAAACACAAATATGATACCTATATTAGTAGGTGTGATATTCGATTTACTAGCTAGGAATCAGACCAATGAATCTAAATCATGTGGTAAGATGCCACACAGGTTAAATTGCATCTTGTGATCTACATAATTATTGTTGGATATAAGAATTTGATCTAAGTAATAGTTTTGGTTTTAGCTAGAATCTTGGATATTCAAATAAGATAGATGAGCACAATGGTGAAAATGAGGTGAAATGCTACTGGGAAAAACCCAATCAGATCCAATAAATGCTAGTGTATTGGTGATACTTTCCCACTAATCATCGACTAATTGACTTCCTAGATGGCAAGTGTAGTGCCTACCCCTAGTTTACTTTGCATATTATATTGCCAAATTCTTTTAGGTCAGCTTTATGGTTATGTTTGATGGTTAGTGGTATTTGATTTCCATATTATTTTTATGTTATTTCATATTCAATTGATTTATGTGATGAGCTATTTGATACTCGATTATTTCATGTGTGCATGATTATTATTTCGATGATGATGCTTGTATACAATGATTTTAGTTATTTCATGATGATAGTTAGATGGATGATTTATATGTAGTTTCTATGGATACTTACCCCATACTTGCATGTGTATGGTGTACATGTATATTTTACCTTATGTTTGATGTTTCTGATGTGGTTGAAGGAGGGGGTCGTAGTCACATGCTAATCGATATCTGTTTAGTTTAGATTTATATGTATATGTACATGCTTGGATTTTATGTAGATTGCAAGTACCAAGCATTAACTTCCCTTAATTGCCAAGATGAGCGTACCCTATCGTAGTATCTCAATGGTAAAAGAGGGGAGATAATTCTTGAGTCCAAATCCTAACCCTAAGCCAATTGTCCTAGAAAAGTAGGACACGTATTTGAGTTATTTACCCTTTCGAATTTGTCAAGTGAGGTGAATTCGTGATTTTGACCCTTGAGTTTGATTTAGTGTTCTGTCGTTTATTATGGGTTTTTCTTATTTAGATTTGTGAGTCTATGGTGATTTTCATTTATAATTAAATCAAATAAAAGATTGATAAGTAGGAGATAATTTTCACAGCAAGTCAAATTGTGATATTTCTGTAAGGATTTAATTGTGTGATTTTGAGTCAAACTCATTGGCCCATGTTTCATGAGTAGTGATTCAACGTGAATCCATCTCTCATGAGAATAAATGGAACACTTAGCACTCATTGGATCAGGTGAAGTAAATGGGGTTGCAAGCTTTGGGTTTAACCATGGAGAAAACTTCGTAGTTAAGCATGCTGAGGCTGGAGTAGTACTGGGATGGGCAACCTCCTGGGAAGTCTCGATGCTTCACCTCTGTGAGCATCACCTAGATCCAATGAGTGCTAAGTGTTCCATTTATTCTCATGAGATATGGATTCATGTTGAATCACTACTCATGAAACATGGGTCAATGAGTTTGACTCAAAATCACACAGTTAAATCCTTATAGCAATATCACAAAATAAAAGATTATTAAATAATTTAATTTAATGAAAATCCTATAAAGAAAAAACAATATTTAATTATTTGAGAAATTATTAAATAAAAAAATTAAATTTAAAGATTTAATTAAAGTTCTAATTTGGCGTAAATTATATTATTTAATTAAATAATAGTTTATTTAAGAGTTTTCATTTTCATAATACACTATACATATTATTATTAGTTAAACCAACACATATTTTTATTAAAGACATCTTGTGTTGAGAGAGAGAGAGAGAGAGAGAGAGAGAGAGAGAGAGAGAGAGAGAGAGAGAGAGAGAGAGAGAGAGAGAGAGAGAGTAAATTTAATAAAGTTTATTTTAATTAAAATGCAAAAAGTTTGCACATGAAATTAAAATAATAAAGAAAAAAATTTTGCGTGATAGAAAAATTGAAACCCTAAGAGGGAAAAAGTTCTTTATTCAAAAATTAGAGCTCATTTCTCCACACGCAGGTTTGGAGGAGCCAATTTTCAAGAAAGAGGTTTTTCGAAAGGAAGGGAATTTTCTTGCGAACTCTTAGCATTAGCATCAGATCAAGGTAGGATCTTGTTGAGTTTTGCATAGTGGTTTCCTCTTTGAAATCTTTTCGTCTTCTCTGTGTTTGAATGGATTTGTTTTTAGAATTTAATTTGGGTTGAAACCCTTGTGTTGAAATTTAGCGTTCTTGAAAATGTTTGTAAACAAATTTAAAATTGGAAACCCTTGTTTGAGAATCTCGCTATTCATAATTAGATTGTTTTTTAAGATTATGGATTTAGGATGGGGTTTGAAAAAGGGAATATCATAAATTAGATTTACAAAATTTGATAGTTTTATAAATGGTGAAAAACTATGAAAAATATCTATATATTAATAAAAATTACCATGGTAAATAATTACTGTGGTAATTTTTATCATAATACATAAATTGGCAATGACAATAAATTGAAACTTTTTACGAAATTGGGGGAGGGGGGGCGGGAAATTTTTTTACGATTTATTTTTTTGAAAGAGGAGCAATGATGTCCCCCCCCTCGACTACAAAAGTAGCAGACACTACCTTTGAAGCGGCCTCCCCATGATATGTGATGTTATTCGCATTATATGATTTGTGATTTCCCTTATTAAATTGTTTTATTTAAAATTTATAAAATAAATTATATTATTATTAATTATTAATATATTATTAATTTAATGATTATCATTGTTAATAAAATTAATGTTTAGATATATTATTTTGTTAATAATTAAATAATTATTACTATTAATAATTTAATAATTATTATTTGGTTTTAATAATAATATTCAATAATAATAAATGGCTAATGGTTTAAATTTCAATAGATGATTTTTTGAGATTGTTTTCGATTAGATAAATAGGTTTTATAGGGATCCTGAAACCCAAGAGTTAAAACATTAACAAGGCTGATAATAAGCATGAAAAGCCTAGCCAAAAGAGTTCAAGTTCAAAGGCTAATAATAAGCCCAAGGCCCAGCTGAAAAACAAAGATCATTGAAAAGACTAGGAACAAAAACAACAAGAAACGACAAAGGCAAAAGCCCTAACAAAAAGCCAAAAAAATAGATTGAGACAAAAGAACAGGTAGTGGATTAGTCCTCGTTCTTTCTCTCTAGGTCTTGCATGGCTTGAGCAGCCTCATAGGCCATTTGGTTCTCCTCAGCCTCTTGCTAGTGCACACTTTGATCCTCCTGGTCCTGACCATTGTTGATGTTGTCTTTTGCAGTGTCGACCACCAGTCTGGCTTTTTCCCTATCTTTTCCTTCCTCTTCTTCCTTCATAACTCTGTCTTTGATCTAGCCAGTTAAAGATATGATGTTGTTGTTAATGGATCTTAGCAGCAAAATCATCTGGTTCGAGAGATTATGATTGTAGATTTTAGGTTGTTAATCCTTCTCTCTGCCAAAGTAAGCCTCTCACCATTGCCGTCTCTATTATCAAAATTTGCCCCATTCTTGTTTTCCTCCATATGACCCACCTGCTCTTTGACTTCCTCCAGCTCATGAAAAAGCCACTTGATTGATCTGAAGTTATCAATCATACTGTTGCTGGCATTGTTTAAGAGGTTCAACCCAGTTTCCCTTGCTTTATCTGAAATAGCCACAATCGTCGAGTCTATGAGTTCTTCAAGCCGCGCCCCTTCTTGGTTTTCCACAAGGACCTATAGGTTCATGACCTCTCTAAAAATACCCATTTTTGAGGCCCTAATATTAAAGCTTTTCCAAGCTTTCCTCCTGTCTTTAACCTGCACCTCCCCACCCTCGGTATCAGATTCTATTTTTTGCTCCTCAAGTTGGGCTTGAATATGGATAGGAGAAAGAGGCAGCAAAGACATATCCCATTCTTGCTGCAATCTCTCATCCTCTAGACCCTCCCTCTTGCATTTCTTCCCTCCCCGATCTTCCTTATTATCCTCCTGCATCTCCTTTTCCTCCTCTTTCATCTCCACATCCTCCTCATCATCGTTGTCAACCTTCACATCCTTCACAGGTTGCTTCTACCCATGAACCCTAGGGCTTTTTCTACTAGGGGTTATGGAAGAAGGAAAATTCTTGACCTAATGGGTGACTTTTTTTCAGCGGAAGAAATCTCGCCATCCTTAGAGCTAAAGCTCTGAATATCATCCAAGTTTGAAGAGAAGCTTGAGCTTCCAGAGGTCACATTCTCAGTCTGAGCCTTAAAGTGCTCATAAATAAGCAGCAAGAGCCCCTCATGTAGAGCGGGGTTATCAGTGGGCTTCTTTTTGAAGCTAACCACCGCCTTGCTCATGGAAGTTAACAAGCAAAAAGGAAAAGAAATTTTACAACTATGTTGAAAATGATTCAAGAGAACAAAGTGGTGGGTATGAGCCCGATCAAACCTAGGGTCCAGAGTAATGTACTCGATTATAGCTCTCAGAACATACCTCCATAGTTTCTTCATGGTATCAGGAACATAGTACATGTCAATTTTCTTCAAGGCTTTTAGTTCCTCCGCATCCTTCACAAAATCCCACACAGCGTTAGCTAAGAGCTTCTTGTCCCTGAAAAACTTAAAACCCTCAATCGAGATTTCAGAAACGGTTGATATCACCTCCTCAGTGATCATGAAAGATACCCCATTCACCTTAACTCTGCCTTCCTTCCATGAACCAACCATGCTATTGGTCACCTCCTAATCAAAACCATGCAATTTCGTCATGTATCTGGTAATCCTGCCCTGATCTAGCTGCTCCCAAACTTTTTCCCTACTCCTCCATTTCTTTATTTCACCAACCAGCTCTTGTTTGCACCTTTCGCCTACCATATCTGCACTCTGCACACCCTCAATTCTCATATGCACCTCGCACTGTAACTAATAGGAACCTTTGTGTATGAGCAGAATGCAAAAATAATTAACCTTTTTGTTGCTCCTATTGCAAATGCAAAAAAAGACCCACAAAGAATCTTGAATAGTCTATAATAAATTACAACAATTACAATTTCCCATGCTGCCTTTTTGGGAAGTACCCTTTCCCCTTGATCCATTCATTCTCATAATTGCACATTGATCTTCTCTATACTTCCTTGGATCTTGTCTAGTTCAATCACGCTTTTGACATTCGTCGGCAAAATATTTCTGGGATGCCATGTCATTATTTGGTTTGCACCGACCCCTATATTAGCAAACCTGTCGGCTACTGAGTTAGCTTCCCAGAATATATGAGTAATCTGGACTCTATCGAATTTGGCAAGAGTCTCGCAAGTCTCATCAATAAGATTTGCAATTGACCATGATGGTTGAGAGTTGCCATTAATACATTTTATAATGTTGTTCAAATCCCCTTCAAGCCAAAGATTAGTAACTCCTACTTCAAAAGCCAATTTGACAACATTACACACAGCATTCGCTTCCGCAAAGTGGTTGGTTTGAAATCTCAGCAAGAGGGAAAACAGCCGCAATACCATCGCCATTTTCATTCCTTATTATGCCTCCACTTCCCGAGGAGCTAGGATTTCCCTTAGACACTCTGTCGAAGTTGGCTTTATGTCATCCTTCTGACAGGAGAAGCCATTTGGCTTCCTATCTTTTCGTCTTTCTGTCTTTTGCCTTCTCCTTTTTTCTGCCGCCTAATTCTATATCTCCCCCTTTCCTTACTAAATAGTTTTCCTTAATGTTTGTAAATATTTTATTTCCTATCACTATAGCTGGCTCCTCTTTATCTCTGAAGATTCTGTTATTTCTCTCCTTCCAGATGCTCCAACAGAAATGAGGCAGGATCCAAGAACTTAATTCCTTAAGATTAGACCTATTGAACATGCATTTTCATTGATAGAAGAGACTAGAAGGTTAAAAGACACACACCAGCTGAAGCCCAAGTCCTGGGTAACGAAAATCCAAACCTCCCTGGAGAAAGAGCAATGAATGAACAAATGATTGCCAGTCTCTATTTGATCTTTACATAACACACATCTGCTGGGCATAATATGACCTCTTTTAATGAGGTTATCTTGGGTGATGATTTTGTCCTGTAGATCCAGCCGATAGAACATATTAATTTTTGGAATGAGGCCAAGGAGCCAAGCCCTTGACCAAGGAGGAATCTCATTTAATCTCCAAAGGGCTAAATACTTAGAGGCAACAGTATATAGCCCATTGGCGTTATCTCCCCAGACCAATTTATCCTTGTTGTTATTTAGGGCCATAGAGTTTAGCATAATCATAATAGGATTAAGATCTTTAGAGGTGATGAAAAGGTCTATCCATCCCTAGTCGTTCCTATAGTTACTAACTTTCTGCCCAAAATGGTTGATGTAGTCCTTCACCCAGACCTCATAGCTGGGTTTGTTCATAAGAGGGCCTTGAATAAGCCAGCTATCAGACCATAACTAGATATCCTCCCCATTTCCTAATTTCCAAGAGACTCTAGAATTTGCTAGGTCCCTGGCTTTTAAAAAAGCATTCCAAACAATGGATCCTCTTGGGATATCTTTGCTGAAGAGGGTAAACTATTTAGAGGGCCTCTTTATATACTTGTTTTCCATAATGTCTCTCCATTCCCCTGTGCTATTGAAGATACGCCATATTTTCTTAGCCAAAAGAGCCTTGTTGAGGTGAGTTAGCTTCTTGATGCCTAGACCTCCATATTTCTTGGGGAGGCAAACCTTTTCCCAAGCAACAAGTGGATATCTTTTATTTTTTTCAACCCCCATCCACAAGAAGTCTCTCTGAATTTTTTCCATCCTCTTATAAAATTTCATAAGGATCACAAAAAGGTTCAAAGCATAAACAGGCAAGTTTTGAAGGGTGGATTTAACCAGTTGGCATTTTCCAGCTTGGCTAAGAGAGGTACCTTTCCTACCAACCAGCTTCTTGCTGAATCTATCCATAATACCATTCCAGAAAGAATCGGGAGGATTTGTGCCCAAAGGAAGTCCAAGATAGGTAGAGGGAAGCTTCCCCACACTACATCCCAAAATTCTAGAGATTTTCTTCTGTCTGTCCTCAGGAGTGTTGATAAAGAAAACAAAACTCTTATCCCAGTTGATGAGCTGTCCTGACCCTCTGGAGTAGATATCCAAGATGTCCTTAATTGCCTTTGCCTCCTTAATAGAAGCTTCCCTCTCGTAATAGTGTCATCAAAAAATTGCTGATGCATAAAAGGGTCACTTTTAGAAGAAGGTTTAAAACCTTTAATTCTCCCTTCCTTCTTATTCTTCTCAATAAGTCTGCCTATGCATTCCGCCAAGATTATAAAGAGAATAGGCGAAAGAGGATCCCCCTGATGAAGACCACGAGAAGGTTTGAAAAAATTGAAGGGGGATCCATTGACTAAGATAGCAAGTGAGGAAGTAGTAACCAGCAGAGAGATTAGCTTACAATTTTTGTCATCAAACCCAAAAGCCTTAAGCACCAAATCCAGGAAAGACCAGTAAACCGGGTCATAGGCTTTTGAGAGGTCTAGTTTAAGTAACATCCCTCCCCTTTTTCAGCATCCATAGAGTGAATCACTTCATGCACCATCATTATGGAGTCTAAAATTTGTCTGCCCAGGACAAAACCAATTTTCTATTGAGAAATAATCAAAGGGAGGAGTTTGAGCAACCTGGAAGTAATAACCTTCGATATGATCTTATAAAAAGAATTGCATAGACTAATTGGTATAAACTTGTCCAAGGAATTAGCTCTAGGAACTTTAGGAATGAGAACTAAAAAAGTAGAGTTAATCTCCTTTAGAATTCTTCTAGCACCAAAGAATTCTTGAACAACTCACCACATCCTTCATCAAAATAGGCCAAAACAATTGGAAAAAGAAAGAAGGGAAACCATCAGGGCCAAGAGATTTATCTGCTAACAGAGAGAAGAGAGCTTCTTTAACTTCTGAATCAGAGGGAATGGCTCGAAGCAGTTTATTATGGTGAGGAAGGATGATCTAAGGGATGTAGGAAACAATGTCACCCTGATCCACTTTGGATAGCATAGGATCCCAAGACAACAGGGAGGAGAAAAAAGAAACAACCTCAGTTGAGATTTCCTCATCCTTGGTCAGCATTCCCTATCCTATCTTTAAACCTGTGATTCTGTTATTAACATGATGTTTTAGAGTAGTAAGATGAAAAAACTTTGTATTCTGGTCTCCCTCTTTGAGCCAATTAACCCTTGATCTTTGTCTTCAAAACTTCTCCTCTTTACTAATAATATTGTGTAAATCTAAAAGGATAGACAACTCAGCCTCCCTGTTGAACTCGTCATACCCATCCTCCTGAATTGAGGCTTGGATAGAAGAAAGATTGTCAGATAGGATTTCCTTCTCAAAGAATATGTGGCCAAAATCAGACTTGTTCCAAGCTTTAACCATCCTTTTAACGTTGCTAAGTTTTCTGGCTACCCTATACATAGCTGTGCCTTCCACATCAATACTCCACCAGAGCTTTATCTTGTCTAAAATATTAGGGTGGGAGGTCCACATTTTTTCAAAACAAAAAGGGGGAGGCCTTTTGGGGCCTATAGGAACAACCAAAAGGGAAATAGGGGAGTGGTCAGAACCCACTCCGGGCAAAAGAGCTAATTTGCAAGAGGAAGACTGCAGCTAGTCGGGAGTGATAAGAGCTCTATCCAATTTGACTTGAATACAGTCCTGACCAATGTGTTTATTTGACCAAATAAAGGCACCTCCCATGAGGTCCATATCCAAGAAAGCCAGACCATTAATGAAGTTTGAAAGGTCATTTTTACTTTCCCAGTCTAGAGGCAAACCTTCCTTCTTCTCCTCATCCAACAAAGGAGTGTTAAAGTCACCCATAATAATTCCTTTCTTTAAATTTCTACTCTGCACCAGACTCCGAGCTCTAGTCCAGTAATTCTTTCTTTCTCTCTTATTGTTGGGAGCATATAAATTCAGCAAGAACTAGCAATCATTGGAAGGAATATGAAAAACTTTACACAAAAAAATATTACCTTCATTGTAAGCAGATTCTATTCTAAATTTTTTGGTGTGAAAAAGGGTCAGCAGTCCCCCAGAGGCACCATCAGAGTCTAAAGCCTCCCCACTCATCAAGTTGCTAAACTTAATCTTCCCCACAAAGTCCTTTTTCATCTTAGTTTCCTAGATCATCAAAATGTCTGGTCTCTGATCTTTGATCAGGTTCCTGATAATTTCTTGCTTATGGGCTCCATTAAGGCCCCTAATATTCCATGATATGATCTTCATGATTAATTCTTGGAACACTCCTGAAGAGTTATCTAGCGCCCATTCACCAAGCTTCTTCTGGTCTCCTCCTCTCTGGCTTCCTTCTCTGATTTTCTACCTCTTTTGGCCGCTGAGCCCACATTAGGTTTGCAGTTGCTTCTAGTCTCCACCAGAGAGGCCAAAGAAGGTTCTCTAACATTTTTCTTCCTGGGCTTTGGGGATAGAAGAACTTCACTCTCCATGCCAAAATTCAACGACCTAGAAGCCTTAAGAGAAAACTTTGGGTTGGTTGGAAGATCCTCCCACTGGTCCAGTTCCTTCACCAAAACATCCAACTTTCCTATGTTGGTCCCTCCAGCTATAGAGGAAACAAGATTTTCCTCTGGGTTTTGATAGATGATAATATCCATATTAACTCTATCCTTCTCCACCTCAATGGAAGCTAGGTCAAGCCTTCTCACAGAAAGTGGAGAACTTAACATCACGACTTCCTGAACAACCTGCTATGGGGTATCCTTTCCTTCCTCATCTCATGAAATCACTTGAGGATCCAACCTTCCCTCAGCCAGAGCACCCTTAGACGGTTGGCGTTGGACATTAATCATTTACCGCTCCCTAATGACTAGAGAGGAGTTCGGGGTTGTCTTCAACAACTCATCCAGAGGAACAATCTTTCCATCTGTGCCCAAAGTCAAAGTGGAATTAGAAGGTAGCATTTGATTTACCTTCTTGGAAGCTTCTGCTACCTTCTTATTCGCCAAAAGAGGACTCTTCTGGCCCTGGTTGGTGATCTTTTTTTTCCATACTTTCTTGACCCTGAAGAGAGAAGCAGTAGAGGGAGACTTCTTCTGGACTGACTTTGCTTTTGGGCATTGAAAAGCCTTATGGCCTGTCTTAAAACAATGATAACATCCAAAAGGGACACTCTCATAATCCAACTGCTGAATATGAATGCCAAGTTTTGACTGAAAGCATACCACTTTAGGCATATCATCTCCTTCCCTAACACCTATACAGATCCTTGCATAGGTCAGCCTGCTCTTAGAAGCAGTAGTTGGGTCTATGGAGAGAAGCTCTCCAAATGAACTAGCCACACCCATAAAAACATCCTCACTCCAAAATTCCAAGGGCAACTCAGGGAGTCTAAACCATAATGGAGCTTGTTGAAAGAAAGATTCGTTTAAATCCAATTTTGAAGACCATTTTTGCAGCACCAGGGTAGCCCTTCCAATGATCTAGGGTCCTTTACATAGGATGTCAGCCATATCCTCTTTATAGGTGAATTCAAAAGAAAGAAATCCCTTTGCCATAGCAGTAACACTGACCTGCCATTTTAGACTCCATTTCTTCATTGTAAAGGATTGGACTACATTGATGTTTGGTCTCTGACCCATAAACTTCCCCACAAGTGTGGAAGCCATTGTAGCAATACTGTGGTCAATAATTTCATCTAGAATGGCAATCGTGCATGATCCCTTTTCCAGACTTGACACAACCTTAACCAGAGGGAAAGAGGACTTCCCGAGGGCTTAACACCAAAGAGTGAGGCCCATTTCACTGGGAGATTCCTTGGTCTGTCCACCTTGGATTGTGTTTCTAGCTTTTGCTAGGTTCCACCAGTTGTACATGGGTGCCCATCCCCAGACTCTGCCTCTCCACAATTAGCCTGGATCCCATCCTGCGTACCTGGTTTTCGAGATCCACCTCCCTAAGATTTCTCGCCCAGCGCCAGGCTTGAAATTTGAACATGCACTTCCAATCTCTCCCTTGCCTGCTCCCCTTCCCGCTTGCCATTTCTCAATTTTTTATTTTTTTTGAGATTGTTATTTAAAAGAACTTTTCATTAAAAATATCAAAAATGTTAGTTTGGAATAATTGTGGACTCGAAAACCTTAACTAACATGAACTTTAAAAAAATGAAAACTTGAACCCTATTGTTAAATCAAAATCTTATGTTTTCAAAACCAAAAAAATTTACAAAAATACACTTACTGTGGAGTACATTTTACTTTGTGTTGGTTTTGGGGTTGACTTAGTGTGTTGACCAATTTTGGATGTTTACCATAGGCCTAGGAGATATTGTTGTCGTAATGTTTATGTGATGTGATCTTTGAGTTATGGATGAATATTTATATGGTAATTTTATGGATGAAATCTATGAGTGTCAATAAGTTGTCTTTTGGTAATTTATGGTTGCTTGTATAAGAATTGATGTGCATTATTGTGATCGTATGAGACTTTTTGCTATTTTGAGCTTAGGGTAGGTTGTCTTTATGTTTGTTGGGAAGTGGCTTGCAATGGAGGGTAGAGCCCTAAAGAGGTTGCCTTGGTAACCCATTATAGGTTATTTTAATAAGTGATGACATTTCATTAAATGGGTTTAAAATGAATTAAAAAGAGTTAATGGTTTCCTCACCCATGCCTCAAGTTCCTGTATAGGCTAGGATGGGAGTAGAGAGGATGCTTGGTTGTGGCCATGCCTCGTTAGTATGCCTTGTCTATACGAAAGGATTCTGATGCCATATAGATTCACTAGGGGGCCAGAGTCTAGAGAGGTTTCCTGGGTAACCTTAGAGTTGACTCATGCAATGACACTTGCACACTTACATAGTATATTTCTTATGTGTCTTTGTTGCCTTTGGGTTTAGATGTCATTTGTGTTTTGGTACCTTTGAGATATATTGCTATCAGGTTTTCCTTGACCTAGATGTTGGTTATGACTTTTGGGATTGTTATTTGTTTGGGACTTGAGACTATCTCCTCAACGATGTAGGAGTTCGAGCCATTTAGGTTCCACGAGGTCGAGTAGTAGTGCTTTTTCTTATACCATTGAGAATTAATAGTTGGATGTTGTTGTTGGATGTCCTTGTGCAGTAATTCCTTTCATCTTGATCTTGTGTTTTTTTTATGGTTATACTTTGTTGTAGAGTATTTTATTTTTAGAGATCTTATGAGATGATGTATTTTATTCATGATGTATATTCTTTGAGCTTTTCATAGCCTATGACTTGTACAATGAATGATTATGCATTCTGACTTTGCCAAGTGACATCTTATATAATTGTATATTATTTAAATGGATCCGTACTCATAATTATTCTATGATGTGGAGTTGTTATGTATCAGATTTTGTATTAATAAAACTTATGAATGTGATTCAACGTCATAGAACCCTTAAGAGATGTAATCTATTTTATGGATAATTTTTATGCATGTGAGTTATTGCTTCTACTACATTATATCTATCATTGTTTAATTATTATCTTAAAAAAAATAGTTTGGCAAAATTAGTGAAACTTTAGGTTAATTTATTTTGGGTTCCCTGGCGAGGCATTATAGGAAGTCAAAGACAAGCTTGCAAGGAGTGAGAAGATGAACAAACAATTATCAAGTTACTTGTCTCTTCCCAAAAACCAAAGAAACATTTTAAAAGATTTGAAAAGTTATTTAATGAAGGAAAGATAAGAGTTCTAGAAGTCAACCCATAATTCTAGAATATGTGATGTATCGAGTGCAACTCTACATTGGAGTTAAGAAATCCCCCATCCTAATCCAATTTTTGTAGTTTCCCCACCTAATTGGACACAAGTTGAGTATTTTAACTAGTAACTTTCTATTTAAATTTAAATATAACTTGACTTCATAGCCCCATTGATGATCCTTTGGTTCACAACCACCCTTATTGAAACTAGAGTATGTTGAAATTGCACAACTTTGATGTCCCCTTATCCCCATTTTTCTTGAACACAATCATTCTTCTTAAGAAATTTGTTCTAAACCAAAATTTCTCTCTCTCTCTCTCTCTCTCTCTCTCTCTCTCTCTCCCTGCCCTTTTTTCAAGAATAATTCTTTTCTTTATTCATTAGAGTTCATGGAAATGCCTCTCCCATTACAAATTTTTTCTCCCTCATTTAATGGCCACTTGCTTGTTTTAGTAACCGTTTCTTAATGAAGCTTGTATCCCTTAATTTTAATATATGTTTTCTCTCTCTTTTAATCAATGATTCCATACCTTGCAATTAATTACATAATCCCAAGGAATTAAATTTAGACCATAAGAGGTTAAGTTTAAAGACAAATCATTTTAAATGGTTATAACATTCACAATTTGATTGAGAATTTTTTTAATAATTTTTTCATAATAGATCTTATTTCCTCAATCATATTAGCTCATTTAAGTTATTTTCCTATGAGGCATATAAACTAATATATGGAACTAAACATCCAATTACTAAAGACCATGGTTAGTAATAAAACTTAGTAATATATCATGAGATGCAAGTCTAACCAAGGATGTAATTAGGTAGTGTGTGCAGACCAAACCATCCATACCCATCACTATCAGGGAGCTAGCCTCCTCTACCTCAACCACACTCTTGCTTTCAACCTGCATCCACTAGACATTCACAAAAGCACATCAATATGCCAGTGTCCATGAACTTGTAATTAGATAATCATCAAATTTTTATTTTCTCATCCATTAAAATCATATTATATTTCATTAACAATGTCAACACCATCTCACATTAATTTCACCATGAGACATTGCGACATCATTATATATCATCATCAAGTAAACATATCACATCATTATATCTTGACATCAAAATGTGTCACAAACCTAATGCATTCATTTATAGAACATCATCATCATGTATCCACCTACCATGGTAAATGAAAAAGACACAATGGTCATTTAGTCAATCACACATCTAATTAATAAAGACCAAAATACAAACCACATAGTCGAACTACACTTTGAATAAAGTTTAGGTCAAAACATATCAACTAAAAGTCTCAAACAAATAACTCAAGATGACCAAACTCATAGTTTCCAATTGATGTCTACCAAGTTGACTGAGTCAAAATGCATATGACTTCCTAAAACTTAAGACTCATACAAAGTGGGTCTTGACAAGTCCACAAGCTTCATACAATATTCTTTCAACGTTCAAAAATATAATTCTAAAAGAAGAAAGCCATCAAAAGAATTATAGGTGCCCATTAGTATTAAGATCTTTACCATGTCCAATTATATAATTTAAATTTTTGGATTTCAACTCTAAAAGGTTATAAGCATCGGTTCTAGAACTAAGTTCAAATAACAAAATAAAAAGACAAGCTTCCGAGTTTCTAACCCATATATTTTTGGGAATATTATATTAGAAGAAATAATAAAGAATTTAATAAAAACAATCAAAAGTATGTGGTTTTGATATTCTCTAAAAGGGATTTGTTAGCAAATATGAAAGAGAAATTTGGGGATATGACGCATAACTTCAAACAAATGATAAGAACAAAATGATTAATTAAAAATATGAAAGAGAAATGGGGATATGATGCACAACTTCAAACATATGATAAGAACAAAATGATTAATTAAAAATATGAAAGAGAAACTTGGGGATTAAACACTTAAAATTCATAATGGTATTTTTTATATTAAAAAGACATTGGAAATTTTGATACAAAGAAACATTCTATCATGGACAATAATTGATGTATGTTCAAATTTCTTTAAATATAAAAGACATATATCTAATATACAATATTTTTTAATACACCATTAATTTCATATCTAATTCTTTATTTTAAAAATCAACATTTAAAAAAAAAACAAAAAAAAGAGAGATAATATTCAAATCTTATATATTAAAACAAAATACAAAGAAAAGTCATAGAAGGAAAAAATCACAAGAGAGAAGAAGATAAAATGAAGTGAAAGGAGTCAAATTTTTAATGATGAATTAAATAATAGATATTATTCTATCAAAAAGAACATGGCTATATTAAATGTTGGAGAAAAAAGAGACAAAGATAAATATAGGAGAAAATGATGGAGGAAATGTAGGAGAATATAAAAAGATAAAAGAATTGATTTGAGATTAATTTAAATAAAATCATGGAATATGAAAAGATAGTCCTTGTAGAAATCAGTAAGGATAAATACTTTAAAAAATCACTATTATTGTAGGCATATTTTTCTTATGTCTTAAATTGTTTATTACTTAATTTTATGACTTACGTATATGAAATGAGTTTGACCATATATAAAGTGTGAAATATTTTAATATGATCCATATATAATTTACATAATTTTAAACAATAGAAATTAATTAAAAGAAGCTATAACAATGAGAAATGTGTTATATAATGAAGGTGTATATATTTTATAAAGAAAATGAATTAGAATGTTTTAAAGTCTATTTTTTTATTGTTTCACTATAGTTTTTTTAGGAGCTAATTGGTGTTGTGTAGGGAGAGGTCGAATGATGTCTAAGTGTGGTATGACTTAAACATACTATTTGACCTTCCCTTTAACATGAAAACAATAGGCCAAGGCTCATCTTTCATGGTTTAAGATCAAAATAATTAACATGCCTGGCTTGTTTCTCAAAATAATAACAAGAGCTTTGGGGAGCAGGAGTCCCTACCTTTTGCGTGGCTAGAAACAATGTTAAGTTTTAGAGGTAGTGCTAAATCATAAACATAATGTCATCACTTAATTAATTCAATTAGTTGTAGCAAGATTTTGATTTATTGCACTCTTTAGTAGTAAGCTGAGAGTCTATATTTTTCATATTATAATAGTTTATTGTGGGCTTCATATGTTGGACATGGTTAGCAGGAAAGATTGAAAAGAAATGCAGTCATGTTCAGAGCTCTCCCATTAAACCTTGAGTGGTTAAGATTTAATGCAATCCATTTGGTTGCTCAAGACAGAGATTTTATCAATCATCACCAACCAACATCTGTGCCTGCTAAAAGAGGTAGTTAAACTTATGGCTACTCTCCTTGAAGGGTCCAAGTATCATATACAAAGCTAAAATAACTTCTATGATGAAACCTACAATATAAAGCCTGCTAATTTGAAGAAATATTATTCAATTATAGAAGATCACATAGGACAACTTGAACTCATTTAAGATCACACAAGGAAGCTTAAAACCTAAAAAAAAAATGCAATTAAAGTCTGAAAATGGTGTTTGGTCCCATTTTAACTTATTTAAAAGAACATTGCAAAACCAAAAAGGCATACTTTGGACAAGCGTGTGACGACATGCAACTCATTTAAAATATAAAAAAATTTAAGATCTTAGTCTTGGGAACTTGTTCCTGATTATGAAAAGACTTAGTAGTCTATGGTCATTCGAGAGGCTAAATGGCACATCCTTTATTGCCCAAACTACATATGCAAGGAATGATGAGCCTTATCTCCTTTCTTGAATAATTTCAACTTTCAATTTCTAAGCATCCATATGTGTAAGAAATTACTATCACATAATTCTTCATGGATCAGATAGTTGCATATTACAATCCTCTATGTGAAAGAAGACTACCATAGTGGTTGTATAACAACAACATGAAATAGATGAGAATAAATGACAAATAAGAGGTCCTTAAGGAGATTGCCATAATACTTGGTAAACAACAACAACAAACAAATAAAATGAAAAATAATAAAGAGAATAAAGAAAAGAAAAATATGACAAAAGTATAGTGTGTTGCCTGTAACAAAAGTTTAAATTGTTTATGAGTATGTATATTTTCAACCCTTATTAACCGTCTAGTCTTTTAATACAGTGGCTAGTAAAGAGTAGCAAAATTGTTACAACAATTTAAATGAAGCATGTTGACCTTGCAAAAACTTTGTATTCTATGTTTGGTTGTATAAACATGTAGCAAAAACTTTGTATTTTATATTATGTTTAGCTTGAGTTTTACAAGGTCCATATATTCAAAAAGATGCAAAGGACAATATATTGAAATAAAAAACTTGCAAAATTTAGTTCTGTATGACATATTGTGACATATATATTAAGTTATGATGTATAAACATGTAGGAACTGTATACATAAGTTGACCAGTGGCAAAAATTGATGTTGAAAACTTTGGCTTTAGTTTGCTTTTGATATAGATGATGTGCCTGCAGAAAAAGAATGTAATGGTTAGAGCTATAGACTAGTTTAATGTGAATTATGTAATGAAATATTGTAAATATTTGAAAAGCATGAAATATTTTAAGTGTCTGGCTGTTTTTATGGGGATGTTAATTTTACCTTGTTGCCCAGTGTTCTAGTTTTGCAAAATTATTTCAATGATCATATGTTGCCTATGTACCCTGCAATTTGTAAATAAATATGAGTTAGTAGTTTTCTTTGTATTTGTTTGAAGTAAATTTGATTGTGTGTAATTGAAGTAGTAGGAAATTATTTGGGAGTTCTTACAGTTAGATTTTCTCTTGTGATCAATGTGATTGTATGGTCCATAGTGAGTGTAAAAGTGCCTTGAATCTCGAAGTTTTGCATCGTGTAGACTACTGCAAACATGGTTTATGTGTACTTGTCAAACTCAATTTTTCTTAGTTCTGGGAAGTAGTCTTGCAAGAGCTTGCCATGTAGACTACATTTGAGGATGTCGTCTTCTGTTTCGATGATACATTGGAGATAGGGTTGGAATTGAAATGTTGTATCTGTTCCACACTTAATGCAGTGAATTTCAGTTGGATCACCTGTTGTTGATGCATATACTATTTTTTGGTAGATTGTGCACAATGGCTGGTATGGAGAGCTATGGACTTTTTTGCTCATAATGTTCCTATTACCTGGAAGTACCAAGGTTGAGGTCAATTGTAACTAATTGTAGTGATATTTTTGTTGTCATTAAATACCAAATTTTAGCTAGTTGTTATTTTTTGACTTACTTGCAAATTGGAGTTTGCGAGTTCTTATAACGATTGTGTAGTCACTTGTCATTGAGGTGGTCTATGTAGGTGGCTAGGCCTGATCTAATAGCTGCTGAACCTCGTGGGCTGGTCTGTGTGAAATTTTTTAGTAGCATAAACAATGTTGTTGGTGATGTTGTTTATCTACATATATTTTATAGGCTTTTATAGCTATAGCTATGTGTTTTTGGCACTATGAACTAGCAAGAGAAAAGTAGATATTAGGAATTGAAATACTGAAATTACATAAAATCATTGTGGTAAAAGTTGGTGTGTGCTATTTGTTACTTACAGTAGTTGTGTCAGATGGTCACTATCCATCTCTAATCTGGAGTTGGAATTGTGTCGAGTTTTGTACACATGAAGTTACAAGGACACTAAGACTGCCAATTGGATAGTTGTTGTGTGATTAAATTAGTTGAGAGATTTTGGTATCAGGTGACAATCTCTGTTATTTGTAGATAGGAGGTATTTGTTTCACTTCAGTTTCTGACTTGAACTGTATGTAGTAGTCAGCATCTCCTCTTTCACATTGTGATTTTTTTCTTGATTCCAAATTTCTGAATGCGGATGCTTGTTCTAGGAGTCATCCATTGCAAGTATTTATCAATCAAGGCATTGGTAATGTTTGTTGTTATAGTGAGTAGACCAACTTTGTCTATCAAATCTATGTGTGCAATTGATGATCTCTGATATTTTTTGTAGAGTTCTTGCAAGCTGGTCCATATGTAGCCAGGATTTCACCCTCAAAGATTGTTATTGACTCTGTGTTGCATATGTCAAATATGGCAGTTGGGGAAGTGGCAATGAGCTTTAGTCTATAGTAAAATTGGATATATTATCTTCAAATACATATATTGTAATTAATTTATGCTGACCCATTGTAGAGAAGGAGTATCAAAGTAGTAAGACTACTTGCCTCATGTTCCTGTTGTTGTGGACAATAGTTGGAGAGCCTCTGTTTTGTTCTATTTCCATGGTTTTCTGAAATGGAGCTACACTCAACATGAAACCAATATTGGATGATTAAGTGTAACCTATGATATTTATTTTTTTGTTTGATATAAGAAAAAGATTATGGAGTCATTTGCTACAACTGCAACTGGACTACAACTATAAAGTGGTCAGTTCAGTATGTGTCCAAAACAGTGGCTTTTGTGATTTCAATGTCCATGTTATGTATCCAGATATGGTCGAGGTTGCTTCCTGTTGGTGTTGTTGTGTTCTTTGTTGCGAGTTTGAGATTGTGTTGTTGCATGATGTCGAAGAGGTGTGAGTTTTGTGTTGATGTCTTTAGAATGTTGATGTTGAAGTCTCTTGTAATTAGTAGTTTTGAATGTTTCGACAGAGTGGTGGTGATGCTTTGCATGAAAGTGAAAAGATCATTCATTGGTGCAATTGGTGTCATATATATGTTTGCAATGCGTAAGCATGTTTGCATGTGAGAAATTTCAATTATGATTGATTCAGGTGTCTTGTAGCATATGTTTCCATATTTTGCACTATGTTATTTTTGTTGCAACATGTGAGCAATCCATGAATGGTGTATGATGGATAGAAGTCAAAAGTTTCATTTAGCAATGGTAATTGGTCAATGTGCTTGGTTCTTGTCTCTTGTAGGCAAAGTAGAGTTGCACTATGGTTCTATTTCTTGTGTATACAATTGTAGGCTTTGGGTACTTAAAGTACATATTGTAATGGTGGTTAGTGATGTAGGAGAAAGAGTGTAATGTAGAGGCCATTGTGGTGATGTTTGTAGCTGTTGCATTTCTACTTTGACTTTTTGGGAGAGCTTGAACTTATTGTAGTGTAGTTTGTTTGTCAAGTACAATTTTTCTATGTCTTTTACATAAGACAAAGCAATATAGGAATGACCATGTTGATAGACTTCAGTGGGGTCAAAAGCAATAGTGTCCATTGTCAGGCCCTGTGCTCTGTGAATAGTTCTTGTAGATGCAAGTTGTATAGGGAATTGTGATCGTATGACTATGTTTGTTAATGTTCGCATTCTTCTTGTAATTCATTCAAGTGGTGTCCATGTAGGCAGTGTTGTATCTTTGTACATGTGTTGCATTTGTTGTCTTCATAATTTTTTGACATTAGGATCATTGAACTCAATCTAGAGGGCATCTTCATTGTCATTTGTATGTAGTTGGAATGTGTCATTAGCACCGTTGACTAGACCATCTTGTGTATCAAGATTGCCTACTATAAGCTCAATTAGGATTCCTGGCTTAATGAATATAGTCAAGGGTAAGCTTGTCCTTTCTACTTGATGAGAGTTTTTCTCAAAAGCTTTATCTTTCCGATCAATTGCTTCAAGTTTTTAGAGTGTTGTTGGTAGGAGGTCTAACATTTTTTTGTTGTGGTCATCAACAATAGAGTTGCATTGGAACAAATATGGTAGTTTTGGATCATTAGGTATAGGCTTGTGACATGCTTTATTTATGTACCAGATGTCTTGATTTGTTTGTTTAGAGATTCTTATATGATTCTAAAACAAATACAAAGTGTTCATTTCTTTGTCTAACATCAGTTTTCAAACTATAGTATTTGACATTGTCAGTCCAAAATGTGTATGGATTTTTCTCGCCATTAATTATTGGTTGTTTGAAAATCCATTTGTTACATATTGATTGTGCCTAGTAGAAGTCACCACAAAACATGATGTCTATGTTACCAAAGGGTTGAGTTGGCATATGCTTTATTTGACGTAGTCTTCTGTCTATGTTGTATAAGGTTGTTGATCCTATTAGTGATGTTTCGTCCATTAAAAGAACTTGAAGTTGATCTAGTCTCTTGCTTAAGTTGTCCAAGGTATCTGAGTCTAATGGTGTGATTTTTGATGAGCTACATGGTAGATGAAATATGGAATGTGCAGTTATGCCTCCTATGTTGTACGTGGCCTTTCCTGTCAGTGCGACAATAATGCCTTTTTTTTTGAGTGGAACGCTATGTAATTGTTTGTCATATAGGCAAATCAAAGCCTCATAGAGTAGTTTTGCTGTAAAGGTCTTGCTAGTTCTTGCTCCTCTTGTTAGGAATAAGTATAGTGGTTTATGTGAAAAAAAGTCTTTTTGTCATAACCACATCTTTTAATACTGTTTGCTACTCTTTGTTTAATTTTCTTCACATTGTGAAGTATTCTTGGGTGCTTTGCAATAATGGATATGCGATTTTTGAAAATAATGCATTGTGAACAATTTGAATAGTTTGCTTTGGTTTGGCTTTTCTACTATGCATTAGGTCATTAGCTAAATCATATTGTTCTTGTGTTGTTGATTCATTGTTGGATTGTAAGTGGAAATTGAATATCATTGTTGCATTTTCATTGTTCTCTAGTTCCTTTTGTACATCATCTATGCTAACCCATCCATAATCAATTTGTGCATTGAACATTTTTTCAATCTTTGTTATTTGTGTTTTTTTAGCATTGAATGCATCAACCCATGTGTTGTGTTCTAATAACAACATTTCCTCATTTACTTGAAAAGGTATGTACAACATGAGTTTATCTCTAGAATAGTTGTCATAGTCAATCTGTGGATTGTATTTGACAAAGCGTATGATTTGTGCTTTTTGTCTTTTTTGAAAATCAATTGATTTATTATAGTAGAGTGCAGTGTACTCAGCAAGTGATAAATTGTCTAATGTGGTTGACCTTGATATGAATTTTTCTATTACAGAAGCATACATGATGTTCTCAGAGTTATCATGTTCTTTAGCCAATAGTTTTGGACTTTTGAGCATGAGAACTCTACTCTATGATAGTGAAGTGTTGATAAACATAGTTTTTCTTGATGATCTGCGTAATACCAATGACAATGCAATATGGATGACTTGACAACTAGACATTTGTTGGTATTTTAGTAATGCATTTCTAGGTTTGCGTATGAATTTTGTTTTATTTTCATAAGTTGTCATTGTTTTCTTGCGCAACTATTGGAAGGCTAATGTCGTTGTTGAATCTTGCTTTGTCATATAGGAACAACAATAAGATGCAATGACATAGGCATCTAGTATGAATTGTGTATCAGTATTTGCATACCATAGTGATGGAACTTGCCTTGCAAATGCATTTGTCCAGGTATCACTTGGGTCTATTTTTAGTAATAGCACTCTTCTTAATGTCATCTGCAGCATTAAGATGTAATTGGCTTCAGTAGTGTGGAACTCATTGAGAAATTGGTCAAATGTGACATCTCTTGAGTATTGTTTGTGCTCAAGTTGTCTGAAGAGCTCTGTTGCTTTCTCTTCCATTCATGTATTTGTTGTTGGTAAAGGCTCTAGAATAGTTGTTTTTCTCATTGGAGGCATAGGAAAGTTGAAGTAACAAGTTGATGTCCTATACTTCTTGCAACTTTTTGTGTGATGACATGTTTGAATTTTCACAAGATTTTCATCTAGAAGTGTAGAATTAGAAGAGATATATTTGTCGACAAATTTCTCAATTTCTTGATTTGTGCATCATCAATACATGGGTGTGTTTTCAGTCCAAACCATAAAATGTACATGTTCATTTCCTCTGTTTTGGAATTTGGTGACAAAGAAGTAGTTTGACATTTGCCAAACAACTCTATTTTTTTTAACATCATTTGACAGAATGTGTTAAGTCGATGATTGAAATACCAAGTGCATAGAACTGGATTCTATCTTATTTGAAAGTTTAAATTTCTATCCTCTATAGTCTCAGTTTCTTTATACTTATCGTCGGCATAGATATCGTCCAAAGCTTGTGTACTAGTAGTGGCCACAAGTGCTTAGCACTTGTGAATGTGGCAAAGAATGTTGGGGTTCCTAATTGCCTTGTCATCGCAAATATGTTTTACCTTGTATTGTTCAAGTAATCAGTTGATGTACAAATACTTTTGAATGATCTGAAACCAATTGGTGATCTTAATATTTGTTCAATGTTTGCAGGGGTGCAAAAATCTTTTGCTAATAACTTTTTACCTTTGAGCTCAACTTTTCTTATGCAAACCCATGCAATGGAGGAGATTTGTTGAATGATAAGTTTTATTGCTTTAAAGAAAATGGTTGTAATATGTCTAGCAAAGTCATTTTCCACATGCATGAGCTCCCATTTCACTAATTTTTGGAATGAGAAATTTGAGACAACATGTTGTGGTCTTGGATAACCATAGAAGAGAGTTAGAAAGTTCATTTTCTCTGAGTTTTGACCTTGAAATATTCCAAGAGGTCTAATTCCTTCAGAAGGTGTAATCTCAATTATAGTTGTGTCAAGATCTCTGATTGAATGTGTGTCATTGAACCAATGGATAAGACCGGTTCATTATTTAGTTCATCATTGTCATTAGAGTCTTGCATTTCTGTATTGATGAGAGATCCTATCTCTTTTTTCCCCCTTAGAATGGCCTCCCAATGCTCATTTATGACAATGTTCTGTCTAATATACAAGGGCATTCTTGCTAGACTTGATAATGCGTTCATTACACACAAGAGTCTTATATTGCCTTGGGCATATGCATTTTTATACTCTAGTTTTTGCTTCAATCTTAGTGCAATTGTTCTATTGTCATCTAATTGTCGAGGCAATACTCGTTGTACTTTATCAATATCTACAGGCACATTGATGATTGTTCTATTTAGGTTATACTGTGACCTTTTGTAACCTAGTTGTCTTATTTGTGGAAAGGCAGTGTGCAAGGAGACAAGTCCTTCTTCTAGTGAGGTTAATGTATGCACTACATCAATACATTTGTTTCTTTTTATCCTCCAAGGTGTAGAAAATGGAGGAACTTTGCCAAATATAATAGCTTTGAAACATTGGGTACATACCAACTTGCTAATTTCAATTTTCTTGTGTTCATGTGTTATTGGAAGAGAGTTGAAAGCATCAAGAAATGTTGGTCGATGATTTGCGTGTTTTTTTGGAAGTGTAACATTTCACAAATGTTGCATGGGTTTATGGGTGTGTCATTTATAATGTGTCGGTATGCTTTGATTGATTTTGAGATTTGTCTGCATGGTGAGAGTTGTTTAGACTTGCGTCTTTCAATTTGATGGAAATGTAGCTGGAGGTTGTTATGTGTTTTGCCATTGTTAGTTTTTTCTTCCTTTTTGTTTTGTTGAACAAAGCATGTGCTCGTGCTCTTGCATATTATATTTTTGAGGCAATGCAATGAATGCCTGTGTTTGACATGACCCTATTGTGTTGTTGTTAAGCCTATTCTTGATAGACTGACAGATGTTCTAGATTGTAACCGAGGTGGTTGACTTTCTATCATGGAAGATGATGATTGTTGTCTTTGGTTTTGGTCACTTTTTTGTTTGCTTGTGCCACGACGTATTATTCCTTTTAAAGATCGTAGCGAGTTTTGAATGTTTGCATTAGATGATGTTGGTGTTGTCAGTTGTGTATCTTGTGAGATGTTAAATGATGCTGTAGGTAGCGGTGTGGGTGGTCCAGTTTGTGGCTCATCACACTATGATCAGCTAAATTTTTCATAGGTATTATGGAAATCCATTTTCTAATAGGGTTTTGTGCGAAAGTGAAATCAACATTCGAAGGATCATGGTATATTCAATTAAGTGAAAACAGGGACATAAAAGTAATGAAAGAAAAATAGGAAAGCCTATGCACTAAAATGGAAGAACTTGCTAAAAAGTTAGTTATTATTCGCTAGAGCAATCAATTGTACTAGGCTAGGTATTCACATTATTATTTATGGAATTTTCAACATTTCCTAAAAGAAGTAAATTGATCCATACAAAATTCAATTGATTATTAGGAAAAAGAGAACAATCTTCTAAGAAAAATTATATTATTATTATTAAAAAGCTTAAAGGGCTCTCTAAAATCCTTGGTTGATTAGTGACTATATAAATCATTGTACCTACAATAAGATTGTCTTCTTTGTTTATTGTTACTGCAAATCCTGATCCAGCCAACTCTGTACCTGTTACTTGTGTGCATAAAATCATTCTGATCAAAACACTTGAGTATTTTAAGAATATATTGCATATATACAGAATTTAGTGAACTGGAATAATTGATACAAATATGGTAATGGTAAATTTCAAAGCAACCTCAAACAAAAGGTATTCTATATGAGCAAGAAAAGTGCTTTTAAACGTGTATAAGGGTTTGATGATATAGAACTTTGTTAAAATAGATATAGATGGGCATGCACGCAGGCACTAAATACATAAATAAAATTAAAAATTTTGATGCAGCTGAGGGTAAGTGAGTCATAGCGGCAGGTTTATGTACTACAGTGAACAAAGGAATCACAGATAAACTGGAAACTTGTGAATAGAGACTCAAAGCTTGCAAATGTCAACTGAAAAAGATGTTGCATCATGCTAGCCAAAACATCTATTAGACAATGTTAAGATTTAGTGAACATTGATCTTAAAATCAAATCCAAATCTATGTCACGTTACCTTCATCTTAATCAACACAGTGACATGGAGACTGCCCCCCTACTATATAATTTTTTGGGTTCGAATTTATTATTCTTTCGAGCCTTGTAAATCATGGCTTGAGTGCCAAACCCTATCCAACATGTCTAACTCTCATAGAAACAAATTTAAAATATCTTTCCTAGCTTGCATTTTTAGTACATGAGATTCATCAACAAATGTTTTCTTTCTATCTAGTCATAATTGTTTTCATGCAATGGGATCCTCATTCTGCCAACATGAACTCAAGTAACTCAGGTAATTCAACTATATTTAAAAACTAAAAAGTGGGTACTATGCTTGATGATTTCGAAACTGCCAAGGTAAACCTGTTGCAGATTACAAGATGATTCAAACTCTAGACATCTCCATTCAGAGGCAAGGCAGGGTTAAGCCATTGCAATGGTCACGGAAATGTTACAACAGAATTAGACCCTGCATTCAATCCTCTGGGCCAATTGAGTGGGTTATTCAACTGTATCATAAGACAAAAAAAAGGGAATTGCCCCCAATTCACTATTTTAAAATTTTAGAAGCATGAACAAACAGGAATATCAATGAAAGTGTTTTGTTTACTAGGGGCCAAAATTCTTCACAATTGGTTTCATAAACAAAATTTCCTCCACAGAAAATAGAGATCGTATCAAAGAAGTCAAAAGAAAAAGAAATTGCTAATCTCCAGGCCAAAAATAATCCAAGTTTTCAGCTATCAACAGAATTTTACCTCTTAAAAAGTTTGCAATTGTCTGAAATGCCAAAATCTAGATATCCAGCTTAGTGAAACTACATAGAAAACCATGGACTAAATGAAATAAGTTTGCATTAATTACAGATTAAGAACTCTTCTCAACATATACACCAAGTACATAATCCTTTACTACTTTGCCATTTATTCAAAAGATCATCGAGCTTCACGATGTCTTTTCAAAATTCCATATAAAAGGCTTCCTGAGCATTGTTGTGAATTGGAATGAGAACCCAAAAATGGCGGTAGATGTAACCAAAAAATTGATTATGAAGGAGGGCATTCAATACCGGTTCTTACAAAAAAAAAACTGCAAAATGGACGTTTAAGAAGTCAATAGCAATGGACCCTGCAACATATTGAGATCTATAGCCATCGGCACGCTATAGTGCTGCAAAAATAGATACAGATGTAGGGTTCATGCCCATGCCCAATTTTTTTAAAATGAAGTAACGAGGTTTCTAGTTTTACAGAGTTTGCAGCTTGAAAATTGGAAGGGATAAGAAGAGTTAATTTCATAAAGGCTAGAGCATTAACATAAATCAAACAAAAATTGTGGCCATAGTTTAATAATAATAAAGATACTTAAAAAAAAACCCTTATTAGTTAAGAATATGAATAGATTTTGAAAAAGATAAGCAAAATAAGATCTACACTCCCGACCCAAACTTATCATAGGAAGATATAGAAGATTTTTGAAGCCCGAACAATGACAACGTTGCATTACTAGTGATTAATGCCAACGAGCCAAAGATAGAGGAGATTGCTGAAGCGACCAAATAGAGGAAAAAAACATGTATTTCTATCCTCACGCACAAAGGGGAAAAAATAGAAAAATTGTTGCTATTGAAACATAAACCCTTCATATGAATATAGCAAAGCATTGCAACTAAATAGAAAGAGAAAATTGCAGGAGACTGCAATTGTCTAAATGGGGAGAATCATTCACGGTACTAACAAAAAAGCAAGAAGAAATTTTGAAAACGACAAAGTCTTACCTTTTTACATCAACTCTCACCCTACATGGAACATGCATCTAAGCATTGACTAATGCTACAGACAAGTTAATTGCAAATGTCATTCATTTTCATGAGCATTTATTTCGTTTCTATCTCTTCCCTGTGCAGTTGTGTCTCTAACACCGACTCTCACCCTATATGCAACATGCATCTAAGCATTGACTAATGCTACAGGCAGGTTAATTGCAAATGTCATTCATTTTCATGAGCATTTATTTCACTCCTATCTCTTCCATGTGTAGTTACCAGACACATTTAATTAATGTGTTGTATTCCCTGTGCAGTTGCTAGATGCATTTAATTCATGTGCACTACGATTTTACCTTTGATGTTTTTTGCTTCTTAATTTAAATTAAAAATACTTGAAATCCCCAGAAATTTGTATCAACCAATGAAAAATATGGAATTAGCATATAATATTTGGATTTTTTTAATATTGTCTCCTGAACTTTACAATATGATTTATGTTTCGTGGCAAAAAAATAAATTGGGGGGCAAAAGAAAACATTAGTTCCCTGCCTTTTTAAATTGAGGGACAAAAGAAAACATTAGTTCCCTGCTTTTAAAAAGGCAGGGACTAACAAATGAGCTAAAAATGAAGGATGATTTGGAGTAATGAGCACTCCATGATTTTCCCTTTCTCCCGTTTTACAACAATCAGATATATACTATTTTGCTTATTGTTCTGAGAATATTTATAAATAGATGGAGCTTAGCCAACACCATTCTTCTCAAGTTGTGCCTAAATAGTAATGTTAACAATGAAAATTTGGAAAAGTGAGAAAAAAAAGTGTGGCTTTTTCCTGTGTGGTTCACAATGCTAAATTTATACTTGAGGAGAAAAATAAAAATAACAAGGGGCGCGTGTGCCAAAGTTCCCGCCTTCATGTTTTTATGGTTGACTGAAGTAGTATTGCATAAAGGGGAAATTAAATTGGTTCCAATTTTGAGCAAAAACTTGGTGACGATAATTTTTTTCCAACTACTTTGGGCCTAAAAGAGCAACAAACACTTCGATCATATAATTAGAAAAGAAGGAAAATATAGATTTATAGATAGAAATGAAGTATACGAAGAGAGAGCTAAAAGAGAGAATGATACATTATTATAAGGACAAGTATAGGTAGAATAATAAAGAGAGTTGAAGAGAATTTGAAAAATATTAATAATTTTATTATTTTAAGAAATATATAAATAACAATAAAGGTTATATTATATTAATGAACTACTCATTTCTACCAATTCAATTAGAAGTTGAAATATTTTATTAAAAAATAATAATTGTTGATTGCTTAAATCAAAGTACCAAAATATGTAGTAAGTTTGAAGAGTAGTATTAATGGTATTAAAAAAATTGAGCAAATTTGTAAAATAGTTAGTAAAACATAGTGTAAACTTTAAAAAAATAACATTTTACAATTGTCAAAAATAAACATCAATGTAAAACAAATAAGAAATATATATAAAATAAGAAATAAAAAACTTTTAACTTTATATTTGAACTTGGTAAGATAGCTAGTAAAATATATTGTAAACTTAAAAAAATAACATTTTACAAATTACAAAAATAAACATTAATGCAAAACTAATAATAAATATATTTAAAATAAGAAATATAAAACATTTAACTCTATATTTGATTAAAATATCTAAATTATACAACTTAAAAAATATTTAATTCTATAAATTCATATGACTTCTTTTTCATAGACTATCTTAAATAATAAATATATTTAAAATAAGAAATATAAAACATTTAACTCTGTATTTGATTAAAATATCTATATTTGAACTTAGTAAGAAAAATAGATAGTGATAATTAATATTGATTAGACATTCATTTGTTGTTGAGGTGAAGATAAAAATAATTGTTTTTTAAAAAGTTAATCCACTCGTCATCACAAATGTGGAAAAGATAAAGTTGTAATTAATGCATTCATTAATAGTTCTTAGCAAATATTTGTATTTTTTTTTAGAAAATTGAATTTTTTGATTGCTAAAAATAAAATGATCGACAAATAAATGAAAAATGTGATTTATAAAATAATCAAAAATTAGAAAAAGATATAAACATTTGAAATTTATTTTAATATTTTAGATCCTATCAATTAATTGTCACTTAAATTGAAAAATTGAACAACTTAAAATGAATGTGATTAGGACGTTACTGACACAAGACAGAGCCATTGAGGGAGCAATATCTGATTCCCGTACTTGGATTAAAATGGCTTTCAAACTGGCGTGTATCAATTTCCACCACTAAAAGGGCAAGCAAAAGCCCAAGGATAAGAAATTCGACGAGTAACAGAGCGGCAATGGCAATGAAGCCAGAGAGTCTTGTGTTCGAAAGGTCGGGAGAATCTGGTATGTCTTTTGATTCCACCAGCTTTGTAAATTCCACAACAGAGCCCATTTCTGAACAAGAAATTAGGGCTTATTTGTCTCGAATGCAAATAGGGCAAAAGATTCAGCCATTTGGGTGCATGATTGCCGTTGAGGAACACAGCTTTAGGATCATCGCCTACAGTAAAAACGCGGCGGAGATGCTTGAATCTGTTCCGGATGTGGAAATTGAGGGAGAAGTGAGAATTGGGGGCGATATGCGGAGGCTTTTTAGGGCACGGGGCGCGCAGCGTTTGGAGAGGGCCGCCATGATGCGGAACGTAAGCCTGGCGAATCCAATTTTAGTGGAATCCGTGAGCGGGAAGCCCTTTTATGCAATTATGCATCGGATTGAAGGTGGGATTGCGATTGATTTGGAGCCGGTGAGAACAGGGGAAGAAACAGGGGGTATTCCCGCTAGGGCAATATCGAGGTTGCGGGGTTTGCCCGGCGGTGAAATTGGTTTGCTATGTGATGTTGTTGTTGAGGAAGTGAGGGAGCTCACTGGGTATGATAGGGTTATGGTTTACAAGTTTCATGAAGATGATGGTCACGATGAGATTGTTGCAGAAAGTAGGCGTTCTGATCTGGAGCCATACCTTGGCCGCCATTACCCTGCAGCTCATATTTGCGCTGCATCTCGCACTCTTTTCTTGATGAACAGGGTGCGCATGATCTGTGATTGTCGTGCAACTCCTGTGGGAGTTGTAGAGGCGGAAGACTTGAATCGGCCTCTGTGTTTGGTAAGATCTACGCTGAAAGCACACAATGGTCTGTTCATGGCGAGTATGGACTCCATTGCTTCTCTTGCTTTGGCTATAGTTGTCAATCGGAGTGGAAATGATGGAGGAAGTGGAGTGAAGCTTTGGGGGTTGGTTGTCTGCCATCACACTTCACCTCGAGTTGTTCCCTCGCCTGTTCGGTACGCTTGTGAGTTTCTGATGCAGGTATTTGGCCTGCAGATTGATGTGGAAATGCAGCTGGCTGCTGGTCAGGCTCGGGACTAGAAGGCATAGAAAGTTTGCTGATATATTTTACCGTGTAGTTTGCTGGATAGCCATAACTTCTTTCATCCATTAATGTTCTTCGCTTGAATTCTGCATTTAGGTTACGAGTGTAGATTCTACAAGGGATAAGGTATGTACATTCTGTTGCTTCTAGTCTATGTAGGTGCCTCTTGCAAAATGTACGAGGAGGTAGTTTTATATTAGTCTCATTATGTTAAGAGATACAAAAACTCGTGAATTCTAAAAGTAACCTTTTTTTCTTTACCTTGTTAGGTTCAAATTGAAATCGTGCTTTCTATTATCTGTATTATATTTGAATTAAAATTATGCCTTCTAATATCAGCATTAAATTTGTATTAAATTTATGCTTTCTTATATCTGCATTATATTGAGGCATTTCTTTCCTTTCTTTCATTTATTAATGTTGTACACTTGAATTATGCATTTAGGTTTTAGGTTTAGATCCCATAAGGGGTAAGATATGTACGTTTTATTTGTACTAGAGCTAGGTACCTTTTGCAAGGAGTACGAGGTAGTCTCATATTACTATCACCATATAGAGATCCAAGAACAAATGATTGATGTTGTAAAAACTAAGTACATTTCCTTTTCTTTGCCCTTCCATACTTCAATTTATGTATTCTCATATTTGCATTATGTTTGAAGTGTACGATTGAAGCATTTTTATCAATGTTTATTTATTATTAAATCATGGTGCACATAAATTATGGAATTGCCTTCCATGAAATATTGATGTCTTCTTATATTTGCGTTGTGTGTGGATAGTAATTGATACTTTCAGATTTTCTGAATTATGTGATACATCATGAATGATTACTCAAAATGGTATGTTTTCTTGTGATTAGCTTTAACATCTTATTTTTTCCTTATTGCATGTTTAAACTACTCAATTATTACAAGGTGGTTTGTTCCACTTGAAAAAATGTTATCTTTTTTTGTTTATTGATTGTTTATATCATGCAAGCATATTATCCATGTGTTTATACATTCTCTTGCACATGCAAGCTTCGTACTTGTTCACTAAGAAGGCTTCAATGTGCTTTGAACATCTGTAGTTATTTTAGGTACTCATATGTTCTTTTGGTGAAGCTTGTTATTTTGTATTGTTATTTAGCCTAGCTTATACCCTACAAACACAGATACAATAAATAGGTTATAGAGATGTCTCACCAAGTAGAACATTTGGTTCATTGTTAAGTCCTCAAAACATCAAATAAGTGCACACAAACATACACATATAACCTAATTATATTTTTACTATGATATAAATCATTTTAAGCTTTATAAATTCATAATACCAAGATATATACAACCTTTACCTAGAGATTTGGTTACAATATATAAATGCATATTTGGATTTTATGAAAGAAACTCACTTCTAGCATTTAACTTCCATGACCCTAACCATAATGAGGAATGAGATTAGGAAGACATGACGAGGTTCTTTTCATTGGCATTACCCTACGCCCAAGAGCAACAACTTTGCCCCTTGGCCTTGTACTTGATGGGGTTGATGCACCTAGTAGAACTCGAGTGCTTTGTATGATTTATCATTTATATATTCATGGTGAAAGGGTTGATACCTTTCATAAGATTGGAGTCACTACTATGCATTTGGTCCTTTGAGAATAATACCTTAACTCTATATTCATGGAATTAGAAGGAGAGCTTATGAGATGGAAGCAATACAAACACAATCAAAAGAAATGAAGAAATGTCTTTAAGGAAGACATGGATTAAATGAGGAATATAATTTAAGAGAGCAATTGAATAACTCAAAGTAGAGGAATACAAGGATTAGAATGAGAAATATAACTTAAGGGAACAATTGAATCATTTGAAGTAGAGGAATAGAAAAAGTAAGTGAAAAAGAAAATTTGAAGAACTTATAATGAGAAAAGGGAAATTTTGAAGAACTAAAACTGGAGGAGCATCACAACTAGGCCAAGAACAAAGTGCTAATTATTTAATGTGATACTGAATATAAGGTACACTAATTGAAAAGAATCAAAGGTAAGAAGGTAAATGTTGGCAAGTAAAAGCTCAAGATATTCAATTGAAAGGAAGCTAATTACAAAGCAATAAGATGAGACCCAAGAAAAGAATGTGAAACTTGTCAAGTGGCAAAAAAAAATCTTTTTAAAAAGGAAAGTGCAAATAAGTACAAGCAAAGGACCCATGAAGTGTAAGGGCCAATTGAAAAGAAGAATGGTAAAGGAGTTGATGATGAGAAATTTATTCATAAAGGAGAAAATAATTGATTGGTAGGACAATGTGGGTGTTGATAGAAGAGTTAATGCTAAAGAATTAAAGAGGAGGAGATAAACATAAATGAGCAAGAAATTGTGTTGGAAGAGTTGTTGGAGAAATAGATGAATTTAAGAACTAATAATTAATTGATTTAATCAAAACATAGGATTGAATTAATATTGATAAGAACTAATAATACATTTTCACTAATATGTGTGTGTGTGTGTGTGTGTGTGTGTGTGTGTGTGATTAAACATTTACAAAATGAAAGCAATGTATTATTGACACTTAAGAAAATTGAAAGAGTAAGAATTGATTATTAATTTTCTTTTGAAAATTATAACACTAGTAGAAAATATGAATATCATTTCTCTGCTCTCAAAGGTTGCTCACATCATGGATTAATTAGCCTTCATGACCAGACAATAGGTAGTAGTTGGTTTGTAATATTTGAGAAACCTTGTCAAACAACTCGCATGCCCTGTGTACACTCACACATTTTCACAACTTTTGTATTATGTGTTGGATGCATTTTTGTGAGTTGGAAGGATGCTGGCAAATGATAAGTTGAACTACAACTACCACTTGCATGTATTTAAATCAATTTATGTTTATAATTTTAAATAATAAATAATCTAAAATAATTTGAAAGAGTGTTGGTTTGTTCTATAATCTTTTCTGTCAATCTAATTGGAAAATAAAATGGTAAGATAAGATAAGATAAGATAAATTTATTAATGTCCAACAAGAGACCAACGAGGATCTAAGGGACTGGAAACAGTGCAAAGAGCAAAACACCAGCAAAGGGAGCACTAAACGACGTATGTAGAAAGAACATGAAAGCAAAACAACAAAAGAACCAAGAAAAAGGAATAACAACAGCTAAGAACTACTCATAGGGGAGAAGTAGTCCAGAATGGAAAGGTGGACATTAGGGCAATTGAGTACTCTGGAAGGTCGCCTTTGAGGTCTACTAGAGGGATGTTGCTGAGTGTAATCTCTGCAGTGTCTCACAGATCTGGTGTGAACCAAGGTAGTGCAGAGAGGTTGCTTTGATCCTCAGGCAAGGACTGTAGGAATGAAAAAAGAGGTAATGAGCTACGTAGGGGTCGATGTCGAGCAAAGTTGGAGCTGTATAGTGTGCTCGCGAAGCTGCATGGTCTCCTGAAGGTAGAGTGCAAGACAATGCTAGTCAATATATCTGAAGAATGAGGGAAGAGATTGACACTCTTTGAACAAACAGTAGAATGGATCTCATAGTAAATGGGACAACGAAAAATAAAGTGAGACTCAGTCTCGACCTCCCCGAGGTGACAAAGCCGACAAATCCTGTCCTCCCTACCAATTTGGTGATCAGTCTGAATATGTAGCCGTTGAGAACCCACTCTAAAAGATGCCAAGGAGATGTGAAGAGTGTGAGTCCAATGATGAGTGAGGTATCGAGGATGTAAGATGATCCCATCTTAGATATCAAGAAAGTGCTCAGCATAGAAGGCCATGTGGGGACGAAGCCCACCTGGGGGATTCCTCCAGGTCGTGATAACATACTGTTTCTAGATGTCAAGTCTAACATGCTCATTCAACTCTCACTGAGGTGGGAGAAGATGGGTTGGAGCATCCAGAGAAAACTAGAAGGGGGGAAGATGATCCAAACTAATACCAATCAAGCCCAAGAGAGCAGAGACCTGGGTGTACCAACAATGAGATCTGTGACCAGAATCTAAACCCTCAACCTCCATAGAGGAACAATAAGCTAAGTAGGAATATCTATGACGATTGTCGGAGGAATCAACGAAGCTCTGAAGCCGGTGAAGAAGCTAAACTAAATCAAAGATAGTCCCCAATCTGTAAGGGTGAGCACCAAACTCAGCTAGAACGATGTTGTGTGGTGTAAACCGATGACATCTGATAATGCGTCGAAGGAAAAGAGTTTGGACTCTCTCAACAGAGGCCCAGTCGGACTCCAAGAGGGAGGGGCCCCAAACAGTAGAGCCATAGAGGATAGTCAGCTTGACTAGGGAGTCAAGAAGAGACATCTTGATGACGGGCCACACCACCCGTACCAACTCACAACCAAAAAAATGCAACAAGATGGAGATAGAGAGATGACAAAAATGCTTCATAAAGCATCCATTAATACTTGAAATCCATTAGAAGAGATTACATTTGAAGAGCTTACAACGCAAGAACTTCTATTTCTCGAACTTCCTTACAAGAGATTGCTCCTGCATCACATCTTAGTCATGGTGTCTTGGAAGTGGTGTTGAAAACACTGTCGCTCAAGAATAACAAGGGAGCCAAGCCCCTTGTTGACTCTGGGTTGCATGGCTGGTCTCAAGTTGAATTGAGGTCCATAAAACTTAACCCCCAAGTAAGTATATGAAGAACCAATCTCAATCTCAGTACCCTGGAAGTAAAAATGGAGATGGGATGTCCTCAAAAAATTGAAGACCATAACTCGAGTCTTGCCCAGATTTACAACTAGCTCACATGAGTCGTGTTGGGACTCAAAATTGAAGCCCTGATTTTGAGTACCATTCAAAAAATCAAGCCCTATAAGCACTTTCTGATGCATGTGTACCCGACTATCCTTTTGAGGCCTAAGAGGTGTTTAATGTTTCTAACACCTAGCATTCAGTACGTCTATGCATCCCTTGAAGATAAATTGCCATTCTGAGTCATTCTGTGAAGTCTCGTTTTGAGCAATGTCCAAATTTGCATTTTTGCCTAAGTGTCAAACAACGATAGAAGGCCTTGTTTTCATTTGAATATCTCGCATCCAGTAATGTTTTATGACTCACTACTTTGGGAGTGTTTAGTATCCATACCTGAGAACCTATGTTTCAAATTTCGAGTCATTTCGATATGTTTTGAATCCCTCAAAGTTGGTTGTTTATTGCTGTCATGCTAATGTGAATTGCTCAGAATTTTTGGAAGCTCTGTTTGACTCGTTATAACTTTGATTGCATTTCAGAGGTCAAAGACTTGCTATTTTCCAATTTTGAGCTTATGACGAATTCGTTTGATCATTTTTCAAATGCGATTCCAAATGCAATTTTTGATGTTTTACTGGTGCCAATAAAAGCATATTAGTCGGTACCCCTGTTTGGGATGTCATAAATCCAAATTCGTGACAGGTGAGGTCAAATGGATTATACCATTGTGTTTCCCTCTGAAAATACTTTTAAGTGTGCCAATTTTCAAATCTTGATGAATACGTCTACACATTTTCCCAGGTCCATTCCGTTTGCAAAAATCACTTTTCTGCGAGTGTTTCTAGTTTGCAAATTCTGAGTAGTCCACTTTGACCATTCACCAAATGTGTCTAGTTATTCATCATGAGCCCTAATCATAAATTTATATTATCTCCATGATAGTGAACCAATGCCCCAATTTTCTTTTCCCTAAGTGTCAGTTTGCCCTGTTTACAAAGCCAAATCCGAACGAGTTATATGGTTTTATGACATGTTTGTTTGTAGGCAATTCTAAGAGGGCAACTTTGTTAGTCAATATCTTTTGACTGAGAATTCATCATGAGATGAGATTGGACAGGTTAAGAGAATGTTGAGCAGAGAGTCAGTATGTTCGATTTCAAAGCTCAGTCAGGTGTTTTTGTCAGTTTTTAAAAGCCAGTCAAAGGACCCCTTGGCACAGAATTGATAAATAGCAGAAATAAGGTGAATTGATTTTTGAAAGTCTTATTCAATGGTTGAATTTGACTTCAATTAGTGCAATATGTCATCATATTGATTTGACACGTCGGTTGTTCAAAAAGATTTTTTTTTTTTTATAGCTGGACTCACTTTGGGGTTCGAGTAATTTCAACCGATGGATAAGAGGTTGAGGATTAGGGTTATCCAGGTGATGTTATAATGTTTCTATAATAATCTAAGGAGCGTGACCATAAGAAACAAATGGTGTATAAAAGTGTATGCCTAATGATAAATAGAAGAGTTGGACATGTTAAATGTTTCAAGTTTCACATGATGAGGGTTAGTTCGAAATGTGACCTGCTCTTCAAAATTGTTGTCAAATGGGTTATCCCATGAAGCAATTAGCTATATTTCTTTTCAACTTTAAGACAAGAGGATTGTCTTGATACCATTTTGGAAAGAGTTCATCATTTTAACTCTGAGAACGTCTTATTGACTCCCTCTATACTTATTCTAGGAGCAACGATGTTGAAGGAGTGCAAAGTGTCCAAAATGATTGAAAGAGGAGTATGCAGAGCTCTATGTGTAGGAAAGAGGCAGAGATCCACGGTCTAAAGAGACGCTTAAGAAGGCTGCCCAAGTCAGAGGGAATGTCGAGTCACATGATACGAAGGAGGAATACGCCAATGAATCTTTCTTTTTTCTACATGAATGAAGCCGCAACCCAGAGCATTGTTGCTGGAATGAAGCACAACAGTCTACACGAGAGGAAGGATTGGAGGACGTTGACCATGCAAGGAAGCAAAGTTGCCAAGGGAGAGTCCACGGCAGCACTATGGTTTGAGTTGCATTAATTTGTATTGGACAATAGCAGGAAATGGGAAGGTGACTGCAATACCATTGATCATGTTTGGAGAAGAGCATTCTCGACAGGAACTAGTGCAACAACTCTGCTTTCTTTGGGAAGGCTGATTGTATTGATATAGATGAGATAGAAGTTCGTACATGGCCAAGATTTTGGAGGAGGAGAGGAAGAGTGCGCAGATTAAAGTACATTTGGAAGTCTGCAGGCCATCCTCCAATTAGGAAAAGAATGGCAGATGGTAAAGAACAACCTTGTAAACAATATACTCCATGTGGTTTCCAGCTAACATGCAGAAAGCAATGTGCTTGTATCCGTAGTGGAACCTTTTGTGGAAAATATTGTGGTTGCTTGATATCACGAAACTTGCTAACTGGTGTTAAGACATGCTTAGAGGTAGCAAAATACATGTCCCACAGTGGGTCTATTCTGTAATATGGTTATGTACGAAATCTTCGGTTTGATTTAATGGGAGCTGCCAAGGTTGTAGAAGGGAGTTGTTTTGAGGAAGCACTTGCGCCTTAGAGCATGTTAAATGCTAAGCTGTAGTGAAAGCTTTAGTCCTGTTGGCGCTAGCTAAGTTGGAAACTTGACAGATATTAAAGACCAATCGATTTCGTGAGCTTAAGAAAGAAGGAAGTTGGCATATACTCTCACTCAAGACAGGGCCTCTATCCTGTTGGGTTTGTTGGTTCATAAGTCCGACATCGCCTAATTTTTTCCTTTGTGTCGGAGGAAGGCATAAGGCCCTTTTTTATTGGAATTCCCTATATTATCACTATCGTTCCACACCCTGTGAGCTTTGATCCAATCTGCTAATAACGAAAGGTGTTCGTAAGAGGTAGCCTTTTTTATTTATCCCACATTTATAGTGTAATGGGTAGATATGATATTTTTATACAAGCACTCACTTGTTAGTTGTCTCAAAAGACAACCACTTTTGGAGACAATGCATGCTCGTGCAGGGCCCATTGGCAGCCAGAGGGAAAACATAATAAATTTTGAACGAAAATGCTGACATAGATAGTTGATGTCAACAATGACATGGACCTACGGGCAAATTGAAAATCGACAGTTGATGTCAACAATGACATGGACCTACGGGCAAATTGAAAATCGACACATGGTGACAGAGAGACAAATTGCAAAATGACAAGTGGCAGTAGACTTCTAGTGTGGCACACAAATTGAGGTGCTAATGTGGTAGAAAGTGACACGTGTTACGTGGTCACTATGTCGCGATGATGTGGCACAATGCTGACTCATCATGCGACATAGCGACCGATGATGTGGCATGCTGATGTGACACAATGACATTGCAATGTTGATCGGATGCTAACATGGATCAAGGTGTCACATGTCGCGACGTCGCTATGTTGTGATGACGTAGCATCCTATTGACTAGGATAGTGACATGGTAGAATAGAGGACAAATCAAATGATGACATGTGGCGCCCAGGTGGTGGGTGTCAGATGATGAAGCAAAAATCCAGCCAATCATACGTCGACACATGACAAAGGGTTGGTCAACTAGGTTTGACCTAGATGAAAAATGGAGGGAAATTTTCAAAAATGCAAAATTTAATATTTTATTATATTCTCCTTAAAAAATCACGTGCAGGTAAATTTTAAATAAATTTTGTTTTATCCTATAGTTCAAACTTTAGGAAAATTTAAATGTTTGCAAAGATACAATTTCAAAGTCTAGAGGGAGCTTGTCTTTCAAATTAAGATTCTGGGAATTCCTGATAAGCGAATATAGGAGTATTATATATCATCGAAACCGGGAGAAGACAAACTTTCCATTTCTGGAGTTTGTTTTTACACAGGAGGTGCTGGTTCAAGATATTTGAGGATTTGTCTCAGGTGTCCGGTTTGTAGTTTCATTCAGTCGAGGCATTTCAGATCTGAATTCCAGTGAAATGATGAACTTGGTGAACATAAAAGGAAACATGAATGCAGTTATGGGTGAGTTTTATCACTTCCTATTCAGTCGAATCAAGGCATCATCAACATTTTCTAATGCATTTCAAATATTTTAGCAACATAAGGTTTTTCATTATTGAGGAAGCGATATTTCAGGTTGTTACAAAAACAATGATGAAAACCAAATCAGATCTCATGGGTAGAAAGATGAGAGAGGTTTCACAATAGTAGGGAATAAGAATTCAAGTGGACACATGTCATCTTCATATTAGACCCGAGATTCCATTCTTCCTTTGTATCTTTCTCTTTCTCATCCATTGTAGGGGTTGGCAATTTTCAATGTGAGACCACATTGTTGATTCCAGAATTGTGATTCCACCATATTCTTCAATATGTTTCTCGTGTATGAACAACAGTAGTGAAGATATATTAGCTAGTTCTGATCCATTTAGTGGTTTTATGAGTTATTTTATATGCATCTGAATGTATAGTTTCAAGGAAATAAATACAAATGAGCAAGAATCTCTTTAGTTTCATTTTGATTCTTGTCTCCTATCTCTGTAATTTGCAATATTATGTGGTTTAACGGCAAAGAACTGAGACCCATTTGCATCCCCTTAAGGTTGTATGTCTGATATATTTTGCTGTTGGAACAAAGGACCAAGTAAATTCTTGATGTGTTTGATAGGATTGCTGGTTATTTGCGAAGGATACTTCATAAGAATGAGGTCTTTATGAACACCGATGTCTGACTCACAAAGTGATAAGATAAATCTAATATCTGGGTGTATGAAATATGTCACTGATATCACAGATGTATTTGTTTAATTTGTGGAATTGCCCAATAGATAAGGCACTGATGAACTACAAGATCAACTTGTTCTTACTACTGCATATTTGGGGTTTTGGTGAAATCAACATCATTAATCAAATGCTTTTCCCTTTCAATGTTGAAGAATTTAAATGTGATACCCTCACTTAGTTTATCAAGTTCTTTGGTCATGTTATTAGCTATTCCATGTCTGATATCCTTGCATAAGAGTTAGAAGATTTAGGGTTTTATCTGCTTTGTCAAGATTCAAGTGTATGTTTTAGCATTGGTACCATATAAATGAATCTGAGGTACACCCGCCTAGGTTTTGCAGAGCCTAAAGTAGAAGAAGAGTCTAGCCTTATAGTTGGCTCGGTGTCTAAAAGAGTATGTTGAAGATGGGAAGGAGCTGCCCCTAGATGTATCTTGTTCTCATCAGAGTAATTTGGAACGGTGTTGTTTCAAAACACCAACAAGTCGCAAAAAGAGGCCAAGCTATCAAGGAGTCGCTGAAGACCATTGAGAGAAGATGCTAAGAGAATCACATCATCAGCAAATAGGAGAATAGAGATCAATACCTAATGTAGATAACAACCATTGTCGAGGAGTGAGTAGTCACGGAGAAAAGCCTCAAGCTCGTCGATGTAGATGCCAAAGAGAATGGGGAGAGAGGACAACCTTGTTTCACCCCGATAATGCTTTGGATAGGATTAGAGAAGCCTTGTGGAGTCTTGAATCTACCCTCAACGTGCTTGTATAACCTCATAATAGCTATATTGAAATTATTTTTAGTGTATTGAAATTAAGTGTATAAGCAATACAAAGCTATCTCTTCATTTTTTTGTATATGCCTTTTGTCATTGAGTTAATAGTTATTTTCAAATGTAAAATATGGTCTTATTTACTTTGTGACATAAAATCCAAGAAAAATCATGCTTTGACTGCACATTACTTGTTTAATTGTTTCTCAATCAAACTTTTAACAAGAATTATAATGATCATCTTGCATGTTCGTATTGGGAATTACCTTATCATGTTATTATATTTTTTTGCTCGTATTGGCAACGTGCATAATTTCTTCAAGAGGGGTGAAAGAAAATTGATGTTTTGGAATTGATAGGTCATCATCTAAGAGAGAAATCCTTCAATTGTCTTCCAAAAAAAATTCAAATTGGCTATTAAGTTTTTTGTAGAACCTATTCGTTGTCTTGACAGTGCCACTTGTTATCGTATATATAGATCCTACTTGGATATTCATGTAATGAAGATCTACAATTTTTTTGAGCAAGTGATATGTACCCTAGTTTTCTCACAATCTATAGCATCAAAGGAGAAGACTTTTCCCTCTCCATTTTGGGTCTTAAATTGGTGAATTTCCTTTTTCACTGTAACACACCCCCTTATAAGCCACTTTGTTTGATATGGATTCAAGTTTCTAATTGGAGTAATAGTAGGGTTGATTTCTTCATTCTTTAAAGTTGATGATATCTCAAGCATCACTCTTTGGGAGGGGAGTTGTGAAATGTCATCTTTTTGAAGCACATATGTCGATGGAGAACCTAAATCTATATCATGTAATTCTAGGCCTTGTTCTTTGCGTATGTAGATGGGTTCACCAATAATAGCATGATGCAAGCAAGTGATGTTTATTTCAGAAACAACAGTCAACATGTAAGAGCACATTGAGTTCAAGTATTATATATAATAACATATCCTAAAAGTTGGATTAAAAATTTTGATTTTTAGAAGTAGACATTATTGGAGAATTTTATAGAATACCTACCTAGATTCACAAATAGTAGGGTAATATACCCTTTAAGTAACATTATGGACCCCTTTATGATTTCTCTTGAGCTCATGCAATCCTTATATTTCTTTGGAATTATTTCTTTTTGTTTGGAAATTCCATGAGAGAGGTCCATTTTGTATTGAGGTGTCGTGTCACATACCATTTTTTCCTAAGCTAAAAGAAGAAACATTCTAAGGTAAAACTAGATTTCATAACATAATGGCATAAAAGTAGTTATATTCGTTACTTCATTTCAAAAGAAAACTAATAGTTGAATCCATTTTACAAGAATAAGTTAGCAAAAGTTAAGTGAACCATTTTCTAGTTCACATGAAAGGAAACTATATTAACTTCCAAAACTAACTTCTACCAATACATTTGATAGGAACATCACGATGAAACACACACACACACACATCAAGGAAACATTAAATTAAGATAAAGAACGTACAAATGATCAAGGGTCATACATGTATCAAATAACTATCATTATGTTGTGCAAGCCTCGAAATCTAGTGAAGAGGAGAAACATTAGCGAGGGTTTAACTTCCCAACTGCAAACCTTAACTTATCCCCACAGAATCACATTTGAGAAAGGCCCTCCCTACCTTGGGGTTAGGCTTGGGGCACCCTGGTCCTGCCACCTAAGGATTCCAATGTTAGAGTGTCCACTAAGCAGCAGACAAGGCAATGGATATCCTCCATCAACATTTTCTTTGTCAGCTAGCACTCTGGTCACAAGTGATCAATTGTGACAAATGAGCCACTAACCAACCTTGGCCATGGATTTCAGTGCGCCATTAACGACCCTAATCACCCATCGCTCCACTTGACAACAAGAATACATTTTGGACAACCATGAGTTGACTCAATGTAAGCAATTTAATGGTTCATTTACTTCCTTTTACTAACATTGATTTTGTCCTTGCAGGGATGTCTCTTATTCCCACCCATTATCACTTGACCATTCTGGTCTAGGGTGAATCCTAGGAGATTTCATAATCATGACTAATGTAGATATCATTCTAACAATTCATATTTATTCCATCTGAACTTATCTTATCTTAGTGGCATATGATCAACACCATTTTATAAGTAAGATCGATGCCTTATGTAAAATATCAGTGCTTGCTTCTTATATTAATGCATGGAGAAGGCCATTAGAGATGTGCTCAATTTAATATTAATAGAGATGACAATTACCTTCATTACAGATGCGGGTCTATGTTGCCATCAACACCAAAAAACATGGTAATAAGAAAGGATTGGGTGTAGTGCCCGCCCCTAGTTTACATTTTGTTATTATTGCCGAACTCTTTTAGGCCAGTTTTATGCTTGACGATTAGTAGCATTATCTTTCAGATTACTAGATATTGTTTCATGTTCAGTTGATTTTATGATGATATTATTTGGTACTATTTACTTCATGTATGCATGATGATGATTATTACAATGATTTCACTTATTTGATGAGGATTAGTTAGATGGATTATCATACGTGTTTTCTTATGGATACTTACCCCATACGGCATGCATATGGCGTGCGTGTATATTTTCTTTATGTATGATGTTTTTGATGTGGTTAAGGAAGGGAGTCGTAGTCACCTGCTAGTCGAGATCTACACAATGCACCACTTCTTTCCATTGCTTGTTTAGTTTAGTATATATGTGTTTTTACATGCGTGGATTTTATGTAGATTGCATGTATCATGTACTGACTTCCCTTAATTGTCAGGATGAGCGTACCTTATTGCATTATCTCAATGGAAAGAGAGGGGAGATAAATTCTTGAGTCCAAATCCTAACCTTTAAACCCATTTATCTTAAAAAATTAGGACAAGTACCAAAGACGTTTACCTTCTGAATGCGTCATATGATGTAAATTCGTGATTATAACCCTTTAGTTTGATCTTGTATGTGGTATTTTATGATGGGTTTTTGTATTTCGTACTATAGGTCTTTGGTATTTTTCTATTAATTAAGTGTAATTAAAAGATTAATTAATGATTTAATTTAATAAAAATTTATTATGACATTTTTAATATTTAATTATATTTAATTAATTGGGAAACTAATTAATTAAAAAGAAATTAAATTTAAAGATAAAATTATAGTTTAATTTTAGAACGTAATAATATTTATTTAATTTAATAATAATATATTTAGGAGATCATTTGTTAAAAAATGCTAAATATTATTATTACTTAAGTTAATAAATATTTTATCAATTAACACTTTGAAAATAAATTAAAGAATGGAAAAGATATTAAATTATCAAAGAGTTTTAAAATTGCATAAAGTATGCATAGATTAAAATATAATAAATTAATTATAAAGAGAAGGCAAAAAAATTTAAAAAGTGTGCATGAAGTTTCGAAAAAGATATTAGAGAGTTAAAAAGTTGTTTGCAAGGAGTCCTCTTGGGTGATCGCACAATTAGTTCCCTGAATTTAGGAGAGAACTCCTTATTAGCAATTGAGGGTTCATTTTCGAGGGACCGAGAATTTTGGAGAATGAATTTTAGAGAGAAGGTTTTGAGAGAAGAAATTTCTCTCACACTCTTTTCGGTGTTTGTGATTTTAGCATCAGAACCAAGTAGATTCTTGCATTTTGATTCACCCAGTTAATTACATTATTTAAATATTTATGTCTTTTTCGTGATTGTGAATTGTCTATCCGAATTTCTTATGACAAATCTTTCTGTGTTGTATTTTGGATTTACTGGTATGCATGTGGGTTTCTTTTGTATACGTGAAGATTAAAATGTCATAGAACTCTCGTTCAGTAAATTTAAAAATTGGAATTTAAATCGGGAAGGGTTTTGAATTGAAAAGGAAATTGAAAATTGAAAATTTGACTGGTCGGTCATATTTTTCCTATCAAGGTATTATTGGAACTTTTATATATAAAAAAATTAAAAAAATTATTTATATAAAAATATTATATGGGAGGGGGCCGTTACTGAAAACAAGCTATAAATTTTTAATATAAACACATTTTGTTATGCAATTTTTTAAAAAAGTTGTTTTATTAATAATTAATAATATTAAATTCTAATTATTAATTATTAGTAATTTTATTAATAAATTTTATTAATATTTATAAATTTAATAAATAATTAATGAATGTTTAATACAGTTAATTTATATAATTATTAATTAATGTAATTAAATAAATTTAATTAAGTTTAATCAATTATGAAAGTTTTTTAATGAAGTTTTAAATTTATTTAATTATTATGATTAATAATATTGATTTTAATAAAATTGTAAATTATTTGAAAATCAATAAGTATTATTTTAATAATTTAGATAAATAATTACCCTTAAGTTATTTTAGAATAATGGACTTAAATTTGAATAGGGGTAATTGTACATTTTATTCAAATATAAGAATGAGTTAAATTATAAGGGTAAACTGTGAATCTCATCTACTTGAAACATACATTGAAACGAAAACTTTACCTTACTGTTAACTCAAAACTATGTGCTTTCAAAATCAAACCAAACTATGAAACTACTCTGTTATCTATATGTTGTCTATGTTTTGGGTTTGGGTTGACTAGAGTGTTGACCAGTTTTAGGACATCTACCAGAGGCTTAGGAGTTTTGTGATATTATGTTGATTTAATCTTGATCTTTTAAACTCAACCATGGTAATGTGTTGGTATGCTCTATGATGAGTTTGATTATATTGTTGGTTATTGCTTTCAGTGTCCTTGTGGGATAACGAGAGGGATGTTATGACATATTTGACTTAACCTTTTTGAGTCTTTGATTAGTATTTTTGGGATGTTTTCCAGTTGCTTGTAAAGAACTGATGGGTTATTGTGAATTATATTTTGATGCTTTTCAGGCACTTGTATAGGACTAAGGTGAAATATTATGATTCTTTGATTTGTGATTTTATGAGCTTCTGGTAGGTTATCTATATGTAATGTCAGAAAGTGGCTTGCAATAGAGGCTGGGGCCCAAAGTGGCTACCAAGGTAACCCATTGTAAGTTGTTTAGTAAGTGAAAATACTACACTAAATGAGAGTAAAATGAATCTAATAAGAGTCTTTGTATGTTCTCGTCCATGCTTCGAGTGCGACTACAGACTAGGATGGGAGTAGAGAGAACACTTGGTTGCGACCATGCATCATTAGTATGCCTTGTCAGTACAAGAGGATACTAGTGCTAGATAGAGTCACTAGGGGGTCGGGGTCAAGTTAGATTGCCAAGGTAACTCTAGCGTTGATTCGTGTGATGACATTTGCCCGCTTACATAGTAGATTTCCTACATGTCTGTGTTTGCATTTAGGCCTAGATGTCAATTTATCTTGGAACCTTTGAGTTAGATTACTTTTAGGGTTTCCTTGACTTAGATATTACTTTTGATTTTTGAATTGATATCCTATTTGACTTGAGACTATCTCCTCAACATAGTGGGAGTGGGCCTTTTTGAGTTACCACACAATCGGGTGGTAGTGCTTTTTACTCTTACCATTGAGATCCGTCTGTTGTTGTCATGGCTGGAGTTTCTTGTCTGCTTTTCCTTTCATTCTATCTTTGTGTATTATGATGGATGGTTATATCTTTATGATGGATGATTATATCTTTATGGTGGATGATCTTTACTTATTGTATTGTATTTGTTTCATAAATCCGAAGGGGATGATGTAACCTATTTTTATAAATATATATTCTTTTAGCTTTTCATACCCTGTGACATGTACAGTGGATGATTGTGCATTCCAAATTTTTATTGCCAAGTGGCATTCAGAACAAATGTATATTATTTAAATGAACTTGGACTTGTAATTATTCTTTCATGTGGATGTGGTATTTATTAGACTTAGTATTATTTAAATTAAGTGTGACTCAACTTTTTGGGATCCTTGAGGAATGAATCTGTTATGTTTGCTTATGTATGATTGTATGTTATTGCTTTTTCTACTTTATGATTGATGTGTATGTTATTCTTTCTTTTAAAAAAAAAAAAGTTTGACAAACTTAGTAAAACTTTAGGTTAATTCTTTTGGATCCTTTGGCGAGGCATTACATTAGGAATATATAATACCCCTTAAGCTACTTTATATAGTCTTTGTCTATAACTATAATTTTTTCATTCACGATCAAGAAAGATAAATGAAACTACATCAATTTAATTTTATCGTTGTCCTCCACATTTAAATTGACAAGAACAAAGAATGATGACAATAATAAATAGAAAGAAAATGATGCATGACTTGTTGCTAGTGGGATGCTCTTTATCTATTGTGGTTCGATGGCAACAACCCAGAACAATTTTCTTTGGCATTGGATATTGCAGCTCGTGAAGTGCTATATATGAACAAGGGTCTAGGATATGCTATTGATGAGAGTTTTTGCTATGATGAAAACTCAAAGCTAGGTACGAGAAAGCAAAAGAACACGCCTCAAGTAGTGGGGGGAGAATTAAATAGATCATCCATTCAAATCACAGTTACAAGAAGGAAGAAACAATGATGGTGCATGGTCAGCCATTGGTCACAAGTAACTCCACCAAAACTTAAAAAATTAAAACGGAATAATGTTGATATGAAGGTAGCAATTGCTCATCGATATGGAGCCAAAATTAAGGACATAAAAATTATACTTTCACATGTTTTATATATCAAATATATTGGCATCATCTATAGTTGTGCGTACACACACACACACACACACACACACACGTGTGTAATTTTGAATCATATAATTCCTTTTATCAACATATTGATTTGCGCACACACGCACATGTAAGTGCAATTAAAAATATTAAAAATATCATGGTGTTATTATATAGAGTTACATCCTGATGACAACTCAATGATCTTAAAATAAAAAGAAGGTAACAATTTTTTTAATGTTATTAAATTTTTAATGTTTTTCTTGTACTAAGAACCAATTGGGTAGCTCATGATTGTCCAAGGTATACTATATGTTTCCTAGCCGTTAATTCCTTCACCAAGATGGTTAGAACCTATACCTGATGGCCTATCAATGGACCTTTTTGGTGCCCCATTCCTTAAATCTTGTTTAGCAATGCTTTCCCCTCCTTCATTCACTCCTGCATCCAGAAAGAATATTTCCACGATAATAAAATATTCCTCCATTTTAAAATTAGGATAAGTAAAAATAAAAGTAATTCATAATACTTCTTGGATATTTGAGATGGGATCATTTGGTGCCCTGACTATTTACATAGACAATGGACCCATGCTCTACGTATCTCTCTTGGCTCCTTTACCGACCACCATATCGATAAAGAGGATCAGGTTTGTAGACTTTGTACCATGGTGAAGGCAGAATTTGAGACCCATTTCATTTTCAAATGCCCCATATACAAGATCAGAGGGAGATTATATTATTTGTTTAGAAAGTGCAGATCCCTTTCGGACTTCTTTAGGTACATAGATTAGTGTTGCCTTGTGCTCTATCTTCGTGAATCCATATAGCTTTGCGACCACACTTTGCAGCTATCTTTCCCCACGGGTCTAACCCAAGTACAACTTATCACGACCTTCTTCTTGCCCTAATTTCTTGTCCGAGGTACAAAGCGACCGTATAGTTTCCCAACACTAGCCACTCCAGATTAGTGAAATCCCATAGTGCTCCTCTTCGCCAATGACACTCCTCTCGCAGCATTCAGCGACAGAACAGAGCCCTTGGTTGCCCCTGTCCATCTCATTCATTGTTGTCCTTCTTCCCTTTAAGGAAGGATCCCTAATCCTGTTCGGGATGACTCTTGCTCTGTTCTTCATCTTCTTTTTTAGGTTTGTGCTTGATCTTTTGTTGGCATTGTTTGGTGCTATCTTCTTGTTTGTAAGCTCCCAATCCCTTAGACCCACATTGTGGTCTCTTGTTGGAGATTAATATATTTATCTTATCTTATCTAAAATAAAAATATTCATTTTCAGTGGAATTGGAATGAACAACTAACAAGTCATTTTCACATTAATCAAAATGGTTAATCGTAATTTCTATTTCACAAGATCATAACATTTAACTGTTTTAACTAACCAATTGTCATTCACATGAAAAATACAACAACTATAAGGCTATTTTAAATGAGCAAAAATTTGGAATGAAACATGTCGCTCTGTGGTTTGGCCCTAACTCAATAATGTTTACGACTTGGAGGTTTGGTTGTAATTGTAGGTTCCCATCATTGATCATTGTAATTGCAAATTTAGTCGTTAAAGTAGTCATTTTAAGTAAAGGGGGGTAATTTATATCTATAAATTAGGCATCACATGCATTAAATTTATCTTCTTGCAAGTGTATGATATTACTTTCTATCATATAGAATAAATATTATTCATTGTACTATGTTTATTATTGTAATCGTTTGTGCACACTACATATGTCTTTATATCTCATTACAAATGCAAAAGCTTTAAGAAATACTATACATCATGCTATGTTCATTATTGTGTTCATCTATGTACACAACACGTGTTTATATCTCATTATGAGAGCAAAATCTTTTTCTTGGTGAGTCAATGAAAATGTAGATTTGGATAACGAAAAACAAAGAAATTATGTGAGGAATACTTGTTAGTGCATTTTTTTAAGGTTTTAACAATATTCATTTTTGTTTCCCTATACATGCAACAAAATAGATGACATTTGTAATGTCCCCCATCTTTTAGACCCTCAGTGGAGTTCTTAGCCTTTCATTCTTTGAATGCTAAGTGAAGAAATAAATTAAATTAAAGTCAATAAATAAATGTGAAGGTAACTTTATATTTAATTAATTTAATTTTCTAGAAGCACAACTAATTATTGTATTGGAAAGGGGGAAGCTTTTAGAGAGTACATTTTCTAGAAGCACAACTAATTATTGTATTGGAAAGGGGGGAGCTTCTAGAGAGTGTAATTAAATAATATTTTATTTCCTTCTAGAAGGGTGAAGGAAAATAATAAATAGATGCAAGAGCTTCATTGCTAGGCATCCATTATTTGCTTATTTGATTTCTTTGAACTTTGAGCAAGAGTTTCAACATTTGCCACTAGAGAACAAAGTTCTTTTGTGTGCCTCCATTTGAGCTAGTGAAATATCCAATGAATTTGGTATCGAGAGGATATCATAGAGGTGTTTTATTTGAACATATTGGTAAAGGATCTTTCAAAGGGTTGCAGCCATTGGAAAAGAGAAATCAGTCTTTTCATTGTGCCAAATTTGTGGCCTAGTGCCAAATTGTAGAGTGTGATTGAAGGAATAAGTTAGATATTGCTATAGTGTCATCACTACTACAGTGACTCACTACGGTAAAATCCAAGTTTCTTGAGCGATTTTTGAGTTCCTATCCATTTCATTTTGCATTGCATATCTTAGGACTTTTGTAAGAAATTAGAAATCAATTGTGAGGTATTGTAGTCTGATTTATATCAAAGTTTTACATCAGAATTTGTTATAAGGGATTAAGATATCATTGAACATCATAGAAGGCATTGTCTTAATGTCTTATTGTTGTAGATGCATATTTTCTCATTTGTCGTCAATGCTTAAAAATTTCAAAAAAAATACAAAAATACTTGCATCTTTATTGTTAGTTGTTTGGAGTTTTGCAAGTGTATCAATTCAAGTTTGGCATTTAGACAAAAAAAAACTTGAATTTAGATCAACGATATATTCTTTGTGTGCAAAGTGTTCAATGAAATTCCCAAGCTAAGAAATCAAAAAATTAAAATCAGAATTGCAAGGGTTATTACAACATTAATTAGCCAAGGCATAGGATAAATTGAGAAGTTCATTTATTATCAAACTGAGCTCTTATTGTCAAATGAAAAGACCCAAATGAAGAGATTAAAATCAATATAATGAAAACGATGTTATTCACAAAATGGAACACATTGTGGAACCAAAAAAGTGTGATCAAAATCAAGATAATTTTCAAGATGATAAAAACAATGGTATTGACAAAATAGATCACATTTTGGATCCCAAGTATGATGGTTAATAACAAGATAAATTTCAAGATGATGAAAACAATAGCATTGACAAAGTAGATCAAATTGTGCTAAATAAGATGAAGAAACGAAAATCAAAAGCTTCAATGATAATGAAAATGCAAATGGAAGATCTTTTACACCATCAATTTAATGCTATAATATAGGAAGAAAAATGTGTTAAAACACAAAATGAAAGTTGAATGTAACATCGGGAAAGCTGGTACACTCATTCCATTATAAGTTTGCATGAAATCATGGGCATGGTGCCATGAGAAATATTTAAACAAGCTCAATATTAGGTTAATTTAAGCTATCTCTTTATTTGAATATATTTACTCTTCCAATCAAATGTTCATTAATCAACATTGAAGTTGACTTTAAGCCCCATGAAAATCCAAATCATGCACATTAAGAAAGTTATGCCACCACAACCATCCAACAATAAATTACTGAATTATCGTCAACCAATTAAATTAAAGTGCATTTATAACTTAAATTATGTTTGCATATATTGAACAATTCAAGGTGTAACATATAGGCATAGTAGATGCAACTACAGTGCCAATTTTCAAAAAATTAGGAGGCCAAAATCTCACAATACAATTAAATAATATTTGCACATAGCAACTTTGAGCAACTCTTTACATCTTAATGCATTTTTTTCATTCGATACATTCAAGTGACTCATAGTAACAATCCAAAAGACCAGATAGGTACATAAGACACGTCTACCCTTCATTTGACATGGTTTGGAGCAATTTGACCATAAAGCTTTCAAATTAGTGGCAGGATTATATCAAACAATCTCAACTCTTTATCCATATGAACATTTATATTTGACTTGATGATTTATCTGTAAGAAAATGTAAGAATAGTAGGCTACTATGAGCTCTTATAGAATCAAAATTATCTTCCTTTTAACACCTTTTCTACGATGGCCCTGTTTTCTATGACTAATTCTATACTAAAACTAACATGATATAATGCAAAGTGTTTTTTATTCCCATGGCTGCACTGTACAAGCACTTGCACTTATTGTTTAAGCCCTTCCCAATTCAATTCTAGGCTAAGTTGGCTATTGTACTCTTAAACAATAAGCCCCAACTAAGAAAAATATAAAAGATGAGTACCCTAATCCACAAATAGATGATTTATTGGACCAACCAACATTGCATTCTAAGTATTTTGCCATCAAATGAATATGATAGAAGTTGTTCATAGAATTTGGAAGCTAAGAATGAAGATTCATGTGAACTGGAAAAGGGAAACACGTCTAATTATGTTGTTTATGACTATACAATGTCCACTAACAACTTTCTTAATGTAAGAGATTCTTGGATGTAAATAGAATAGAATAAGGTTACAAAACAAAAAAGACAAATTGTAATGATCCATTTCTAAACTGTCCACATCCTGTAGCCTTGTTCATTGCACTTCCTCATAATTAGCAATTCGTAACATGGCCAAAATGTGTCCATGTGTAACATTGTTGCTCCATATTTACTGATTTGCTTTGATAGAATCTATCGATCATAAAGAACATGCTATTTTATTTGATGGCATATATATATCCTTCTATTTTAGCTATCTATGAGTAGTTAACTTTATCAAATACTGAAATTGAAGAACTTAGTTAAAAGCTCAAAAATTTAATTTCTAACAATACAAACTGTAAAAATCTTCCCATGGGAAATAAGTTATTACCCTTATGTTGCAATTGATACATATTTAATATGAAGCTACATTCGACATTAACACAATAAAAAAAAAAGCCTGCTACCAATAGTTTATCTATAATAAACATTTAATAATTAACTTTATTCCAGATAAACATAATAGACGCCCAAAGCATAATAGACAACATATATGATTAAGTCATCATTGTATTAGTAAATATACAAGTACAAATTTTTGGTATACATGTTTGTAACGTAGTTCCAAAGTTCTCTACAAAATAAGTCTTCTTTGAACATGCATTTTTTGACTAAGAAGTATTTGTAGGTGGCCAATTCTTATAAAAATCATAAAAAGGTACACACTTGATCAAGGATACTATTTTACTATATTGGATATATTATATTCATGGGTATAGAATGTATGCACTGCACATTGTTTAGGTAATTCTAAACTTTAGTAGTAGGAGCACAATCAAGTACATATACTCATTTGCATGCATATCACATAGGAAGTTATGAAATCCAGTTAGCATATCACGCATTGCATGAAATTCTAATACTCTTGCCTCCATTATCTAAATTGTTAAACATGTTGCATTTGCATGTTCTAGTATGTTAGTGCAGCTAAGAACAACTCTTGTTGAAAATTCTAAAATATTATTCGTAAGAAAACCCGTCCAATTGATTGATGGTGGTGACTGATTTGGTGACACATGAGGGGCATTGCTATTGCTTATCTCAATAGGGTCCATAGAATTGGGTGGATTTTCAATATCTGACTGATTCAATTCAATATTCAAGTTGTGGTAAAGCTATATCAATTGTATCATTGCTAAAATCAATTTATAATTACAATTTGCTACAAGCAATTTTTCAAAGCCAACACCAATAAAAAGTTTGTTAGAATAGGTGAACAAAATCTAAACTAAGAATGCTAAAGTGGACTACATAACATAATTTCAAATGTAAAATGGCTCAAAGAAATTTTCAGAAATTAGACAAACAACTTTATTCACAAAGACAAAGAAGGTGAGAGACACAAATAATAAAAGTTTATAGATATAAATTTACCCCTACATAAATGCCAACATACAAGTGATGAACATTAGAGGTAACTGAAAGGATTGTTAAAAAACAAAAATTTCTACTGTAAAAAATTGATAGCCTATAATATGATAGAGAATCTCGACAACCACCCAAAATTCAATTTATGTTTTCACAAGTGTGGAGTAACCTTTCAGTGTCCCACTGTCATTTACAACAAAGAATGCATATTGAATCAATGGAGTTGATGTAGAAAAAATTCTAGACTATTGTAACTGTGGACAACAAAGAAATTTCAAGGTGATCAATGGTATAAGTCCTTATGTAGAGCTAGACATGTTATTTTATCTCACAATCTTCAACTAATGAAACTCTAGTGCAAATTATATAAATACTACAACATACAATCCTCACTAGTTGAAATGTGAGCAAATAAAGCTATATAATTTTCTACATCGAAGGCAATACATTAAAGATTTTCTAGATAAATGGATATGTTGTTAAAATCAATAGTTTATTTAACAAGAGCTTTATTTGAGCTTTAGTCCCTGCCTTTTCTAACTACCAGGGAGGAAATTTTGACAGAAAAAAAGATTATTCAACGCATAGCTAGAATGTTTTGCCTTGAGGGTAATATGACATTATCACTAGAAACTTCAATAAGAAATCCATATAGATTTGGCAAAGTACTGGTGTGTGCTTCTTGCTTCTTAGCTACCCTTTATACTAGTTTTGAATTGATATGATATTTTGAAAATTATATATATATATATATATATAAGGTAGTGTGATTGGTTACTAGTAAAATCTAATCATTGTTAGGAAGAGGATCTGTTAGCAAGGGTCGTGTCTCATCTACTATGAAGGGTTACGATCAAATAAAACAACCACATCCAAGCAATTACTCTCAAACAACACAAACATTGAGTTTTCTTTAAAATTTTGTTCAAAGAAGACTTATACAAAAGGGTCGATGAGAGGATTTGATTGCTAGTGTCCATGCATCCTCCCTCGAAGTATGAGTGCATTTCATGAAACTAAAAATTTGACAGGTAAGAATTGTTTTCTTGGTTTTCCTTCTACTAAAGAGGGTTTCTACTAAGGTGACTCTATACTAGATAATAGATATATTCTCCTAATGACCCTTTAAGTGATTATGAAGATGAAAGTACGTTAGGGCAGATATTGCTATCCATCATAAGATTACCGTAAGGGTTACTCAAAACCTACTAATGTTAAAGATGGTCAAGTTAAGAGTAAGGTGTGCTTTGGCCTCTACTCGTTTTCATGAAGAGCGGTGTAAGTGGGGCAGGTTTTTAAAAATAAGTATTCCTATTGACAAATTATCCGTTGACTCCAATTTGATCCATGATGCTATAATAAAATTTGAATGGTAAAGGATAAACAAATCAATACATCGGTTGCAAGCAAGTATCCATTACAATTATAGTCCCAAATTATGTGATTCAAAGGTTAGTTATGGCATTGATGGAAATTTTCTACATTTAAGAGCCAGATTGGAACGCCTCCAAAGATTACAACTATGCTGCAAAAGTATCCATAATTTTTGAGGTTTGCAGTATTTACGATAAAGCCAGATTTGACTGCCTCCCACCCAATGGACTATCTAGCATCCAAAATAATATGATACAACATCAAGTACTCTACAACCCCAGCTAAAAGACTCTAAATTTTTAAGTCCCATGTTTCAAAGTATATCAGTTTAAGAGAGAAACTTGGACAAGGCCAGCTTTGGAGGAGAGGTGGTCTATGTTTCTACATATCCTACGTTTTTGGAGTTAGGGTACGTTACTTGGCCCTTTGCATTCTTCTACTGCCTGAAATTCACTATTGGAATTTCCTCTGAATCAGCAACCATAAGAGTAGTGACTTATTTATCTTTTACAGAAATAAGAAAGCGATGGTTATGTGATGATTCTCTTGAAATAACCAAATCTCTCTCATATGTGTGCGTGTATCTGTATTTCTGTGTTATTATGATATGTGGATGATTTAGATGAACGGAATGCAACACTATTGGAGTGGAGTAACTAAAGATCATTTCTTAATGGTCTCGGTTAGCTTAAACTAGATCGTGGATCTTATCCATCCTAACACCTTGAAATTATCGGACATAGCAAATATTTTCTTGCCTTCATCTAATTGGAAAGTAGGTAATATTCTCTTACCTTCTATAACAATTGAGGAAGTTAAAGGCAAATCATTAATGGGTTTTCGAAGTTTTAAAACTATTAACATTGTCCTTTTATTTAGAAATAAAATCAGTGATGTAGAGTTTGTAAATTTAAAAGTTACTTCAGTTAATGTAACAATTTTCAGTTCCTACAATTGCCATTTTTCACATTAATGTAGATACTAAAGGGTGGGAACTAAAATGTAAGCTGTGGATTCCAAACAGACTAAAGCTTGAAAACTAGGATTAACTTGTCTACAACTAGTTTTGCAAGATACAAGTTTGTCTACAAAATTTCTGCAGAGAAACTTATTGAAGTAGGTACAATAGATCAATGATGACAATACCAATAAATTCTATAAGATGCATATTTCTCAAGCTTGCAGGTTTGACATATAGTTGATAAGTGCATTTGAGCACAAACCTACTTGAATAATCACTTATAAGTAACCATTAATCATTTTGATAAAACTTGTTAATTATACATTCTTTGATTGACTTCCAATATTGTGCAAGTTGACAAACATCAAATCAGCATTCTTTCAGCCAACTTAGCAATTGCTTTTTTAAGAGGACACTTATGGTGGATATGCTGAATCTAGCGGATTCGTTTCTCCTATGTTTGGCACAATATCACTGGTATTATTTGTGAATGGCTTACATATATTCTTTTCTCTATGCTATTGGGATTCCACCTTTATAATTGTTTGCAGGTAACTTGTAGTCAAAACCTTATATATGAGAAAACAAGAAAACAAGCGGCCTATATATTAAGTATAAAAAAGGCACTGATATTTTAACCACATGTTTCTCCTTGTCATTTATATATGGAGTTTTTATAGTTTATTTGAACTATCTCAATGGATGATGGAATTTTAAAGTAGAGCTTCCTCTTCCCTGCATATTGAAATTGATTATCTCTGTAATAATCCTACATAGATTAGGCAGTAGATTTCCTACCATGAATTCATCATAGCTATATACATCTACATGAGGAGATCAGTTTTTTGCGGAGCCAACAATCATCCCTATCTATAGGTATAAGAAATAATAGCATACTGTAAAGAGCAAAGGAACGCAAACTCCCCCAATTTATTTATTGCCACTGGAAATAGAAGACTCCATGGTATCGCTCTTTTTACCAGGTATCATAACGATAACTTTTCCAAATTATTTATTAAATATATTCCTTATGGGGAAGAATAATTACTAACTGATTATGAGCAAAGAATAAAGTAGTGGAATTGGCTATATCTGCCCCACAGAGATGGTAAGGATATGGCCCTAAGATTAAGCACTCTTTGTTAGAGTAAGTTATTTATTACTCTAGGTGCTTTAGCTCTCTTAGGTGCATATAATTAATATTTTATATTAATTATAATGTGCAAACCTAACTTTCTTTTCTTAGGGTTTCGTTCACCTTAAAAGATTGAACTTTTGTATTTTGTTTTCATAACTTAGAATACGATTTTCGCTCTCACATTCTTGAGAATTTCTAAGCTCTGCTTTTTTTGTTTTCTGGCTTTTCTTCATTGCAGGATATTTGCATGCAGGTGTTCTTGAAGATTTGTGAAGTTAGTTTTCTCAACTTCTACATGGTATAAGAGCGGACCTGCTGCTTTCTCGTTTGAAGATTCTTGAAGCTATGATTCACAGTCAGAAACCCCAACATTTTAAAAAAAATTTCCTTCAAAAGGGTGAAGGGCAAATTTTCAGGGCACTTTGGGCTCAAACAAACGCCTCCATTGGATCCGGAAGGCTATTTGCAGTCAAAATACATAAAAAACTTGTTATTTGTGGCCTTCGGATGTATGGGAAATTGTTTTAGCCCCTTGGCAGGCCATACAGACACGTTTTTCATGGGAATTTTTTTTTAAATAAAAAAAGGGCTGCAGCCAGGCGACTGCCGCATAGCCACCACGCGACCGCCGCCGCGCAGCTCATGCGTCGCTTGCTCGTTGCGCCGTCGAAGCTCAGCCCAGGCCAGGCCGTTGTCGGCGGGCCACCCGATCGCTGCCCCCACCAGCGGCGCAATCGAAAATCACCACCACCGCCAGTGGTCCGAGTGATTCCTCCGCTCAGGCACCACCTCTACAATTTCGTGTTGACGTCATTTTGCGATCACGTGACATCACAATCTGGCAGTGACGCCATTCTTTTCTGGCATAACGTCATCACCCCGTCACAGTCCGTTGACATCATATTTCGGCATTATCACGTCATTTTTCGACTGTTGATGTCATCTTTTCGGTGACCAAATCTTTTTTTTGACGACGGCCTGTAACGGCCGTATGGGCGTCAAATTTAATCTCATCTCTGTAATTTTCCAAAGAGCTCTTTTTCTAGACCTGCAATCGGTTTTTTGCTCATAACTTGAGCATACAAACGTATTTTTGCGATCCGAAAGAAGTGCCCGAAAGCTGACTTAGAGACAGAGACAATGGTGCTAGTTTCGTGTGATTCTCAGTTCATTTGAGCTTCCAAATTTTGCGTTGATGTAGAGGCTTTTGTTTTCCTCTTCTCTGCATTTGAATCCCAAGTTCTTTTCTCAATTTTTGTGTTTTTCCATAGTTTTTGCTTTGGTTTTGGGGGATATTTTTATTCGCTATGGGGGGGAGCATTTTCTATTCTGTAATTTGCTTCAAATCAGACCCTTCTACTTTCGTCTTTTCTTTCTCTCAATGTCAGATCCTTCTGTGATTCGGCTCATGCCGCACAACTATCACACCTGGAAGACACAAATGACCAGGCTTCTTATGTCAAAAGGCTTATGGTCCTGCCTAGATGGGAACCAACCTATTCTGCAACGCCCTTTTGAGGTTCTTCAGCATAGAAACAAAATGGATGAAGCCATGAGATTGATTGCACTAAACATTTCAAACAGTCTACTATTTCACTTGGATGGTTTGACTACTCCACGAGCTTATTGGCTCAAATTTCAAACTTTGTTTGGCCAAGTGAATGAGTTCCGGGCACTTCAACTTGATGCAGAGTTGACTTCTTTGACACTTGATAGCTTTCCCACCATTGAGGACTTCTTGATGAAGTTCAAATCTCTGCGCACAGTCTTGCAGGGATGTGGTAGAAACAAAACAGATGATGAGTGTATTTTTTTTATACTCTCAAAGTTGCGAGGATAGTATCAGATCTTTTCTTCCACTTTCTACTCCACTATGGATGCCTTGGGTAATAGACATCAGATGCTCTCTTTTGAGATTTTCTGTGACAGGTTAACTCGTGAGTAGTCCAAGCTCACTCAGATGGATTCACTTACAGGTTCACCATCACAAGGATTACTTGCCAATGATACATAGGAGCAGAAGCCGAAGCAGATATCTGATTCCTCTTCTCAGCACTCTACTAGTCCATCCTCTTCTTCTAAGAAGAAGGAAAAAAAGAAGCCTGAGATTCCTTCCTGTTCCTATTTTCAGAAAGGAGCTCATGATGAGGCACATTGTTTTCAGAAGAGATTTGATGGCTATGAGAAGCAGATTGCAGATTTGCAAGCTCTTCTTCAAAAGAGTTCTATTTCATCCCCATCCTCTTCTACCTCATAGGGGTCTGCCTTTCAGTCTTCATCCACCTCTTTGACATCTTCACTGGATTTTGGACAGGGTCATGCATTACAGGCTTCCCTTGCATCCCCTTCCCAGGTCCCTTGGATACTGGATTCAGGTGCTTCTCACCATATGGCATCTTCTCAAGGGGTCTTCTCCTCTATTGAGGCTTCTCCGATTCCTCATATTCTCATGGGGAATAACACTGCTCTAATAGTCTGCGAGAAAGGTTCAGTTCACACTCAGGATGGCACATTCAATGATGTATTGTATGTTCCATCTCTCTCTGCAAACCTTCTCTCGATGTATCAGATTACTCATAGTGGATCAAGGCAGTTAGTTGAGTTCACTGCAGATTCAGTCTACATTTGGGATAGTGCAACAGGAGGCCTTATTGCTACAGGGACAGTTAATCATACCACCCATCTCTACACCTTCTCGCACTTTGGTCCACCATCTCCATTATCGGAGCATACTTCTTCTCTTTCGCGAGAGCATCATGTGGTGTAGTCAGGACACGTGAACCTTTGTATTGTTCCTGAGTTCACCACAACTCATTCCGTTGAAGTCTTTTCTTCTTCAGCTCTGCCAGACCCCCCAACTCCACTCATCGAGCCTTTAGGAGCACTTGTTGCAAATTCTATAAAGGACAGTCATCTCCTCTTTCATGATAGTGTCAACACACTTGCATTGGGGATTCCTTTTCAGGATCCTCATGTCTACTCTTTTGAGCATCAGTTAGGCCTTCCTATCATTCAATGGTTTCCGTGTTTTGTGCCCTTGTTTCTTCTGCATTGGAGTTCCATTGGTTCGTTCATTTCTATAGGAGCTTCATCATTCTGGGGGGGCTTTGATGTCTCATCTCTCTCTCATGGGGGGTTGTTTATGGTTTTGAGAGAGTCTCTTGAGCCATTTTATTTCTGTTGTTTTTTCATCTCTTTTTGGAGAGGGGTTTTTCCCTTTGGGTTTTCTCCTTTGTCTCCGGTTTACAGAGATTTCCTTGTATTGGGTACCTAATCAGGCCTTGTTGTCGGGACCTATTTTCTTGCTTTCATAGCTTTGCTAGGTTAGCTTCCTCTTAAGCTTTGCTTAAGGGGGGGTGTTAGAGTAAGTTATTTATTACTCTAGGTGCTTTAGCTCTCTTAGGTGCATATAATTAATATTTTATATTAATTATAATGTGCAAAACTAGCTTTCTTTCCTTTAGGGTTTCATTCACCTTAAAAGGTTGAACTTTTGTATTTTTTTTTCATAACTTAGAATACTATTTTCGCTCTCACATTCTTGAGAACTTCTAAGCTCTGCTTTTTTTGTTTTCTGGCTTCTCTTCATTGCAGGATATTTGCATGCAAGTGTTTTTGAGGATTTGTGAAGTTGGTTTTCTCAACTTCTACACTCTTACCTGAGAATCGAAAATTCTCAGTTTAGGAGAACGCAGTGGCCATTGACCTCATTCTTTCAGGAGGTTTGGTATTTGAGAGTGCAAGTTCACTACAAACTTGTTATTAACCTAGGGAATGAGGCTCCATAGGATTTGCAAGCATTACAAAGCTCTATGTGAAAAAATCACAAGTATATTGGTACACACCAACATGAAAATTTGAGCAAAACCAGATTCCCAGAGTGACTAGTTTGTAGTCTTGTTTGACTCCAGAGAAGTAAGTCCCAGTGCTCTTATGGAAACAATCTCTTTCATGTGTATGCCCCCCAAACAAACTCTTCAATCCACTAGATTGAGATTCGAACACCGACTTCTCTTGAGAGATGTTAAGAGAATAAGCTAAAATGGATTTATTAACAAAATAACAAACATTCAAAGCCTATAATTTGTGGATGCTAGTAAAAGTCTGCATGGCAACGAATGCAATTGACATAAGCTAGTGCTCTCAGTCCAATGTGTTTGTAATATGTATCACCTAGTGTATTACTAGGCCAATGACATCAAATAATTAAATGTTCCTAGAGTCGGGACAAATAAATTAAACAGGAAAAGAGAATTTAATCTATGGACTTTTGAAATGGGGCAAACCCGTTTTTCGTTATCAAATGTGTAATAGAAACATTTTTATTTTTTTTAATGAGCATCTTTCAACGCATAGCTGAGAGATTCTCCTGCTCTAAGTTTCTCATCATGTACTTCTAATGTTTTATTTTTGGGGCAATTCTTTCAAGCTAAAGATGATGTTGCAGACACTAGTAATCTGACCCCTATTCTTTGGAGGTGAGTACTATAAGGGGCTACTCCTTACAGAACCCCGAGCCAATCATAAGAATCACAAGCACATGGGAACCTAGGTTTAAAACTCTCTAAGACACTTATAAAATTCATAAGATTCATCATTTTTGACATTTTCACTAACATCACAAATCCCATTAGGCCCATAAACCATACAATTCCTTGTGGGTGCTTGCCAAAACATGTTCGAAGTATTTGCCTCATTAGTCCAGCTATACTACTTACTGCTTACATTTGATAGGGGCAAAACTGTGAGAGTGGAAGACCCCTCAGATGAGTTGGGGTTCATAAAGATGAAATTGTATATATATTTGATGGCCATTTCTGGTATGAAGAAGAAGTTGTCCATTCATTTTCTACTGTCATGAAAACCAAACCAAGTAAAGCCTAAAACACCAATGATTCAAGCATACAAACACAAACATCATTCTGTGGAAATCAAGGAAAACCCTTTTGCAAAAGAAAAAAAGCTTAACATTACATTTTATGGGCACATTAATCATAATAATGTAGGGAAAAAAAGAACTACAAGATAAAAATTGCAGCAAAAATACCAAACTCAGACTCAAACTTACCTTAGATTGCAACATCCTATTTCTCACAAGATTACATAGAATTTAGGTCTTCAAATCTGCAGAAAAGGGGTTTATTAGAATGAGAAAGTAGATTCAGAGAGTTGGACAAAATTTGTTAAGAATTTTTTAAAAATATTTCTATTTATCGAGATTGTAAATTTTTAAGAGAACACAATGAGAATGTAAATAACCAAAAGTGACTACTTCAATTTGGGCTAGGGTTTTTCCCTTAGCCTGTTCTTGGTGTTTGATCTTTACTATTTTTCTGTTCTGTTTGGATTGCTAGCTATTGGACATAATTTGCGTCGGTGTTTTTAGAAATCTTCTATAGTCAATTTTGGATTGGGGTTTTATTGTTTGCATGGCAGGGCCTGGGATTTCTTCTTCGTTGGTGAGAACAGATGGTTCTTCTCCAACTATGCATGCAATGCGATCTGAATCGTTTTATTCAGGGGAGAGCTCCAACTTGAAAAAAGTTAATGGTTGTTTTCGGCATAGCCATGATCGCCCTGTTTTGGTTATTCCTCCAACGACTGTAATGGAGGACATTGATTATTGGACCAAGCATGCTTTGATATGCAAATTTCTTGGAATCCGGATTTCCCTATCCGCTCTTGAGGCATGGATCTATCGCTCATGGTAGGTAGAAGGTGATATGGAGATTATGTTGGCGGGGAATAGTTTTTTTTTGTTGTATTCTCTTGCATGTCTGATCGGGATCGCGTTTTTGAAGGAGGCCCTTATTTCTACAACCATGTGGGGTTATTTGTAAAACCTTGGCATTCAGGTTTTAATTCTGTTGAGGATCTCCCTTCAACAGTGCTAGTTTGGGTTCGCTTGCCTCGTCTTCCCTTGGAATTTTGGCGTGAAGACATCCTTCGACAAATTGCTGCTTTGTTGGGGAAGCCGGCTGCGATCGCACATCAATCCCTCGATAAAAAGGTTATTTCTTATGCTAGAATTTGTGTTGAAATTAATTTGAATAACCCATTACCAGATTCTTTGGAAATTTGTATGGGGGATTTTTCTTGGGTGTAGCAGTTAGATTATGAATCTCTCCCTTTCCGTTGCCGGATTTGTCATGAGTATGGTCATTTACTGCGTCAGTGCCCCCGTAACTCAAGTTTCAAAGGAGTGGATGGTTCTACAGCTAGCAATACTGGTGGTTTGGCAGATACTACAAGGAAAGGACAATCTCAAATGGCTAATACTACCAAGGGGATGAATCCGCAAGATGCTACAGGTAAGGGTAAGGCTCAAATGCAGGATAAGGATGGATTTACCCCTGTTCGCCCTCATGCTAAGGGTCGTGGTCAAAAGAGGCCTTTGAAAGAAAGATTATCTGATTCAAGTTTTAACCACTTTGAGGTGCTGGATAGTATGGTTCTAGAGGAGGGTATTCCTCCTCCTATCTCTTCTGATCCAGTTTGCCTAGATGAGAGATCTGTTCCTAATGATGCTTGTGGGGCATCCCAAGTTGTAGTATATCAGAACTGTGAGGGCCCTGTAGCTCCTGTGACAGAGGCTCTGGTGACTCCTGCAGTGTTGGAGGATAATGATGTTGTTTTAGCTGACTTGGTTAAGGATGTGCTACCAGCAGGTAAGGGCAAGGGTTCTCCTCTCCCCTTGGGGTTGATGTCTCGACCCTTTAAGCAGGCTTCTTCTACTCCTCTAAGGAGTGGGTTCAAAACAGACTAAGAGAAGATTAAACTCACAGGCGATATATTGATTGAGTCTGGTTCAGTGAAACCTTTGGATTCTCATTTTCCCAATTCTACCCAATGATGATTATTCTCTCATGGAATGTAAGGGGGTTGAATAGCATCCCTAGACAAAAGGCTATTCATAACTTGGTGGTTGATCATAACCCTGATGTTTTTTGTATCCAAGAGACTAAGCTCTCTATGGAGTCTATGGTCCAACATGCCTCTAGTATTTGGTCTCGTGGCCAATGCCAGTGTGTTGGGGCAACAGGCAATGCTGGTGGTTTAGCTATATTTTGGGATCCTCAAAAAATTTCTCCTCTTGGCTGGATGTCTTCTCGCTCAGCTCTCTCTATGGTAGCTTCTACTCTAGACTCAGGAGAGGTAATCATGGTTACTAATGTGTATGCACCTATTGATCTTGTGGGAAAGGAGGAACTTTGGGAACATATTCAATATGTTAGAAATTGTCATCCTTATCATCCTTGGGTGTTAGCAGGGGAATTCAATTCAGTTTTAAGTCTGGAGGAGAAGCATGGTGGTTTGGCTAGATTGGGGCCTTCTTCTGCTCTTCTTCGGCAACAGATATCTCTTTTGCATCTCTCTGATGTTAAGCCTTCTAATGGTCTCTATACCTGGAATAATCACAAGACTGGTGTTGCTGTTATCTCATAACGTCTGGATAGATTTCTTGTTTCTTGCTTCTGGGTTAGTGGCACCCTTACTATCTCTTCAGAAATCCTTGATTGGAGGGGTTCAGATCATTGGCCAATCAAATTTTTCGCTATAGGGGCTTATGTTCCGAAGCATCCTCCTTTTAAGTTCCAGTTGATGTGGCTTCGGGACTCCTCTCTTCATGATTGTGTTTTCTGTTGGTGGAAAGATGGTGCTCCTGCATATGGTACTGCAATGTTCTCATTTTCTAAAAGGCTTCAATATGTTAAAAGGCAGCTCAAGATATGGAATAGGGATTGCTTTGGGAACCTTCACTTTATGAAAAGGCTTGCTCAAGAAGATCTTGATGTCATCACAAGGGAGATTAGAGATCAAGGTTTCTTAGAGGCTCTTGGCAAGGCTGAATCCCTTGCTTCTAGAGCTCTAGAAGAATGGGAACTTCAAGAGGAAATTTTTTGGAAGCAAAAGGCTAGAGTTGATTGGCTCCAGGAAGGTGATCGTAACACTGCCTTTTTTCATAAAACAGTGCAATCTCGCCGGAATTAGAGCACTATCTCTTCTTTGGTTAATTCTCAAGGTATCCAACTGAATTCCTTGCCAGCTTTGTTCCAGGAGGCTATTTGGTACTTCTCTACCCTCTTCTCTGAGGACTCTCCTCCTGCTGATAATGAAGAAAATCTTATTTTTTCCTGTATTCCTTCCCTTATCACTCAAGAAATGAATGATTATCTCATGCGTCCTATTTCTTTGGAAGAGTTAGAGGAGGTGGTCTTTGGCATGCCTAAGGGGAAGGCTCCTGGTCCTGATGGCTTTCCAGTTGAATTCTTTCAGGAATTTTGGGACATCATTAATCATGATTTGTTGGCGGTGGTTAAAGAATCCTATGCTAGCAAGCAGATGCTTCGAGCTTTGAACTCTACTTTCTTGACTCTTATTCCTAAGAGAGAGGGTACTAATCAATTGGAATGTTTTAGACCAATTGCCTTATGTAATGTGGTTTACAAAGTTATTACTAAGTTGATTGTTGAGAGATTCAAAAGGTGGCTTCCCATTATTATCTCAGAAGAACAAGGTGGTTTTGTTGTTGGCAGACAAATTTTGGATGGGGTGGTTATTGCTACTGAGGCTATTCACTCTATGGCTACTTCCAGGGAGAGAGCCATGTTTGTTAAGCTGGATATGGCTAAGGCCTACGATAGAGTTAAATGGAGCTTCCTAAGGAGTATTCTTCTTTCTTTTGGATTTAGCTATGACTGGGTGAGTTGGATTATGAGTTGTGTTACTTCTGCCTCTTTTTCAGTTCTTATTAATGGTCAACCTTCTCAACTATTTGGTGCTTCTAGAGGCCTCCGCCAGGGTGACCCTCTCTCCCCATATCTATTCATCATCATGACTGAAGGCTTGGGCAGATTCATTAAGCATCAGGTGTCCCAGAATTCTATTCAAGGCTGGCGGTGGGGTAATGGCTTACCTTCTCTTTCCCATCTTCAATTTGTTGATGATTCTGCTCTTGTTGGTCTTGCTAGGATCAAGGAAGCTGAAGCCTTTCGACATGCTTTGGACGTTTATTTGGCAGCTTTAGGCCAGAAAGTTAATGAGCACAAATCTTCCATTTACTTTTTTAACACTCCTGATTCTATTCAGCACAGGATTGTTGGTATCTTAAGGTTTTAGATAGGATCACTTCCTTTGACTTATCTTGGCATCCCTATTGCTGTTTCCAGGCAGCCACGTCTCTTCTGGCAAAATTTGATTACCAAGCTTCAAGATAAGGTAAATCATTGGACTCATAGATGGCTTTCTACTGTTGCCTGGGTTACTCTTCTTCAAGCTGTTATCCAAGCTCTTCCTACTTATCGAAGCATGGTTCACGCTGCACCTATTTACTTTTTCAAGGAGTTTGATGCTCTTTCTCGACAATTCCTTTGGAGTGGTAATTTGCGTAGTACTAAATGGAGCCTGGTTAATTGGGCAACTGTTTGTAGGCCTAAAAAGGAGGGTGGTCTTGGTCTTCGATCTGCTCTATTGAGTAGTCAAGCTTTGGCTGCTAAACTTTATTGGCGATGGTGCTCTGGACAACATCAACTTTGGGCTTGTATTATCACTCATAAATATTTTCATGGTGCTGATCCTTGCTCTGTTTTTGCACTTCCTCTTGAAGGCCGTGGCTCAATGGTTTGGCATACTTTGAAGACAGGTGCGATGTTGGTAAAGAGGGGTCTGTTTTGGATATGTAAAGGAGGTTCTCAGGCTTTGTTTTGGTCTGATGCTTGGGATGGATTCCCTTCCATTTTATCCATATACCCTCATCTTCAACCTCTTTGTGACTCTTTTCTTGCCGCTGGATGGGATAAAGTGGCTCATTACAAGACTCCTTATCAATTGGGACCTGTTGTTGGTTACAGATGGAAGCATTCTTCTGATTGGCCTCCTGGAGGTACAGACATGGATCGTCAGGAGGTTTCTCAAATTTTGGCCTCTAGAGAGTGTTCTTCTTTGCTTGGCCCAGATGTTTTGGCTTGGGGCGGTACCTTGTCTAGTAAATATCATGTCTCTGTTGGGTATCAGGAGATTACTAGACAATTATTTGGGGATGCTGAGGTCCCTTGGTGGAAGCAAGTTTGGAATAAAGTTTCTTGGTCCAAGTGCAATTTTTTCATGTGGCTAGTGGCTCACAACCGTTGTCTTACTTGGGATAATCTTTGTAAATGTGGATTTCAAGGCCCCTCTTATTGTGTTTTGTGTGGTAATGGAGAGGAGTCTATCTCCCATCTATTCTTCCATTGCTCCTATTCTACTCAGATATGACACCTTTGGTGGAGCGCTTGGGGTTGCTCTTGTCGGCATGCTTCCTCTTTGTCTGAGTTTTGGGCCTGCTTGGGTACTGCTCCCTCCAAGTCTTCTTTTCTCCATGCTACTTGGATTGCTGGCCCATCTTTCATGCTTTGGCATATTTGGTTGGAGAGGAATCGTCGCATATTCCAAGATGTTCAGCTTGGTGTTTTGCATCTTTGGTGGAAAATATCACATTCTCTTCAGGAAACTATTCTTGTGAAGTGTGAGCTTGATGGGGGTATGGATTCAGTTGATCTTGCTATCTGTAATCGCCTCAATTTTCATCTGCAGGATGGGGCTGCATCTCATAGGTTTCCTTCTATGTCCAGGCAGCTTCACCATCAAAGGAAGGGTCGGGTTAACCGGGATGGGCACTGGACTCCTCCTCCTTGTGGAGTTCTGAAAATTAACACTGATGGTTCTTCCCGTGAGAATCCTGGTCCGGCTGGTATTGGCGGAGTGGCTCGTTGTAGTTCTGGGGATGTTAAATTTTTCTTCTCAGTTCATAAGGGTGATTATACTAACAATCTCATGGAAGCTCAGGCTATTTTATATGCTGTGGAACAGTGTTGCTTGCGGGGATGGAGTAAGATTATCTGTGAGTCTAATTCCCAGGTGGTGGTGAACATGCTTTCTTCGCAAGAGCTTGAGGATGTTAGTTGGCAGCTGGCCACTGGTGTTAAGCAGATTCTTTTCTTCTCTTCCTCTTTTCAGTTCATTAGGTTCACGTATAGTCCTCGTGAATGGAATAGAACTGCTGATTGTTTAGCCAAATGGGCATCTAGTCATGATCCGAGTTGGAATATTAGGGATAGGAGGCAACTGTCCTTTGAGATGGTGCAAGAATTTGATGATCTTGTTGCTCAAGATTGAGCTCTCCTTGTTGTATTTCTTTCTGTCTTAATAAATTTTTACCCCTCTTTTTGCAATTTGGGGAAAATGCACTCCAATTTATGCACCACATTTCTCAACTTTCTGCCACATCAATACATGCAAATAAATATATTAGGACGTTCATTTTCTGTTCACCTATTATATGTATTAGAACTAGAAGTGGACGCTTGGCTAAATTGGAAACTTCTATGCTATATATAATGGACACGTAATTCATTAGGATATGCCAAATGTTCTTAGAATAATTTTTCTAAAATTCTTATTAACTAAATGAAAAGATTCTTGCAAAATTAGCTTCACCCAATGAGAAAAATACTATTTCAAATTCATATTTGAGTGAAAATACTAGAGTAATCAAGAACTTTGATTTAGGCATGAATAATAATTATTTAGCACTTCTTTCAAGAATCTAACTAATGTGAAAGAGTGCAATCAAAGTTAGTCTCCTGCCTTAACAACAAGGACTAATAAAGAAGCAATTTTGTTGGTCAACTTTGTAGAGTTGTGATTGTTCAATTTAGATAATCATAGGACAACTAGAGCAAACTTCATTTAAGATCATAAATTCATATCTATCTTTTCATTCACTAGGTGAAGAGTAGGAAAATTGATGGTACCAACACATCTTAATTTAATTGTGATATTTCTCCGAGTAAAATATTGTTTTTTGTCAAATTTTATTTATTTATTTATAACTTAATGTTTGAGATGAATGTTGCTCTAATGATCTCAAAAATAGGAAACCCATTGTGAGTGTAGGCACCCTTCAATGGCTACTCATTATATCAAATTTGTAAGATAAATTGTTTGCTCCTAAACCATGAAACACTTTAAAGATGAAAAAATAATGTGTAATCAAATATTAGATATCTTGTCAAGCTTAAGCTTGAGCATTTGCCTTTCATACATGACATGATCTTCTATTCAATTAGGGTAAGAGAACTCATCAAACTCTGCACAAGAAATATCCTCAAAACCCATTCAAAAGTTCACACTAATTTATATATAGCACAAGAAAATTCCTGAAAACCCATTCAAAAGTTCAAACTAATTTATATAGATAAGTCTTGTAGGTCAGAGCACAAACCAATTTAAAGACCAATTGGACCTATGACAGAGATCCTACAAATCAACTAGACCTAGCAGAACATTCAACTTTTCATATATTTAACATCTATATACAGTAGAACGCTAAATATTATTGGTAAAATAGAACATCACTGAAAAAGAAGAGAAAAAAGGACTTTTATTCTATTGAATAATAGATGCAAATTCATACAATAGTTTACCCAACAACATTCTTAAATGAGTGCTAATTAGATTGACAACAAACTACTTCATGATTGACAACACTCAAACTTGACAACTAACTGGAACTTATGGACACCTAACTCAAACACCTCTACAATAAGAACTTGATTCAGTACTTTTTAACTGACACTTACACTAAATTCGTGTTGCCAGCAACTCACCAAGGTTTGCCACATGTGCAACAATTATTCATTGACTAGTTGGAACATTAACTCTAACACCCCCACTTAATGTGACAACTAAAGGAAACATTATGTAGAAATTATACTTTGAAAATATGTCATAAAGGAGTAAAGACTTTCTCATAGTACACCATTGGACATACCATCTTCACACGAAATGCCTCATAACCCTCGTAAAACTACGATGTCAAGCTTCCAGACATCTCCCTGAACTATTGGACACACCATCTCCACATGGAATGCCTCATAACCCTCTTAAAGGTGTAGCTTCTCTAATCCTCTAGCACCTCAAACTATTCGAGCATACATCTAGCCTCAACCACATCTTTTCTTATTTTTCAAAGCATTGATCTCTTTAAAATCAAACAAATTTTTCAATGAAAACATAATCATTCAATGGTTCTTGTCCTAGCTTCATCTTCTTAACAACTTCTCTAATAGAGAGAACTTAATAGGAAGCTAGCTCTAATACCATATTGGAAAAATAGAACAGCTGTAAAAAAGAAGAGAAGAACGAACTTTTAGCTTGTTATTTTATAGAATAATAGATGCAAATCTATACAATAGTTGACCCAAACACCTCTACAATAAGAACTTAATTTAATACTTTTTAACTGACACCTAAACTAAATGTGTTGCCAGCAACTCACCAAGGTTGGGCACGTGCAACAATTATTCATTGACTAGTTGGAACATTAACTCTTAACACCCCCACTTAATGTGACAACTAAAGGAAACATTATGTAAAAATTATACTTTGAAAATATGTCATAGAGGAGTATGACTTTCTCATAGTACACCATTGGACATACAATCTTCACACGAAATGTCTCATAACCCTCGTAAAAGTACTATGTCAAGCTTCCAAACATCTCCCTGAACTATTGGACACACCATCTCCAAATGGTGCTAATTAGATTAACGACAAACTACTTCATGATTGACAACACACACATATAAACTTGACAGCTAATTGAAATTTATGGACACCTAACTCAACACATCTACAATAAGAACTTGATTCAAACTAGAACTCTGACTAAACTAAACTAAACTTGTGTTGCCAACAATTCACCAAGGTTTGCCACATGTAACAATTATTTATTGATTAGTTGAAACATTAACTCTTAACAAATATAACCCAATTTCATGTCGAATGACTACGTATATGAAACATAAATCACTGAAAAGAAGCCGAAAACCACCAAAACTAAGTAGAATGATGCGTCATCTATACACACACTGGTATTGCAATACAGTTTTCCTTCAACACGTTCTCACTAATCATGTGTTAGATTTGTAAATGGATGCATCAAGCAACAACTATAAAACAACAAAACTAATTTCTGAATGGAAAAAACAACCTTTTTTAGTTAAACAAGCAGCTACATGGTTAATAAACCAGATATTACCAAAATTTGAGCTTGACTAGTAAGACATCTATAGAAGCAACGACCATGTCATTCTTATTACGAATCCGTATTCAGTAAGTAGTATGAAGTTGAAAATTCTTAGTTTAGCGATTCAGCATTCCAACAGTACAGAAATGATACACAGATGAGTATTCATTTTTCCATACATTTATGTCGTTTTTGGAGTGGTCTGAGTTTTCAAGATAGTTGGATCGGGTGGAAAAAAAGCATACCTGCAAATAATAAAAGATTAGCAGCACATGGATGTTAAAACCCAAAGAAAAGAAAAATCGTTCCCACTAGAGTGAATACCAACATACTGCTAACGGCTTAATGAGTTGTATACCGCATTATATGGCTCCACCACCTGCTACAGATTCTTCGAGGAATTCACTGACAAACTTAACTTATGAGAATTCTTCTAACCACAAGAAAGCATGATCTACAAGTGAAGGAATCTCGTAACACATATTCACAATATTCTCCACACTTACACTTCCTAATGAGTGAGAAAGTAGTGCCTTGGCACTGCCTACGCTTTCAAAAAATGTCTGTGCAAACAGGTTCACTCTGATCAATGATCAAGCTTTCTGGTGGTTAGAAAATTCCTCATCCCCCGCGAAGGCAGGTCAAGTCAGTTGTCAGAAGCCTACAAAGATGATTTTGTGCGAGAGCATTGTTAACAAACATGAATATACGACCAGTGCTGTTTTTGTAAAAGCCTCTCTTAATTGGTCCTGACCAAGCTCATTACTTTTTAACAGGACGTTCCCTGGTCAAAATGTCTGAACATCTGCTGCTGAAGGTGTGTTTGATATCATGGTTGGAGCAGTTCGCATCTACATCGAGTCTGCAAATACAGGAGGCCTAAAGGTTAGAGTCTAAAAGACAGCAAACAGTAAATTACGGGAGATCTTTTTAGATCATCGGTTAATCTAATTTCAAAAGCTTAATTGCTGTATTTTTTAGACTTCTTTCCCAACTGAAAATTCCACCCAAGAAAAACCCACATGCCACAGTTTAGATATGACGCTACATACAATAAGAACAGAAGTGAAGTGCAATAGTCCAAACGGCCGCTTACAGCCCACTAAACTCTATTATTTTAGAAAAAATAATTATAAATGAGTGGCTGGTTTAGAATCATATTCCTCCGTTAGGGGAAGAACGCGAGGAGTGTTCTTCAAGAAAAATCACAACCCTAAGAATGAGATCTGTACTTCGTATTTCTGACTCAAGCTTTTGCAGATCCCTAGCATCAACAGAAGCTTCAAACAACCTATACAACCATTAAAAAATTACACCTTAAAATAGAACTGAAAAATCCTTATTTTATAAGTAAACTCCTCTGCTTACCCTGCTAAATTTGAAAATTTCAATAAGGATTTACCTATAAAGCCTCGGATATTTCATGTGTGAGACATTTAAAGCATATGTCAAAAATGAAGTTAACTGCTTCATCGAGCCTCTCTCTTTCACCAAGGCCACAATGATCTAATTGCTGTGTGACTGCAAAGAAATTCAGAGTTGATATTTATGTTCCATATGATTTTATCATCATTGGTGCACTTCGCTTCCACATAGAGTCTGCAGTATTTGTAGGCCTTAAGGTCTAGAATCTTAAAAGATATCAACGGCTACAGACTGCAAAACATTTTTTCCCAGTTCCTTCAAAATACTAAATTATGACAGGTCTCTTTAGATCATCAGTTGGATCCATTTTCAGAAGCTTAATTACTCTATCTTTTGAGACTTCTCCCCAACTGAAAATTCCACCCAAAAAAGAACCCCACACGCTACAGTTTAGATATGACGTTGCATACAATAAGAATAGAGGTAAAGTGCACTAGCCCAAATGACCACTTATTGCCCACTAAACTCTATTACTTTATAAAAATAATTTCAAATTAGTACCTGGTTTAGAATTGGGACCCTCTGTTGGAGGAAGAAAGCGAAGAGTGTCGTTCATAACACCAATCACAACCCCAAGCATGAGATCTGTATTCCGCATTTCAGACTCAAGATTTTGCAGATCCTTATCATCCACAGAAGCTTGGAAACCCCTATATAGCCACTAAGTTAAAATAAATCTGAAAACCCTCATTTTAACAAGAAAATCTTCTTCTTACCCTACAAAATTTGAAATTTTCAATAAAGATTTACCTGAAAAGCCTGTGAGATTTCATTTGTGTGAGATATTGAAAGCATCCGTCCTAAATGAAGTTAACTGCTTCAGCGAGCCTCTCTCTTTCAACGGTGGGATAATGATATATTTTTTGTGTAGACGTATTCTGTTAGGCCTGTCGAAAAAAAAAAAAAAAAATTAACATAGAGGGACACAAGTCTTTCTTACTGTGTCATTTTTAGCGGCGATGAGTTGAAGATATGATTAATGATGGAGATGAAGTGGTCAAGATGGATAACTTCTTGCACCATTTCTGCGATCTCATTTCCAGTGAACAAACACAGGGCAACAAGTCTTGCCCAACCCAATCGAGTCAAGAGAAGAGTAAAAAGATTAGGGTTTGTGGGGAAGGAGATAAAATGCGTAGGATAAAACCCTAAATAGAATAGTGGGCATTAAGGCTGGATTTGAGCGTTCCGTGAAACAACAAGTGGCGCAAGCGCCAAAGTTCTTGCCTTCATGGTTTATGGTTGATTGAAGCAGTATTGCATGAAGACGAAATTGAAGAGGGTTTCTTCTTTGCTAGAAATCCGATATAAGTAAGATGCATGAGCAATACAAGTTGTAATAAATAGAATGCATTAAATTAAACAGAATGCAATATTTAGATTGAGCCCGGTTATGAATACCATTTATGAATGAACTTTTATATATATAAGAATATGCATGCTGAACTTATTCGTGATTGACATAAACATTTGTTTTACAGCTAATATTCTTGATAAGAAATACAATTCAATAACATTAAGTTCATGTTTCAGCTGGAAAAAGTGTCGCTGTTTGTAAACAACAGGGATGTTGTTGTTGTGTTGCTAAGGTGTTGTTGATCAATACATGTTTTTATACAAGAAGAATTTGTATTGAAGAGTAAGCACCAAAAATTCTTTAAGATTAAATATATGACATGAAATATAAAATAGACAAAGAAACATTTCTTGTGGGATATGTTGGCATGAAGTCTTTTGACTTTGCTACAGGCACCTCTTTAAATCAATCATGGTTTAAGGCTTCTTCAACAGGTATCCGCTAGAACAGTGTTTCATTGTCACCTTGTCATTCCATTCTCGGATAAAGTTGTCTTGCTTGTAAATGAAGCTGCTGAAAGCTTTTCTCGAAGTTTATATCTGTATCAAAAAAATCAAATTTCAATTTGTCATTAATATAATACAAAAAAATGAAGGCAATCAAATGACAGTTTATGTATGTTTAATAAAGCCATATGTGCTTTAATAAAGTGAACATAACAAATTGATTCTTATGGTTGTTTAACAAATCTGCATTTTGCTGTTGGCAAATTAACAAATTCAGGTCATATGTATGTAAAATGAAGCCATATGTACTTTAATAAAGCCAACATAACAAATTGATTCTTACGGTTGTTTAACAAATCTGCATTTTGCTGTTGGCAAATTAACATATTCAGGTCATATCTTCTAATTTGGTGTCCCCAAGATCTTAAATATCTTCAATAACTGTAAAGTACAAAATTGTTAGTATTCTCATGAATGATTTTCTAAATTGAAATGAATCTTGTTGAGTACTTCTGTACAAATTGAAATCATAAATGAATAGAACTGTTTTGTTTTACATTTGTAATATAAAAACATTAAAATTGTGTTGAAAGCTTATTACAGTGAACCAGGCATGACACATGATCGAAATCAGTTACTAATAGAATTAAAAATGTTAAAGTCAGCATACCTGTACCATAAGGTAACCACTAAATTAGTGCAAGTTTTCAAAGGACTATCATATGGACGAGCTAAACCAAAGGTAGCATCTGTGACCCCATTTCCTAGCATATAGCTTTGAAAATCATTAAAAAATTTGAATGCCAACATAATAGGTTTTACACCAGCTGCAATTCCTGTAATAGACCAGAGTCATAAGAGGTTTTAGTATTTAATATTTCTTCTATAAAATGTCTCTACATTAAAAGTATAATATAAAAAAATCTTTATGCTTTTGATCTAATACTAATTACTTGTAAATTATAGCTTTAGTTTACAAAGAACAACTTAGGACCTTTAAAAGGAAAGCATGAGTATCTTTAGCTGTTTGAAAATTAATAGTGCAGTATTCATATTAGAAAATAAGTTAAAAAGTCAAAAATTATACACACTTTGTAGGATGCTCCGAATTCAAGATCCTCCAACAAATGGAGCATTTTTTGTTTCTTTGTGACCTGTTCAAAACATCTAGACATTAATATCTAATAAGTAAAAATAATAATTATTTCTGATGGTTCAAAGAAATCTGCTAAGAAAAGATTTTAAAAGAAAATAGCATTGAAGTATATGTTGGAAATGGTACTCACGTTTGCAGTTGGTAACCTGGAAAGCTTCACCAGTGGCACTGGGATATGATGTTCTTGATTGATGCTGTAGAAGACTAACAAGTGGGCTGTGGAAGGGAAGAAATGTGGAAAATGCATTGGCTTTGTTTAATATGATGATATAGATTTAGAGAATACTCATGAGGACTATTGTTGTTTAAAACTTATAGAATAGAAGAGGTTGATTTATTAGTAATGAATATGACTGAACCAGGTTAAGCGAGCACTAAAAGAAGACCAAATTACAATAACAGAGGAATGCTTAAATTCCATGAATGTCTAATTGTTAACATTAATATACAAATCAAGAATATTTGAATGATAATAATGAGCAAATGTCCAGTATGGAATTAATAGCGTCCAATGGAAAACAAATATTAAAAATCAAAATATATGTCCAAAGCAATTAGAACATAACATTGAGCTTCAGTAAATAATTAATGTTGTTGTGGCTAAAATCATTATGGAAGTTATAAAAAAACATGAAAACATGAAATTCATATCTACATTATGTATGAGATAATTGTTACATATAACTTAAGAAGCATGTATGGGAAACATCTAATATGCGATGAAATGCTTTTGCTTGAATGTTACCAGTGACTATTCAAAATAGCATAGATAGCATGTATGTTTTATAGTAGATTTGATTGACAACTATGATTGATATTTGAAACCAAAATTTTGTAATAGTTACAGTATAACAGAAGTGTTTGATGTAGTTGGAGCCCTGTACAGTCATGCAATTGTATGAGTCAAGTTAGCAGTAGATAGGAAAAATGATTTAATATGAAATCAGAAGGAATGAAAAGGATTGTGAATGTGTATACCTTGATGGAGATGCTGTGTGGCCTAATCTTCAAGTGCGAAAACCAAAATTTTGTAATAGTTGCAGTATAAAAAAAGCATTTGATGTAGGTGGAGCCCTATGTAGTCATGTAATTGTATGAGTTAAGTTAGTGCTATATAGAAAGAATGATTTAATATGAAACCAGAAGGAACGGAAAGCATTGTGAATGTGTATACCTTAATGGAGACATTGTGTGGCTTAATCTTCAAGTGCAAAAATACGAGTTATCTGACTGCTTTGATTGAGACTAAATTTTCCTTTCAGTTGGAAGTCACGAAACATAAATATAGTTGCTAGTTTGTTAGCAACATATGCTTCATATGTCATGTTTTGTAAAGAAGGCCAGATTTGTTGAGCAATATTTTTTTCTGCAAAGCAGTGAATAGTTTGATTGTTGTTGTTGGTGATGATTGCTTTAACATGAAGGGAATATATTTAGTTGACTTCCTCTTTACATTCGGCACAATATGCTTTGTTGTCATTTAGTGTGGTGTAGCTATCAAATCTGTAGTCGCAATTAGGACAGAATGTGCGGAATGGATTTGAAAATGCATTTGCAGGTGTCAAGAGTCCAACAACCTGTAGCAAAAATACTAGCAAAATGTTAAATCTTATTGTAAGAAGTGATTAGTGCAAGGTATTTGAATTTTTTACCTCAAATGTGGTGTGTAAAAGTTACAGAGTCTTTCCATTGTTCTTTTGTTATTGAGACTGCAAATATATGTTGATGGAGTTGTACGAAGAGCATGCTTCTGATCTTGTTTTTTTGCAATGTTTCTAAAAAGGAAGATTGGAATTTCACCTTTTTGTAATTGTTGTTCCATTTGATAGAAGAGTCCAGAGAAACTTGGATACATGTAAAGCTGTGTTGGAAAATTAGTAGTCATTATTTTGCAAAACAAATCAAAACTATAAAAGAAAATATAAAAGAGAATGGAAGTAGATTGAAGAAGCTTACTGGTGCTTTATCCATATATGTATGGCCATCTTTGATATCAAGAATGTGTTGTGTTCCTTTTTTGTTTGCTGCTACAATGAAGGCACTAATGTTCCATAAGCATATTCTTTTGCACTAGATGTAAGTTGTTTTATGGTTGTGCCTGGGATGAAGTTATATTCATTTTCAAGTGATGGAATAGTTTCAATTTGACTAGAATAATTTAAAAGTAAGATGTAATCAAAATCTCCATAGTCAAAATCTGTTTTTGGTGCAAGTTCGAATTCTCTTATTGCTATTGTAGCTCCTGGTATTATCTTATCCTCAAACTTGCGTAGTAGATGGCTACTAACAGTTAATTTTATTATCATTTCGCCCTTACAATTTGTCAAATCAGCTCGCAAGACTTCACACATTCCTATGCCTTTGTCAAGAACAACTTTGTAGGTGACAAGTACAGTGCCATGAAAAGTGCTACCAATCTTTATAGCATTTAGGTCTTCAATTGTTACTGGTCTTTCAGAAGTTAATTTTGGCCTATTAGAAAACAAGAAAGAGGATGTTTAGTTACATGGTTTGGAAGACTATAAAAGATGCAAAGAACAATTCATGTTAATACCTTTTTGATTTTTTTTGCTTGTTTGTATCTGCTTCAGTTGTTGGGGTTATTGTCTCCATTATGATTGATCTGTTGTAAAGGAAAGAACACAATGTTAAGATTGTTCATTGTGTACATAACAAAATATATTGAAGCAATTGATGTTATTACCTTTTTGATTTGGTTCTCTCATTTGTATCTGCTTCATTTGCTACTTTGGTTTTGTCCATGATTGCTGGTGAGAACAGAATTAAATTCAATTTATTTACAAAGACAAGATTGACTAATGTTGAAAGATTATGAGGTCCTTGTTTTTATTCTATTGTTTGACAGAATGGATCTTTATGAAAGTTGAGGGGTGATCGGTCCAATATGCTTCTGTTGTATAGGTGGAACATATATTTTTGATTGAGTTAGTCCATATATGATCAATTAATGGTCTATTTGGAGTATGTGTTTTGTTGAGAGAAAATTGTGTGTTATACTGTTGCATATGTTGTATTAGTCTTTTTGTTATTTTGTTATTGTTAGACATGTCTAAATTGAAATCTCCTATAATGAAAAGAGTTGTTTGTTGGGCTAGATAAGTAAAGATGTCGGTCATTATGGCTAAGATGTCATTAATGGGAGTATTCGGTCATATGTAAACATTAGTTACATTGTATTCGGTGGCATGATGGCGTAGTGTTAGTGTTATGGCTTCACTATTTTGTGTTCTATGCTCTTTTGTATTCAACACTTGTAGATTGTTTGTTACAAAAGTTGTTATGTCGTGTATATGATACAGTGTATGGAAATTGTATTTGTGGAGTATATTTGTATGGGATGGAGGCAAGTGGACCTCTTGGAGGCACAAAATATCGGAGGTCATGATGTCATAGTCATTAATAACGTCATCTACGTGTGCTTTCAAGCTACGGGTATTTAGTGTGCATAGAAGCATATGCGAATCTTGCATCAAGCATGTTAACTGATTTTCAAGTTTCCATTGTGCATTTGTTTGGAGGCGAGACATTTCGTAATGAATAGTTTGTTTGACCTTTAAATGTTTTGATTGTAAAGGTTTAAGTAAATATAGTGATTGGATTTCTTTTGTTCTTGAAAGTGTTGTATATGTTAAGCCATGTTGTGTAATGCCAGTTGGGTCAAAAGAAAGGCCTTCTAATGTTAGCCCTTGAGATCGATGTATTGTTCGAGCACATGCAAGTTGTACTGGGAACTATTTTCTGATTTTTACTTGTCCACCAGTCAACATTTTTGGAATTGGTTTTGCTATTCGATGTATTGGGACCCAATCTCTTTGAATCTCTGCTGTATAGTATTGACCTAATTTATTTCTTTGGCGCTGACCTATTTTGGGATCATTAAATTGAATCCAAATTATGTCAATGTCTTGTTGTCTCGTGTATGCTTTCAGGATTCCATCTGATCCATTAACAAGGCCATCTTCTATGTTATAGTTTCCTCCAATAATTTCAACGAGGATATTTGGTTTTAAGATTATTTGACTTGGCAACGTTGTTGCATGGTTGTAGATTCGTGTTGCAGTATAGTTTTGGTCTAAAATGTCAATTGCATCTAATACTATGTCCAGAAATTATTGATAGCATATTCTTGTTATGTGTGTCAACATCTTGTCTTTTGAAAAAGAGGTATGGAAATGTTGGGTCAAGTGGTGCTGGGTGTAAGCAAGCATGATTAAGGTATTGTATGTCGTCATTTGTATGTTTTCCCAAACGTATCCTATTCAAAGTAGCGATGAATTGACTATCATTTTGTCGTACTGTTGTGGTTAGAGAATAGCACTTTACCTTGTCTCTCCAAAAATTGTAGGGCATTAATTCTGTTGGAGACGGGCTATTGTTAAATACATCTGAGTCTAGCACGGGGAGAGCTTGGTAGAGGTCACCACAAAAAATTGTGTCAATGTTGCCAAAGTATTTAGTAGGCAATTGCATAATATCACGTAATCGTTTATCAAGGTAACGTAAAAATGTGGACCCTACCAAAGAGATTTCATCTATAAGTAGCACATGTAATTGACTGTAGGTCTTTGACATGGCATCTAATGTCTTTGTGCTAAGTGGAACAAATTCTGATTTGTTGAAAGGTATGTGAAAGGCCGAATGCAATGTTGATCCACCAATATTGTATGCTGCTTTTTCTGTATATGCAGTCATTAGGCCTTTTGGTTTATCAGGATCACTATCAATTGCATTGTTGTACAATCGAATTAGTGCTTGATAAATAGTTGTTGCAGTAAATGTTTTCCCAGTTCCTGCTCCTCCTGTTAGGAACAAGTGTATTGAAGTGTTAGGATCCTTTAACTTTTTCATGATAATGTCTTTAATGATTGTTTGTTGCTCTCTATTTAGGGATCGTCTTAATCGATAGTATTCATTTTTGTCCATGATTTGTGGATGTTTTGCAATTTCAAATGGCCTTGAGGATAGATTACTAATGCTGTTATTGAGTGCAGTTTGAATATCTTGTTGCACATCATATTTTTCTTCTTTTGTGAGATTTTTTCTTATGAAACTTGTGTTTTTGATATTATCATCAATGTCATTGACTTCAGAGATAGCTTTGTCAATGTCATCCCATGCAGAGGTTGTGTTGTAAGAAAATTTTGCACGGTTTGTTTGGATAATCGATTGGTTTTGCAAGTATGCATTTTCCCAAGTCTCAGAGTTTTCTTTGAGGGTATCTTCACTTATTATGAATGGCTTGTATAATATTAATTGCTCTTTACAGTGGCTCTCTATGTCAATATGTTTTGTTAAAGTTTATGAAACGAATTACTTTTGGCTTGGTTTTATGATGAAGCTTACTACCATCTTTTTTATATTGAGAAGCAAATTCTGCAAGGCAAATGTTTGAAATAATCTGAGGACGTTGTAAATAGTAATCGACCATTGATTTGCACATTACATTTTCTGATTCATCGTCTTCTTGGTTTAACTCTTTCACTGATTTTAATATAAATGTTCACTCATTTTGAGCTCTTGTATCAATGAAGATGCATTTTCTAGAACTACGATTTAGGGGTAGTGAAAGTGCAACATGTGCTGCTTGTTGAGACGACATTTGATGGAGGTTTAATAAAGCATTTCCTAAGTTTGATATCATTTTTAAAGCATCTATATTTTTTTGTTGGTGGTCTTTATGAATTTTTTTGAATGCATTTGTCATTGATCTGTCCACTTTTGCCATATAGGAGCTACAATACATTGCTGCAGCATATGCATTGAGAACATATTGTGCATCTGTATTTTCTCGCCAAAGCCCTGGCATTTTTTTGGAGAAGCTATTGTTCCATATTTGTGAAGGTGTTCTTTGGAGATAAATGGTAGGCCTATTGATTGTAGACCTCAAGGCCATTATGTAGTCATTATCATTACCACCTATTTCTTGTAAAAAATTTGTGAATGTAAATGTATCGGGGTAGCTTGCTTTTTCAATTTTGGTATGAATTTGTGTAGCAATTGAACGTAATTTGTCATTTCTATCTTCTAATGGTTCAAGTATTGTTGTGTTTTTCATTGGTGGAAATGGAAAATTATATCTACAATGTGCATTTTTTGATTTTTTGCATCGTTTTGTATGGTGATGCACATGTAATATTGCTATATTTGGTTCTAAATCTCTTGTATCACATGTAATATATTTGTCTACAAATTCTGTTATGGTTATATTGTTATGTCTTCCATACATAGGAGCATTATGAACCCATATAAGGAAATGGTCATGTTCATTTCCACGATTTTGAAATTTGGTTACTGAAAAATAGTCTAATACAGTTCCAAAAAAAGATTGGTCTATCAAGATTAATGTTTTCAGTGCATTTATTCTATGTCTGTAGTACCGGGCACAAGTTACTGGGTCTCTTTTGATTAATTCTTCTACATTTATTTCATTTTCTAGAGTACAATTTTGACTACTTGTTGAATAGTAGGAACTGTGTAGTTCTTTCAATGTTGTTTGTAGTGCTAACCAGTTCTGTTCAACACTGGTAAATGTGAGAAAGAAAGTAGGTGGTCCTAATTGTCATATCATTGCGAAAACATTTTTCTTTAGGTGTTGTGTGTAGTCAGGAGATATTCGTATCTTTTTAAAGTCAACTTAACCTATATCTGACTTTAGTATTTTCTCTAGATTTGGTTTATGCTTGACTTCTTTTGCTAATAGCTTTCTTTCTTTTAGTTGGCCCTTTCGAATTCTTATCCACATTGTCGACATTACTTGATGTATCAATATCTTAATTGTTTTGAAGAAAAGGTTGGTTGTATGATATGCAAATTGCCTTTGTGAATTTGACAATTCCCATAGCACTATTTTTTGGTAGTTGAAGTTTTTACTAATATCATTATCACGTGGGCTACCAAAAAACAAAGTTGGAAAATTTATTTCTTCTGCATGTTTGTCTTGGAATATTCCAATAGGGCATTGGTCTTGGGCAGGTGCAATTTCAATCAACTTGTCCTGCATTTTGTGTATACTAGTGGATTCCGTGAACCCATGCACTAGAGTTTGACACGGTGCTTGGTCATCGTCACTCTCTGACTCAGAGTCAATCATGGATGGCTCATTTTGGTTGCTAATGTTAGTATTTATTTCAATAGCTTGTTTTCAATTGTCATTTAGTTTTACATTGTGCATTTTGTATAATGTTGTTTGGATCAATTGTCGAAGAGCTTGCATGATAACTGTTGGACGTACCCTGCCTTTCTGGAAAGCATTTTTATATTCTAAATGTCTTTTTAGGGAAACAACAATTGTTTTTGTATTGGTAGTTGATACAGGTAAAGCTCTTTGAACAATGTTTGTGTCAACAGGGACATTAATGATTGAACCAGTCAAGCCTAAATGAGATCTTTTGTATCCTAGCTCCCATATTTGTGCAAAAGCAATTTGCAACGAAACAAGACGCTCTTCCAATTGTGTTAACATTTTAACAAGTTCAATCGGATTGTTAACTCTAATATTATGCGGTGTAGCATACTTGGGAAGAGTTGAATGTTTTAATGCAGTATTGCATTTTTGACAAATGTAATTTGTCAATGCATTGATAGGTGGTTTGACTAGTTTGTGATAGGCTAGTTTTTGTTGATTTTGAAATGCTCTAATATTTTTTATGAAACATAACATTTGGCAAATAGTGCATGTGTATTTTGGTGTGTCTTGGATTTTTTCTTCAAATGTTTGTATTGGTGATAATGTTTTTTTCCTTCGTTGGGGTGGATTTTTCCTTTTTTTACATTTTTTGGCAGGTTTTGTTGGATTTCCGAAAGTAGTGAACAATTTTTTTATGTCAGTTTGATTATTGTCTCTAATTAAATTTTTGATAGTATGAAGTGATATTCTTTGATTGGTATTTTTCCTTTCAATCAATGGTAATTGTAGTTGGCAATGATTTTTGTGTTGTCTATGTGTTGATGCATTGCTAAATTGTTGTTGGACTTGGTCACTGGTAAAATTGAATTTCGAGCACACAAGAGGCTCAAAGTGTCCACATAGTGGATTACTGTCATGAAAAAGCAACGAATATGATTCTGCATTTTATGCGCTATTAAAGTGCAAGTACTTTTTGCCTCTTGTCAATGACCAGACATACACTTGTATGTTCAACCACTTTGATAACTAGTGAATACAGAATACATCTCCCCATAGTCCAATTTCATTATTGCCTGTGGTTGGGTTTGTAGACAATTGCATTCTATGCAAGTATGATGCAATATTTGTAACTTTATGGAGGTCATATAATGTTTGAGAGTTCAATTCAAGGTTGTATGAGTCAATAGCGTCTCTTTCACCTCTTTGGAGACAATTCATGAAATATTGAATGGTTCCTTTGCGTAGTTGAATTGATGTATACTTGTTCTGCAACAAATATTGGAAGGAGTCAAATAAGCAATCTCCAACTATGTATGTAAATGGATTTAATCTATATAATCCTTCTTTCTCTAGTACAGTGTCAATGTTAAATTGCGGAAGTTGTACTTGAGTTTCATAGTTTTCTACATCAACAATTTCTGAAATATTTTGTTTTGGTTGGCTTCTTTGGTTATAGTTCGTAAGATGTTTGTAATTTGTCATTTTGTCTGTAGATCAAACAAATTGGTGGATATTTTGACTTTGTTTGCAAAAATTGTTACTAGAATAAGCAATTTAGACCTCTTATATAAAATGTAGCATGCTACAGTATTGCAAGGAAATAGGAGATAGTTTTGCGTACCTGTTGGACAGTATTGGTCCTAGTATTTCTTTAAAACAATGTTTCTTAAGCTGCATAAGTATAAATAAAATAATCATTACTCAAACTAGTTAACCATATTATGCATCATAAGGAAACTTGAAAATTGTGCAATGCTAAATTGCAAAGTCAATGTATTTTTTATATGAAAAATACAATGCATCGATACTTGTAAATGTGCCTTCCAATAATGTATCATATCTCTTGGATAGATGGAATAACAGCTCTATTGGGAGCTATTGTGGCCCTCACTTAAAAAGATCTTAAGAAAGACTTGGCTTATTCTACTATGTCCCTTTCTGCCCTAGATATCTAATAACTTACTGAGGCACACTTATACTCATCTCAAAAGCTTTGCTTTCCCGCTGTCGACTAGACTATAGATAGTTACGATCATCAATTTTGAAGCTCATTCCAGGAACTAACCTATTACATTTTGTATCTACTATTTTATATTGAATTGCTCTTATCATGCTTCTTACCACTATTAGACCTACAAGCTGGTTTTGATGATACAAGAAAAAGAAAAAGAAAAAGGGTGTTGTCCCTATACAAAGACAACCAAAATGACAACATAAAATTTTTACACCACGTTAAAAGAACAACTAGAGACCCACATTAAGGTGGTAAAAATTTTGTTTACAACTTGGGGAAGAGGAGGAAGAATGATCTTTCCTTTGTGGATGAACAATAATCCAAATGAGACTATCATTTGGAACATTGTTAGAATGGGGGTGAGTGAGGAAATCTCCTTAGAATTGGTACTATCAACACAAGGATTAGATTGTTCATAAGGTGACACATCATTTTCCATTTCTTGGAGTAAGAAAGGAGCAATGAAAATGGAATATATAGAAATATAGTACTATAACCTCGAATCAAAAACTTATCATTAAAAAATATCCATCATCAGTGAGTGGTTGAAAGAACAAAACATATATGAATTCCACTTTACAAATTAATTAGAGGGTGAAAAGTGGGAGAAGACATTTGAATAGAAAATTAAGTGTAATATGAAGCTCTTGTCCACAAAAAAGCAAATTTAATTAACCTATCATAGTTGACATAAAAATTTATATAATATATTTAGGTAATAAATAGATATTAAAATTTAAACATCCATATTATTGATTTTCACATGATTTATAAATTAAATGAAAAAATATTATTTAACTTAATTTGATTCTTTTAATTATTACCTAAATATTGTATTTAATATTAAAAAAGTTCTACAATAAAAATTAAACATATTTCAATCTATAAGCAATCTAGTATACATTTTAATTAATAAACAATGAACATTTTTCAACCTCCATTTCATTGGGCGAGGAATTATAAATTTCAATTATCATATATTTTACTTCTAAAAAGGAAAGCTACATTGAATCTAATCTATTAAAATTTATAAAAAGAAAGTTCCATATTTTTTTAACAAATAGGCTTTTTCTATTAATTAAATATTAAAGTTTCTATTTTAAAATTCGTCAATTTGATTTAATTTTTTAAAATTTAAAATTTATAAAATTTACTTACAATTTTTTTAATACATAATTATAAATAAAAATGTTCTTAGAATTACAATAAAATTTTATAAATGGCATATAAATAAATAAATACCATACATTTATTTTTATTTTAATCCAAATTTGGTAATCAAGTCTAATATAAAAGCCTTACCTTCAAACGGAGGTTCTCGGAAAAAAACTTGCAATTCCTCTTTTTGCAATGCAAATCTACCTGCAAGGTAGAAACATAAACTAAATAAAAAACCAAGATATACCAAAATAAAATTTGGGCTGAATTTTTTTATATCAAAATACTACAAGATGACAAATATGGAAAACATATGTTTTGTATTGGTTAATCCTTAATGGAGGACAACCAAAAAATTAATAGTTAAACATTGAAGTTTTACTGACCAGACTTCAGTAATGAAAATAGAGTGATGGGATTGATGTTCATATAACTACTCAGAACCAATCTTTTCATGTGTTCTACTAAAAGTTCGAGGCCTATATTAGGAAGGGTTGCTTCTTCTATTAAGACTATGAAATGACAAGGCATTATGAATGGATATTTAAGGAATTTTGCCAAAGCTAACTTGTTCGTTTATATGACTTAAATGGGCTTACTCTTGTCAAAAATAGGCATTATGGGGTAATCAACAGCTTCTATACTAATAATATTTTTGTGTCTGTATTTAATTTGATTATTAGAGACATTTCCTTAATGCAAATTTAGTTTCAACTGATTCTTTTCTAACAATTTCTTCTCTTCATCATGTAATCATTGAAGCTGACCTTATGAGCAAAATATCTAACAAATTGGTTCTTTCCTTTCAATTGTTTGAGGAAGGTATCTCTGAATTGTCTCCTCAGAAATCCCAACCTTCACAATTCAAAACAGAACTCACTAATATATGTTATTAAAATCCCTTAAAGTAAGCTTATTGTTATTTGCATCTCAAAATTTGCACATGGATCATGGTGTTCATGAATCCTCCCGTTTTAGTGTTGTTCTCAAGATGAGCCATCTTCAATGCTGGAGATTTTCTTTAAGGGTGAGATCTTGAATATGCTGTTGAAATTATACTAATTATCAGAATATATTTATTCAAACAGATTCCTTAACGTGAAGGTTTTATTGGGACCCCACAAACATGAATTTGGGCCCCATCAGTGGATAGCTTCATTTTCCCTGAAAGGTCATAAGCTCAATCATACATCTTGCTTTTTATCCATCATTAAAGATACTGTACCTACCAAATGAATCTAGGAACATCCTTGTAGAGCAATCAATTTGTAGTATCAAAAATCAAAATTGTTATGTTGTCCCCAGTTTGTGGTTGAAAGATTTAACTCTAAACTTATTTCAGGCGCCATACTCTGTGGGAGAAATATTGTGTTCTACTAGGCATGATATATTTATTGTTGTATTGGCATCACATTCCTGAGTATGCAAATATTGTTGCTAGGCTATTCAACTTCAGACAAATTTAGCTGTTTAGAGAGGGTCTTGTGTTAGGCATTGCTAGACATGAAAAACACAAGGGCCTGAAAACTGTTCTAAATGCTTCCGATTACAAATTATGGTAAGAAATGTTAAAGAAAAATGCAAAATAAAACTTAAAATTAGAGATTTTTGGATCAATTCGTATGGAAATATGCCTGGTATGCTGAAATGGTAGCTTTAAAGAAGGGTAGGAATAAACTATTTGACAAAATGACTCAGAAATAGAATGTCATCGAATGTCAGCATAAAACTTAAAATTAGAGATTTTTGGATGCACACACACACAAGCAGCTTTTGTTGTTGGGATTCCCTTCTCAAAACCTGGTGAACTTGACTTTAGATCCACTAATATGGCAAGCAAGGTCTCACAATTGGGGGCTACTATGCTAAAACATCAGTCGACTCCTCCACCTGATGAGGCATACAACTTGCATTGAAAACTATCTGATGACTTATTAGCATGCATTAAATTGGGAGTAGTTGCGCCTTGTAGACAAATCTTGTTGGATATATATAATAATTACAAATTCAGGACTTAGAGCTAATACTCCTCAATAAAGAGAATTTTATATATAGTTATCAGATTCAAAGGTATTTTATAATAGATACTTAATTCCTACACTTATAGACATACAAATAAACCCATGGGAAAAACTTGTGTCCATTAGGTTCAGTTTTTTCTTGGCTTTATATTTTTTTGGGAACACTCTTGACATTTTGGGGCATTGGCAATAGGGACATACTATTATCCTATTGTCCAAGTTGAAAAGAACTATGTTAAGAAAGATGTCACTGGACTTGCAGAATATATGTAATGGAACGCTTTGAACAGAAATATTGTTTTCGTAAAGAAACAACTACAGTCATACCTGTGGTGTCTAAGAAAAACCACTCGAATGGAGAGACCCGTGCATGAAACTCGTACTTGTGCCTTTTTAAACCTACTCCTCTGGTACTATGTAGTTAGGGCTTCCACAAGTTGTATGTAGCAGACCATCTGCCTGCAAAGATTTACAAGACAACGGCATCAAATACTAGTAAAATGCGATTGCACACAAATTATGTCAATTATTTTCTTTAAACATACCCCAAACTGCTACGGCAACGCGCTGAGACCAAAATTAGAAACTTTCACGTTTCCATTTGCATCCAGAAGTACATTTTTCGGCTGAAAAGACATTTTTCCCACTGTCATTTAACATGCTTTTTACAAATCATTTTTTCTATTGTCATTTAACATGCTTTATCCAGATCCTACAAACAGATACAAGCTACGTGCGTTTCCAGACATTTTACCTTCAAATCCCTGTGGTAGACACCCTTGCTGTGGCAGTATCCCACGACGTCAATTAGCTACTGAAAATACTTTCTTGCTACATTTTCGTTAAGTTTTTCGTTACATGCATCAATCTAAAGATCACATTTATGTGTAAAAATCAGAGCACTAACGAGATAAAGGAAAAGCTTCACAAGAAATCTTCATCACACTCACAAGTGTTCTGCAAACAGCCAACAGAGACAACCCACAAAAGCTCGGAGGCAAGCAAGAGATGAATAAAACTATATGCGGAAAATACCAGGCATTCCAAAAAGCTCACAGAAAACAAAAAATAGAGTAAATGAAAATGAAACAAGTCTGGGTGTAAAAAACACAAAACCAACCGACCTAGGAAGCCTGTCAGACATTACAACCGACCTAGGAAACCTGTCAGACGTTAATGGAACCTGACAGAAGTACATGGAATTTATTGCTCATTGAATAATCGACTTTATTGCTTATTGCTTATCAAATGATGTGTAATTTCACTTATTTTTTCAACACTGATATTAATTTTTTCATTGCCTTTTTGTTTCAAAGCCAATCAAATTGCAAATAACTAATAATATTCTGATTTATTAAATGTGATGAAATTAGTAAACTTTGTAAATATGACAAAGGTTTAAATCAATTCAACATTTGATTGGTGTAGCTAATAGTCAACTAGACTAAAGGAAAACAATAGTTACCTGCCAAAGGCAAGAACTAACTAGGGAATCAGATCGCGGCCATAAAGTGAATGGGCTAGACAGTTGAGCGACAAGGATTAGTGGGCATCTCTTTTGTCACATCACACATCTTTCACATCTTTCTACTGGAACAAGGATCCTTTGACTGCAAAATTTGGTTAATGTGAGGTTGAATAATTTAGAATGAGTTAAAAACAAGGATGGTTACAAGAAAAATCTTTGATTCTAATAAAACAAGGATGTCTAGCCTCTAGTTTGCTCATGCTGATGTAGAAATTGATTTAAACTTTATAGTCAAAGTGTCACTTATTGTTATCATATGAGGTATACACTTAACTACAAATTTTACTTTTGAAATTTTTGTTTTATTTAAAATTGCAATAGTAAAATAGTTATTATGTATTTTCTCATAGTATATTTAACAAATATATATAAATGCAATGCATTAAAAGTTTTTGCGAATAAATTAATTGTCATATGTTTACATGAACCATATCTAGCATGCAAAAATTGGCATTGAGAGTAGCTTAACGTAAAATGGTTATTATGCATTTTCTCATAATATATTTAACAAATATATATAAAGACAATAAATTAAAAGTTTTTGCGTATAAATTAATTGTTAATATGTTTATATGAATCATATCTACCACGCAAAAAATGGCATTGAGAGTAGCTTAACAGAAAATATTTATTATGCATTTTCTCATTGTGTGTGTGTGTATATATATATATGTGCAATAAATTAAAACTTTTTGTAGATAAATTAATTGTCATATGTTTACATGAATCATATCTGCCATGCAAAAAATGGCATTGAGAGTAGCTTAACATAAAATTGTTATTATGCATTTTCTCATAGTATATTTAACATACATACATACATACATACATACATACATACATACATACATACATACATACATACATATATATATATATATATATATGCAATAAATTAAAAGTTTTTGCGGATAAATCAATTGTCATATGTTTACAACCATATCTATGATGCAAAAAATGGCATTGTTTTATAATACATTAAAAACATAACTACTTTTTAATAATATATTTAGTATTAGGCAAGAGCCTAGAACACAATGGTAACTTGTGAGCCTCTTATGTGGGAGGTTTCGGGTTCGAATTTGCTTAACACATAAATTATTAATTACAATAAATAACAATAATTAATCTAGGCTTCAGTCATTTACCGAGCTGATTTTATTTTTAAATTAATATATTATATCATCTCTTATTAAAGAATTTGAAGATATTCATATACATTGTGAGATGGTATACTATAGCATTCATTGAATGCTAATTTATTTTTGTCTTCAACTAGTGGTATCATAGGATTTTTGCAAATGCTTGTACATTTATAATGTTTCTAGTTTTTTTTTTTTATATAGAACTTATTAAAAAAAAATTATTTCATTCCTCATCGACTAGTACAATGAGCAATAGTGAGTCCAACAGTTTTCAATAATTACTTTCAAATAAAAGTCAAATATTACTCTCAACTTTTGGCTTTTTTTATTAAGATTTAAAAAAATCTAGCAATTGTTGGTAGATGCAATTAAATGCATAGTTCTGGAAACATTACCCCCAAAAAAATATGTCCTCTGTATGTTCATCCCTTCCAAAACATTTTGTTCTTCCCTTCCAAAACATTATGGAACATTTGTTAGAGTAAAGCGTTGATTTGATTTCATTTATTAAATTCGCTTTTCTCCCTTCTTAAGATTTTCCTTTATGCATCCTTTTTGCATCTCTATTTAATAATTAATTAGTAATTATTAAATAGCTTTTCCTTTTAGGTTACCCTTTTTTGGGTTTTGATTTTCATTTATAAGGATTGATCTCTTTTATATTTGGTGATCTTTTCCATTTCTGAAAATACATTAGCACATTTTTTAGAACAAAATTCTCAGAGCAAAACCCTTTGCCTCCTCTTGTCTTTTTCTTCTGTGACAGATTTTTGTATGCAAGTATTCGAAGGCTTTGTGGATTTGTGTTGATCAAATCCTTCATGGTATTAGAGCCAAATCTACTACAACTTGTTCGTTATTTGGAGAAAAAGGAGAACGAGAGTTTGATAAAATAGATCAGGAATGTTTGGGTATTTTTTGAGAGAACAAGGGGGTCACTGATTTTTGGAGCAATTTGAGGCCAAACAGACCTCATGGATGGATTCAGAAGGCATCAAAACCCCTGTTTCCATATAAAATTTATCCAATTTAGACAACGTTGATCTGGGAGGCAAAAAAAAATTGCCTAGCAGGGTCGTACAACTTTTGAACACATTACAAGGCAATTTTTTATTTAAAAAATAAAAAAAGCTCCCCTGGCAATTTTTCCCAACCCGCAAGCCCTTATCGGCACTGAAAAACTATTTCCTGTCGCTGTTCCAGCCCCAGCTGGCTTCGGTCGTCGGTATTCTGCTTTCTCGATGTCGCATTTTTTTTTTCTAGGCCATCGGGCCACCACCTGCCCACGGTCTTCGCTCTGCTTTGCCCGAGTGTTGAGCCACCTCCACTTCACTCAGCCACCACAAACAGCTCTGCTCCACCCAAGCGCTAAGCCACCAGAGCTCAGCTTTGTCGCCGCTCGTGGTGGCATTTTTTTTAAAATTATTTTTATTATTAAAAAAATAATTTTTAGTGCTTTTGGAGGGACCTATCATTTTTTTGTGATATCTCTCACATACGGGGCCTTTTTCAGATTCGAAAAAAGTGTAAAAAAGCTGATTCTGAAATGGAGATGATGGAGAAGGAATTTTTGGATTTTTTTTCAGATTGATACCTGTTTTGGCATTTGAAGTCTGTTGATGACTTCTATCTTTTGGGGGGCATAACTTCTTTGTTATAGCTCCATTTTTTAATCCGAAAAAAGCGCTAGAAAGCTCTTTTTGAGCACTTTTCAGATTCTCAGTCTTTTCACCAGTATTTGGTACAGGTATTTTTGATTCGTATTTGAATCTTTTTTGCTCTTATCTCATTTATGCAATCTATTTGTAAGTTGGGGTTTGGTTTGTTACATTGTGGGGGGCATTTTTTTATAGTATTTTCTGTTATTATATCAATATATCAGAAAACAAAAAAAAAAAACCTTTCTAAAACAATGGCTGAGACCACTTCTTCTCTAGAACTTTTGACCCCTCACAATTATCACACCTAGAAGACCTCAATGACTTGACTTCTCTGGTCAAAAGGGTTGTGGTCATGTTTAGATGCAGTTTAACCTATTTTTCAAAGGCCTTTTGAGATTATGCAGCATCGAAACAAAATGGATGAGGCAATCAGATTGATTGCATTACAGGTATCAGATAGTTTACAATTTCATTTGGACGGGTGTAATACTCCTCTGGCTATGTAGACCAAGCTTCAGGGCTTGTTTGGTACTGTAAATGAGTTCAGGGCACTTCAGATAGAGATAGAGCTTACATCACTTGCACTGGATTCCTTTCCAACTATTGATGACTTCTTGATGAAGTTTACTCAATAGAGATCCTTGTTGCAGAGTTGTGGAAAGACGAAGACTAATACTGAGTGCATCTTTGATTCTCTCAAAGCTTCGAGGGAATTTTTAGATATTTGCTTCCACATTCTATTTCACCAAAGATGCTTTGGGGAATCGATTTGTTATACCTTCTTTTGAGGTCTTTTGTGATCGCTTGACTAGAGAGCAGTCAAAACTCACACAGTTGGATACTATGACTAGTTCTAAGACAAAGGCATTGGTAGCACAGACATCTACAGGAAAGTCAAAGCCGAAACTGAAGCATAATACAGATTCAGTAGGTAGTGAAAGTTCCTCCAAGCCTCCTCCCAAATCAGATGCTCAGAAACCCTCTCAGAAGGGTAATACTTCTAAGTCTGGTGAGTCTTCCTCCAAGACTAAGAAGTATATAGGTGAACCTTGCATTTTTTGTGGCAAGGAAGGACATCCAGTTTCTAGGTGTTGGAAATGTCTTGAGGCATTAGAAGAGGCCATGTAGTAGTCCAATATTGCTTCTCTGAAGTCTCCCCTCCACCTACAGGGAAAGGACATGCTCTTTCTGCAAGTGCATTGTCTTCTCTAGCTCCTTATATTCTTGATTCTGGAGCTTTCCATCATATGACACACTCACCTTATTTGGTTACCTCACTTGCTCAGAGTGTTACTACACAGATTGTAGTTGGTGATTCTTCTCAGCTTTAAGTCACAGGTTTAGGAACTATCTCTTTAGAGGGTGGTTCACTACAGGATGTTCTCTTGGTTCCAACCATTTCAACGAACCTCCTATCCGTCTTTTAGATTTGTCATTTAGGCTCTGGAAAGACAGTTGAGTTCTCACCACATAATTTGGTTATTTGAGACCTCCATGATCCTAATTTGGTTATTGCTACATGGAGTGTTGATCTTCAGTCTCACTTATATCAATTCGATGGCTTTGAGAGCTTTGATTCTATAGGTGTTTCTCTCATTGCTCATGTGGACACAATGAGAAAACTTTGGCATGAACGTTTTGGCCATGTCAACTATAGATATTTATAGCAAATGAGTACACAGGAGCTAGTGATTGGATTGCCTCAAATCTCTTGTACTAACGGTGTGTATCAAGGTTGTGCACTTGGAAAACATCACAGAGATCCTTTTCCAGTAGGTCGATCCACACGTGTTAAGGCACCATTGGAGTTGATACAAAGTGATCTTATGTCATTTCCCACTCCATCTTCCTCAGGTGCTCGATATGTGCTCACCTTCATTGATGACTTCTCTAGATGCACATGGGTGTACTTTTTGAAGTACAACTCTGATGTCTTTGATTCATTTCAAAATTTTAAGACTTTTGTAGAGAAGCAATCTAGTCTTTTAGTTAGGCATATCTGCATGACACTAGGGGGGAATATGTGAATCAGTCTTTTAGAGATTTTTGCATTGAGCATGGTTTACAGCATAAGTTCTTTGTTCCCTATACGCCTCAGTAGAATGGGGTTGCTTAGAGAAAGAATGGGACATTACGATAGATGGCCAATTGTATGATACAGTTTCATGCTACGAGTTCTTCATTTTGGGCTGAGGCTATCAATTGTGCCAACTCTATCCAGAATCGGATGCCTCATAAGGCATTGCGACACATGACTCCTGAGGAGGCTTGGACTCATGCGAAGCCTGATGTTTCTACTTTCTGAATTTTTGGTAGTGAGGCTTGGGCATTTATTCTAGATGCTCAGCAGAAAGTCATGGAGAAGAAGAGCCGACCACTCATTTTTGTTGGCTACTGCAAGGATGTGAAGGCATACAGGTTGTTTGATCCTGAATCCAAAGATGTCTTGTTTCAACGAGATGTTTAGTTTGATGAGCATTATCCTTCTATGGATCCTCCATCTTCAACATCTTCTTCACTACCCAGTTCTTCATCTACTCCTCTACAAGATTATGCCTCATCTAAGGAAGATCTTGAGTTTGATCCCCCTTTTCCTCCTTCACTAGATGTTTTGCGAGTGCCCAAGTGGGCTCATGATACTATTGATGCAGCTGTACCTTTGGTAGGTGATCCTACAGATGTTCGTCATACTCATTCTCAAAATGCAGAAAGTGGCCTTTTGAGTCATGCTATTTCCAATGATCCTCAAAAAATTTCATAGGGGATAGGACACTCAGAGTGGGATAGGGCTATGGATGAGGAGTATTCTTCTTTGATGAAGAATCACACATGGGATCTGTGTACTCTTCCGAAAGGAAGAAAGTTGGTTCGATGTCGTTGGGTGTACCATACCAAATATGTTGCAGATGGTTCTATTGATAGGTACAAGGCACGTCTTGTTGCAAAGGGTTTCACATTGGTTGAAGGTATTGATCACTCTGAGACTTTTGCCCCTATTGCCAAGACAAACTCTATTCGCCTTGTACTCTCTCTCGCAGCTTCATAGGGATGGACAGTTTTTCAGATGGATATGAAGAGTGCCTTTTTGCATGGAGATCTTCATGAGGAGATCTATATGGAGCAGCCTCATGGTTTTGTGCAGGACTCTTCATTGGTATGTCGGCTTCGGAGGTCTTTATATGGTCTCAAACAGGCCCCTAGGGCTTGGTATGAGAAGATGGATTCCTTCTTGCTTGCTTCCCAGTTCACACGGTGTCATTCCGATCCTATAGTTTACATTCAACATCATGGGGCTGACTTATTGATACTTGTGCTTTATGTTGATGACCTCATCGTCATATGAAGCTTAGTCTCCATGATATAGGGTGTTTAGCAAGCATTGAGAGAGCAGTTTGAGATGACAGCTCTTGGACTTCTGCACTATTTTTTGGGCCTGGAAGTTGTTCAGCCTTCAGATGGGATAGCCATACTCCAGCAGAAGTATGCTCATGATATGCTTCATAGATTCGGCATGCTTGATTGCAAACCTACCCCCACACCTTTTCAATCAGCTGTTGTTTTATCTACCACTTGCTCTACTCCTACAGTGGATTCCACTCTATACAGATAGCTTGTGGGTTGTTTGTTGTACTTGACACACACACATCCTGATATTTCCTTTGCAGTTGGACTTGTCTCTTGATTCTCCCATGATCCTCATGAGAGTCATTGGCAAGCATCCAAATGTATCTTGAGGTATATTAGAGGTACAACAGGTTATGGCATTCACTACACATCAGGAGATCCTTACATTGTTGATTTCACAGATTCAGATTGGGCTGGTGATATTGATGATCGCAAGTCTACTTCTGGTTTTGTATTTTGTCTTGGTTCTGGTCCTATCACATGGTCTTGCAAAAAGCAACATGCTCATGCATTATCATCTATTGAGATAGAATATAGGGCAGCTATATTGGCTAGTCAGGAGGTTTTGTGGCTTTGACAATTGATGATAGAGTTTGGATTTCCTCTTGATAGTCCCACCTTTATGTGGTGTGACAATCAGAGTGCTATACACATTTCACGCAACCCAATTCAACATCAGTGAACCAAGCACATTGAGCTTCACATGCACTTCATTCAGCATCTCATTCAGGATGGTGCCTTGAGCCTGGAGTACATTGTTGAGCAGGTTGTAGACATCTTCACTAAACCTTTTACTTACATCCTCATGGTATCTTCAGCTGCATTCTATGCTTGGGGTGAAGGAAGTTGTCCTTGGGGGGTCTCAGTGATGAGTCCTTCCTTCCTTCTTTTATTGCTATCTCTTTTTGGAGTAGAGTTTTTCCCACTAGATTTTCTCTATTTCTCCATTTTACAGAGATTTTGTTGTGATTGGGTACCTCATCAGGCCTTGTTGTTGGGACCCAAGTTTACTTTCAGCATTGCATTGTTTGTAGATGCATTATTGCTCATCTTAAGGGGGGTGTTAGAGTAAAGCATTGATTTAATTTCATTTATTAAATTTTCTTTACTCTCTTCTTAAGATTTCCCCTTATGCATCCTTTTTGCATCTCTATTTAATAATTATTAGTAATTATTAAACAACTTTTCCTTTTAGGTTACCCTTTTTTGGGTTTTGATCTCCTTTTATAAGGATTGATCTCTTTTGAATTTGGTGATCTTTTCCATTTCTGAAAATATATTAGCACATTTTTCAAAGCAAAAACCTTTGTCTCCTCTTGTCTTTTTCTTCTGTGATAGGTTTTTGCATGCAGGTATTTGAAGGCTTTGTGGATTTGTGTTGATCAAATCCTTCAACGTTCATAATATAGTTTTAACCCTGGTTGAGTTTGCATGCTTCATATATTTTTGGGGAAGATAGCGACTATTTTGTTCTTAATTTTTCCAAGGTTATAGGGATGAAATCAACTCTACATCATGCCAATCTAGTGAGGAGAGTCAACTAGTGGTTGAATCCCATTCACACTGGTCATCGTCCATCAATAGAATAGATTAGAGCCAGCTCGGGATGTCAAATTGATTGGCTTGCATCTATTTTTTTTAAACTACCTATTGATTTCAAATTACTTAGACAATCATGATGTTTGTTTATGATGTATATGTTTTCTTTTGTTTCTGGCTCCTTTTGTTTCTAATGCAAATTGAAGAGGATCAAGGACACTGATATCCAAAGATATGTTCTAACAATTTTTAGGTGTCAAATGGATTGCTTAAAAGTATTAATAATTTACAATTTCAAATTCATATTCATATACAAGCAATTTAAACAATTTCATAATATTTTTTTCCATGTTTGATTCCAGCTGAGTTCTAAAAACCACTATAAATTTTTTTCTTTGATCTGAACTTATAGGGTGTGCGAAGAAAAGTTTTAAATTTTTTTAATATGCTTACCCATGTTTCACTCTTCTTTTTCATGAAGGTTTTTCTTTTTCAGTCTCAACTTTGTATTTCATTGGATCTCTATGTTCCCTATTTTTAAAGTGCACTAGGGTGTTTTCGGTTGAATAGTTGTAGCATGATCTTTATCTCTACTTTTTTAGTAAGGTTTCCAAACATTTTCCACATGGTTTTTGACCAGAAGTCACTCAATCTCCGCTCTATTTTTTTGTCTTTCATCTCAAAGGAAAAAAAATAATATTCTATTATGAAAAATCTATCACGGTGGACCCTCCTCAATGCTTTATGCCAATTGAGGAGATGTTATGTTGGAAGTTGAGAGGTATGAGAGCTTATGTCTTCAACCCAAATTATTTGGGGATTTGTTGAGTAATAAAGAAATTAAGATTAATGTCCATGATCTATATGTGCCAAAAACTATCACATATCTAGCTGGTCTCACATTTTTATTCCTCTTGGCATTGGCTACTTAAACCCAACCATTTAAATAATACTAATTTGGTTTAAATTGCTTCTAACTCTAGTTAGATCTTGTAGATCTTACCGAAATACATTTGTTTCTCTTTAGTCTATAGCTGCAAATTTGGTTCTCTTGAGTGTGTAGTTCCAAAATTGGTATTAGTCATTTAGGGTAGTTTATTTCTTCACTAGAGAAATAATTAGTGAATACCAATTTATACTTTGTACAATGTCTAAGAAGCAAAATGCAATGATAGTATGTCACCATTGCCTACAATACAATTTGAATTTATTGGGTTATTTCAGCTAGAGAAAGCAAAGCAATGAAGATACATGGTCAATGCATGCATTTTAGTTGGAGATGGAGATCTTTCTTGTTTCAGTTTTTTGCTTTGTTTTTGTGTATTATAAAATTACATATCTAATTAGTTTTTCTTTGGTTTTTACTTTTCTAAATTAAAAAAAAAAATTGTTTCTCTCATAAACTCCCATAAAAATATCATGCTCTATTCTTAGTGATTACATAGCTATTGTTGCTGGACTCCAGCAACAACAGCTATGCAGTCACTAAGAATAGAGAGCATGATATTTTTATGGGAGTTTATGGGAGAAACAATTTTTTTTTTAAATTTAGAAAAGTAAAAACCAAAGAAAAACTAATTAGATATGTAATTTTATAATACACAAAAACAAAGCAAAAAACTGAAACAAGAAAGATCTCCATCTCCAACTAAAATGCATGCATTGACCATGTATCTTCATTGCTTTTCTTTCTCTAGCTGAAATAACCCAATAAATTCAAATTGTATTGTAGGCAATGGTGACATACTATCATTGCATTTTGATTCTTAGATAAACAATCTACTATATGAGATTTGTGTAAGAATTTTCCTTAGGGAAAAATTCACCCAAGACCAAGAAGTACAATAGCTAGCACAAAAGACCAATAGAGTATGATTAGAATAACGATATGATATTCAATCCATTGTATAGTACACTAGAGGTGTCTGTATATAAAGGCCTCTATGATGCATCTAGAATGTCTAGGAGTTAGCAATATGATAAGCCTCACAACTAAGCACATGTCCATCAAGAATGGGTTACCCTTCATTAAGCACAGGAGTTAGTGTGATGATGAGAGGATAAGCCTACAAAGGTGTGTCACATAAAATTATGTTGTAGACACCATGCGCTAAATTAAGATTGCGAACAATTGTGTTGTGTACATGACAACTCAGTTGATTATGCAAACTCCAATGTTGTAGATACCATGTGCTAAATTAGAGTTTCTTACTCCTATGTTGTCAACATGACAACTTATATGAGTACGCAAACTCCTAGGTGTCTAACCTAAGAAATAATAAAATAATGCATTTATCCTAAGTAAACTTAAGTAAAGTGTAAATAGTAATTATTTACACTACATCCCCACCTTAAGTGCAACTTAGGGGAATGCACTTAAGCTCACAAAAGTTATGATGAAATGCATAATGGGTCTTAGCTATTAGGCCATGTTAGATACCCAAGTACAAATGCAATGAAATCCCTCTGCAAACGGAGAAAGAGGGAAAACCTCATGGAAAAAACCCTCCCCCAAAAAGAGAGATATGTACAATATAGAAGAGAAGGATCATGTGACCCCCCTTGGTGAAAACCCTAAGAGATCTCTCAAATGAATATACTTGACTTCTATGAAGGGCTTGGTGAAGATGTCGATTACCTATTGCTCAATAGGATAATAATGTAATGTGATGACCTGCTCATGAATCAGCTCTTGAATGTAGTGCATATGAACCTCAATATGTTTTGTCCGCTAATGCTGAACTAGATGTTTTGAGATTTCAATAGCACTCTAGTTATCACAATGGATGACTATGGGTCTGGGTAGATCAAAGCCAAAATCCTTCAGAATTTGTTGTAGCCAAATAGCCTCTATTGCTACATTTACAGCTCCTCGATACTTAGCCTCAGTCGATGAGAGAGAAATAGTGTTTTTCTTTTTAATTTGCCAACAAATGGGGCTAAAACCAAGATGAAATATATATCCTGAAGTAGACTTGCAAGAATCAAGGTCCCCTACATAGTCTGAGTCTATATAACCCACTAACTAAAGACCTATACTAGCTGCATAGTGTATCCCATGTGTGTGTACCTTGGATATAATGTAAGATTTGTTTGGTTGCCTTCCAATGAAGTTCATGTGGCTCTTGCATGAAGTGAGAAACCATGCCAATTGCAAATGAGATGTCAGGGCATGTACATGTCAAGTAGATAAAGTTTCCAACCAATTATCTATACAAAGTCACATCAACAAGTGGAGTGGAACACTTTGTTTCTAACTTAACACATAAAAGGAATGGGGTAGGTGCAGCCTTGTAGTCACTCATTACGAAACCGAGAAAGAAGATCAAGAGCATACTTGAGCTATGATAATGTAATCCTTGATGAAGACTGATGTATCTCAATACCAAAGAAATAGTGTAGTAGACCCAAGTCTGTCATCGAAAACATGTCCTGCAAAGTAGCCTTGACATTGTCGATGATGGATGGAGTACTTCCTATAATGATCAAGTCATCCACATAAAGTACAAGGAACAAATGTGAATCATGCCTTTGAAGAATGTAGACATTCAGACCAAAATGACATCTAGTGAAGCCTTTGGAGAGAAGGAAGGAATCCATCTTGGCATACCAAGCTCTGAGAGCTTGTTTAAGTCCATAGATAGATATCTTCAATTTGCAAGCCAAGGTAGCATACTGTATGAATCCCTGTGGCTGATCCATATATATCTCCTCATATAGATCACCATTCAAAAATGTGCTCTTCACATCCATCTAATGAACAACCCATCTCTGAGCTACTACTATAGCTATTGTCAAGTGAATCGAGTTCATTTTTGCCACTGGTGCAAAGGTCTCAGTATAGTCAATGCCTGGTACTTGAGAAAAACCTTTTGCAACAAGTCGAGCCTTATGTTTATCAACACTTCCATCCGTTGTGAATTTGGTTAGATAAATCCACTTACATCGAACTAATTTTCTTCCCTTAGGAAGAGAGACTAAGTCCCATGTATCATTTCTCATAAGAGTGTTATACTCTTCCTCCATTGCACTATTCCATTCTAGAATACCTGATGCTTCTTTAAATGATTGTGGATTTGAAGCAACTGTAATATAAGCATGTGGGAGTGAGTTGTGCTATGATCTTGTACTGCTATTATCATAAGGATTCCCTGCCAATGGTCCTGCTGCATCCAATGTCTTCTTAGCCCATCTAGATTTAGTAGAAGAAGATGTAGTAGTTGTATCCTTAATCTCAATTGGTTGATGCCTCTGTGTTGGTTGAGGACAAACATCTTCCAAGTCACTATTATCACTATCACTCTCTTCAATGAAGGAGGAAGAAGGAGGAGCTGAAGAAGAAAATCTTGGACAACTTTCTTCAAAATGTACACTCCTCTCATAGAATATATCACGTGTCTCTGGATCCATCAACTTGTAGGCTTTATGTGAGTCTGTATATCCAACAAAGATGCAAGGTTTTCTTTGTGCTTCCAATGCCTTGCTTTTTTATGGAGGAATTCATGCCCATGTTGGACAACCAAAGACTTTGAAGTGCTTAACAGTAGGTTTCCTGCCAATCCATGCTTCAAAAGGAGTTACACCATCCAAATCTTTATAAGGACTTCTATTATGTATATAGTTAGCATGCAATTCAATGCTTCAACCCAAAAGACTTGATCAAGAGAATTTTTTGGTAGCATGCAAGTGGTCATCATAGTTCTATTTTTCCTTTCAACAACACCATTATGTTGTGGCATATATGGTAGTGAATATTGAAGGTCAGTTCCCTCTTGAGTGCACAAGTCTATTAGTCTTGTGTTCACATATTCCCCCCTATTATCTGTTCAAAGAACTTTGATGAATTTCCCTAACTGCTTTTCCACTTGAGCTTTGAAGTTGAGAATTTTTTCAAACACTTCACTCTTATGAGCCATGAAGAAAACAAAATTAAAGCGAGAGTAGTCATCTATGAAGATGAGTGCATAGCGAGACTTGCCAAATGATGGCATTGGAAATGGTCCCGCCACATCACTATGAACTAATTCAAGAACACATTGTGTTCTCCAAGACTTCCTCTTTTTGAACATATTTTTTGGATGTTCCCAAGTGAGTAAATTGAACAAACACCTTCTAAAAACTGAATTTGAGGTAGACTATTGACCATTTTCTTGCTGCTAAGCTGCTAAAGATATCTGTAGTTGAGATGTCCAAATCTCTCATGCCACAGTTTGCTTTCTGCATTTGAATGTAATAACAAGGCTTGTGAATTTTATTTTGGCACAAAGGAGGAGAAAGTGTAAAGCCTTTAGTCATGATTAGCTTCACCAGTTGCAATCACTAAGTCATCCTTGATGCTTTTCACTGCCACTGAGTCTAGAAGAAATTCAACTTTATTTCCACCTCCATAGTGAGTCATTTGGTAGACTGAAAGAAGATTGGAGGTAAGATTAGGAACATATAGAACATCCTTGAACATTCCATTATTCATCTCAACTTCTCCTTTACCTTCAACTTCCACCTTAGTATCATCACCTACAAAGATGTGTTGTACCTCTGAATGTGTCATAGAAGAAAAATCTCACTTTTAAGCACCCATATGATGTGTGGCACGTAAATCAATGATCCATTCTGCCTGACTGACAATGTTTGTGAGTAAAGCATGCCCTTTGCCCTTAGAATTTGAAGATGAAGATCCTTTTTCCTTATAAGAATTAGGTAGTGGAACATTGTGTTTCTTCATGATGTTCTTCAACTCATCAATCTGCTTATGCAAACACTGATATTCGTCATGACCCGTCTTCTTACAATAGGCACATTTTTTCTTCTCCTGATTAGTGTCCCCCTTCTTTTTTGTATTTGAGGAAGACTTGCCTTGTTGATTTGATGCTGGTGTTGTCTTTTCTATATCCTCTTATTTGTTGTTCTTCCACTTCTTCTTCTTACCCTTTCCTTTGTTTGAACTTTGACCAACTAAATTTTGAGAACCCTCATTATTAGCCACCAATGCCTTAAACTTAGATGACTTGATAATCTGCATTGATTTCAACTTAGCTTGGTCATCTTCTAACAATTGAGCATAATCATCAAAAGTGATTTTTTTATAGGCAACCCCTAATGTAGTCTTTCTGGTGTTGTAAGAAGAAACAAATGTGGAGTACTCAGATGACAGCTTATTATGAATGAGATAGATCAACCTATCATCTTTCATAGGACTACCACAATAATCTAGCTTTGTTCTTAATTCATTCACCTTAATAATAAAATCATGTATAGAATCAAAGGTTTTAGGATCTAGGGAGACAAGTTGATCTTCAATTTTATAAACATCCTCCTCAATAACTTTACCATATAGGTTTTTGAGGTGATCCCAAGCTACCTTGGATGGATTATACTTCATGGTTTGATAGAGAATCTTGTATTCAACCCCCATCCTCATATCACTTAGGGTTTTCCTATCTGCCAATTCTCAAGCAGTAATATCACTTTTAGATACTTGATCACCTGTTGGTTTAGGAAGGGAACCATCTACATATTGAGAAACTTCATTATGCATTAATTGACATCACATTTTAATAGAACATGTAGCATAGATATGTGGTGTTAATTTTGAAAACTTAAGATTTTCCATAATGCAAGAAATGAAAGACAACAATAGAAATAGAGGAACACAACACCAAGAGACAACCCCCCTGCTTACACAATCAAGAAACAACCACCCCCCCAAATGAAAGATTTTGTCACTTTATACTCAGTGCGATTATAATAGCCACTTGCCAATTTTGGCCTTAGTGGTCTTCTGATTTGTTATTTACAACCTCTTTTTGGAGTTCAAAACTAGAATGTTACAATGTATCTCAGATATACAACAATTCTGAAGTTATATCAAAGCATTACAATGTAGAAAAGGACCTAATTCTAAAAGTGTTTTTTTTCCACACAAACCTATAATCTGATTGCAGATCTAGAAAGTAGACAAAAAATTATCACCTTTCAAAAAAAATGGAACCTAATTTGGAGTCCAGATGAGCCTGTGCAGAGCATTTGAAGTTACAAAATGCAAGATTGGACAAGCACAATCACCAAAAATTGCAATTTCTGACAAATTAGTGCATTCAAACTAAAAAATAATAGCACCATTGAAAATTTTAGGAAATTCTACCCAAAATCAAAAAAATTGCACTTGATTTGGAGTCTAAACGGCTGAGTTATGGCCTCCCAAAGTTAGATTGTCAAATCAAAACTAAATTTGGAGAGGGGTCTTGGCAGCAAAACATGAGGTTAAATTTGATGTCCAAACAACCATTACAATAGTGTAATTTTTCCTAAGAATGACGGTCTGACGATCGTCTATTTTAACATAGAGATTTGATGACGTCAACAAAAAATTGGCCCCCCTGGATGATGTGACAGTGACGTCAGTTGTACAAAATTGTATGATTATGCTGACTCAGTGCTAACATTGATGCAAGGTGTCACCATTCGATGCTTGTGTGGCAAGCTAACATGTCAAAGGGTGATGATTAGGTGTACGATGTGTCCACATGACAGATTGTTGCGCTAGAGGTCCTCGAGCTAACGTGGGTTACTGATTGGGGTTTGACATGGACTATCCAACTGCAAATGCCATGTATCACTGAGCTTTTGAAGTTTTTGGTGGTGAATGTCTCTACTGGAGAGTTTGAGAAGGTGGTTGGCGATGGTATCTGTGGACATAGCGACGACTAGAGATGTTTTAATGGTGTCAGATTACTTCAATTGTTGGTAGGTTGATTTCAACTATCCCACATTGTCACGGAGGTGGGCCTTTTCATTGTTTAAAAAGAAAGGCTTGTGATCATTAAACAAAGCCTTCTCGTGTTGGATGTGTTATCGCTAGGGGTGATTGCGAGATATTCTTGCTGAGTGTTGGGTGGCCAAATTTCGGTAGCTGTGTTTGCCGGGTGTGTTGAGATTTGCCCATCAGTTAAAATAAGTGTGGTTGACCTGTGATGTGTTAAGTCGCTTGAAATTGTGGAATATTATACCAAATATTCTCTATGGGGGTTGGGGTTTGACCACCTGGTTTCTGCAAAAAAAAATTCTCTGTAGGCCTAATAAGTAGGAAAAATATTCCAGAAAATTGCAAAAAAAAAGTAGACGGAAAATATTTTGAAAAATGGTAGATCTAATAATTAAATTAAGCAAATCTGAAAATGACCATACCATATTTGCAAATCGGGCCTTTGAGTGCCGGTTTGCAAAAAAAAATTTCCTCAAAATTGACTATGGCCCAATATAGGCGAATTTATAGTCAATTTTTAATGAATTGATGCTTTGGACACAATGGTGAGGTCCGCTTTGGCTCTAGACGCTCTCAATATCTACGGATACTCCAGATCTAGACCGAGGTGTCTTCAGAGAGGTGAAGCAAAATCGGTCTCCAATGGCTATGAAATGACGCCTCTATGGCTCTGATACCATGTAAGAATTTGCCTTAGAAAAAAATTCACCCAAGACCAAGAAGCACAATAACCAACACAAAAAGATTAATAGAGTATGATTAGAATAACAATATGATATTCAATTTATTGTATAGTACACTAGAGGTGTTTGTATATAAAGGCCTCTATGATGCATCTAAAATGTCTAGGAGTTAGCAATATGATAAGTCTCATAGCTAAGCACAAGTCCACTAGGAATGGGTTATCCTCCATTAAGCACATGAGTTAGTGCGATGATGAGAGGATAAGCCTACAAAGGTGTGTCATGTAAAATTATGTTGTAGAGACCATGTGCTAAATTGAGAGTGCAAACAACTATGTTGTCTACATGACAACTCAATTGATTATACAAACTCCAGTGTTGTATACACCATGTGCTAAATTAGAGTTGCTTACTCATGTGTTGTCAACATGACAACTTATATGAGTACGCAAACTCCTAGGTGTCTAACCTAAGAAATAATAAAATAATACATTTATCATAAGTAAATTTAAGTAAAGTGTAAATAATAATTATTTACACTAATGTGATGGTCTTTGTGAATGAAAGTGCCTTCTCTGTATGACCTTCAGCGAGGTTTTTTTAGGATTCCAAAATTGTGATTTATTTGGGCATCTCTATGCCCTATATATTTATTGCAAACCCTGTGGAAAACCTTTTCACTGGTTAAGGTCATGTCGTGATCTGGGTTGATGCCTTCTATCTGTGAGAATTATTTTATTTTGGTACTAGTGAGAGTTATGAGGTTTTGGATGCACATGTGGCTGAAACAACAGTTGTAAATTTGTGTGAAATGATGGATTGTACAAGAGTTTTGAAATTGTGACCGGTGTTAACATTATATTTTTTGCCCTCTTGCCTGCTAATATTTATTTATTTATTTTTTTTTTTAAAGTAGAATTAATTTATCTTTTTCAATCAATGTTGGCAACTCATGATCAGTTAGTTTAGTGGCTGAGTAAAAAATGTGGTCTATGTCATATTGGGCATTAACAATTTTGTTTATGAAACATTTTCAACAAAAGAGATTTGGTAAATGAATTCTAAGATATAGCTTAACTTCATGGTACAAATATTTAACAAATGTACAATAAAGACAAGTTGAATATTCAAATGTATACTTCATTGTAGGTTAACTTGTTGAAGGGTCTACACACTAAATGTATTTATCAATTGTGTAGAATTACATAGAAAATTTGTATCTTCTAATTCAATCAAAGCCATGGTGCTTTGAGAATTGAACACAGTGATATGCGTTGATGACAATTATATGTAGATGTAAAAGTAAAATTTCAACACCACACTTCTTTGTGCCAAAAGTGCCAATCTTACCACATCAATATTTCAACTTTATATCTTTCAACACCTATTTGAGGTTTTCGAGTCATAATCAATATTCACCTTGAACATTTGTTTTTCCCTATCATGGTAAAACACAATATATGTTGTCAAACTGTTTTGACAATTTCATCAATTATTTACATATTACAATTTACTAATGATATATAATTTAATGTAGTACTATATCAACAAATATAATATAACATATATTGACATAGTTGATATTAAAATATAATTGCAAATAATAATGACTATTATAAAAAATAATATAAATATACTACAAAACTATAATTAATTTAATTTTCTAAATAATTTTATATTTTTTTATACAAAATATCAATATCTCTAAGTAGTTTATAATTTATGAAGTTTCTATTTTAAGTTAGTTTTATTTTGATTTATTAATTATTACAAACTATTTTAATATATTAATATTTTTTAATTTATTATTTTAATGTAGATGGTTTTAATTCAAAAATCTAGAAAGTTCTATGTATTTAATGGAATATATTCTCTTATTAAAGAATTTGAATATATTCATAGATGGTTGGTACGTATTTATTATTATTTTAATTTAAATGGTTATAATGAAAAAAATCTAAAAAGTTCTATTTAATTTATTTGAATATTATCTCTTATTTTAAGAATTTGAAGATATTCATAGACATGGTAGGTAATTGGTACATATTTATTATTTTTATTATTATTATTTTAATATTGTCACTTGTCATTTTCATAATAGTGGAATGCTTTTAAAGTGATTTTTGGACAAAAAAAAAAAAGAAGTGAAACATTACTGTAGCATACATTACCCAATGAGATTGTAGATAAATAATTTATTTTTAATTATAAAAAAACTAATATAAATTAAAACTATATAGTTTCATAAAGATTTTGCAAAATAAATTGTTTTGATTGGAGAATGAAATTAAAAAGTTGCATTCAATGAATGTTATAGTATCCTACTAATGACAGAAACTAATAATGTCTTATTTATAATGTTCTATTGTCAAAGTTTAAGTCTATTTTTAATGGTTCATATTGTTTTGAAGATTGATTGTATGGGAGTAATCTATATTCAAAATGGTATATTATGGTTATTTCTTGTAAATTTGATCTTGTTATTATATTATCATTATTTATTGTTTCAATGAAATCTTTAAATTAATTAAATAATTAGTTCCTATACAATATTTATGTAATTATTTAGTGTCAATCTTGCTATTTGACTAAGTTAAACAATTAATAAAAATAAAAAATTAACCTTTTACTCCATCAAAATATAATAGTTTGGTATTATAATATGTTAATAAGTGTAAACCAAAAAGAGTACACTTCTCTAAGCCCTTCTATCCAAGGTTTTCCATGGATTGGAAAGCTTGAATACCGGCTTAGAGCTCCCTAATCATGGAGTGCAAAAGCATACAATGAGCACAAAATGGCTCTCAACTAGTCCTTAGAGATGTAGCCCTTGCTACTAAACCATGAAATGAGAGATTCTTTGAGCAAGAGCAAGAATGCAAATGTCAAAGAACCTTGAATATATGCAATGCAAAATGCAACTATGCTAGAAATGGAATGCACAATGTAACTAAGCTACACAAATGATAGTATTACAGCCATCCTAGTTAAACTATGTGTCCTAAGCTACTTGCAAAAAGAAAGGAACTACACTATATGCAAGCTAGGCTAAGATGCTATGCAAAGTAAAATGCCATGGATGCAAATGATGAATCCAAGAAAATGTTGCTCTCCACAAGAAGCTCTCAAGTACTCCAATGAAAATCTTGCAGCATAACAATACTCAAGAGTGTGGATCCTTTGAGGAAGAAGCTCTCTTGCTGTTAAAGCCATACAGATGGTAAAGATCAAGGTTGAAAGAGTGGATGATCAACGGTTGAATTCAAATATGGGAGGGATCCGTGTGCACACACAAGTCAACCAATAGAAAATGAGTTGACTTGTCATATAAGACAAAAGTCTCATGAGCTTTTCTTTTAATTTCAAAAATAAAAAAGGACCTTATGTGTGCACTTTGAGTGGGTTAGAAGAATGGGGTTTTTTTATTCAATTAAAAGGGGACATGTTCTTTTAATCAAATAATGAACTTAGGATAGCATAGTCAAACTATAGGTTATAACCAAATTAATTGATTATAAACAATTTGGTCTAGATAAATGATTAATTAAATTAGCCAAAATGCTAAGAAGGGGGCTAATAGTCTAGATGACCATTTTTGGGTGATTACATTTGCCCCTCTTTGACTAATGTGTGATCGATCTGAGAACACATTATGTCAAAAAAAATAGAAGCCAAGCAGTAGTAGACATAGGTATCTGGTCTCGAAGAATGAAATGCAGAAAGAGATAGCAAATCCTGATAGTGATAGTATTGAACACTAGGAGAAGATGATGTCAAAATCCAAGAAGAATACTAACACCTAGCAAAGTAAATAGATCAAAAGCAAGTAAAATGATCATTCACATGCTCCTAAGAAATAGACAACTGTAGCAAGTGATGATGGAGTATTTCTGCCCCACGGGATCAAAATTGAAATGAGGTAAGGGGAATGCAAAAATGAGAAAAATATGAATAAATTGAGATATAGGAATGTCCAAGATGATAGATAAGTGATTAGAACCAAAGAGTGACTATGACAAAGTGAGAGAATGCCCCAGTTTGACTAGAGTTGACCGTGAAAGATAAAGTACAAAAATTAGGTCAAATTGAGTAGAAAAGTGATTAGACATGAAAAGGTGAATAGAAGGAGATATGAAGCATAGAAATGATGAAGACATGAAGAAATAAAAATGCCCCAACGATGATTTGGAGATTAGGTCTTAGAAAGTTAGCTAACTGCTTAGAAGATGGTAAAATTTTAAAATGCAATTTTGACCATCAAGATGAACTCAGATTTTGATTTCAATCTCGAAAATGGATCCAAGACATCGAAATTAGCCAATGGTGCAGTTTTTTCCCAATTTTGAGAGGTTTAAAAATTAGGTCAAAAGAGGGTCGAAAGCTATAAAAGGGGCCCAAGTGCCATTTTCAAATTCATTTTGTCTTTTGTGATTTGGTGAGAGTTTTTGAGTGGTCTAGAGAGCATCATGGCATTGGCGAACATTCCTCTTCACCAACACTGTTTCAAGCACAGCTAGTTGCACAACTAGCCAGAGCAGTACGGGGCACTGGTAACCTCTTTTTGTCATGTTTTTGAGCTTTTCATGTATTTTTTTACATGTACAAAGGGTTTTGTGCGACATTTTTTTTGAAAAAGTATTGCCCTCATATTATGCAAATTGTCACTTGGGACATACCCATATGTCGCTCGGGCCAGTGCGAAATGTTGCACGACAAAATTGTATCACACGCACTTAGAAAAGTGTCGCATGACAATCTTCCAAAAAATTGTATCGCCTGCAGTTTAAAGAAGTATCACGTAGCTTTGTTTTGGCATGTTTTTGTGAATTTTTTGCATTATGATCATGTTTTTGATATGTTTATTGACGTTTGCATATTTTGTGTTGATTGGAGGTATTTCTAGCATTACATATCAGAGCCCCCAAAGTGGTGGGGCTGTGTGTTGTAGGTTTTTTTAGCGATGATGAGTAGGCTGCCATATCTGCTATGGGTTTGTGATGGGTCATACGGATGCCCCATATATGGGAAAACCATGGATTGCTGACTACGCTAGCTGAGCGGTGGCACAATGAGCATAACACTTTTCATTTATTGACTGGAGAGGCCTTGATTACCTTAGAGGATGTGTATTGCATTCTTCGAGTGTCATGCCATAGTGAGCCGGTAAGTTGCTTGATTAATAGTTCTTGGTCATGTGTTAGCAATTTTGATGTTTTGATGTTGAGTATACTGATGCCAAGCTGTGGTGATGTCACAAGTGTATTATGATTAGACCTCGATAGAGTGACGAGCGTGGATGCAATAGTTGTTTCAGGATGTGACCATCCTAGATCATCATTTGGGCTTGGAGAGATTGATTGCCAAGTACAGAGATGATTTCCCTTTGTTGATCTTGTTATGTTCATTGGTAGCCGAGGCCCTGGTGACAGACCGAGGCCAGAAGGGCTTCCCACTAGGATGGGGTCGATTGATGTTTGATCTAGTGTCACGGCCACGCAGGATGGCATGGGGGCCAACAATACTGGCAGAGATGTATCACGAGCTTCACGAGATAGTGTACCATGGAGGTGGCTCATGGGCATGCGATGCAATGCTAGTGCAAATCTGGACGTGGGAGCACATTGTTGTGATCCGACCACACGTGCAACCACAAGAGCAGAGCCAACCCTACATTTTTGCATATAGAGGTTTTATCCCATAGAGACATAGTGGGGATGTGAACTACTATTAATGTGCATTTGATGAGATGATGACATTCACATGGCGGCCATACCAGGAGCGCTATAGATGGTTTGATTCATGGGAGTTGGATTATATGAGGTATAGCAAGCCATTGGTGGGTCAGAGTACAGATATACTAGAGCAATTCGTGATCAGTCGAGTATGGCAACAGTTTGCGGAGTGATAGGGGATATCAGTGGAGACGTCCACCTATGCTCTGATACACTCAGATGAGGCCCTAGGATGGTTACCGATGCTGGACTACCAGAAAATAGTACGAGAGAAAACAACTCTAGTAGCAATTCCTTGGGATTATCGCCTAGATTTGGCAGGTGCAGGGGTGGATCTTGGATATTTATATGAGATGCAAAGACACCCATTCCTGTGGTTTACTGAGCCTGATGCACTACTTGAAGGAGGGGGACATGGAGGTAGTGGAGGCAAAGGTGGAGGCGAAGGAAGAGGCAGAGGTAGGGGTGTGAGACAAATGGAGGTTGGAGAGGGATCTTGACAGGGAGGAAGAGGACACAGGTACAGGCGACGAGGCAGATGGAGGAGACGGAGGAGGAGGAGGTGCCACTGAGGCAGTGATGGGCTGGGACAGAAGAGGTAGAGCAGTCGGTGAGGGAGGGTGATGATGAGCGGGATGCCAGGATCTGCACATTGGAGTCAGAGTTATAGGAAGTGTGGGTGATTGTTGCAGTGCATGATCAGCAGCTCATGGATGAGCGAGTGCGAGGAGATGAGCTTTGCAAGGAGGGGGATGTTGCATGACACAAGGAAGCTCATCATGGTGCTCAAGTCGTATACCATTATGCCGCGTATAGAGGGATGGTATTGCCAGGGTAGGGGTTACTTGATTATTTTGAGTAGGCAGGGAGATCAGAGGGTGCAGTACCTCCATCGGATAGGAGACAAGCTCCACCACTAGGGCCACCACCTCCACTTGCTATAGAGGGTGGCAGTCAGTCATAGGCTAATCATGATAGTTTTGACAGTTTTTATTGTACATCATGTATTTTTGAGACAGATATCCATATTTTGGATCTCATTCTTTTGTATATGTACTGTGACATTTTGAGATATATATATATATATATATATATATATATATATATATATATGAGATACTAGATTTGATTGACATCTTGTGTACTTGTCTCAAATGGATTTTTTATCATTTTGGTTTCCATGTGATGTTTCAGATTTTGTTTTTAGCTCAAGTATGTGTTTATGCTTATGTGTCTCTTTTATGTATGATGTTGTTAGCTCTCAGGTATAGATTTTATGTTTATGAAAACTTGTGACACTTGAATAGATTGAATGTGATGTTTAGATTAACCCCTTGTGATGTAGGACAATGAGATAGATATGAAATGGAAGATCGAGAAGGTGAAAGACATGACAAAGAAAGCAAAGAAGATCACAAAAGCAGTTAGCTGACAAGTCCGCTCAAAAAAAGATGAATAGAGACTTCTCCCCATATGCAAAAAATGCAAGACTAAACTAAAAAATCAACCTAAAATGCAAGCTAATATGCAGAGCAGTTTACCAACAAGGGACACATAACATTTAGGCTCTTATTTCATCATTAAGCATTTATTTGGGACATCATGAGATCATACATCCATTACTAGTATAACTTATGAGGATATGAGTATGATCAATATCAGATAGGTATGTGGGAATCTAATCTAAGCATCAAAGACATAGAAGTCAAGATGACTATACCATTAGATTCCCTAGGTCTGATATAGCAAGGTTACACCTGTATCAAGGCCTAAATGCCAGGATAACCCCCAAGTGTGGTCTTGTAAAAAATAGTCAAGGATGATACTTTCATAAGTCCAAGTGTCAAATAAGATCAATATGAAATGCTGGAAAACACTATAGACAAATGAAGTATAGCCACAAGTAGAAATCAAGAAAACATGCCCCATGCCCCCAGTCTTCTAGTCAATGACATCCTCAAGAGACTATTAGGGAGGGAACACATAGTAAAGAAATCGTCATAGACAACACACAAAGAAGATAAAGTCCATGATAGCTCAATTGTTTAAGTGTTTAAGTGTGTGTAAGTCACTTGACCATTTCTTTAAATCTTGATCCTAGTAGTGAGAAATATTGCAACATCGAAGACTGTAGGTAAACTATTTGAAAAGTGTTGAGAAACACTTGATGTCAAGTTGGGGGGGTAGTGTTGAGAAACACTATTTTGTTTGAGTTGCCAAAGAAACCCTAGTACACAAGAAGACCTCAAAATAGGCTAAGCAGTTGTGCCCCCAAGACGAGGACGAGAAACAATTCCAAGCTAGGAACTAGGTTAGTGAAGTGAATGAGACTGATAGACATAGGTGCAAGGGTCTCAAGCAATGCCTATTTCCAGGTTTTCACCACTTGGAAAAAAAAAATTTAATTTTTTTTATTTTTTTGTGATGCATCAAAGTGCCTATTGCTAGGTTTTCACTAAGATTATCATTTTTTTAGGACATTTTTTTATTTTTAGGATTTTTTTCAGGATCATAAATATGTACAAGATAGTTGAGCAGTAAACCTTCTAAGCATAGAACTTCTTTAAGTGTAGGATGTTGATAGGTTCTGCAAGCTCTTCCCCTTCAGGAGTAGACAACTGATAAGCACCAAATCCAAATGTTGTTGTGATAATGTATGGCCCTAACCAATTAGGTTCAAATTTTTCCTTCTGCTCTCTATGCTACTGATTCTTTGGATTTTCTCTAAGCACAAGGTCACCAACTTGAAATTCATGTGGATGGACCTTTTTGTTATACTGAGTAGACATGCGCTTCTGATAAGCTCTCATGTGATCAAAAGTTGCTTTATGGTGCTCATCAAGGGTCTCTAATTCCTATATTCACATAGCTCTATGATCTTCATTAGTTATAAACCCATGCAAAGAGACTCGTAAGGAAGGGATCTCTACTTATAATGGGAGGACAACCTCAAAACCATAGACCAAAGAAAAGGGAGTGGCCCTTGTAGGAGTACAAATAGTAGTTCTGTAGGCCCAAAGTGTTGGATTGATCTATAGGTGCCAATCTCTCCCAAACTTATGAACTGTGCGATGCAGAATTTTCAGAAATGTTTTATTGGAAGCCTCTGCTTGACCATTCCCTTGAGGGTAATAAATAGAGGACCAGTGTTGTTTGATCTTAAACTTCTTACATAGTTGTCTTAGGTTCTTATTTTTGAACTGTCCTCCATTACCAGTGACAATAGAAGAAGGGATACCATATCGACAAATGATGTGTTTTAGTATGAATAGAGTAACATGTTTGTCTGTAGCAACAGATAATGGCACAACTTCAACCCATTTACTGAAATACTCAGTTGCAGTAATAATGAACTCGTGGCCACTAGAGGAGCTTGGGTGAATTTTACCCACCAAGTCAAAGGCTCATTGTTGAAATGGCCAATATGTCATAGAAGGGATCAACTCACATCCTGAAGCATGTATAAAGTTGCCATGGAGTTGACATTTTTGACAGGACTTGGCATAATAGACAACATCAATTTGCATTGTTGGCCAGTAATAACTTGCCCTAAGCAGCTTCTGAGAAAGTGTAAGGCCATTAGAATGTGCCCCAAAAATGCCATCATGGACTTCGGTGAGTGCCTTTTCATACTCTTCTAGCTCTAAACACCTAAGCAAAGTACCATCTAGACCCCTTCTATACAAATCACCAGAGACCAAAATGTAATGTGAGGCATTACGAAGGAATTGGCATTTTTGGTTGTGTGTGAGGTTCTTAGGAATGATTTGATCATGCAGGTAGAAAAAGATGTCAGCATAGTGGGAAGAATCATGACCTGCAACATTACAGATCACTTGGTTGTCGGGGGATTCATAGGCAGGATAGCACAGTTCTTCCACCAAGAACTCAAATCGAGATTCATGTTCTTGTAGTTGGAGAATAGAGGCTAGAGTAGCCATAGCATCTGCAACTTTGTTTTCTGCCCTAGGAATTTGCTGGAATGTCACAAAAGTGAAGTATTTCCTTAGAGTGTCTATCAATCTTTTATAAGGTATCAACTTGTCATCCTTTTTTGATAGTCATTATTCACCTGATTAATAACAAGTTGAGAATCCTCGTAGATATGCAACTCAGTTATCCTCCATTCAAGAACCATCTTGATCCCATTTGTTAAAGCCTCATATTCAGCCATATTGTTTGTACAAGGGAACACGAGTTTGTAAGATTTAGGAATTGTATACCCATGAGGAGAAACAAACAATATACTAGCTCCAGCTCCATTTTGTGTGTGGGAACCATCAAAAAACATTTTCCAAGTCCTTTCAGTGATGTACATTATTGAAGCATCTGGAAATTTAGCTTGTATGGGTGTTGTATCTTCTAAAGGGAAATCAACAAGTTGATAAGCTATAGCTTGTCCTTTGATGGCTTTATGTTCGACATACTAAATGTCAAATTCTGAAAGAATCATCATCCACTTAGATAGATGACCAGTAAGCGCAGCTTTGCTCAATAGATATTTCAAAGGATCTATTTTAGTGACTAGGTGGACTGTATGCACCAACATGTAATGTCGAAGCTTTTGAGAGGCAAAGACCACCACAAGACAAGCTTTCTCAATGCTGGTATAATTCATTTCATAGGAAATCAAAGTTTGACTAATATAATAAATGGCATGTTCTTTACCAATCTCATCACTTTGGGCTAATAGTGCTCCTAAAGAAGAAGCTATAGCTGAGATGTACAAAATCAAAGGTTTGCATTGAATAGGTGGCATCAAGACTGGAGGTTTTGCCAAGTACCCTTTGATCTGATCTAGACTTTGTTGACACTCATCATTCCAGATTTGAGTAGACCGTTTGTGCAAATTCTTATTGAAAGGTTGAGCTTTATTAGCCAATTGAGAAATAAACCTTCTTATGGATTGTAGATGCCCTTGTAGGCTTCTAAGTTGACTAATATTCTTTGGAGGAGGCATATCTATGATAGCTTGGACCTTTTGAGTATCAACCTCAATGCCTTATGCTGAGATAATGTAACCTAGCAACTTTCTTGAAGTGACACGAAAGGCACACTTTTTTGGATTTGGCCTAAGTTGAAATTGTTCCATACGGTCCAATATCAAACTAAGGTCTTGAAGGTGTGTGTCTCTTGTTCTAGATTTTACCAGTGTGTCATCAACATAGTCTTCCATATTCTTATGCATCATGTCATGGAAGATGGTGGTCATTGCTCTTTGGTAGGTAGCACCAGCATTCTTAAGCCCAAAAGGCATAACATTCCAACAAAAGGTACCTCATGCATATGTGACGCCCATTTTCTCTTGATCAGCTGGAGCTATCTTAATTTGGTTATACCCAGAAAAAACATCCATAATGGAGTATATTTCATATCCCATAGTCATGTCTACAATCATATCAATATTTGGTAGCGGGAAATCATCTTTAGGGCATGCCTTGTTAAGATCTCTGAAGTTAGTACAAACTCAAATGGTTTTGTCATTTTTGGAGATAGGTACAATGTTGGAAATCCAGTTCGCATAGTCAATGCTCTAATAAAGTTTGCACTCAAAAGTTTCTCCAACTTTTCTTTTACCAACAAAGCTACATGAGGATGCATTTTCCTCAATTTTTGTTTAATAGGCTTGATATCAGGAGAAATAGATAAATGATACATGATGAGATCTATGTCAAGCCCAGGCATGTCTAAGTATGTCCATGCAAAATTGATCTTTTTATCCTAGAAAAATTGGGTAAACTGCTCCTTTTCTTTGGCTGACAATGATTGAGCTACATGGATAATTTTAGGAGATTCCTCCTTTCCCAAGTTGATTGACTATGTAGGCTCAATAAGAACTGATGATTTGTCTTGAAAATAGCTTGGTAGACTACCAAGTACCTCATCTACGAGTGCCTCAAAGAGGTTTTCACCGTTAGATACATCTTTATTTTTACTTTTTTTAGGTTCAGACACTGCCACAATGTGGTTTTCGCTATCTGACCATTTATTTTTTCCTTTGATTTTATGACTAAGGTACTTGATATCTGATTTTGTCATGTGAATCATGGGTTCATTGGTGGAAGAAGTGATAGGTTCAATGGCATTTAGATAGCAAGCGATCTCATAGTCATTGCGGAAAGACAATATTTCTGGTGCTTGGTATTGACTAGACCAATCTATGAGATTGGGATGGATTAATGAAAGAAAGGGAGAAGCTTCGAGGTGATTGACATTAAAAGATTCATCTTTGGTGACATGTAAAGGTGAACCTATATTGAATGTTGCAAAGGTATCTAAATCAGGAATAACCCTAGAGGAACTAGTGTGATCCATTAAAGCATATTGTGGGCCAAACTCATCTAACCCTACACTAGACTTGTCGACTACATTTGGTTGAGTTACATAGGTATGAATATCATCCACTCCTAGTTCACAAGAAGCATCCGATAAACTTTCCCATTCATATTCTTGAGAGTCTATACTTTGATCCCTAGTAATTAGACGAGCAAAATTTTGTTGAACCCACCCTCTATTCACGTCCTCATGATCATATTCATCTTGTTCTATTTTTTGAGAGGTGGAAGCTTCAACATCATCAGTAGTATTTGGAGTATGCTTCCCACAAAGAAGAGAAGTTGTAGGCACAAAGTCTTCATCTTGCAAAGTAGTAGTGAAAAAGGGAGGATCATCATCTTCTGAGTCACTAGATATGGGCACATTTTGAGTAGACATTGGCATATCATCTTTTAGCCCAAATCCTAAGCCAACAGTGTCTCGAGCATCATGACCTTGGGTGTGACTTAAAGGTTCAGCTAGAGCATTTTTGTTACCAGTTAGAAACCCATGACCTTGATATCCCATATTTGCAAACATTTTATACCCTTTTCCATATCATTTGGGGGAAATGGGAGTGGTAACTATAACATCCTTTTCATCATCCTCTCCTCTATATATCCAGTATTTAATGGCTTGTTCTTCTTTTTCCGCTTCCAAAGGAACTAAGAACTAGACAAAGGTGCCAAAAAGTGTCATGGCAGATGCAGAAGGTTTCTTTTTGGTGGACGGTTTACCATAAGACTGAGGGGAAAGTGGTAAAGCAATAATAGATTCTAGAGTGTATTCTCCCATGACAAGACTCATCATTTTCATTTTTCGTTCACATTCTGCGAGAAATGGTGTTGGCTTATGAGAAGAATGATTATTGGGCACTAGTGTTTTAGCAGTAGATAATGCATTGATGGGCATTGAGTTATCACTGGGGACAACTACTTCAGTGCCATTGAAAGGAAACTTGATGCACTGATGATATGTGGAAGGCACTACTTACATATCATGAATCCATGGTCATCCCAATAGCAAATTATATGCAAGTGGTATATCTAGAACTTGAAAAACAACATCCCTTTCCACTGGACCAACTCGAATTGGTAGCACAATTAGACCCTTAGAAGGTCTTTCAACTTCGTCATAAGCTTTTATGGTGATTTTGCGTCTAGGGTCAATAGAAAATTCTGACATGCCCAACTGTTGAATGACATTAAAGGAGATAATATTTAACCCTGCACCATTATCTATCAAGACTCGATGAATGCGAGTACAAATGATTTGGAGTTCGATATAGGGAGCAAGGTTGTGGGGATGACTAGGAGCTCAATTATCTTCTTTAGAAAAGGTGAGGTGGTAAGGTGAAGAGATATGATTCACCATAGCTTGGAATCGTTCCGCATCAATATCTATGGGAACATTGGTAGAGTGTAAAGCTTTTTCAAGGATATCTTTGAGCAAGGGGGATAACTCTAACAACTCAAAAATGGAGATTTGTGCTTGGGTATGCTATAATTGACTAACAAGGTCATAGTTTGAGATCTTGGAAGTGGTTGGTTTCTTAGAAGATGAGGCATTCTTGGAGTCTTGGGAAACTTTTAGGACAACCTTAGATTGCCCCCTAGTGACAGCATTAAGTGGTTCACTTTGTGATGAAAAATAATCAGTCACCCGAAGCACCACCTTAGATCAAGAGTCATTATGGTTTTGAGGAACATCACACATTCTTAAGACAACTCTAGGTCATTCTTCTACATATTGGTTGTCATCATTAGAATTTGCCATGCATATATACTCAACAGGCTCAAGCATACCTATGACATTGTCTGTGTCAGCATAAGCATAGTTGATCTTAGCATCATGATTCTTTTTAGTAGCTTTAGAGGTTTCACCCTTCTAATATTCTGGTAAGGGTTGCTTAAAAGCTTTGTGATCAACATTCTTGGCAAGACCATCTGTGACAACTTTGCCTTCCTCAATAAGATCTTGAATCACATCTTTGAGCTTGAAACAATTTTTAGTATTGTGATCCTTGCTTCTATGATAACTACAAACATGATTTTCCCTCTACCACTGGGGTTTGACGAGTGGGTCATAGGGTCGGGAATTGTCTAGCAAAGTAATCAAGTTGTTTGCAATTAAAGTTTCCAAGACCATTTCATATGACTTAACCATGGGTGTATAAACACGTCGTTTCCTTGTAAACTTAGAGCTTTTGTTAGATGTTTGTGGTCTCACATTTTCTTGTTGTTTCGTAGTGTAGATAGCAGTGGAAAGGTTAAACGTAGGTTCCTTAGTCTTAGGAGTATCCACCACTACATCATTGACAACATACTTGTTTTTATTCCAAGGGTTTACCTTTGTCTTTATTGTTTCCATTGCTGTTCTTATCTTTATTGATGACAATATCACCCTTTTTGATAGCAACATCTTCAATATGATATGCACTCTCAACCATGGCATTAAAGGATGTGAAGAGTTGTTTCCTTAGATCAAAGTACAATTCTAGTATGAGGGTATAGACAAAGATATCAATTTTTTTAGCCTCAAGAACGTGTCGGGGATATCGAGAGTATAATGCCCTCCATTGTTGAAGATATGTTGCAAAAGGCTCTCCCAATTTTTGCTTGATGTTGCATAAATCTAGCACTGTTACAGGATTTTGAATATTGTAAGAGAATTGTTGGATGAATCGTTGTGCAAGCTCATCAAATGTCTTAATGGGAGGATTCAATTTGGTGAACCATTCCATAGCTTGTCCTCTTAGGCTCCTAGGAAATAATCTCATAAAAAAGGTGTCTTCATGCATAAAGTCCATGCTGAGAGCATAAAAATGTCTCACATGATTGTGAGGATCACCATTTCCATCCTATTTGTCATACTTAGGAACCTCTATATCCTTAGGAAATGGTAGCATGTAAAGACTCCTATCAAATGGAAGAGCACATATTGAGTCAAGAAATGAAGTTTTAGGTGGTTCTCTTGAGGCTTGTAGTTGTGTAAATTGTTCCCTTAGCTCTTTATTTCTTCCCCTAATATCTCTACTTCAGTGGGTTCTCGGTTAGGAATGATGCATTCTACATTGAAATCTTGAGGAAGTTTCCACCCTCTTGCTACCATGTAATGAAAATATTGATCTCTATTTTCTTCTAAAGCTCTAAGCATCAGTTTTTGAGCAAAATCGTCTTGTTGGAACTTTATGACATTTTCGCTTGTTACTTCTTCATCACTGTTATAATGGAAAGGGCATGCCCCTGTGGTCACTCTAGGAGTTTTTGGAGGTGTGTAGTTGCCATCATTTCCATCAAAAGGATTTCGGGAGCAAGTCCCTTTGTTCCCTTCATGACAAGTATAGGTATTGGTTTCAGCTTGTTCATGTTCTTTCTCCCTAGCATACATGGCTTCAAAAATCCTTTGGTTTTCACGTGCTTGTTCCTCTAGACAATGATGGACTTCATCAGGGTGCACCATGGTGACCAAACCATTCTCAACCTTAGGTGTCTCACAAGGTGTGCCAAATGGGTTTTCAAAACTGTAAAGTGGATTATGCCTAACGTTAATTGTTTTTCTTTCAATTGGCTTAGGGTCTTCCACACAAGCCTATTCGTGAGGATGTCTAGGTGGGGTTTCTAATTGCTTGAAAATAAAAGGGGTATGGTTCCCACTCCCAACTTGAAATCTAGTTGTAACCGGCATGTAAAGACTTGTCTTTGTTTAATGGGACAAGAAGAGTAAGTCATATTTGAAGCTTTTACAATCAAGATTAGTCACTTGTCAAAGTATGAGAGATGGCTTGTCAAGCAATGCTCAAGAACTTACAACACTGGTGACTCGAGCCGAACAAGCAAGCAAGAAGCTCAATAGCAAGTAGCTAAAAGGGACAATAATCAAATTTTGACAAGTGATTTATTAGTGACGTCTCAAGACTTACATCTAATGAACTAGACCCATTTTTTCAACCTTGGACAGTTTCCTAACATATAGATATGTAACTAGAATTCAAGGGAACAAGAATGACACACTCTAAACTAGAAAGACCAGAATGCAAATGTTGATTTGGCAAGAAATAACCTCAGGCAATACTCTATTAGTTACTAGGTGACAATGAAATAGCATAAAATGTCATACGACACTTTTCGCAACAAGAGTGCGATACTTTTCTGTCAGGTGACAATTTCAACAAAGACATGTGATATACTTAAGGACCAAGGGTGATGTAACTCAAAAAGGAAGGCGATACAATTTTGGGAAAATTCTATTGTGCGATATTTCTTCAAAGACCAGGTGATAAAGTGACAGTTTGTGCAGAATAGACCAGTTTTGACCCAAAATTTTGCATTTCAGGTTCAACAATCAAATGATTTTTCGAATAAGACAGTATAGGTTTCCAGTTCGTGTTAGTTATTAGCCCAGTTTGCAAACAGTAAGCGATTTAACATGTCTTCAAACAATTGAACAAGGGTAAAAACAACCTTGCCAACACACACTTGTGATATGATAACAACATCCCTACTAATATTACCCCAATTGTTTGATGTGCAAGAACATTAACATTGGTCAATACATTTGAAAACAGTAGCCAAGCAATCTACCTTAAGGTCATGGTTCATTACTCAACAACTTAGCCCACGCTTGATGCCCCTTTGCCTCACACCAAGTGGTTACCCACAAGAGATATTGGCTTTGTCATAGAAGTGCCATAAGCACAACTAAGGGAACACATATGGTGAGTGTAAATCTTGGGGTGATCCAAGTAGTCCACTAGGATCAATCCTTGCACCAATAAGTTGAGCGAAAAAATAAGGTGGATACTAACTTAGGGTGTCTAGATAGGGTTTCCGTTCATAGTGCTCCTCTTGCTCCCAATTACAAGACACCTCACCTTGCGATGAGTAATCGATCTCACGATCACAAGAGTACCTTAATCATTCTTGCCTAGTGATCTACCTATGGTCGAAATCCCATAAGCGATCACACTAGGCAAAGACAAATACTATGTCTACCAAGGTTTTGTGTCCTTGATAGCCTTGAGTTTATAGTGGGTTGGAAGAGCTGGGTAATTTTCTTGTCCCCACTTGGCTCATTCCTCTTAAGTTATTCGAGAGCAAGCCTGCTAAAGGATCCTAACAAAACATTGAGCGCATCAACTCTTGGAGGTCAAGATTTCTGATTCACCTCAAGGGTGAAGAGCATACTCTCCTATTCCAATCATGTCACCCAAACACACCAAGAAGAGTAAATTACCTACTTGCTTTTGAAATCCAAAGGTGGGTCAAAATTTCTGATTCACCACAAGGGTGAAGAGCATACTCTCCTATCACCAAGGGACCCCAATTACAAGTTTTAATGTGCCTACAAAAAATGAACTAGTATATGCCGCACATGAAATAAAAGAACGAACAAGTTTTGGTTTTTATGCGTCAAGCAGCCCTGCAAACAATTGTTAGTAGCCCTTTTGCATTTGGAGCTTTGACATGCGTTCTTTTTAGGCAATGTTTCAAAATTTCAAATATAGAAACCTACAACCAAAACCATTAGTGCCAAGGGTTAGCTTCCCAAAAAAAAAAATTTGCAAATAGACTTCTGCAGAACCGTTTTAGAGACCTGCTAAAACCAACAATCAACAAACACAATCAAAACTGACCAAAACACCTCAAACAACAAACAAATGTGTCAGGTGATAGTTCTCATTGGAAATCTATCAGATGATACTTCACAGTATACCCGTGCGATAGAACTTCTCTGTGCGATAGTTTCCCTTAAGCTAGGCAACCGAACTTTATAATAGAGGCGATATAGTTCAGTATACCAGTATGACACTATTTTCACAAAATGTATTGCACAACTATATTGTGAACTGTCGTACGATAGTGAAAAAATGTCACCTAGAGCTACAATTGTAAAAAAACGGAAAATATGAAACAAAAAGTAAAATGGTGATGAAAATAACAAAAACTTAGGGCGAAACCAATGTTCTACCCCACAGTGGGTGCCAAAAATGTACACCAAAAATAGTGCACTTCTCTAAGCCCTTTTGTCCAAGGTTTTCCATGGATTGGAAAACTTGAATATCGGCTTAGAGCTCCCTAATCATGGAGTGCAAAAGCATACAATGAGCACAAAATGGCTCTCAACTAAGCCTTAGAGATGCAACCCTTTCTAGTAAACCATGAAATGGGAGATTCTTTGAGCAAGAGCAAGAATGCAAATGTCAAAGAACCTTGAATATATGCAATGCAAAATGCAACTATGCTAGAAATGGAATGCACAATGTAACTAAGCTACACAAATGATAGTATTACAACCATCCTAGTTAAACTATGTGTCCTAAGCTACTTGCAAAAAGAAAGGAACTACACTATATGCAAGCTAAGCTGAGATGCTATGCAAAGTAAAATGTCATGGATGCAAAGGATGAATGCAAGAAAATGTTGCTCTCCACAAGAAGCTCTTAAGTACTCCAATGAAAATCCTGTAGCATAACAATACTCAAGAGTGTAGATCCTTTGAGGGAGAAGCTCTCTTGCCTTTAAAGTCGTACATATGATAGAGATCAAGGTTGAAAGAGTGGATGATCAATGGTTGAATTCAAAAGTGGAAGGGATCTGTGTGCACACACAAGTCAACCAATAGAAAATGAGTTGACTTGTCATATAAGACAAAAGTCCCATGAGATTTTCTTTTAATTTCAAAAATAGAAAAGGACTTTATGTGTGCACTTTAAGTGGGTTAGAAGAATGGGGTCTTTTTATTCAATTAAAAGGGGACATGTTCTTTTAATCAAATAATGAACTTAGGATAGCATAGTCAAACTATAGGTTATAACCAAATTAATTGATTATTAACAATTTGGTCTAGGTAAATGATTAATTAAATCAGCCAAAATGCTGAGAAGGGGGCTAATAGTCTAGATGACCATTTTTGGGTGATTACAATAAGTAGGAGATATTTTTCACAAGAAGTCAAATTGTGATAAAAAATTTACTCCACCAAAATATAAAAGTTCATTATTAATATTTGATGATAAGTAGGAGATATTTTCCACAATAAGTCAAATTGTGATATTGTTGTCAGGATTTAACTGTATAGTTTTTTATTTAAACACATTGACCATTTTTTATGAGTAGTGGTTTGCAAAAACTCATCTCTCATGACAATGAATAGAATGTTAGAGTAATTATTTGTTCTAACTTATTAATTAAATCACTTTGATTTAATTAATTAAGTTGTCTATAACTCTAGTTTGCTTAAGCTATCTTGTAGGTGCATATAATTAATATTTTATTAATTATATTGTGCAACCCTATCTTTTTTAGGCTTTAGTTTCCCTTTTCGGGTTTCGTGATTTCTTTATAAGGATTCACCTCTTTGTATTTTATTCATTCACTTATTGGATTATATGAGATATTGCTCTTTGCATGTCCATAAGATGGATCTAGTTTTTTGGCCTCAATGATTTTTCCTTGCCTCTATTCTTTGCGTCATCCATGTGACAGGTTTATGCATGTAGGTGTTCTTGGGAGATTAGTTTTTCACCTAATCTAACATGGTATCAAAGCAAGCTTGCTACTCGCTGTTCATGGTTTGTTGAAGCATTTCAGAAGCTGCTTTTTTCAAGGGTTTCGAAAGTTTTTTATGTGGATTTAGGGGGGACCTTTTTTTTTGGTCACTTTGGGCTCAAACGGACATCACCGTTGTGCTCAGAGCACCCAAAAATCCTAGAATCCATATAAAATTTGTCCATTTTGGACACCGTTGGTCTAGGAGGCAAAAAAAAATTGTCGTACAGGGATGTACGACCTCCTGCACGCGGATCGAGGATGAAAAATTATTAAAAAAATTGCAAAAAAACAAAACAATTGCAGCAGTTTTAGCCGCGGCAATTAATTAACCACAGTGGAGCTGCTAGCGGTCACCGTTGACGGCCACCGCTAGCGGTTACTGCTGGCGGTTCACCAGTGGCCCGCAGCGGCTCCGCCGGCAGCTCCGCCTTGCAGTGGCCCTCCACCCTCCCGCCGCCCGACCGCCGCTTCGCCGGCATTGGAGATTTTTATAATGTTTTTTTGTTTTTTACTTTTTTTTTATTAAAAAAAAAAAAAATTTCATGCATTTTCAGAGGCCCTAGAGGTTTTTTCTCCGTAACTTGAACATACAGATGTATTTTTTCGATCCGAAAAATGCATCGGAAAGCTGGTTATGAGATGGAGATGCTGGTATAGTTGTTTTTGGGTTTTGATGTAGTTTGGTTGCCTATTTTGGCAGTCAAAGCCGAATGTTCTGTTTTGCACTCCGGGAGGCGTATCTTGAGCTTCCGATCTCCGATTTTGGACTTCTTTATATCGCTGGAAAGCTCTTTCTGTGCTCTTTCCAGTGATGCTAGTTTTTGTTCCAGATTCTATTCCAGGCACATCCTATTCAGTCTTTTTCATTTTAGCATTCTGGTGGATATTCTGTTTGTTTCAGGTCCGGAGATCGATTTTGTTGCTTCAGTTGCTTCGTTTTGGGCTCTACCTTCTGTTGTTTCAGCCTTATGTTTTTTCTGATCATTTTTTATATTCATTGTAAGCATCTTTATGCAACACACTGAGATAAAGTGCCACTCTTGCGTTTCGGGATCCTTTTCATCATTATGATTCGTTGTACTTGCACTATTTTATAAAGTGCCATGGGGGGGGGATAGTTGTTTGCCGCTTATAAGCCCTCTTTCTCTATTTTTTCATGCAGTGTCGATGACACGTGCCTTTATTGGTGTTTTGTACCTCACTCTCGATGTGTTTGGCTCCTGTGTTGTAGGAGATTTTTGGCCCATCTTTTCAGTTTCCTGTCACCTCACCTGCCTTAAGGGGAGGTTATATTGCTATTCTATGCTTCTTTGGTTGATGGTTCATGCCTTCTATTTCCATGGAGGTTCCTTTGGTTGATAGTTTGTGCCTTCTATTTCCATGGAGGTTCTACAGATCAACATTTTGACAGAGTTTTGCGGTTCTTCATGCTTCAATGATTCTCTTCTGATCTCTTTGTTCCTTCTTCTGGAACATTCTTTGCTATCTCTTTTTGGAGTAGGGTTTTTCCCATGTGATTTTCTCTATTTCTCCACTTTATAGAGATTTTGTTGTGATTGGGTACCTAATCAGGCCTTGTTGTTGGGATCCAATTCTTCTTTCATAGCTGTGCTAGGTTAGCTTCCTCCCAAGCTTCGCTTAAGGGGGGGTGTTAGAGTAATTATTTGTTCTAACTTATTAATTAAATCACTTTGATTTAATTAATTAAGTTGCCTATTACTCTAGTTTGCTTAAGCTATCTTGTAGGTGCATATAATTAATATTTTATTAATTATATTGTGCAACCCTAGCTTTTTTAGGCTTTAGTTTCCCTTTTTGGGTTTTATGATTCCTTTATAAGGATTCACCTCTTTGTATTTTATTCATTCACTTATTGGATTATATGAGATATTGCTCTTTGCATGTCCATAAGATGGATCTGGGTTTTTGGCCTCCATGATTTTTCCTTGCCTCTGTTCTTTTCTTCATCCATGTGACAGGTTTATGCATGCAGGTGTTCTTTGGAGATTAGTTTTTCACCTAATCTAACATGGTATCAGAGCGGTGGCCGTCAGCGGTGATCGTAGCGGTGACCGCTAGCGGCTCTGCTGCGGTTAATTAACCGTCGCAATTGTTATTTTTTTGTGATTTTTTAATAAATTTTTTCCTCGATCCGCGTGCAGGAGGCCGTACGGCCCTGTATGGCAAATTTTTTTTTGCCTCCCAGACCAACGATGTCCAAAATGGACAAATTTTATATGGATTATGGGGTTTTTGGGCACTTTGAGCGCAACGGTGATGTCCGTTTGAGCCCAAAGTGACCAAAAAAATAAGGTCCTCCCTAAATCCACATAGAAAACTTCTGAAACCCTTGAAAAAAGAAGCTTCTGAAATGCTTCAACAAACCATGAACAGCGAGCAACAAGCTTGCTCTGATACCATGTTAGATTAGGTGAAAAAATAATCTCCCAAGAACACCTACATGCATAAACCTGTTACATGGATGAAGCAAAGAAAAATCATGGAGGCCAAAAACCCAGATCCATCTTATGGACATGCAAAGAGCAATATCTCATATAATCCAATAAGTGAATGAATAAAATACAAAGAGGTGAATCCTTATAAAGGAATCACGAAACCTGAAAAAGGAAACTAAAGCCTAAAAAAGCTAGGGTTGCTTAATATAATTAATAAAATATTAATTATATGCACCTACAAGATAGCTTAAGCAAACTAGAGTAATAGGAAACTTAATTAATTAAATCAAAGTGATTTAATTAATAAGTTAGAATAAATAATTACTCTAACATAGAACACTTAGCACTCATAGGAACTAGGTGATGTACATAGAGGTGAAGCACTGGGACTTCACAGGAGGTCACCCATCCTAGTACTACCCCATCTTAAGCTCACTTAATTAACCGTCGCAATTGTTATTTTTTTGTGATTTTTTAATAAATTTTTTCCTCGATCCGCGTGCAGGAGGCCGTACGGCCCTGTATGGCAAAATTTTTTTTGCCTCCCAGACCAACGATGTCCAAAATGGACAAATTTTATATGGATTATGGGGTTTTTGGGCACTTTGAGCGCAACGGTGATGTCTGTTTGAGCCCAAAGTGACCAAAAAAATAAGGTCCTCCCTAAATCCACATAGAAAACTTCTGAAACCCTTGAAAAAAGAAGCTTCTGAAATGCTTCAACAAACCATGAACAGCGAGCAACAAGCTTGCTCTGATACCATGTTAGATTAGGTGAAAAAATAATCTCCCAAGAACACCTACATGCATAAACCTGTTACATGGATGAGGCAAGGAAAAATCATGGAGGCCAAAAACCCAGATCCATCTTATGGACATGCAAAGAGCAATATCTCATATAATCCAATAAGTGAATGAATAAAATACAAAGAGGTGAATCCTTATAAAGGAATCACGAAACCTGAAAAAGGAAACTAAAGCCTAAAAAAGCTAGGGTTGCTTAATATAATTAATAAAATATTAATTATATGCACCTACAAGATAGCTTAAGCAAACTAGAGTAATAGGAAACTTAATTAATTAAATCAAAGTGATTTAATTAATAAGTTAGAATAAATAATTACTCTAACATAGAACACTTAGCACTCATAGGAACTAGGTGATGTACATAGAGGTGAAGCACTGGGACTTCACAGGAGGTCACCCATCCTAGTACTACCCCATCTTAAGCTCACTTAATTATGAAGTTTCCTCCATGGTTAAACCCACCTTGCTTGCAACTCCATTTACAAAACCTTCACCAAGTGTTGCACCTTATGAAGTGTTCATTAGAAAGCCCCTTAAGCTCATCAATTGATAAGTAGGAGAAATTTTGACTTGATGTGGAAAATAACTCTTACTTATCAATTGATGAGCTTAAGGGACTTTCTAATGAATGGTACATAAGACACAACACTTGGTCAAGGTTTTTCAAATGGGTTTGCAAGCAGAGTGGGTTTAACCATGGAGGAAACTTTGTAGTTAAGTGTGCTTGAGCTAGACTAATATTGGGATGGGTGTCCACTTGAGAAGTCTTGGTGCTTCACCTCAATGTGCATCACCTAGTTCCTATGAGTGCTAAGTGTTCTATTCATTGTCATGAGAGATGGGTTTTTATGAATCATTACTCATGAAATATGAGTCAATGAGTTTGACTAAAAAACTACACAATTAAATCCTAATAGCAATAGCACAATTAATACTAGTATTCAATAATTTTAAAACATGAATTTTCTCAATTCTCATTAGTGGGGGCATGCAAAAAAATTTTTTATCCTTGATTAAAATATAAAATTTGTAGCTTGAAGATTTCTAGAAGCTTCCATTCTGAATTAGTTTTGGATAAGAAGAAATTAAAAATTATTTTCCTAGCCTTCTAGAAAAATTATTACTTCTAAAATTCCATTATTTTGGCAATGTCTTCTGGAATTTTCCTAATTGAGATTTTTATTTAGCCCTTAAAAGTGTAGGCAAATGTAAATTAAAATTGCTTGAAAATTTAAAGGAATCACATTTTTTCCATACCCTAGATGCTTTCCCATTCACATGTTACCTCCCTTTTCATTCTGCGATATATGGGATTATGTCGTAGGTGCCATATTGTTACATACACAAAGGAAATAAATGCAAAATATATCTGTATGGATTATGTGGTCATGAAACTTTGGGTATCATTTGGAGATTAGAATTTCTGATGGAAAACTATAAACCTTTTGGATTGCTTTACATATCCATGTAACCTTTATAGGTACCACTGTAATCTCTTCACTTCTTTACTCTAGCAATGACCCTCTTTAAAGATTTTTTCTTTGAATTTTTAATGTGAAAGAGAGAGTTTATAGGATTTTTGTTCATTCTCATGTCATTAACCTCATGGTTAGGGTTATCCATGTGATGTCCCCATCATTATTAAATAAATTATTAAAATAAAATTTTGTATATGTGTTCCTGACAATTAATTAATTTATCTCTTAGGCCCACTTTTTATTTTATTTCTAGTAGTGCCTTGGCCAATCGACTCCTTTTGTAATCCTTTAGGGGTTGTTTGGCTGCAAAAATTGTTGAATGCAACGCAACATTCATCTATGTTGGAATAAGCTCTCTTTTGGTATTCATGCATTCTTAAAATAAGTTCTAGAATGTCATTTAGACATGTTTAGTTGACCTGGAAGAGAAGTCAAAAGATGCATATTCTATGTTTGGTTGCAACAGTTCAAATTGGAATTGGAATAAGTTTTGTTTTAAAATTTTAATAATTATATGTTGTTTTAGTTTGGTAATATATATATTTTTTGATTGGTAATATTTGTTTGTATTGATATTAAAAAAAAGAGTACATTGTAACAATATGGCTTCAAGCCTTTCATTTTAAGCTACCCTTGCCCTTACATATACCATTAGATAAACAAAACAAAAAATAGAGCATTAACACTCTGATAATACTAACACCTGCCCATACATTATCCGATCTTTATAGCAAAAAGAAGCGCCACCACCTCCTCTGTTAGCTACTCCTTAAACCAGTTTGTTGCTTCCTCATGAGTAAAAGTTGGGGTTGCATGATCATCCCTCCACCAATAATCCCTGACCTATCTTGCAACAACTTCCACTACCTTTTCCCTCCTCCGAAAGTAGAGAAGCATCGACCTACATTCCCTTTGTTGTGAACGCTCCTTCCTTTAGCTGATGTTTCTTCACAATATGATGGTGAAGTTGTTGTCTCGGGGCCAAGGTGCTCTTCCTTAGCATGGCCTTCATAAACCCTCACCCCTTCTCCTTCGTCACCCAAATTTTCTCAGCTAGGTATTCCATGATCATTTTTCCATCCCTATTTAGCTTTTGGGATGTGAATGCCATGTGGATTTGAAGACGTCCACACCACAACAGTTGAATGAAGGATTCCCCACCACCAATCAGTCATCAAGGTTCAATGCCCATTTCAATTCCCTCACCCAAAATAACTCACTCTATATTTTTGTCCAATCCTAAGAGCCATTGCCTATTGATGCTTGCAGCCACAACCCATCGAACCTCATCTTCAATCCCCCCACCATCAAAGCAAGCAACACAAACAATGATGTCACATCCAAATTTGACCTTCTCTTCCAGAAATCATCCAAATAGTCTGCCCCAAATAACTGTTGAACTCCTTTTAGAAAGCTCAGGTCATCGATTATAAAAATGTGCTTCAAGTGCCTCATAGATATTCGACCTTCATAGGTATTATGTATTTGTGAATCTGAACCAACAACAAAATTTGCCTCCATTTCTGTCTCAGAGAAAAACAATGACATTTCCCTACCTTTTGCCTGAATTTAACATCCTTGAAACTCTCTAGAACAAGGTACTAAAGCAAACCAAACACTCCTTTGACACATGTGAGGGATTCCTTGGTATCATGAAAATATCTGCTTACCATGGGATGATTAATGTCCTTGTGAGTCAAAATCATAATGCCATTCCTTTCAGACTTCAAATTGAGGTACCATGAGTGAATTATTAAATCTAATGGCCATCAAATTTCCTCTCTTTATTTACTCTCCAAGGTGATGGAAGTCCTAAAAAATTTCATATTAAGGATCCAATGTTGAATTGGCACCTAAATTGGTTAGCTAATCTGCCACTCTATTCGCTTCCATGAAGCAATGTGAAACTTTGAAATCCTTGAAGCCCAGAAGCAACTCCTTTATATACTATATACTTTGGTCTAGATGTCATGCCTCCATCTTTCCTTTCTTAATGCCATTAATAATGATTTTAGAGTCTCCTTCCAAATGTATACGTTGACATCCAATTTTAACTCCTAACCCCAAAGCTTCCTTGGTAGCAAAAGATTTTGCAATGTTATTTGTACCATCCGGAAATCATTTGGCTATAAACACAATTATGTTGCCTTTCTGATCTCTTGCCACACATCCACACTCTGATACACTTGGGTTACCTCTTGCCGCCCTGTCAAAATTATTTTTTATCCATCCCTCCTCTAGAGGTATCCATAACGCCTTTTCCCTTTTCAAAATTGGATTAACCCCAATACACCCATGACTATAATATCATATATTACTTATAATCTAAATATATATTATTTTATAATATAACGATAAAATAAAATTTATTTTTAAATCTTTTTAAATCTTAAGATATTGATGCTCTAAGACTTTAAATATTTCAATATGGATTAGAAATTCTATTTAATTGATAAATTACTATCTTTTAATATATTTTATTATTTTAAAAATAGAATAATTAAATCATAATTTATTTTTTATTAGCATATACATGTTTCTATATATTTTAAAAATATTTATATTACGTTACAATCTATTTAATCAGAATGTTTAACTTCTAATGTTAGTTGATATTTTTGCATGTATAATAATATGCTTTAAAAAAATTAATTAATTGATTAGCTTTAAAAACTATAAGAAGGTGGTTCTTAAAAAGAATTTGTATTCTATGATTTGAAATTATATTACTATCCCCATTCATATTTATATTTTTGTGCAACTAAAAAGATTCGTTTTATCGCACCAAATTTTTATGAAAGTAAAAAGAATAACAACACATCAATAACTAACATACATACAGTTTTTATAATTTATATTATAAAATTTTAGAGGTATCATAAGTTTAGAGGTTACAATTAGTATTATTGTTAGGGCTAGGGTGTGTTACCATTCTTTTCATCTTATAAATTTTGAATATTTTAAGTTAGAAATTTATAAAAAGTGATTTCAATAGAATTGAATTTTATACAAATATTTAAAAAAAAAATTTATGTAATAAAAGATTATAGTTAAAGCGAGAGAAAGATGATAATAAATTAGAAACATAATAATATTTAGAAAGAAAAAAAATCTTTTTGATCTTGATTAATTGGAAATTAAAAATTCTATATTATTTTCAAATGTCTAAATGACAATTTAGAAATTATTTTTAATATAAAAATTATATTGAAGTTATATATTGTCTATATTATTTCTATTCCGTATCTAAAACAAATTTAATGTAATAAATTTGAAGTTAAAAAGAATGCATAATTTTTACTCAATAAAATTAAAAATAAAAATAACACATAAATAATATTTAAAAAAAATATATAACCCCAATAAAACAAATTTATATTAAGCATAAGGCAATAATATTGATTTTTTATACATTCATTATTTATAATATTTTATTATATATCTTTATCTAATTGAATTTGTAACAATTTAATAAGTTGTTTAATTTAGAAACTTTCACTTCTTTTAGTCTTAGTTACCTTTAATGAAAGAAAAATTGTCGCAAACATAAATATTTTAATAGATTTTGATGGAGGTGTTGTTACAAAGCCCAAAATTTGGCATATATAGCAAGATAACTCAAAAAAGTTTCCTATAGCATTTTTTAGAAAGATTGATGCTTCCTAACTTTGTACAAGACATTCCACTTCCAAATAAAAAACATTCCTTTTTTATTGACACATTATTGCCCGTGGAAAAATATACATATGCATGCAATTCTTACGGATTTAATTTTATTAACAAAATATTTTAATTAAATTTTAAGTGTTTAATGACTTAATGCAAATTTACTATGCACTTTGATTGCTAACAACTTTTTGACAGATTAAAATAATGCAAAGAGCTTGAAATTACTGCACTAATGCACTTAATGAGCTCTTGTGCAACATACACATAATATTATAGTAAGGGCATATTCATATTACAAAGAATATGATGATATGATTTGAAGTTAATTACAATCATGGCTCCCAAGTGATAACAATCAAACCTTCAAATAACAACAACTTGTCAAATACCAATCATAATGAATGCCAATAATGACAATATAGAAAACCTGAAATCATCATTACACAACCCATGAATGAAAAATTTCTACACTAATTGCAATAGCAACCTGCATAACATCTGGCATATATATTCAATTAGATTGCATTATCTCTTTATAAAAGGATGTGAAATTATGTTCCTATGAATATATAACCATTCCAATCCTAAAAAATTAAAATTAAAATGATGGTTTTATATATGATGTAGAATACACTTGTGAAGATTTTATACTGAAAATGAAGATGATACTAAATAGAAAGTGGAGAATATACCATCAAGATTTGAAACAGAAAATAAGATTTCAATTTATTTAAAATAAAAATGATATTTTTACATAGATCTAGTAAGAATATACCTAGAAAGATTTTAAATAGAATATGCCATGCATTATTGAGAATGGATATTTTAAACATAAAATGAAATCAATTAAATTTGTAGATTATTATTTGTATTCTCACATTCTCCTTCAAGTTTCTTTGAAGCTTTTGATCAATGGAAAAAAATATTCAGAAAAAATCTAGACCATAATTTTTTTTTTAGCAAATAAAATTGATACTAAACAAGATAGAAGAACTAATCAATGATAAATACTTGAATATTTATCTTTCACTATGTTCTCTAGTTCATGCATCTTGAACATAGATACTAAAAAAACTTATAGTACTTAAAAAATCAAAGATAAAAATGGGAAAAAATAGTAACTTTCCAAAATGATAGGTTGTTATTTTCTATTGCCGGATTTTTTTAATCAGCAATAAGAGGTGGCAATTTCCCATAAAAAAAATGTTAAAACCGGGCACTTAAATATAAGAGAAAATGATAGAGGAAATGCAAGAGTGACTATGTTGTAGAAAAAATAGAAGAAGATAAATATACCAGAAAATGATGGAGGAAATGTAGGAGGAAAAATAGGAGAATATAAAAAGATAAAAGGATTGATTTGATATTAATTTAAATAAAATTATGGAATTTGAAAAGATGGTCCTTGTAGAAATTAGTAAGGATAACTACTAAAAAATCACTATTATTATGTTTTAAATTGTTTAATACTTAATTGTATGACTTACCTATATAAGACGAGTTTGACCATAAATAAAGTATGAAATATTTTAATATTGATCCATATATAATTTACATAATTTTAAACAATAGAAATTAATTAAAAGAAACTATAACAATGAGAATCATGTTATATAATAAATAATAACAAATGAGCTAAAAATGAAGGCTGATCTGGAGAAATGAGCATTCCAAGATTTTCCATTTCTCTCATTTATAGCAATCAGATATATACTATTTTGCTGATTGTTCTGAGAATATTTATAAATTTATGGAGCTTAGCCAACACCATTCTTCTCAGGTTGTGCCTAAATAGCAATGTCAACAAGGAAAATTTGCAAAAGTGAGAAAGATGTGTGGCTCTCTCGTGTGGTACATCACAGTGCCAAATTTATAGTTGAGAGGAAAAATAAAAATAAAAAAATTTATAGTTGAGAGGAAAAATAAAAATAAAAATGGATGTGATTTGGGAGTGATTAGGACGTTACCGACATGAGACAGAGCCATTGAGGGAGCAATATCTAATTCCCCTACTTACATTAAAATGGGTTAAAATATCAATTTCCACCACTAAAAGGGCAAGCAAAAGCCCAAGGATCCAGTTGCAGGAGAAGCAATTCGACAAGTAACAGAGCGGCAATGGCAATGAAGCCAGAGAATATTGTGTTCGTAAAGTGGGGGGAATCTGGTATGTCTTTTGATTGCACCAGCTTTGCAAATTCCACATTAGAGCCATTTTCGAACAAAGTTAGGGCTTATCTGTCTCGATTGCAAATAGGGCAAAAGATTCAACGATTTGGGTGCATGATTGTTGTTGAGGAACACAACTTTAGGATCATCGCCTAAAGTAAAAATGCGGTGGAGATGCAGAACGTACGCCTGGCGAACCCGATTGCAGTGGAATCCATGAGGGGGAAGCCCTTTTATGCAATTGTGCATCGAATTGATGGTGGGCTTGCGAGTGAGAACAGGGGAAGAAACAGGGGGTATTCCCGCCAGGGAAATATCGAGGTTGCAGGGTTTGTCCGTTAGGGCAATATCGAGGTTGCGCGGTTTGCCCGGTGGTGAAATTGGTTTGCTATGTGATGTTGTTGTTGAGGAAGTGAGGGAGCTCACTGGGTATGATAGGGTTATGATTTACAAGTTTCATGAAGATGATGGTCACGATGAGATTGTTGCAGAAAGTAGGCGTTCTGATTTGAAGCCATACCTTGGCCGCCATTACCCTGCAGCTCATATTTGCCCTGCATCTCGCTTCCTTTTCTTGATGAATAGGGTGCGCATGATCTGTGATTGTCGTGCAACTCCTGTGGGAGTTGTAGAGGCGGAAGACTTGAATCGGCCTCTGTGTTTGGTAAGATCTACGCTGAAAGCACACAATGGTCTGTTCATGGCGAGTATGGACTCCATTGCTTCTCTTGCTTTGGCTATAGTTGTCAATCGGAGTGGAAATGATGGAGGAAGTGGAGTGAAGCTTTGGGGGTTGGTTGTCTGCCATCACACTTCACCTCGAGTTGTTCCCTCCCCTGTTCGGTACGCTTGTGAGTTTCTGATGCAGGTATTTGGCCTGCAGATTGATGTGGAAATGCAGCTGGCTGCTGGTCAGGCTCGGGACTAGAAGGCATAGAAAGTTTGCTGATATATTTTACCGTGTAGTTTGCTGGATAGCCATAACTTCTTTCATCCATTAATGTTCTTCGCTTGAATTCTGCATTTAGGTTACGAGTGTAGATTCTACAAGCGATAAGATAAGGTATGCACATTCTGTTGTTTATAGTATATGTAGATGCCTCCTCCCAAGTGTAGGAGGTAGTTTTATATTAGTCTGATTATGTTAGAGATCCAAAAACTTTTGAGTTCTAAAAGTAACTTTCTTTTTCTTTACCTTTTTACGTTCAAATTGAAATCATGCTTTCTAATATCTTCATTATATTTGAATTAAAATTATGCCTCCTTATATAAGCATTATATTTGTATTAAATTTATGCTTTCTTATATCTGCATTAGAGTGAAGCATTTCTTTCCTTTCTTTTATTTATTAATGTTGTACACTTGAATTATGCATTTAGGTTTTAAGTTTAGATCTCATAAGGGGTAAGATACGTGCATTTTATTTGTACTAGAGCTAGGTACCTTTTGCAAGGAGTGCGAGGTAGTCTCATATTAGTATCACCATATAGAGATCCAAGAACAAATGATTGATGTTGTAAAACTAAAAGTACATTTCCTTTTCTTTGCCCTTCCATACTTCAATTTATGTATTCTCATATGTGCATTATGTTTGAAGTGTACGATTGAAGCATTTTTATTCAATGTTTATTTATTATTAAATCATGTTGCACATAAATTATGGAATTGCCTTCCATGTAATATTGATGTCTTCTTATATTTGCATTGTGTGTGGATAGTAATTGATACTTTCAGATTTTTTGAATTATGTGATACATCATGAATGTCATGAATGATTACTCAAAATGGTATGTTTTCTTGTGATTAGCGTTAACATTTTATTTTTTCCTTATTGCATGCTTAAACTCATACTCACTTATTACAAGGTGGTTTGTTCCACTTGAAAAAATGTTATCTTCTTTTGTTTATTGATTGTTAATATCATGCAAGCATATTATCCATGTGTATACACATTTTCTATCACATGCAAGCTTCGTACTTGTTCACTAAGAAGGCTTCATTGTGCTTTGAACATTTGTAGTTATTTTAGTTACTCATGTTTTTTTGGTGAAGCTTGTTATTTTGTATTGGAATTTAGCCTAGCTTATACCCTACAAACACAATTACAATAAATAGGATTATAGAGATGTCTTACCAAGTAGAACATTTGGTTCATTGTTAAGTCCTCAAAACATCAAATAAGTGCACACAAACATACACATATAACCTAATTATATTGTTACTGTGATATAAATCATTTAAAGCTTTATAAATTTATAATACCAAGATATATACAACCCTTACCTAGAGATTTGGTTACAATATATAATGCATATTTGGATTTTATGAAAGAAACTCCTAGCATTTAACTTCCGTGACCCTAACCATAATGAGGAATGAGATTAGGAAGACACGACAAGGTTCTTTTCACTGGCATTACCCTAGGCCCAAGAGCAAAAACTTTGCCCCCTGGCCTTGTACTTGATGGGGTTGATGCACCTAGCAGTGCACCTAGTAGAACTCTTGAGTGCTTTGTATGATTTATCATTTATATATTCATGGTGAAAGGGTTGATACCTTTCATAAGATTGGAGTAATTACTGTACATTTGGTCCTTTGAGAATAATACCTTTATATTTCTTGGAATTAGAATGAGAGCTTATCACATGGAAGCAATACAAACACAGTTAAAAGAAATGAAGAAGTGTCTTTAAGGAAGACATGGATTAAAATGAGAAATATAATTTAAGAGAGCAATTGAATAACTCAAAGTAGAGGAATACAAGGATTAGAATGAGAAATATAACTTAAGGGAGCAATTGAATCATTTGAAGTAGAGGAATAGAAAAAGTAAGTGAGAAAGGAAATTTGAAGAACTTATAATGAGAAAAGGGAAAATTTGAAGAAATAAAAATGGAGGAGCATCGCAACTAGGCCAAGAACAAAGTGCTAATTATTTAATGTGATACATAATAAGGTACACTAATTGAAAAGAATCAAAGGTAAGAAGGTAAATGTTGGCAAGTAAAAGCTCAAGATATTCAATTCAAAGGAAGCTAATTACAAAGCAGTAAGATGAGACCCAAGAAAAGAATGTGAAATTTGTCAAGTGGCAAAAAATATTTTTTTAAAAAGGGAAAAGGTAAACAAGTACAAGCAAAGGACCCATGAAGATTAATGGGCAATTGAAAAGAAGAATGGTAAAGGAGTCAATGATGAGAAATTTATTCATAAAGGAGAACATAATTGACTGGTAGGACAATGTGGGTGTTGATGGAAGAGTTAATGCTAAAGAATCAAAGAGGAGGAGATAAACATAAATGAGCAAGAAATTGTGTTGGAAGATTTGTTGGAGAAATAGATGAATTTAAGAACTAATAATTAATCAATTTAATCAAAACATAGGATTGAATGAAAATTGATAGGAACTAATAATACATTTTCACTAGTGTGTGTGTGTGTGTGTGTGTGTGTGTGTGTGTGTGTGTGTGTGTGTGTGTGATTAAAAATTTACAAAATGAAAGCAATGTATTATTGACACTTGAGAAAATTGAAAAAGTAAGAATAAATTATTAATTTTCTTTTGAAAATTCTAACAGTAGTAGAAAATATGAATATCATTTCTTTGCTCTCAAAGGCTACTCACATCATGGATTAATTAGCCTTCATGACTAGACAATAGGTAGTAGTTGGTTTGTAATTTTTGAGAAACCTTTTCAAACAACTCACATGCCTTGTGTACACTCACACATTTTCACAACTTTTGTAGTATGTATTGGATGCATTTTTGAGAGTCGAAAGGATGCTGGCAAATGATACGTTGAACTATAATTGCCACTTGCATGTATTTAAATCAATTTATATTTATAATTTTAAATAATAAATAATCTAAAATAATTTGAAAGAGTGTCAGTTTGTTCTATAGTATCTTTTTTGTCAATCTAATTGGAAAATAAAATGGTAAGATAAGATAAGATAAATTTATTAATGTCCAACAAGGGACCAACGAGGATCTAAGGGACTAAAAATTGCACAAAGGGAAAAGCACCAGCAAAGGGAGCACCAAACGATGTCTGTAGAAAGAATGTGAAAGCAAAACAACAAAAGAACCAAGAAAAAGAAATAACAACAGCTAAGAACTCCTCACAGGCGAGAAGTAGTCCAGAATGGAAGGGTGGACATTAGGGCAATCAGGTACTCTAGACGATTGCCTCTAAGGTCTACTAGAGGGATGTTGTCGAGTGTAATCTTTGTGGGGTCTCACAGATCTGGTATGAACTGAGATAGTGCAGAGAGGCCACTTCAATCCTTACGCAGGAATTGTAGGACTGAAAAAAAGAGGTAATGAGCTGCGTAGGGGTTGATGTCGAGCAAAGTTGGAGCTGTAGTGTGCTCACAAAGTTGCATGGTCTCCTGAAGGTAGAGCGCAAGACAATGTTGGTCAATATATTTGAAGAATGAGGGAAGAGACCAACACTCTCTGAACAAACAATATAATCTCCCTCGAATCTCATAGTAAATGGGACGATGAAAAATAAAATGAGACTCGAGTCTCGACCTCCCTGAGGTGACAAAGTCGACATATCTTGTCCTCTCCACCAATCTAGTGATCAGTCTGAATATGTAGCTGGTGAGAACCCACCCTAAAAGATGCCAAGGAGATGTGAAGAGCGTGAGTCCAATAATGAGTGAGGTACTAGGGACATAAGATGATCCCATCTTGGATATCAAGAAAGTGCTCAGCATAGAAGGCCATGCAGGGACGAACCCCACTTGGGGGATTCCTCCAAGTCGTGATAACAAACTGTCTATAGATGTGAAGTCTAACATGCTCATTCAACTCCCGTTGAGGTGGGAGAAGATGGGCTAGAGCATCCAGAGAAAACTGGAAGGGGTGAAGATGATACAAACTATACCAATTGAGCCCAATAGCAGAGCCCTGGGTGTACCAACAATGAGACTTGTGACTAGAATCTAAACTTGCAACCTGCATAGAGGAACAATAAGCTAAGTAGGAATATCTGTGATGATCATCAGAGGAATTAGCGAAGCTCGGAGTCGATGAAGAAGCCAAACTAAATTAAAGATAGTCCCCAATCTCAAAGCGTGAGCATCAAACTCAGCGAGAACAATGCAGTGTGGTGTGAATTAGTGACATCTGATAATGCACGGAAGGAAAAGAGTTTGGATTCTCTCAATAGAGGACTCCAAGAGGGAGGGGCCCCAAACAATAGAGCCATAGAGGATAGTTGGCTTGACTAGGGAGTCAAGAAGAGACATCTTAATCGTGGTGTCCTGGAAGTAGTGTTGAAAACATTGTCACTCAAGAATAGCAAGGGACCAAAAACTCTTGTTGACTCTGGGTTGCATGGTTGGTCTCAGGTTAAATCCAGGTCCAGAAAACTTAACCCCCAAGTAAGTATATGAAGAAGCAATTTCAATCGCAGTACCTTGGAAGTAAAAATGGAGATGGGATGTCCTCAAACAATTGAAGACCATAACCCGAGTCTTGCCCATATTTACAACTAGCTCATGTGAGTCACAAAAAGAGGCCAAGCCATAAAGGAGCCATTGAAGACCATAAGAAGAAGATGTTAGGAGAATCACATCATCAACAAATAGGAGAATAGAGATCAACACCTGATGTAGATAACAACCATTGCCAGGGAGTGAGTAATCACGAAGAAAAGTGTCAAGCTCATCGATGTAGATGCCAAAGAGAGTGGGGGAGAGAGGACAACCTTGTTTCACCTCAATATTGCTCTAGATAGGATCAAAGAAGCCCTCTGGAGTCCTGAATCTGCCCTCAACGCGCTCATATAACCTCATAATAGCTGTATTGAGATTATTTTTAGTGAATTGAAATTAAGTGTATAAGCAATACAAAGCTATCTCTTCATTTTTTTTTTAAATGCCTTTTGTCATTCAGTTAATAGTTATTTTCAAATGTAAAATATGGTCTTATTTACTTTGTGACATAAAATCAAAGAAAAATCACGCTTTGACTGCACATTACTTGTTTAATTGTTTCTCAATCAAAATTTTAACAAGAATTATAATGGTCATCTTGCATGTTCATATTGGGAAGTACCTTATCATGTTATTCTATTTTTTTGCTCGTATTGGCCACATGCATAGTTTCTTCAAGAGGGGTGAAAGAAAATTGATGTTTTGGAATTGATAGGTCATCATCTAAGAGATAAGATAAAAAAAAAATTAATGTCCAACAAAAGACCAGAAAGAGGTCTATGGGACTGAAAGATTACAACAAAGTAGGACAGAAACCAGTAGGAGCACGCAAAGGTGTCCGAAGAGAAGCAACAAAATGCAAGAAAAAGCACTATGATGCTTTCATGGGTAAAAAGAAATCAGTCACAGCATGAAACATGTGCCGATGCATAGAAATATTATACTGTCTCGGACCATTCCCAGAGAAATTCTTCAATTGTCTTCCAAAAAAAATTCAAATTGACTATTAAGTTTTTTGTAGAACCTGTTCGTTGTCTTAACAGTGCCACATGTTATTGTATATATAGATCCCACTTGGATATTCATGTAATGAAGATCTACAATTTTTTTTAGGCAAGTGATATGTACCCCAATTTTCTCGCAATCTATATTATCAAAGCGAAAGACTTTTCCTTCTCCATTTTTGGTCTTAAATTGGTGAATTTCCTTTTTCATTGTAATACACCCCATTATAAGCCACCTTGTTTGATATGGATTCAAGTTTCTAATTGGAGTAATAGTAGGGTTCATTTCTTCATTCTTTAAAGTTTTTGATTAAGAAAAACAAGTTTTGAAGGGTGCTTGAAACATTGTACAAATCTAAAGATTTTCAATAAGCATAGATGCAAAAGTACAACAAACATAGGAGGAACCAATCACCCCCCAAACAAAGGGTAACCACTGTGATAGAAAAGCCTATCACCAACCAAAACCAATCATCCACCTAGGAGGCTAAAAATCGAACTGAGAGGCCAACCTCCAAAAAACCAGTCACTACAAGGGAGCTCACAATTTGCCCTTTGATTTAGAGCCTCCCTTGCACGACTGAAGCTTCATTTCTAAAGGAGGAGCAAAGGGCTTAGATTTCTTTCTTTTTATCGCAGTCCAACCATCCTCCACCTTTGTTGCCTCAACAATCCAATCCCTAGAAGAAACTAAACAGTGGAAGCCAAGGGAAGCAGAAGCAACAACATTATCCCTGGAGAGTCCATAGACGACTGGCCCCCAATAGGACCAGGAAGAGCATTTGATACAGGGGTAGGAGAGGGAACAGGGTCCAAACCAGAAGTCTAGATTTCCTCTGCTACCACTAGCACCAAATGTTCGTTAGCAAGGGAATTGTTCGTAGTGGGAGAGTCATTCATGGGTTCCAGGGGCACATCCATGGACATAAGCATCATATAGTGCTCAGAAGAGGCCCCTGACCACCAGAAAGGTGGTTGCCTTGATTTGGCCTTCATAGCAGCACAACAAGTAGTAATGTGATCAGTCATGTGACATTTTCTACAGCAAAAGGGATACCTTCATAATCCAACATTTGGATCCAGGAGCCTCTCAAGGAATCCAAACAAATCTTCTCTGGATGGCCCTTTGAAACATCCATCTCTACAAGAATTCATGCACACGTCAAATGGAGAACGTCAAAAGTGTTTGAGTCCACATAAAAAATCACCAATAGCATCCCCAATAGGTTCGAAAACAAAATCTAGCCATAGATGCATTGGGAGATTTGGAAGCCAGACCCAGATAGGAACCTTGTTAAAGGATTTTGTAAGTGGATCAAAATCCATATGCCACGGTTTGGCTATAAGTGGATATCTATCCTACCATGAAAAATTGTTACCACACATAATAGTCTTCCTATCTTTAGCACTTTCAAACTTTACTATGAAGAATCCTTTAGCATTCGGAAAGATGTGGACATCATGGTTTAAAATTGGTTCCCAATGCTTAGAGATCCAAGCATGAAGATCAGCAAGAGAGGGCCAAAAACCCTGAAAGCGAAAAATAGTAGCAAGAGAAGAGAGATCTTCTGTCATACTGAAAATATCATCAACTATTTGTGGGTCTAAAAAAACCCTTATAGGGTTTGAGACACTTACAGGGGAAACTTCACGGGAACGAGTAGGCCCAGAAAAAAGACTAGCATGAGGGACATCACCGTGCAGGTCGGCTTCAAAGATAGCCATGTCAGCAAAAGTCCTACCCCTAGGAGACATAGGAGAGGCTAGCTCAGGAGACGAAGGAAGATGGCAGAAAGAGAATGAGTGCCAGTAGGAAATGCGGACGAACAAACCCTACCCCCCAAGAGCTAACGCTGCAACTGAAGAATTTGCAGCATGAGCAGATGTACCAGCAAAAAGCCACACCACGCCCACCTCACCCAGCTCGACAACATCCACAGAAGCATCAGAGAAACTTGCAGTAGGAGCAGAAATAGGAGACCCATTTTGAAATTGCCCTTGGGCACGAGCGAGAACAGGGACGCAAGCGAGAGCCATCATCAATCCAATGGGTGTTCATTCATTCTTTAAAGTTGATGATATCTCAAGCATCACTCTTTGGGAAGGGAGTTGTGAAATGTCGTCTTTTTGAAGCACATATGTCAATGGAGAACCAAAATCTATATCATGTAATTCTAGGCCTTGTTCCTTGCATATGTAGATGGGTTCACCAATAATATCATGATGCAAGCAAGTGATGTTTATTTCAGAAACAACAATCCATGTGTAAGAGCGCATTGAGTTCAAGTATTATATATCATAACATATCCTAAAAGTTGGATTAAAAAATGTGTTTTTTAGAAGTAGACATTATTTTAGAATTTTATAGAATACCTACCTAGATTCACAAATAGTAGGGTAATATACCCTTTAAGTAACACTGTGGACCCCTTTATCATTTCACTTGAGCTCATGCAATCCTTATATTTCTTTGGAATTATTTCTTTTTGTTTGGAAATTCCATCAAAGAGGTCCATTTTGTATCGAGGTGTCGTGTAACGTACCATTTTTTCCTAAGCTAAAAGAAGAAACATTCTAAGGTAAAACTAGATTTCATAACATAATGGCATAAAAGTAGTTATATTTGTTACTTCATTTCAAAAGAAAACTATCAATTGAATCCGTTTTACAAGAATAAGTTAGCAAAAGTCAAGTAACAACCATTTTGTAGTTCACATGAAAGGAAACTATTATAACTTCCATAACTAACTTCTACTGATACATTTGATAGGAACATCACGATGAAACACACACACACACATCAAGGAAACATTAAATTAAGATAAAGAACATACAAATGATCAAGAGTCATACATGTATCAAATAACTGTCACTGTGTTGTGCAAGCCTTGAAATCTAGTGAAGAGGAGAAACATTAGCATGGGCTGAACCTCCCAATTGCAAATCTTAACTTATCCCCACACAATCACATTCGAGAAAGGCCCTCCCTACCCTGGGGTTAGGCTTGGGGCACCCTGGTCCTGCCACCTAAGGATTCCAGTGTTAGAGTGTCCACTAAGCAGCATACAAGGCAGTGGATATGCTTCGTCAACCTTTCCTCTATCAGCTAGCACTTTAGTCACTAGTGATCAATTGTAACAAATGAGCCACTAACCAACCTTGGCCGTGGATTTCAATGGTCTATTAACGAGCTTCATCATCCATTGCTTGACTTGACAACAAGAATACATTTTGGACAACCATAAGTGGACTTAGTGTAAGCAATTTAATGGTTCATTTACTTCCTTTTACTGACATTCATTTGTCCTTGCAAGGATGTCTCTCCTCTCCACCCATTATCACTTGACCATTCCGATCTAAGGTGAATCTTGGGAGATTTAATAATCATGAATAATGTAGATATCATTCTAACAATTCATATTTATTCCATCTGAACTTATCTTATCTCAGTGGCATATGATCAAGACCATTTTATAAGTAAGATCGATGCCTTATGTAAAATATCAATGCTTTCTTCTTATATTAATGTATAGAGAAAGCCATTAGAGATGTGATTAATTTAATATTAATAAAGATGACAATTACGTTCATTACAGATGTGGATCTGTGTCACCATCAGCACCAAAAAACATGGTAATAAGAAAGGATTGGGAATATCTAATACTCCTTAAGCTACTTTATATAGCCTTTGTCTACAACCATTATTTCGATAAGTAGGAGATAATTTCCATAGCAAGTCAAATTGTGATATTGCTATCAGGATTTAACTGTGTGATTTTCAAGTCAAACTCATTGACCCATGTTTCATGAGTAGTGATTCAACATGAATCCATCTCTCATGAGAATAAATGGAACACTAAGCACTCATTGGATCTAGGTGATGCTCACAAGGGTGAAGCATCGGGACTTCCCGGGAGGTCACCCATGTCAGTACTACTTCAGCCTGAGCGCGCTTAACTATGGAGTTTCCTCCATGGTTAAACCCAAAGCTTGCAACCCCATTTGCAAAACTTTCACCAAGTGTTGTGCCTTGTGAACCATTCATTAGAAAGCCCCTTGAGCTCATCAATTGATAAGTAGGAGATAATTTCCACAGCAAGTCAAATTGTGATATTGCTATCAGGATTTAACTGTGTGATTTTCGAGTCAAACTCATTGACCCATGTTTCATGAGTAGTGATTCAACATGAATCCATCTCTCATGAGAATAAATGGAACACTTAGCACTCATTAGATCTAGGTGATGCTCACAAGGGTGAAGCACCGGGACTTCCCAAGAGGTCACCCATCCCAGTACTACTTCATGTTGAATCACTACTCATGAAACATGGGTCAATGAGTTTGACTCGAAAATCACATAGTTAAATCTTGATAGCAATATCACAACCATTATTTTTTCGTTCATGATCAAGAAAGATAAATGAAACTACATCAATTTAATTTCATCGTTGTCCTCCACATTTGAATCGACAAGAACAGAGAATGATGACAATAATAAATAGAAAGAAAATGGATGCATGACCTGTTGCTAGTGGGATGCTCTCTATCTATTGTGGTTCGATGGCAACAACCCGAACGGTTTGCTATGATGTTGGATATTGCAGCTCTTGAAGTGCTTTGTATAAACAGGGGTTTATGATATGCTATTGATGAGAGTTCTTGCTATGATGAAAACAAAAAGCTAGGTACGAGAAAGGAAAAGAACACTCCTTGAGTAGCGGAGGGAGAATTAAATAGATCATCCATTCAAATCATTGTTACAAGAAAGAAGAAAGAATGATGGTGCATGGCCAACCATTGGTCACAAGTAACTCCACCAAAACTTAAAAAATCAAAATGGAATAATATTAATATGAAGGTAGCAATCGCTCATCGGTATGGAGCCAAAATTGAAGACATAAAGATTATACTTTCTCATGGTTTATATATCAAATATATTGGCATCATCTATAGTTGTGCGCACAGTAATTTTGAATCATATAATTCCTTTTATCAATATATTGATTTGCACACACACACATGCAAGTGCAATTATAAATGTTGAAAATATCATGGTGTCGTTATATAGAGTTACAGCTTGATGACCACTCAATGATTTCAAAATAAAAAGAAGGTAACAATTTTTTATGTTATTAAATGTTTAATGTTTTTCTTGTACTAAGAACCAATTGGGTAGCTCATGATTGTCCAAGGTATACTATGTGTTTCCTAGCCATTAATTTCTTCACCAAGATGGTTAGAACCCATACCTGATGGCCTGTCAATGGACCTTTTTGGTGCCCCATTCCTTAAATCTCGTTTAACAATGCTTTCCCCTCCTTCATTTGCTCCTACATCCAGAAAGAATATTTCCATGATAATAAAATATTCCTCCATTTTAAAATCAAGATAATTAAAAATAAAAGTAATTCATAATACTTCTTGGATATTCGAGATGGGATCATTTGGTGCCATGACTACTTACATAGATAGTGGACCCATGCTCTACATATCTCTCTTGGCACCTTCAAGGTGGGCTCTCACTGACTCTGGATTTAGACAGACCACCATATCGTTAGAGAGAGTCAGGTTTGTAGACTTTGTACCATGGCGAAGGCAAAACCCAAGACCCATTTCATTTTCAGATGCCCCATATACTATGAGATTAGAGGGAGATTCTATTGTTTGTTTAGAGAGTGCAGATCCCTCTCAAACTTCTTTAGGTACATAGATAAGTGTTGCCTTGCGATCTATCTTCACAAATCCATACAACTTTGTGACCACACTTTGTAGCTATCTTTCCCCACGGGTCTGACCAGGTACAGCTTATCACGACCTTCTTCTTGCCCTAATTTCCTGTCCGAGGTACAAAGTGATCATATAGTTTCCCTGACACCAGCCACTCCAGATCAGTGAAACCTCGTAGTGCTCCTCTTCGCCAACAACACTCCTCTCACAACATTTAGCGATAGAATAGAGCCCTTGGTTGCCCCTGTCCATGTCATTCATTGTTGTCCTTCTTCCCTTCGAGGAAGGATCCCTAATCCTGTTTAGGGTGACTCTTGCTCTGTTCTTCATCTTCTTTTTTAGTTTTGTGCTTGCTCTTTTGTTGGCACCACTTGGTGCTATCTTCTTGGTTGTAAGCTCCCAATCCCTTAGACCTGTGGTGTGGTCTCTTGTTGGACATTAATATATTTATCTTATCTAAAATAAAAGTATTCATTTTCAAGTGAATTGGAATGAACAACTAACAAGTCATTTGCACATGAATCAAAATGGTTAACCGTAATTTCCATTTCACAAGATCATAACATTTAACTATTTTAACTAACCAATTGTCATTCACATGAAAAATACAACGGCTATAAAGCTATTTTAAATGAGCAAAAAATTGGAATGAAACATGTCGATCTCTGGTTTGGCCCCAAATCAATAATGTTTACGACTCGGAGGTGAGGTTATAATTGTAGGTTCCCATCATTGATCGTTGTAATTGCAAATTTAGTCGTTAAAGGAGTCATTTTAAGTAAAGGGGGGTAATTTACATCTATAAATTAGACATCACATGCATTAAAGTTTTCTTCTTACAAGTGTATGATATTACTTTGTATCATACAAAATAAATATCATTCATTGTACTATGTTTATTGTTGTAATCATCTATGCACACTACATATGTCTTTATATCTCATTACAAATGCAAAAGCTTGAAGAAATACTATACATAATGTTAGGCTTATTATTGTGTTCATCTATGCACACTACACGTGTTTATATCTTATGAGTGCAAAATCATTTTCTTGGCGAGTCAATGAAAATGTAGATCTGGTTAACGAAAAACAAAAAAAATATGTGAGGAATACTTGTTAGTGCAATTTTTTTTAGGTTTTAACAATATTCATTTCTGTTTGGAAGGCACCTATACATGCAACAAAATAGATGACATTTGTAATGTCCCCCATCTTTTAGATCCTCATTGGAGTTCTTAGCCTTTCATTCTTTAAAGACTAACTGGAGAAATAAGGAGAAATAAATTAAATTAAAGTCAATAAATAAATGTAAAGGTGACTTTATATTTAATTAATTTAATTCTCTATAAGCACAACTAATTATTGTATTGGAAAGGGGGAAGCTTCTAGAGACTGCATTTTCTAGAAGCACAACTAATTATTGTATTGGAAAGGGGGGAGCTTCTAAAGAGTGCAATTAAATAATATTTTATTTCCTTTTAGAAGGGTGAAGGAAAATGAAATAGATGCGAGAGCTTCATTGCTAGGCATCCATTATTTTCTTATTTGATTTCTTTGAGCTTTGAGCAAGGGTTTCAACATTTGCCACTAGAGAACAAAGTTCTTTTGTGTGCCTCCATTTGAGCTGGTAAAATACCCAATGAATTTGGCATTGGGAGGACATCATACAGGTATTTTTATTCGGACATATTGGTGAAAGATCTTTCGAAGGGTTGCAACTATTGAAAAAGACAAATCAATCTTTTCATTATGCCAAATTTGTGGCCTAGGGCTAGATTGTAGAGTACGATTGAAGGAATAAATCAGATATTGCTATAGTGTCGTCACTGCTACAGTGACTCACTACGATAAAATCCAGGTTTCTTGAGCAGTTTCTAGGTTCCTATCCATTTCATTTTGCATTGCATATCTTAGGGCATGTGTAAGAATTTAGAAATCAATTGTGAGGTATTGTAGTCTGATTTATGTCAAAGTTTTACATCAGAATTTGTTATAAGGGATTAGGATATCATTGAACATCATAGGAGTTGTCTTATTGTCTTATTGTCTTATTGTTGTAGATGCATATTTTCTCATTTGTAGTCAATGCTTATATATTTCAAAAAAAATACAAAAATACTTGCATCTTTATTGTTAGTGGTTTGAAGTTTTGCAAGCGTATCAATTGAAGTTTGGCATTTAGACAAAAAAAAACCAGAATTTATATCAACAATATATTCGTTGTGTGCAAAGGGTTTGATGAAATTACTAGGTTAAGAAATCAGAAAATTAAAATTAGGATTGCAACGGATATTACAACATTAATTAGCCAAGGCATAGGATAAATTGAGAAGTTTATTTATTATCGGGCTGAGATCTTATTGCCAAATGAAAGGACCCAAACAAAGAGATTAAAATCAATATAATGAAAACAATGTTATTCACAAAATGGAACACATTGTGGAACCAAAAAAGTGTGATCAAAATCAAGATAATTTTCAAGATGATAAAAACAATGGTATTGACAAAATAGATCACATTTTGGATCCCAAGCATGATGGTTAATAACAAGATAAATTTCAAGATGATGAAAACAATGACATTGACAAAGTAAGTAGATCAAATTGTGCTAAATAAGATGAAGAAACAAAAATCAAAAGCTTCAATGATAATGAAAATGCAAATGGAAGATCTTTTACACCATCAATTTAATGCTATAATATATGAAGAAAAATGTGTTAAAACACAAAATGAAAGTCGAATGTAGCGGGATGAACATCGGGAAAGATGGTACACTCATTCCATTATAAGTTTGCATCAAATCTTGGGCTTGGTGCCATGAGAAACACTTAAACAAGCTCAATATCATCTTAATTTAAGCTATATGTTTATTTGAATATATTTACTCTTCCAATCAAGTGTTCATTAATCAACATTGAAGTTGACTTTAAGGCCCATGAAAATCCAAATCATGCTCATTAAGAAAATTATGCCACCACAACCATCCAACAATAAATTACTGGATTATTGTCAACCAATTAAATTAAAGTGCATTTATAACTTAAATTATGTTTGCAATATTGAACAATTCAAGGTGTAACATATAGACATAGTAGATGCAACTATGCTGCCAATTTTCAAAAAAATAGAAGGCCAAAATCTCACAATATAGTTAAATAATATTTGCATGTAGCAACTTTGAGCAACTCTTTACATCTTAATGCATTTTTTGCATTTGACACATTCAAGTGACTCATAGTAACAATCCAAAAGACCAAATAGGTTCGTAAGACACGTCTACCCTTCATTTGAAATGGTTTGGAGCAATTTGACAATAAAGTTTTCAAATTAGTGGCAAGATTATATCAAATAGTCTCAACTCTTTATCCATATGAACATTTATATTTGACTTGATGATTTATATGTAGGAAAATTTTAAGAATAGTAGGCTACTATGAGCTTTTATAAAATCAAAATTTTCTTCCTTTAACACCTTTTCTACGATGGGCCTCTTTTCTATGACTAATTCTATACTAAAACTAACATGATATAATGCAAAGTGTTTTTTATTCCTATGGCTGCATTGTACAAGCACTTGCACTCATTGTTTAAGCCCTTCCCAATTCAATTCTAGGCTAAGTTGGCTCTTGTACGCTTAAACAGTAAGCCCCTACTAAGAAATATATAAAAGATGAGTACCCTAATCCACAAATAAAGTATTTATTGGACCAACCAACATTGCATTCTAAGTATTTTGCCATCAAATGAATATGATACAAGTTGTTCATAGAATTTGGAAGCTAAGAATGAAGATTCATGGGATCCAAAAAAGGGAAACACATCTAATTATGTTGTTTATGACTATACAATGTCCACTAACAACTTTCTTAATGTGAGAGATACCTGGATGTAAATAGAATACAATAAGGTTACAAAACAAGAAGACAAATTCTAATGACCCATTTCTAAACTGTCCACATCTTGCAGCCTTGTTCATTGCATTTCCTCACAATTAGCATTTTGTAACATGGCCAAAATGTGTCCATGTGTATCATTGCTACTCCATAATTACTGATTTCTTTGATAGAATCTTTCGGCCATAAAGAACATGCTATTTTATTTGATGGCATATATATCCTTCTATTTTAGCTATCTATGAGTAGTTAACTTTATCAAATACTGAAATTGAAGAACTTAGTTAAAAGCTCAAAAATTTAATTTTTGACAATACAAACTATAAAAATCTTCCCATGGGAAATAAGTTATTACCCTTATGTTGCAATTGATATATATTTAACGACATTAACACAATAAAAAAAAGGCATGCTACCAATAGTTTATTTATAATACACATTTAATAATTAGCTTTATTCCAGATAAACACAATAGACGCCCAAAGCGTAATAGAGAACATATATGATTAAGTCATCATTGTATTAGTAAATATACGAGTACAAACTTTTGGTATACATGTTTGTAACATAGTTCCAAAGTTCTCTACAAACTAAGTCTTCTTTGAACATGCATTGTCTGACTAAGAAGTATTTGTAGGTGGCCAATTCTTGTAAAAATCATAAAATGGTACACACTTGATCAAGGATGCTATATACTATATTGGATATATTATATTCATGGGTATAGAATGTATGCACTACACGTTATTTAGGTAATTCTAAAATCTAACTTTAGTAGTAGGAGCGCAATCAAGTCCATATACTCATCTGCATGCATATCGCATAGGAAGTTACAAAATCTAGTTAGCATATCACGCATTGCATGAAATTCTAATACTCTTGTCTCCATTATCATAACATCAATATCTTGCTCACAAAGGATTGTTAAAAATGTTGCATTTGCATGTTCTAGTATGTTAGTGCAGCCAAGAGCAACTCTTGTTGAAAATTCTAAAATATTATTCATAAGAAAACCCATCCAATTGATTGACGGTTTTGATTGATTTGGCGACACATGAGGGGCATTGCTACTGCTTATCTCAATAAGATCCATAGAATTGGGTGGATTTTCAATCTCTGACTGATTCAATTCAATATTAAAGTTGTGGTAAAATTATATCAATTGCATCATTGCTAAAATCAATTTATAATTACAATTTGCTACAAGCAATTTTTCAAAGCCAACACCAATAAAAAGTTTGTTAGAATAGGTGAACAAAATCTAAACTAAGAATGCTAAAGTGGACTACATAACATAATTTCAAATGTAAAATGGCTCAAAGAAATTTCCAAAAATTAGACAAACAACTTTATTCACAAAAACACAAAAGGTCAGAGACACAGATAATAAAAGTTTATAGATATAAATTTACCCCTACATAAATGCCAACATACAAGTGATGAACATCATAGGTAACTAAAAGGATTGTAAAAAAAACAAAAATTTCTATTGTGAAAACTTGATAGCCTATAATATGGTAGAGAATCTCAACAACCACCCAAAATTCAATTTAAGTTTTCACAAGTGTGGAGTAACCTTTTAGTGTCCCACTATCATTTACAACAAAGAATGCATATTGAATCAATGGAGTTGATGCAAAAAAAATTCTAGATTGTTATAATTGTGAACAAAGAAATTTGAAGGTGATCAATGGTATAAGTCCTTATGTAGAGCTAGACATGCTATTTTATCTCACAATCTTCAACTAATGAAACTCTAGTGCAAATTATATAAATACTACAATATACAATCCTTACTAGTTGAAACGTGAGCAAATAATGTTGTATAATTTTCTACATCTAAAGCAATACATTAAAGATTTTCTAGATAAATGGATATGTTGTTGCAATCGATAGTTTATTTAACAAGAGCTCTATTCGAGCTTTAGTCCCTACATTTTATAACTACTGGGGAGGAAATTTTGACAAAAAAAAAGGATTATTCAATGCATAGCTGGAATGTTTTGGCTTGAGGGCTTTAGTATGACATTATCACTAGAAACTTCAATGAGAGCCAAATAGATTTGGCAGAGTACTAGTAAAATCTAATCATTGTTAGGAAGAGGATCTGTTAGCAAGGGTCGTGTCTCATCTACTATGAAGGGTTACAATCAAATAAAACAACCACATCCAAGCAATTACTCTCAAACAACACAAACATTGAGTTTTCTTTAAAATTTTGTTCAAAGAAGACATACAAAATGGTCGATGACAGGATTTGATTGCTAGTGTCCATGCATCCTCCCTCGAAGTATGAGTGCATTCCATGAAACTAATTATTTGAGAGCTAAGAATTGTTTTCTTGGTTTCCTTCTACTAAAGAGGGTTTCTACTAAGGTGACTCTCTACTAGACAACATATGCATTCTCCTATTGACCCTATAAATGATTCCGAAGATGAATTAGGGCAGATATTTCTATTTGTCATAAGATTACCATAAGTGTTACTCGAAACCAACTAGTGTCAAAGATGATCAAGTTAGAGTAAGGCATGGTTTGGCCTTGACTCGTTTTCGTGAAGAGCAGTGTAAGTGGGACAAGTTTTTTAAAAATAAGTATACTTATTGACAAATTATCTGCCAACTCCAATTTGATCCATGATGCTATAATACAATTTGAATAGTAAAGGATAAACAAATCAATACAGCGGTTGCAAACAAGTATCCATTACAATTATAGTGCCAAATTATATGATTCAAAGGTTAGTTGTGGCATTGATGACAATTTTCTACATTTAAGAGCCAGACTGGAACGCCTCCAAAGATTACAACTATGCTACAAAAGTATCCATAATTTTTGAGATTTGCAGTATTTAAGATAAAGCCAAATTTGAATGCCTCCCACACAATGGACTATCTAGCATCCAAAATAATATGATAAAACACCAAGTTATCTACAACCCCAACTAAAAGACTCTAAATTTTTAAGTTCCATGTTTCAAAGTATATCAGTTGAAGAGAGAAACTTGGACAAGGCCAACTTTGGAGGAGAAGGTGGTCTATGTTTCTACATATCCTATGTTTTTGGTTAGAGCAAGTTATTTGGCCCTTTGCATTCGTTGGAATTTTCTTTTGAATGAGCAACCATAAGAGTAGTGACTTAATCTTTTACAGAAATAAGAAAGCGATGGTTATGTGATGATTCTCTTGAAATAACCAAATCTCTCATATGTGTGCGTGTATCTGTATTTCTATGTTATTATGATATGTGAATGTTTTAGATGAATGGAATGCAACACTATTGGAGTGGAATAACTAAAGATCATTTCTCAATGGACTTGCTTAGGTTAAACTAGATCATGGATATTATCCATCCTAACACCTTGAAATTATCGAACATAGCAAATATTTTCTTGCCTTCATCTAATTGGAAAGTAGGTAATATTTTGTTACCTTCTATAACAATCGAGGAAGTTAAAGGCAAATTATTAATGGGTTTTCGAAGTTTTAAAACTGTTAACATTGTCATTTTATTTAGAAATAAAATCAGTGAGGTAGAGTTTGTATATCTAAAAGTCACTTCAGTTAATGTAACAAGTTTTAGTTCCTACAATTGCCATTTCTCACATTAATGTATATACTAGAGGGTGGGAACTGAAATGTAAGCTGTGGATTCCAAACAAATTAAAGCTTGAAAACTAGGATTAACTTTTCTGCAACTAGTTTTGCAAGATACAAGTTTGTCTACAAACTTTCCGTAGAGAAACTTATCGAAGTAGATACATCAAATCAATGATGACAATACCAATAATTTCTATAAGGTGCATATTTCTCAAGCTTGCAAGTTTGACATATAGTTGATAAGTGCAGCTAAGCACAAATCTACTTGAATAATCACTCATAAGTAACCATTAATCATTTTGATAAAACTTGTTAATTATACATTTTTTGATTGACTTCCAATTTTGTGCAAGCTAACCAACATCAAATCAACATTCTTTCAACCAACTTAACAATTGCTTTTTTAAGAGGACATTCATGGTGGATATGTTGAATCTAGCAGATTCGTTTCTCCTGTGTTTGGCACAAAATCACTAGTATTATTTGTGAACGACTTAGATATATTATTTTCTCCATGCTATTGGTATTCCACCTTTATAATTGTTTGCAAGTAACTTATAGTCAAAACCTAATATATGAGAAAACAAGAAACCTGTATATGAAGTATTAAGAAGGCGCTGCTACTTTAAACATGTGTTTCTCCCTGTTGTTTATATATGGAGTTTTTACAATTTATTTGAACTATCTGAATGGATGATGGAATTTTAAAGTAGAGCTTCCTCTTCCCTGCATATTAGAATTGATTATCTCTATAAGAATTCTACATAGATTAGGTAGCAAATTTCCTACCATGAATTCATCATAGCTATATACATCTACATGAGGAGATCAGTTTTTTGCAGAGCCAACAATCATCCCTATCTGCAAGTATAAGAAATAATAGCATACTTTAAAGAGCAAAGGAACGCAAACTCCCCTAATTTATTTATTGCCATTGGAAATAGAAGACTCCATGGTATCGCTCTTTTTACTAGGTATCATAATGATAAATTTTCCACATTATTTATTAAAGAATAAAGTAGTGGAATTGCCTATATCTGCCCGACAGATATTGTAAGGATATGGCCCTAAGATTAAGCACTCTTACCTTAGAGTTGGAAATTCTCAGTTTAGGAGAACGCAGTGGCCATTGATCGCATTCTTTCAGAAGGTTTGGTATTTGAGAGTCCAAGTTCATTACAAGCTTGTTATTAACCTAAGGAATGAGCCCATAGGATTCGCAAGCATTACAAGGCTCTATGCGAGAAAATAACAAGTACATCGCTACACACCAACATGAAAATTTGAGCAAAACCAAATTCCCAGATTGACTAGTCTCCAATCTTGTTTGACTCCAGAGAAGTAAGTCCGAGTGCTCTTATGGAAACAAACTCTTTCTTATGTACGCCTCCCAAACAAACTCTTCAATCCACCAAATTGAGATTTGAAGACCGACTTCTCTTGAGAGATGTTAAGAGAATAAGCTAAAGTGGATTTGTTAGCGAAATAACAAACATTCAGAGCCTATAATTTGTGGATGCTAGTAAAAGTCTACATGGCAACGAATGCAATTGACATAAGCTAGTGCTCCCAATCCAATGTGTTTGTAATATGTATCACATAGTGTATTACCAAGCCAATAACATCAAATAATTGAGTGTTTCTGGGGTCGAGACAAATAAATTAGACAGGAAAAGAGAATTTAGTCTATGGACATGTGAAATGGGGCAAACTCATTTTTCGTTATCAAATGAGTAATAGAAACAATTTTTTTTTAACTTTTTATGAGTATCTTTCAATGCATAGCTGAGAGATTCTCCTGCTTTTAGCTTCTCATCATGTACTTCAAATTTTAATTTTAATTTTTGGGGCAATTCTTTCAAGCTGAAATCTGACCCCTATTCTTTGGAGGTGAGTATTGTAAGGGGCTACTCCTAACAAAACCCCGAACCAATCGTAAGAATCACAAGCATGTGGAAACCTAGGTTTAAAACTTTCTAAGACACTTTTAAAATTCATAAAATTCAAAATTTTTGACATTTTCACTAACATCACAAATCCCCTTAGGCCCATAAACCATACAATTCCTTGTGGGTGCTTGCCAAAACATGTTCGAAGCATTTGCCTCATTAGTCCAACTACACCACTTACTGCAAACTTAGACATCACATTTGATTGGAGCAAAACTATGTGAGTGGAAGACCCCTCAAATGAGTTGGGGTTCATAAAGATGAAATTATACATATGAAATTATACATACATTTGATGACCATTTCTGGTATGAAGAAGTTGTTGTCCATTCATTTTCCGCTCTCACAAAAACCCAAACCAAGTAAAGTTTGAAATAACGATGGTTCAAGCATCAAACACAAACATCATTCTGTGCAAATCAAGGAAAACCCTTTTGCAAAAGAAAAAAACCTGAACATTACATTTTATGGGCACCATTAATCATAATAATGTAGGGAAAAAAAGAACCACCGGATAAAAATTGCAACAAAAATACCAAAGGAAACCACATTATGTTCCAACTAGTCAATAAATAATTGTTGCACATGTGGAACAAAAATACTTATTGTGACAACTAAAGGAAACATTATGTAGCAACCATACTTACAAAAATATGTCATAGCGGAGTAAGACTTTCTCATAGTACACCATTGGACACACCATCTTCACATGAAATGTCTCATAACCCTCGTAAAAGTATGATGCCAAGCTTTCAGACATCTCCCTGAACTATTGGACATGCCATCTCCACATGGAATGCCTCATAACCCTCTTAAAGGTGTAGCTTCTCCGATCCTCTAGCACCTCAAACTATTCAAGCATACATCTAGCCTCAACCACATCTTTTCTTATTTTTTCAAAAGCGTTGATCTCTTCAAAATCAAACAAATTTTTCAATGAAAACATAATCATTTGGTGGTCTCCTGGCTTCATCTTCTTAACAACTTTTCTAACAGAGAGAACTTAATAGGAAGATAGCTCTAATACCACATTGGAAAAATAGAACAGCTAAAAAAGAAGAGAAGAAAGAGCTTTCAACTTGTTATTCTATTGAACAATAGTTGACCCAACAACATTCCTAAATGAGTGCTAATTAGATTGACAACACACACTAAAACTTGACGGCTAACTGACATTTATGGACACCTAACTCAAACACATCTACAATTCAAACTATAAATCTTTGACTCACCTAAACTGAACTTGTGTTGCCAGCGATTCACCAAAGTTTGCCACATGTACAACAATTATTTATTAACTAGTTGAAACATTAACTCTAACAAATATAACCCAATTTCATGTCGAATGGCTACAGATATGAAACACAAATCACTAAAAAGAAGTCGAAAACCACCAAAACTAACTAGAATGATGCCTCATCTATATACACACTGGTATTGCAATACAGTTTTCCTTGAATACGTTCTTACTAATCATGTGTTAGATTTGTAAATGGATGCATCAAGCAACAACTATAAAACAACAAAACTTATTTCTGAATGGAAAAGACAATCTTTTTTAAGTTAAACAAGCTGCTACATAGTTAATAAACCAGATATTATCAAAATCTGAGCTTGACTAGTAAGACATCTATAGAAGCAACGACCATGTCATTCTTATTACGAATCCGTATTCAGTAAGTAGTATGAAGTTGAAAATTCTTAGTTTAGCGATTCAACATTCCAACAGTATAGAAATGATACAGAGATGAGTAATCATTTTTCCATACATTTATGTTGTTTTTGGAGTGGTCTGAGTTTTCAGATAGTTGGATTGGGTGGAAAAAAAGCATACCTGCAAATAATAAACGATTAGCAGCATATGGATGTTAAAACCCAAATAAATGAAAAATCATTGCCACTAGAGTGAATACCAACATACTGCTAATGGCTTAATGAGTTGTATGCCGCATTATATGGCTCCACCACCTGCTACAGATTCTTTGAGGAATTCATTGACAAACATAACTTATGAGAATTCTTCTAACCACAAGAAAGCATGATCTACAAGTGAAGGAATCTCGTAACACATATTGACAATATTCTCCACAATTACTTCCCACGTGCCTTGGCACTGCCTACGCTTTCAAAATATGTCTGTGCAAACAGGTTCACTCTGATCAATGATCAAGCTTTCTGGTGGTTAGAAAATTCCTCATCCCCCGGGAAGGCAGGTCAAGTCAGTTGTCAGAAGCCTACAAAGATGTTTTGTGCGAGAGCATTGTTAACAAACATGAATATACGACCAGTGCTGTTTTTGTAAAAGCCTCTCTTAATTGGTCCTAACCAACATCTGCTGCTGAAGGTGTTTGATATCGTGGTTGGAGCAGTTCGCATCTACATCGAGTCTGCAAATACAGCAGGTCAAAAGGTTAGAGTCTAAAAGACAGCAAACAGTAAATTACGGGAGATCTTTTTAGATCATCGGTTAATTAAATATCAGAAGCTTAATTGCTGTATTTTTTAGACTTTTCTCCCAACTGAAAATTCCACCCAAGACAAACCCACATGCCACAGTTTAGATATGACGCTACATACAATAAGAACAGAAATGAAGTGCAATAGTCCAAACGGCCGCTTACAGCCCACTAAACTCTATTATTTTAGAAAAATAATTATAAAATGAGTACCTGGTTTAGAATCATGTTCTTCTGTTAGGGGAAGAAAGCGAGGAGTGTTCTTTAAGACACCAATCACAACCCTAAGAATGAGATCTGTACTTCGTGTTTCTGACTCAAGCTTTTGCAGATCCCTAGCATCAACAGAAGCTTGAAACAACCTATACAACCTTTTAAAAATGACACCTTCAAATAGAACTGAAAAATCCTTATTTTTATAAGTAAACTCCTCTGCTTACCCTGCTAAATTTGAAATTTTCAATGAGGATTTACCTATAAAGCCTCTGAGATTTCAATTGTGTGAGACATTCAAAGCATCTGTCAAAAATGAAGTTAACTGCTTCATCGAGCCTCTCTCTTTCACCAAGGCCATAATGATATATTTGCTGTGTGACTGCAAAGAAATTCAGAGCCTGCAGTATTTGTAGGCCTTAAGGTATATAATCTTAAAAGATATCAAGGGCTACAGACTGCAAAAAAAAAAATCCCAGTTCCTTCACAATACCAAATTATGACAGGTCTCTTTAGATCATCAGTTGAATCCATTTTCAGAAGCTTAATCACTTCCCCAACTGAAAATTCCACCCAAAAAAGAACCCACACGCTACAGTTTAGATATGACGTTGCATACAATAAGAAGAGGCAAAGTGCAATAGCCCAAATGACCACTTATTGCCCACTAAACTCTATTACTTCATAAAAATAATTTCAAATTAGTACCTGGTTTAGAATTGAGACCCTCCGTCGGAGGAAGAAAGCGAGGAGTGTCGTTCATAACACCAATCACAACCCCAAGAATGAGATCTGTATTCCGTATTTCAGACTCAAGATTTTGCAGATCCTTATCATCCACAGAAGCTTGGAAACCCCTATATAGCCACTAAGTTCAAATAAATCTGAAAACCCTCATTTTGACAAGAAAATCTTCTTCTTACCCTACAAAATTTGAAATTTTCAATAAAGATTTACCAAAAAAGCCTGTGAGATTTTATTTGTGCGAGATATTAAAAACATCCGTCATAAATGAAGTCGACTGCTTCAGCGAGCCTCTCTCTTTCAACAGTGGGATAATGATATATTTTCTGTGCAAACTTATTCTGTTGGGCCTGTTGAAAAAAAAAACAGAGTTGATATTTATCACCAACAAACAAAAATTGACAGTAGAGGGACACTTGTAGCTTTTCTTACTCTGTCATTTTTAGCGGCGATGAGTTGAAGATGTGATTAATGATGGAGATGAAGTGGTCAAGATGGATAACTTCTTGCACCATTTCTGCGATCTCATTTCCAGTGAACGAACCCAGGGCAACAAGTCTTGCCCAACGCAAGAGAGTCAAGAGAAGAGTAAAGAGATTAGGGTTTGTTGGGAAGGAGATAAAATGCGTAGGATAATACCCTAAATAGAGTAGTAGGCACCTGAGGGCTGGATTTGACTGTTCCGTGCAACAACGAGGGAATCTGATCGCGGCCATAAAGTGAATGGGCTAGACAGTTGAGCGCCAAGAATTAGTGGGCATCTCTTTTGTCACATCACGCATCTTTCACATCTTTCTACTAGAACAAGGATCCTGTGACTCTTAAATTTGGTTAATGTGAGGTTGAATAATTTAAAATGGTTAAAAAGAAAATTCTTTGATTCTAATAAAACAAGGATGTTGAGTATCTAGTTTGCTCCTGCCAATGTAGGAATTGATTTAAACTTTATAGTCGAAGTGTCATTAGTCGATAGGCTATTATATGTGAGCATTTCAAACAAACTTGTATGTTAAAACTACTTACCACCATTTACCATTAGTTGTATACCCTGAAAACTACACACCAGCAATACTAACTGGTTTACTCAAATCTTTGATATTTGAGATCTCCACCGATCGTATTAATTGGTTCGCTCAGATATTGTTGATCTCAACCGACCATATTAATTGATTTAGCGCAATATTGGAGATATTTCCATATTTGAAATGATCCTATAAGATCCCTGTAATCTAATTGATTTAGTGCAATATTGGAGATATTTACATATTTGAAACATCTTATAAGATCCCTGTAATCTAGCTCATTTGTTGTTAATAATATTTAATATGTTTCCAGCTGCTTGCACGTTCTGTAAATATCCTCAGACCGAGAAAGGAGTTGATAGCTTAGTGTTGCAGTTAGTGTGGGAATTCTGCATGCACCATCACTTGCCTTTGGTGGTCTCACTGTGCATAGTCATAACAGGGGAACAACCTGCAGATTGTTCTTGGGCGTGTTGACTCCTTCGCATGTCCTATTTGTTTCCCATGGCGCAGAACCATCGAGTTTGGAACTGCATCTTCTCTTGCCCTCTTGGCAGCCCTCGTTGGCGAATTAATACTCGAGTATTCATTCTCTTCAAAACAACAATGGCCTTTAGAACAACTAGAATTTCCTCATGCATGAACACCCCCCTTTTCTTTGACACCATTGTCATTTTGAATAGCAGGTGGAATCTTGAAAACCGAAGCTGTCTTATGAGCTGACATTTTTACAGGATTACCATTTACCTCCATTTAGCTAAAGTTTGGCGATTTTCTCTTTTTCTTTCATTATTACAGAGTTGTAATTTTCCTTGCTTGAAAATCACAAATTGCTTTTGGAAGGATTTTTATGGATTAATGTATTGTATATGTAATTGCCCTTTTATTTCTTGGCCGCCTTAGGTATTGGGGCCAAATGTGTACATTTCATATGTTCAAGATTGACACTAAACATTTAAGTCTGACATAGGAGACAAATCACAATTCTTTAAGGGTCCGTTTGGTTCGTGGAATTAAAAAAACCCTGATTTCTACAAACCTTGGTTTAGCCAAATCAAGGTTTTGTATATCTTCATTCCAATTTTTGGGATTTTACTGAAATCGTTTGTTTCACTCGGAAGATGCCTGTGAAGACACATTTTTATGCGTAAGCTTGGAGTTGAAGGCAAATTTCAAAAAGTAGTCCAATCTATTGTTTTTACACTCCGTAAAAAATAAAATTAGGTTTTGATTTTCAATTCCTACTTTTTCTAGGAAGTTGGAAAACCTGGTTTTGAGGCAAAATTGGAAGTCCCGTATTCTAATTCCATTTTGCAAATTTTGAAACAAACGCACAAATTTTCAAATCCAGGTTTTGAAAAAGCCAATTCCTGTCATCTTCTAGGAACCAAACGGACCCTAAGTCTCACCCATATATTCGATATGAATGGACTAAGCTGAAGATTTAGTGACTACAATTTCTTGTACTTCTCATGTTGTATGTCTCCTTGGGGAATGGCCTTGCAATGTCATAGGGATCAAAGAAAAAGAGAACATACAAACACTGCATTTCAGTTTTGTTTCACTAGTCATCCATCACTTGTGAAAGGACTATTCCTTCCAAGTAGCCCAAACATCTTCCCTTTGATTAATGCTCTGGTGAACTCTCCTTCACGAGATTGTAAAGCCTTTCTTGGGAGCCACACATTTGGATATTCATTTCAAAAGTAAAAGTATATAGAGGAGAATGCCTTGTTTACTATGCGAACTTGTGTAAAATCACATGCACTCTACAGGATTTTAATTTGAGCAATATTTACTTCTCTAGTAATAAAATTGATATAGATGTGAATTCTCCTGTGCTATTTATGTTCAAATACTTTTTGCATTTAATAGGTGGGTTACTCCCATTTTCTCATATAAACTATGAGGCTCAATAGTGTACAGTGATAATATATGTATTCAATTATAGCTATTTATGAAAGCCAATTTGAAATACAACTAAAAGGCATTATAATTTTATTTCAAAAAGATTTGATCATATTTGAAGGAAACAAATAAATGAAAACTCTTTAACAGTATCGATCACAAAAAGATGTCAGATGCAGTGATTCATTTGCAAACTTATTTACAAATAATGGTGATATACTTGAAATTGGAGGATGGCTATGGTGCTTTCTGTACACAATGACTTTTGCATCATTCTTGTGAAGAGTTTTTGGCTTGGAAATATTTGTAAATCAAACTCAAATCAAACTGCTTGTCTTCATAGACAGACAAATTTTGAAATTAAAATTTGAAAATGAAATTATGGCCACCATTTTCACCATTGGGACAGCAGATTAAACTGCACCAATGTCGTGTTCTATGGCACTGCATACATACATTAACTATTAAAGATGGTCTTGTGATGGTTTGTTTCATATCTCAGTACAGAGAATTTGTATTGGTGCATATTATAAATTCTTATTGGTTTTGCCAGTTGTGAAGGACATGGGAAAATTGCATTGAAGAGAACAAAGTGTCTGCAAGAGGTAAAAACTAAAATGGATGGGAGGAGAGGAGTTTTGATAGATTAAATGCAAGTTTGGAGAATATGTGAAAACCTTGATGCCATAAAGAAATGTGCAGAAGAGATGAAGGTTCGAGATTCTTGTGTATTATGAGGGGAAAAATATGCAAAACACAGCATAAGTGAGTAAAGATGACAGATGAATTTTGATGAGAAGTAACAATGAATGATTTCACTTGAAGTGAAATAATTTAACATAGATAGTGGAGAGCTAGATTTCACATGAGATAGTAAAAGGAGAAAAGGTTAAAAGTTTCAATTACAATGAAGAGCGCTTGGGAAATCATTTTCAATAGTAAGGGGCAAAATCTTGATCAGGTTTTCTGAATATTTACACCATATGAATTTGATTTTCGTGTGAATGCAAGGAACAGGTGGATTGATTGTAGAGTCATTGCATTTTAAAATTTTTATCAAAAGTTGTAGTTTTAAAATAGCATCAAAAATTAATTTGAAATTACAAGTGAAAGAGAGAAGCTATTTTAACAAATTTTAAGTGAGTTTGGGCCCACTTAATTTCATTTTTGGGTCATGGGTCCTCGGGGGTCCACAGATCCACATGGGATTCCCCTAGGTCCGCACAAGGTCCCCCCAAGTGCATGTGAGTTTGAACCTACAAGTCCAAGCATGGACCTTAGGCGAATCCAGAATGTTCCTATCCATGAATCTAGACACAGTTCGAGGGTCCAAGGTGTGAATCTAGTAAAGTAGGTGTTGGGGCATGGACAAGGTGAGGAGTTGAGTAGGGGTAAAGTTTCTAATTGTAGATTTTTTGTGTTTGCCCAGTATTGGACAATGTTTTCACACAAAAAAATATTTTTTCATATTGATAAAAAATTAAATAAATGCACATTAATGATGATGTAAATAGTGCGCACTATTACTATTATTAGTTAATGGTTATCTATTTGTAATCTATTGTAAATATTAGAATGTTTCTAATATTAGTTAGTCTGTAAGAGTATGCAAGATATGTAAAATGTTCTTATATCTTGATGACAGAGTGTGATCTGAATGTTGATGCTAAAAATACATACACAATCAAGGCCAAAAGAAGTTCATGCATTCAATTCAAATGGATCATAGAAATCTGATAAATTTGAGTGTGTCAGTGATCAAAGTTGTTTAATATCAGACTAGTCTTGAGCTATGAAGTCCTTTTGTGCCACCATATGACATAAAATTATAGGACCACGTGGGACAAAAAATAAGCATATGCCATAATGGAATTGTAACTTAGATCACACTTCCCCTTAACATTTATATTGTAAGGACTAGATGCTACAATTTTGGAAGATCCGCAACCTAAACCAAAATAACGAGCATTTTTTACATTTAATGGATTGTTGTAGAGTATAAATTTTTGACTTGCAAAAAGTACCTTTGCTCCATATGATTTGGAATTGACATTTACAACTTGCTTCAAATCAATCTGTGTTGACTAATTATCCTTATAAAAGTCACTTTTCCATTCATAATGTATAATTGTTGGCTGCAATATAAAGGGAGATTCAAAGAATGAGACATATTTTTGTTTATAGCAAGATTGAGACATAAATAGGTAGCCGTTGAGCCTGATATTTTCACTCTTACATATATTGTATTTACAGTATGGAAGATAATTGGAGCTCTCCATTTTTAACCAGCTTGTTTGTGTTGGCAACGAATTGTACTTCCATATTTTCACACTTGTTTTGAATTGTGTTTTAGTTTATGTATTTAAAATAAGTTGGACAAATTTAATATTGTATACTAAATAATATAAAAATATATCAACTTTTATAATATGATGTTAAATTTTTATTTGCATAATCAAAATATCTTCTATTTATCAATTATTTTTTCATTATATTTCATAATAAATAGAAAATTGAAAGTTTGATTATTGATTATTTTAGTGAGCATCCAAAATTGATATGCCCATTATAATAACGCTTGCATAATGTCAATTTTGGGTTTTATTTTTTATATAATAGTTCTATAGGATAAATTAATAATACACAATATTATAATAAATTTATGCACACAATTTGTTTAGATAAAATAATTATAAAATAAATGTTTAGATAAAATAATATAAGGAAAACTTTAGATAAATTATTGATATGATAAATGTGATCTTGAAATACAAACAATAAATCATAATGGAAAAGTATTCAAAAGAGACACAATGCATTTATTATAAGGACAAGTAAAGGTAGAATGATAGAGAGAGTTGAAGGGAATTTAAAAAATATTAATAATTATATTATTTTAAGAAATAAATAAATAACAATAGAAATTATATTATATGAATGAACTACCGATTTCTACCAATTCAATTACTTAATTCAAACTACCAAAATATCTAGTAAGTTTGAGAGGTAGTATTAGTTTAACAATTTATAAAATGGTATAAAAAAAATTAGAGCAAGATTGTAAAATAGTGGCTAGTAAAACGTAGTGTAAACTCAAAGAAATAACATTTTATGATTGGCAAAAATAAACATCAATGTAAAACTAATAAATATATTTAAAATAAGAAACATAAAATATTTAACTACATATTTGAACTTGTAAGAAAAACAAATTGTGATAATTAATATTGATTAGACATTCATTTTTGTTCAAAGTGAAACATATAAGAGAAATAGTTGAACAAAGTGAAACATATAAGAGAAATGTAAATAATATTTAATATTTAATTATTTAAAGGCTCTATATTAGATTATGTATACTAAAACAAGAAACCACATGAGTATATCCTTTATTTGTAATAAAAAGACTTTAAAAATATATTTAAAAAATCATTTAATATTTATTCTTCCCAATTTTTAAATAAAATATTTTATGAAATTGAGGAAAAAATCTAATTAGAAGTAGGCTTCAATATGTATAAAAGATGGAGCCAATAAATCCTTCCATACTTAGAGAATTTAGTCATTTTATATAGATCAATTGGAGCATAAAATATAAAGAGAATATAAATTTCCATTTTTATCTTGAAATAGTTATAATTGCAATTTATAAGTGATAGTCAAACATGACTTATACTTAGCTGGTTCTTTGTTGTTTTTTTTAGTAGATCTTTTTGTGACCTTTTCTTTGTTCTACTTGGAGGTCTGTTTCGTGTTTGCTCTTGACTGCTCTCTCTGTTTCTAGCTAGACTTTTTGTAAAACAAATTTGGATCCTTTAAAACTTGCTTTTACTTAATCAAAACATGACTTATACTTTGTAAATAAGTTATAATTTTAAAAAATGAAATTTCAATTTTAATTTTAAAAATATTTTTCTTTGAAATAATGAAAAAAAATTAATTTTAATTTCTAAAGATATTACAAATTTGGATGTCCTAATAGTTTGAAGACTCCATATACATGAAAATTATTATGATTGCTATATAGTAGAAGTTGTAGACCACATTACAATATAAAATTAAATATGACCAATTCTATAAGGATGTTTAAATATATGTTTAATATCTATAACTACTTAATGATACAATTATAGGCATTTCAAACATGCTTCACCTTTGAAAATTGTTATCAATTGATATTAATAATAACATTGGATGGATATTGTCAAAGAAACCTTAAAAATTATGGCGAATGTTTCAATAATTATTTTCAAGTGACATTCCATCTATCCTTCAAAGAAACAAATAACACATGTAAAAAAATATTATTTGTAACTTGCATCAAACTTTCTTGTTCTTGTACTGAATGTTCATAATTTTTGCAAATAAGTGATAGAAAAAATCTTTTCTACCTAGACAAACTAATGGTATAGATAAGAATGACAAATGAATTAGAAGCTGTTATATGTGCAAAAATTGGAGAAGTAGGAGATTATGAAATAAGAGAAGCTTTTGAGAAGCTACCTTCAAGGATAAAATTCACATTAGAATGGATAGAAGTTGTTTTGAGAAGAATTCATGACATGAAGTATTGGTTACAGAATGGACCACTGGAAATCGAGAAGAAAATGATACACAAGATTATAGGTTATCCAAAAAGAACCATCTTATATCTAGACATGCACTTTTTGACACTATCGGCGTACCCTTGCTCCTCTGGGTGCAAGTGCTAGTCTAGTGTCACTTATTGTTATTGTATGACGTATACACTTCAACTACAAATTTGACTTTTGAAATTTTTGTTTTATTTACAATTGCAATAGTAAAATGGTTATTATGTATTTTCTCATAGTATATTTAACAAATATATATAAATGCAATAAATTAAAAGTTTTTGAGGACAAATGTCATATGTTTACATGAACCATATCTACCATGCAAAAAAATGACATTAAAAGTAGCTTAACATAAAATGGTTATTATGCATTTTCTCATAATATATTTAATAAATATATGTAAAGCCAATAAATTAAAAAAAATTGCTGATAAATTAATCGTTATATGTTTATAAATTTAAAAAAATTGTGAATAAATTAATTGTTATATGTTTACATGAATCATATCTACCATGAAAAAAATGACATTAAGAGTAGCTTAACATAAAATGGTTATTATGCATTTTCTCATAGTGTGTGTATACACACACACACACACACACACACACACACACACACACACACATATGCAATAAATTAAAAGTTTTTGCGGATAAATTAATTGTCATATGTTTACATGAATCATATCTACCATGTAAAAATTGACATTGAGAGTAGCTTAACGTAAAATTGTTATTATGCACTTTCTCATAGTATATTTAACAAATATATAAAAATGCAATAAATTAAAAGTTTTGGCAGATAAATTAATTTTCATATGTTTACATGAACCATATCTACAATGCAAAAAATGACATTGTTTTATAATACATTAAAAACATAACTACTTTTTAATAATATATGAAGTATTAGGCAAGAGCCTACAACACAATGGTAACTTGTGAGCCTCTTATGTGGGAGGTTTTGGGTTTGAATTCGCTTAACACATAAATTATTAATTATAATAAATAACAATAATTAATCTAGGCTTCAATCATTTACCGAGCTAATTTTATTTTTAAATAAATTTATTATATCATCTCTTATTAAAGAATTTGAAGATATTCATAGACATTGTGAGATGGTATACTATAGCATTCATTGAATGCTAATTTATTTTTGTCTTCAACCAGTGATATCATAGAATTTTTGCAAATGTTTGTACATTTATAATGTTTCTAGTTACTATTATTATTATTATAGAACTTATTAAAAATCTTTTATTTCATTCCTCATCGGCCAGTACAATGAACAATAGTAAGTCCAATCGTTTTCAATAATTACTTTCAAATAAAAGTCAAATATTACTCTCAACTTTTGGCTTTTTTTATTAAAATTAAAAAAAATCTAGCAATTGTTGGTAGATGCAATTAAATGCATAGTTTTGGAAACATCTAATTTTTACCCCCCAAAAAAATGTCCTCTATATGTTCTTCCCTTCCAAAACATTCTGGAACATTTATAATATAGTTTTTAACCCTGATTGAGTTTGCATGTTTAATATATTTCTGGGGAAGATAGCGGCTATTTTGTTCTTATTTTTTCCAGGGTTGCAGGGATGAAATCAACTCTGCATCATGCCAATCTAGTGAGGAGAGTCAACTAGCGGTTGAATCCCATCAGCAATGGTCACCGTCCATCAACATAATAGATTGGAGCCAGCACGAGATGTCAGATTGATTGGCTTGCATCTATTTTTTTAAAACTACGCATTGATTTCAAATTACTAAGGTAATCATGATGTTTGTTTATGGTGCATATGTTTTCTTTTGTTTCTGGCTCCTTTTGTTTCTAATGCAAATTGAAGAGGATCGGGGACACTGATATCCAAAGATATGTTCCAACAATTTTTAGGTGTCAAATGAATTGCTTAAAAGTATTGATAATTTACAATTTCAAATTCATATTCATATATGAGCAAGTCGAACAATTTCATAATAATTTTTTCCATGTTCAATTCTAGATGAGCTCTAAAAACCACTCTAAAACTTTTTCTTTGATTTGAACTTATAGGGTGTGCGAAGAAAAGCTTTAAATTTTTTTAATATGCTTACCCATGTTTCACTCTTCTTCTTCATGAAGGTTTTTCTTTTTCAGTCTTGACTTTGTATTTCATTGGATCTCTATGTTCCCTGTTTTTAAAGTGCGCTAAGGTGTTTTTGGTTGAACAATTGTAGCATGATCATTATCTCTCCTTTTTTAGTAAGGTTTCCAAATATTTTCCACGCAGTTTTTAACCATAAGTCACTCAATCTCCGCTCTATTTTGTTGTCTTTCATCTGCAAAGGAAAAGAAATAATATTCTATTATGAAAAATCTATTATAGTGGACCCTCCTTAATGCTTTACACCAATTGAGGACACGTTACGTTGGAAGTTGAGAAGTATGCTTGAGGTTACGTGTTCAGCCCAAATTATTTGGGGATTTGTTGGCTAATAGAGCAATTAACAGTAATGTCCATGATCTATATGTGTTGAAAACTATCACATATCCAGTTGGTCTCACATTTTTATTCCTCTTGGCATTGGCTACTTAAACCTAGCCATTCAAATAATACTAATTTGGTTTAAATTGCATGTAACTCTGGTTAGATCTTGTAGATCTTGTTGAAGTACATTTGTTTCTCTTTGGTTTAGAGCTACAAAGTTGGTTCTCTTGAGTGTGTAGCTCCAAAATTGGTATTAGTAATTTAGGGTAGTTGATTCCTTCACTAAAGAAATCATTGGTGAATACCAATTTACACTTTGTACAATGTTTAAGAAGCAAAATGCAATGATAGTATGTCACCATTACCTACAATACAATTTGAATTTATTGGATTATTTCAGCTAGAGAAAGCAAAGAAATGAAGATGCATGGTCAATGCATGCATTTTTGTTGGAGATGGAGATCTTTTTTGTTTCAGTTTTTTGCTTCTTCTTTTTTGTGTATTATAAAATTACATATCTAATTAGTTTTTCTTTGGTTTTTACTTTTCTAAATAAAAAATATATTTGTTTCTCCCACAAATTCCCATAAAAATATCATGCCCTCTATTCTTGGTGACTGCGTAGCTGTTGTTGTTGGAGTCATTTTGTATAAACAATCTACTATATGAGATTTGTGTAAAAATGATGTGTAAGAATTTGCCTTAGGGCAAAATTCACCCAAGACCAAGAAGCACAATAATTAGCACAAAAAGACCAATAGAGTATGATTAGAATAACGATATTATATTCAATTCATTGTATAGTACACTAGAGGTGTATGTATATAAAGGCCTCTATGATGCATCTGGAATGTCTAGGAGTTAGCAATATGATAAGCCTCACAATTAAGCACATGTCCACCAAGAATGGGTTATCCTCCATTAAGCATAGGAGGTAGTGCAATGATGAGAGGATAAGCCTACAAAGGTGTGTCACATAAAATTATGTTGTAGACACCATGTGCTAAATTGAGAGTGTGAACAATTGTGTTGTCTACATGACAACTCAATTGATTATGCAAACTCCGGTTTTGTAGACACCATGTGTTAAATTAGAGTTGCTTACTCCTATGTTGTCAACATGACAACTCATATGAGTACACAAACTCCTAGGTGTCTAACCTAAGAAATAATAAAATAATACATTTATCCTAAATAAACTTAAGTTAAGTTTAAATAATAATTATTTACACTACACCCCCCATTAAGTGCAACTTAGGGGAATGCACTTAAGCTCAGAAAAGCTATGATGAAATGCATAATGGGTCCCAGCTATTAGGCCATGCTAGGAACCCAAGTACAAATGCAATGTTGAAATGCAATGAAATCCCTCTATAAATAGAGAAAGAGGGAAAACCTTATGAAAAAAACCCTCCCCTAAAATGAGAGATATGTGCAATATAGAAGAGGAGTGACCCCTCCTGGTGAAAAATCCCTCACCCCCAAGAGATCTCTCAAATGAATATACTTGACCTCTATGAAGGGCTTGGCGAAGATGTCGGTTACCTGCTGCTCGGTAGGACAATACTGCAATGTGATGACTTGCTTATGAATCAGCTCTTGAATGTAGTGCATATGAACCTCAATATGTTTTGTTCGCTGATGCTAAACTGGATGTTTTGAGATTTCAATAGCACTCTGGTTATCACAATGGATGACTATGGGTCTGGGTAGATCAAAGCCAAACTCCTTCAGAATTTTCTATAGCCAAATAGCCTCTGTTGCTACATTCACAGCTCCTCGATACTTAACCTCAGTCGATGAGAGAGCAATTCTGCTTTTTACTCTGCTAACAAATGGGGCCGAAACCAAGATGAAATCTATATCTTGAAGTAGACTTGCGAGAATCAAGGTCCCCTACATAGTCTGAGTTTGTATAACCCACTAATTAAAGACCTATACTAGCTGCATAGTGTATCCCATGTGTATGTGTACCTTAGATATAATGTAAGATTTGTTTGGTCGCCTTCCAATGAAGTTCATGTGGCTCTTGCATGAAGTGAGAAACCATGCCAACTGCAAATGAGATGTCAGGGCGTGTATGTGTCAAGTAGATAAAGCTTCCAACCATCTACACAAAGTCGCATCAACAAGTGGAGTGGAACACTTTGTTTCTAACTTAACTGAACACTTTTTTTTTTGTCCATTATTACAATTATTTTAATTTGTCTGGACACTACTACAATCGTTATTAAGTGTGTATTGATATAATGAACAAGATTGTTTTTATTATAACATTGTAGTTACAGATGTTCTATTTTTTTGACAATACTATAATTATGATTTATATATCTTTATCTAATTATAAAACATAAACAAAAATAAAAGAAACACTAGAACAAATATAAACAAAATTTTCTTAAACATACAACTAAAAATTGATCAATAAATTGTATCAAAGAACATAAATGAATGTCTTGCTTTCAAATTTGATGATAGTCACACCTAAACAAAACATAAGAGTTTATATATTAAAAATATGTTTTAATGATTCACAAAGAGTCCACAAAGGATCAAGTATTGCTGAATGGAAGGTTCGACATCATAAAAGATGTGGCCAAGATTGCACCTCGGCTGATTTTGATGGCGTGGATGCCCCTCAATCCTTGGCCCTAAGCTGAAGAGGTACAATCGTGAGCCCAAATCAAGTTCCTAACCCCTCAACCAAAAATATACTGTAAAAATTATAAATAGATTGACCTCAATATTATTAGGTCAGTCAAGATTGCATCATAAGAAAAATATGCCGCGGGAAGGGAGAGCTTACAGATTAGCGTACATACATCTGACAGACAACTGACTATTTTCTGAATCTCTCAAAAAAAATATATATATAATGTTGTCCATGATTTGAAAGCATCTTCTACTCGGAATGTTGGTAAGACACAAGACTTCAATTACAATAGATAACCCAACTGCGTAGCTTATTCCTAGACTGACTTCCCACCGTATATCCTCTTTTCCTTCATCCATCTTATCAACATTTATTTTTGGCTAAATGATTGTTGGACAAGAATGATTTCGGTGAAGGCCGCAAACAACTTTTATTTAGTTGTAGATTGCACAGGTCTGGATTGTTTGAGAAGGATGATGCCTCAAATGTGTAAAATTGCCCCGCTTATGTTATCTTCCCAGATAGACTATTGTGGTACAAGTCCATGTAACTCTAAGAATGTGAGCGATTGCAACTCCAAAGGAATCTTTCCAAACAACTAGTTGTTTGAAAGATCAAGAGGCTCCAGCTTTTACCATTTCCCCCAAATTCTTTGGGATTTCACCCGTAATATTGTTTCTTGAAACATTTAGAATAATTAAACCCTTGAGCAATCCAATGTTTTGAGGAATTCCACTTGTTAAATTGTTGTTTGATAAGTCAACACATATTACTAGCGCCAAAGATTTTATGAACTCCATCTCCTGTGCTTTGTCAACTATTATCGCACGATCTACATCGATTCTATCAAAATCAACATTAGCAGTCAATTAAATATTTCGGTAGCCACTGTTTGGGATTTCATGGCCTGCAAACTTGAAATGGTAGTTGGAATAATTCCTAAAATTTTGTTCAACGAATGATCCAAGATTTGAAGAAGTGGCAACATTGTAACTTCTGAAGGTATTTTGCATTAAAGTCTATTTGATCTCAAGATCAAAATCTTTAGGTTTGAAAGTTTCTCTATCCAACTCGGAATGATTCCCCTCTTTTTGTTGTTGTTTAAATCTAGTATCTCCAACTGCTTACGGTTTGCAAGAGAGGATGGGATATGGGAATTGAGTTCATTTACACCAAACTTTAATGTTTTGAGAGAAACCATGTCTTCAAGACGTCATAGCAGCTTGCCCTCTAAATAATTATTCTCTAAGTTCAACATCTCAATAAGAGAGTTGTTTTTGAAACAGGAAGGGATTATAAGCTTGTTATTTGAGAGATCCACAACTTGTATGTGGCATATAGAAGGCAAAATTCTGTCGTTGAAATAATTCTGAGAGAGAGAGAAGTATTGAAGATTAGAATTTCTTGCTGAAATGTATCCACTCAGTCGATTCTCTAACACGTCCAGCACAGCCAAGGCATCATAAAGAAGTGAAAGTTTACCTTGTAAATTATTGCTATGCAAATCTAGGCTATACAATTGACTCAGTCCCATCAAGGAATGAGGTAGAACTCCCGCAAAGTGATTATGAGAGAGATTGAAATACATAAGAGAATTGTTGGACAAATCCACACTCCAAAGCTCATATTGAGTGATCAGGAATGTTGGAAACCCACCTTCCATGTTACATGACCTTATTCCCAGCCTTTGCAAGGAGAATTTTGGAATCCATGTTGGACTAAACTTGATAGCTAAAAGATTCTCAGAAACGTCTACATAGACAAGTTGGCTGAGATTATGAAGGCGAGACTCTGAAAAATCCCCACTTAACCAGTTGGACTGCAAGTCAAGGGTGTTCAGTTTAGAGAGACTGGAAATGTTGAGAGGGATGACACCTTCTAATTTGTTGCTACTTAGATAAAGAGTTTCTAGGGATTTGGAAATGGAAGAGGGAATTTCACCTGTCAATTGATTGTAACTCAGATCAACATGTTGGAGGTTCAGAGTTGCAGCCAAGAGGATTGGGGGAATGGGACCATCGAACCGGTTTCCTGAAAGATCAATATAGGCCAAAGGAAATGATCTTCCCAGTGGAGAAGATGTGCCCTCTTAACATGTTATATCTGAGATCCAACTTTTTAAGCGCTGTGAAATTTTTCATTGTAATTGGAATATTCTCAACGTAGCATTTTGAGAGGTCCAAGAGAGTTAAGGAGAAAATTTTGAAAATTGAATCTGGAATACTTCCTCCCACTTCTGTCCCTGAAAGGTGTAGGGTGTGGAGGGAAGCAGAGTGTTGGGATAGAATTCTTGACAAATTCCCTTCCAGATCATAGTTCCTAGACAAGTCCAACAGTTGCAGTCTTGGAAGGCTCACCAGGGCTGAAGGGATACTACCATTGAATTCGTTATCATTAAGTTGGAGGTGGGTGAGTTTTGTGAGGTTGGCAAGGGAGGGGGGACTTTCTCCAGACAAGAAACATCCAGACATTTGAAGACGGGTGAGAGAATACATGGTGGAGAGAGCGTTGTCCAACTCATCATTGCTTTCCACTCTTGATATATTCACATAGTCCAGGATAATCTCCCATAGATCTCTCATGTTTGCCCTGCAACTTTGCATGTCCGCCATCTTCAATAAACTAATCCGAGAGAGATCTATGTAATGCAAAGTAGACATGTTCTCTATGTAATGCAAAGTAGACATGTTCCCCACCTCCCTGGAATATCTCCACTAAACCCTGCCACTGATAAACCCAAGTGGCACAAACTCTTGAGTTTGGCCAATCCAGGAAGGATGGGAACTCCATTGAAGCTATTCCTTCTGAGATCGAGGTGCTTGAAGTGTTCAAGATTGAACAATGGTGAAAGAATATCCCTAGTTAGATTAAACATAGGCAATACCCATATCATCCATTCCATTCCACTCACAACGAAAATCGAGATGAATAACATGGTGCGTGTGAGGATGGCATTGGATTCCATTCCACTCTCAACAGTTAAAGCCATGCCATGATTCGAGCAGTTGAACATCAGAGGGATCAAAGACAGATGCCTTCTAATGCAAAAGGGAAACTTTTTCATGGTCTCGACAACATCCATCGCCATTAAAGTGTAAGATGAGAAGAAGAATGGGGACAGGGCACAGCTCTCTAAAACATTTTCATTACACTACGCCACACACACCAGTTGCTCTTTTTCTCTGAACATGAGCGGTCTCTAATTGAATATATGATAAAGGATGACTAGATTTGGAGACTTATATGGTTAAAATTATCAAACATCTAAGAAAATAATGGAAAATTTGTAGGAGGGAGTGACAATCATCATACTTCGTGGCACATAAATATCTCTTCAAGAAAAGTGACTCAGACCACAGAGAAGTCGTGGGTCTTTAAAATAACTATTATTTCATTGAGTAGTAGTTAAAAATTCCACACAAGAGCTATAAAATTGTCCCGGTTATGTTGATGTTTTCATTTATATTTATAAAAATAAATGAATTATAGTATAAAAATGTAGATTACATAAAACAATAGCAATTCAAATAGAGTACAAATTCATATCTATAAATAGTTATTGCATTGAAAACTTCTCGATTTTGATTTTGTGTATGTTCTTTCATCAATTTTTTGGATCACACTCTTTGATCCATCATCAAGAATAAAGAGCAGACGCTCTTTATTCTTGATGATGGATCAAAGAGTGTGATCCAAAAAATTGATGAAAGACGCTCTTTATTCTTGATGAAGGATCAAAGAGTGTGATCCAAAAAATTGATGAAAGAACACACACACAATCAAAACATTGAAGTTCTCAATGCAATAACAAAATGGATTGTGGAAATCTAATCAATTTGATCCATAATTAGTGTTTCTATTTAATGGAGGCTAAGGGTTAGATGATAGAATCAAAATATATGAAAATAGACACGTGTTTGAGGTAAAAGAAAAATAATGTTAAAATAAAATAGTCAATGTTAGATTTAGAGGGGAAACTGTACCAAAGAAATTGGGGAAAATTAACCTAGCAATAGTTAGTGTAGATGTTATGGCCACAAATTCACTTTACAGACACAACTTGACACTTCATACTTGTCAAACACCAAACGCAACCTATATTACCCGATTGAAAGTTATCAAATGATTGGTAAGTTGGAAAAAATGCATTAGTTTAGCACTTAGCTATTTGAAATAATAATTTAAATTGGCTTTAATTTGCAGGGTTTCATTGTTGTGTTATATTTTGTAATGCCCCGCCCGGAGATCCTTGGAAACAAGGATTCAAATCAAGCCAAGATATATTTTTTTTTACAAGTATGAATGCACAAGACAACATCATACAGGGATCACAAAGATCGCAACGGAAGACTTCAACACAATCCCGGCAACCAACGAATCTCTGAACGCCACTACCCAACTGACACACACAAACAAAGCCAACAACGACAACGCACATGATGAGGGCACAAGAAACAACCACTCATCAACAAAACACCAAACTGGGGTAAAATGCAGAATCCTGAAATTTGGCTAAGCCTGAAATCCTGAAGCCCTGAAAATTGGCTAAGTCTGGATTTCTGAAGCCCTGAAATTTCCTAGAATCCATAACTTATCTCCGAGAGGTCTGAAACCTATCTCAAACGATTTGTCGCATATATTAAAATATATCTTAAGTATAAGCAACTTATATTTAAACGATATATTTTAAACCCCAAGAGACAAAAACAGAAACACGAAAACTCGATTTCAAGAGAAACTGACATAATTCAAAATGTAACAGCACAGGATCGAAGAACGCCCAAAAGGGTATTCAAAACCACTCTCAAAAAGATCAGATCACGAAGAAAAGTGCCCACTGATGGCACGCGCAGGTTTTTCACAAAAACCGTGCGACACTTTTTACTAAGGGAGGGCGACACTTCTCCCTTACTGCGTGCGACACTTCTCAAGAAGGCGTGCAATACTGGAAAAGTATCGCACGACATTTCTCATAAAGCCGTACGACACTTCTCCAGTAATGCGTGCGACACTTTACAGTATCGTACGACATTCTTTCTATGGGTGTGCGATACTTTATCAGTGTCGCACAATGCTGAACAAATGTCGCCCATAGAAAGTAAAATCACTTCCAGAACTCAAAAACGGGGAAAAACTGACAAAAGAACCTCCACACTGGGGAGTACCGAATCCACAAAGGCTCGAGGAATGAACACTCGAGTGCAAGAACATTACGGAAAGAAGAACATCAAACCATCTAAACTACACCAGCATAGAACACACTGAAAATAAACATCGCAGAGAACAAAAGCAACATCGCAATGAACAAAAATACATTTCGGAACTAAACAACCAAATAAGTGCGCGGTTCCTCCCAACCGTCAATAGCATCATAAGACCATCGTGTGTCCTAGCCATCTCCCGCGCGTAACATCCCAAGCCACCGACCAGATTGTCAGTACTGTCGTAATAGGGACGTCACTACTAAAACATGCACAATAACAACATAAGAAAATCTAACATGCTAGTGATAACGCATAAGATAATCCTACAATAGATAACATCACCTATCACATGCTAAATAGCAGTAAGCAACATATATACTACTAAAGCAAATCACATCATCTAATCATATGCTAAACATCATGATAAGGGAATGCGTCAAGTAAAATAACATCATCTAAACATGATATACAAGCATCCCAATGAAAGCATAAATCACAAGAAAGCATACTCCAATACTCGAAGTACCAAGTGAAGACATCCAGCAACGGTCGCACTAGGACAAAAGATCGTCTCTGTACACCGATCCCTAGCAGTGGTGAAGGTAGCTATGCCTCCCAACCACGTGACACCCGTAGGTCCACACCTGTTGTGCTGATGGAGATAATGATCCAACCAAAACACACAAAAAGCACAACATCCATGGCTAACACTCACGCCAGACAGTATGATGGCTGCAACCAAGAACCTAAGACAATGCAAGGAGTACAGGTCCTAGTCAGACACTCAAAAGGCTACTAAGTAGGGGCTGACATCATGGAGAGTCGCTTGGCATCGACAAGCCCAAGCTCAGATCGTGCATTTCAACTCCTCAACGGAGGGCCCCACACACACATTTTATTATCTTAAATTTTATTATCAATCACACATTTTCTTTAATTATCACTTATTTAAAACTTCCTCTGCCAACCCTATGGGACTAAGGTCACCAGGCTGCGAGATAGAAGCCCCCTCCATATGCTACCCTACCCTACCCATGCTCATCCTACGACAAGTGTCTGTGGGCATGCATACTCCCATCCCAACCCCAATGATCATAACTTCTGGCAAATCCATGGAAGATCGGGCCTCGCAAGTCACCCAACAAATGTACGCGTATGTACTCGTGTGTGGCGCAACACCATCACGAAGATCATAACACAAGGACAGGAATGAGAACACAATGCAAAGAAAACACCCAACTGAAAGCAACACGGGAAGGATGGATTCTACACGAATCCCAAAGCCAATAAAACCATACATCATAAAATCACTCAATCGGCCTCAATCCGAGAGTATGGATTCTACACGAATCCCAATGATGTAACAAGACCCCACATCATGAACTCACTCAACCGGCCTCAATCCGAGAGTATGGATTCTACACAAATCCTAGCATTCACGAAATAAAAGCAAAGGTCCAACAAAAACCATAACAGGTATAAAATCACTCAACCAAACACAACGTCGGGAGTATAGATGCAACACGCATCCCAATGCAACATAAAAGTGCAAAAGTGGTCTGACTGATATCCAAACGGATCATCCAAGTCCACGACCCACATTGTGCCAAGAAAACCTGAGAAAACAGGGCGGCACACAAAACAAGGTAAAAATCCCATTTTTTTTTGGAAAACTTCAAAATTAAAACCCATTTGGCCTTTGGGTTCAAAAACCGCAAAAATCCAAAAATAAATGAAATCGGACATCGTATGCAAAAACGGCCAGCATAACGGTGTAAAATCCCAAACCCTCATCCCAAAAAACAGGGAAATGTTCATACCCGCCCAACCGGGTAGAACTAGCATACAGAAACGGAGGGGAACAATAGTTCTCAGCCTCCAAACAAATGGCTACCAAAAACAGAAGCTAAAACGGAGCAGAAACAATAAAACGGGAAAGCCCTACCTCACAACCAAAAGGGCAAAACGGGAATCTGAACCATAAAATAAGTATCTCGCAGAAGTAGCTGAAAATTGCGGCAATCCAAGGTTTCCTCGAGCTGGATCCAACGAGCCCAACCTCGCGACGATCTCACGCCCGTAGCTCCCACAACGAACAAAACAGTAAATCCTCATGAAGAGGATTTTGGGTTTTACTCTCCAACTTTCCAATTCAAAAGTGAGAAGTGAGGAATTAAATTCCTCTTTGGATACTTATTCACTTTTTGGGTGAATAATCGATTAGGGCAAATAACCAGCCAACCTAGTTAAACCCTGAATCGACCCAAACGAAAATAGGCTATTCCTATAAATAGGAATTCATCTATGGCCACCAGAAATTAAAAATAAATCAATTAAAAAGCTCGAAAACCCAAAAACACAGAATTCACCTAAACAACTTTCGCGACAATGCGAACCTCTAAATGCACAAACACGCTTACTGGTCTAATCACATAATGCAAATGAGTTCGGATTTAATAATCACCGAAAGGTTTAATTTAAACATTTTAATAAAGGATACGTTGACCATACAAAGGCGACATTGGTAAAATATGAATGGCTAAATCACTAACTCCATTTGCCACTGCCAGGGATATAAATCCTGCATACTAAACAACACGATCAAGTGCAATTGCATATAATAACATAGCCGAAGCAATAAATGCATTAAATCACCTAATTTAACCATTTAATTAATTATACTAAAATAATCTATTTATATCACTCACATTCGCAAAAGGCATAGCAACACAGGAATGAAGTAAATAACCATAGCATTAAATCCATCATATAGCAAAATTAGAGGTATGTCCAAATACCAGATAACCAAATAACATCATAAAACACACTGTCATCTCAAAATGGCATCATCATGAAATATGATTAACTGAACAGCATAGTAGTCTAAAATCCATGATACTGAAATCAAAGTGAACGTTTGACCCTCGGGTCCTCTCAAATGTGAACATAACATGAGTAACAAATATCTCTCTAATCAGAAATATAACAAGGTAAATGTCCGCAGCACATAACCAAAGAATCCAACAAGAATAATCCATTTCTAATCATTAATGCATTTAATAAGGATTGATTACTCTGCATTAAAAAGGCATTTAAAACACATAAGCAAACACAGTCGTAAACATGACTAACCACTGCTACAGGAACCTAGTCTAATGTAGCATGGTAAAAAGGAACATAGTGCAATCTTTGCACACATCTTAGGGTAATCACGGAACAACCTCATGATACCACATCGATCCTGGTAACCACTGGCACAAACCTCAGTGAACCAAAAATCACATCATAATCTCAAAAATCAGTCAAAAGCATAAACAAAGCAACTGATAGAGAAACATAAATCCAAACACCTCAATGGTGTAGACCACTCAGGGTCACAATCATGATCCATCACAACAAAAGATCATCAAGGTCGCATCCATTAGGACGACTTACAAAAGTCAAATGGGAGAGGCACTACATATTTGAATTGATTCTTCATGAATCATGATGCCTTGGAACATGTCAAAGACCCATCTATATATTTAGTTGCTCTAGGATATTATAATGTGAGAAATATGGAGTACAAATTAAAATGGGATAGAAGAGGGGAGATGAGAGAAATAATAGGAATAAACAAGTTTATATGTAAAAAATGAAATGTGAAGACAATTTTTGTGTAGCCAATTTTATCATTGTTATTCTTTTGATATCAAACACTCACAATGGTGAACTCTAGTAGATTATTGATAATTTTAACCTTCGTTTATGAATGCATTCATTATCCTACACCATCCTTTAAAAAATTTCAAAATGTCAATCTAATTAAAATTTTGTCCTTTTCAAAACTAAAAATAACAATTGTGGACTACCAAAACCTGATTCTTCTAAAAAATCCTTAGATGATATAAGAATTGGAAGGAATCCAAAGTTTTACATTTCAATATCAACATTAGTTCAGCTCACAAAATCTTCAATATAATATTATTTTTTTAAATTTATAACCATCTATTTATAAACTATGTTTAATTCTTATATATATTATAACTACAATATAATATTAATAAAAATAATTAAATATAACATTTAACGTTATTATAATCTTAACAATTAATAATATTCAATATTTCTAAATGTATTGTTTACTATTCAGAGTTACGTTTATAAACTCCAAAAATATGAGTAGTTGTGATTTTGTTTTCTCAGCAACACTGAAAAAGATTGAGGGAAGAAAACAAGCAGACTAGGGAAGAAAAAGTGAAACCAATGACACAGACTGGTTTGGGTATGAGATGAGTTAAATGAATAGTTGGTATCTCAGTATTCATTTCTATATCTATGTCATGTTTTGTTTCTTGCGTTGCATATGACGATGAATATTTATTTCTTCTTTGTGGTGAGAATAATATTTACGATCTTGATTTTTTATTTTTTATTGTTGAGAGTGTTGTTTGATAATTTCTAGGGGAGGAGCCCATTATGTGCGAAAAATATTACACACTTCATGGTCAATATTATATTAAAAATCCTATGTGCAATAAGACAAGAATAATATCAATGTGAAACCAAAAAAGTAATAACATATTGAAACACATTCTATAAAGAGAGGATGTTGCAAGGTATTAGAAGCATCATTTCTAGATTCAATCACCATTTTTTTAATTCGCTAAATATATATCATAATGAATTAAGTTGTTGCTAAAGATTCTCATTGGACTTAACTAAATGCAATTATAAACATTTAAGTTCACCAAATATATAGTATTATAAATATGTCTCTGTACCATCTTAAATTGGATGCACTCCAATTTAATGAAGGTTTAACACCTATTTAATGCGAGATCATCAATCTCCTTGTGTCTTCCATCCCTTTTAAGTCCTTTCTCTTAGGTGGAATAGGGGTAAAACCTAATAGATACTCTTTAAAAGTTCTAATTTTCATGGTGTTAATCTCGAGGTAGGATCTATCCTCCTAGGTCCTTTTCATTTATCTATCCACTTGGAATCTACTGTTCACACCAAAATGAGATTTCCTTAGAATCTTGACTTGATTTCCAAATTCTGGGACCTATTTTGGAGTCTTGAAATAGTACCAAGGGTTTCTGCACATAATCATCAATGAGGCCCTATCTTGGGTTTCCTTTTCGAGTCTCGTGCTTTGGAATGTTTGGGGTGTTAATTTCTAGTCAAGTCAGTCTAGGAGAGTTGACCAATTATGAGCTCTATATAAACCCTTTCATTTTCTTCATTTCTTATATCATATGCATCTCATTCTTAAGCATTCAAACAACCATCAATCCACAAGCTCAAGCATTCAAGCCTTCAAGTTTTCAAGCATTCATTTAAGCATTCCTCCATTGAAGGTCAAGGGTTCAAGCATTCAAGTAATTAAAGGATTTTATCTTCTTCAATCCAATCAAGATCATTTGTTGCATCTTCTACATCCATTCCATTTCATCTTCTTGGTCCAAATCAATTGGTGAAGTAAGCCCATTACATTTGATTCAAGGGATTTGGCTTTTGTAAGGTGAATTCGTACATTTACTTTACATTTCATCCTATTTCAATTATTTCAATTCAAGGTTAATCCATAAACTGGGGTTTGACCAAGGCAAACCCCCCATTAACATCAAAACCCTTTTTTATTGCAAGTTACAAATATCAAATCAATGAATAGGTTGCATATCTGAGTACCATTTTTGGAATTTTTTGGAATTGTGAAATCAGAATCATTGTCATGCACTATTATTAGGGGTGTACTATACCTCTGATGATCCCATTTCGCCCCTGAAGATCTAGTTTGCCTCTAACAGTTTGCCAAAAATTATTTCTTCTTGGTCCAACTCAATTGGTGAAGTAAGCCCATTACATTTGGCATTTGTAAGGTGAATTTGTACATTTACCTTACATTTCATGTTATTTCAATTCAAAGTTAATTCATAAACTAGGGTTTGACCTAGGTAACCCCCACCACACCCCCCCATCAAAACCCTTTTTTAATTGTATGTTACAAATATCAAATTGATGAATAGGTTGCAGATTTGAGTACCCTTTTTGGATTTCTTTGGAATTGTGAAATCAAAATAATTGCCGAACACTATTATTAGGGGTGTACTACACCCCTGATGATTCAATTTCGCCCCTGAAGATTTAGTTTGCTCTTGACAGCTCATCTAAAAATTTATGGGTTTTGTTTGTTACACATTTTTAGGCCTAGATCTAGAAATTTTTATTCACCTTGATCAGAAAAAAAAAAAACAAAAAAACAAAAAAACACATAAAATAGACTCTAGCGGTGTGTTCTTTATCCTCTTTATTTTTTTAGCATATTTACTTACATCTAGCTCTAGTTTTTTATATCCATCTAAGATTTTCAAGGACTTGTATATCTTTCCCCTCTTCTTCCTAGATCTAGCTTGCATTAGTACTATTTTCTTATTTGATTAGCATTAACATTTCTAGACCTAGTTCTCTAGATTTGGGATTGAAAAAATTCCCTTCCTTGACTTCCCTCTCTCTATTCTGATATGTATGTGTTGGTTATGTGATGCAGTTAGGCTCTTATCCTTGATTCACATTTACTACACTACAACTTGTACATGGTATCAACATTGGAAGTACAATTACGTACTAGTATTATTAGAGAAGCTACAATAGATGTATATTTAAGCACTCTTGTTTTCCATTTCATTAATTTTCTTGAGCAAGGAAACCTTTTCTTCATGAAGATTCAGTGTGCCAACTTTGGTGACTGTCAACTTCAAGTGACCTTAAGTGGCACTTGAATCATATACAACTAAGATAGTGAATAGGAAGTGTTTGAAACATCCTTGTTTGATTATTGTCTTGACGTCAATCTTTTTTTTTCATTGGATTGGAGCATATGTAATTCATGTGTAGACATACCTAAAGGGTAGGTGGAAGAATTATCAAAAGAGATAATTAGAGTAAGAGTTTTTTTCTTATTAATTAAATCATATTGATTTAATTGTTAAGTCACTTATTATCTCTAGTTTATTTAAGCTAAAATTTGGGCATATAATAATTAATTCTTTTATTAATTATTATCATGCAACCTAGGGTTTACCTTTTAGGGATTTGATCTCCTTTATAAGGATTGATCTCTTTGTAACAATTCATTCATTCAATATAATTGCAATTTCTTTTTTACACATCAAGAATGTCTCATCTATGGATCTGGGAATTCCAACCTCCATAGCTTTTGTTTCTCTCTTTCTGTGACAGGTGTTTGTATGTAGATGATTTTTGGGAGTTGTTATAAGAGCTCCAGATATTCATTCCCCTGTTCTATTTATGAAAGGTTTGGTTTGGTTTGGTTTTTAGATCTGTGTTTTTTTTCTTTTTCTAAATTTCTTTTAGAGGGTTTTATTTTCCAGTTTTTTTTGTATTGGATTTGGGGTCCACCTTTTATTGGTGCACTTTGAGCTCAAACGAACCTCACAGTTAAGCTCAGAGTGGCCAAAAACCCCTATTTTCATATAAAATTTGTCCAATTTAGACACAGTGTGAATCTGAGGCAAAAAAATATTGCTCCTAGATTGGGCACAATTCTTGAGGTAGTGATTTTAAGACTTTCCAACTTGAAAATCAAATTTTGGCACAAAAATCAGGATTTTTGCATAGTAATCAAGATTTTTTGGAATGGAAATCTAAAATTTTTAGAGCTAAAAGTGATATTTTTTGGCACAAAAATCAAGTTTTTTTGTTTCCACAAAAATCAAGGCACTTTGGCACATAAACCAATGCAATTTGGCACAAAATTTGGGGTATTTTTGTGCGGAACCTAATACATGTTGGCACGAAAACTAAGGCAATTCACCTCTGCTTGTCCTTCCAACTCTTTTTTGACCTACTTGTGGTGTTTTTGCTGTAACTTGCTCATCTGGACTCCATTTTTTGCAAATGAGATATCATTGGAAAGCTGGTTCTAAGCTCGTTCCATTGGTGTAGGTTATTTTTAGTTTTGATGCATTTTTTATGGATGTTTTTGCTATCAAAGTTAGGAGTTCTATTTTGCACTCTGGGAGACATCTTGAGCATCCGATCTCCGATTTGGGAATTCTTTATATCGTTGGAAAGGTCTTTCGAAGCTCTTTCTAGTGATGCTAGTTGTTTTTTCAGATTCTTCTCCAAGTACATTCTATTCAATCTTTTTCATTTTTGCATTTTAGTAGATATCTTGGTTGTTTTAGGTTTAGGGATCGATTTTGTTGCTTTAGAGGATTCGTCATGGGTTGTACCATCTATTGAATTAGCCTTATGCCTCTTCTAGTCTATTTAGACATCATTTGTATGCATTCTTGCAAATGTACTAAAATATAGTGTCATATTCCATCTGTATTTTTGTTTCAGTTGTTTTGTCTTCTGATTTGAGCAGTGTCATCTAAGGACACTCGTTAAAAAAAAATGTATTCTTGGGATTAATTATATCTTGTGTCTTATTATATATGCACTACTCTAATTAAAGTGCCATGAGGGGTTGATGTTTTGCCTTTGTTATCTTCCTTTGTCCAATGAGTTTATCTTTTGTAACATTTTCCTCATGACATGTCTAAGATTGATCACCTCTGTACACACATGTACTCTTTTGTGCATCTTGATCGTGGTTCCTTGACATGCAGTTATTTTGGCCCACTTTTCCAATTGCATGTCACCTCACACTTGTCTATATTAGGGGGGGTTCTTTTGTTGTTTTTCATGCTTCCTTGGTTTGATGAAGTGAGCTATGTATTCAATATTTGTTCCTATGTACTAAGCGAATGCAGTGGTTGGGTACCTGTGCATTTCAGTGAGATGAATCATTTACCATATAGACACTTTTCTTTTTGTTCCTACTTTGGTTGCAACCTTCCATGTTCGATTGATCAGCTCTTCAGGATTTGGTGTGTTATGTTATCTGTATCTTCAAGTTCAATCATTTTCCTTTGTGTGCCTCCTGATTTGATGCAAATTATAGTCTTCTCTACTTGGTCATGTTCTATTTTAGTGGAGATTCTTTAGATCAACAGTTACTTTTTGACAGATCTTTGCAACTTCTACATGCTTCAGTGGTGTTCTTCATGATCATCTTTTGTTCCTATTTTCTCAAACATTTCCTAGTTTGGAGGCTTATTCAGTCCTTCACTAGTTCTTTCAGCATTATTTTCATCTATTTTTGGAGTAGATTTTCTCCCATGTGTTTTCTCTATTTCTCCTCTTTTCAGATATTTGGTTGTGCTTGGATATTTCATCAAGCCCTGTTGTCAGGATCCAAATTTACTTTCAGTAGTAGTTTCTTTGTTTTTCGCTACTCCCGGGGTGTTAGAGTAATAAAGTTTTTTCTTATTAATTAAATCATATTGAATTAATTATTAAGTCACTTATTATCTCTAGTTTACTTAAGGTAAACTTTGGGCATATACTAATTAATTATTATCATGCAACCTAGGGTTTTGATCTCCTTTAAAATATTTGATCTCTTTGTAATAATTCATTCATTCAATATAATTGCAATTTCTTTTTTGCACATCTAGAATGTCTCATCTATGGATTTGGGAATTCCAACCTCCATAGCTTTTCCTTCTCTCTTTCAATGACAAGTGTTTGCATGCAGGTGATTCTTGGGAGCTGTGGGGTTGATATTTCATCAACTTCAACATAAACAACCCAGAGTGTGCTTGTAGGATCCACTAGCTTTAGCTGAAGTATGTACCTTAAAATACAATCTGCAAATGTGCCTTTGCACTTTCCACAAGCCCATTTTTCACAATATTTTGAACAATTTTTTTTTTACATGGTTTACCATTCTAGCAAAGGAGGAAAGAGTGATAATAAACTAAATTTGTTTCTATGATTGAATTGTTTCCTTTACAATGTATCGAACAAGTTGCGAGACATTCATAGTTTGTTCTTCAATTTCAACAATTATTTTCCTTAGGATTTATAGTAGATGAAGACATATCCATCAATTAGAGGCTCCTAAGAACTTTTTTCTCATCAAACCTTCTTATTGTGGTTCATGGATCCACACAAACAACTATGCAAATAACATCAACAAGGAAATCATTGACCACGTGCATAATTTCATCAAGAGGGGTGAAAGAAAATTGATGTTTTGGAATCGATAGGTCTAAGAGAGAATCTCTTGAATTGTCTTCTAAAAAAATTCAAACTGGCTATTAAGATTTTTATAGAACCTATTCACCATCTTAACAATGCCACCTGTTATTGTATATATAGATCCTACTTGGATATTCATGTAATGAAGATCTACAATTTTGTTGAAGCAAGTGATATGTACCCTAGTTTTCTCACAATCTATAATATTAAAGGAGAAGACTTTTTCTTCTCCATTTTGGGTCTTAAATTGGTGAATTTCCTTCTTCACCATAACACCCCCCCTTATAAGCCACCTTGTTTGAAATGGATTCAAGTTTCTGATTGGAGGAATAGTAGGGTTGATTTCTTTATTCTTTAAAGGTGATTATATCTCAAGCATCACTCTTTGGCAAGAGAGTTGTAAAATGTCATCTTTTTGAAGCACATCTGTCAATGGAGAACCTAAATTTGTTGCATGGAATTATAGGCCTTGTTCCTTGCATACGTAGATGGTTTCACCAATAATATCATGATGCAAGCAAGTGATGTCTATTTCATAAACAAGAATCCACCTCTAAGAGCACATTGACTTCAAGTATTATATATCATAACATGTCCTAAAAGTTGGATTAAATTTTTATTTTTTTTAGAAATAGACATTATTGGGGAAGTTTATAGAATAACCTACCTAGATTTGCAAATAGTAGGGTAATATACCCTTTAAGTAACACTATGGACCCCTTCATGATTTCTCCTGAGATCAAGCAATCCTTATATTTCTTTGGAATTGTTGCTTTTTGTTTGGAACTCCATCAAAGAGGTTCATTTTGTATCAAGGGGGTTGTGTAATATACCATTTTTTCCTAAGCTAAAAAAGAAACATATTCTAAGGTAAAACTGGATCTCGTAATAGAATGACATAAAAGTAGTTATATTTGTTACTTCATTTCGAAAGAAAACTATCAACTGAATGCATTGTACAAGAATAAGTAAGCAAAAGTAAAGTAAAAATCCTTTTCTAGTTCACATGAAAGGAAACTATTATAACTTCCATAACTAACTTCTACTTGTTGATGGTTGGATGTTCTTTGTCTATTGCGGTTTGATGGCAACAACCCAGAATAGTTAGTTATGGCATTGGATGTTGTAGCTCTTGAAGTGTTATGTATGAACAAGGGTTTATGATATGCTATCGTTGAGAGTTCTTGCTATGATGAAAACTCAGGGCTAGGTACAAGAAAAGAAAAGTACACTCCTCAGGTAGTGGAGGGAGAATTAAATAGATCATCTGTCCAAATCATAGTTACAAGAAAGAAGAAAGAATAGTGGTGCATGGCTAGCCATTGGTCACAAGTAACTCCACCAAAATTAAAAGATATAAAATGGAATAATGTCGATATGAAGGTGGAAATCGCTCATTGATATGGAGACAAAATTAAAGACAAAGATTATACTTTGTCATGGTTTGTATATCAAATATGTTGGCATCACCTATAGTTGTATATACACACGCATGCATCCATATACATGTGTAATTTTGAATCATATAACTCCTTTTATCAACATACTGATTGTGTGTGTGTGTGTGTGCGCACACACACACACATAGGTGCAATTATAGATATTAAAAATATCATGGTGTCAATATATAGAGTTGCATCCTGATAGTCACTCAACTATCTCAAAATAAAAAGAAGGTAACACATTTTTTATGTTATTAAATGTTTAATGTTTTTCTTGTACTAAGAACCAACCAAGTAGCTCATGATTGTCGAAGGTATACTATGTGTTGCTTAGTCGTTAATTCCTTCACCAAGATGGTTAGAACCCATACCTGATGGCCTGCCAATGGAGCTTTTTGGTGCCCCATTCCTTAAATCTTGTTTAGCAATGCTTTCCCCTCCTTTTTATGGTCCTACATCCGGAAATAATATTTCCACGATAATAACATATTCCTCCATTTTAAAATCAGGATAATTAAAAACAAAAATAATTCATAATTGTCACAATAGCTAACCACCATTACCATTACCAACCACTATTGTTAATTATTTTGCAAATATAAGTATTCATTTTCAATTGAATTGCAACAAAAAACTAACAAGTCATTTTTACATGAATCAAAATGGTTAATCGTAATTTCCATTTCACAAAATCACAACATTCAATTGTTTTATCTAACCAATATTCATTCACATGAAAAATACAATGGCTATAAGGCTATTTAAATAAGCAAAATTTTGGGATGTAACATGTGGCTTTTTGGTTTGGCCCCAACTCAATAATGTCTATGACTTGGAAGTGTAGTTGTAATTGTAGGTTCTCACCATTGATCGTTCTAATTGCAGATTCAAAAGGGAGCCATTTTAAGTGAAGGGGGGTAATTTATATCTATAAATTAAACATCACATGCATTAAAGTTTTCTTCTTGCAAGTGTATGATATTACTTTGTATCATACATAATAACTACTATACATCATACTATGTTTATTATTGTGATCATCTATGCACACTACATATGTCTTTATATCTCATTACAAATGCAAAAGCTTGAAGAAATATCATACATCATGCTATGTTTATTATTGTGTTCATCTATTCACACTACATATATGTCTTTATATCTCATTATGAATGCAAAATCGTTTTCTTGGCAAGTGAAGGAAAATATAGATCTACATAATGAAAAATTAAAAAATTATTTGAGGAATACCTGTTAGTGCATTTTTTTGAGGTTTTAACAGTATTTATCTTTGTTTGGAAGGTATGTGTACATGCAACAAAATAGATGATATTAATTAGCCAAGGCATAGGATAAATTGAGAAGTTTGACATTTATTATTAGACTGAGATCTTGTTGTCAAATGAAAAGACCCAAACAAAGAGATTAAAAGCAATATAATGTAAACAATAATATTCAAAAAATGGAACACAATGGAGAACCAAAACAGTGATCAAAATCAAGATAATTTCCAAGATAATGAAAACAATGGCATTAACAAAATAGATCACATTATGGAACCCAAACATGTTGGTTAATATCAAAATAAACTTCAAGATGATGAAAACAATGACATTGACAAAATAGATCAAAATGTGCTAAATAAGATGAAGAAATGGCAATCAAAAGCTTCAATGATAATGAAAATGCAAATGCAAATGGAAGATCTTTTACACCATCAATTTAATGATATAATATAGGAAGAAAAATGAGTTAAAACAAAAAATGGAAGTAGAGTGTAGCAGTATAAACATTGGGAAAGATGGCACACTTGTTCCAATATAAGTTTGCATCAAATCTTGGGCATGGTGCCATGAGAAATACTTGAAACAAGCTCAATATTAGGTTAATTTAAGCTAGATCTATTTATTTGAATATATTTACTCTTCCAATCAACAATGAAGCTGACTTTAAGCCCCATGAAAATCCAAAACATGCTTATTAAGAAAGTTATGCCACCACAACCATCCAACAATAAATTACTGAATTATTGTCAACCAATTAAATTAAAGTGCATTTATAACTAAAATTATGTTTGCATATATTGAACAGTTCAAGATGCAAAATATAGGCATACTAGATGTAGCTATGCTAACAATTTTCAAAATATCAAGATGCCACAATCTCACACTATAGTTAAATAATATTTGCACATAGCAACTTTGAGCAATTCTTTACATCTTATTGCATTTTTCACATTGACTCGTATATCTTAGTAACAATACAAAAGACCATATAGGTCCCTACGACACATCTACCCTTCATTTCACATGGTTTGGAGTGATTTGACCACAAAGCTTTCAAATTTGTGGTAGGATTATATCAAATAGTCTCAACTCTTTATCCATATGAACATTTAATTTGACTTGTGATTTATCTGCATGTTGAACTTGAGAATAGTAGGCTACTATGAGCTTTTATAGAATCAAATTTATTTGTCTTTAACACAAAGTACTTTTTCTTTCTATGGCCACATTGGACAAGCACTTGCACTCATTGTTTAAGCCCTTCCCAATTCAATTCTAGGCTAAGCTGACTATTGTACTCTTAAACAATAAGCCCCAACTAAGGAAAATATAATAGATGAGTGCCCTAATCCACAAATAGATGATTTATTGGACCAACCAACTTTGCATTCCAAGTATTCTAGTAAGTTATATCCAAAATACTAGAAGACTATTGTATGTGTTGTATTAGTATGCAAAAATAATGCTTTCATATCAAGTATTCTTGTGGAGCTTAGGAGATACATGGAGGACAAACCACACCTGTGAAAGATGGGATTTATATATTATGCTTAAGTAAAACAAGAACAATAAATCAATCACGCAAATGAAGCAATTAATTAGGTAAACATGTGGTAAACATTTTCATCAGCAAAGTACAGGGTGTTCATAGAATTCGGAAGGTAAGAATGAAGATTCATGTGAACCGAAAAATGGAAACACTTTTGATTATGTTGCTTATGACTATACAATGTCCACCAACAACTTTCTTAATGTGAGAGATACTTGGATGAAAATAGAATACAACAAGATTACAAAACAAGAAAGACAAATTGTAACGATCCATTTCTAAATTGTCCACATCTCGCAGCCTTATTCGTTGCACTTCACATATAGCATTTTGTAACATGGCCAAAATGTGTCCCTATGTAACATTGTTGAATTCTCCAAAGATATATGTAATTTTATTACATGTTGAAATATTTTGAAAAGATCCAAATGAATTTTAGTGCTACTCCATAATTACTAATTTCTTTGATAGAATCTATCAGCCATAAAGAACATGCTATTTTATTTGATGGCACATATACCCTTCTATTTAGTTGTCTATGAGAAGTTATCTTTATCAAATAAAGAAATTGAAGAGCTTAGTTAAAAGCTGGAAAACTTAATTTTGACTATGCAAACTATAAAAATTTTCCCATGAGAAATAAGTTAAAACCCTTTTGTTGTAATTGATACATATTTAATAATCAACTACATTTGGCATTAACACAATATATATGGTTAAGTCGCCATTGTATTAGTAAATATACAAGTACAAAATTTTGGTATACATGCTTGTAGCTCCAAAGTTCTCTACAAAATAAGTCTTATTTAATCAAACATTACGAGTATAGAATGTATGCACTACACATTATTTAGGTAATTCTGAAATGCAACTTTGGTAGTAGGAGCACAATCAAGGGCATATACTCATCTGTATGCATATAGTGTAGGAAGTTACAAAACCCAATTAGCATATCACACATTGCACGAAATTCTAGTACTATTGTCTCCATTATTATAACATGAGTATCTTGCACACTAAGGATTGTTGAACATATTGCCTTTGCATGTTATAGTATGTTAATGTAGCTAAAAACAACTCTAGTCAAGGATAACTTTAGTAACTAATATTGGCTAATCTCAAAAAAAAAGTTGACACCACTTTATAAAAATTGGGTCCCATGCTTAGGCTAATTGCCAATAATAATACAGAAATATTTATTTTAGTGATGACTTCACAAGTGCAATCTATTTTTTTTTTCACACGATAATTTATATATATTTGTCTATAATTTCCAATTCTTGTATTAATCAATGTCATAATAGCCAATCTTTGATAAAAATGAAGTTAAGGTTGTAGGTTAAGTATGTAGGTTCCACGTGCACCTCTATTCGAGAAAATTAATTTCGGCACAAAATAGAATTTAGGGCATTGATTTAGGATCCTCCAACGATTATAAACAATAGGAATGTTGCCTCCATACCACCATTCAATAATTTGGAGGGAAACTATAATTGTATAAGTGGGATAGATTTTACTTCAAGTTTGACAATCAATTAGGATCCATATAATAACAATAATAAAATCATGGTTTCAAGATTTGCCAAGATTTTATAGAATTTTTGTACAGTTAAAAAAAAAATCTCCAATAAAATTAAATATTTTCCTACCCCGTCCAATTGATTGATGGTGGTGACTGATTTGATGACACGTAAAGGGCATTGCTACTCCTTATCTCAATAAGAACCATAGAATTGTGTAGATTTTCAATATATAACTGAAAACATTCAATAGAATATTAGAGTAAAATTACATCTTAAAATCGATTTACAATTCCAATTTTGCTACAAGCAAAATTTCAAAACCAACACTAATAAAAAGTTTGTTAGAACAAGTGAAAAATTCTATGTTAAGAATGCTAAAATAAACTACATGATATAACTTCAAACGTAAAATGGTTTAAAGAAAAATTGAGAAATCAGACAAACAACTTTATTCACAAAGGCAAAGAAGGTGAGAAACAGATGGTATGAGTTTATAGATACAAATTTTACCCCTACAGCAAAGCCAACATACAAGTGATGAACATGAGAGGTAACTGAAAGGATTGTAATTAAAAATAGTAATTCTAGTGTTAAAATTTGATAGCCTACAATATGGCAGAGAACCTCGACAACCTCCCAGTTTTCATAAGTGTAGAGTAACCTTTCAATGCCCCACTGTCATTTACAGCAAAGAATGCGTATTGAATCGACAGAATGGATCAGAAAAAATTCTAAACTATTATAACTGTGGACAACAAAGAAACTTCAAGGCGACCGATGTTATAAGTCCTTATGCAGTACTAGACGTGCTACTTTATCTCACAATCTTCAACTAATGAAACTCCAGTGCAAATTACATAAATACTAAAACATACAATCCTTACTAGTTGAAATGTGAGCAAATAAAGCTGTAATTTTGTACACCTTAAGCAACACAGTAAAGACTTTCTAGATAAATGGATATGTTGTTTCAATCGATAGTTTATTTAATAAAGATGCAAATCTGTTGATCAACTTTGTGCAGTTGTGATTGTTCAATTTAGATAACCATAGGGCAGCTAGTACAAACTTCATTAAAGATCATAAAATCATATTTATCTTTTCATTCACTACGTGAAGAGTAGGAATGTTGATGGTACCAACACATCTTAATTGTGATGTTTCTCTAAGTGAAATATTATAATATTATATTTTGGTTTATTGTCGAATTTTATTTATTTATTTATAACTTAATGTTTGAGATGAATGTTGATCTAATGACCTAAAAAATAGGACACCCATTGTGAGTGCAGGTGCCCTTTGATGGCTACTCATTATATCAGAATGTAAGATAAATTGTTTGCTCCTAAACCATGAAACACTTCTTAAAAGAAGAAAAAATAATGTGTAATTAAATGTCAGAGGTCTTGTAGCATTTGCCTTTCATTCATTCCATGATCTTCTGTTCAATTAGGGTAAGAGAACTCATCAAACTCTGCACAAGAAAATTCCTCAAAACCCATTCAAAAGTTCACCCTAATTTATATATTAAAGTCTTATAGGTCAGAGCATAAACCAATTTAAAGACCAGTTGGGCCTGTGGTACTGCCTGCAGAACATTCAACTTTTCATATATTTAACGTCTATATGCACTATAGGCTAGGCTAAATATAACCCAACTTCATGTCTAATGGCTACAGATATGAAACGCAAATCACTAAAAAGAAGCTGAAAACCACCCAAACTAGCCTCGTCTATATACACACTGGGTATTGTAATACAGTTTTTCCTTGAACACGTTGTTACTAATCATGTGTTAGATATGTAAATGGATGCATCAAGCAACAACTATTAAATGACAAAACTTATTTCTGAATGAAAAAAACAATTCTTTTTATGTTAAACAAGCAGCTACATAGTTGATAAACCATATATTATCAAAAACTGAGCTGACTAGTAAGACATCTATAGAAGCAACGACCATGTCATTCTTATTAAGAATCCGTATTCAGTTGAAAATTCTTAGCTTAGCGATTCAGCATTCGAACAGTATAGAAATGATACAAAGATGAGTATCCATTTGTCCATACATTTATCTTTCTTATTGGAGTGATCCGAGTTTTGAAGATAGTTGGAACGGGTGGAAAAAAAACATACCTGCAAATAATAAACGATTAGCAGCACATGGATGTTAAAACCCAAAGAAAAGAAAAATCATTCCCACTAGAGTGAATACCAGCAACTGCTAATGGCTTAATGGGTTGTATACCGCATTATATGGCTCCACCACCTGCTACAGATTCTTTGAGGAATTTCATTGACAAACTTAACTCATGAGAATTCTTCTAACCACGAGAAAGCATGATCTACAAGTGAAGGAATCTCGTAACACATATTCACAATATTCTCCACACTTATACTCCTAATGAGTGAGAAAAGTGGTGCCTTGGCACTGCCTACGCTTTAAAAATATGTCTCTGCAAACAGGTTCACTCTGATCAATGATCAAGCTTTCTGGTGGTTAGAAAATTCCTCATTCCCCCGCGAAGGCAGGTCAAGTCAGTTGTCAGAAGCCTACAAAGATGATTTTGTGCGAGAGCATTGCTAACAAACATGAATGTACGACCAGTGCTGTTTTTGTAAAAGCCTCTCTTAATTGGTCCTGACCAAGCTCGTTACTTTTTAACAGGACGTTCCCTAGCCAAAATGTCTGTACATCTACTGCTGAAGGTGTTTGATATTATGGTTGGAGCAGTTCGCATCTACATCGAGTCTGCAAATACAGCAGGCCTAAAGGTTAGAGTCTAAAAGACAGCAAACAGTAAATTACGGGAGATCGTTTTAGATCCTCGGTTAATCTATTTTCAGAAGCTTAATTGCTGTATTTTTTAGACTTCTCTCCCAACTGAAAATTCCACCCAAGAAAAACCCACATGCCACAGTTTAGATATGACGCTACATACAATAAGAACAGAAGTGAAGTGCAATAGTCCAAACGACCACTTATAGCCCACTAAACTCTATCATTTCAGAAAAATAATTTTAAATGTGTACCTGGTTCAGAATCATCTCGCTCTGTTAGGGGAAGAAAGCGAGGAGTTTTCTTCAAAACACCAATCACAACCCTAAGAATGAGATCCTTAAGCTTTTGCAGATCCCTAGCATCAACATTAGCTTGAAACAACCTATACAACCATTAAAAAATGACACCTTAAAATAGAACTGGAAAATCCTTATTTTTACAAGAAAACTCCTCTGCTTGCCCTGCTAAATTTGAAATTTTCAACAAGGATTTCCCTAGAAAGCCCCTGAGATTTCATTTGTCTGAGACATTTTAAGCATCTGTAAAAAATGAAGTTTTCTGCTGCATCGAGCCTCTCTCTTTCACCGAGGCCACAATGATCTATTTGCTGTGTGACTGTAAAAAAATTCAGAGTTCATATTTATGTTTGATATGATTTTATCATCGTTGGAGCACTTCGCTTCCACACGAGTCAACAGTATTTGTAGGCCTTAAGGTCTAGAATCTTAAAAGATATCAAGGAATACGGACTGCTACAGATTTTTTCCCAGTTCCTTCACAATACAAATTTATGACATCTCTTTAGATCATCAGTTAAATCCATTTTCAGAAGCTAAATCACTCTATCTTTTGAGACTTCTCCCCAGCTGAAAATTCCACCCAAAAAAGAACCCACACGCTACAGTTTAGATATGACGTTGCATACAATAACAATAGAGGCAAAGTGCAATAGCCCAAATGACCACTTATTGCCCACTAAACTCTATTACTTTATAAAAATAATTTCAAATTAGTACCTGGTTTAGAATTGAGACCCTCTGTTGGAGGAAGAAAGCGAGGAGTGTCGTTCATAACACCAATCACAACTCCAAGAATGACATCTGTATTCCGTATTTCAGACTCACGATTTTGCAGATCCTTAGCATCCACAGAAGCCTGGAAACCCTTAAATAGCCACTAAAAATGACAAGTTAAAATAAATCTGAAAACCCTCATTTTAACAAGAAAATCTTCTTCTTACCCTACAAAATTTGAAATTTTCAATAAAGATTTATCTAAAAAGCCTGTGAGATTTCATTTGTGCGACATATTAAAAGCATCCGTCCTAAATGAAGTTAACTGCTTCAGCGAGCCTCTCTCTTTCGACAGTGGGATAATGATATATTTTCTGTGTAAACGTATTCTGTTGGGCCTGTTGAAAAGAAAACAGAGTTGATATTTACCAACAACAAACAAAAATTGAGAGTAGAGGGACACAAGTCTTTCTTACTCTTATCATTTTTAGCGGCGATGAACTGAAGATGTTGATTAATGATGGAGATGAAGTGGTCAAGATGGATAACTTCTTGCACCATTTCTGCAATCTCATTTCCAGTGAACAAACACAAGGCACCAAGTCTTGCCCAGCGCAAGCGAGTAAAGAGAAGAGTAAAGAGTTTAGGGTTTGTGAAGAATACAATTGATTGGGAGCTAAGGTGTAGGATTAAACCCTAATTAGAGTGTCTGGATTTGAGTGTTCCGGGAAACAACTAGGGAATCTGATCGCAGCAATAAAATGAATGGCCTAGACAATTGAGCGACAAGAATTAGTGGGCATCACTTTTTGTCACATCATACATCATTCTACTAGATCAAGGATCCTTTGAGGTTGAATAATTAGCCGATAGGCTACTGCTCTTTGCCGGGAAGTGTCATGTTCATCCCTGCAAATGGTTCAAGCCAAGATTTTGATTGCCAAGGGTTTGACGTGGAGCTGTTTCAAATAGAGTTGTGTGGATTGCCTTCTTGCTTGTTCTTCCGACCACCATAAGCCACTGAGTTGTTTGGATTCTTACTGTTGTCGCGGTGGTGATAGGGTTTTTACTGCATCTAGCCATGCGACACATGCTTCTTGTACGGAGGTAGAAAATTAATGTAGGCTGGGTGACCATTGTTTTAGTCAGTGTTGACATGACACTATAAATGGTTCCTTAGAGTGGTTGCAGTAAGCTCAAACACATTGTGAGATGCATCTCAACAGGTCTGTCGTGCCCTAGTTTTGTAGTGGTTGTAGTGTTTGATAGTTTATTTTGTGTGGATTTCCTTTCTAATGTGGACTCTTTGTTTCCAAGAATTGGAATAGTTCATAAGTTTAAGTATTTGGCAGGATATTAATCTTACCTTGCACCCATTCAGCACAGTAGCTAGTTTTCCTGTTAACTCGTCCTTCTCTTGGATTCTTCAGTTATGTTGTTATGTGCCTCTAATTGTGCTCTATTATTTCTTGTATTTCATATGTGTATGAAATTAGGTTGTTCTTTATTTAATTGTTCTACGGGCGGTCATCCTTGGGGAATCCCCTATTTCTATTTAGTGAAATTGAATAAATTTCTTGTTGAGAAGGTCATTATACTGCTTGTTTCTTCGTATTCTCCTCCCCTAGATGTGTGTAATGTGGATGTGAGCCTTCATTTGGAGTAGGAGAAGATTATGAAGCTTTCCCAGGTGTCATGCCTCAAGGATTCAAAACTGCAACTTGAGATTTTAATTTATACTATTGCCGAGGTTGAATTGGGATAGGTCAAGGAAAGATTGGAGGGTGCAAGGGCCCATAGCCCATAGATACTAATCAAAAATTGCAGTATAATGTAATAACCCCAACTAGTTATAACTTCTTGTCAAACACTTTGCAAGCAAGCTCTGATACCACTGTAATGGGCACCCTGGAAATGCCCAAAAACTAAACCAACTGCTGATAAAGATTCTAATATTTTTGCATAGATTTTGAAACCATATAACGTGAACAAGAAGGAACTTATGCAAACTGAAGATTGAACCACTATTGAAATAATATTAGTTCTCAAACTAATAAAATTGAATACATAGCAAACTCACTAATTACTCCAGCATTATAAGATCAAATACATAACAAACTCTTCAATTCACTAATTACACCCAATCTACCTGCAGTTGGAAATACATCCAAGTTGCCTGTTAATGAGTTGATAACAATGAATTCCAAAAGCCAAACCCCAAGGGAATGATGTCTAGAATGTCACTAGAGAGGATAGATGTCCTCTAATGCCAAGAATAGATCTGTAACTCACACATACAAGTTCTTATCAAATGCAATTCACAATAATCCCATGCTAAACAATGAGGCTCTCAACCCTATTTATTCTTTTCCTTCACCCTTCTCGAAGGAAATAAAATATTAATTAATTGCATTTACTAGAAGCTTCCCGCTTCCAATAATTAATGCATTCTCTAGAAACTCCTCCCTTGCAATACAATAATTAATTGTACTTCTAGAAAATTAAATTACTAGAGGCTTCACCCTTTCCAATAATTAATACATTGTCTAGAAGCTTCTCCTTGCAATACAATAATTAATTGTGCTTCTAGAAAATTAAATTAATTAAATATAAAGTCACCTTTTAATTTTAATTTATTGAATGACTTTATAAGATATTAATTTAATCAATTTCTTATTTCTCCACTTAGCCTTTGGAGAACGTAAAGGCTAAGAACTCCACTGAGTTGCTAAAAGATGGGGACATTATATTTCGCCCTCTTTGAAATTGCTTATCCTCAAGCAATCCAGCAATACAATGAACTCCAACCTCCACCTAGATCCCAAATGAAGTAGTATGTGACATCCTTGTGGACACTAAACCAACTGCAAACCAACATCATCAAGACCAACCAAATGTCATATAGCCTAGCACCCAAAACTTGTGCTGATGATGTAGAAGTCATAATGTCACCAGGAGGCAACTCCGTAGAAGATCTATGAAACCTCTTCTTCCTTGTATCCACCCACATAATATATATTCGACTGGAATCTTGATCATCACCAACATGCATTGAAAAAGATATAGCTACAGGCGAGTGGAAGCTTCATTGTTTAGCATCGGATTATTGTGAATTGCATTTGATAAGAGCTTGGAGGTGTGAGTTATAGATTTGTTCTTGGCATTAGAGGACGTCTATCCTCTCTTGTGACATTCTAGACGTCATTCCTTTGGGGTTTGGCCTTTGGAATTCATTGCTATGTATTTGGTTTTATTAGTTTGAGAACTAATATTATTTTAGCAATGGTTTAATCTTTAGTTTGCATAAAATTCCTTCTTGTTCATGTTATGTGGTTTTAAATCTATGCAAAGACATTAAAATCTCTATTAGTAGTTGGTTCAGTTTTTGGGCATTTCCAGGGTGCCCATTATAGTGGTATCAGAGCTTGCTTGCAAAGTGTTTGACAAAAAGTTATAACCAATTGGGGTTATTATAGTGGTATTAGAGCTATATGTGCTACTATCCTGTGGAGGTCTTATAGGGAATTTGAAACAACATTTATGTTTGAGCATGCAACAAGGGTTTTATAATTTCTACAATACCAGAGCAAGATAAAGTAGGAGTTCAGAATTGCTGAGCGAATAGTTTAGTTCATCCATGCAGAGGGACATACAATCTAGCCATATAGACATAGAGGAGATATTCTTTGAACAAGACAACAATATGGGTGACCGAGATGATAGGGATACAGGACTAGACAGAGGCAGGAATATTGGTCTAGATCAGGATGTAATGGTCAGATAGTTACTAGGTACATTAGAGGAGGGACAACGTATGCGATAGGAGCATAATAGGTGAATGGATATAATGTTGTAGCTTATGGCTAGATAGATGGGCATCAATATTGACGATTTGTATGTTGCTCCAGTGCAGGTGGAAGTTGATTCCTCGGGTGGGATTGAGACACGTATAGAGCCACCCAACTATGATTTTGGTGATGTGGGTGTTTCAACGAAGTTCATCGATGTGGGTTTACACTCTAGTATTATTGATTCGCAATCTGGCGTTGAGTCATGTGTGCAGAGTTTGGAGTCCACATATGAGGCTTTGTTAGGGGATGGCGATGCAACAATAGTGGGATTAGGAGAATGCAAGGATACTGTCATATCAATAGCCACTTTTGTGTCAATTGAACCATACAACGAGGAGTTTAGCAATATGCATGCAGTTGTTGATATGTGTTTTAATGATGGTGCACATGTTGATGATTATGAGTTTTCATCAACTACAGATTTGGTTCAGTTTTTTGTTGCAGCAGTTAGTGTTGTTCCTATGTCCATATATTTTGATGTGGCTACACCTAACCTTGTAATACAATAATTAATTGTGCCTCTAGAAAATTAAATTAATTAAATATAAAGTCATATTTTAGTTTTAATTTATTTAATAACTTTATAATAAATTAATTTAATCAATTTCTCCTTATTTCTCCAATTAGCCTTTGGAGAACATAAAGGTTAAGAACTCCATTGAGTTGCTAAAAGATGGGGACATTACATAGAAGTAAACATGGTTTCCGAGATAACTACCTTAGACATCTTATTTTTGTAGTAAAAGTAAACATGGTTTCCTAGATGCGTACCTTGAACATCTAAGTTTTCAAAAAGTCTCACTTCAACAGAGAGTTCACACATCTATGCAGCATATTGTGAAATCAGTTCAACATTTTTTGGTGAAACTAGAAGTTTTGAATTTACCTTATGACCAAGGTCACTTTCATTCTGATGGTTGACAGGAGACCAGTTGTCTCAACTTGACGGGGAAGGACTATCATAAGACTCTTGATGTCTTGTCTGAAGCTAATGGTGTTCCATGGTACTTGTACTACCCACCAAACACTTGTATCACCTATATAACTTGGTTGACCCTAGCAATGAGCATTTCTTCTATTTGTGTTAATCTCTTCAAAACATCTAGTTGCTTGCTTGGGTCCATGTTGTTCAATATAGAGAAATATTGTACTTTGCTCTCCTTATAACATCTTTTGCATGTAGACCGCAATGTAGATGTTTGGAGGGGCATACTTGGGTAGCTTTCATTGCAGAGCATACATCTTCATAGAACATATAGTTCATTTATTCTCTATATGAATCTCTACGTTGCAGCTTACTATCGTCATAGTTACTATGTGCACCCTAGTAACTTGCTAGCATCTTTGAAGTAGTACACGGTTGAGCAAGGATTGGTGGCAAAGGTGTCTAAGTGGTAGTGTTATCATTAGCTTGTTTTGCATTTTTGAGTTCCCTACGGCATGCACGGTAGCACCTTTTCTTTCTACTTTCTTTTCTCTGTTGTGTTTGAATATCCAAGGAGTGGTATTGAATACAATCTCTTGTATTTGTACATCTGTGGGCCAGTATATCATCTTTATGTAGAACATAATAGTCTCAATCTTTCTTTTGTACTTCCTCAATTGTGGGGTCGATTTGAGGTCTTTGTGTATCTTCATACCTCACCGATAGCTGTAATGTAGTATATGGTTCAATAGAGGATGATTGAATAATCATTTGGTTGTTAGTGCGATCGATAGTTTGTTGTGCATTTGCTCGTTCCATGCGGTGTGCACGCCTACAACCTAGTATGTTGTCTTTATGAAGAGCATAATATTCCCAATCTTTCCTTTGTCGATCTTCTATTTTAGGTTTGATTTTTTGACTTCATGGCTCCTTTTCATTGTTAGACATGTCCTTTTATTCTACAATACAACAAATCCAACCTCGTGATTCTTAAAAAGCAAGTGTAATGCCCAAGAGATCACAATGATCACAATATTATTATGCATTATTTTCTATGAAAAGCAGATGAAAATATAATAGCATATTAAGATCATTGTAGAGATGATAGATTCATATTTTAAAACATGTGCAATGCCTAAGAGATCAAAATGATTACAACATAATTGTATGTTATTTCCTATGAAAATCACATGAAGATGTAATAGCATATTAACATTGGTGCAAAAATGACAACGTCAGATTGTAACAGACTTGGGTATGGATTATGTAATCTTGAAAGAAATAAACAAAGGTTTCTAGCATAATAGTTGACTAAGGTACAATCTGTGATTCCAAATATGAAGAACTACGTATATTTTTATAATAAAAAAATTTAATAACATATTAAAATTACAATAGAGTAGTGGCGTAATTACATAAAAATCTTACAACAAAGTAGTGTAACAATTACATGAATATCTTCTTCTTGAAGACATTATATTATAAAGCTAATTAATGTACAAGCCAAATTTGACATACGACAACAATGGACTCAAATAAGATAATTTCCTTCAAGGGCTATTGTGTTGATTTATTTGCAAGGTAATGTTGGGATAACTTGCATGGTGCTCAACCTGGGACTGTACAAATTCTTCTGCCATTGGGTACAACATATCAAAACCAATAAAGATGCTCAAATGTACGACATTGTAGCCCTCAGTTGTTTACAGTAGGATTTACTATTGGAGAAAAGATACAATTTGTCTGTGTCCACACGGGTATCTGCTCCATGGCAATTATTCTAATCCTCTCTTCAATCGATAGAGTTAAATAGACTCCTTGTGGTCCCCAACTTTGTATTACCTATCGATTCCACGTTGTGTTTGAGAGAGATCCAAATTGCAGCTTGAATATTTGACCATGGTAGTGCATAGTGCTTGAAATTAGAGTATTGATTTGGGGCCTTCTCAACATTTGTTCTATCCATATTTCTCTAGTTCTAGCCAATAAACAAGCATACTTTAGTTCAGTTGCTATAAATGTCGATTGGAACCATATTTCACTTGGAACATGTTGTATATCTATTGGATTACAGATACAACAACTGATCATTTCTAAAATACCTAGGTCTGTAAACATATGGTCCAAATTGCATTGTGATGGTGGTCAATACGTAATCAAGCTCCTTTCTGCCAACATTTGTTGCACAATTATGGATGAGTTTCTTGCTTCATTACAAATCTTGTAGAGATCTATGTGTTGGATGAAGTCGTCTATTACAACTATTCTGTGTTGCAACAAATTACACATTTTGTTTTATTTGAAATTGTGGGTCCATGTTGCATCATTTACATTTAGTAGTATTTTCTATTATAAGCAAGATGATAAATAATGGTTAGACATAACCATCCTTATTTCATGAGGTAGTTATATACATCAATTCCCAAAGATTATAGATTATATGTTCAAAATGACTGTCAAACTTCTTAATTAATGTATTACATGCAATAGAACTACATAGTTATAAAATTTGTGGCACAGATTTAATCTTTTATGAAAATAGATATGAGATATTATGCTATCGATTTATTGAAGTTTACAATCAAACATTTGTTTATTGTTTATGGATGACACGTTACACCATACCAATCATTCTACAATAAATGATGTATTTGACAATGTGATGCAAGAGCATCCTAGGTGTAAGAGTAATCTTGCATCACCCAAAAATATTTTCTTTTCAGTCTTTTCTATTTTAATAAGGACTAGTAAACAAAGTGGCTACTATTTATGGGAACTTGCTATTTTTAGTAAGTTTGTCATACAAGCTCAGAATGTTCAGATTTTCTACAAGAAGGTTCATTATAGAGTTATAAGCCTACCATAAAAATCTCATTGCTTCAGCTTAAGTATCAAAGAAGTTATTGTAGATTTTCGATGGAAACATTTGTAGAAAAATCTTCACGCTTACTATTAGAGGCCTTAGAGTGCCCAAATGAGGTCCAAAAACTCGATAGAAGGGCACTTGCACCATTCCAAGCCTGTAGATCAAGAGTTGGAGTTTATGAAAAGTAGTTATAATAGCCAATCTGAGGAATAGTTCGTGAGTTATGGCCTTTCAAAGTTGGGCTACCTGTAATATATAAAATAATTGTCAAAGATGTATTTAGACGACTCTATATATATTGTTAGGGTTCGTCGGCCCTTGGTGTTAAGTTTCAATATGTAGAACCTTCCTAGGCAGCATAAAATTGCCTATTTAAGAAAGGCTCGAACATTGGACAACTCTAGGTGATAATTTGCAACTTAGTAGTGCAGATTACTGTAATGAAGGCACCCATGTGGGTTAGCATGTAGTGCCTCTCCCATTTGACTTTTGTAAGTCGTCCTGATGGATGCAACCTTGATGATCTTTTGTTGTGATGCGATTATGATTGTGACCCTGAGTGGTCTACACCGTTGAGGTGTTTGGATTTATGTTTCTTTATTAGTTGCTTTGATTATGCTTTTGACTGATCTTTGAGATTATGATGTGATTTTTGGTTCACTGAGGTTTGTGCCAGTGGTTACTAGGATCGATGTGGTATCATGAGGTTGTTCCATGATTACCTTGGGATGTGTGCAGAGATTGCACTATGTTCTATTACCATGCTACACGGGACTAGGTTCCTGTAGCAGTGGTTAGTCATGTTTTTGACTGTGTTCGCTTATGTGTTTTAAGTGCCTTATTAAATGCTTAAGTAATTAGAATGGATTGTTCTTGTTGGATTATTTGGTTATGTGTTGCAGACATTTACCTTGTTTTATTTTGATCTAAAAGATATTTGTTCTTATGTGATGTTTTACATTTGAGATGACCTGAGGGTCAAATGTTACTCTTTGATTTCAGTATCATAGATATTAGACTACTATGCTGTTCAGTTAATCATATTGCATGATGATGCCATTTTGAGATGACAGTGTGTTTTATGATGATATCTGGTTATCTAGTATTTGGACATACCTCTGATTTTGTTATGTGATGGATTTAATGCTATGGTTATTTACTTCATTCCTGCGTTGTTATGCTTTATGCAAACGTGAGTGATGTAAATATATTATTTTAATATAATTAAATAAATGGTTAAATTAGGTGATTTAATGCATTTATTGCTTCGGCTATGTTATTATATGCAATTGCACTTGATCGTGTTGTTTAGTGTGCAGGATTATATCCCTGGCAATGGCACATGGAGTTAGTGATTCAGCCTTTCATATTTTACCAATGTCGTCCTTGTATGGTCAACGTATCCTTTATTAAAATGTTTAAATTAACCTTTCGGTGATTATTAAATTCAAACTTATTGCATTATGCGATTAGACCAGTAAGCATGTTTGTGCATTTAGAGGTTCGCATTGTCACGAAAGTTGTTTAAGGAGATTTATGTGTTTTTGGGTTTTCGGGCATTTTAATTGATTTATCTTAATTTTTTGGCAGCTTTGCCATAGATGAATTCCTATTTATAGGAATAGCCTATTTTCATTTGGGTCGATTCGGGGTTTAACTAGATTGGCTGGTTAAATGCCCTAATCGATTATTCACCCCAAAAGTGAATAAGTATCCAAAGAGGAATTTAATTCCTCACTTCTCACTTTTGAATTGGAAAGTTGGAGAGTAAAACACAAAATCCTCTTCATGAGGATTTACTATTTTGTTCGTTGTGGGAGCTACGGGCATGGGATCGTCGCGAGGTTGGGCTCGTTGGATCCAGCTCGAGGAAACCTTGGATTGCCGTGATTTTCAGCCACTTCTGCGAGCGTTATTTTCTGGTTCAGTTTTTCATTTTGCCTTTTTGGCTGTGAGGTAGGGCTTTCCTGTTTTATTGTTTCTACTCCGTTTCTGCCTCTGTTTTTTGTAGCCATTTGTTTGGAGGCTGAGAACTAGTGTTCCCCTCTGTTTCTGTATGCTAGTTCTACCCGGTTGGGCGGGTCTGAACATTTCTCTATTTTTTGGGATGAGGGTTTGAAATTTTACGCCGTTATGCTGGCTGTTTTTGCATACGGTGTCTGATTCCATTTATTTTTCAATTTTTGGAGTTTTTGAACCCAAAAGGCCAAATGGGTTTTAATTTTGAAGTTTTTCAAATTTTTGAGGTTTTTACCTTGTTTTGCGTGCCGCCCTGTTTTCTCGGGTTTTCTTGGCACAATGTGGGTCGTGGACCTTGATGATCTGTTTGGATATCAGTCAGACCACTTTTGCACTTTTATGTTGCATTGGGATGCGTGTTGCATCCGTACTCTTGACATGTTCGGTTGAGTGATTTTATACTTGTTATGATTTTTGTTGGATCTTTGCTTTTGTTTCGTGAACGCTAGGATTCGTGTAGAATCCATACTCTCGGATTGAGGCTGGTTGAGTGAGTTCATGATGTTTGGTCTTGTTACATCATTGGGATTCGTGTAGAATCCATACTCTCGGATTGAGGCTGGTTGAGTGATTTCATGATGTATGATTTTATTGGCTTTGGGATTCATGTAGAATCCATCCTTCCCGTGTTGCTTTCAGTTGGGTGTTTTCTTTGCATTGTGTTCTCATTCCTGTCCTTGTGTTATGATCTTCATGATGGTGGTACGCCACACACAAGTACGTGCGCGTACATTTGTTGGGTGACTTGCGAGGCTCGATCTTTCGTGATATAGCCAGAAGTTATGATTATTGGGGTTGGGATGGGAGTATGCATGCCCACGGGCACTTGTCGTAGGATGAGCATGGGTAAGGTAGGGTAGCATATGGAGGGGGCTTCTACCTCGCAGCCTGGTGATCATTGTGCCCAGAGGGTTGGTGAAGGAAGCTTTAATTAAGTGAAAATTAAATAAAATATGTGAATGATAATAAAACTTAAGATAATAAAAAGGTTTGGGGTGCAATAGCCTTTCCGTTGAGGGATGTTGAATCTGCGCAAGTCCTAGCTTGGGCTTTTTTATGCCAAGCGACTCTCCATGATGTTAGTCCCTACATAGTAGCCTTTTGAGTGTCTGACCAGGACCTTTACTACTTGCATTGTCTTAGGTTCTTGGTTGCAGCCACCATACTGTCTGGCGTGAGTGTTAGCCTTGGATGTTGCATTTTATGTGTGTTTGTGGTTGGATCATTATCTCCATTAGCACAGAGGGTGTGGACCTATGGGTGCCACGTGGTTGGGAGGCGTAGCTACCTTCACCACTACTAGGGATCGGTGTACAGAGATGATCTTTTGTCTTAGTGCAACCATTGATGGATGTCTTCACTTGGTACTTCAGGTTCCGAAGTATGCTTTCTTGTGATTTATGCTTTCATTGCGATGCTTGTATATCATGTTTAGATGATGTTATTTTATTTGGCGCATTCCCTTATTATGATGTTTAGCATATGATTATATGATGTGATTTTCTTTAGTAGTATATCTGTTGCTTACTGATGTTTAACATGTGATAGGTGATGTTATCTACTATACGATTATCTTATGCATTATCACTAGCATGTTAGATTTTCTTATGCTGTTATTGTGCATGTTTTAGTAGTGACGTCCCTATTACGACAGTATTGACGATTTGGTCGGTGGCTTGGGATGTTACGCGTGGGGGATGGCTAGGACCCACGATGGTCTTATGATGCTATTGACGGTTGGGAGGAACCACGTACTTAGTTTGGTTGTTCAGTTCACTGCGATGTTTATTTCAGTGTGTTCTTTGCTGCTATAGTTTAGATGGATAGATGTTCTCCTTTCTGTGTTGTTCTTGCACTCGAGTGTTCATTCCTCGAGCCTTTGTGGATCCGGTACTCCCTGGTGTGGAGGTTCTTTGCTCTCTTTTTTGGTCCTTTATTCTTCTGGGAGTGTTTTCGTGATTTTATGGGCGACATTTTGTCAACATTGTGCGACATAAAAATGTATCGCACACCCATACAAACTATGTCGTACGACACTGTAAAGTGTCACACGCGTTCTTGAAAAATGTTGTACGACACTGAAAAAATGTCACACACCTTCTTGAGAAATGTCAGAGGACACTGTAAAGTGTCGCACACCTTCTTGAGAAATGTCGTACGACACTGGAAGAGTGTCGCACGCCTTAAGGAGAAGTGTCGCCCTCCCTTAGTAAAAAGTGTCACACAATTTTTGTGAAAAACCTGCATGTGTCATCAGCGGGCACTTTTTTTCGTGATCTGATCTTTTTGAGATTGGTTTTGGATACCCTTTTGGGCATTCTTTGACCCTATGGTGTTGCATTTTGAATTCTGTCGATTTCTCTTGAAATCGAGTTTTTGTGTTTCTGTTTTAGTCTCTTGGGGTTTAAAATATATCATTTAATTTCTTATACTTAAGATATATTTTAATATATGCGAAAAATCATTTGAGATAGGTTTCAAACCTCTCGGAGATAAGTTATGGATTCTAGGAAATTTTAGGGCTTCAGAAATCTAGACTTAGCCAATTTTCAGGGCTTCAAGATTTCAAGCTTAGCCAAATTTTGGGATTCTGCATTTTACCCCAGCTTGGTGTTTTGTTGATGAGTGGTCATTTCTTGTGCCCTCATCTTGTTGTGGTGGTTTTTGGCTTTTGTTTGGGTGTGTCAGTTGGGTAGTGGCGTTCGAAGATTCGTTGGTTGCCAGGACTGTGTTGAAGTCTTCCGTTGCGATCTTTGTGATCCCTGTATGATGTTGTCTTGTGTATTCATACTTGTAAACAAAAAAATATCTTGGCTTGATTTGAATCCTTGTTTCCAAGGATCTCTGGGTGGGCCATTACATCTGGTATCAGAGCCAGGTTCAAACATTGGGATCTCTATGTTTATGTTGCCCTTGTAGTTGTTGCTGCGTTGGTTGAGAGCGAGTGTCTTGGTGAGCACTTGTGATCTTTGTTGCTTTGGTATCTACTCGTGATGGACTTGCTTTTCCAGTAGATGCAACTAGAGCATTGTGTGGAGAAGGAAGTGAGTCTTCCTAGCATTGTAGGTGGGATCAATGTGCCTTGTTTGGTTGGTTGCGTGTGTGACCCTTTTTGGATGGAACCACTGATTGGTGTCCATGTGTTGGCTTGTGTGCCTCTTTTTGTTTCTCCTTGTGGAGTAGGTGCATTGTTTTCCTATTTTTCTCCTGATTGTAAGTTGATGAATGAATCTTAATTGTGATTCTTTATTTTGTTGTTATAATGATGAAATGGTTCCTTTCATTGTAAATGAGTGTTTATTGTGAATCATTGCAAAGTAGTAGTTTTGCATTACATCCTTGGGTTAATGACTTAAGTTCCCAATCTGATTGCTTCTTAAGCTTATGGAAATTTGTATTAAATTGATGAATATGTGAATGTTGCATTGCATGGAAAATAATTAAGGAAATTTTTGTTGTCTGCATATGCATGAAATTAATGATGGTATACTATTTGATGTGTGTGAGTGTGTTCTTTAATGGTGCTAGGATGATGTATTCCTTAGCATTGTGTGGTGAGTCATCCCTCTTCTTTGACTGTACTCAGTCATCACCTGTAATGTGATTTGTTTGATGCTTTATTTTATTTGGCTGGAGGTATTTTCCTCATGTTGTTGGGCTAGCATTGGTTTTTAGTATTTTCCTCTCTTGGAGTAGTCATCAAATTTTATCTATCACTCTCTCTGTGACAGTTGTCACATTTGACTTATTGTTGAAATGAGCCTTTTTGGTACTTACTGTTGGAATCAGCAATTCTCCCATTTGGGCTTTTTATTTTGTTTCATGATGACTATTCTGGATGTGTTTTACTGCTGCCCAGTTGTGTGTTGTGACTCTACCATGTTCATCTCGAACCTCTGGTAGTACGTACAAGGGATAATATCATGGAGAACATGCTAGTGTGTCTTTGATAGATTGAAAGTTGTTAATGTTATTGGATGGTTTAAATGGTGATTAAACTTAATGTTATTTTTTTTGAGAGAAATTGAAAGGTATGTACTTGTTTTATGGTGGCTCTTGGACCCTTGCTTGAAAACCTTTCAGTTTCATTGTGCATTAGTGCTTATATTATGTTTAATTAATGAAATTATGAAAGAAGAGTAATGATGGTTTCAATGTGTGAATTATCTTTCATTCCATGTCTTATGTTGTTTTGGGCATGTGTGCTCTTGTGTGGTTTTGGACGTTTTGTCCGTCGCTTGTCTTGGTGGCCAAGGCTATTGTTTTGCCTTTGTGGTTTTGTTTTGAGTGGTGACTCAGATCGTAGGTCTTAGGCCTCTCTTAGCTTCTTCATGATTGTAGTCCTTGTCGATATGTTTTCGACGCTTTTCTAATGGATTTAATCTGAGTCCGGACATGAAGCTATGGCTTCTGGAGTTGTTGATCGTTGTTCTGAGTACCTTCTCAAGTAGAGGCCAATTCAATCATGACATATCATATTTATGGCCATTGGAGAAGTTTAACTCTTCATGATATTCATATGGAAGAGTTATCTTGTCTTCATAATCTACCAGGTACTTGTTGGGGTTCGTGCTTGGGTTTTTGTGTTTCCTATCACACTGAACTGCCCTTGTGAGGTGTAGTGTGGTTTTTGAGCGTTCCTTGTTTGAGGATGATGTTGCCGTGTCATTTGGGAGTGACTCAGTTCTTTGATGAGTCTAGATTCTCCTTTTTGGATTTTGTCTTGGGCGCATCTCCGTATCCTTTTCTCTCTTGAGAGAGTAGGCTAGTTTGGTTATGCCACTAGCTCAGTTAGTGTTTTCAGGTGAGTATGTTGATGGTTGGTGGAATTGTGAGTTCCCCAATGCATCTTGGGCTGATCTTGTGCAGAGGTTGAGAGAGACTCCCTCTCGGTCCTAATACTTTGTAGTATCCTTCTCCCTAACCTTATATCTTCATGTGGATTGTCTCAGTCAAGTTTTCTCTTTAACCGTTGACTTGAGGCTAGAGATTGAGTTTAGCGGTGGATTAGGTGTAGTTTTCCTAGCATGGTGCTAGAGGGACATGGTATCGTTGGACACATGTTACCATCTCGTGAGTTGGTATGCAAACATTTGATGATTGTGTCCACTGAAGAAAGTTTTTGAACCTTGTGAGAAGGTGATATCATGTCTGGTTGGGTTGTGTTACCCTAGTTCCCAGTGATAGTTGAGCTTTTGTACCTTGGAGAGGTGTTGTGCTCCTACACTTGGTGGTGAGTAGTCTTTTGGAGTGTGTGCTTTTGTTGGTAAACTTTCATCCTCTTTGTTCTAAGGGTGAGTTTACGTGGATTCCAGAATGATCATGTGTGACATGATAGTATTCTTGGGAAGTTTGGGATGGTTATTCCCCATGATTCCAACTTTTGTTGGAAGTGCTTAGTGTTTTGACCTTGTTTGTGGTCTTGTGGTTGGTGCATGTTGTAGTTGGGCACCTATTGACGAGGTAGAGAGGGTTTTTCCTTACCTTTTATTGTTGACTCTATGGCTAGATGGGTTCTTCGTAGCACATAGCAAGTTCCTTGTTGGAGGACCTTGTGTCTGTGTGACACCCCTTTCTCTCGTGGTTAACCTATTTGGGGGTTAACGTGATGGTTTGAGAATGTTGGAGTGATTTGGGTTTGACTTGTACAGAGTTGCTGAGTCATTCCTATTGCTCACTTTTGATTTTGTTCTTGTGTGTTTTGGGTTCTATTCTTGGATTGCAGGCTTCCAGGAGTAAGCCTAGTCTTTGGGGGGGATGATGTAGTGCCTCTCCCATTTGACTTTTGTAAGTCGTCCTGATGGATGCAACCTTGATGATCTTTTTTTGTGATGGGATCATGATTGTGACCCTGAGTGGTCTACACCATTGAGGTGTTTGGATTTATGTTTCTTTATCAGTTGCTTTGATTATGCTTTTGACTGATCTTTGAGATTATGATGTGATTTTTGATTCACTGAGGTTTGTGCCAGTGGTTACCAGGATCGATGTGGTATCATGAGGTTGTTCCATGATTACCTTGAGATGTGTGCAGAGATTGCACTATGTTTTATTACCATGCTACACGGGACTAGGTTCCTATAACAGTGGTTAGTCATGTTTTTGACTGTGTTCGCTTATGTGTTTTAAGTGACTTATTAAATGCTTAAGTAATTAGAATGGATTGTTCTTGTTGGATTATTTGGTTATGTGCTGCGAACATTTACCTTGTTTTATTTTGATCTGAGAGATATCTGTCCTTATGTGATGTTTTACATTTGAGATGAACTAAGGGTCAAATGTTACTCTTTGATTTCAGTATCATAGATATTAGACTACTATGTTGTTCAGTTAATCATATTGCATGATGATGCCATTTTGAGATGACAGTGTGTTTTATGATGATATCTGGTTATCTGGTATTTGGACATACCTTTGATTTTGTTATGTGATGGATTTAATGCTATGGTTATTTACTTCATTCCTGCGTTGTTATGCTTTATGCGAACGTGAGTGATGTAAATAGATTATTTTAATATAATTAAATAAATGGTTAAAGTAGGTGATTTAATGCATTTATTGCTTCGGCTATGTTATTATATGCAATTGCACTTGATTGTGTTGTTTAGTGTGCAAGATTATATCCCTGGCAGTGGCACATGGAGTTAGTGATTCAACCTTTCATATTTTACCAATGTCATCCTTGTATGGTCGACGTATCCTTTATTAAAATGTTTAAATTAAACCTTTCGGTGATTATTAAATCCGAACTCATTGCATTATGTGATTAGACCAGTAAGCGTGTTTGTGCATTTAGAGGTTGGCATTGTCGCGAAAGTTGTTTAAGGAGATTTATGTGTTTTTGGGTTTTCGGGCTTTTTAATTGATTTATTTTAATTTTTTGGCAGCTTTGCCATAGATGAATTCCTATTTATAGGAATAGTCTGTTTTCATTTGGGTCGATTTGGGGTTTAACTAGATTGGTTGGTTAAATGCCCTAATCAATTATTCACCCGAAAAGTGAATAAGTATCCAAAGAGGAATTTAATTCCTCACTTCTTACTTTTGAATTGGAAAGTTGGAGAGTAAAACCCAAAATCCTCTTCATGAGGATTTACTATTTTGTTCGTTGTGGGAGCTGCAGGCGTCGGATCGTCGCGAGGTTGGGCTCGTTGGGTCCAGCTCGGGGAAACCTTGGATTGCTGTGATTTTTAGCCACTTTTGCGAGCGTTTTATTTTCTGGTTCAGTTTTCCATTTTGCCCTTTTGGCTGTGAGGTAGGGCTTTCCTGTTTTATTATTTTTGCTCCATTTCTGCTTTTGCTTTTGGTAGCTGTTTGTTTGGAGGCTGAGAACTAGTGTTCCCCTCCGTTTCTGTATGCTAGTTCTACCCGGTTGGGCAGTTATGAACATTTCCCTATTTTTTGGGATGAGGGTTTGAAATTTTATGTCATTATGCTGGCCATGTTTGCATACGGTGTCCGATTCCATTTATTTTTGGATTTTTGGGGTTTTTGAACCCAAAGGCCAAATGGGTTTTAATTTTGAAGTTTTCTAAATTTTTGGAGTTTTTATCTCGTTTTGCGTGCCGCCCTGTTTTCTCGGATTTTCTTGGCACAATGTGGGTCATGGACCTTGATGATCCGTTTGGATATCAATCAGACCACTTTTGCACTTTTATGTTGCATTGGGATGCGTGTTGCATCCGTACTCTCGACGTTGTGTTCGGTTGAGTGATTTTATACTTGTTATGGTTTTTGTTGGATCTTTGCTTTTGTTTTGTGAACGCTAAGATTTGTGTAGAATCCATACTCTTGCATTGAGGCTGGTTGAGTGAGTTCATGATGTTTGGTCTTGTTACATCATTGGGATTCGTGTAGAATCCATACTCTCGGATTGAGGCCGGTTGAGTGATTTCATGATGTATGATTTTATTGGCTTTGGGATTCGTGTAGAATCCATGCTTCTCGTGTTGCTTTCAGTTGGGTGTTTTCTTTGCATTGTGTTCTCATTCCTATCCTGTGGGGCCCATTTACCGTTGCACCAAAAGCCATGACTGTTAGTGAACATGGAACACCGCATAATTAACCACCTGTGGGCAGGGGAGCACGTTGCATCACCCAGCAATCTCCCCCTCGATGCGCATACTAGGCGCTTACGCGGGTCGGGAAGGCACCGGGGAGATTTGAACCCATGACCAGGCCAAAACCAGGCTCTGATACCAATTGTGGGGCCCATTTGCCGTTGCACCAAAAGCCATGACTGTTAATGAACATGGAACACCACATAATTAAGCACCTATGGGCAGGGGAGCGCGTCGCATCACCCAACATATCCTTGTGTTATGATCTTCGTGATGGTGGTGCGCCACACACGAGTACGTGCGCGTACATTTGTTGGGTGACTTGCGAGGCCCGATCTTCCATGATATAGCTGAAAGTTATGATCATTGGGGTTGGGATGGGAGTATGCATGCCCACGGGCACTTGTCATAGGATAAGCATGGGTAGGGTAGGGTAGCATATGGAGCGAGCTTCTACCTCACAACCTGGTGATCATTGTGCCTAGAGGGTTGGCGAAGGAAGCTTTAATTAAGTGAAAATTAAATAAAATGTGTGAATGATAATAAAACTTAAGATAATAAAAAGGTTTTGGGTGCAAGAGCCTTTCCGTTGAGGGATGTTGAATCTGCGCAAGTCCTAGCTTGGGCTTTTTGATGCCAAGCGACTCTCCATGATGTTAGTCCCTACATAGTAGCCTTTTGAGTGTCTGACCAGGACCTTTACTCCTTGCATTGTCTTAGGTTCTTGGTTGTAGCCACCATACTGTCTGGCGTGAGTGTTAGCCTTGGATGTTGCATTTTATGTGTGTTTGTGGTTGGATCATTATCTCCATCAGCACAGCGGGTGTGGACCTATGGGTGCCACGTGGTTGGGAGGCGTAGCTACCTTCACCACTAATAGGGATCGGTGTATAGAGACAATCTTTTTTCTTAGTGCGACCATTGCTGGATGTCTTCACTTGGTACTTCAGGTTTCAGAGTATGCTTTCTTGTGATTTATGCTTTCATTGGGATGCTTGTATATCATGTTTAGATGATGTTATTTTATTTGGCGCATTCCCTTATTATGATGTTTAGCATATGATTATATGATGTGATTTGCTTTAGTAGTATATCTGTTGCTTACTACTGTTTAGCATGTGATAAGTGATGTTATCTATTGTAGGATTATCTTATGCGTTATCACTAGCATGTTAGATTTTCTTATGCTGTTATTATGCATGTTTTAGTAGTGACGTCCTTATTACGACAGTACTGACGATTTGGTTGGTGGCTTGGGATGTTATGCATAGGGGATGGCTAGGACCCACGATGGTCTTATGATGCTATTGACGGTTGAGAAGAATCACGTACTTAGTTTGGTTGTTCAGTTCACTACGATGCTTATTTCAGTGTGTTCTTTGCTGCTATAGTTTAGATGGATAGATGTTCTCCTTTCTGTGTTGTTCTTGCACTCGAGTGTTCATTCCTTGAGCCTTTGTGGATCTGGTACTCCCTGGTGTGGAGGTTCTTTGCTCTCTTTTTTGGTCCTTTATGCTTCTGGGAGTGTTTTCGTGTTTCTATGGGTGACATTTTGTCAGCATTGTGCGACATAAAAATGTATCGCACACCCATACAAACTATGTCGTACGATACTGTAAAGTGTCGCACGCCTTCTTGAGAAATGTCGTACGACACTGGAAAAGTGTCGCACGCCTTTTTGAGAAATGTCGGAGGATACTGTAAAGTGTCACACGCCTTCTTGAGAAATGTCGTACGACACTAGAAGAGTGTCACACGCCTTAAGGAGAAGTGTCGCCCTCCCTTAGTAAAAAGTGTCGCCCGATTTTTGTGAAAAATCTGCGTGTGCAATTAGCAGGCACTTTTCTTCGTGATCCGATCTTTTTGAGAGTGGTTTTGGATACCCTTTTGGGCATTCTTTGACCCTATGGTGTTGCATTTTGAATTCTGTCGGTTTCTCTTGAAATTGAGTTTTCGTGTTTTTTTTTTAGTCTCTTGGGGTTTAAAATATATCATTTAATTTCTTATACTTAAGATATATTTTAATATATGCGACAAATCGTTTGAGATAGGTTTCAAACCTCTTGGAGATAAGTTATGGATTCTAGGAAATTTCAGGGCTTCAGAAATCCAGACTTAGCCAATTTTCAGGGCTTCAAGATTTCAAGCTTAGCCAAATTTTGGGATTCTGCATTTTACCCCAGCTTGGTGTTTTGTTGATGAGTGGTCATTTCTTGTGCCCTCATCTTGTTGTGGTGGTTGTTGGCTTTTGTTTGGGTTTTTCAGTTGGGTAGTGGCGTTCGGAGATTCGTTGGTTGCCGAGATTGTGTTGAAGTCTTCTGTTGCGATCTTTGTGATCCTTGTATGATGTTGTCTTGTGCATTCATACTTGTAAAAAAAAAAAATCTTGGCTTGATTTGAATCCTTGTTTCCAAGGATCTCCGGGCGGGGCATTACATAGCATATTATACTTGTGAATTCTATAATTCTGCATTTGCGGTGCAAATAAGAAGTCCATATCTTGTTCTCGCATTTGCTGTTGTTTCTTTATTTTCTATTATGGTTTAGGTATTAAGGGGAGCATCCTTCATCAAGTGGTATTAGAGCTAGAGTTCTTGAGTGTGTGGATAGATTGCTGACTATGAGACAGTTCATGCTAGGACCATGGTTTGTGCTAAGAATATAGACAAATCACCAATTGTGAGGTAATTTGCATTAAGGTTTCAACGAAAGCACAAAAAATGCCTCCTTGAAGAGAGCATGGCAGGAGAGCTGTAGGTGCTACACCTGAGGATTTCTGAACCCTCCAAAGACAAGTGCAAGCATTGGAAGAACAAATGCATAGAGGAATAAATCTTCCTATAAGAGATGAAAGCAAGGATGAGGACGAAGTAGAAGAAAATGTTGAAGTAGAGGTAGTTCTAAATCCAGAGGAAGAGAGGCTTTTTAGTGCCATCTCCAAGATTGGAAAAGGACCTAAGTTTGAAGTTCCCACATTTTCAAGAAATCTAAACCCATAGGAGTTGATCGATTGGATCAATGAACTGGAGGAGTACTTTGAGTATGAAGATATTGAAGATCTTGATAGGGTCAAGTTTGCAAAGGTGAAACTGAAGGGACATGCAAAGATCTGGTGGCAAGAGGTTCAATTGGAGCAAAATAGAAAGGGTAAGAACAAAATCACTAGATGAGAGTGGATGATAGCTAAACTAAAGTGACAATTCATTCCCATGGATTATGAGCTTGATTTGTTGAAGAAGATGCAAGGGATGAAACAAGTGGAAAAATCTGTTAAAGAGTGTATTGAAGAGTTCTACTTGTATGCCTAAAATGTGATCACACTTCTATGAGTCATTATATCCAAGATTTCTCATGAATGAGGTCTCAAATGGCAACTCATAGCTCTATATTCATGGAGTGCAAGGGTTTTTAATGGAGGCCCTTAGTTTTGACTTAGTTTGTGCCCATGCAAGTACACCATAAAATGAGAGATTCAAAGATCAAAATATGCATGCAAATGAAGATGCAAGCTAATCTAAATGATAACAATGCAAAGCAATGCAAGAAAAAAAATATAATCTATGAAAGGATATAACAAGGCAAGATTAATCTATGAAAGCAAATATGGATCTAAACTAATATGAAAATGCAAGGATGGATCATGATGATGGAAACCATGGATGCATGAGAGAAGAAGACAAGAAGATAGAAGTTCTCCACGAAAAGCTTTAATGCTCAAACTCTTTCTCCAAAAATCACTCTCCAAACATGTAGCATAACAATAGCATAATTGTGGATGTCAAAAATGAGGAGAGGGCTCTCCCTTATAAAGAAGAATGGACAATTAAGATTAAGAGGCAATAAGATTTAATCAAGGGTGGAGAAAGAATTGATCCGTGTAAGACAAAATTCCACCAATGAGAAAAGAGGAGGAAAATTAAATGGAATCCAATTTAGAAATATGTGCATTTAAGTGTAGAGGAAAAAAATTTTTATTTATTAATTTTATTTCCTTTTTCAAATGAGATTTTATTTAATTAAGAGCGAGCAAGTTCTTTTAATTATATAGGAAATATATAATTAAATAAAAAGAGGGTTTTTTTTTTTCTCTTAATTAATTAAATGTGGATTAGTTATTTAATTAAAAGAGAGGTTTTTTTAAAATTAAATAAGACTTAGGATAAAATGATCAAACCTTAGGAAATGTTGAAATAATTTAATTAATTACAATTTGATCAAAGAAATTGATTTGAATTGATTTAATAAAATATTGCAAACCATTAATTTAGGAAATTTGATAAATTGAATAATGGGGGCCCATAGTCTAGATGACCATTCTAGGGTGCATACATTTGCCCTTCTTTGACTAATGTGTGATCAATTTGGGAACACATGTAGTCAAAGAAAGAAATTAAAGTGTGAGATTGATTTGGGATCACAAAACAACCCATATGTGTGGTTGATTCAGGAACACATCAGGACAAAGAATACAAATAAATTTTGACTTAAAAAATTCGTTGATAAAATTGATAAAATGGAATCAAGGATTGAAGTTGGTAGGTACTACCCCTTCGTGATAAAAAATGAAATGAGATAGAGGAGAAATAACAAATTGATAAATTTGACCAAATCGAACTAAAGATAAAGTTCTTGATGTAAGATGAAAAATATAATGATCACAGAACCAAGGTAGATCATCAAGCATGAAATATTATGCCCCAAAGGTGAATTAGAAGAAAATAAGTAGGGTGAAAGCAAATGGAAGGTAGAAATTTGGAAGATATGGAAAGAAATAGAAAGAAGAGAAGAAATTTTTTCATAAGAAATAGAATGCCCCAAAGTCAATCAATTGTTTAAGATAGAAATTTCGATTGAGATCACGAAAAAAGATAAGGAAATGAAGATCAAAACATGACCACAGTTGATTAAAAGTCCACAAGAAATATGAAGGGAAAACCCTCTCAAACTCGTAATGCAGTCTAAAAATGTAAACTAACATGAAGTCTAATAATGCAAGCTACATGAAAATGCAAGGGTGTACTTGCAATAGAGAAATTGTAACATAGGATTTTGTGTTCATCATTCATTAGAGAATGTAAAAGAACTTATTTTCATGATTGGGTCATTATTTACAGACATCAAAAAATCACACAGTCATCACTAGTCACAAGTGTAACTATGAAGATATGAATGTGATTCATATCAGATTAGAATGTGGAAAGATTCTAACATAAGCATCAAAGACATAAAGGTCAAGATGACCTCAATGTTAGCTTACCCAATTTAATGTAGCAAAACTATGCTCGCATCAAGGCATAGATGCTAGGATGACCATAAGAACGGTTGTGCAAAAGAAGTCAAGGATGATACCTCAAATCTCCTTAGTGTTTCAAGAGGACAACAAGAGACACTCTAGAGTTTCAAGACCATACCCACAAGTAGAAAACAAATAAAAACATGTCCCATGCCCCAAGTCCTCTAGCTATGCATCTCAGAGAGACTTATCAAACAAGGACACTCAATGAAAATCAATAACAATCAGCACACAAAGAAAAGATCATGACATAGTTCAAGCATTAAGTGTTTGTGTTTAAAAATTTAAGAGTGTTAACTAATACCGAGTTCTGAAGAGAAGGATTGAATGCTTGCAAGCAAGTAAGATTGCATGATGAAACTGGGTAAGACCAAACTGATAAGTGTTAAAAAACACTAGGTTGTATTGAAAAATATAGTTGGGGTGGTGTTGAAAAACACTATTTGTGAGGTATCCTAAAGGCTAACATAGCCAAGAGACCAAAGCTAACATAGTTATGCCCCCTAGACAAAGATCAATTCCAAACCAAGGCAACAAGGATAAGGCATGATGGAGAAAGGCTAAGTGTTGAGGACACACGCTAAGAAACAAGGGTGCAAAGGCCTCAAGTAGTGTTGGTTTCCAAGTTTTCATCACTTGGATTATTATTATTATTATTATTAGGAATATATAATTTTTTTGGAGATACATCAAAGTGCTTATTACTAAGATGATCATTTTTTCAGGACATTTTCCAATTTTTTAGAATTTTGATAGTATATCATTTTTTTGGATTTTTTCAAGATCAATAAATATGTACAAAGATGCCCCAAGACAAAATGAGTATCATGGATAGAACTTCTTCAGGTGCAAGACATTGATAGGATCAAGGAGCCGCTCTCCCTCTGTCGTAGACAGTAAATAGGCACCAGACCCAAAAGTTGTTGTAATAATGTAAGGTCCAAGCCAATTAGGTTCAAATTTACCCTTTTGATCTCTATTCTATTAATTCTTAGGATTTTCACATAGGACAAGATCTCCCACTTGGAATTCTCTAGGGTGAACCTTTTTGTTGAATGCTCTTGACATGCACTTTTGATAGACCCTCATATGGTCAAATGATGCTTAGTGTTTCTCATCTAGAAGTTCTAACTCTTGAAGTCTCATGGCGCGGTAGTCTTCATCTGTAACTAGACCTTTGAGGGAAACTCTGAGTGAAGGAATCTCAGCCTCTAAAGGTAACACTAATTCAACACCATATGTAAGGGAAAAAGGAGTAGCCCCAGTAGGAGTATGAATACTCATTCTACAGGCCCACAAAGCCATATTTATCTGTAAGTGCCAATCTCTACCATTCTTATGAATTTTTCTAGGTAAGATTTTGAGAATGGTTTTATTGGATGCTTTTGCTTGACCATTTCCTTGCAGGAAGTAAATGGAGGACCAATGTTGTTTTATCTTAAATTTCTTACAGAGTTATTTAAGGTCCTTATTTCTTAACTAGCCTCTGTTGTCAGTGATAATCTTAGAAGAAACTCCATATCTATAGATAATATGATTCAAAATAAACATAGAAATTGTCTTGCCCGAGGCAAAAAAAAGTGGGATAACTTCTACCTATTTACTGAAGTAATTGGTAGTAGTGATAATAAACTTGTGTCCACATGATGAGTTGGGATGAATCTGCCCAACAAGATCAAAGGCCCAATGCTAAAAGGACCAATGAGAGATAGAAGGAATGAGTTCCCTGCCCAGAGCATGTATCGGGTTTCCATGTTTTTGACACTTTTCACATGACTTTGCAAAAGCTATTGCATCAATCTGCATTGTAGGCCAATAGTACCTTGCCCTAAGCAACCTTCAAGCCATGAAAAGACCATTAGAATGCTCCCCATGGATGCCCTCATGGATGTCAACTAATGCTTGATTATATTCTTCCTTTTCTAAGAATCTAAGAAGTGTTCCATCTAGACCCCTCCTATACAAATCACCAGAGATAAGGGAATGGAAAGAGGCATTTCAAATAAGATTTCTGCGTTTAGATCGGTTAAAGCTTTCAGGTATAATGCCATCACACATGTTGAATAAATGGCACTGTAATGGGATGACTCACAACCAAAAAGGGTACAAATAACATGACTTTCTTCAGAATCATAAATAAGGTGATGTAGCTCTTCCACCAAGAATTCAAATCTTGATTCATGTTTCTCTAATTGAAGAAGTGAAGCAAGTATAGTCATAGCATCAACTACTTTGTTTTCTACTCTAGGGATTTGCTGAAATGAGACAAATGTGAAGTAGCGTCTCAAGGAATCAACCATTTGCTTGTAAGATACCAATTCCTCATTTTTTGTTAAATAATCATCATTGACTTGGTTGATTATCAGCTGTGAATCCCCATAGATGTGTAAATCTATAATTCTCCATTTTATAGCCATCTTAAGTCCATTTGTTAAAGCTTCATACTCAACAATGTTATTTGTGCATGGAAATAATAACTTGTAAGATTTAGGAATCATGTACCCATGAGGAGAAACAAACAACACACCATCTCTGGAACCATTTTGCATTAAAGGATCCATCAAAAAACATCTTCCATGTTCTTTCAGTCATATACATGAGGTGCTTGTCTAGGACATCAAATTGACTAGGTACATCATCTTGTAGTGGGAAATCAACCAATTAATCTGCTATGACTTGCCCTTTGATTGCTTTACACTCAACATATTCTATGTCAAACTCTGAAAGGATCATTATCCATTTAGCAAGTCTATCTATGAGGGCAGCCTTACCTAGTAAATACTTGAGTGGATTAATTTTTTCTACGAGGTGTTTACCGTGCACAAGCATATAATGTCACAACTTTTGGGAAGCAAACACAACTATGAGGCAAGCTTTCTCAATATTGGTGTAATTAATCTCATATAAAACAAGAGCACAACTAATGTAGTATATTGCTCTTTCTTTCCCATGTTCATCCAGTTGAGCTAATAATGCGCTCGAGGAAGACTCTATTTCTGAAATGTATAGAATACGTGGTTTCCGTAGGATAGGAGGCATTAAAATAGGAGGATTTGCCAAGTATTTCTTGATTTGATCTATGCTCTTTTGGCACTCTTCATTCCATATATATTTGACTCCTTTATGTAAGTTCTTGTTGAAAGGTTGAGCTCCATCTACCAACTGTGAAATAAACCTCCTTGTAGATTGAAGACACCCTTGAAGACTCCTCATTTGACTAATGTTTTTAGGAGGTGGCATATCCATAATTGCTTGAACTTTCTAGGGTCCACCTCTATTCCTTTTGCTGAAATAATGAATCCTAGCAATTTTTCAGAAGTGACTCCAAATGCACACTTTTTATGATTTAACGTTACTTTAAATTGTTCCATTCGATCTAGAATGACTTCTAAATCATCTAAGTGTGTATCTCTTTTCTTAGACTTAGCCAAGGTGTTATCCACATAATCTTCCATGTTTTTATGCATCATATCATGAAAAATAGTTATCATAGCTCATTGATAGGTGGTTCTTGCATTTTTCATATCCAAAAGGCATAAATTTCCAAAAATAGGTACCCCATGCACAAGTGAATGTAGTCTTTTCTTGATCTTCAAGAGCTATCTCACTTTGATTATATCCGGAAAAACCATCTAGTAAGGAATAAATCTCATAATTCGCAGTCATATCCACTATCATGTCTATATTAGGAAGTGAAAATTCATCCTTTGGGAGTGCTCTATTAACATCTCTAAAATCCATGCAAACTTGAATGTTTTGTCATGTTTTGACACTGGTACAATGTTTGATATCCATTCAACATAGTCAATAACTCTGATGAATTTTGCACCAAGGAGTTTCTCTAATTCTACCTTGACTAGGAGAGCTATGTGAGGATACATCTTTCTCAATTTTCACTTAACTGGTTTAACACTTAGAGCTATGGATAAGTGATGCATAATAAGAGTAGTGTCCAACCCTGGCATATCTAAATAAGTCCATGTAAAATTGATCTTCTTTTCTCATAAGAACTTAGTCGAGGCTTCTTTTTCTTGTGATGACAAAGATTAAGCCAAATGTACCATTTGTGGAGCTTCATCCATACCCAAATTGACTGCTTGTGTTGGTTCAATAAGCACTGAAGGTATATCTTGAAAATAACTAGGGAGATGATCAAGTACCTCATCCTCAGGTGCCCTAGAGAGGTTTTCACCCTCGGATACATCCTTTCTTTTTACTTTTTTTTTTTTTTGCAGTTTTGACACTGCCACATAGTGGTTTTCATCATCAGAACTTCTATTCTTTTTATTTTGTGACTAAAGTACTTGATGTCTAGCTTTGTCATGTTGGTAGTTGGTTCATTGGTGGAAGATACTATGGGTTTAATGGCATTCAAATAGTAGGCTATCTCATAATCATTTTGAAACATTAAAAGCTCAGGTTCGTGATTGCATTGGGACCAATCAATAAAATAAGGATGAACAAGGGGTAAATCAATGACTGGTTCAAGGTTATGAATATGAATGATATCTCTAGTGACCAAAGAGTTAGAATTTGTCAAGTAACTTCCTAAACTACCTAAATCGAGATTCATCCTAGCAAGAAAATAATTGTCCACTAAGGTAACATGTGAGTTCAAATCATCTAATCCTACATGTGAATCATTGACTAACTCAGGTTGAGAACTATATGTATGAACAACATCAATATCCATATCAATTGTAGAAGGCTCTGAGAGGGAGTCCCATTCATACTCATTGGAATGTATTTTTGGATCTCGACTAGGATGCTTACACCATGAAGGCTTAGGATACCTAGATGTGGAAGCCTCAATATCATCAAGGGTCACACTCTCTTGTTCTAAATTTGCAACTATCTCATGAGATACTGGACTATCTGGATCTCCCCAAAGGAGATTAGTAGAAGGGACCCAATATTCACACATATCTTGCTGATTTTCCAAATTAGGTATGTACTCTTGTTCTTCTTCACTATTTGACTTATCAAGGATAGGAGCAACATTCTTATTGTGATTCGCATATCCTAGGCCAATCGGTTTCTCAGACTTGTGTCCAAAAAGACCATGTTCAAATGGTTCGGCTCTAGCATCCAATCTATTACTAAGAGGGCCATGTCTAGGATAGTCCATCTTCTTAACAAAAGTACAACCTCTTCCATAAGCTTTAGGAGAGGGAGTGAAGTTCTCATTGTGCATATACTTTTCTTCTTTATAAATCCAATCTCTAACAACCACATCTTCTTTCTCATCTTGAATAGGCACTGACTACTATAAAAATGTGTCAAATAATGTCATAGCTGAGGAAGGTTTCATCTCTTATGAAGATTTACCATAAGACCTAGGTGAAAATGGCAATGCTATGAGGGAGTTGAGTTGATATCCCCCCCATGCCAAGGTCTATGGATTTGAACTTGTCTTTACATTCAGCTAAACTTTCATCAAAATCATCTGCTTCTCTATTGAGGGGAACATGAGTACTTGCTGAAATTGAGTTAATAGACAAAGTATTATCCCTAGGTATACAAATCTATGTTCCATTGTAAGGGAACTTAACACGCTGATGATAGGTAGATGTTACTACTTGTATATCATGAATCCATGATCTACCAAGTAACATATTGTACACAAGGGGTCCAACATCAATTATTTGGAATAAAATATCTCTTTTAATAGGACCAATCCTAACGGGAAGAATGACCAACCCCTTTGAACTTCTCTCTGCCTCACCATAAGCTTTGATAATAATCTTCCTTTTGGTATCAATAACTTGTTCAAAATAACCTAATGTCTTTAAAAGACTCAAAGAACAAATATTAAGCCCAAGAACCCCATCTATCAACACATGCCTAACACGAGTTCTATGGATCATGACCTCAATATGAAGGGCAAGATTGTGTAGATGGCTCAAATATTTATCATCTTCCTCCTCCAAAAAGGAAAGGTAATGAGGGCTAGCAATATGATTAACCATGTTCTAGAATTGGTTGACATCTAAATTGTTGGGGACATTCACCATGCACAAAGCATCCTCAAGGACTTGTTTGTGTCTCAAAGACAACTCTAAAAGCTCAAAGATTGAAATTTGAGCAAGGTTTCTTTACAATTGATCAATAAGATTATAATTAAACCTAGGATTAACCACTAGTTTTGAAGGAACATACTTGGATTGACTTGTTTTGGCTTACTTGGTTGGTTTGAACTAGGTCCTTTAACCATAAGGGGACCTTGACTTCGCGTAACAACATTGAGACTTTGGGAAGACACTTGCTTAGGTTTACTTGATTGGTTTGAATTGGGTCCTCTAATGGCAAGAGGACCTTGAGATGACTCTCTAGAGTGCTCACCCCTTAGCACCAAAACAGGTTTTTCACCAAGGATAGGAGAGCTCAAGTTTAAATCATAACCACTGGGATCTTTATCTTCCATCATGTTGACACTTTCTTCTACAACCTCAAGCATATTGATAACATTTTATGCATTTGCATAAGTGTAATTGATTATAGCCTTGCCATTCTTAGGTTGGGAAGCTTCCCCTTTCTCATACTTGGGCAAAGGCTCTTTGAACATTGTGTGATCGACATTGGTATTTAATCCATCTATTTCAAGTTTTACATTCTCTATAATATATTGAACAATATGCTTAAATCTCCCATAGTTTTCAATATCGTGTCCAATGCCATTGTGACATTTGCAATAGGCCTTCTCATCCTACTACCATGGCTTAACTTTAGGTATACAAAACTTTGCAACATCATAAGGGTGAACAAGATTATGAGCAAGGAGCTTCATGAATATCTATTCATATGACTCACCCAATTGTGTAAAGTTATGTTTCTCTCCTTTAGGCCTTTCTTGATATCTTGGCTTGTGATTTTGTTGATTGGCACTAGAAAAATGGAGAAAAACTTGGTCTTTAGGCTTAGAGGAATCCACAACTCCATCATTAACCACTTGTTTTTCCTCATTCCAATATGTGTTCTTTCCTTTATCCTTGTTATTGTTGTTGTTATTCTGACCATTGTTGTTGTTGTTTCCATTTTTTGTCAAAATACCTTGCTCTCTCAAAACATCCTCAATTCTAAATGTGGCTTCAACCATGGTATCAAAGGACTCAAAAACCATTTCTTGACTTCATACTTCATCTCAAGAACCATGTTACTAATGAGGAATTCAATATTTTCTTTCTCAAGAATAGTCCTAGAATAGCAAGAGCACTGTCATCTCTATCTTTGCAAGAAAGTAACAGAGGATTCTCCTTGATTTTGCTTTCTGTGACATAAGTCCAATAACGAGACAAATCATGAAAGATTGTATGCAAAGTGTTGAACAAATATTTGAATTAACTTAGGGAATGTCTTAACAAGAGGAGTTATATTGATAAACCATCCCATTGCTGGACACTTAAGACTCCTTGGAAATAGTATCATAAGGTATGAGTCCTCATGATGAAACTCAAAATTCATAGTATAGAACTAAGGCACATGATCATTCAGATCTCCATTTCCATCATATTTGTCATATTAGGGGATCTCAATTTTTCTAGGAAAATCTTTCATGTCAACACTCTTATCAAAAGGATTAGGACAAATTGAATCAAGTGAAAAAGAACTCTTGGGTGCTGATATTTGCTTCAACTATTTCTTCAATTGGTCAATTTCTTCTTTCATAGAGGGATCATGCTTTTGAATCCTTTTGTCTACATCAAAGTTATAAGGGACCTTAGCACTTTTGTTGATTAAATGTTGAAAGCATGCATCTCTGTTTTGTTCCATATATGCTTCCATATGTTTCTGAAAATGTGGGTCTTGTTGCATAGCCATGAAATCATAAGAATTGTGGTCAAATTTTGAGCTACCACCTCCATATTGTGAACCATGATGAGCATGTTGTGAAGGTTGTCTTGAAATAGTAGGAGGTGTTGGTCTCCTATAATCATCATGTCTTGAAGCTCTCCTTCCTCTAGGACTAGGAAATGGTGAAGGTGTTCTCCAATGTTTTCCATTTCATAAAGTCTTGGGAAGAATGAGTGGAGGAGAGTTGTTTCCATGACCAATGTGCACATTGTTGAATTTGGTGTCAAGTTGTGGAGCCACGAGAAGGTCTTGTGCTTCTTGATTGGCTTTCCTTTCTATCTCAATCATAACTTGTCTTTCTTCCTCTAGGCATATAAATTGTTCTTCCTTCTTAACTTGTTCCTCTAGAAGGGATTTTCTCTCACATTTAAGTACTTTGAGTTCATCACATGCATAACCTAAAGGTGTCATGAGCGGTGTACACGGTCTTGACTGTCTAAATTGGTTACCAATAAATGTTGCATTCACACGACTGCTACAAGGCTCACTAATTTGATCATCATATTGGGATTTCTCTTCTTGATAGGTGTAATTCTTACCTTTCTTAGCCCTTTGATGTGCATCCAAATAGCTATCCTCAATATGGGGTGAGGTTGGTCTATTTTCACAAGCGAGGTCACCACTCAAAAGGTCAACATAGTATTCACCACTTTGATTCTTCTTTTATGGAGCCATTGTAAAATTCATATCCATATCTGAGTGAGGTGATGCTAAGGGTGTACTCAACTCAATATGGTCACTACTAGGGTCAAATAAAGCTTCTGGAATATTCTCAGGCGATTGAACAAACATAGGTTCTTTTCCCTTACATCTTTGACTAGTTTGAACCAAAGGTAATTGTTTAGAGATGACTTGAGGTCACTTTCCTTGATCTACTTGATATCTTATTGTAACTAACATGGAAGAACAGGTACTAGATGATAGGATAACCCTAAGAAACATTGGTACTAAACTAGGATAGTACAAGCACTCACTTGTCCAAAAGAGATGTGATAAGATAGAATTTTGCAATAGGCATAAATCAACACTGTCATAGAGGTGCCCACAAATTTGGGTGAATACCCTAGCACATATGGACTAGGAGGATAATTTACCCAAACTATAAATAATTAAAATTGAATTTTTATAAAAGTGGATGGACAAGAGATTACTAAGACTCTCCAAGCATAATATCAAAGAATCCAAAGATATATCTTTCTCAACAAGGAAAATCTCTAACTCACTGACTCCAAACAAGGTCACTTGTGAAATCAAACATCACTAATTCAAGGGGTCAAAGCACAATAACCCAAGTTGCAAACAAGCTCCTAACAATGGGGTAAGTAGCCTAATATGAACCAGATCAACCTAGGGAGACTAGAAATAACAGGATAGCAAAGTAGTTTGATCATAAAGTCTCGACTTAAGAACTTAGATTTTATTTTTTTTAAATATCAAACTAGGTGTGATAAATTTTGAATCATGAACTAGGCACACAACACAAAAATCAATAATTTAAAGAAAACATCTTTAAACAATGAGCAAGGGACAAAGCAACCTTGCACATGAACAATAATAGTGTTGTATCAATCTAATCCCTAGAACCACCATTGTGTATGTTCTCAAAATATTTTCCAATCATGCATATGGTCCTAGAAATTTTTTTTGGAAGCACTATGGTTCTTAGTAATGTTCAACTTTGCAGCTTTTGCAATCTAGAGTGAGAGAAATCCAATCCTGCTGCACCAGGGTTTTTACATATTTTAAGAATTTAATCAATTGGAAATACTGAGGAGATTTGACAACCCAACAAAAGACTACACCTGTGAGGATTTTCCCTACAAGGACATTTATATAGCGGATGCTACTACCACATCAAAAATGACATTTATTGCTTGAGGTTTCATCGGCATAGTTGACACAATAAAGGGAATGTCCACTGTGGTTAATCCTCTCTAATCAAAGAAAACTCACAAAGTTATACCACATGTAGAATTTGTTTGGATTCAAGGGTTCCAAGTTTCTGATGTGCTCAAAAGGGAATAGAGCATACTCTTCTAGCTTCTTCACCTTACCCAAACATAGCAATCAAGATTCTTTGACATACTAATTCAAAATCACCTCACCAAATTTTTAGAAAAGCCAACAAAAAATATCACCAATCTCAAAAGAGAAAGTACTAATGAATGTTGAGGACAAAACCAAGCGAAATAGTGAGATAATAACAAATATCCTTCCCTACCTACAAGGGGATCTATCGTCGATAAGAGCTTCACATGTAAGGCAAGTGAATGAAGCACATTCCCTTAAGAACTTCACAAATAGTGTTCATAGGGCCTAATTACTATCTGAAACACATATGCATGAAAGTAAATTTAGATCCAATTTTAGAGCACCAAATGAAGTGTGAATCTACGAAAGCATGTGAAAGCACTCAAGCTAAACACATGAGAGTGTTCATTTTATTTCCAAATCTAAATATTATAGAGATCCAAAAAAATACCTGGTAATCTTTGCAATGCATCTTTTCTCTATTTTACTTTTCATTTATGCTTGAACATTCGCTCGTAGCGAACAAAGCAACAAGTAAAACAAACAAATACAAGATATGCAATATATATCCAACTTATGCAAAACTAAGGTTAGATTTGAAAATCTAATTTTTAAGAGTGATAATAACTAGCAAATAACCCAAATGAAAGCTCATATCATGCATTGATCCATGTGAAAATTAAATACAATTTATTCATTAAATACCCTTTTTTAATATTAATTTTTTGACCTAGTTCAGATCCAAAACCCTAAATGCAGAAAAGAGACCCTTGTAAAAAATTAGAGAACTTTCCAAAAAAATTAGAATTTTGAAAAAAAGATTTCATTTGTGCCCTAAGGAGCCATTTTGTCAAAACAGACTAATTTTTGCAAATCAATTTATTGAGCCTTAATATGATCTTTAAAATAAAAACACAAAGAGCCAAACCTATTTAGAATTTAGAGACCTTTCCACAAATGTAAATTTTTTTTAAAAAATTGCTAATTTACACCCTAAAATGATTTTTCATGAAAAATCAAGAAAACATTATTAAAAATTAGAAAATACCTCAGAAAAATCTAAAAATTTCACTAAAGCTTATTTGATATGTTGCCAACCTAAAAAAAAATTTCTGACCAAAACACCAACCCATTTTGGATATATGATCAAATCTTGAAGATTTAGGGTTTTTTTAATCTCCAAACAAATCTGCATAAGGTGGTTAGCTCCAAAAATATCCAAAACCAACAAGTAAAGATGGGTTGCTCCATGGTAGGCACCAAAGATGTATATGCCTAAAATGTGAGCACATTTCTATGAGTCATTATATCCAAGATTGCTCAAGCATGAGGTCTCAAATGGTGGCTAGCTCTCTATTCATGAAATGCAAGGGTTTGTAATGGAAGCCCTTAGTTTTGACCTAGTTTGTGCCCATGCAAGTACACCACAAAATAAGAGATTCAAAGATCAAAATATGCATGCAAATGAAGATGCAAGCTAATCTAAATGATAATAATGCAAAGTAATGCAAGAAATGAAATATAATCTATGAAAGGAAATAACAATGCAAGATTAATCTATGAAAGCAAATATGGATCTAAGCTATTATGAAAATGCAAGGATGGATCATGATGATGGAATCGATGAATGTATGAGAGAACAAAACAAGAAGATAGAAGTTCTTCACAAAAAGCTTTAATGTTCAAACTCCTCCTCTAAAAATCGATGTCCAAACATGTAGCATAACAATAGCATAATTGTGGATGTCAAAAATGAGGAGAGGGCTCTCCCTTATAAAGAAGAATGGATAATTAAGATTAAGAGGCAATAAGATTTAATCAAGAGTGGAGAAAGACTGATCCGTGTGAGACAAAATTCCACCAATGAGAAAAGAGGAGGATAATTAAATGGAATTCCACTTAGAAATATGCACATTGAAGTGTAGAAGGAAAAAATAATTTATTTAATTAATATTTATTTTATTTCCCTTTTCAAGTGGGATTTTATTTAATTAAAAGGGAACAAGTTCTTTTAATTGAATAGGAAATATTTAATTATATTAAAAGAGGGGTTTTTCTCTTAATTAATTAAATGTGGATTAATTATTTAATTAAAAAAGAGGTTTTCTTTTAATTAAATAAGACTTAGGATAAAATTATCAAATCTTAGGAAATGTTGAAATAATTGAATTAATTACAATTTGATCAAATAAATTGATTTGAATTAATTTAATAAAATATTGCAAACCATTGATTCAGGAAATTTGATAAATTGAATAATGGGGGCTCATAGTCTAGGCGACCATTTTAGGGTGCATACACTACCGAGTTCTCATTAGAACCAGCCATGCAAAAGCTAACAAGGAAAAAGTGACGCGTTATCTTAATGGGTTAATGCCAAGTATTCAGGACAAGCTGAGTTTGGTTTGAATGAACAGTATTGAGGAGGCATACTAGTTTTCTCTAAGAGTTGAAGAGAAATTGAGCAAGGAGTTTGACAACAACAATAGTGGAAGAGGTCGCGGTGGAAGATCTAGTGAATGATCTTATGGAGACCGTAATGATGATAAGAAGAACAAGGATGAGGCTAGGAGTAGCAGTCAGAACTAGAGGGGAAGAAATTTCAATTATTTCCATGATGAGAACAATAGAGATCAAAGAGGAAGAGGCAGAGGACAAGGATCTAGAAGAGGAGAGGCTTCTGTGGGAAATGCTTTTACTATAGAGAAGAAGGGCATAAAGCATTTGAATGTACTTGGTGCAAAGGAAGGATAGATCAAAGAACAGATGGCCAGTCCATAGTTGCACATGTTGATGAAGATGCTAGATCATCACATTCTAAAGATGCTGAAAGAGGAGAAGTCCTAGTTAATAGAAGAGTCCTATTGAGTGGTGAGAATGAACTTGATCAAAGAAGGAGCTTGTTTTGCACAAGGTGTAGATGTGAAGATAAGTGTTATGATGTGATCATTGATGGTGGAAGTATTGACAATCTGGTGTCATAAATGATAGTCAACAAGTTGAAGCTGAAGAAGCAAAAACACTCACGTCCATATCATATTGCTTGGGTGCAAGATGACCACAAGGTCATGGTCAATGAGCAGTGCTTAGTGAAGTTCAAGATTGGAAGCTACCAAAATGAGGTACTATGTGATATCATACCTATGGACATATGTCATATGTTGTTGGATAGGGCGTGGCAGTTTGACAGGCATGTTGTACATGATGGGCAAGCAAATACCTACACTCTAACCAAGGATGGAGTGAAACATAAGTTGAAACAATTGAAGAATAAAGAAGAAAAGGTATGTAGTGCTACCAAAATATGTTTTATTGATGGAAGAGAGTTTCTCAAAGGTATAAAACATGAGCAAATGTATTTTTCTATAATTCCAAAAGATAGTAAAGAAAAAGTAGAGAAGGTACCTGCAGAAGTTGCAGACATGTTGGGAGATTTTTCTAATATTATATCAGATAATGTACTTGGTGGATTGCCCCAAATGAGGAAGATCAGTCACCAAATGGATTTGGTTCCAGAAGCAAGTTTTCCAAACAAGGCAGTGCATGAAATGACACCAGCAGAAAGTGAAAAGTTGAACAAACAAGCTCATGAGTTGTTGTAGAAGGGGTTAATTCAAGAGAGTCTGAGTCTACGTATTGTACCAGAAATATTAGCACCAAAGAAGAATGACAAATAGAGGATGTGTATAGATTCTTGCACTATCAACAAGATCACAATCAAGTATAGATTTTCATTGCCAAGGATGGATGATATTATGGACTATTCGAGTGGAGCTGAGTATTTCACAAAGAAAGATTTGAAGAGTGGATACCATCAGATTTGCATCAAAAAAGTTGATGAGTGGAAGACTACTTTCAAGACCAAAGGATTGTACGAGTGGTTACTCATGCCTTTTGGGCTAACCAATGCATTGAGCACTTTTATGAGGCTCGTGAATGAGGTACTGAAGGAGTTTTTGGGTAAATTTGTCATTATTTACCTAGATGATATTTTGATCTTTAGTAAGAAATTGAAGGAGCATTTGATCCACATTCGCAAGGTGTTTGATAAGTTGAGGGGAGAAAAGTTGCTGATAAACCTAAAGAAGTGCAGTTTTGTAAAGGAGTTGGTGTACCTAGGATTTGTAGTCTTAGTAGAAGGTTTGAAAATGGACCTGGAGAAAGTGAAGGCTATCATTCAATGGCCTACTCCAAAGAGTGCAATAAAGGTAAGATCTTTCCATGGACTAGCTAGTTTTTACAGAAAGTTAATAAGAGGTTTTAATAGCATTTGTGGACCCTTGACTGAAACAATGAGAGGGGATAGGAAATAATTTAAGTGGATTGTAGGAGTAGATAAGAGTTTAAAATGTTGAAACAAAAAGTTACTGAGCAGCCTGTTTTAGCACTTCTTGATTTTAACAAGGTGTTTCAAGTAGACTCTGATGCTAGTAGTACTGCAATAAGAGCTGTTATGGGCCAAGAAGGAAGGCCTATTGCTTATTTTAGTGAGAAATCGAATGATGCAAAAAGAAAATATTTTGTTTATGATCAAGAATTTTATGCTATAGTTCAAGCATTGAAGAAATGGAGACACTATCTTCTTCCTAAGGAGTTTGTTTTGTATACTGATAATCAAACTTTGTAATATTTGAATAGTCAAGGAAAATTGAACCAAAGGCATTTAAAGTGGGTTGAGTTTTTGCAGAGTTATAATTTTTTTTTGATACACAAGAGTGGGAAGTTGAACAAAGTTGCAGATGCTCTTAGTAGAAAACAACTTTTATTGATAGAAATACAGATTGAGGTGGTTGGGTTCAAGAAAGTCAGTATTTTGCATCCAGATGATTATGATTTTGGTGAAGCATGGAAGGCTTGTACAGAACCTGTTACACTTGATAGGACAAAGTGGTTGGATTTCATGATCCAGGATAGTATGTTGTTCAAAGGGAGCTAGTTGTGCATTCTTAGAAGTTCAATGAGACAGAATCTCATCAAGGAGAAACATAGTGGAGGATTGGTTGGACATTTTGGTAGAGATAAGACCATTGCTTTGGTTGCTAAGAATTATCATTGGCCACAGTTGTAGCAAGATGTGAAGAAGTTTGTATAGAGTTGTAGAGTATGTTAGATGGCAAAAGGAGTGAAGTAGAATACAAGGTTGTATTAGCCATTACCTATACCATAGAAGCCATAGGAGGATATCAGCATGGATTTTGTTCTTGGATTACCAAGGACTCAGCGTGGGCATGATTCTATTCTTTTTGTGGTTGACAGGTTCTCAAAGATGACACATTTTATTCCTTGTAAGAAGACTAGTGGCACTATTTATGTAGCAGAATTATATTTTAGAGAAGTGGTGAGACTGCATTGTTTTCCAAAGAGTATAGTTTCAAATCATTATATCAAATTTGTTGGGTATTTTTGGTGTACATTGTGGAACAAATTGAAAATGGAGTTGAAGTTCAATTCATCACATCATCCAAAGATTGATGGATAGACATAAGTTGTGAATCATAGTTTGGGAAACTTGCTGAGATTTTTGGTTGGAGACAAGCCAAAATGATGAGATTTGATTTTAACATTGACAGAATTTTCATATAATAATTCTGTCAACAAGAGTACTGGTAAATCACCATTCTAGATTGTATATGAGAGTAGTCCTAGAAATGCTTTTGAATTGTGGAAGTTGGATAAAGGAGAGATAAGTGGTGCTGAAGTAGAAGAATTTGTTGAACATTTGAAGAACATCCACGAGGAGGTGAGGAAGCACATTATAAAAATGAATACATGGTACAAGGCTAAGGAAGATGTGAAAAGGAGGTATAAGTAATTTCAGATTGGAGATGAAGTCATGGTTCATTTGAGAAAAGAGCATTTTCCAGTGGGGACATATAATAAGTTGAAGATGAAGAAGTTTGGACTGTGCAAGATAGTGAAAAGGCATGATTCTGGAAATGCTTATGAAGTGGAGTTTCCTGCTAAATTAAATATTTCACTTGTATTTAACATTTTAGATTTGACAGAGTATTATGAAGGAGGTGATGGAGATGAAGTTGTAGAAGAGCAGTGGAGTATTCCACTAGCTAGTTTAGTTACAAAGGAGATTGAGGAGATATTGGACAGTCGTATTGGCAAAAGTACCAAGAACAGAACTTATGAGGAATATTTGATCAAATAGAAAGAGAGGTCAGTAGAGGATTCATCATGCCTAGCAAAGGAGGAGGTTAACTGACTTGGTTTTCCTTTGAACACTTGAGACGTGATAGAATCACTTCTCAAATTACCTCGGGTGTTTAATTCAAGAGCATCTTGGGTGTAAGAGAAATCTTGCATCACCCAAAAATATTTTCTTTTCAATATTTTTTATTTTAATAATGAGTTGTAGACAAGGTGGTTACTATTTATGGGAACTTGCTATTTTTGGTAAGTTTTTCATACGATTCAGAATATTCTTATTTTCTACATGAAGGTTCATTATAGAGTTATAAGCCTACCACAAAAATCTCATTGCTCTAGCTTAAGTATTGGAGAAGTTATTGAAGATTTTTAGTGGAAATATTTGCAAAAAAATCTTTAGGCTCATCGTTGGAGGCCTTAGAGTGCTCGGATGAGGTTCAAAAACTCAATGGAAGGGTCATGTCAAGCTTATAGATCAAGAGCTGGCATTTCCAAAAAGTGGTTATAATAGCTAATTTGAGCAACAGTTCGTGAGTTATGGCCTTTCAAAGTTGGGCTACCTGACATATCTAAAATAATTGTCAAAGATGTATTTGGCCAACTCTATATGTATTGTTAGGGTTTGTTGGCCCTAGGTATTAAGTTTCAATATATAGAACCTTTCCAAGTAGCATAAAATTGCCTATTTAAGAAAGACACTAACATTGTCTAGGACAACTCTAGGTGGTAGTTCATAGCTTAGTCTTTGCAAAATACTATAATGAAGGCACCCATGTGGGTTAGCATATTATACTTGTGAATTCTGTAATTTTGCATTTGCAACACAAATAAGAAGTCCATATCTTGTTCTCGCATTTGTTGTTGTTTCTTTGTTTTTTGTTATGGTTTATGGTATTAAGGCAAGTACCCTTCATCAGTATGCCTTGTTTGAAAGAAGCAAAATAAAAGGATGTGTTTTGTTTGAACACCACATTTAGTAAAAAACTATAATAAAACAAAAATGTAATCAACCGAAGGGATTAATATAGTAATACACAATAATACAATGAAAGTTCGATGAAACTAAGGAGTTAATAAATGGATTATGAAGCTAACATGACTAGAATGTATATAATGTTTTTTCCTTGCCATAATAACACTACTATAATTTATCTGATAATATGTAGCCACACAAAATATAGTTCAAAGAGAATAAAACAAACATGGTTTTCACATATCTTGTTTATATATTATGTTTGATGGAGTTTATAGTGAAAAGAGAAGTGCCAATGAGTCTCTATTTTTCTATGCAATTATATAATGCCAATGTACAACAATGGATATAAAGCATGGAATGATTGATGAATGGTTACTGTACAATTGCTGAAATAGAGAATTGAATAGTTTATGTACAATCATTGCACAACTATTGATATAAAGGTGACATGCAGCATGAAACAACTCATCCTTGCATATAGCTATTAGTACTAATGTTTCTAATATTTTTCAAAAGGTTGTCACTCTCAGACATGAAATCTACAAGTTCAATCTGCTCAACAATTGCCTTAAGTCGATCTGTCTTATTATATGTCTCTTTCTTACAAATTAGGTTAAACAAATAATCTTTGTTTAGAGGATCTCTTATAACTTGACAAGAATAATTCTCATCTTCTCTTGAAGAATCAAGCAAATATAGTTCTCTAGCAATAACATCAAGTAGCAACATCATCGAATGCAATAGCCCACATTGTATCTGTGTGATCCTTAATCTTCATTTGCATTAGATACCTATAGTCATACTCAGAATGACTTACATTACACTTTGTACACATCCACTTCCCATCTATTTCCTTAGTGAGTTTTTCACTACATTGACATTCTACAAATTTGCAAGGGCAAGCTAGATAGTAAAGGTCATCTTCCTTTATAGTTGTGAGAGTGGCCTTCACTATGCAATGTAAGGGTTCAATCATGCACTCTATTTTTCACAGATATCCAAAATTGGTACCCTTGCTACGGACCTCCTTAGAGTGGTTGTTCCAGGCACAATTGTTTGTAAGCTCCCTCCAATTTTTCTATACCAATCACTAATCTCTTGGGCCTCTTCAATGCTTGGGTCTACAGCTAACATGGTAGCAATGGATTCCATAACCACCTTTCCATTATAGTGACTGATGCAGCCATTCTTTACCACAATCACAGATTCTTGATGTTGTTCATATTGCTGATATATTTGATTACCCTCCTTCCTTGCTAGTAGCCCCCATAGAGTGACATCTATATTGGTGCTAGACGTATCCAGTAGCCGTATGGTATGGTGTGACACCTTTGTGTTGTCTCTTCTTTGTAGGGTTGATGATGACCCCACAAATGTGACAACTCCAATGATGTTAACAGTTGTGTTATCACTCATGTTTGTAATGTCGATGATGGATGTAAAATGGAACTAATGCATTGGGATAGTAGGGTCATCTTCAAGCAAATAAATCATGAATTTCATTGACAATATGATTTCCACTCCACTGTTCAACTTATTATACATCTTATTTGTTGGCTTTACATCTCCACTAGAAATTGTGTACATTGCACCTTTTTGTATATTTGGGAAATGCACATTAGGAGCTTCATTGAAACTAGTCACATGTTTTTCAAATCCTTCATTGTCTACAATATCAAAGTTGAATACTCGTCCAGGACCTCTTTGATTTGTATATTTTTTGTTATCACCTTTATTTGTAACACGAGATATTATAACCCATCTTGTCTGGTATGGATTTAGGTCTTTGATAGTGGTAGGAATGGTCAGCCTCTAGGTTGATATTGGTGGGCTTTGTATACCAAAATGTACTCTCTAGAGGTCAAATGCAAGGCATTGTCATTACATATCATAGGCTCTACCTAGCCTTGTAGTAATTCTTTTATGGGCTTAGCATGGCCAATAAGTTCATGATTTATTTCAATAATTTGCATGCTCCCTATTACCACCCACCTATACATTGTACATATAACAAGTTAGGCACCTTTCAAATTTAACATTTTAACACATAGTTAGCATAACAAGTGTGTAATAATAAGGTTCAGTTGCAATCACCTTGCTTTAGTTATTGTTGGGATACTATACTTATTTAGTTGCAGTATCATTTCAATACACAATTCATGTTCTGCTACATGGTGGTTGTATTTCGTGGACAATGAAGCATTCATTTTGTACTTCCCATCTAATACATCTATCTCATATCACTTAATTTCTTCTTACCTAAGTCTAAGATCAGAGATTGCAACTATTTGTACGTTTGTGTTTGTAGGAGGTTCTCCATTATGAATAAGCTTGATTGCTCCTTTTATTAGAAAGGAATCCATGTATTGTAAATTATCACAACTCCTGCAAAACTATTGCATTGATATTTAACTTGGGAATACCCTAAATAGAGGAGTAGTTATAAGGTATGTGGAATTGTAAAATGATAATAGTCATTCTGATATATGTGAAGCATAGTAATTTGTAACTTAAATGTAAGATCACCTCAACAAGCTAAAGATGACATTGACATCAAAGCTGAAGACATCACTAATGTCAAGTTGGAATATTAGAAAAAAGTGAAGCTTCTAACTAAGTCTCTACAAAATATGCATACCGAAGATTTCAATACTTCTAATAGGAAAAAAATAACGAAATTCAAAATGAAATATGACTACACAAATATTCTAATTCTTTTTTGTACATTACAATATTTATTATGATAATAAAGAACTAGTCATGAGGTACGTGGAATTGTAATATTGTAATATTCATCCTGATGTATGTGAAGCATAGTAACGTGTAACTTAAATGTAATATCACTTCAACAAGCTAAAGACATCATTAGTGTCAAGGTTGGAGATAAGGAAAACATAAAGCTATTGAGTAAGTCTATTATGTCAAAGCTAAAGACATCATTGATGTCAAATTGGAAGATTAGAAAAAGGTGAGGCTACTATCTGAGTCTCGTAGATAGTCATACTCAAGCTTTCAATACCTCTAATAGGAAAGATAAACTGGAATCCAACTACAAAATTCTTCTAATATTTTTTGCACATAAGATTTAAAGGTAATATTATAATCTTTATTTTGATAATAAAGGAGAAATTATGAGGTAAGTGTAATTGTAATATTATAATATTCAATTAGATGTATGTGAAGCGTAGTAATGTGTAACCTAAATGTAACATTACCTCAACAAGCTAAAGACAACATTAATGTCAATGTAGGTGAAGAGGAAAAAGTAAAGCCACTAAATGAGTCTATTATGAAAATGCATACTCAAGTCTCCAATATTTATCTTCAAAGCATAGCTAAAGACGTTAGTAATGTCAAACTGGAAGGTTAGAAATGAGTGAAGTTGTTAACCAAGTCTTTTACCAATATGCATACTCAAACTTGAATACCTCTAATAGGAAAGATAAAATGCAATCTAGACTACATAATTCTTCTAATATTTTTTGTACATAAGATTCTGAGGTAATATTATAATTGTTATTCTGAAAATAGAGGAGTAGTCATGAGGTACGTGGAACTGCAATATCAAAATATTCAATCTAATGTATGTGAAGCATAGTAACATGTACCTTAAATGTAATATTGCCTGAACAAGCTAAAGACATCATTAATGTCAAAGTGAGAGATAAAGAAAGAGTAAAGCTACTAAGTAAGTCAATTACAACTATGCATACTCAAGATTCCAATACTTTTAACAAGCAAGAAAATGGGTTGTGATGTATACAATTTTATTAATGTCAATGTGAGAGATAAGGAAAGAATAAAGTTGTCGAGTAAGTCTACTATGACTATGCATACTCAAAATTCCAATACTTTTAATAGAAAAACGAAATGGGTTGGCATGTATACAAATTTTCTAGGCTTTTCATACATAAGATTCTAATACAAAAACCTTTGGAGGCCATGAAGCTGCAATTCAGAAAACTTAGCTAAAAATTCCATATACAAAATCCATTGAAGGCATACATAATAAGATTATTAAGAACATATCAAATTTTTATTGTAATGTAGGATTCTCTCAGTGCTATAGAAAAGCCTTTAAAGGCTTACACAACAAGATTCCCAACTGAACATTCATTGGAATGTAATATTGAAGGTCATAGTATTCCAACCAAACATATCCTGCTTAGTATAACATGTGATACTCTTATCAGTAATGATCTTCGCTATACAAAAATCAAGGTTGTAGTATTTATGGCATAAGAAAATTGTACCACCTTGTTAACTAGAAAAAGGTCTATTTTCTTTTGATCTTTCTATACAAAAGTCTTTGAAGGCTTATACAACAAGATTCCTATCCCAATAAGATATTTGTTGTTTAGTATCACATGGGATACTATTATTAGTGATGCACTTTCGAACACAAAATTAAAGATCATAACTTTATTGTCATCACCAAATTGTGTCATAGTTCTAATAGCTAGAAATATGTACAACAATAGGGCATTATTTTTTGCTAACAAATTTTTTGCACTTTAAAACAAAGACATTGTTTAGGCACTGTCGAAGACCATATTTTTCCTAATTTTCCTTTGGTAACCACATTGTTTTCAAATATCACATAAACTATGCTTTCCATAAGGTTGAGTTGTCCATACTATAAAATTGGTAGTGGCCTATTTCTCGAGTTATTTTGTAGAATGCTACAAGTATCTTGTACACTACATCTATTGCAGTGATTTCCTCCTCTACCTTTTTGATACTGCAGTTGTCTACAGTGTTCGTCATAGAGCATGCCCACCATAGATCCATGACAATTGTATCACAATCTGTAATGATATTTTCAACAACAACCTCAATATCGTTAATGTTGATTATAGGGCCAACAATAGAAGTTGATTCTGCCTCTGAGGCTGTAGTATTTATTGCCTTCTCAACATCTGGAGCACCATCATTACCTGTTGTGCAGACAGTGATAACGTTGTCCTTAACATATGGCTTATCATGCCCACTAAATGTGTTAAAAGTGACAATGTCATCATCATTATGTGTTTCTGCCATAAGCTAGTAGCACAAACATGAGGAACACAAGTTGAGTTCATCCAAACATTTTTGAAATAGATCACAAGGGTTTATGCCAATATCTTAAAGACTAATGATTGGCATGACAAATCAATTTTCCAGATGCAAAAAGGCCCTAATCCTTTCCAAAAAACTTTATAAAATAAGAATTACATTTGAATAGTGTATCTATAATAGATGATATATAGAATGGTTCAACAATATATGTTCACCCATGTGCATTTGTAGTGCAATACCTATCATACAAATACCTAACCAACACCATATTTAGATGAGGGAAATAAGTAAGAATCTTAAAAATTAGAAAGCATTATAACCCTTTAGAATCCTGCCATCCTTGGTCACTGCATAAATACAAAAAGGTCAAATCAACGACGATGTAGCTTGAATGTATAGTTGTAGAACTTGTGAATTTCCCTTCACCATTTGATAGGATGTCTCAACAACACAAAGGTATCTAGATGTTTAGGGGAAACGATTTAAAAGCTAAGTTAAAGATGACCTATTAAGTGAAAGCCATGCAATACCTATCGTAGAAATACCTAACCAACACCATTAATGTAGATGAGGAAAATAAGTAAGAATTTCTAAAAATAGAAAGGATAGGGTGTCTCAACAAGACAAAGATATCTTGGTGTTGAGGGGAAAGGATTTAAATACTACATTAAAGATGACCTATAAAGTGAAATCCAGTACTTGTAATCATCACAAAATTGCTCAAGAACGAAAATGTAGAATTATATCTCCAAATGAGACTTAAAATGAATAAATCAATTAATTCAAATAAACTATTACAACCCATTTGAAAAATACACATGAATATTAATTCCAAATAAATTAAAAATTGAAATTTATCTCCAAAAATGAATTTATATTCAAAATGGGACCTTAATTCCATTATTCATATTTTATTCATATTACGTTTATGGAAATTAATATTTAATTCATGGTGGGTGTAAAGAAATTAATATTTTATTCATAATGGGTGATAATTAATATTTTATTCATGATGGGTGGAAGAAAATTAATGTTTTATTCATGGTGGGTGAAAGGAAATTAATATTTTATTCAAAGTGGATTACATATATTCATTTTATATTCAAAGTGGATCCATAATGCATTTCTAAAATCAAAGTGCTCATTTTAATATTAAAATTAATCCTCCATTTTGAATAAAATAATAAAAAATAAACCCATCCACTCATCGAATGAATCTCCACCCTTGATCACGAGTCCCTTAAATTTGATCTCAACCGCCCATTGTTCTTCAAAAATGAGGGTTTTCATCTCTTAATGGCATCTTATTTTGGTTATTATTATGCTGCAAGATTTGAAGACCTTCCTACTTATGGAGAACTTCATACTTCTTGTCCCATTCTTACATCCACTCTTTTGCCACCATTATGCTGTAGGATTGAAGATCTTCTTGCTTCTTGTCTCATTCTTTTAGCTTAGCTTCATTTAGTTTTCTTTCATTACATAGTATCTTAATACATCTAGTCTAAATAGGGATTTTATAATCTCATTCTAGTTTACATTTTATTTCATTTTCATAGTTTAGCTTGCATTCTACATTATTAGTTTATCTTTACATTTGCATTTCTAGTTGCATACTTACATGGAATCCTTTCAAAATCTTGGAAATTTGCACTCTTTCTCTTGTTCTTGAATCTTTCATTTCATGGTGTACCTTGTGATGTATTTACATGTTTGGTTCAGTTGAGAGCCATATTTACATATCCCACACGTCGTGGATAGGAAGATATAGGCTGCCATATAAGTGCTCTAATTCATAGAGTACCTTGGATATAAGGGTCTATAGAAGTGTTACTCACTTTTAAACACACATTTTTGGCACCTACTGTGGGGCTTGAAAAGACCTCCTTTAATATTTGGATTTATCTTATTTTATTCTGACGTTTTTATTGCAGGATCGGGCTGAAATTTTTATTGCAAGTTGCAAATAATGTCTAGGCCTCATTGAAAAAATTCAGAATTTTCAGATCAGCCATTATTTTTTAATAATTTTTTTAATGATATTTCATTAAAAAATTAATTTTGGGCATAAATAGTTGAATTTTAATCTGATTTTTTATTGCAAGTGCTAGATGCTGAATTCAAAACACAATAAAAATTTCAGATTTCTATGATCATAAATTAATTTAATTATTATTTTTTATGATTTTTCATAAAACAAACATTTATGACCTAAACCATGGCATTCTAATTTGAATATGTTATTGCATGTTTGGGATGCTAATAAGAGGTTTTCATACAAAATTTGGATTTCTACCCGTGGTCTACAAAACGCATGTCAAAGAAAAACTCATAAACAATTTTTCTAACTCTTGCTTGCAGGATGTGTAGCCAAAGATTTTAAAAAAAAAAAATGTTGAAGACCCTTATAAATGCTCCTAGCCTTTGCTAGCTTTGAACAAGGTAAGCCTAAAATTTTGTTTTTTGCTTAGATTTTGGCATTCATTTTCAAAATCTAGCCTAAGTTAAGAGGGTTAATTCAATTTCATGTGTGACACTCTACTAGTTATTTTTATTTCATACACATTAAACTTGTGATTGGAATCTCTTGGTGATAAGAGAGTATGATCTTCACCCTTGTGGTGAATCAGAAGTCTTGACTCACCTTTGGAATTTGAAAGCAAGGGGATTAATTGAAACTTTTTAGCATGTTTAGGGGAAATGATCAAGATAAGAGAGTATGCTCTTCACTCGCGTGGTGAATCAAAAATCTTGACTCTTGAAAGTGGGTCTAATTTGTTGTAGTTAGAATCCTTTAGTGGGCCTGCTTTTGGGAAAGCAAGAGGAACAACCCAAGTGGGGACAAGAAAACTTGGCCATTCCAATCCACTATAAACTCAAGACTATTGAGGACACAAAACCTTGGTAGACATAGCACTTGTCTTACCTAGTGTGATTGCTTGTGGGATTGCGACCATGAGGAGATCACTAGGGAGAGATGCTTAAGGTACTCTTGTGGTCATGATACCTATTACTTACTGCAAGGTGAGGTGTCTTGTATCAAGTGCAAGAGGAGTGCTATGAAAGAAAATTATTTCTAAACACCCTAGGCTAGTAGCTACCCTATTTTTCCACTCAACTTCTTGGTGTAGGGATTGATCCAAGTGGATTAATTAGATCACCCCAAGACTTCTACACTCACCATTTGTGTCCCTTGAGGGAACTTGGCATAGGCCAAGTTGTTGAGTAATGAACCATGACATTTAGGTAGATATGCTTGGCAAAATTTTTCAAATGTGTTGACCTGTGTAAACTTTCTTTCATATCAAACATCTTGGTAGCATAATAGAAAGTTGTTCTAATATCACAAATGTGTGTTGGAAAGGTTGCTTTGTCCCTTGTTCAAATGATTGAGACATGCAAGATACCTTTATTTTTTGCATAACATATTATTCATTGACATAAACTAAAGTCTCACACTATCTGATTTGAAAGCTACCTGATTGTCAAATTGAAACATAAAACTTTTGGGTCAAAAGCTATCTTTTTCGCATTTTATTGGCAAACTATCGCACCATCTCTGGAGGAATATTGTATGCCATTATTTGTTGTCCTACTACCACCTAGATTATGGAAAAGTATCGAATGGAATATTTTGCATCCAAAACAAAGCTTGTAATGTGTCTTAGCTGATCTAGGAGTTTGGTCAAAGCCTCCATGTTTGAATATTGTCCAAAGTTATAAAAAAAAAAAGGGTATAGTTCATTGCATATGAGCTACAAACCTCACTAATGTTTACTTTTCAAAACCAGTTATTTCAATATTCTAGCTTCTTGCTCACATTCTAGATTTAAGCCACTAGTGTTGTAAATTCTTGAACACTTTTGATGAATCATCTACTTTTGTCATATCTCTTGGAAAGTGATTATTATGACCTTATAAACTCTAATTAAAAAAAAAAAAACTATTCTCTCATCCTATTTAGCTGAGGACTTATTCATACATGTCGATGACAACTAGATTCCAAGTTGGTTAGGGAAGTCATCCCTCATTTATCTTTGAAGAACTGGCTACAACTACTAAATGTTTGCATGAACATATTAGTGAATAAGGACTTGCTCCTTGACCACTTAATAATACCACATGGGATAATCCACTTTATAACTTTGAAGATCCTTTTGCTACTCCCTTTGCTACTCCTAAAGCACTAGATAGTATTGCTCTCACCATGGATCCCGAAGAAAGAAGATGATGTTTTGAAGATTACCGAGAGTTTATGGCAGAATAAGTGTGCTTAGATCAAGAGATATTAGAAGCAGCTAGGTGCATGGTTGAGGCTAACATACATACTCGTGATTATGAAAATAGATTCCCTCTTGGAAATAATGGAAATAACATAGCACCAAGATCTCCTTCCACAAGACGTCCTTCACCTTCTAGACACTCACAATCTCATCATCAAGATGAAACAAATGATGAAATTACTAGTGAAGATCTCATGCAATTTCAACAAGATGAGTTTAACCAAAAGCTAATGCTAAAAGATTTGGAACAAAATGGAGATCAATACTTCCAATATATGACTTCTAAGGGATGGAAACTTCCTCATAACTTTGATGTTCAAAGGGTAGTTCAAAAGAAAGAGCCAATTGTAGCTGAAGTCCTAAGGGAAGAAATCCAAGAGCTAAAGAAGCATTTTTCTCAACTTCAAGTGGCTAAAGAACAACCCAAAACTTCTTTTGTTGAATCCATACGCACTCTTCCCTTTGCTAAAAGTCTATACATGGTTCCATTTCCTCAAGATATTTAAATTCTCAAATATGACAAGTACGATGGAAATAATGATCCTCATGACCATGTATGACACTTCTATGCTATTAGCATGGATTTCATGCATAATGATACCTTTCTCATGAGGTTATTCCCAAGGAGTCTGCAAGGAAAAGCTATGGAATGGTTCACAAAATTGTTACCTCCTATTAAAACATTTGAGGAACTTGCTATTAGAAATAATAGTCCACCAAGATAACTGAGAGGGCAGGGGGGTACAAAACTAAATCAATTATCTAGCTAAAACATTTATCAACCTTAATTAATCTTAACCATGTAACCAAAGTAAATAGAAACTATAACAAGATGCACATACACAATTACACCAAATTTGTTAACTAGGGAAACCCTTGATCAAAGGGAAAACCTAGTGGGAATGATGCCCATGAAGATATACTGATATTGATATATATATATATATATATATATATATATATATATATATATATATATATATATATATATATATATATATATATATATATATATATATATATTCCTTGTTAGAGGATGGACCCTATTAGAAGTCTATAAATACATTCAGTATATAAGAGTCCCTGTTAGGAGACTCTGAATCCTTGTTAGGAGATTTCAACCCTGTTAGGAGTTGTAGAAGGTGAAAAGACCCACTGTCCAAAAAGCTTCTAGGGCAACACCATAGAACTTCAATGTCCAACTGATCTCTTAGCTATTCCTTATAGAATAATTGTTTGTACTATGCTTTATCCTCTTTCCTCTATCTTATCAACCAAACCAATCACTATCAGACCTTGTAGACTAGGTCATGAACCTTGAATCCAAATATCAAACCTCGGATCTCAAAATAAAACCTTGGCAACAAAGTTTATTCCAATATCGCTCTGCTATGCTTATCTTCGCAAATATATCTTTTCTTCTCCTTTTTGTTCTTCTTGCTTACTTCATTCTTCTATACATAACAAAGGAAAATGTCCTTCCTTTATATGAAGTCCATAAAATAATTCCCTTGAGTCAGCTATTACACCTTCTCAATTAATTACTATAGGACCTCACTAAGAACATGTTTTACTTAGTGATAACATCAATCTATCACCTTGTGACTTGAGTAATTTTTTCTACGTGAAATATTATGATGAGTGAGCTTAGCCACATCATCTTCAACATGTCTTCTACATGCCTTTAACCTTGCTTCTTAGAATAACAACTCTGCTAAGAGATATAAAAAGTTTACCTAAACATGCTTCTATAAACTCTATCACTAAACAATTTTCACCAAAACTTGCATAACTTCTTCCAGACTTAATATCTTATGCACCCAAAGTTAGCTGCATATACTAGACACTTAATAATATCTCCCTTTAACCTTGCTAGTGAAAATATTCAATGGTATGTCTGTACCAACTTGATCTTTACCATTGTTCTTCTATTAGATACCACATAAAACTACTATTTGACATCAATGAAAAACATAGTCATCAATGTAACATATCATCATTATAATGATCTAATCATGTTTCTACAATACTCCCCCATAGGAATATCATTAGCATTCATGCTTCTAAAAATCTTCCCCTTTGGCATTGATGAAAACATAGATGAAAAAAGTCTAGTTCCAAGAATACCAATTGTTAAAGACTGTTATCCTTTCTTTTCAAATCCTCTTCATCAATCATACTAGTCTCTATGTTCACACACTTCTCCCCCATTGATATACCTCAATCTGCTCTATATCAAAAAAAATTTCGTGTTGTAATCTCTCCCCCATCAACATCAATATCAAAGGTTTCAATAACCATCTATCATTGCATCCTGTCAATCTCTGCAACAACTATCTCTGATCTACTCAAGTGTCCAACGACACTATTCAAAACAACATCTATCAAGATTCCTAGATGACTCTGTCCATCATAGATACTCCCCCATATAAAAAGCATCATCATTCAATCTAGACAAACAATAGTGCTCTACACCACTGGACTAATGCACTCTTGCATCATCTACTCTATGTAGGTAGGGGCATAACCCCTAGCATACCTCACAAATACTCAAAAGTCTCTTTGGGAAGAGGCTTAGTAAAAATATTTGCAATCTACTCTTCAGTGCTTACTCCAATTTGATTTCCTTTTCTGCAACTTTCTCTCTCAACATGTGATATTTGATAGAAATGTGCTTAGTCTTAGAAGGTAACATTGGATTCTTAGACATATTCACTGTGATTTTGTTATCACAATGTATGACAATAGGTTCACTGAATTCTATCCTTATATCCTTTAGCATCTGCTTCATCCAAATAGCTTGATTATATCTGTTTGCTGCTGCAACATATTCTACCTCTGTTGTACTCTATGAGATACAATCCTACTTCTTGCTTAACCAAGAAACCAGTCTTCCTCCCAGAAGAATGCTCCACCACTAGTGATCTTTCTGTCATCCATATTGCCTACCCAATCAACATTAGTATAAGCATATAAAGTGAAATAATTAGATCTATCATACCACAATCTAAATTTTAGTTTTTACTTCAGATGTCTAAATATCTTTTTAACTACTGCATAATTTGCTTCTCTATGATCAACTTGAAATCTTGCAAAAATTCCAACTTCATTTGCTACATCTGGCCTTGTGTGAGTCAGATATTGCAATCCTCCAATCATATATTTGTACTTCTTCTACTCAACAGTAGGTGTCTCATCCTTTATAGATAACTTATATCCAATTATCAGAGGTGTTCCAAGTAGTTTACATGTTTCCAAATCAAACCTTTTCAATAGATCTTTCAAATACTTAGTCTGAGAAATAAAGATTCCTTCTTTATCTTTCACAATCTATAATCCTAGGAAATATTTTATTTCCCCTATCATGCTCATTTCAAATTCCTTCTTCATTTCTTTTGCAAACTTGCCACTTTCACTATCATCTCCTCCAAATATGATATCATCAAAAAATATTACCAAAATCATCAATCCATCATCTATTTCTTTCAATTATAGATTACTTTCTGCCATACCTTTACTAAATCCAAGTTTTGTAAAATGCTTGTCCAACCTTGCATACCAGGTTCTAGGTGCTTGTTTTAAGCCATACAATGCTTTCTTCAATCTCCATACCATGTCCTTTTCATTAGTTAAAGGAAAACCTTCAGGCTGTTCTATGTATACCCCTTCTTCAAGTTCTCCATTTAGAAATGCTAACTTGACATCCATCTAATATACTTTGAATTTCTTATGTGTTGCATAGGCTAGAATAACCTTACTACAATTCTTGCCACAGGAGCATAGGTTTCATCACAATCTATTCTTTCTTGTTGTGAGTAACCTTTCAATACCAATATTTCTTTATTCCTTACAACTTCACCTTGATCATTCATCTTGTTCCTAAATACCCATTTTGTTCCTATCACGTTCTTGTCTACTGGTCTAGGCACCAATTCCCATGTCTCATTCTTCACTATATGATCCAATTCTTCTTTTATTGCTTGCTTCCAATAATCATCTCTGCATGCCTCATCTACATTCTTTGGTTCTACTTGAGATATCAAACATATTTCTTCATTGATTTTGCTTCTTGTCATCACACCTTTATCTCTATTGCTAATGATCTACTCTAGTGGATGATTCTTTGTCATATTCTTATCAGAAGTAGGAGTTGTTATCTCAACTCTTGGCTCTATTCTAGGTTCTGAGCTTTATTCCTACCTTAGCTCTCCTTCATTCTGCAAATCATTTTTAATCTCAAAGAACATGTCATCATTCTTTTTAGTACTGACAAAATTCTCATCATCAAAATTGTAGTCAACTATTCTTTCTTGTATTCTGAATTTCTCATCAACTCTTACACTTTCACTTTCAACAATAGTATTAGTTCTCAAATTATAACATCTTTAAGCTCTGCTTTTCAATGAATAACCAAGAAAAATATCTTCATCACTTCTAGCATCAGATTTACCAACATCATCATCTCTTTTGTTATAACATTTGCTACCAAAAAATTGTGAAATACTTAACTGTAGGTGAGTGACTAGGCCATAGTTCATAAAGGGTCTTGTTTCTTTCTTTCATGATTTGCACTCTATTCATAGTGTAAACTATTGTATTCATAGCTTATCTCCAAAATATCTTGGATACATCATTCTCAGCTAACATAGCTCTTGCTGCTTCTACTACTAGCATGTTTCTTCTCTCTGCAATGCTATTAGTTTCAGGGATTCTAGGAGTTGAAAGCTATCTTTTGATTTCATTATCTTCACAAAAGATGTTAATATCATTTGAAGTAAACTCTCCTCCTCTATTTGATCTTAAGCATTTAATATTCATACTTGATTTGTTTTCAACTCTATTCTTGAATATCTTGAACTTTTCAAATGCCTTAGAAATTTCTTTAAGCAATACAACCCACATCATTCTAGAAAAGTCATCAACAATAACATAAAGTATCATTCACCATAGAATCCTTTATCTTTTTAGGACCACTAAGATCTATGTGTACAATCTACAACTTTGTTGTAGTAGTAAACTTCTTGCTGGGAAAAGATGTTTTGTTATGCTTTGCCAATACATGCTCCTTGCAAATTGTGTTAGTAGGCTTTACAATCTTAGGCTAATCCCCAACTTCAAACATATTACTAGTTTTCAAAATGTTGTCAAAGTTTATATGAAAAAGTCTCTTATTCCATAACCAACTGTCATCTACCTTTGCAACTAAACATGTTATTTCAGTGGGATTCAACTGAAATACATTACCTCTAGATCTAGTTCCTATTCCAATTACCTTTCCATCTTTGTCTTTGATCATGCATGTCTTCTCCATGAACTGCAACTAATAACCTTTATCCACTAGTTGTCCAACACTCAAAAGATTGTGTTTCAAACCATCAACAAATTATACATCCTTAGTGTTAGTCTTACCATAAAGAGTTATAGATTCAATACCTTTAACATTGCAAGCTGCATTGTTTCCAACTCTAACAATGCCTCCATCATAATTTTTTAAATCAACAAACTTGTTCATATCAGTAGTCATATGATGCGAACAACCACTATCAATTATCCAATTAGATTTCTTTTCAACCTATGATATCAAAGTCATTTTCTCTAGACTTTCTTCTTTAATAGCCACAAATCCTATTTCATCATCAGTGGCACTTATTGCTTGTTCATCAAAATAATCTTCCTCATTGGCATACAAACAATCTTTATCTCTTCTAGGTTTGAAATTTTCTTTATAATTTTTCTCTCTTTTAGGACACTTAGATGCATAATGACCAAACTCATTACAAGTCCAACATTTAAATATTTTCTTAACATCTTTTTATCTTTTTACAAAAAGGGCCACTTTTTCTTCTATCTTTTTGTCCTCATTAGATCTACTATTGCTAGCAAAATATCCTCTAGCACTTGTGCTCCTTGAGAAATTAAATCAAATGTTTAGGGCACTAAAAGTTGTCTCTGTTCTAGACAATTCTTCAAACTATCTAAGCTCATTCTCAACTACTTCAAGTCTCCCAAGTAATGTTTTCTTGGTGAAATCTTTGGCACAAGGGATCAACAACTGTATCATTTGAGATGCTTGCTTAAATGGTGGTGTCAAACTCTTCAATATCTTCTAGATCACTTCATCATCTTCCTTGGTTCCTCCTTGAGATATGATACGTACAACAATTTCTAATATTCTATCTACATATGTTCTTATAGATTCATCTTCCATCATTTCAACATCTTAAAATGCACAAATCTAGTTTTGTAGCCTCATATTCTTAGAATGCACATCACCTTCAAAACTATTTTCCAAAGCTTTCCAAATCTTATGAGAAGTATAAAGTGTTTTTACTTGGTTGTACTCTACTTCAAGAAGTGTAGACAATAGTGCTTCTCTAGCCCTCATGTTGCACATAAAAAGTTCTCTCTCATCCTTGGTACACGTTTCCAGATCACTTTCAACAATAATTGTCTTTTATGATTTTGTCAAGATCCAATATCCTAGACCCACACATAGCAAATGTGTCTTCATATTTTCTTTCTAGCTATCATAATTTGTTCTATCAAACTTCAAACTATCCTTCCTGAATATGTTCACCATGGATCTCCCAAAGTTGTTAAACTTTATCTCCAAGGACCTAATTCTCTAATACCAATTGTTAGAAATAATAGTCCACCAAGATAACTAAGAGGTGGGGGGGTGAATCGGTTATGCAAATAAAACATTTATCAACCTTAATTAATCTTAACCATGTAACCAAAGTAAACAACAACCACAACAAGATGCACATACACAATTACATCATATTCTTTAATTAGGGAAACCCTTGATCAGAGAGAAAACCTCGGTGGAAATGATGCCCACAAAGATATATATATATATATATATATATATATATATATATATATATATATATATATATATATATATATATATATATATATATATATATATATATATATATATATATATATATATATATATATATATATATATATATATATATATATATATGATGGACCCTGTTAGGAGTCTATAAATACATTTAGTACATAACAGTCCTTGCTAGGAGACTTTGTATCCCTGTTAGGAGATTCCAACCTTGTTAGGAGTTGTGTCAACCCTGTTAGGAGTTGTAGAAGGTAGAAGGACCCACTATCCAAATAGCTTCTGGGGAAAGCCCACTGATCTCTCAACTATTCTCTACAGAATAATTGTTCGTACTATGCTTTATCCTCTTTCCTCTATCCTATCAACTAGACCAATCATTGTTAAACCTTACAGACTAGGTAATGAAACTTAGATCCAAATATCAAACTTTGGATCTCAAAATAAAACCTTAGCAAAAAAATTTTCTCCAACTTCACTCTGCTCTCCTTATCTTTGCAAATATATCATTTATTCCTTTTTTCACTCTTCTTGCTCACTTAATTGTTCCATACCTAACATAGGAAAATGTTCTTCCTTTATACTACGCCCATAAAACAATTTCCTTGAGTCAGAAATTACACCTTCTCAATTAATTATTATAGGACCTCATTAAGAACATGTTTTACTTGGAAATAACATCAATATGTCATCTTGTAACTTGAATAAATTTTCATACGTGTAATATTATGATGAGTGAGCTTAGCCACACCATCTTCAACATGTCTTCTACATGTCTTTAACCTTACTTCTCAGAATAACAACTGTACGAAGAGATATAACAAGTTTACCAGAACATGCTTCTGTAAACTCTATCTCTAAATAATTTTCACTAAAACTTGCATAACCTCTTCCAGAATTAATATGTTATGCACTTGAGGTTAGCTACATATCCTAGACACTTAGTAGTATCTCCATTTAGCCTCACTAGTGAAAATACTCAATGATTTATCCATACCAACTTGATCTTTAATGTTGTTCTTCTATTAGATACCACATAAAATTGCTATGTTGACATCAATGACAAACACAATCATGAATGTAACATATCATCATGATAATGATCTAATCACATTTCTATAATACTTCCCCATAGGAATATCATCAACATTCACGCTTCCAACACTTGCAAAATGCTTTATTTAATAATACTCATACAATATTCAACATCTAGTTAATATGTTGGATTTGTGCAACATTAAGAAAAAACAAGGTGAACCATTTGTCACTTTTCTACAACTTTTGAGATCACTATACTCTAGATATCCTCTTCAAATTCCTAAAAATAAAAATATTGACATCTTTGTTGATATGCTTGTACCTGAGCTATACTATGGTCTTTGAAAACAACTATTTACCTCATTCAATAACATGGTTGAAAGTGCCTATCACATTGAAGATGTTGCTGTTAAAAATGGTGACATTAGTCTCAACAAGGAAAATCATGGTTATGGAAAGGATAAGGCTAGACCATGGAAGAAGAACAAGTACGTGGTCAATGATGGAGTTGTGGATACTCCTAAAACTAAAGAACTGGCTTTTAACTTAACTAATGCTATTAATGCTTCTAAACAACAAGAGATTCCAAAGACAATCTCTTGACAAAGATAAATAGACATTTTAGCCTAGGTGTACTTACACCCCTATGGTTGATTCTTATGAAATGATCTTAAAAACTTTGCTCACTAGTAAGCTAATCATGTTGCTAACAAATTCGCAACCCTATAACCCCTTAGTCAAACCAAATTGGTGGATAGATAACCTTTATTGCAATCATCATAGGAATAGGGCTGATAATTGCTACAAGCTTAGAGATGTCATCTAAAACCTTATTGATAAAGGAAAAGTTAAAACTGATGGATTTTTGAAATTTTTTGATCACAAGGCTTTTAAAGATCCCATGCCTAAATATGACAAAAGGTGAGTCATCCCAAGATCAAAAGAAAAATCATGATGCTAGAATCAATTATACCTACTTCTAAATAGACAAGGAGCCCAATTATGATACTGATGATGAAACATCCAAAGTGATCCTAAGAATGCACTATGCTTTTACCAACATCAAGGATACTATGTCCAAGGTATCCCTTAAGATAACAAAACCATCCTCTTCTCATGATGAGACATTGACCATAGTGACAAGGGGGCAATCCGAAGTTGTTCTCAAAGTGGCTAATGATACTAAACTTGCTACATCTTCCAAACAAGTGGTTCACCCTATTACTTTCCATTATGATCTTGTGAGTGAATTGCAACAGACTTTGTACACATTTTTATCTTTGAGTTGTTAGAGTTGTCTAATTTGCACAAGGAGATCCTAGAGAAACATTTATATTTAGCTAATAATCCTATTGATATTGACAATGTAAGATTCCAAACCATGGTTAACCATATCTCCTCACCTCACTACATCACGTTTTCTAAAGAAGATGACAAGTCTCTTTCTCATCCTCATAATCTCGTCCTCCATATTGAAGTAAAAATTTACCATAAATGTTTTCTCTGAGTTCTAATAGACAATGGTGTTGGGTTAAATATTATCTCCTTTAATATTGTCCAACAATTGGGAATGTCTAAATTTTCTATTGATTACAAAAGAAACATCACTGTAAAGGCATATGATGAATTTTAATGATATTCGTAAGGCCTCATTTCACTTCCCATATAAGTAGGTCCCATGGAAAAAGATGTTTTTTTTCAAGTTTTAGATATTCCACTTGCTTAAAATATTCTGCTGGGTAGACCATGGATCCATGAAATGCAAGTTGTCCCATCGACATATCACCAATGTATCAAGTTCCCATTTAATGGACAAAATTTGTGATCCCACAGGATAACACCATGCCTATCAACATGCTCACTACTATGTAGTCATTGGTGCCACATAATCATCCTTTTAGTGACATTGGTCCATCCCTTGCAACATCTAAAAAGAAGCTAAAAATGATGAGTAATGGCATGGGTGAATATACTCTAGATTCTATAGTATCTCTACCTATCTCCCCAAACTCTCATGAAAAACCTTCTAAAAAGATGAAGCCCTCAACTCCTACCATGACTATCTTCAACACTTTTGTCCAGTCATCAATTCTGTTAGAAGCTGAAAAAAAAAGATCAAGCTATCAAAGATTGGATTTATAGGGAAAATGAGGGTGTTGAAGAAGTCACTTTGACTACCCCTATTTCCCTAAAATGGTATGGGAAAGGCTATCAATTCTTGCAAAATATGGGCTATCATAGTCAAGGACCCTTAAAAAAAGAAAGACACTCTTATAGAACCCCTAAGTCTTACTCATGGAAGGAAAAAAAAAGGATACCACCGGTATAAACTTTAGCATAGATAACGGTTTACCACAATTTGACAGAGAAATCCCTATGACTAGTGAATCTGAAAAAGATGATCAACCATTTGCTATTGTTGCACAAGAAGATGACTTCATACCCTCTACTTTCCTTCTTTGGGGGGAACACTTCACCCTTATCAATAATGATGTTGATGCTTCAACTTCTAGGCATAATGGATTTGATGAGATTGATATTGATGACCCTAATAGAAAAAAAATCAGAGCAAATATAGCTCATCTTATACATCGAAATAAAAGTACAAATTATGGTGATTATGAATGGGACTCTCTTTTAGATGCATCTTGTGAGTTAAGGCTGTATGACATCCACACCTATGCTACTCAACCAAATGTAGTTGAAGAGTCTAGTCTGGGTTTTGATTAGTTTGGTTCATAAACTGTTTTAGTGGATCATGCTGATCCCTCTAGGTCTATTTCTAATTTGGATGCCTTTGGAACTTTCAGTATAGGTTCTATTTCTCATGTCACCAAAGATGATTCCTTTCACATCAACAATATTGAAGCCTCCAAGTCCCTCTCACTAATCCATCCTGATCTCATAGACTAGTCTACTTAGCACCAAAGACCAAAATTGCCATATTTTCAAAATGACTATGAGATTACCTGCTACCTCAATGCCATCCAACCCATGATATCTTCCACCAATAAACCCACGGTTAACATGATAGAAACATATATCAAGTACCTCAGTCATAAGATCAAAAGAAAAAATAAGCATTCAAATGGTGAAAACCACTTTGTGGTGGTGTCTAAACAAAAATAAAATAAAAATAAAGACTTATCTAAGGATGAAAACCTCCTTGAGGCACCCGAGGATGAGGTAATTGGTAGTCTACCAAGCTATTTTCAAGATAGATCTTCAGTTCTCATAAAACCCATGTAGCCTATCAACTTGGGTACAAAAGAGTCTCCCAAAATTATTCACGTGGCTCAATCTCTATCAGCTAAAGAAAAGGAGAACTTTACTAAGTTCTTTCAAGGGAAGAAAATCAATTTTTCCTGGACCTACTCAGACATGCCTTGCCTTGACACTAATCTCATTATGCATCATCTATCTATTTCTCCTAGTTTCAAGCTTGTTAAATAGAAGTTGATAAAAATGCACCCACATGTGACTCTTTTGGTCAAGGTGAAACTAGAAAAATTCCCAAGTGAAAACTTTATCAGAGCTATTGATTATGTAGAATGGATCTCCAAGATTGTACCTATGTCTAAACATGACAAGTTCATTCAAGTGTGCATTGATTTGAGAGACCTAAAATAAGCATACCCTAAGGATGATTTTCCACTTCCTAACATAGATATGATAGTGGATATGATTGCAGGCTATGAAATGTACTCTTTAATGGATGACTTCTGTAGGTACAATCAAATCAAAATTGCCTCAACAAAACAAGAAAAATAGCTTTTACTTGTGTAAAAGGAACCTTCTGTTGGAATGTCATGCCCTTTGGGCTAAAAAATGCAGGAGCTACTTATCAACGAACCATGACCACCATCTTCCATGACATGATGCACAAAAATATGGAAGACTATGTTGATGACACATTGACCAAATCTAAACATAGAAATACACACCTTGATGACCTTAGTTTGATATTGGCTGTATGGAACAATTTTAGCTTAGGTTAAATCCCAAAAAGTGTGCCTTTAGTGTCACATTAGGAAAATTGTTGGGCTACATCATATCATCAAAAGGCATTAAAGTTGATCCTAAAAAGATGCAAGCCATTACAGAAATGCCTCCTCCTAGAAATATCAGTCAATTAAAAAGTCTCTAGGGACATCTGCAATCTATTAGGAGGTTCATTTCTCAGTTGGCTGATAAAGCTTAACCTTTCAATAAGAAGTTGCATAAAGGCTCTACCTATCTCTAGAATGAAAATTGTCAACAAATCTTAGATCATATCAAAGGGTATTTGGCTAAACCTCTAGTATTAATGCCACCCATACCAAGAAAACCTTTGAATATAATATATCTCAGCTACAAATTGCTCCCTAGGAGAATTGTTAGCACAAAGTGATGAGACTAGAAAATAACATCCTATTTACTACATTAGTCACACTTTGGTGGCTTATTAGACGAACTACAATAGTATTGAGAAAATGTGCCTTGTAGTGTTATTTGCATCCCAAAAACTTAGACACTACATGTTGGCTGACATAGTCCATTTGATTGCAAAAATTGATCCCCTCAAATACTTATTGAGTAAATCCATACTTACTGACTGTTTGGCTAAATGGATGATGATTCTCTCTAAATTTGATATTCAATATGTTGAATGCAAAGCTATCAAGGGGCAAGGCATAACTAACCAACTGGCTGATTTTCCACTACAAGATACAACTCCTATGCAGATTGAGTTTCCTGATACTTTCATCATGTATATCATGAAAATAACTTGGAAGATGTTCTTTGACAATTCTCACACCTGAATGGAGCTGCTGTAGGCATTCTGTTTGTCACACCTGATGGTTACACTATCCCAAAGTCCTACAAACTCTTGTTCGAATGTACCAACAACATTGCAAAGTTTGGGGATTGAATTAATGGGATTAAAATGACTTTATAATGGAGGATTATAGAACTACACATCTATGGTGATTCTCAACTTATAATAAACCAAGTAAATAATGACTCCAGGACGTCAATATTGGCCTTTTCAACAATGGGACTTTGATTTGGTAGGAAAAATTCATCCAAGTTCCTCTAGTGGCCAAAAATTCATAATCATAGTGACTAAATACTTTACAAAATGGGTTGAAGTTGTCCCATTATCTACTACTGCGGGAAAACATGTTTCTCTATGTCTACTGAATGATATCATATGTCACTATGACATTCCCTCTTCCATAGTGACTGATAATAGAAGACAATTCAAAAAAAAGGACCTTAAAGAACTTTGCAAGAGGTTTAAAATCAAGCACCATTGGTCCTCTATATATTATCCTTAAGGAAATGTCTAAGCTAAAGCATCATACAAAACACCACTGAAAATTTTGCATAGAACAATACTCAAATCAGGGAAAGATTAACATCTAGAGATTAATCTAGCACTACAGACTTATAGGAATTCCATCTACACTCCTACAGGGGCTACACCTTTCTCATTAGTTTATGGTTTAGAGGCCATTCTCCCAATAGAAGTTGAGATTACATCCCTACAAGTCTCCCAACATGGATTGATTACTATGAGGACTAGAGGGTTGCCATTAATTAATTTTGATGTCTTGGAGTCATTATTTACTTGGTTAATGATAATTTGAGAATCTCCATAGATGTGTAGCTTTGTAATCCTCCATTCTAAAGCCATTTTAATCCCATAAATTAAAGCCTCATACTCTACAATGTTGTTGGTGCATGGGAGCAAGAGTTTGTAGGACTTTGGGATAGTGTAACCATGAGGTGTGACAAACATAATGCCTACAGCAGCTCCATTCTGGGTGTGAGAAATGTCAAAGAACATCTTCCAAGGTCTTTCAGTGATATACATGATGAAAGCATCAAGAAACTCAATCTACATAGGAGTTTTATCTTGTAGTGGAAAATAAGCTAGTTGGTCAGCTATGGCCTCCCCCTTGATAGCTTTGTGTTTGACGCACTGAATGTTAAATTTAGAGAGAATCCTCACCCATTTAGCCAAATGGCTGGTAAGTGTGGCTTTGCTCAATAAGTATTTGAGGGGATCACTTTGTGCATTGAGATGGACTATGTGAGCCAACATGTAGTGTCTAAGTTTTTGGGAGGCAAATACCACTACAAGGCATGCTTTCTCAATGCTACTGTAGTTCATCTCATAAGCCACCAAAGTGCAACTAATGTAGTAAATAGCATGCTCTTATCTAGTCTCATGGCTTTGTGCTAACAATGCTCCTAGGGAGGAATTTGTAGCTGAGATATATAATATCAAAGGTTTGCCTGGTATGGGTGGTAGTAATATTGGAGGTTTAGCCAAATACCCTTTGATATGATCTAAGTTTTGTTGACAATTGTCATTCCATATACAGGTAGAGCCTTTATGCAAATTCTTATTAAAAGGTTGAGCTTTATCAACTAACTGAGAAATGAACCTCCTAATAGATTGTAGACATCCCTAGAGACTTCTTAATTGACTTATATTTTTAAGAGGATGCATTTCCATTATGGTTTGCACCTTTTTAGGATCAAATTCAATGCCTTTTGATGATATGATGTAGCCCAACAATTTGCCTGACATGACACCAAAGGCACACTTTTTGGTATTTAGCCTAAGTTGAAATTGTTCCATACAACCCAATATCAAACTAAGGCCATCAAGGTGTGTATTTCTATGTTTAGATTTGGCCAACGTATCATCAACATAGTCTTCAATATTTTTGTGCATCATGTCATGGAAGATGGTGGTCATCGCTCATTGATAGGTAGCTCCTACATTTTTTAGCCCAAAGGGCATGACATTCCAACAAAAGGATCCCCATGCACATGTAAAAGCTATTCTTTCTTGATTTGTCAAGGCAATTTTGATTTGATTGTACCCAGAGAAGTCATCCATTAAAGAGTACATTTCATAGCCCATAGTCATATCCACTATCACATCTATGTTAGGAAGTGGAAAATCATCCTTAAGACATGCTTTGTTTAACTCTCTGAAATCAATACACACTTGAATGGAGTTGTCATGTTTAGACATAGGTACAATGTTGGAGATCCATTCTACATAATCAATAGCTCTGATAAAGTTTGCACTTAGGAGTTTTTCTAGTTTTGCCTTGACCAAAAGAGCCACATGTGGGTGCATTTTTCTCAACTTTTATTTAATAGACTCAACACCAAGAGAAATATATAGATGATGTATAATGAGATCAATGTCAAGGCTAGGCATATCTAAGTAGGTCTAGGCAAAATTGATTTTCTTCTCTTGAAAGAACTTAGTAAAGTTCTCCTTTTCTTCAGTTGACAGAGACTGAACCACATGAATAATTTTGGGAGACTCTTTTGTACTCAAGTTGATAGGCTGCATGGGTTCTATGGGAACTGAAGATCTATCTTGAAAATAGCTTTACAAACTACCAAGCACCTCATCCTCGAGTGCCTCAAGGAGGCTTTCATCCTTAGATACGTCCTTATTTTTATTTTATTTTGGTTCAGACATTGCCACAAAGTGATTTTCACCATTTGAATGCTTATTTTTTATTTTGATTTTATGATTGAGGTACTGGATATCTATTTTTATCATGTTAATCGAGGGTTCATTGGTGGAAGATATCATGAGTTAGATGGCATTGAGGTAGCAGGCGATCTCATAGTCATTTTGAAAAAGATGGTAATTCTAGTCTTTGGTGTAGAGTAGACTAGTCTATGAGATCAGGATGGATTAGTGAGAGGGACATGGAGGCTTCAATATTGTTGATGTGAAAGGAATCATCTTTGGTGGCACAAGAAATAGAGCCTATAGTGAAAGTTTTAAAGGCATCCAAATCAGAAATAGACCTAAATGGATCAACGTGATCCACTAAAGTAGTTTGTTAACCAAACCCATCAGAACCTAGACTAGACTTGTAATGCCTACCCCTACTTGACTTTTTTGATTTGTTTTGATTGGATTCTTTTAGGCCTATTCTATTATTATGTTTTATGATTAGCAGTGCTAGATTACCAGAACTGATTAGTTGTATTTCATATTCAGTTTATATATATATATATATATGTATGTATGTATATATATGTATATGTTAAGGTACTCAATGCCAGTTATTTTAGTTATTGAATGATGTTAGTTAGAAAAATGATTTTTATACAGTTTTTAGGGATATTTACCCCATACTTGCATGTGTATGGTGTGTGTGTACATTTTCTTTATGTTTGACATTTCTAATATGGTTGAGGAAGGGATTCGTAGTCACTTGCTAGTTGAGATCTACATGATGAACCACTTCCTACCATTGCCTATTTAGTTTAGAATATTGTGTTTGTACATGCATGGATTTTATACAGATTGCATGTACCGGGTATCGACTTCCCTGAATTACCAAGATGAGCGTACCTTATCGCAATATTTCGATGGTTTAACTGGGGAGATAACTCTTGAGTCCAAATCCTAAACCCTAAGCCAATTGTCTTAGAAAATAGGTCAAGTATCTAAGTTAATTTACCCATTCGAATTTGTCAAGTGATGTGAATTTGTGATTTTGATCCTAAAGTTTGATTATGTTTTTTTACCTTTAGTTGAATTGTCATTTTTGGTTTTGTGGGTATGTGGTGATTTTTTGTTATAATTAAATCAAATTAAAAGATAATGTAGTGATTTAATTTAATAAAAAATTGATATTTAATTATATTTAATTAATTGAAAATTAATTAAATAAATTAATTAAATTTAAAGATTTTATTAAAGTTTTATTTTGATGTATTTATATTTATTTAATTTAATGATAATTATTTAAGAGTTTTATTTTAATAATAAACTCTAAATAATGTTATAATTAAGTTAATAAATATATTATTAAAAATGTCTCATGAATTAATTAAATAAAAGACTAAAATTTAAAGATAAAGTTATAGTTCTAATTTTGGCATATTTATTATTATTTTATTTAATAATAATTTATTTAGGAGTTTTATTTAAATTAATAAAATTTAAATAATATTATTAGTTAAATTAATAAATATGATATAAAAAAAATCTCATGATTAATTAAAGTGAGAAAGAAAATTAATTTAATAAAGATATTTTAATTTAAATTGTTTAAAGTTGCATGAAAATTGTATATAGAAAATTGAATATTTAATTATATTTAATTAGTTGAAAAATTAATTAAATAAAAGAATTCAATTTAAAAGATTAAATTAAAGTTATGATTTTAGCATATTTATATTTATTTAATTTAATCATAATTATTTAAGAGTTTTTTTAAATTAAATAATTGGTAGATCAAAAAGAAATGTACAATATCAAAAGAGGGGAGGCGAACCTCAACCTCCTAGTTCAACTGGTAATCCATGATCAGTCAACTAGCACAATATGTAATAGTTTCAGTGAGAGTACAAAAAGAGAAATTAGATAAGCTAATCCAGAATATCATCACGATCATCAATCCACGCAGTCCATCCTAGCTCTCCTTCCATCCAAACAAGTTTCTTCCGCTCAAGAATATGAGCAAAGAACTCAAGTCTATCAGAAAAAGGGCCTCTAGTATCCCGCATCTCCTTAATTAGCCGCTTAAGGGCTTCTTTAAAAGCAGCCCGGTCATCAAAACTGCTAGCTCGTTCCAGCCCATGTTTCATTTCGTAGATGAACAGAGTAGCGTGCCCATCACGGAGAAATCTTTTTAGCTTGTCCTTCTCAAGTTTCATAATGCAACACACCTGCAAGATAATCTTAAAGGGTATGAGTTTCAATTGAAACAAAGTAAGGGATCTACCAACATCTTGGAATTTTTCCTCATTTCTACTTTTCCAAATAAACTAAAGAATATGAGAAGAGAGAATATTCCAAAAAAAGTTAGCATCCTTCTTGAGACCAAATATGTTTCCAAGAATAGTATCTAGCACAGAGACATGATCAGTTATAGATATTCCAAAAAAATTCCATATAGTCCTAGCAAAATGACAAGTAAAGAAGATATGTCTTAAATTTTCAGGAACCCTACAAATAGAACAAGAGTCAGTATCACCAGCCTAATTTTTAACGGGAAGTCTATCAAGAAGAAGCTGCCATTTAAAATGTAAGATTTTGGGAGGAATATGAGACATCCAAAATTTGTCAAGGATTTTGTGCCATTCAAGAGAGTCCAAATTCATATACCAGGTGGTATTTAGGTGTGATAAGATAGAGTGATCTTTATTAAGCACCTTATATATATCTTTGGCTTTGATTTTATGTAAGAGGGATCCATCATCCCAACGAAAATATAAGAATCTATGGGAATCCACATCACATCTACGAGGAAGATTGAGGGGGTGACATGCATTAACTATCATATTATAGGTACATTTATGAGAGTCAGGAAGGTTAAACTTATGCCTAATATCCTGCCAACTTGCAAGGTTGTCCTTCTCCAAAATATCAATAAAGCTCTTGATACCAAGGTTGTTCCAATGTTTTGCAGAACACCCTTGAGTCAAGGCAAGAGGCTTGCCATTATGTTGCAGATTCCACCAGATAGAGCGTTCACCATGGATAGAATTATTGCTATCAAAGTTAGAATTATAGATAAAGCTCCTCACCAACTCCCAAGCCTTCCAGATAGACTTAAAAACCATGGAGCCTTGAACAAAAATAGGGAATGTCCTAGCAACAAGGTCAGCAAAGGGAAGGTTCTTCCAATATTTGGCTTGCTTAGGAAATCTAGATTGAATATTGTTTCTAAGAAGAATTTTCCAAGGCTCATGACCATCAAGAGCCTGAAAAATCCACTTAGCAGCAAGAGAGGCCCCTTGAATCCTAAGGTCTTTAAGGCCTAAACCACCTGACTTCTTATCAATGTGACACCAGCTCCATCTAACAGCATGTTTCTTCCTATTACCTTTTCCATCAGACCATAGGAATCTCCTAATAGCCTTCTGAATTTCAAATTGTTGGTAATTACTAAACATCCAAACAGAAGAATAGTATATACTATAGGAAGATAAGATTTTTTGGCACACCTGCACTCTACCAGCAAGTGAAAGCACCCTATTATCCCACTTGTAGAGTTTCTTAATAATTTTATCCTTAACCCAAATCCACATGTCTTTGAGTGATGGGGAGATGGAAAAAGGAACCCCCAAATATCTAACAATCTTATGAGGTCTGCCCCATGAGTAACCAAATTGGAGAAACCAATCTAGAGGTTCCTCTTTCCATCCAAGCATGATAGATTTGGACTTAGATATACGAGCACCAGAGATGGTTTCAAATAGCTCAAGTTTTAGATTAAGATGCTGAATATTAAGACAAGATAGTTCAAGGAAGAGAGAGGTATCATCAGCAAATTGGATATTAAGAAGCTCAAAATTGTTAGGCAAGGAAATTCCATTAACTTTGGGAGAGATAGTATCATCTGTGAGGATATAGTACAAGGCATCAGAAGCAATAGCAAAAAGAGCAGGAGCAAGAGGACATCCTTGTCGAATGGATCAGGACAAGGGTATAGGATTAGATAAAAAACCATTGATTTCAATTCTAGTAGAGGAATCCTTAAGCAACACTTGAATATATCTAACAAATTCATCAGGGAATCCAAAGGCCTAAAGGATAGAAAGGATGAAATCCCATTTGATCTAGTCATAAGCTTTCTCAAAATCTAAAAGAAACATAGTAGAATTTTGATTCGAGGACTTGGCCCACTCCATTGACTCCCAACTGGTGACAAGGTTTTCTAAAATATATTGTCCCTTGATGAAACCAGTCTGGGTGGAACAAATGAAGTTGGGTAGAATATTAACAAGCCAAGAGGCCAAGGCTTTGGCCAGAATTTTGTATGAAATGTTGAGCAAGGTAATCAGCTACCAATTCTTGATGAGAGATTTGTCTCCATCTTTAGGGATGCGCTTAATAATCCCCATATTGATAGAATTACCTAGAGTGCCATGATCATAAGCTTCTGAATATAAATCAAATAGATCCTTAGTAATCCAATCAATGTTAGATTTGTAAAATTCAGTAGGAAGGCCATCCGACCCAGGTGCTTTATCCTTCTTAAGAGCAGATATAGCATCAGAGATTTCCTAAATAGAAATCCTAGCCCTAAGGTTGGAGACATCACCCTCAACAATTTTTTTAGGAATGAGCTCCTTGAATTTATTCCTAAGATCTTTGGCATTACTACTGTCTTCAGAATTGAAAAGAGCTTTGTAAAATTCCTCAAAGGCAACAACAATGTCATTGATATTAGTAAGCTTCTGATTATCGATAACAATTGTATCAATTTTCTCTTTACTCTATTTTTGCTTAAGGTAATTAAAAAAGAATCTGGAGCCTTTATCCCCATATTTCAACCATTGATGATGGCTTCTAACAGAGGCTCCAATGGTTTTAATATGTTGATGCCTCCTCAGAGAATCTCTGGCAGCAGAGACACATTCAAGATGAGATAAAGAGGAGGGATTAGCTTGGGCATTTAATTCAGCAGATTGAAGGCGATCATTCAATTCATTTTCCACTCTTCTGTAGTTTTTGGCTTTTCTTTGACCTAAGGTTTGAAATATTTTCCTCCACGAGGAGACATTTCTATTCCATCTATCAACTTGAGAAGGGAAATGGTTAATAAGATTGAATGACCTAACCATCTTAACCACAATATCAATATCCTGATCATTAAGCAAGGATGTGTTAAGAATAAACTTATCACTGTGATGAGCATTAGGAGCCAGAGCATTCCTTATGTTGATGAGAGAAACTATAGGAAGATGATCAGAGAGAGTAGAGGAAGAAGAAAAAATAGGGGATTGCTGTTGATTAGGAGAAAATGAAAAAAAGTCAGAGTTGACATAAAATCTATCAAGCCTGAAGTAAATCCTTCTAGACCCCTGCTGGTAGTATCCCTTCTACACCTTTCCATAGGATCAAATAGATTAAGTTTATGTTTACAACGATCCCAATAGAACTTCTCTTGATGTTTCCAAGCAAAAGGAAGACCACCATACTTATCATCTTGATTCTCAACCATGTTAAAGTCTCCGGCCAGAATCTAGGGTATGTTGGCTAGATTATGAAGCCAATCCCAAAGAATGATCCTATCTTTAGCCTCATTGGGAGTGTATATGGAGCAAAATCATAAAGAAGTGCCATTAAAATCAATCATGATCCAAGCCACACGATTACAAGGGGAGCTTCCAGCAGAATTAATATATCTTCCCCAGTAAGGATTAATAAGCAAGGCAACACCACCCTTTCCTTTAGGATGATTAGTGCAAATTTTAATAGCATCCCTCTAGATGAAATCCAAAGAAGAATTAAGAAGAAAGTTAACAGCTTTGAGCTCTTGCATCATAAAAAAAATCTATGTTTTTATGCCCCAATAAAAATCTCTTGATGATAGATTTCCTATCAGGAGACTCAAGGCCTCTTATATTCCAAGATATGCACTTCATGATGAAGAGTGCATTAAGGGGCCAGTAAGGGGAGTCAAGATCTCCCCGGTCTTCTTTTTATTGTTAGAACCTAAGGGTCTGCCCTTTTTCTTAGAGGCATTAGATCCCATGAGGGGATCATCCTCATCCTGACCATTGTAAGATTGAGAGTGGTTAGACTGGGATCCAACCAAGTCAAAATCCCTAATAACATGTGATCCAACCAAGTTTTGGGTCAACATGCAATTAGGATATCCATGGTCCCCAATAATGCTAGATTCAACCGGGTTTTGAGACTTAGCATTATCAGAACTATTTTTAGCGGGAATAACTTCAATATAAAAATCATCATCCAACTCTTTAAGGGTGGAGATGGGGGGGGCTGATGGTGTTATCATCAGAAGGGGGAACTACATTTAGGTTATGGCAATCCTTAACACTAATCATGTCCATAGGGACCTCACCCAGGGTAACATCACTAGACTTACCATTGTTTGAGCTTTGACCTTCCAAAATATTTTTACCAAGGATCCTTCCATCCATAGAGGGTCTGTCTTCAACCAACAGTGTAGGAGATGCTAGAGTAGCAAAGGGGTTAGCTTTAGAAGTAGTAAAGATTTGATCGAGGGCCAATTGTTGAGTATTCTTTTTTCTTTGTTTCTTATTTTTCACTGTTTGAAATCCTTCATTATCCCTCAAATTACCATTCTGGTCAGAAATGGTAGGGTGTTGAGTCTTGCTAGGTTGATTAGCTATAGGGTTATTAATATGAGAACCAAAAGATCTATCAAAATTTTGAGTGGGAATCAAAGAAGATGAGATAATAGCTAATTCTTTGTTGATAGGGTTACCGATAGCTATGTCCCCTTGTTTTGGTTCAACATTTTTATTATTAATGATAGGACAGTTCTTTCGAACATGCCCTTCTTTTTTACACAAAAAACAAGCGTTAAGACCCCCTAGAAGTTCAATCGGGCAGGAAATAGTTTCACCTTGAATTTTCAGGGTAAGTTTCTAGGGAATATCAACCCCTGGTTTAAGAGAAACTAAAACCCTAGCATCAAGATTAGCCACAAGCTTGGATGTTTCATCGATTCTGATAATGGTACCAAAAGGAGCAAGCAATTGAGCAAGGAATTTCCAAAGGAATGGTGGTACTTCTTTTAAAATGATCCACTTGGGTGAAGACAGAGCAAGGAATTCATCGCATACTGCATCATGAGACCAAGCCAAAGCCCTAAAGGAGGTTTTACCAACATTCTAGTATTACCGTTTTAGGGCTTCAACCTGAGCCTCATGATTATGAAAGAAAATAATGAAAAGTGCTTTCTGAACCTGTCTACAGAAGGAAATCTTAAGCCCTAGTTTTAAATTCCATAAATTATGAAACCAATCATCCAAAATTTTTCTAGGAGGGCATTTTTCAATATCAACGCATGTAAAGAAAATGGCAGTGTCACAGAGCCGAGAATTCTCCAAAGCAATTGCCTTAAGCATAGTGTCATTTGGTGAGACAACAAATTCATTCAAAAGGTTGGGAGATTCCTTACCTTCCTCAAATGATCTCTTACCTCCAACCACCTGCACAAATCTCACATCAACGGAGACCCCATGATTATTGGGTGCCACCGTCTCTGCAAAAGACTTCTTTTGAGGCAAGGTTGAAGGGCTAGGGCTATGGATAGAAGCTAAGGGTGGGGTTTCAACACCAGAAGGCAAAGTGAAAGAACCGAAAACCAAAGGCACATTGAAAGGCGATGGAGATAGCATAGCGAGATTGGGATTAATGGCAATAAGGGAGCCATCGGAGCCCAACTCCATAGCGCAGAAAGAAAAAAACAAAGTAGAGGTAATCAAAGAGTTAAGGAAAGAGAAAATCAAACCAGGGTGGAGGAGCATTCTCCTCCACAAATGATCACCATGCCCCCAGGGCATGCGTTACCATCCGTACACCGCGAAGACAAAAACCTGCAAATCAAATGCCTAAGTCCGTGCAAATCTTGTTGCAATTTTCGCTCAATCAGAATCCCTACAATTTTCGTTCATTCGCTGCAAACCCTACACTTTTTTCTGCTTGGTGAAGATTGAAGCTGTGAGATCAAACACAACACTGTGGCACTTATATCGAGGGGCTGAAACTCTACAAACTAACTCTTTCCTTCACTGAATCAAGTGTTCAAAGTCCTACGCCGTCGACCATACGAAATGTTTTAGCTGCCACGCCTCGCTGTTCAAATCCAATTTTGGAAAGTTCTCCTTGAAAAATGATTCGCATATCATGTCTCATTTGGAGCTTAGAAAGCTGCTGTGCTCGATGAAAACTGTTTGAATTTCAGAAGTTTATTCGCATTTTTCTCGCAGATTCATTTTCTGTAATCTGCTCAATATTTAAGAGTTTTGTTTTAATAATAAATTCTAAATAATATTTTAAGTTGAGTAATAAATATTATTTGATTAAAAAGAAAATATTAAAATATGTGAATATTTGATTAATTAAAAATTAATTAAATTTATGCTTTAAATAAAAAGTCTAAAATTTGAAGTCTAAATTAGAGGTCTAAATTTAGAAAATTGGTTAAAGAAAGATTAGAATATGATGTTATTTAATTAATTAAATATGTACTTTAGTTTAAAATATTTATTTTAAAAGTCTAATTTAAGAAGTTGGATAAAAATAGAATTAAAATATTAAAAGACTAAAGATTTAATATTGTTTTATTATGATTATTTAATTAATAATTGTTAAATTAGAGTTGCATTTAAATAATGAGCTTTGATTATTTTTATTAATTTAAATAATAAACTATGCTTTAAATAGTGCTTACACTAATTTATAAGTAGAGGAAAATAAAATATAAAAGAATATTTTAATTAAAATGTTCTTAATGTGCATGAAAGAATTAAATTAAAAAGATTTGATTAAAGTTCTAATTTAGGCATATTTATATTTATTTAATTTAATAATAATTAATTTAGGAATTTTTAATAAACTCTAAATAATATTATTAGTTAAACTAATAAAATTATATTAAAAACGTCACATGATTTAATAAGGGAGAGAAAGCTTTAATTCAATACAGTTTATTTTAATTAAATTACATAAAGTGTGTTCATGAAAATTAAAATATAGTAATTAAAGACAAAGGGTTTTCACATGATTGCATGATCAAAGCATTGATTTGGAGGAAAAAAAATTATTAAGGAAATTAGAGCTCATTTCTAGATACACAGATTTGAAGGAGCCAATTTCTGAAAAGAGGGTCTTCAAAGGAAAAAGGAATATTCTTGCATGTTTGTGCTTTTATTTTTTTAGCATCATATACAGGTAGGATCTTGTGGGTCTGTGCAGTAGTTGCTCATTTCTCAAATTCCAGTCTTCTTCATGTATGTTGTGTTTCTGTTTTCAGAAGTTCTCTGGGTTGAAACTCTTGTTTGAGAAAATTTATTTCCATTATAAAATTGTCTACGATTTAATCTTGAAAATTTCAATAAATATTAAACTTTAGGGTTTTCAAAAATTAATGAATTATGAAATTCACTTTTGTATAGACCTTATGTAACGTGTGATTTATCGGTATTGGGGTTTTCGGGTTTGACTTAGCTTTGGTTAGTCAGGATGTTTACCAGAGGCTTGAGAGTTCTATTTTGTGATGGCATGATGATGTTTTGATCTCGATCTTTTATACTCAACCACAAGTAATATGTCTGGTATGCTCTATGAGATGTTTTGATGCATTGATTGTTATTGCTTTCTAGTGTTCTTGTGTGAAACTAAGGTGAATGGTGTGACCTATCTGATATAACCTTCGAGTCTTCGATCAATTGTATTTGGATTACTTTCTAGTCACTTTTATAGGATTGGGGTGTTTGTATGATTTGTTCTTGGTGATGTCATGTTATGACATGGATTGGTTTATGTATACTTGATTTTGGGATCAGTCTTGTTAAGATGATCGTATTGGTGAAATCTATGATTATGATCAGTGTTTTTCAATACTTGTTAGTTGCTTGTTTAAGAATGATGTATCGTATGTGGTCTTTTGTGATCTTTTAATTTTACTAAGCTTAGGGTAGGTTATCTATATGTCATGTTGGGCACTGGCTTGTAATGGATGCTGGGGCCCAAAGTGGCTACTAGGGTAACCCATTGTAGGTTATCTAATAAGTGATAACATTTCATTAAACGAGTTTAAAATGGATTAACAAGATATTGGTACCACAAAAAGTCACTAAGGGGCCAAAGGATTAAAAGACTAGCTAGGTAACCTTAGAGTTGACTTGTTAGTATGCCTTGTTAATACGAAAGGACACTAGTGCCACATAGAATCACTAGGGGGCTGGAGGATTACAAGACTAGCTGGGTAACTCTAGAGTTGGTTCATGTGATGACACTTGTCCACTTGCATAGAAGTAGATTTCCTACATGTCTGTGTTGCCTATGGGATTAGTTGATACTTGTGTCCTGGTACCTTTGAGTTGGATTGCTTTCAGGTGATTCCTTGAACCTAGATGTTGGATTTGATTGTTGAGTTTGTTATACTATTTGGGACTTGATACTATCTCCTCAATGCGGTGGGAGTAGACCTTTTTGGGTTCCATGAGGTCGAGTGGTAGAGATTTTTCTAATACCACTGAGATTCGATAGTCAGATGCCATTGCTAGATGTGTTTGTGTAGATGTTCCTTCCTATATGTTCTTTTATTTCTATGATGGATGGTTGTACTATTTTATTGTATTTGATTTCATAAGATCTTAAGAGATGATGTAATTTATTTCATGATGTATATTATTTCAGCTTTTCACACCCTATGACCTATACAGTGGATGATTATGCATTTTGTTTATTGCCAAGTGGCATCATATATAATTATGTATTATTTAAATGGATTCATATTGGTATATTATTATTTGATGTGGATTTATTATATATTAGATTTATTATTAATTAAACTTAAATGTGATTCAACGTCATGGGACCCTTAAGAATTGTAATCTATTTTATGGTATGTGTTTATGTGAATGTTAATTGCTTCCACTATATTATTCTATTATTGTTTAAGTTATTATCTTTTAGAAAAAATGTTTGACAAACTTAGTAAAACTTTAGGTTAACTTCTTTTGGGTCACATGGTGGGGCGTTACAAGACTCTTCAACTACATTTGGTTGAGTAGAATAGGCATGGATGACATCCATCCTTAACTTAGAAGATACATCTAAAAGTGAGTCCCATTCATAATCACCAAAATCTGTACTTTTATTTTGATGTATAAGACATGCTATATTTGCTATGATTCTTTCTCTATTAGGGTCATTAGTATCAATCTCATCAAATCCATTATGCCTAGAAGTTGAAGCCTTAGCATCATTATTGGTAAGGGTGAAGTCTTCTTCCCAAAGAAGAAAAGTAGAGGGTATGAAGTCATCTTCATTTGTAGAAACAGAAAATGGTCAATGATCTTTTTTAGATTCACTAGTCATAGGGATTTCTGTGTCAAATTGTGGTAAACTTTTATCTATGCCAAAGCCGATACTAGTGGTATCCTTGTTTTTCCTTCCCTAAGTAAGACTTAGAGGTTCTAAAAGAGTGTTTCTTTTGTTGTTTAAGGGTCCTTGACCACAATAGCCCATCTTTTGCAAGAATTAATAGCCTTTACCATATCATTTTAGGAAAATAGGGTAATCAAAGTGACTTCTTCAACACCCTTGTTTTCCCTATAAATCCAATCTCTGATAACTTGATCTTCTTTTTCTACTTCTAAGGGAATTGATGAATGAAAAAAAGTTTCTAAGATAGTCATGGCAGGAGACGAGGGCTTCATCTTTTCAAAAGCTTTTCCATAAAACTTTGGGGAGATAGGTAGAGCTGCTCTAGAATCTAGAGTATATTCACCCATGCCAATACTCATCATTTTTAGGTTCTTTTCAGATGCTGTAAGGGATGGACCAATGTCACTAGAAGGATGAATGTGTGGTACCAATGACTCTATAATAGTGAGCATATTGATAGACATGGAGTTATCCCCTAGGATTATAATTTATGTACCATTAAATGGGAACTTGATACACTAGTGATATGTCAATGACACAACTTGCATTCCATGGATCCATGGTCTACCTAGCAAAATATTATAAGCAAGTAGAATGTCTAAAACTTGAAAAACATCTTTTTCCACAAGACATACTTGGATTAGAAGTATAATGGGACCTTTAGAAGAGCATTCAACTTCATCATATGCCTTTATGGTGATGTTTCTTTTTGGATCAATAGAAAATTTCAACATTCCCATTTGTTGGACAATATTAGAGGAGATAATATTCAACCAAGCACCATTGTCTATCAGAACTTGGAAAACTCGAGTATGGTAAATTTGCACTTCAATATGGAGGGTGAGATTATGAGGATGAGCAAGAGACTTGTCATCTTCTTTAGAAAATGTGATGTAGTGAGGTGAGCATATATGGTTAGCCATAGCTTGGAATCTTCCAGTGTCAATGTCAGTAGGAACATTAGCTAAGTTTAAAGCTTTCTCTAGGATCTCCTTGTGCAAAGGAGATAACTCTAACAACTCAAAGATAGAAATGTGAGCCGGATTTTGCTGCAATTGACCCACAAGATCATAATGGGAAGTAATAGGGAGAACCACTTATTTGGAAGATGTAGCATGTTTAGGGTCATTATCCACTTTGAGAACAACTTTGGACTTCCCCTTAGTGACTGCGTTCAATTTCTCATCATGAGAAGAGGATGGTTCCGTTATCTTAAGGGATACTCTAGACCTAGTATCCTTGATGTTGGAAAAAACATCACACATTCTTAGGATCACTTTGGTTGTTTCATCATCAGTATCATAATTGTCCTTGTCAAACTTAGGACCCATAATGTAGAAACTTTGGGTTCCTTGTCAAACATAAGACCCATTATGTAGACACTTTCTACGGGTTCCAACATATTGATTACATGATATGTGTAGGAGTAGGTATAATTAATTTTAGTGTCACGATTCACCTTTTTCATATTTAGGCATGGGATTTTTAAAAGCCTTGTGATCCAAAATTTTCACTAAACCATTAGTTTCAACCTTTCCTTTATCAATAAGGTCTTGGATAACATCTCTAAGCTTGTAGCAATTATCGGTATTATGACCCTTGTTCCTAGGATACTTGCAATAATGATTATCTTTCCACTAATCTGGTTTGACCAAGGGGTTATAGGGTCATGAATTTTTAGGCAACTTGATAAGCTTATTAGAAAGAAATTTTTTTAAGATCACTTCATAAGAATCAACCATAGGGGTGTAAGTGTGCCCAAGTGGAAAAGTCTGTTTAGCTTTGTCAAGAGATTTTTTCTTTGGGATCTCTTGTTGTTTAGCAACGTTGATAGCATTTGTTAAGTTAAAGGTTGGTTATTTAGTTTTAGGAGTATCCACAACTCCATCATTGACCACATGCATGTTCTTGTTCCATGGTCTAGCTTTATCCTTTCCATGACCATGCTTTTCCTCATTGAGAGCAATGTCATCCTTTTTAACAACAACATCTTCAATGCGATATGCATTTTCAACCATGTCATTGAATAAGGTGAATAGTTGTTTTCAAAGATCATAGTATAGTTTAGGTAAAAGAATATCAAAAAAGATACCAATCTTTTCATTTTCAAGAATTTGATGAGGATATCTAGAGTATAGTGATCTCCAACATTGTAGAAAAGTGACAAATGGTTCGCCTTATTTTTGCTTAATGTTGCACACATCCAACATATTAATTGGATGTTGAATATTGTATGAGTACTATTGAATAAGGGATTTTTCATGTTCCTCAAATGTTTTAATAGGAGGTGAAAATTTCATGAACCATTCCATAGCTTGTCCTCATAGACTCCTTGGGAATAACCTCATGAGAAAGGTATCATTGTGCACGAAATCCATGCTAATAGCATGGGAGTGTCATCCATGCTCATGAGGATTATTGTTTCCATCGTACTTCTCATATTTGGAAATTTCAATATCTCAAGGAAATGTAACCATGTACAAACTTTTGTCAAAGGGAAGAGTGCATATGGATTCAACACAAGAAGTTTTTGATTGTTCTTTAGCCGCTTGAAGTTGAGTAAGTTGCTTCTTTAGCTCTTGGATTTCTTCCCTTAGGATTTCAACCATGGTTGGCTCTTTCTTTTGAATGATCCTTTGAATATCAAATTTATGAGGAAGTTTCCATCCCTTAGAAGTCATATATTGGAAGTATTGATCTCTATTTTGTTCCAAAGCTTTTAGCATTAGCTTTTGGTTAAACTCGTCTTGTTGAAATCACATGAGATATTCACTAATAATTTCATCATTTCTTTCATCTTCATGATGAGTTTGTGAGTGTCTAGAAGGTGAAGGACGTCTCATGGAAGGAGATCTTGGTGGTGTGTTGTTTCCATTATTTCCAGGAGGGAATCTATTTTCATAATCAGGAGTATGTATGTTAGCCTTAGCCATGCACCTAGCTACTTCTAATCTCTCTTGATCTAAGTAGGCTTGTTCTACCATAAACTCTCTGTAGTCTTCAAAAATTTGTCTTCTTTCTTTGGGATCCATGGTGAGAGAAATATTATCTAGTGCTCTAGGAGTATCAAAGGGAGTAGCAAAAGGATTTTCAAATTTATAAAGTGGATTATCCCACATGGTATTGTTAAGTGTTAGATTGTGGTGACTAATCAGGAAAGTACTATATGTACTTCATTTATTCGTTGGAAAAAATATTTGGGCCCTATTTTATCAAGATTTTGGACCAATATGTAATTATTAATTATAACCCTAAAGCAGTAAAAATACTTGTATAAAAGATCTTAGGGTTAGGGATTGTTATATAGTTGTGATGCAAAAATTGGTTCTTGCAGTAGTATTGGCTATAAGGGATTATGGATTGTAATTAGGTTGTAATCACTGGATCGTAATAATATTGGACTTGCTATTTGGTGGACATAGCCCAGGGATTGGGTGACCCACATTAAATCTTGGTACCTTGTGTTCTTTTCTATGTGATCTATTATTTTCTATTATTGGTTATATTTACATGCAATTGTTATTTCTATCTGTCATTTAATCCTAACAAGTGGTATCAGAGCGAGGTTGTCTTTTAGTTATCCTCTGTAAGAAAGTTTCATGATTGAGTGGGAGTCTCGTGGTTGAGTGGGAGCAATGGCAGATGAGGGTAAGCTGAGGGTTGACAGGTTTAATGGGTAGAACTTCCAGTTATGGAAGATGCAAATGAAAGACTATCTTTATCAGAAGGATTTATGGAAGGTGTTAGAAGGTAAAGCCAAGAATCATAGATCTATGTCTAACGATGAATCTGATCTTTTGGATAGAAAGGCACTTAGAAGCATTCGATTATTCTTGGCACCTTTGGTGGCATTTAATATTACAAAAGTGAAGACAAAAAAAGAGTTGATGAAAACCCTAGTGACACTATATGAAAAGCCCTCCACTTCAAACAAGGTATTTCTCATGAAGCATTTATTTAAAATGAAAATGGTAGAAAGTGGATTTGTTGTAGATCATTTAAATGAGTTTAATACTATTACTAGTTAGTTATCTTCTATGGGTATCAATTTTGAAGAAGAAATTACGGCTCTCTTAATTTTGTGTTCTTTGCCTGAAAGTTGTAATGGCTTGGTAATAGCTGTGAGTAATTCTATTCTTGGATCTAGTACCCTAAAATATGATAATGTGATCAATGTTATTTTGAGTGATGAAACTCGTAGGAAATTCTTAGGTGGATCTACATCAGAAAGTGCATTGAATGCACAAAGCAAGGGTAGAACGACTAAGAGAGGAAGTAATTCTAGAAATCATAGGAAATCAAGAGGAAAGTCAAAGGGGAGGAAGTCTCAATTGATAGGATTGAATGACTGCTGGTACTGTGGGAAACCAAGTCATAAAAAGAAGGATTGTTGGAATTGAAAGAAAAATGAAGGAGATAAACCATATGGAGACAAGGAGGCAAATGTGGTAAGTAACAAATCCAATGAGGATGTTTTTCTTCTATCTTTATAAAGTGTTGATGATTCATGGGTTTTGGATTCTGGTGCTTCATTTCATGCTACACCTCATAGAGGTTATTTCATTGATTATGTCCAAGGCAATTTTGGACTTGTTTATTTGGGGAATAATGAACCCTATTAGATTATTAGAAATGGAAAAACAAAGATTAAGTTGCAGAATGGGAATCATTGGCTACTACATGAGGTAAGACATGTTTAAAGGCTAAGTAGGAATTTAATTTCAACAAGGCTACTTGGTGATGAGGGCTGTGTAGTTACTTTTAATGAAAAAAATTGAAAGGTTTCAAAAGGTTCCCTTGTTGTAGCAAAAGGTGTGAAAGTAGGCACCTTATATCTTTGTACAGATCATATTGTTCCTTCTACTTTAATTGTTTCAGAGAAAAATGAATGTTCAGGAACAATTGTTGCAGTTGACTAGGGAGAACAAATAGCTACTATAGATTTTGATACAACGTTGTGGCACAAAAGACTTGGGCACATGAGTGAGAACGATATGAAAGTACTTACTTGAAAGAAAGTTTTACAAGGTCCAAAATGTGTTAATATGGATTTCTATGAAAGTCGTGTGTATGGAAAACAAAAGAGAGTGAGTTTTGTAAAGAATGGGAAGGAAAACAAAAAGGAGAAAGTAGAGATTGTACATACAGATGTATGGGGAAAGCTCAGGTATCTTCCCTTGGTGGCTCTCATTGTTATGTTATATTTATTAATGATGCAACTAGAAAAGTATGGGTTTATTTCCTTAGATTGAAATATGATGTATTTCAAACTTTTAAGAAATGGAAATGCTTGGTTGAAAATGAGACTAGTAAGAAATTAAAATGTCTCAGATCTAATAAAGGTGGTGAGTATTGCAGTCATGAATTTGAAGATTATTGCTAATGGTATTCATAGACAAAAAATTGTTCAAAGGACTCAATAGGAAAATGGAGTGGCTGAAAGCATGAACATGACTATAATGGAGCACACAAGGAGCATGGGGTTGCATGTTGGGTTGCCCTTACATGTGTGGGAAAAGGCTGTCAATACTATTGTATATTTGATTAATAGAGGTCCCTCTACTCCTTTGGGCTATGGTATTCCAGAGGAAGCATGGACTAGTAAGAAGGTAAGTTATTCTTTTCTCAAAACCTTTGACTGTGAAGCATTTTCTCACATAGATTCTAAAAATAGAACCAAGTTGGAAGCTAAGTCAAAGAGATGTGTATTTTTTGGATATGGCATTAATGAATTTGGTTATAGGCTTTTGAATTTTGAAAATCATAAAATTTTAAGAAGCAGGGATGTCATATTCAATGAAAAAGTGTTGTACAAAGACCTGTTGCAGCAACATGAGAAGAAAGAAGATGATTATGTAGTGCTAGATGATACTCCAAAAGTAGATGTTCCAGCCATTCCTCATTATGTGCAAACAACTACAACAACAAATACCACACACATCGATAAATGTTAGACGGTCAACAAGGCAAATTAGACCTTCAAAAATATTCTCTCCTTCTTTGTATTCAATTTTACTAACTGATGTTAGTGAACCCAAATGTTATGATGAAGTTGTGCAAGTGGATACTAAGATTCAGTGGGAGTCTACAATGAAAGACAAAATGGACTCTTTTCTGAAGAATAAGACATGGGATTTATGCAAGTTGTCTATAGGTAAAAGAGCTTTACAAAATAAGTGGGTTTACAAGTTGAAAGAAGAGGAAGGAGTTAAGAAAATATTTAAAGCCAGGTTAGTTGTGAAAAGATTTGCATAGAAAAAGGGCACTGATTTTGATGAGATATTTTCTTCTGTTGTTAAGATGACTTCTATCCATATTGTTTTAAGTCTTGTGGCTACTGAAGATTTGCATTTAGAGCAGCTTGATGTTAACACAACCTTCCTTCATAGTGATTTGGATGAAGAGATACATATGGCTTAGCCACAAGGATTTGTAGTCAAAGGTAAGGAGAACTTAGTGTGCAAATTGAAGAAAAGTTTATATGGCTTGAAGCAAGCACCTCGGCAATGGTATTTGAAATTTGATAGTTTTATGCATAAGCATGGATATAATAGGTGTCATTCAGATCATTATGTTTATTTTAAGAGGTTGGATGATGACAACTACATTATTTTATATTTATATGTTGATGATATGCTTGTAGTTGGGTCTAACATGGATCATATTAAGGGGCTGAAACGCCAATTAGCACATGCTTTTGCTATGAAGGATTTGGGGGAAGTAAAAAAATCCTTGGTATGAATATTTGTAGAGATGGGAAGAATAGAACATTGATGCTATCTCAGGCTGATTATGTAGAGAAGGTGTTGCAAAATTTCTCTATGGAGAATGCCAAAGCTATCAACACACCTTTACCTGGTCATTTGAAGTTGACTAAGGAGATGTGTCCTAAGACACAAGAAGAGGAGGATAATATGTCCAAGGTACCCTATGCTTCAGTTATAGGAAGCTTGATGTATGCTATGGTATGTACTAGGCCAGATATTGCACATGCAATGGAAGTCGTTAGCAGGTATATGAGTCATCCAAGAATTGAGCATTGGAATGTCGTCAAATAGATTCTCAGATATTTGAGAGGAACATTTAATAAGTGTTTACACTTTGGGTGTTCTACTACTAATTTACAGGACTATGTTGACTCAGATTTGGTAGGGAATATTGATACCAAGTGGAGTACTACAGGTTATGTCTTTATTGTTGGTGGGGCAGCCATGAGCTAGTTTTCTAGGTTATAGAAGGTTCATGCTTTATCCACTACATAGGTAGAGTATGTAGCTATTACAGATGCAGCCAAGGAGATGATATGACTTTAGTTCTTCTTGAAAGAATTGGGACACCCTCAGAGGGATAATTATTTTTTTACATATAGTCAAAGTGCCATTCATCTTGCAAAGAATTTAGCTCTGCATTCAAAGACCAAAGACATAGTTACGATACCATTTCATTTAGTAAGTTTTGGAGGATAGATAGTTAAAGCTAGAGAAGATACATACAAATGAAAATCTGGTATATATGTTGACAAAGGTAGTAATAAGGGAGAAGCTAAACTCTTGTTCAACTTCGGTTGGTTTTCTATACTGAACATGAATAAAAGAATAGCAAAGTCAAGGGTGGTTTGATCTAGTGGGAGCCTCATGGAGTAGCAGCATAGCTACAAGACGAGTCTCCAAGTGGGAGATTGTTGTTTAGTGTGGAACCTGATCAGTCCCCAAGTGAGAGATTGTTAGATTGTGGTGACTGATCAGGAAAGTACTGTACATACTTCATAAACTCTTTGGGGCTCCGAAATATTTTTTCTGGGCCCTATTTTATTGAGATTTTGGGCTGACATGTAATTATTAATTATAACCCTAAAGTGATAAAAATACTTGTATAAAAGAGCTTAGGGTTAGGTATTTTTATATAGTTGTGATGTGAAATTGGTTCTTGCGATGGTATTGAGCTATAACGGATTACAAATTGTAATCAGGTTGTAATCACTGGATCGTAATAAAATTAGACTTGCTGTTTGGTGGACATAGCCTAGGGATTGGGTGAACCATGTTAAATCTTGGTGCCTTGTGTTCTTTTCTATGTGATCTATTATTTTCTTTTATTGGTTATATTTGCATGTAATTTTTATTTTTGTCTGTGGTTTAATCCTAACATTAAGTGGTCAAGGAGCAAGTCCTTCTTCACTAATATGTTCGCACAAACATCTAGTAGGTGTAGTCAATTCTTCAAAGATAAATGATTGAAAAATTCCCTGACCAACTTAGAATCTAGTTGTTATTGGAATGTATGAATAAGTCCTCAGCTAAATAGGATGATAGAATAGTTTTTCTAGTTTAGAGTTTATAAGGTCGTAATAATCACTTGTCAAGAGATATGGCAAAAGTAGATGATTCGTCAAAAGTTTTCAAGAATTTACAACACTAGTGGCTTAAACCTAGAATGTGAGCAAGAAACTCAATAGCAAGTAGCTAGAATATTGAAGTAATTGGTTTTGACAAGTGAACATTAGTGATGTTTGTAGCTCATATGAAATGAACTATAACCATTTTTTTCAACTTTTTACAATATTCAAACATGGACGTTTTGACCAAAATTTAGTAAGACAGAGTAAGATACTGCTAAATCAGCCCAGACACATTACAGGCTCTATTTTGAATGCAAAATAACCCAGTCGATACTTTTCTAGAATCTAGGTGATAGTAGGACAATAAATAATGGCATACAATATTCCTCCAAAGATGGTGTGATAGTTTTCTAGTGCAATGTGAAAAAGATAGCTTTTGACCCAAAATTTTTATGTTTCAATTTGACAGTCAAGTAGTTTTCAAATCAAACAGTATGAGACTTCAATTTATGTCAACGAACAACATGGTTTGAAAGTAGTAAGGGTATCTTGCATGTCTCAATTAGTTGAACAAGGGACAAAGAAACCTTGCCAACATGCATTTGTGATATCAGAACAAATTTTTACCATGCTACCAAGATATTTGACAGGAAGGAATGTTTACATAGGTCAACACATTCAAAAACACTTGCTAAGCATAACTACCTATATGTCACAGTTCATTACTCAACAACTTGGCCTATGCTAGGTGACCTTAAGGGACATAAATGGTGAGTGTAGAAGTCTTGGGATGATCCAAGTAATCCACTTGGATTAATCCTTGCACCAAGAATTTGAGTGGAAAAATAGGGTAGGTTCTAGCCTTGGGTGTTTAGAAAGGATTTTTGCTCATAGCACTCCTCTTGCACCTACTACAGGAAACCTCACCTTGCAGTGAGTAATAGGTCTCATGACTACAAGAGTACCTTATGCATCCCTCCCTAGTGATCTCCTCATGGCTGCAATCCCACAAGAAATCACACTAGGTAACACAAGTTCTACGTCTACCATGGTTTTGTGTCCTCAATAGCCTTAAGTTTATAGTGGGTTTGATTAGCCAGGTTAGCTTGTCCCCAAAACACACAAAAAAGTTTCAATTAATCCCCTTGGTTTCGAAGTCCAAAGCTGAGTCAATATTTTTGATTCACCATAAGGGTGAAGAACATACTATCCTATCACCAAGGAATTCCAATCACAAGTATAATGTGCTTATGAAATAAAAATAACTAGTAGAGTCCTGCACATGAAAGTAATTTGACCCTCTTAACTTGGGCTAGATTTTGAAAATGAATGTCGCACTTTAAGAAAAAAAAAGAGTTTAGGCTTACCTTGTTCGAAGCTAGCAAAGGCTAGGTGCATTTTTAAGGGTCTTTGACATGTGTTTTGTAGACCACAGATAGAAATCAGAATTTTGTATGAAAACCTCCTGGTAGCATCCCAAAACTTCAATAAAATATTCAAATTAGAATGCCATGGAAAGAGTACTACCTGGTGGTTCATTCTATCATTCACAAAACCCTTCTAGTCTTCACTGGAAAAGATGGTCCTGTGAATCACTGTCTTCTTCCTTTTCCCCCAAAATCCATCTGGATAAGTCTTTATTAACCTTATTTCAAGGGAATTTGGCTTATGCTGACTCTGGTTTAATGAGATTTGACATGGTTCCACAACAATACCCACTTATTTGAATGTCCTACTTTATTTTGGAAAATACCATAAAAAATAGAAACTCCTAGTTTCTATAAAGTTTCTTGCTTTTCACATTTTTCTGCATTCATTTACTACTTTCGCTTATGCATACACTCTCACACTGTTCAAAAAATAACCTACCTAGTGTAAAGGCTCATATGCTACTACTTTTAAGGAATCTCTTGTGCGTCAGTTACTAGTTGTTCCAACTATGTCTGTCTATTGTCACCTTCGTACTAAAGAGATGTTCTTATTCAAGAATCTCTTGTGCATTAGTTACCAGTTGTTCTAACTATGTTTGCCTAGTGTTGAACTAATACTAATGAGATTTCTACTGCCTTAAGTGTTGTAAATTCTTGAAAACTTTACATTAATCCAATCTATGCTATTTGTGCTATGCTAAGCTCTAAATTAAAAAAATTAAAAATGTCTCATAAATACCAAAAAAATCAAAACAAATGCAATTTTTTATTTAAAAAAAACTCATAAAAATTCAAAAACAAAATAAAATTCATATGTAATCAAAAAATTGAAACATTGTTTCATTTTATATCACATTAAGTATTCACTGATATTTTCTTTCTAATGATCCTATGTTTTCATATCTATCTGGTGTCCATTTGTAAGTGCCTCATCCAGACTGGAAGGCCATGTATACCTTGACCAAGTTCATATGAAAACACTGGTGAGGTCCCAAGTTAATATTCTCAAAGTACTTCATTACAACAAACCTACATTTTCAATACATCATATGCCAAACAACATAAATATTTCAGGAACAAAACACATGACAATTTTATTTACTTAATAAAAAGCATTGGTTACAAATACACAAAGCCAAAACATAAATACAGTGCTCATTAAGGTTCTTGTTATGGAGGTTAGACATTTGGATTTCTAGTATGGGGCACTCCTATTTGTGTAGTCCTAGATGATGAAGCTCCTAGCATCTTTCTTACACCTTCCTCCATTGTATCCATAAGAATCAGGATATGCCCACATCTCAACAAAGTGTTCATTTGTGCTATAAGCATCCTATTTGAGAAGGATATTCCTCTCCTATGCTCTGGAGGGACTGCTTGATGGTATAGTCCCATATAGTATGTTTCCTTTAGTGCAAGCTTCTTTGACTTCTGCATGACTTCATTCATATATGCCTGCAACTTTGTTGCCCTAGGTGGTGTCATCTCCTATTGAACGTTGTCCTGCTCTGCCTTATAGGTGTTTGCAGATATTTTCTAGGACTCCCTCTTGTGCTTCACCTCATGCATCTAATTCATGAAGTGTGTAATCCTTGCATTCACAACATTTAGTTACTCTTGTGACTGATATGCTATGGCATTGGTCTTTACCATCATTTCTCTAAATGCTTCCACCTGATCTCGCAAAAAGACCAGTTCATTTTGGATTTGCTCCATTGATGCTCATTTTATAGCTAGAGATGTATTTGTAGTCTTTTCTTGTGCTTGCTCTACTAACATCACTTCTTCTATACACTTAGCCTCCTCATGTGCCCCATCTTCTCAAGCTCTCTCGATTAAACCTTGGAAGAATTTAACAGCCTTTTCTATGTTATCTACATGCTCTTTTTCAACTACAAGAGCCTTCCTTAGCTCATCCCTCATGGAAACTACTGCATCATGAGATGGAAGCATTCCTTGCAATAATTGAGGGGTATGGGATACCAAATTCTTAGGAAGATCTACCATTCCCCCTAGGATGCTCTTTTCCTGCCTCCACAGTGATGCAACTAGCTTTATCACGGGTCCTTGATCCACATCTTGGGATGGCTCCTCTATCAACATTTGTTCCTCTGCTTGGCCATTTGTGAAACTAATATGCACATCTGTAGTCTCATTGAGCATCTCCACCCTGATCACGAGTCCCCTGAATTTGATCTCAACCATCCATTTTCCTTTAAAAAGGAGACTCTTCCTCTCTTAATGGCATCTTATTTTGGCTATTATTCTGATGACAAATTTGAAGACCTTCTTGCTTATGGAGAACTTCTCACTTCTAATCTCATTCTTACCTCCACTCTTTTGCTACCATTATGCTACTCCATTTTCATTATTTAATTTGCATGAAATTGACAGATGCTATTTGTAATAGGCACAAGGAATACTACTCCATATAGGTCGATTACTGTTATGTACACAAAGTGTCAATATATTTCAATAGTGATGAAAAAGTGTGTCATATTTCACCAAATGTAATCACTCAAAATTGTTCAAGATCTAAAATGTAGAATTATATCTCCAAATGAGAATTAAAATGAATAAAATCAATCAATTCAATTCAACTATTACAACCCATTTGAAAAATACACATGAATATTAGTTCCAAATAAATTGAAAATTGACGTTTATTTTCAAAAATAAATTTTATATTCAAAATGGGACTTTAATTCCATTATGGATATTTTATTCATAGTAGGCTTATGGAAATTAATATTTAATTCATGGTGGGTTTAAAGAAATTAATATTTTATTCATAATGGTGGGAATTAGTATTTTATTTATGGCAGGTGGAAGAAAATTAATATTTTATTCATGGTGGGTGAAAGGAAATTAATAATTTATTCATGGTGGGTAAAAGGAAATTAATATTTTATTCATAATGGATGAAAATTAATATTTTATTCAAAGTGGATTTCATATATTCATTTTATATTCAAAGTGGATCCATAATGCATTTTTAAAATCAAAGATATCATTTTAATATTAAAAAATAATCCTCCATTTTGAATAAAACAATAAAAGTGGACCCATCCACTCATCTTTGAATGAGTCTACACCCTTGATCATGAGTCCCCTGAATTTCACCTCAATCATCCATTTTCTTTTAAAAAAGAGGCTCTTCCTCTCTTAATGACATCTTATTTTCACTATTATTATGTTGCAGCATTTAAAGACCTTCTTGCTTATGGAGAACTTCTTACTTCTTGATTAATTCTTACATCCACTATTTTTCTACTATTGTGCTTTAGGATTGAAGATCTTCTTGCTTCTTGTCTCATTCTTTTAGCTTAGCTTCATTGTAGTTTCCTTTCATTACACAGTATCTTAATACATCTAGTCTAAATAGGGGGTTTGCAATCTCATTCTAGTTTAGATTTTCTTTCATTTTCATAGTTTAGCTTGCATTCTACATTATTAGTTTATCTTTGCATTTGAATTTCTAGTTGCATACTTGCATGTCATCCTTTGAAAATCTTAGAAATTTGCACTCTTTGTCTTTTTCTTGAATCTTCCATTTCATGGTGTACCTTGTGATGTATTTGCATGTTTGGTTCATTTGAGAGCCATATTTGCATATCCCACATGTCATAGATAGGAAGCTATAGGCCACCATCTAAGTGCTCTAATTCATAAAGTACCTTGGATATAAGGGTCTATAGAAGTATGTATAAAAGTGAATCACACTTCTATAGACCCTTATATCCTTACTTTCTAGTAGGGGGCACTCTTGTTTTCGTAGTCCTAAACAATGAAGCTCCTAGAATCAGTCTTACACCTTCCCAGATTGTATCCATGGGAATCAAGATATGCCCATGTCTCAATAGAGTGTTCATCTATGTCATAAACATTCTATACAAGAAGGATATTCCTCTCCTATGCTCTGGGGGGACTACTTGATGGTACAGTCCCATGTAGTATGCTACCTCACACAAGCTTCTCCAACGTCTCAATGACTTCATTCATATCTGCTCATAACTTTGTTGCCCCACATAGTGTCATCACTTGTTGAGTGATGTCCTACTTTTTCTTATAGGTATTTGCAAACATTTTCTAGGACTCCCTCTTGTGCTTCACCTTATTCATCTAATTCATGAAGTGCATAATCCTTACATTTGCAAAATTTAGTTGCTCTTGTGACCGATATACTATAACATTGGTCTTTGCCATTATTTCTTTGAATGCTTCCACTTGAGCTCGCAACAAGACCAGTTCATTTTGGGTTTGATGCACCGATGCTTGTTCTACAACTAGAGGTGCCTCTATAGTCTCTACTTGTTCTCACTCTACTATCATCACTTCTTCTATGAAATTAGCCTCCTCACATACCCCATCTTCTTGAGATCTCTCAATTAAACCTTGGAAGAATTCAACATCCTTTTCTACACTATCTACATGCTCTTTCTCATCTACAAGAGCTTTCCTCAACTCATCACCCATGGCAACTAACACATCATGAGCTGGCAACATTCCTTGCAATACCTAAGGGGTATGTGACACTGAACCCTTAGGAAGCTCAACCATTCCCCCTAGGATGCTCTTTCCCTGCCTCTAGGGTGATGCAATTGGCTTTATCACCAGTCCTTACTCCACATCTTGGGAAGGCTTCTCTATCGACATTTACTACTTTTCTTGGCTATCTATGAAACTAATATGCACATCTGCAACCTCACCGAGTATCTCCATGCTTGGTGATCTTGTTTCCTCTACTAGTTTTTCATGCTCTATAAGTTGTGTCACACTCTCTGCTAACAATTGAAGCAATGTAGGGTCCTTTGCATTGTCCTCCATTGGATCCTGGACTAGAAGCTCCACTTGACTTGATCCAACCACTTCTAGATTGAATATTCAAACACTTCGATGAGCTAAAGCTTTGCTTTACTCTTGTCAACTTCTCTTTGCTCTCCTCTTCTACTTCCTTGACCATGGTCCCTCCATCGAGATTTCTTTTTCCTCCTCGCTCCATCCTCCCTTTCTAGTGTCTACCATCTCGAGTTCTTTTTGTGCTTTCTTGTGAGCACTAACCATGATTGTAATATTTCACAAGCTCTATTTGATTCACGAAGACTTCTCAAGACTACTGATAACCTTGAAGAATTTTGAATTGGTTCAATCAATCTAGTTGCTTATTTATAGCAAAACTTCAACATACATTTTTGTCTCTACATGTCATTTCATTCATCCTATCATTGCTGCACACCAAAGTAATATTGGGAGTAGGTGAGGTTGTCCTTTGAATTGTCAAATATTAAATTGGATAGTGGTAGATAGGTGTCTCACACATCCTTTGTTACTACACTTTTTCCTTGATTCGTTCATTGGATGCTACATTATTCATGATACAACATGATGCTTGGATTTTCACTATCCTTCAATAATCTAAACCAACTCCCACTTTTTCTTTATTAAATAGGATTAAAAAAATGTATACTATTAAACACTATCACACACTATTGCACAATAAATAAAGACTATGTGATGTTTTCTTTTCTTCAATCACATGTCTCTTGCAACTCGATGATGTTAAAAACTAGAGGAGCAAGGATTGTGGGGCATGCTTTTTTTTTTTTTTTTTTTGGCTTGGTGGTTTAGTTCTATTGAACTAAAGAATCCATATAAAAGGGGTGTCTACTATAAGAGCCTCTATCTCATGTTGGATGACCATGTGTACCTTGACTCATTTTATATGGACACTTTAGCAAGGTTGGTTCTTCTCCTTGTCTATATGAGTGAATTCTCTATGCCATAGTAAATATGGATACTCATCCTCTAAGTGAATGTATAGGTCACTGTAAGTATACTTCACAAACTTCTGTCTCAAGTTACGAATGCAAGGGTCATTGCAAATAAAATACTTCTTGATTACTTAGCATAAGAAGGATCTCTCACATGTCTAGTGTGCTTGTATGCAAGAAACATTCTGGTCATCCTAGTGTTTATGCTTTGATGCTAATGTTCACTTGCTAAATCAAATGGAATCGGTGTTTTGGTCATTCTGACTTCTTGTGCCTTAATGCTTACATCTCATTCCAACAAAACTTTCACTAATGTCATATTCATATTCTTGTGATAGCAATATTAGTGTGGGTTGTCTGACATCTTATGGCCTTATTGCAAATGCTCAATGATAAAAAATAATATGAAGGACCAACATTTATGTATCTCATGGGTATACCTTACATTTTCATACTAGCTTGCATCTTAGGTTCATTTTAGCTTTTGCATCTTTGAGTGTTGGAAGAGTCACCTTTTATCTACCTGGGATGTATCAGTCAACTACATTCACTTCTCTTCCTTCTTCTCCTTCTTCTCAATCATGTCTCCATATCTTTCTTAATCTTTTCATCTCACTATATCACTTCAATATTCTTATTTTGACCTACTTGCACCTTTCCTTACTTTTGACATCTTGAATTCCTTTTCAGGATCAAAATCTAAATTAGTGTATAAAAAGCTTTTCTTTTTTTGTGTGTAGTTGGCTGACCATTTGAGGTCTATTCTTCATGTTGGGGAGACCACCTTTTCTTCTTCTTCATTTTCCATATCTCTCCTTTTCTCTCCTTCTTTCATTTCACTTCATTTTCCATTTCTTCTTGATTTGGCCTATTTCTCATGCTTCATCCTTCTTGGTCAAACTGGGGCATCTCATCTTTGAATTCTCCTCATGGAATTTTGTTTAACTGGGTTTGATCAACTCTCATTCTTATTTGCATCTTTTTTTTATCTCATTTTGATTTTGATCCCAAGGGGGCACGAACATTCTAAATACTTTTCTTTCAGCTATTTGCTACCAGTTGTTTGCTATTTTCTATTTGCTATCAATTGTTTGCTACCAACTATTTGTTATCTACTATCTACTATTTTCTTGGACTTGTCAGTACTAATCTTGAGTTATGATTTGTCTCATCTTTCTATTATTTGGAGCATATGCTTGACCTTTCCATTTGCTCTAAATCTTGCTATTTTTCTCCTAATGCTCAATCTTGATGCTTGTTGAATGTACATTTAGAATCAACTATCTTTTCTGCACTTTGCTCGAAGTCATATTTATCTTAGATCATTTGCTTTCTTTGTTCTTTGAGGTAATGTGTTCCCAGATCGATCACACATTAGTCAAAGAGGAGCAAATGTAATCACTCAAAATTGGTCAAGATCCAAAATGTAGAATTATATCTCCAAATGAGAATTAAAATGAATATAATTAATCAATTCAAATCAACTATTACAACCCATTTGAAAAATAAACATGAATATTGATTCCAAATAAATTGAAAATTGACATTTATCTCCAAAAATGAATTTTATATTCAAAATGGGACCTTAAATCCATTATGAGTATTTTATTCATATTAGGTTTATGGAAATTAATATTTAATTCATGGTGGGTGTAAAGAAATTAATATTTTATTTATAATGGGTGGAAATTAATATTTTATTCATGGTGGGTGGATGAAAATTAATATTTTATTTATGTTGGATGAAAGGAAATTAATATTTTGTTCATGGTGGGTAAAAGGAAATTAATATTTTATTCATAATGGATGGAAATTAATATTTTATTCAAAGTGGATTTGATATATTCATTTTATATTCAAAGTGGATCCATAATACATTTTTTTAAATCAAAGTGCTCATTTTAATATTAAAAAAATAATCCTCCATTTTGAATAAAATAATAAAAAAATGGATCCATCCACTCATCTTTGAATGAATCTCCACCCTTGATCATGAGTACCCTGAATTTGATCTCAACCGTCCATTTTCCTTTAAAAAGGAGGCTTTTCCTCTAATAATGGCATCTTATTTTGGCTATTATAAAGTTGCATGATTTGAAGACCTTCTTGCTTATGGAGAACTTCTTACTTCTTGTCTGATTCTTACATCCACTCTTTTTCTAACATTATGCTATAGGATTAAAGATCATCTTGCTTCTTGTCTCATTCTTTTAGCTTAGTTTCATTTAGTTTTCTTTCATTGGATAGTATCTTAATACATCTAGTCTAAATAGGGAGTTTGTAATCTCTTTCTAGTTTAGATTTTCTTTCATTTTCATAGTTTAGCTTGCATTCTACATTATTAGTTTATCTTTACATTTCCATTTGTAGTTACACACTTGCATGGCATCCTTTGGAAATTTTGGATATTTGCACTCTTGCTATTGTTCTTGAATCTTCCATTTCGTTGTGTACCTTGTGATGTATTTGCATGTTTGGTTCATTTGAGAGCCATATTTGCATATCTCACACGTCATGGATAGGAAGCTATAGGACGCCATCTAAAAGCTCTAATTCATAGAGTACCTTGGATATAAGGGTCTATAGAAGTGTGACATTTAATATTTGGATTTATCTTATTTTATTCTGACATTTTTATTGTAGGATTGGGTTGAAATTTTTATTGTAGGTTGTAGATAATGCCTAGGCCTCATCGAAGAAAAATCAACATTTTTAGATCAGCCATTATTTTTTAATGATGTTTCATTAAAAAAAAAATTTGAGCACAAATAATTGAAGTTTAATCTCAATTTTTTTATTGCAAGTGCCGGATGCTAAATTCAAATCACAATAAAATTTTCAGATTCATATGATGATGATGATGATATATATATATATATATATATATATATATATATATATATATATATATATATATATATATATATATATATATATATATATATATATATATATATATATATATATATATATATATAGATATATGACTTTTCATAAAACAAACATTTATGACTTAAACCATGGCATTCTAATTTGAATATTTTATTGCAAGTTTGGGATGCTGCCAAGAGGTTTTCATACAAAATTTGGATTTCTACCCGTGGTTTGCAAAACACATGTCAAAGACAAACTTTTAAACAAATCTTCTAACTCTTGCTTGCAGGCATGTAGTAGAAGACTTTAAAAAGAGAAAACATGTTCAAGAGCCTTAAAAATGTGCCTAACCTTTGCAAGCTTCGAACAAGGTAAGCCTAATTTTTTATTTTTTATCCTTAAATTGTGGCATTCATTTTCAAAATCTAGCCTAAGTTAAGAGGGTTAATTCACTTTTATGTGCAACACTCTACTAGTTATTTTTATTTCATATGCACATTAAACTTGTGATTGGAATCCCTTGGTGATAGAAGAGTATGCTCTTCACCCTTGTGGTGAATAAAAAATATTGACTCACCTTTGGAATTCAAAAGCAAAGGAATTAATTGAAACTTTTTAGTGTGTTTGGGGGGAACAATTAAGATAGGAGAGTATGCTCTTCACCCGCGTAGTGAATCATAAATCTTGACTCTTGAAAGTGGATCCAATTTGTTGTAGTTAGAATCCATTAGCGGGCCTGCTTTTGGGAAACCCAGAGGGGAAAGATGAATCAAGAGATGGAATAGTTAGGTTCACTTGTCCCCACTTGGGTAATTCCTCTTAGTTTCACTAGGGTAGGCCTGCTAAAAGATTCTAACTACAACAAATTGAATCCACTTTCAAGAGTCAAGATTTTTGATTCACCATGTGGGTGAAGAGCATACTCTCCTATTTTGATTGTTTCCTCTAGAAACACTAAATTTTTTCGATTAATCCCTTTGCTTTTGAAGTCCACAGGTGAGTCAAATTTTTTGATTCACTACAAGGGTGAAAAGCATACTCTCCTATCACCAAGGGATTCCAATCACAAGTTTAATGTGCCTATGAAATAAAAACAACTAGTAGAGTGCCATACATGAAAGTGAATTAACCCTCTTAATTGAGGCTAGATTTTGAAAATGAATGCCACAATTTAAGCAAAAAAAAAAAAGTTGAGGCTTACCTTGTTTGAATCTAGCAAAGGCTAGGCACATTTTTAAGGGTCTTCAACATGTTTTTATAAAAAAGTCTTTGGCTACACATCTTGCAAGCAAGAGTTAGAAAATTTGTTTACAATTTTGTCTTTGATATGCGTTTTGCAAACCATGTGTAAATCCAAATTTTGTATGAAAACCTCTTGGAAGAATCCCGAACGTGCAATAAAATATTCAAATTAGAATGTCATGGTTTAGGTCATAAATGTTTGTTTTATGAAAAAATATTTAAAAAAATCTTAAAATTTAATTTATGATCATTTACAAATCTGAAATTTTTATTGCAATTTAAATTCACCATCCAACACTTGTAATAAAAAATTCATATTAAAATTCAACTATTTGTGCCCGAAATTTTTTTTTTAATGAGATATCATTAAAAAATATTTAAAAATAATGGCTGATTTAAAAAATCAGATTTTTTTGGTACAACTTAGATATTATCTCCAACCTGTAATAAAAAATTCAACCCAATCCTGTAATAAAAACATCAAAATAAAATAAGATAAATCCAAAAATTAAAGGAGACCTTTTCGAGCCCCATAGTGGCACCAAAAATGTGTGTATAAAAGTGAGTCACACTTCTATAAACCCCTATATCCAAGGTACTCTATGAATTAGAGCACTTAGATGGCAGCTTATAGCTTCCTATCCATGACATGTGGGATATGCAAATATGGCTCTCAAATGAACCAAACATGCAAATACATCACCAGGTACACCATGAAATGGAAGATTCAAGAACAAGAGAAAGAGTGCAAATGTCCAACTTTTCCAAAGGATTCCATGCAAGTGTGCAACTAGAAATTCACACACAAAGATAAACTAATAATGTAGAATGCAAGCTAAACTATGAAAATGAAAGAAAATCTAAACTAGAATAAGATTACAAACTCCCTATTTAGACTAGATGTTTTAAGATACTATGTAATGAAAGAAAACTAAATGAAGCTAAGCTAAAAGAATGAGACAAGAAGTAAGAAGATCTTCAATCTTGCAGCATAACGATAGGAAAAGAGTGGATGTAAGAATGAGATAAGAAGTAAGAAGTACTCCATAAGCAAGAAGGTCTTCAAATCCCACATCATAATAATAGCTAAAATAAGATGCCATCAAGAGAGGAAGAGCCTCCCTTTTAAAGAAAAATAGATGGTTGAGATTAAATTTAGGAGACTCATGATCAAGGGTGGAGATTCATTCAAAGATGAGCGGATGGGTCCATTTTTTATTACTTTATTCAAAATGGAGGATTATATTTTACTATTAAAATGAGAACTTTGATTAAAAAAATGCATTATGGATCCACTTTGAATATAAAATGAATATATGAAATCCACTTTGAATAAGATATTAATTTCCATCTATTATGAATAAAATATTAATTTCCTTTTACCCACCATGAATAAAATATTAATTTCTTTTCACCCACCATGAATAAAATATTAATTTTCATCCACCCACCATGAATAAAATATTAATTTCCACCCATTATGAATAAAATATTAATTTCTTTACACCACCATGAATTAAATATTAATTTCCTTTTACCCACCATGAATAAAATATTAATTTCCTTTAGCCCACCATGAATTAAATATTAATCTCCATAAACCTACTATGATAAACTATTCATAATGGAATTAAGGTCCCATTTTCAATACCAAAATAATATGTCATTAAGAGAGGAAGAGCCTCCTATTTAAAGGAAAATGGACGGTTGAGATCAAATTCATGGGACTCATGATCAACGGTGGAGATCATTCAAAGATGAGTGGATGGGTCCATTTTTATTATTTTATTCAAAATGGAGGATTAGTTTTGAATATTAAAATGAGCAGTTTGATTAAAAATATATATTATGGATCCACTTTGGATATAAACGGAATATATGAATCCACTTTGAATAAAATATTAATTTTCATCCATTATGAATAAAATATTAATTTCCTTTTACCCACCATGAATAAAATATTAATTTCCTTTCACCTGTCATGACTAAAATATTAATTTCCTTTCACTCGCCATGAATAAAATATTAATTTCAACCCATTATGAATAAAATATTAATTTCTTTACACCTGCCATGAATTAAATATTAATTTCCATAAACCTACTATAAATAAATATTCATAATGGAATTAAGGTCTCATTTTGAATATAAAATTCATTTTTGGAGATAAATGTCAATTTTTAATTTATTTGGAATTAATATTCATCTGTATTTTTCAAATGGGTTGTAATAGTTGATTTGAATTGATTGATTTTATTCATTTTAATTCTCATTTGGAGATATAATTCTACATTTTGGATCTTGACCAATTTTGAGTGATTACATTTGCCCCTCTTTGACTAATGTGTGATCGATCTGGGAACACACTACATCAAAGAACAAAGAAAGCAAGTGATCGAAGATAAATTTGACTTCGAGTGAAGTGCAAAAATACATAGTTGATCGTAAATGTATGGTCGACAAGCATCAAGACTGAGCATTACAAGAGAAATAACAAGATTTAGAGCAAATGGAAAGGTCAAGCATATGCTCGAAATAATAGAAAGATGAGACAAATCATAACTCCAGACGAGTATTGACAAGTCCAAGCAAATAGTAGATAGTAGATAGTCAACAACTAGTAGCAAACAACTAATAGCAAATAGAAAATAACAAATAGCTGGTAGTAACTAGCTGAAAGAAAAGCATTTAGAATGTTCCCAAACCTATGATCTAATGTCTTATTGAAGTGTGTTGGTTTTGCAGATACAAGACCTATATTTCACACACACATTTTTAGCGCCCATAGTGGAGCTTGAAAGCCTTATTATTTTGTTTTGTAGGTTTGAAGACACTTCAGGAAAAGACTAAACAATCAACAAAATATTTTGAAGACACTTTGGAACTACTATGAACTGATTCCTCTTTTTCCTCTTCTTTTCCTTATTCTTCTTCCTCTTTCTTCCTCTTTTCTTCCTAATATTTTTTTGTGGGGGTTTATTTTTTATTAAAAAGATTAATCTTCATGGAATTTTTATGGTAAATTGACTTTGATATATCTAACTTGCAGCAAACAAAAAAAATTAGATTTTTTGATCGAAGTTTCTTTTTTATAATATTTTTATGATTTTTCATAAAAATATTAATTTGTATCCCAAATGATGGAATTTTATTGCAAGTTTGGGATGCTTTCAAGAGATTACATTAAAAATTGAAGATTTTTCCAATCTCAAATCTATTTTTAATAATTGTTTTAATAATTTTTTGTAAAAAAAACCATTTACCATCCAAATAACATAATTAAAATCTAAAAAATTTACTGTGAGTTTTCGTTGATGTGAGAAAACCCCAATAACAATTTCAATTTTTTTGGATTTAAAATATATTTTTAATAGATTTTTTATGGTTTTCGATAAAAAAATTAATTTATGAGACAAATCACAAAATTTTGATCTGAAATTTTTATTGTAGATTTGGGACACTTTCAATATCTCCTAGTAATTTTTTTAAAGATTTTTCTAATTAAAATTTCTTTTTTAAATAATTGTTTTATGATTTTTCATAAAAATATTAATTCATGATGCAAATCTTTGAGTTTTAATCAAAAAACATTTATTGTAGGTTTCTAGATAATAGCAAGGAATCAAACAAGACCTTCAAGGTGTAAAAACAAAAAAATGACACTTCCTTTTAGTTAAATCACACTTCCTATGGGAACTAAAATCAACCAAAACTCAATCTTGAATGCCTAAAGGGAACCTACAATCTTTCATTTGAATGAATAGCCTAAAACTCAAATCTTGAGTGCCTAAAGGGAACTTACAATCTTTCATTTGAATGAATGCACTAAAACCAATCTTGAATTCCATGGATTAAAACCTGCATGTTTTTCATTGTAATGAATGCTAAAATACACTCTTGAGTGTCTTAAAGAGAACATATTTTCATTGGAATGCATGTTAGTGAACACACTCTTGAGTGCTTAAGGATCAAAGAACTATGGCAATGAAATACTCAAGTTTGATTCTTAAAAAGAACACTCACTCAATCTTGAATGAATAAAAGGAACTCACTCTTATCCATATCAAATTTCTTATGTTGATGACACTCAATTCACTTTTGTTGACAAACTCTTGATTTCTTATGTTAACTACATTGTAAGTTGGAAAGAACCTTGCATGCTAAACACAAGTGTCTTCAAGAGTAGATTACAAAATCTCAAGATTCATTGGGAAAGAACATGTGTTTTTTTTTAAAACCCCAAGGCCACTTGCGTATTCACTCCTCTAGCACCATTGGGTGAGCTTGAGCAGACAAGAAATAAGTGAACTTGTATTATTTTTTAGGAGGCTTGCTTGGGAATTTCATCACCTCTTGGGATGACTTCAACTCTCGCATTATGGTGGAGTATAAATATCAGGAGGTGAATCAAAAGACACCTCTCTTGGAAGTATAATCTTGTCACTCTTGGCTAAGCCCAAAAGAACTTTATACCTTTGGGAAGTGAAGGTGAAGATTTGGGTTACCATCTCCTCCCGGCTATGTGGCATTATTTTCTTTCATCTATAAACTTGGGCCTCATGTACCTTATGTATATCAAGGACAACCCCATAGTTGATCTTTTTATATTCTAGTTGAAATCCTTGATAGGATTGTTGATGTGTTTGGTGTGCTTGCATATTCAAAATCCAAATTTACATAAACATCAAGCAAGTCAAAACTATTGAAATAGTGAGTTAAACATCTGATGAGAAACTACTTGAAAATGATAACTCTACTATCTTCTTGAATCTTCACTAGTCTATGTTAAGAAAGCTCCCTACACAACTCTATTTGCAACTATCTGAAACAAAACTATCTCGATTGAACACTTGTGACCCAAATCTGAACTAGTCTCTTTTCTCCACTATTCTACTTGTTCTATTGTGTTATTATCCCTTATTTTCATGATAATCAATCTCTCAGTTGTTCTAGACATCAACTTTCTGACTATTCATACCTTGGAAAACATCACCTTACCATCACTTACACCTACTTTGAGACGATGTTTCAAGTGTGATCTTAGTCTAAACCTATCAAACTTTTTCTACCTGTGACTATTGCAACTAAGGGTTGAAGAGAGTGTTCTTGCTTCACATAAACCTAGGACATCACAATGGCTGACAACAAATGCTCTAAATCCAACATTCCTAGTGAGGAAGAAGTGATACTTATTGCAAACATGAAGAAACAACTCCAAACAATAAGTGCTCAACTTCAAAGGCTAAAGGAAGAAGATGACACATTATCAAACAAATTCTTCTGGCAAGATTATTCCCCTTCCTCCAATGACAACAAACCATCAACTTCTTATGATGTTGAATCCAAGCCATCTAACAATAATGCACAAACACATAAAAAATCTAGAAGTATCTTCAAAGGAAAACCTTGGGAACCTAAACCAAAGCACAATTTTTCCCCTTTGAGAAAATCATATGAATCAAATTTGGAAGAACTTCTTGAAAAAAAATCATTATTTTACCTAAAGTCACTTTTCCTGGAGTCTGCTTTATGAGTAACTATTCTACCTATCATAGACATAATCTACATGAAACTTCACATTGCATAGAGTTGAAAAATAAAATTCAAGATCTATTTGATGATGACATAATTCAAAAACCTAAGAACTTATCTTTCAAAGATACTACTCTCAAGTTGATCAACATCATGAAAACATGTCTAGTAGTGGTTCAAATGCAACTTTTGCTTCTTCCAATACACAATCATAATCTTCTAAAGCATCTAATCTTTCCAACATACCTCCACCAAACAAAAAACCTGCTGCTTTTGCTATTGACTAGATGTGTACCCTCAAGGGCTGCCTCTAAAATAAATCCAAACTTATCTTGACCTAACTACAAACCTCTTCCATGCTACTCAAACTAAAGATACAAAACCTTCATGCTTTGCTACTCCTATTATTGCCACTCCAACTAGTCCTTCAGTATCTCTTCAAGAACCTACCATGCAAACTCCACATTCAACCTTGTTCTTAGAAGTGGATCCATGTCAAGAGGATTCTTAAAAAGCTAATTATCAAGATCAAGAACACTCTCATCTCCCTCAAGATGTCATCCCTCCATCTCAAGAGCCACATAGTCCTCCATCTCCCATATCATGGCTCTCTACTAGGAAAGATCATGACATTCCTTCCACCATCCCTAATGAGATTATTAAAGATCAAGAGAAGAATAATTTTCCTATGCTACCTAAAATTCTTTGTGAAGATCAAAGTATTCCCTCACCCTCTTGTTCTACTTCTCTACATCCACTTCAAATATATGTTCAAGCTTTAAGTGCTCCTATAAAAGGTTTTTCTCTTATTAATGTTATTCATGAGTCTATTAATGGCTTAGGTTATGTTTCTCAATCTAAGGATGTTGATATCCCTATCCACTATCCCCTTGCATCTTTTAAATCTATTCTTGGTCCTTATCCATCTAAGCTAAATCCTTCAAACCTTCCATTTATTTTGGTACCTTATTTTCATCCATCTCCTACTCTTAGCTTATTACCTACTTCTCCTATACTACCTCAAGATCAACAAAGATACAAATCCTTAAGTGCTTCACATAAAGCTTTCTATCTAGACCAACCATATATGTCTTGATGTTTTCCACAAATCCCAAGTCTTTGGAAGCAACTTGGATGATCAACTTAAAAATAAACATGAGAATCCATTTACAAATGATCACTATGTCTCATTTATTCGACATGTGTATGAAAAAACAAGATTGTTCAAGAGACCACAAAGGTCCACTAGTAAAAGAACAAAATCAAAGAAAATATGGGTTAATGGAAGAAATATGATCTAAAGCATCTAAAAGTGAAGAAAAATCCAAAATTGTATGGATTCCCAAGTCTATTTTTAAGGACTTGAATATTGAAGACAAATCAAAGTTGACATTCAATCATCCAAAGGCTTCCACTCCATCTTCTTCCAAATGTCTTCCTAAAAAGGTTTCAAATCCTTACACTCCACCTTCCTCCAAAATTGCTCTACTACCTCATACATCTAAACCTCAAGCTATCTCATCCATATCTACTCAATCATTCCACTACCCTTCAAGGTGTGTGTCTTTGTTGATCATTCTCACGTTTGCACCTACCCTTCTACAATGTTTTGAAGCCTACACTTCCTTATTATCAATCCTCCATCTATCCATCCAAAACATACAACCTTATCCTCCATCTACCTATGTTTTTCCTACAATCTCCCTTCCATTACCCTATCAACATCTTTGAGCATACATTTCTATGGTCTATGATTATTATGACTTATATTTCCTATAGGAGAGTTATCTAACTTGAAAAAGCTTGAGTTCTTTCCAAAAAACTCAAAAAAAGACAAAAAAAAGTGCCTCGGAGAAAACCTGGTAAACATACACCTTGGTAGCAAAAAATAATAATAATAAATTTTTCTATGGTGAAAGCCACTTCTTGTGGAAACTTGGGCAAGTGCCATGATGGAAACCTGACAAAAAAGCATCATGTGTAATACTTACATCCATGATACTCTATCATGATCATGCTTATCCCTTTGTTGGTGTACACATTTGTCTTTTAACATAAAGAAATAATTAAGAACTTCTATGCCCAAATTTACAAGACAAATACGATTTCCCAACAGTTCAGGAATCTTAACTTCTTTAATTCCTCTCTAAATTTTGGTAAGGTTCAACTCCCTTATTAGATATTCAATTAAAACATCCTTTTAAATGAGAATTACTTTTAACCAGAAAGTAGTAAGGCTTCCCATCTATTCTTGGATAGAGGGATAATTAAAATAAATAACAATTAGATAAACAAGAAAGAGATAAAATGAAGAGAACACACAATTTCTCTATCAAACACTTCTCAAAAAGGCATAGTAAACAGATAACTTATCTAACATATACACCAAAATAATTATCCAACATTAGAAAGGGATTTTAATAGTTTGATATTGGTTTGATACTAAATGAAAAATGAACAATTCAAAGCATATAATCTTTGAACAACCAGATCTGTCCCATTCCAAAAAGAACAATCCTATTCAAGTACAATGCTGGAAAAGGTAAAATATTTGCATAACTATTAAAACTTAGATAAAATTTCATATTATGATATCCATCTTAAACTACCAACCCTTCACACTACTAAGTTTCTATTTTAAATAAAGTGATGTCAGAGAATCTCCATCAAAACCTGATTCTCAGATAGTTTAAAAATAGTTAAAATAACCAAGTCTTTAATGGGTACATAGACCCTTGAAGAACCTAATTTAAAACTTGAAAATAAAAAGAGCATAAAGTAAAGATTCTCTAGAGAGACTCATCATCATGCTTCTTTAGTGACTCTTCTTCTTCCTCATCATCATCTTGAGCAGGAGGTCCTTGCGCTAGTTTCCAGACTATGTATGTGCCAATAAATTATGGCATGGTATTCTTGTTCGAGCTCTTTATGCTCTACAAGCAATTCTTCCATGTGTCACTATCTTGTTTCATTCTAGTGACACTATCCAAGTGTTTTGGAAGCTATTGGCTATACATGCTAACCATAGTTTCAACTTTAGCAAGCTTGCTAAGGTCTGCCATAGTCAAGTCAGCTCCATTCTTAATCACATATAGTGGTTCTTCATATTGATTAACTAGTGTTTCTTTATCTAAACCTCCTTCTTTGAAAGGTGCCTAAGAGATTGAACTAATAGTCTACATGTCTTTATTCACACCATCTTGAATCATTTTGAATTCTTTCTCAAAGGACCGAATGTGGGAAATGGTTGAACCATAATTGGAAACTCGCTAGGCATGTGGTTCTTCATATTGATTAACTAGTGTTTCTTTATCTAAACCTCCTTCTTTGAAAGGTGCCTAAGAGATTGAACTAATAGTCTACATGTCTTTATTCACACCATCTTGAATCATTTTGAATTCTTTCTCAAAGGACCGAATGTGGGAAATGGTTGAACCATAATTGGAAACTCGCTAGGCTATGTTCTTTCACAATATATAGATCAACCCTACATCAAACATCTACAATGGATTTTGCTCTAGGAATTCATCAAGACCATATTCGTCCACATTTGCTAGCTATGCAACCATAGCAGACAATCTTTTAGATTCCACTTTTCATACCATCATCTGAATACAAGCCTCACTTATCACTGCTTCAGCAAGAGTAAATATCTTATGTAGGTCTCATACACACTTAGTGAGCATGTTTATCACATAATTAATCCAATTATGCATGAGAGAAATTATGGAATTCCCCTTCTTCAAATCATCCATAAGATGTTGATTTTTAGGTGGATTAGGATCAAATATGAGCTGAGATGAACTATCAATCACAACACTTTGCCCTTTTAATGATTTAATGTATTCTACCATTGTATGGACTTTTGCTTTCAATCTCTTCTTCTCAACACCATCCTTTTGAGATTGTAGAATAATTTTTTTTATGGATGTCTCCACCCAATGCTCCTTTGTTTCTCAATTAATCACCCCTAGATTGGTATGAGTAATCTCAACATTACTCAGGTCTAATGTACCAGTATCATCTTTTGGGTTGTAGGTTGCCACTTGAGTTATGTTGTTACCTGTGTCTTGGTCAAATACTATTCTAGTTGCCAATAGTGGCATGTTGTGATGGTCAAGTTTTTGATTTTTTATCTTTGCCATCAAGGTTCAAATCTAATGGGGATGAGGTCCCCCATTTGTGACTTCACTGGTTCATAGCTCCATGTCAAAGCATTTACCCCTCTTCAAAAAATAAATACTATTCTAGCTAAACTCTTAGTCCTTTTAGATTTCAGTGCTCTGGCAGTGTATTTATTCATGATGTCATTGACAGGGAAGAAAATAGGGACTAAGCTCCTCTTTTTATTAACCTAGGTCACTAGCCAATTGGGTGTGGAATCCAAAGCCTTTTGAATTTCCCTGTCTTTAACTAGAGTGTTCAAGTTATCCATCCTCTATGGAGAAGTTCCTAATGGCATCTAAATCCACTGAATGTTATCAATTAGGACACCACCTAAATCCCTTTCATGATTGCTATCAACCTGAATAACTTCACTTGGCCCAATAGGCATTGCCATATTGTTTCTTCTTTTAGAATGATCCTTTTTCACAAGAGCGGGATTATCACTTTTCACCTTCTTAATCCCTACAGATCTCCTATTATCTATAGTTTTGAAATGAACATCGAAATAGGAATTAGTTGATTGCTCATTATCAACTAGGAACTGGTTCTCTCGAACACTAACTTTGTTCTCTCAAGAAGGTTATCCTCTTCTTCAGACTCCCAATTAATAATTGCTTTGCTAGAAATTAAAGATTTTGTTATTTGAGTGCCTATTAAATTTGCTTTATCTTCTTTTATACTAGAGACATCAATATCCAAATTTAAATGAAAATGCCTAATCTGGGAAATGGTGAACTTTCTATATTCTCTCCTCCAAACTTCTAGCACATATTCAAAATCTTCCCAATAGTCTTCAACATTAGGATCATGCAAAAACTTCACACAAAAATCAAATAGACTATGAGCTATCCCTTTCCTATCAAAGTTCTGTCTAGCATGATAGGAGCCAAGATGAAAATTGATTAAATTTGAACTTATGCACATAGCGTCCTCCATACTCTTATAGGTTAGCTTACCTAGCTTGAGTAGAAAAATGACGTCAAAAGCCTCATTAGTTAAAAATTTATTTATGACTGAGACAAGTTTTTGAGATACTTCAACCAATATGAAATAGTCAAGGGAAAATCAAGGGAGTCTCAAAGGTTATTCATCAAAACCACCTATGCTCATGTAGGTAAACTTGGAGAATTGGATATAAATGCTACCAAAGGTTTGGAAAAATTTCAAAGATTTAGAGGAAAACCTACACCAAGGAGAACCTTTCATTTCTAAACATAACTTCTCTGAAAAAGTGACATAAACTTTCATGAAACTTTCCAAAGCTTTATCTATATGCAACACAGGGTAATAGTTATATATCGTGATGTTTTCTACCCATGGCTCATGAGGTAAATACCATAAACCTTGTGTACTAGCCAACATATATGTCAAGTAGGATGACATATAAAAATCTTTCTTCATACTTAAAGCTCCTTTGAGATGACTCTTTAGAGAACTATCAATGAATTTAGCCTAGTCTAAAAATTGATATCCTTTCAAAACAATTTGAATAAAAAGATACATCCATTCCTCAAAAGAAGGAACATCTTAGGAACCACAAATTTGGTGCAATAAAACCATGAAATCATGAACTTGAGGATTCATCTGACCTTTCTTGAGAGTCTTGAGCAACCTAGAGACATCTTTATAAGAAATTACAGTCCAGGTTTTCGTAATGGCATTTCTATAAACATCCACCTTTTCTAAAAACTTGGCCCATGATAAAGGAGGAGTCAAGTCTGCAAATTCTTGCTCTTCAAGATGGAACAACTTGGACATAGTTTCCCTAGAGATATTCAACAATATGCTTTTATCTTTCTTCAAAATATTTCCTCTAGGTATATCATATCTCTGAATGCATTCCTGAATAAACTTTGGACATGGGTAGGCTTGTGGGAAAGTGGAGGCCATAAGAAAGTTAGTGTCTAAGACTTTGGTAGAGAAGGGCTGAGCTAGTTTCTCACACAATCTCTCTATTACCCCCTCTAGGTCAACCCCTAAAAGATCTGTGTTCGATGCAATAGGAGATTTACTACACAAACTGTGGGTATTCCCAAAAATGTGCAAAGTAGACTTTGTGGTTTAAAATCCTCCCTAGTTGCTTGAAATTCAGAGAAGCAAACACAATTTATTTTGCTAATAGGTGAAAGAAAAAGAATTAAAGGGTTCAAGAATTACATGAATGGAAAAAATTAACATGACTAGGAAAGATGATTTCTCTTCTTTAGACTCTTGCTATTGACACTTAATCAATTGAAGAAAAATGTGTCTTTAAAGAAAGGGAAATTCCAGTCATATATAATTTGTAGTAGAATTAGGGAATTAATCATGAGGACATAATTAATTACATGTGCCATAGGAAAGGGAGGATGTGACAAGGTGACATCTAACAATAAATGTGAAGTGAGGAATTTAGATGGTATGTTGTCTCTACACATGCCGAATTTCTCTTTCACTCTTTCAAAGTAACTCTCAGCATGATATTTGATGATTACCTCACCTTGATTTATTAATCATCCGTGATTGATGACATCACAAACACTCCATTTCTTATCCAACTGTAGCACACCTTTTAAGAATCAAATTCTATGGCACAAAGGGATAGGGCCCACCATTCATATTGCATGAAGATCAAAAATACTTTGAAGTGATGAACCAATTGAACGTTTTGAACTTAGTTTAAATGGTACAAAGGGTACAATAGATTCAAGAAATATTAAAGAGAAAAAAATTACTAAAAAATTACCTTGACCAAAAATGTTTACAAAGGAAACCCATGGGTTAGACTTGGTCAACAATGAGCTTGGGGGAAGAAAGAATTGAAAGGATGAGGTTTGTGAAAGATTCATTGAAATGTTATCATACCTCAAATTACATTTGACTCTTGGCAGAACAGATGGTTCAAAATAAAAATTTGAAAACAAGAGTGAACCAAGAAAATATAGAGGATAAAAATGGTAACTCTGAAAAATCATGAACAAACATCGGCTCTATCTAGGGACTGGTTTTCAACTAAAAACTAGAGAACTTAGGAACTTGGGAAGACAGACCTAAAGTGAGAAAAATAGAAAGCAAAAGAAAAATGAAAACAGGAACCTAGGATAAATATGTAGAAAAATTAAGACCAACCTCAACACTTGAATAACTTCAAATCCTTCCCATTGTAGGTATATGGCAGGGTCTCACCATTTAGATATGACAACTTCACAGCATTGGGTCTAACTAGTTCAAACACCTTGAAAGGACCTTTCCATAATTATTCAAATTTTGTAAGGTCCCTCCTCGCATGTAATTATTAAATATAAATTTCTCTGTTAAATTTGTTGTAGGAGATTAGAACAAATATGAAGTAATGTTTTATGTTGTGAATGTCCTATTGAAATTGAGAGTAGTTGATACATCCATGTTTTAACACCCAGTGATTCAAGAACTACTACATTATCTCAACTGTTTAAACATTAAAATTTCACTAACGATGATACGAGGCATTTTCACCTAATCATAAGGGTGTTGATTTTGGTACCTTGATGATTAAATTTTATGCTTCAGATAGTTTAGTATTCTTTAATTGGTGACATTATGATGTTTAGGTATATGCATGCCTAACAATGATTATACTAGTACTTAATTTGAATTAATGAATAAGTTATATTTTATATTGATAATGTGATTACTAATGATTAAATGTGAGTAGAAATGAATTAAACAATTAATTATATGAAAGATTCATGTTTTGATTTATGTAACTATCTAAATAAGTTTTGAATGAATATATATATATGCATGATTTTCTTGAGCTACTGATGTGTGCAGGATATTTTAGCCAAAAAATCTAACGGAGAAATAGAACTGAACCCTATGTACCTATTGTGGAAACCAAGGTTCAGTCTAACAAAAGATGCAAACCCCATTGTTTGTATTTTTATTTGTATCATGAGATGTATGAATGTATCATTTTGTAATCAATAAGTGTTAATGTGTTTGTAACAATGATTTTTCAATGTCGCTTGACACTCCTAAATTGTATATGCATTCCAGCATGATAGTTAGGGTTAACCGAGTAACCTAAAGATCTAAGTTGGACTAGATTAGTGACCTTTTTGCTAATCAGTTAGTAATCGAGGTTAATTACCCAAATTGGGATTAGTGGGTAATTTGCATTTTTGAAGGTTGTTAGAAAGTCCTAAATTTTCCTAGCTTTTGATAGTTCCCTAATTAATCTTAAAGGCCAAAAATCATGAAATCTAAGTACTTAAGGGGTATGGGTATGGGTTGGGGGCATTTTCCACCCCCCTAGCCCCTTTTGTTGACTTTTATGGTCACTCAAAAATCTCATTTTTGCTTTATTACGAAAATTGAATGTTTTCATCATGAGTTGGATAACTTTAACTCCACCTTGAGGTTAGCCTTATGTCTAGTTGAGTTAGAAGACTCTAGAACTTTTAGGCAAGTGGGGGAGTTATTTCTTTTTGGAGTTGTTGAGTTTAGGATCTTATTTAGCGGTAGATTTGAGAGGGTTTAAGTGTTCACCCAACCTCTAGTTTTAGAGTGGAATTCAAGATTGAAGGAGAAGGAGAAGGAAGGGAATGCTCATCTCAAATTGTTCAATTGCCATAACCTAATTTTGAAGGTAGGAATCTCTTGGCTCATGTTGTTCATGTTTTGTTGCATGCTTAAGTTATTTTGTTTGCATATGTTTTTTCGTGTGTGTGTTGAATATGTTGGGAGGGATTGAAATAGGTTTTCTTAAATATTTTCCTTTGTATTTTTCTTTGAATTTTGAAGGGATTGTATGGGTTTTATTGACACTACTCACCCTCAAATGGGGAAAAAGTGGCCATGTATGGGGGGGAGGTCTTTAGTTGGATTCCGATAGTGTAGAGTCTCTTCTCAAGATGAGAAGAGGGAGAGAGGGTAGGGTGTTATGAGCCCCTACCCATCAGCACAAACCACATTTGAGTTTTGGAATGTAAGAATGGAAGAACGAAAGTTCTTAAGTTTTTAGCCTCAAAAGGGCACCTATTATGGTGTTGTGTCTAACGTCTCCTGTTGGAAGAATCCACCTTCTCCCTAGTTTGGTTCAATGTTGAACCTGTTGTGCAAACGTAGAATGGGAGTGAATGTTTGATTTTGTATTCATGTTATGATTAGTTGTCTCCTGGTTAGTTTTCATTCTCTCCATGATCACCGTGATGTATTGCAGTATTTGTAATGGATCCCTTGTTAAGGGCCAAGAAGGAAATTCAAAATGGTTAATGGATTTTAGTTATGTTGGGAAATTTCTCCTTGGGATTGAAATCCTGTGTAAAAATGTTATTGTTAACTTATTGTTTAAATGGCAACGATGTCGGGTTTTTCTTCCTAGTTCTTTCTTGATGGAGCCTTTGAATCAAGTGGTCAATAAAAAAAAAATGATTGAGTAATATCCTTGCTTATGATATTTCTATTTCATTTCAATTTTTGCATATGTACTTATAAATCAGTTGTGACGATGTTTACCTTACTTCGGTATGCATGTGTCTCGTAATCATATTCATTTGATTTGGATTAATTTGATTAAATGATGGTATACAATTAAGTAGTTTAAATTTGAATTATGTCAAGTAAATTTGAAGTTACATAAATGAAAAAAATCACCTCGCAATTTTGTATTTGATTGGTACTTCAATTTTGTAAGTTATTCAGAAGTCCAATGAAGTTAAATAATGCTATTCAAATTCTATGGTCTTATTAAACCTATGTTATAAATCTAATTAGAAAAAAAAATACACTTAAAAAAAATGGACTAGGCAAAAAAAAAAAAAACCCCTAAGAGTAAAACTCTCTGTACTTACGGGAAAAATTAAATCATCTCCTTTTGAAATAGAGAATCTCAAGGAATCTTTAAATATCCTTTTGGACTCATTAAATACCATATGTATGCACCCTAAAATGGTCGCCTAAACTATGGGCCCCCATTATTCAATTTATCAAATTTCCTAAATCAATGGTGTGTAATATTTTATTAAATCCTATGGGAAAAATTTTACAATAATAATGAATCTAGCTCTACCTTATGTGAAAATGAAGCTTGAGGGAACAACAGGCACGAAATGGAAGAAACAATATCATAAACTGCAATACAGAGAGCTAGCGCAATATATTAATCACAGGAAATCAGAAGATGAATTTTTAATCTCGACAACCAACAGGTTTGCGGCTCTGGAAGAACAAGGAGAAAGAAACCTGATGCATTCATGGGTAAATTGGCAGCAAAAAGCTTTTGACCATCCAATAATCCCCACAGAACCCTCAGGTAGCTGTTGTGTGCTAAAATGTTGTCACACTTCTATGAATCATTACATGTAAGAAAACTCAAGAATGAGCCCTCACAAATTGATCCATAGCTCTCTACTCATAGAGTGCAAGGGTTTGAAATGGAGGCCCTCAGTTTGACCTATTTTTGTGCCCATGCAAGTACACCATGAGATGAGAGATTCAAAGAGGAAAAGCAAGAATGCTAGTCTTCATGATCTTCAAATATGCATGAAAATAAGATCTAATCTATGAAAGAAAAATCTAATCTATAAATGCAAGATCTAAACTAAAAGCTCATGATGGGTGCAAGAGAGAAAAAAACAAGAAAATAGAAGTTCTCCACAAAAAGCTTTTGTATTCAAACTCTTTCAAAAATTGGTCTTCAAACCTGTAGCATAACGATAGCATAATCATGGGTGTCTAACATGAGGAGAGGGCTCTCCCTTATAAAGGAAATTATGGAGGTGAGAGGCTTCTCACAACGAATATGGGATAATAGAGCTTGATCCATGTGAGACAAAATTCCACCAATGAGAAAAGAGGGGTGGTTGAGAAGAAAGTGGTGATCCATGTGAGACGAGATTCCACCAATTAGAAAAGAGGAGTGGTTGAGGAGAAAGTGGAAAGATAAATCCCACTTAGATCACATCTTTAAGTGTAGAGAAATTAAATAAAAAGAATTTATTTTATTTCCTTTTTTCATCAAAAGAGATATTTAAGTGGGATTTTTATTTAATTAAAAGGGAGCAAGTTCTTTTTAATTAAATAGAAGATATTTAATTAAATTAAAAGAGAGGTTTTTCTCTTAATTAATTAAATGTGGATGAACTGTTTAATTAAAAGAGAGGTTTTCTTTTAATTAAATGGGAATTTTATTTTATTTAATTAAAAGAGAAGATTTTCTTTTAATTAAATAAGACTTGGAATAAAATGATCAATCGTAGAAATGAAATAAATCGAATTTGATCAAGGAAATTGATTTGAATTGATTTAATAAAATATTACAAACCATTGATTCAAAAAATTTGATAAATTGATAAATTGAATAATGGGTGCCCATAGTCTAGGTGACCATTTTTGGGTGCATACATTTGCCCCTCTTTGACTAATGTGTGATCGATTCGGGAACACATGTAGTCAAAGAAAGAAATTGAAGTGTGAGGTCAATTTGGGATCACAAAACAAACCAGATGTGTGGTCGACTCGGGAACACATCAGGACAAAGAATACAAATAAATTTTAACTTGAAAAAGTCGAGGATAAAATTGATAAAATTGAATCAAGGATTGAAATTGATAATTACTGCCCCCTCGTGATCGAAATCGAAATGAGATAGAGGAGAAACAACAAATTGATAAATTTGATCAAATCGAACAAAAGATAAGGTTCTTGATGTAAGATGAAAGATATAAGAATCATAGAACCAAGGTAGATCATCAAGCATGAAATATTATGCCCCAAAGGTGATTTAGAAGAAAAGAAGTGGGGAAAAAGAAAATGGAAGATAGAAGTTTGAAATATATGGAAAGAAATAGAAATAAGAAAAGAAAATGCTCCAAAAATCAATCAATTGTTTAAGATAGAAATTTTGATTGAGATCACGAAAGAAAATAACGAAATGAAGATCAAAATGTGACCACAATTGATTAAATGTCCACAATAAAGATGAAAGGAGAACCCTCTCAAACTCATAATGCAGCCTAAAAATGCAAACTAACATGAAGTCTAATAATGCAAGCTACATGAAATGCAATGGTGTACTTGCAAAAGAGCAACTGTAACATAGGATTTTGTGTTCATCATTCATTAGAGAATGTAAAAGAACTTATTTTCATCATTGGGCCATTATTAACAGACATCAAAAAATCACACAATCATCACTAGTTACAAATGCAACTATGAAGATATGAATGTGATTTATATTGGATTGAAATGTGGAAAGATTCTAACATAAGCATCAAAGACATAAAGGTCAAGATGACTTCGATGTTAGCTTACCCTATTTAATATAGAAAAACTATGCTCGCATCAAGGCATAGATGCCAAGATGACTATAAGAATGGTTGTGCAAAAACAATCAAGGACGATACCTCAAATCTCCTAAGTGTTTCAAGGGGACAACAAGAGACACTCTAGAGTTCAAGACCACACCCACAAGCAAAAAAAAACAAATAAAAACATGTCCCATGCCCCAAGTCCTCTAGCGATGCATCCCAAAGAGACTTATTAGACAAGGACACTCAACAAAAATTAATAACAGTCAGCACACAAAGAAAAGATCATGACATAAGTCAAGCATTAAGTGTTGCGTTTAAAAATTTAAGTGTGTTAACTGATACTGAGTTCTGAGGACAAGGATCAAATGCTTGCAGGAAGGTAAGATCACATGATGATACTGGGTAAGACCAAACCAATAAGTGTTGAAAAACACTCGATCTCAATGGGTGTTGAAAAACACCATTTGCGAGGTGTCCTAAAGACTCACACATCTAAGAAACCAAAGCTAACATAGTTATGCCCCCTAGACAAAGACCAATTCCAAAGCAAGGTAACAAGGACAAGGCAAGGTGGAGAAAGGCTAAGTGTCGAGGACATGTGCTAAGAAACAGGGGTGCAAAGGCCTCAAGTAGCGCCCGTTTCCAAGTTTTCACCACTTGGATTTTTTTTATTTTTTTATTTTCAGTTTTTTTTTTGCTACCAAGGCGCCTGTTTCCAGGTTTTCACCAAGGCACTTTTTCTATTTATTTTTTTTGAATTTTTTATTTTTTTTGTATTTTTGGAATATATAATTTTTTTGAAGATACATCAAAGTGCCTTTTGCTAGGTTGTCACTAAGATGATCATTTTTTTAGGACATTTTTCAATTTTTAGAATTTTTACAATATATCATTTTTTTGAATTTTTTAAAATATATCAATTTTTTTGGATGTTTTCAGGATCAATAAATATGTACAAAGATACCCCTAGACAGAATGGGCATTAAACTCCTAAGCAAGATCACATCGTGCAATCCCAATGTCTAACAAGGTGGAGGACATGATGAAGCAATAAGCTAATGGATATTATGGATAAGCAAGGAGTGTATGAAGCAAGTGAAAGTGATCTTCAAAGGTTGACTCCTCAAGAGTACCCAAGCTAGGGAAAATTTTTCATGTAAAGAACATTTGGACAAGAAATGAAAGGCCAGTATAGGATAATTCAAGAAAGCATAATGTAAAAGTGGGAAAGATGCAATCCAAAGAAGTAGACATGTCAAGAGACTTTATAGCATCATATTTTACTCTATTTTATTAGATCAAGACCAAAGGGATAAATGGGAAAAGGGTAGCAAAAGACTAGAATGAATGGAGGAAAATAGATATGAAGGCTAAACATGAAAGGAATGAAAACAAGATCATCATAAGATATCTCACAAGATAGGCAAATGTTTGTCTATAGGTCAACATTGTCAAGATCAAAGAGAGAAGATGAAATGAATGAAAGATGTAGAAGAACTATGCATGATGCCTATTTGTTAGGTTTTCATCATGGTACTTATCCAAGGCACCACAAGGGAGTGGTTTTCACCATAGGATGAATTTATGTCTCTTTACTTTTGCTACCAAGGTGCCTGATTACCAGGTTTTCACCAAGGCACATTTTCAAAAAAAAATTATTTTTTAATTTTTTAATTTTTCAATCTTTTTCAATTTTTTTTTGGAAGAAGTCAAGGTTTTGAGATAATGCTCTTTGAATGTTTAAACCATGATATACAAAGGAATTCAAATGATATGCTCAAAGATGCTAATAGGGAAAGGAAGATGGGAGACAAAAATGGAGGATATGGCTTTATGCGAAGTGAGTGAGATTGAAAAATGGAAATGAAGGCAAAATCAACGTCAACACACACCTTGAAGGGTGGTGAAAGGATGGATAAAATGTGAATGAAGTAATATGTGAAGGAATATGGTGAGTGGATAGAAAAGGTTGCAGTTTAGGCACATGGAATGGAAGAATGCTTTTGGAAGAAGATGAAGTGTAAGTCTTTGGAAGCTTGAATGTCAACTTAAATTGTTGTTCAACATTAGAATCTCTCAAGAGATATTTTGGAATCCATATAGCCTTAGGATTCTTTTCATTTCTTTTTGATGATTTAGAGATAATATCTTCAATGATGGATTTTGGAACCCATACTTGTCTTGTAATTTTTTTGTTAGATATCTCTTTTGACTTAATGCCCCCATGTCGATTAGAAGAGACATGGTGGTCTTCTTTTTTTATATGGATTCTTGAATTGCTTATTTTTCTTGTATTGAACATTCAAGTTACTTCCAAAAGACTTGGGACTTGTGGAAGAAGAAGGATGATATGAATGGTTTAGGTGAGTAGGTGGATGAAAAGGATTCAAGGATATGCATCTACGTTGATCTTGAGGAAAGATAGGAGAGGGAGGGATGTAAGGACCCAAAATGGATGAAGAACTAGGAGAATTGGGAGGAGAAAGTGAAGGGACATAAGGACCCAAGATGGAAGGAAGATATGAAGCATTTAGTATTGGTGGGGGAGGTCCAAGGATGGATGTGGAAGATGCAAAAGGGTAATCAATAAGTTCATCAATATCTATATGACAGTCAAGGACATCAACATCTTTAGAGTGAGCATCAAGATTTTCAATAGGAACATGAAAATATTTAATAGGAGCAATTTATTTGATAGGAGAACTTAAAGCTTGAGAAGACTTAGGAAGAGTAGAAAGTGGAAGGGAACATGGTGTGGTAGAACAAGAAGATGGAAGACTCTGATCTTGACAAGGATCTTTGGATAACATAAGCATAGAATTTTTTTCTTGATTTTCAATAGGCTCAACATTGGAAGTAACAACATAATTTTTAATAACCTTAATGGAAGTATCATCTTTGGAAGGAGAAAGTGTACTAAGGTCATTTTTATTTTCAATAAGCTCAGTGGTGCAAACAGTATCTTGATCTTTCTTAGGAGAAGACTTAAGACATGGTGGATTGAATGAGAAAGGGCGTAAGGGATCAAAAGAACCATGAAACATATCAAAGACATCGTGAAAATAATTGGATGACATTGAAGGTTCTTGATCTTGATCTTTCTTTATATTCTTTTCTTTATCATTTTTAGAGTCCTCTTGACATGAAGCCACTCCTAAGGAGAAGGAAGCATGTTGGAATTGTATGGAAGACTTTGGAATAGATGATGAAAGACTAGCTGAAGTAGGCATTAAAGCGCAGGAAGGCTTAGGCTCTTTAGGTTTAGCATTGTCAAAGGTATTTGCATCCAAGTGAAGGTAAGCTTGAGTTTCTTTAAGAGGTAGACTTTGAGGATAACTATAGGGAACCAAATGAAAAGCATTAGAATCTTTGTTGGATGAAGGATTGGTAGAAGACTTGAGAGACTCAGAATCTTTAGGGGATGTATAGACCATGGAGGAAGTAGAAGATGGAAGAGAACTATCATGAGACAAAGGTTCAACATTAACATGATCTTTCTCAAGAGTGTAATCTTTATTTTCAGCATGAGGCTTCTTAGAAGAGGAACTCTTATCCCATTGATGTTGTATTTCAACACAAAAAAATGCTTTCTCTCCATCAAAAAATGTAGATTTATCATTTAGATATTGTTCACAAAATTTATCAATGTTGTTTTCAAGATTTTATTCATGTGAATTACCATCAATATCTTTTCATGACTCATCCCCTTTAAGCACAAGCATAGGACTAGGAGGACTTTTAGGAATTGTTGGAATGTAATAATCATCACCATCATAATCATTGTCACTAGAAGAATTATAGATAGGCATATCACAAGACTTTTCATGTTGCTCATTATCATATGTCTTAATAAGAGGAATAAGACTCTTGGTAGAAGTAGAAGAAGAGTGATATCATGAAAAAGAGGTAGGTGAAGACCTAGATGGATTATATCTAGAAGAGTCATGGTAAGATTTAGAAGATGAAGTATGTGAATGATATTTAGATGAATTATCGTAAGACTTAGAAGATGAAGAATACGAAGGATATTTAGAAGAATCATGATAAGACTTGGAAGATAAGGAATTTGAACGATATTTAGAAGAATCATGATAAGACTTGGAAGATGGAAAATCTGTATGATATTTAGAAGAATCATGATAAGACTTGGAAGATGGGAAATATTTGGAAGAAGAATATTGTGATTTGATCTTGCACATGATCCTAGCAAAGGTGTCTGATTTATCCATTTTTTTAATCATTTTTGTTGCAACGTTAGCATCCATGCATCTATTGGAGTGACAACACTTTTCAAATTCAAGAAGGAGGTGGATTTCATCTGAGCTAAAATGTGTGCTAAAATGTTGTCACACTTCTATGAATCATTACCTGTAAGAAAACTCAAGAATGAGCCCTCACAAATCGATCCATAGCTCTCTACTCATAGAGTGCAAGGGTTTGAAATGGAGGCCCTCAATTTGACCTATTTTTGTGCCCATGCAAGTACACCATGAGATGAGAGATTCAAAGAGGAAAAGCAAGAATGCTAGTCTCCATGATCTTCAAATATGCATGAAAATAAGATCTAATCTATGAAAGAAAAATCTAATCTATAAATGCAAGATCTAAACTAAAAGCCCATGATGGGTGCAAGAGAGAAAAAAACAAGAAAATAGAAGTTCTCCAGAAAAAGCTTTTGTATTCAAACTCCTTCAAAAATTGGTCTTCAAACCTGCAGCATAACAATAGCATAATCATGGGTGTCTAACGTGAGGAGAGGGCTCTCCCTTATAAAGGAAATTATGGAGGTGAGAGGCTTCTCACAACGAATATGGGATAATAGAGCTTGATCCATGTGAGACAAAATTCCACCAATGAGAAAAGAGGAGTGGTTGAGAAGAAAGTGGTGATCCATGTGAGACGAGATTCCACCAATTAGAAAAGAGGAGTGGTTGAGGAGAAAGTGGAAAGATAAATCCCACTTAGATCACATCTTTAAGTGTAGAGAAATTAAATAAAAAGAATTTATTTTATTTCCTTTTTTCATCAAAAGAGATATTTAAGTGGGATTTTTATTTAATTAAAAGGGAGCAAGTTCTTTTTAATTAAATAGAAGATATTTAATTAAATTAAAAGAGAGGTTTTTCTCTTAATTAATTAAATGTGGATGAACTGTTTAATTAAAAGAGAGGTTTTCTTTTAATTAAATGGGAATTTTATTTTATTTAATTAAAAGAGAAGATTTTCTTTTAATTAAATAAGACTTGGAATAAAATGATCAATCTTAGAAATGAAATAAATCGAATTTGATCAAGGAAATTGATTTGAATTGATTTAGTAAAATATTACAAACCATTGATTCAGAAAATTTGATAAATTGATAAATTGAATAATGGGGGCCCATAGTCTAGGCGACCATTTTTGAGTGCATACAGCTGTGAAACCCTAGCCCATCTCCCTTTTTCCACTGTAGAACAACTAGACAACCAATTCAAAATTTTCAATCTAACAAAATACGCGCAAACCGCATCACTCATGTCATCATCCCAACCAAATTACCATATGAATGCAGTCCCATTGTCAGAGCCACTCCATAAAACCAATTCCCCTCCTTTATACCTTCCTCCACATCGTAGGACAACTAAAACCAATAGGCAAGCTAACCCTAAAGTATATCCAGAATCGCACCCTGCTAAAACCCTAGACAGGCCCATTAATATTGCCATGAAAGCCATCAACGAAACATGGTATGATTGTCTTAAGAGAGGGGTTTTTGCCATCTGGAACGGTCCTACTAAAGATATTCCTCTATTAACAGACTGGTTAAAAGATAATTGTCAGGAAAAGGTAAGTATCTTCAATCATTTAGATAACATTTTGTTTTTAAAATGTGAGGAAGAATTTATTAAAAAAGAGTTAATCTTTGTTTTTGATTGTTTCTTTAAAGGTCATTGTGTGAAATTTATAGAATGGTTTCATAACTTTAACATAGAAATGGTTGATTGTATGATTCCCTTATGGTTTACCTTAAATTCTCTTCCCCCGGAACTGTGCGATGTAGATATCATCTATTCCTTAGGTTCTTCTATTGGGAAAGTAATTGCTATTGATGCATCCTTTTTCTACTGTAATAGTATCAAAATTCTCATTAATGTCAACATGAAACAACCATCTGTAATCCAAAAGAAAATCAAAACTGGTCAAGCCTCTTATGATATTAAATTCCAACTCTACAAAGGAAAAATCATTGATATCTTGAGATTTGATGATTTACATCAAATCAGACCCAAGATCCTCCCCCTCACCATAGATTTCAAAAGTAAATTTCCAAAATTGAGCTCCGAATTAAGTCACAAAAAGCAAGAACAGGATGGAGAGCAATGTCTTCCAAAGCAGCAGAATGGGCAAGATAACCAGGATAATCAAAGGAAATCCTTAAACAACATCATAGTGGATAAGGCAAAAGAGTCTGTAACTCCACCATTATTAGACCACTTGGAGAAATTGAAAGGAGGAAAGGCTAGGAGTTCCTCAAAGAAAGTTAAAAAACACAAGAAGAAAGGAACATATATTTCCATAAAGGACACTAATAAAAGGGGAAAGGTCTTGAGTAAAACACAGCAAGAGAACACTAAGGAAAACAATACGGAGATTGGCAAGGAATTTGCTCCTAAACACTCCAAAGATACTATCACTGTCAAAAATCTAGGAATCTGCCTAGATGTTGCTCCATCAGTCATAGGAAATAAAGAAATTAGAACCAACAAAGATGCAGGGGATGATTTGGACAAACTCAACACAAATTTGGATCCTCCTATGAGACATACAATGTAGGACAAATAGGAAGAACCCACAAACAGTGATAAGGAAGGCACAGTTACAACTAATGCTATGTTGGAACCTACAGATATGTTAGAAGTAGAAAATGCACTACTACTATTGACGCCAGAGATGGGAAGGAAGAACATTGCATTCTCTTCAAAGGAGAAAATACAGGTCAAAGCACACAACCAAAGAGAGACTGAAATAGAGCATCTTAATCATAATATCAAAAGAGATAGAGAAAGTAGAATTTTGAAATTTTGGCAGACCTCGGCTGAGTATGCTTCATCCCCCTTTTCTCCTTATAAGAATTAGGAAGAACCCTCTACTTTGCATCTAACAAGACAACTAGAGGACAACCAATTAGCTCTGTCTCTGGCTCCAGATATCTTGATGAAACTACCCAGAGTGCTCAACACATGTGGGCAGAAACCCACCACAGTCAATAGCTCAATTAATACTCATTACAACATGATTCATCAAATACACAAAGGAGAGACTCAAGCAAAAGATTCTCTAATAATGATATTACAATAATTTCTGAATGAAGAAGAAATCTTAGATCCTTCAAACACTATAATTAATATGACAGAGGAAAAAGAAATTAAGATTAACTAGCTTGCCGAAGAAATGGCCCAAGTCTTTTGTCCAAACAATCTTGATAAGACTTTGGAAACACAGAAAAAGGAACTGGTTCTGAGGGTCCTCAAATTGGGTGGCAAGAATTATTCTTGTGAAAATCTTAGAAGAGACATACTAAATATCCAAAATGAAGAAAAGGTAGCAGCTTCTTTCAAACAATCGAAAATAGTTAAGCAGATTATTGAAGAAAGCAACTCAAAGGATCAGGAACACTTATCAGATAAGAAGATGGACATAGTTCAGACAGCAGAAGACAACATCGGACTACTTGGTATTTGCATGACACAAGAAGGACCTAAGGTTCCATGTTGTGGTAAACTAAAAGGCAAAAGAGGAAGAAAGTCATTAAAGGAACTTAGAGAATCAGAGAGCCGCAGCAAGGACCAACAAAAGATTGACCAACTACTTCACATTGGGAAGGGGAAGTACCTTCTTGCTCAGGTATGAAACTCACTTCTTGGAATGCTAGGGGCCTCAATGCCCCTACCAAAAAGAGGTTATTAAAACATAACCTCAAAGAGTTCAATTCTGATATTATTTTCATTCAAGAATCTAAATTAAATTATGTAGAAATAGACAAATTTAGTAAAATGCTCGGAGTATGGTGCTGTGTGTTCCAAAAATCTTTAGGGGCATCGAGGGGTTTGGGCATCCTTTGGGATCCTAGGAAGGTTAACTTTAATATCCTTAAACACAAAAAAAAATTGGATAAGTGGAAAGGTACATAGTTTAAAATTGAATCTTAATTTTATTGTCATTAATGTGTATGGACCAATCGATAACTCAGATAAAATCGTAGTATGGAAAGAAATTGGGCATTTCTTGGAAAGCATAGATAAAGATCTTTGAATTTTAGGGGGTGACTTTAATACAATCTTAAATATTAATGAGAAAATAGGAGGTTCACAGGTGCTCTCACAAGCGTCTAAAGACTTTAAAGATTGGTGTACCTTGCATAACCTAGTTGACACGCCCACTAATAATGGGATCTACACTTGGAACAATAGAAGAAAATATTTTGCCTACATCGCTGAAAAACTTGATAGATTTCTAATAAAAGGCAAACTGGATACCTTTAATTTAAATTTTCATTCCTCAATTCTCCCCATTTCTGGTTTCAATCATTTTTCGATTAGGCTTGAACTTATTAAGCCCATAAAGCCATCGAGAAACCCATTTAAGTGTGAAAAGATGTGGTTTCTTGACCCAAACTTTCTCAACAATATCAAAGATTGGTGGGCTCAAGACAATTGTGTAGGATCCAAAATATTTATTTTTACCCAAAAATTAAAGATGTTAAAGGAACATATTCTCATATGGAATAGAGAACATTTTAACAACATATTTAAAGAAAAATTGGACTTAGAAAAGCATCTTAAAGATTTAAATTTAGAAGTTATTAGTAAGGGGATGGACAACAATAGATATCATCTGGAAAAAGAACTACTAGCAAAGCAAGAATCGATCCTATCAAAAGAAGAAACATTCTTGAGACAGAAATCAAGAGAAAGATGGTTGGCTGAAGGTGACTGCAACACAAAATTTTTCCATAATTCTACTCTATATAATAGAGCCAAGAACATAATTACTCGTATTAAAGATAAACAAGGAAACTTTACCGAAAAATTTGGAGAACTTGCTAGTACTTTTGTTAATTATTTTCAGGATTTATTAAATAACCAACATAGTTCAAATTATACTGCGCAATCCAGTCTATTAAAAGTTATCTCGAAAATCATTTCCCAAGATGATAACAAAAACTTGAACAAACCTATTACTTTAGAGGAAGTCAGAAAAGTAGTTTTTGATAAGAACCCAGATAAATCCTCGGGCCCAGACGAATTCCAAGCTTTCTTCTTTCAAAAATGTTGGGATATCCTCAGTTAGGATCTATGGAAAGCTATAGAAGCATCCAAAAATGGGGGATCCATCCTTGCTGAGATCAATTACTCCTTCATCACCTTGATTCCAAAGAAGCCTAATCTGAAAACCCCAGGAGATTTCAGACCCATAGCCTTGTGCAATACGGTTTATAAATTTTTTTCCAAAGTTATAGCCAATAGACTAAAAGTAATTTTATCCAAGATCATATCAGAGGAGCAAACTGGTTTCATGCCAGGGAGATCCATCCTTGATGGTATCATCACTATTCAAGAGACAATCCATTCTGCAGGACTTAACAAGGAAGCTTGTATGCTCATGAAACTAGACATTCAAAAAGCTTACGATATGGTTGACTGGAGATTCCTATGCAAGATGCTAGAAGCATTTGGTTTCTCTCATCAATGGATAAATCTAATTTTTAAATTCATCTCCACTCCTAAAATTTCAGTCCTTGTTAATGGCTCGCCAGAAGGTTTTTTTTAATATTTCAAGAGGCATTCGGCAAGGAGACCCTATCTTGTTCTCTCTCTTAATTATCGTGGCTGAAGCATTTGGAAGAGTTGTGTTAGATGTATATAATAAATAGAGAATATCAGGTATCACTGTCACCAAAAATCTACCTAATATCACTCATCAACAACTCACCGATAACACCATTCTTCCAGGTAAGAGTGAGATCTCTGAAGCTTGCTCCCTCAAGAGCATCTTGAACACATACATGGAAGCCTTAGGATAGAAAGTTAATGCTCTCACATCAAAAAAAAATTTCATTAATACCTCGTCAGATATGGAGTCACAAATATGTAGGATTATGGGCTTCAAGAAAGGATCCTTCCCTTGTAAATATCTAGGGATAACCTTAGAAAAGAGACCAAAATCAAACAAGATGTGGGACAATACCCTTAAAAAACTAGACTCGAAATTATGCTCTTGGAAGGATGGATAGCTCACCAAGGTTGGCAAATGCACTAAGATCCGTGCAGTCCTTTCAGCCATTCCAATTTACCCTCTTTCTTGTCTTCCTCTCTCCAAACAGAATCTAAAAAAGTTTAATACCAAGATGAGGAATTTTATTTGGAACAATCGGGAAAAATAAAATAAGTTAGCTCTCATTTAGTGGGAAAATATATGCAAACCTAAAGCCCTTGGGGGTCTAGGGATCAAAAACTTACAATTGCAAAATGAAGCCTTAGGGGAAAAACTCATTTGGCAGCTATACCACGAATATAACTAGAAGTGGGCCAAAATCCTCTATAATAAATACCTTATTGTAGAAGATCCACTTTCCATTTTTCGTATTAACTCTCTTCCTAAAGGATAAGAATGTTGGAATTTTATGGTTAAATGTCACCCTTTGATCAACAAATTTCTAACTTGGGATGTTGGAGCAGGGGACAAAGCACTATTTTGGGAAGATTCTTGGGAAGGAAAACTCCCTCTATCTTCACACATAGTTCCTATTACCCTTAAATCAAATCTTACTAATCTTTGGGGTAATAAAGTAAAGGACTATTGTGTTAGGATAGACTCTGAAGATCTTCCAATTTGGCAATGAAAATCCCTTAGGAGCTTAGATATTGATGAAGTAGCTATTACTCAGCTTGAGAAGAATTTGGAAGGTAGAAAACCTGTGCAACCATATAAAAAAGACACACTTATTTGGGCTGCAACTAATGATGGTAAATACAATGTTAAAGATGGCTATAAGGCCATTTTAGTAGAAAATAGACCAACAACCATAGATATCCTGCTGAAGCTGTGTTGTGACCCATCCTACCTCCCAAAAGTTGGATTCTTTTTATGGCTTGCCATTCAAAATAGGATTCTCACTATGGACAGACTGAACAATATTGGCTTTCAAGGCCCCTCTAGATATGCCCTTTGCCAGCACAGCAATGAAAATGTGGATCATCTCCTATTTCTTTGCCCTTACTCCTAAATATGTTGGAAAAGACTCAGACAAATGTTAGGTTGGTCCTCCCCCTTTCCTAAATCCCTAGTGGAATTACTCTAGGGTTGGCCATCAAGTATGGGCAAAAGTGTCTATAGCAAGCTGTGGAACATCTCCCCCTCTATCTTGATGTGGGAAATTTGGAAGGAATGAAATCGTCGCATCTTTCACAATATGGAACTCAAACCTGAGAATCTTATATCCAAAATCAAAGTCTGTATATTAGAAACCATTATTTCATACTTAAAGAAGGTGTTTATAGAAGAAGGATCCTTTTCCAATCGGGATGGCCTCATGAAGAAACAATGGACTAATTTGATCAATCCCCCTCTATACTATACTAAGATTAATAAAGAGGTGAGGAAAAACTGCAAATGGGAGCCACCGCCCTCAAGATGGGTCAAACTGAACTTTGATGGGGCTGCTCGGGGTAATTTGGGTTCAGCTGGTATTGGTTGCATCGTTCACAATGAGAATGGAGATTGGATCGCCAAAAAGGCCTCGTCTATTCAAGCCACCTCCAATAATCTAGCAGAACTTGAGGCTCTCCATCAAGGCATCAAGCTATGTCACAAGCTTAATTTATCTAAAGTTCATATCGAAGGGGACTCTCAAATTGTTGTTAATGCAGTTAGGAAGCGCTCCACCCCAAATTGGGTCCTCCATTCCCATCTTGAAATGATCTTGTCTTTCATAGATAAATTTGATGATTATAGGATTAGCCATATTTTCAGAGAAGGCAATCAACTTGCCAATCAATTAGCCAATTCAGGAGCAGATGGTGTAAATTCCTTGCTTATAAACAAGAGCCTCTCTCTTATTCCTTAATTTCTTATTACTTAATGTGATCCTTTATGTTATTTTTGCAGTTGGTTTTTCGTACACATTTTCAACATAAATCATCCATTTAAATTTAAATTTATTCTTCAAATATATATATATATATATTTATAATTAAAGAAATATTAATAACTCCTTATTCAATCTACTACTATGTTTAGCTTAGTCGACCCATCTTCTCAAACTATTTAGTATCCTTTCATCATTTTGATCTAGTTATGAATTATGACCTCATCTCTGCTCATCATTAACTTTTAATGGTTTATGGCTAAGGTACTTCACTCTGCGTTCTTACGGCAGCATCTCAAGTGAAATCACCAGGCATATCTAGTAATCATTAACCATCACGGTCTCTCACGAGTGCAAGCATTCTGCACTTATTTATCACAATTTCTTGCATTTATGTATTTACCTTTTAAAGTTCTCTTACCTTTATCTAGCAATTCCTATTTGTTGCTTTAGGGAAGGCAGTTTGGGGTGTATCCATCATCCTTTATACTTAGCTATGGAATCTAACATATCCCTCTTTCATACTTTTGAAAACCGCACTATGGCCTTTTGTGGAACGATGAAACCAAAGAGATGGAATCAGCTTCTACTCCCAGTGGACGACATGTCAAGGTTTGCTTTAAAAAAATCCTTGGGTGAAGGGGTTTTTGACCATCGTTTCACCTGGAGAACCAATAGTGACATTATAGGGTCATTAATAGGATGTCTAGTTAGAGCCAAAATCCAAGCTGATGACATAGTTAGGCTATGCCGTGACCTATTTTTCCCTACTTGGAGAAATGGGCTCGAACAAGCGGTATATAGCATAGACTCCAAATTTAGGATTCCATTTCCAAAAAAGTATATGAACCTTCCTGTTGGTCACTCAGATTTAGCTACAGCTCCCCGTCGTCAGTCTTTGATTATTCGTGAATGGACGAAGATGGAGGCTAGCCTAAACTTTCTTCTCCGGTGGAGGGGCATCATTGTGGAAGATAATGTGGAATGACTTGTCAATTATCTGCAACTCTTCAATGCCCATATTCAAGCAGGGGTAACTTTTGAAAATTTGGGCGAGTTGGATTTTTTCACTCCTAATACAGTGAAAACAAGCAAAAGGAAGTGTGTCGCTAAATTTCCCCCGAATCTCCAGGTAGAGCATTCCAATGACACCATGGACATGATTAGGGTTCTGTGGAAGGAAGGCAAAGGATCGAACGATATGTAATTATCTATTAGGTATAGAACTATCATACTAGATCTCTGTTACATAGTTCTAGCAATTTTGTTAAGTATGCCCAAATTTTATCGACTCTAGTACTATAGCTGGTTTGTTTATATAGTTAGTCGAACAATATACTCTTTTCTGTGTACTCAATCTTTTGGGTTAAAAATATCATGTGGCTAATGGTTAGATAGTCTCACACTTCTCCATATGTATATTTGAATGTTCAGATTATATACTATAGGACTACTGTTAAGGAAAGCTTCGATCTTAAGCCTGCGTAATGTATGTTTCTTAGCTGAATGATTGTTTGCTAGAAACCCATGTAGGTTAGGATTTAAGTTATGCTCTCTTTAAATAGGTTTTACTCTAGTTTGGTAAGATATCATTACTACATCTTTAATATGGCTTCTTATGCAATCTATGAACAATTGCTTGTTGTCAGCTTTTGCTACCAGGTTCAAAATTAAATTTAATGGCCCCTGCTAATTCTTTAGATCATAGATAGTAATTATGACTTTTAGGATTCTCTCTAATTGTCAAAGTTTCTTTTAGGCTACTAAATCCTCAGTGAGAAATCTTGAATTAGATGTTAGTTTATGGATAAATTATCTATCAAAGTTAGTACAACAGTTGGTATTTCTATTGATATGGTAATTTTTGTCATCCCAAGGGCTTGAATTTTGATTTCTGGATCTATGCACATAACTATCCTTTTAAATACTGTATGCATTGCTTATTATATATGCTCTAACTCTTCTTAGAACGAATCGACTAGTAAAGGTCTCATTTATGTATAGAGGGATTTGGAAGGAATTTATGGCCAGTCATCAGGCAGAAACCCTTCTTGGGGTGGTATATTGAAGTTCTATAAAGATTAATCTTCTTTGGCCTTTGCTCTCTTTAGTGATTTACTTTGGTCTTCTAATTAGCTGATTTTTAGATCTCTTATACTTAGTTTTGATTTCCTACTCATATCAGATTGAGCTATTCAGATTAGACCTATTTATAGTTTAGTGTATGATCTTTTATAGTTTAGTTTTAGTCTGATTTTCCAGGGTATCATTTTATGATCTAAATTAATGTCCTCTTTCCTTCCTTACTTGTATGTTCGGTTGATCCCTCCCCTTTTTTTTAATTAATTAATTAATTTATTTTTATTTTTATTTTTGACAAGAGGTTCCCTTTCTCCCCCCTTCTGTTGTTATATTTTCTCTACTAACGTTTTAACGTTCCTAGTTGGCTGGTTATCTTCAAGTTGCAGACGCACTCTCGAATGGAAATTTGGTTTTATACCTTGAAGAGCAGCATTGAGTTTCAAATGAAATCAATGTATTGAGAGTCTTACCTTTGATGACGATACTCTGTATTAATGAATTATTTTTTGGTTTTAGTTCACTGGGGTATGCCCCTTTCATTTTTGTAATTAGAAAGGACATTTGTCCCGGGCAAGACTGGAGGTTTTCTTCTCCGTTCTTTCCTACCAGTGCCCGTTTGAACGGAGAAAGCTATTGTAAATCATTTTTTTATTTTAAATAAAATTATTATGGTCTTGGCCGTTTACTGATAAAAAAATAAATAAATTATTAAATCAATTCAAATCAATTTCCTTGATCAAATTCAATTTGTTTTATTTCTAAGGTTCATTTTATCCTAAGCCTTATTTAATTAAAAGAACTTTCTCTCTTTTAATTAAATAAAATAAGTCCCCGTTTAATTAAAAGAAAACCTCTCTTTTAATTAAATAAAATAAGTTCCCGTTTAATTAAAAGAAAACCTCTCTTTTAATTAAATAGTTCATTCACATTTAATTAATTAAGAGAAAAACCTCTATTTTAATTAAATAAAATAAGTCTTCATTTAATTAAAAGAAAACCTCTCTTTTAATTAAATAATTCATCTACATTTAATTAATTAAGAGAAAAACCTCTCTTTTAATTTGATTAAATATTTCCTATTTAATTAAAAGAACTTGCTCCCTTTTAATTAAATAAAATATCCCACTTAAATCTCTTTTTGATGAAAAAGGAGTTAAAACAAATAAAAAATTAAATAAATCTTTTATCTACACTTAATATGGGACTTATCTTCATCCTTTCTCCACTTTCTTCTCAACCACTCCACTTTTCTCATTGGTGGATCTTTAGTTCACATGGATCATTATTTCTCCACCCTTGATTAAATCTTTTTCCTCTCAATCTAGATCATCCAATCTTCTTTATAAGGGAGAGCCCTCTCCTCATTTTAGACACCCATTATTATGCTATTGTTATGTTGCAGGTTTGGAGAGTGATTTTTGAAAAAGGAGTTTTGAATATTAAAGCTTTTTTGGAGAACTTCTATCTTCTTGTCTCATTCTCTCTTGCATGCATGGCTTCCATCATCATGATCCATACTTTGATTCTCATATTAGCTTAGATCTTGCATTGATAGATTAGATCTTGCTTTCATAGATTAGATCTGCATTGTTATTTCTTTTCATAGATTAGATTTCATTTCTTGCATTGTTTTGTGTTGTTATCATTTAGATTAGTTTTTTCATTTCCATTTGCATGCATATTAGATCATTGAATCTCTTGTTTCATGGTGTACTTGCATGGGCACAAACTAGGTCAGACTGAGGGCCTCCATTGCAAACCCCTGCACCCCATGAATAGGGAGCTATCAGTCACCAATCGAGACCTCATTTTTGAGAAATCTTGAATATAATGACTCATAGAACTGTGCCCACATTTTAGGCATACACCATATACTTAAAATTAAAAAAAAACAAAGAAATACAATTAAAACAAATATCCTAAAAAAATTCTAATATTCTACTTAATTGTAATGCCCCGCCAAGGGATCCAAAGAATTAACCTAGAATTTCACTAAGTTTGGTAGCATTTTTATTTTTTTTTTAACATGAAAGTAAATACCACATATAACTTATGCACCATAATGGAAGCAATAGCAATGTCTATAAACTTAACATACACAACTGGTTACATTCTTTAAGAATCCCTCATGGGCAGACTGATGGACACTGATAGCTTTGCCACGACCATGGCCTCTACCACGACCTCTAACAGAAGACCTAGTCCTAGATACCATCCTAAAATAGTACAAAGTACTATTACAATCACATGTTGCAATAGACTAAGTTCAGTTCTATGTTTAGATTTAAGTAAAATTTCCAATTTTGAAAACTAAGTGTTGAAGTATGAAAAATATGCAAGCAACAGTTCAGGTTCTATTTTAGTTCACCTAGTTTCAAGTTGAATAGACACACTTAATAGTTCAAAGTTTTAGTTGTTCCAAAATACTCAGAGCTCCCAATGTAGAAACTCGGGCTCTGATACCAAATGTAATGCCCCACCAAGGGATCCAAAGAATTAACCTAGAATTTCACTAAGTTTGGTAGCATTTTTTTTTAACATGAAAGTAAATACCACTTATAACTTATGCACCATAACGGAAGCAATAGCAATGTCCATAAATTTCACATACACAACTGGTTACATTCTTTAAGGATCCCTTAACGTTGAATTACATCTAAATCAACTAACATACATGAATCCATCTAGTAAAACATCCACATGAAATAATAATGATAAGTCCAATGTTTATACATTACATTTCAGATGCTCAATCATCCACTATACATGTCACAGGGTATGAAAAGTTTAAAAGAATATACATATGTAGAATAAGGTACATCATCTTATTAAGATCCATGATACATCAAAGTAAAGATAATCACATGATACATCATCATAGAAGACATATACATCCATCATAAAGATCAAACATAATAAACTAAGTGCACAGTTCCTCCCAACCATTAATAGCATCATTAGACCATCGTGGGCCCTAGCCATCCCTCCGTGCATAACATTCCAAATTATCGAAGAGATCATCGGTATTAACATAGTAGGAATGTCACTCCTAACATATACTATATCATATGCAGAAAGTAATCTAACATGCAAATAAAAGTATAAGATAACATCATCTAACATATGCTAAATCATCAATGAAAGGATACATATCCACCATCACGAAGGATGCATCAACCACGATGTCTCAATGAATCTCAAATGATAAGAGTGGAAAAAAACACTACCACCCAACCGCGTGGTACCTAAGTGGTCCACTCCCACTGTGCTGAGGAGATAATCTCAAGTCCCAAACAGGCTATCAAAATCACATAACACAAATCTCTATAAGTCCAAGAATCCTAAAAGTATACTAACTCAAAGGTTCCAAGCACAAAATCAACATCTAATCCTAGAGGCACACAATGACATGTAGGAACCTACTATGCAAGCGAGAAAGTGTCATCGCATTTATCATGTACAAGTTACCCTGGCAGTTAGCTAAACTCCACGGGTCCATACTGATCTCATGCGGCCACTAGTATCCTCTCATACTGACAAGGCATACTATGGAATGCAAGGTCGCAACCATGCGTTCTCTCTACTCCCATCCTAGTCTATACAAGCACTCAAGGCATGGGCGAGAACAAAACACTTAGCTTTTTAGGTTCATTTAGTTAGTATTAGGTGTGAATGTTTTCACTTATTAATCCAACTTACAATGAGTTACCCTGGCAGCCTCTTAGGGCCCCGACCCCCATTGCAAGCCACTTCCCGACACTACATGCATATATCCTACCCTAAGCTCATGGAATCATAAATCTCAAAATCACAAAAGATAATCCATAATGAAATCATCAAATATGCATAAAAGCATCAAATCTCCATGAGCAAACATCCATAGAAAATCATGACCACAACAGCTCTCTATTGGCAACTGAAGTATCACCGATAATCAAAAGTATCCATTGGTTCTCAATAACCAAAATATATCTCAATCATACTGATCGAAGACTCCAAAATGGTTGAGTCAAAACATGTCACAACATGACATCATCAAGAATAAATCCACATTTCAGTCCCATCATGGCGACTAGAAAAATAACCAAGGATAACTGATCGATGAACAAAAAATGGTTAAGTCAAGTGTCTCATACATAAGAATCTCAACTATAACAATTAGTAATTACAACCAATACATAGAGCATTCTGTCACATAACCATGGTTGGGTTTATAAAGATCGAGATTAAAACATCATCATGACATCATAATCACATAACTCCCAAGCCTCTGATAGACGTCCTATAACTGGTCAACACTAGTCAACCCAAAACCCAAAACAATAGCATAAAGAATACACAATGCAAACAAATGTTTTGTTTTTGCTTAATTTCCAAACTCGAATTAAATGTAGAGGTCTCAATTTATGTTTCCAAGTTTGGAGAATGAATGGAGGAACATTTTGTATAGTTTTCCTAACACATGTATTATTTTGGATGAATAAAATTTTTCTTTAAAATCCATCTTCCAATTATAATCTTTGTTTGAAAATGTCCCCCACCAAAGTATCAATTAAATTTCATATACTTTATAAAATAATTAATTAAATCTTGAAAATTATACAAGTGTTCACCATTATAAACATGAACCTTTCAAATAAATCATTTATCAATTATATAATATTAATTCAAATTATTAATAACATATTTACATATTACATATATACATATATATATATATACATATATAAATATATAAATAATTATTATTATTGCATTCTGTAAAATTGAATTAATAATTTCGATTTATACCATATGAAAATTTAATAACAATGAAAGTCGAATTCATATGAATCAACTCACATATATATATCAGTGTGTGCCACCAGCGATACGCAGGGCCCTGCGGTCGTAGGGCCTGCAACGTCAGTGGGTACCGTGTACCCCTGCCGTTGTAGTACCTGCGATAGCCGGTACACTGCGACTGCAGTGGGCACGGGGGCGCGGGTCTTGTCCCCCCCCATTTAATGCATATTACTTTTTTTAAAATTGCATAAGCGATTTTCCATTTGCCAGTATGCGATTTCGATTTAAATAAAGTTTAACATTTTTGATTAATGGTATGATATTCGATTTTTAATTAAATAAATAAATATGTATATATACATATGTATGTATATATATATACATGAAGGTATATATGTGTGTGTGTGTGTGTGTGTGTGTGTGTGTGTGTGTGTGTGTGTGTGTGTGTGTATGCAGAGTTTAAAACATCACAACATATAAACATGTATACATATATATATAATTGTATATATATATATATGTATATGTGTATGAAGATTCAAAAATATAAACATGTATATACACAATTTATTTAGAAATTCTAATTTTCAAAATTTTCCTATAAACTTTTAATCTCAAATTTATCCAAATATTAATCTAATGGATTTTGCTACAATTTAAACCCTAACCTTGTGATCTTTTCAGATCTATGCATATAAGACTCTCAAATAAATGTAACTACCCATATACAATTAAAATAGGAAAATTCTTAGAAGACATATGGAAGACACGAAGAAGACAAGGAATGCAAGATGCGAAAATAGCATAAGTAAAATCACAAGAATCTACCTGAATTCTAATGCTAATTCGCTCTTCCTCAGAAAACCCGCAGAGCAAGCTCCTCCCTTCTTCAGAGTTTTTGAGTCCTCCAATGCTCCAATTGCTTTCCAAACCCTATGTCTAAGCTTCTAGGAATGCCTGAATATAAAGAGCTCTCAGGAAACACCTAGAGTGCTTCTAGAAATAGCTAGAAGGTGTCACCAACTAAGCATGTGTCTTTTCCAACCTTCTAGATGAGTCATAGGGTTGTAGACACCATGTGCTTAATTGATGCACTAACCCCCGTGTTGTTGACATATGAGAAATGAAAATGGTGTGTTAACTCCTAGGCAAGCTTATAACTCCAATTTACTTTTTATATAATTTCTATTTAAATCTTTATAACTTTCATTTTAATTTTTATAACTTTTATTATTATTATTTATTTATTACTTTATTATTATTTTATTATTATTAATTTTAATTTCTAATTTTCTTTTATTTAATTCCTTTTTCCTCAATTAATTCTCATTTAATTAATTATAATCAAAATATCAAAGATCATGATATTATATATTAATTTATCTCAAATAATTAATTTATTAGTTAAATCTATTTCTTAAGACTTAATTAATAGAAAATTCACCATAGACCTCCAAGATAAAATATGAAAACCCATCATAGAGAAATTCACACAAAATCAGTCTAAAGGGTTAAAAATCATGAATTATGTCATCCGACACATTCGGTGGGTAAAATATCCAGATACTTGTCCTACCTCATTAGGAAAAATGGTTTAAGGGTTTGGGATTTGGACTTAAGAATTTATCTTCCTTCTCTTATCATTGAGATAGTATATTAGGGTACGCTCATCTTGGCAATTCAGGGAAGTCGATACTCGATATCTGCAACCTATAGAAAAACCATGCATGTACATACAATATATATAATGCTAAGCTAAATAGACAATGGCAAGAAGTGGTGCATCATGTAGATCCCAACTAAGCAGGTGACTACGACTCCCTTCCTTAACATCAGAAATGCCATACAATAAGAAAACACACACACCATACACATGCAAGTATGGGGTAAGTATCCATAATAAAGCACATGAGGTAATAAACCATCTAACTAATCATCAACAATAACTGAAATTAATGTAATGATCATCATGCATACATGAAATTTAACGTCTGAATGATCTCATCATATACCAATTGAATCCATAACATAATGTTTGATAGTCTCAAAACAATACCACTAATTCATCAACATAAAACTAGTCTATCATAGTCTGATAATGATAACAACAATATGTCCAGAAAAGATGTGAACGAGGGCAGGCACTACATCCACCCCCCCTTGGGTTAGGCTTACTCCTGGAAGCCTACAAACAAGTAGGGATATAACTCCCATAATCTAGCTGCATCCTCCCATGTAGCTAAAGAATCATCAGTAGGGTCCCATTGGACCCTTACTTGCTCAATGGTTCGACCCCTGAGGGTCAACTCCCGCTGCTCCAGAATATGAACTGGCTCCAAAGCTAGCTGCCCGTCCTCTACCTACAATGCATTCCAATCAAGAACATGTAAAATATTAGGAATATACTGTCGAAGCACTGAAACATGGAAAATATTATGAATGCGAGCTAGGCTGGGCGGTAGAGCAAGGCGGTAAGCAACCAAGCCAATCCTCTCCAAAATCTTGAATGGTCCCACAAAGCAAGGTGCTAGCTTAGAACCCTTTCCATATCAGATTGAACTCTTTCACGGATGCACTCTCAAGAAAACCTTATCACCCACAGAAAATTGCTTATCTATCTTATGAGCATCGACATACTTCTTCTGCCTATCCTGTGCCGTAGTCGAGTGCTCACAGATACACACTACCTGTTGCTCCATATCACGAAGCATCTCAGGACCCAACAAGATGCGATCTTCAAGGCTATCCCAACTCAATGGTGTATGAAAAGGACGTCCATATAATGCCTGAAATGGTGCCATGCCAATAGAACTGTGATATCCATTGTTGTAAGCAAACTCCACTAGGTAGAGATAGTCCTCCCAATGTGTCTGCCTATCGATCACATACATCCGTAACATATCCTCCAAAACCCAATTCAACCTCTCTGTCTGACCATTAGTCTCTAGATGATATGCCAAACTAAAGTTTAACTACGCTCCAAGCTCATGTTGCAGTGATGTCCAAAATGTGGATGTGAATACAGGATCCCTGTCAGAAATGATCTTTCTAGGAATACCATGTAATCTCACAATATCACGCATGAAGACATTAGCTACAGAAGCTGATGTGTAGGAAGACCTAATCAGTGAGAAATGCACCACCTTAGTCAACCAATCAATGGTGACCATGATAGCATCATGACGACGAACAATCATAGGTAATTCTACTATAAAATCCATAGAGATGATATCTCATTTCCAAGAAGGAATGAGATTAGGCTACAAAAGTCCAGCTGGGTGCTGATGTTCTACCTTAACTCTCTGACACTCAAGGCACCTAGCCACAAAATTAGCAATGTCTCACTTCATCCTAGACCAAAAGAACAAACATCTCAAATCAGCGTGCATCTTCTTGACACCTGGATGTGCTGAGTAAGGTGTACGATGGGCTTCTACTAGAATCAAGGTGCGAAGCTCATCCAAAAATGGCACATAAATCCTCCCCAAATGTCTTAAAAGACCATCTGATTCTCGAATGTAACCTACAAACCTACCTTCCAAAGATCTTCCTGAATCAATCTCTCTGCACACTTCCTGATACCAAGAATCTGTAGGAAGTGCCTGCAGAATTTGACTCCTAAAATCCACACTAAGAGTCATCGATGATACCACATGTCTCCTATGACTCAAAGCATCCACCACCACATTCTCCTTACCCTGAATGTATTTAACCTCAAAATCATACTTGCATAGAAATTCCATCCATCGCCTTTGGCGAGCATTTAAATTAAGCTGAGTAAAAATGTACTGAAGACTACAATGATCGCTATGTAGCTCAAATCTGTGCCCCAACAAGAAATGTCTCCACCTTGTCAAGGCATGAACTACTGCTACTAACTCAAGATCATGTGTAGGATAATTTAACTCATGATCCTTGAGCTTGCATGATTCATACGCAATCACTCATCCATTCTGCATCAACACTGTCCCAATCCCTTCAAGAGAAGCATCTGTACACACCATGAAATCTCCTTCTAGATTAGGTACAGCTAAAATTGGTGCACTGGTCAAAAGGTCCTTGAGCTTCTGGAAAGCTTCCTCACATTTCTCTATCCACACAAACTTCTTTCCTTTCCTCTGAAGAGAAGTGATAGGATGTGCTATCCTAGAGAAGTTATGGACAAATCTATGATAATAACCAGCTAAAGCCATGAAACTACGAATCTTTGACACGTTAGTCAGTGTAGGCCAATCTATTATCACCTGAATCTTTGCAGGATCCACTAAAATACCATCACCTAAAATGACATGCCCTAAATACTGAATCTTCGATTTGAAGAATTCGCACTTAGCTGAATTGGCATAAAGTTGATTGTCTCTTAAAAATTGTAATACCAACCATAGGTGTTCCTCATGCTCCTTCTGAGTCTTAGAATATATCAATATGTCATCGAGAAACACAAGTATAAACCTTTCCAGATAAGATTGGAACACACCATTCATCAAACTCATAAAAATCGATGGAGCATTAGTCAACCCAAAAGGTACCACTGTGAACTCATAATGCCCATAGTGAGTTCGAACAACGGTCTTGTGAATATCAACTTCCTTAATGCGAAGCTAGCGGTATCCTAACTTAAGGTCAATCTTGGAGAATACTGTAGCTCCCTTGATCTGATCAAATAAGTCATCAATCCTAGGCAAAGGATACCTATTCTTAATAGTCACCTTATTTAATTATCTGTAATCAATACAAAGGCACAAAGAACTGTCTTTCTTCTTCACAAAGAGCACTAGAGCTCCCCATGGTGATACACTAGGTCGAATGCTCCTTTTGGCCAGAAGTTCCTCTAGCTAAAGATGTAGCTCACCCAATTCCTATGTAGTCATGTGATAAGGAGCTTTAGAGATAGGCTCCACTCTAGGAATTAGATCAATACTAAAGTCAATGTCCCTCTTTGGAGGCATGCTTGAAATCTCACTTGGAAAGACATCTGCGTACTCCTATAAAATGGGTTGATCTAAAGTCTTCCTTACAGGATCTTCCTCATCAAGATCTTTTACCATAATAGAAAATATCTAACATCCCTTATGGAAATATCGCTTCAATTGCATAGCAGAAATCATCTGCAAAGATATAGGCCTTGGTATCCTAACTATCTTCACATCATTCCCTTGGTCATCTTGGCACATAATAGTCTTCTTCCTACAATCTATACTGGCTCTATGAGATCCAAGCTAGTCCATGCATAAAACCACATCATAGGAACCAAGGGGTATGACTCGAAGATCCACTACAGTATCAAAGCCTCCTAAGCTAACCCCACACTTATGAACTACTGAATCTGTGGAGACCTTAATACCTGAGGCTAGTTCCACTTTCCAACCATGATCTTGCTTCACCGCATCCAGCTTACACTTAGAAACTATAGATGGTGACATAAATGAATCTGTAGCTCCTGAATCAAACAATACTGAAAGAGATATACCTCAAATAACACCTATGGTCTCAACCATTATTCCTTGATGATCTGCCTGATGGTGATCTACTGTTGCAAATACTCTATGAGCTCTACCTACATCACCAACTGTAGGCTCTGAACCTGTAGGTCTAGGTCTTGAAAGCTAAGGTGCTCACTATGGACACTGAGTTGCATAATGTATAATCTGTCCACATGAAAAACATTCTGTATTTCTGCCAGATCCTATACCCATAGGTGGTACATTTGATTGCTGACGACTGTTCCTGCTAACAAAAGATTGGCTACTCTAAGCTGGCTGATTGGGTTGATTTTGTTTATTGCATTGAGTATTGTGGTTGTTCTTGGAATTAGAACCTTTTCCACCACCTTGAGCCTAAGAATTCGATCCCTTCTATTGTTGTGTCTGCTGAGACTGCTGTTGATACTATTTCCCCTTAGAGAAAGAAGACTTCTTGTTACCACCTAAATTGAAGTTGCCTTTAGATCCTGATGTTGCTGGTGCTCCTACAAAACCTCCTTGACCAAGGTTGACACTTTGCTCAACAAGGATAGCTCGATGTACCGCATCCTTGAGGTTTTTTGCCTTAAATACCTTGACACCCCCAATTATACGATTATTCAAACCCCTAATAAAGTGTTGTGTCAACTGAGCTAAATTTTCACTGAACCCTGAAAAATACATGAGCTCATAAAACTTACGCTCATACTCGGTCACTAACAAATTGTGCTGTCTGAGGTTATGAAATTCATCTACCCTTTGCTATTTCCATTCTTCTAGTAGGAATCATTCACGAAAACTCTCTAAGAATAGTTCCCATGTGACACTGCTCATATCGATTCCCAGCTTCTTCTCCTCGATCATCCACCAAGTGGCCCCAAAATTCTCTAAATTAGTGATCACAAATCTTGCCTTAACATTGCTATCAAACTCCTGCATGGAAAAAATCCTATCGAGGGAAATAAGCCACTGTTCCGCCACATAACCAAATCCTTGCCCATTGAAAAGCCTAACCTTGGATCTTGAAAGATCCTTCATCTGAGTGGACACAATGGACCTCTGACGATCCTTCTGAGGACTCCTAGACTTGGGTCTATGCTCTTGTTCTACCTGATGCACTTTGGGCTATTCTTGAACAATAGGTAGATGTTCTAGAATAGTTTGCATCATCTGTCTCAAACCAACCTCTTCAGACTTAGCTTGGTCCTCTCTACGGATCTCTTCCTACTGCCTACTAGTGTGCTCTCCTTTGCTCTCTACATGAGCTGATCCCTCATGGGAAGACTCATGGACACTGATAGCTCTACCACAACCATGGCCTCTAACAAAAGACCTAGTCCTAGATACCATCCTACAACAGTACAAAGTACTATTACAATCACATGTTGCAATAGACTAAGTTCAGTTCTATGTTTAGATTCAAGTAAAATTTCTAGTTTTGAAAATTAAGTGTTGAAGTATGAAAAATATGCCAGTAACAGTTCAGGTTCTGTTTTAGTTCACCTAGTTTCAAGTTGAACAGGTACACTTAATAGTTCAAAGTTCTAGTTGTTCCAAAATACCTAGAGCTCTCAATGTAGAAACTCAGGCTTTGATACCAAATGTAATGCCCCACTAAGGGATCCAAAGAATTAACCTAAAATTTCACTAAGTTTGGTAGCATTTTTTTTTAAAAACATGAAAGTAAATACCACATATAACTTATGCACCATAACAGAAGCAATAGCAATGTCCATAAACTTAACATACACAATTGGTTACATTCTTTAAGGATCCCTTAACATTGAATTACATCTAAATCAACTAACATACATGAATCCATCTGGTACAACATCCACATGAAATAATAATGATAAGTCCAATGTTTATACATTACATTTTAGATGCTCAATCATCCACTGTACATGTCACAGGGTATGAAAAGTTTAAAAGAATATACATATGTAGAATAAGGTACATCATCCTATTCTGATCCATGATACATCAAAGTAAAGATAATCACATGATACATCATCATAGAAGATATATACATCCATCATAAAGATCAAACATAATAAACTAAGTGCATGGTTCTTCCCAACCATTAATAGCATCATTAGACCATCGTGGACCCTAGCCATCCCTTCGTGCGTAACATTCCAAATTATCGAAGAGATCATCGGTATTAACATAGTAGGAATGTCACTCCTAACATATACTATATCATATGCAAAAAGTAATCTAACATGCAAATAAAATCATAAGATAACATCATCTAACATATGCTAAATCATCAATGAAAGGATACATATCCACCATCACGAAGGATGCATCAGCCACAATGTCTCAATGAATCTCAAATGATAAGAGTGGAAAAAACACTACCACTCGACCGCGTGGTACCTAAGTGGTCCACTCCCACTTTGCTGAGGAGATAATCTCAAGTCCCAAACAGGCTATCAAAATCACATAACACAAATCTCTATAAGTCCAAAAATCCTAAAAGTATACTAACTCAAAGGTTCCAAGCAAAAAATTGACATCTAGTCCCAGAGGCACACAATGATATGTAGGAACCTACCATGCAAGCGAGAAAGTGTCATCCCATTTATCACGTACAAGTTACCCTGACAGTTAGCTAAACTCCATGGGTTCATACTGATCTCATGCGGCCACTAGTATCCTCTCATACTGACGAGGCATACTATGGAATGCAAGGTCGCAACCATGTGTTCTCTCTACTCCCATCCTAGTGATCTTTTCAGATCCATACATATAAGACTCTCAAATAAATGTAACTACCCATATACAATTAAAATAGGAAAAATTCTCAGAAGACATATGGAAGACATGAAGAAGACAGGGAATGCAAGATGCGAAAATAGCATAAGTAAAATCACAAGAATCTACTCGAATTCTGATGCTAATTCGCTCTTCCTTAGAAAACCTGCAGAGCAAGCTCCTCCCTTCTTCAGAGTTCTTGAGTCCTCCAATGTTCCAATTGCTCTCCAAATGCTATGTCTAAGCTTCTAGGAATGCCTGAATATAAAGAGCTCTCAGGAAACACCTAGAGTGCTTCTAGAAATAGCTAGAAGGTGTCACCAACTAAGCATGTGCCTTTTCCAACCTTCTAGATGAGTCATAGGGTTGTAGACACCATGTGCTTAGTTGATGCACTAACCCCCGTGTTGTTGAGATATGAGAAAACAAAAAGATGTGTTAACTCCTAAGCAAGCTTATAACTCCATTTTACTTTTTATATAATTTCTATTTAAATCTTTATAACTTTCATTTTAATTTTTGTAACTTTTATTATTATTATTTATTTATTACTTTATTATTATTTTATTATTATTATTAATTTTAATTTCTAATTTTCTTTTATTTAATTCCTTTTTCCTCAATTAATTCTCATTTAATTAATTATAATCAAAATATCAAAGATCATGATATTATATATTAATTTATTTTAAATAATTAATTTATTAATTAAATCTATTTCTTAAGACTTAATTAATAGAAAATTCACCATAGACCTCCAAGATGAAATATGAAAACCCATCATAGAGCAATTCACACAAAATCAGTCTAAAGGGTTAAAAATCATGAATTATGTCATCCGACACATTCGGTGGATAAAATATTGAGATACTTGTCCTACTTCATTAGGACAAATGGTTTAAGGGTTTGGGATTTGGACTTGAGAATTTATCTCCCTTCTCTTATGATTGAGATAGTATATTAGGGTACGCTCATCCTAGCAATTTAGGGAAGTCGATACTCAGTACTTGCAACCTGCAAAAAAACCATGCATGTACATACAATATATATAATGCTAAGCTAAACAGACAATGGTAGGAAGTGGTACATCGTGTAAATCTCAACTAAGTAGGTGACTACGACTCCCTTCCTTAACCATATCAGAAACGCCATACAATAAGAAAACACGCACACCATACACATGCAAGTATGGGGTAAGTATCCATAATAAAGCACATGAGATAATAAACCATCTAACTAATCATCAACAATAATTGAAAGCAATGTAATGATTATCATGCATACATGAAATGTAAAGTCTGAATGATCTCATCATATACCAACTGAATCCATAACATAATGTCTGATAGTCTCAAAAGAATACCACTAATTCATCAACATAAAACTAGTCTATCATAGTCTGATAATGATAACAATAATATGTCTAGAAAAGATGTGAATGAGGGTAGGCACTACATTAATTATCTTTCTATCTTAACTTCTTACTTCTATCTTCTTCTTTTTTTACCAAGAAAACTTTTAACATTAATGCTCACCGTTCTCCAAGCGAATTACCCCATGTCAAGTCTAACTTGGCTTTTGAAAATGAATTAAAATATGGGTTAATAGTTAGGTTAGTTTGTAGTTTTTAGTAAAGTTTCTTTTTTAATTTAAGTTAGATTAAGATATTAAATTGTATGCAACTAAATATTAGTGAGTTTTTAAATATGTTAGTAATTTATTGGTTTATCAAGTTAGCATTATTTTGTTTTAAGGTATTTTTAAAATTAATATTATTTAATGTTAAATTTTTAGATAGTGCTAGTTAAGGAAGTTTATTTAGGAAAATTTAATTATAATTTAAGAGTGTCTTTTGTAATGTTTTTTTTAAAATTTAGTTAGTTTGCAAGCTAGTTAAGTTTAGGTGGAAGTTTGGGGGTTAGGATTGTAAAGAGGTTAAGTGTTAAAGTAAGTTAGCATGTTTAGTAATAAAGTTTGTGTTATTAGTATGTATAAAGTGTTAGTTTAAATAGTATTAGTTAGTAGTTAATGTTAGTTTAGTAGATAATTGTTAGATGTTAGTTTAGTTTAGTTATATTTTAATTAAAATTTTAAAGTTTTAGATAGTTATGTTGTAAGATAATTTAATTTTTATGTTTAAAATTTTAGTTAATTAATATATTTCTATTATTGGCAATTATAAATTAGTTTTAATTAAATTTAGTTGTAGTTTATTGTTAGCTTTTTAATTAAGTGGTAATTACTATAAGTTATTTTTTGGAAATTATTTCAAGTGTTAGTTAGGATAGTATTTGACTTATAATTGTTTTTTTTAATGATTGAATAATTTAGTGTTAGAATTGATTTAATATTAAATTGCAATTAGAAAATTTAGTTTCTATTATTGGTATAATATGTTGTTTAAGTTAAGTTAGTTGATTTATTTAATTTGTTTAAAGAAATAATTTAGAATCATTATGTTAGTAATTAGTGTTTGTTAAGTTGAATTTTCATATTAATTAAAGTTAGTTGTAGAGATTAGTTAATTAGTTTATTTTAATGTTAGTGGTTATATTGTTCTTAAATTGAAAGTTAGTGTTATTATGATTTCGGTTAGTATAGGTTATAAAATTGAGTTAGGTTTTTAGATTAAACCTTAAGTGTTGAATATATAACTAGATAGTTGTTTTGTATTACAAGTTTATGGCAATTTGATTTATTTATTTTATTAATAATATATTACTTTAAAATTAAAGTAATAATAAAGCAAATGTCAAAATCAATTTAATAAAAAATATTCAATTTATCGATCTACTCCTACACATTGAATTTAAACTTAAATGGAATGTCAAGTTATCCATAGGAGAACCTGTTCTGTCTTACATTATACATGTACTTAAACTTGTGAAAACAAACATACCAAACTTAGTGAATTTGAGTATTATCATTTTTTATATATATAAAAATCGTGTGTTTTTTCCCTTATATTTTGGGCATGAGAAATTTCCCATGACCTCCTTTCTTCTCATTTTTCTTATCCCATAAAAGGATTTCATCACTAGGCATAAATTTCCTTGGCCTTGCATTCCAATCAAAAATCTTTTTCACCTTCATCTGATGTTCTGTGATTCTATCCACCATTTTATTCCTCTCCTCTTCTAGTTTGGACAAGTACATAATACTCTTCTCCAAGGATGATTGGAAGAAGGAATCCTCTATGTTTGTTTGCAATTTTGCAGCAGCAAGATTTAATGGCAAAGAGACCTAGGTGTTAATTCCATACACAAGTTCGAATGGAGACATACCTATTACCCTTTTTGGAGAAGTCTTCTCTGCCCATAACACTTCATATAGTTTCTTATGCCAATATTTCTCACTAACTTCTTCATGATCGAGACCAAATTCTTGTTACTTGACTCGGCTAAACCATTACCTTGCAAAAAATAATCGAAAGTGTTTGCTAGGGTGATTCCATTTTCATAATAGAACATAGTGATTTACTCAAAAGAAAAATAAAAGGAATTATCAGTAACTATCTTTGTGGGTACTCTGAAACTTACCATGATACAGTTCATTAGGAATTCATAGGTTACTTGGGTATTTGCCTTCGTAGTTGGAATAGCCTCAACTCACTTAATGAAATAGTCGGTTGCTATTAATATGTATACATGCCTTGTACTAGATGTTGGATCCATAGGCTCAATGAAATCAATTCCCCATTATTTAAAAGGTTCATCAATAACCACCAGTCTAAGAGGCAATGTTACTAATTGCAATTTGCCTCAAAATAATTTGCATTTTTCACAATCCTTGACATACAAATAAGCATCTCAGTACATCCCTAGTCAATAAAAATAATTCCTAAGAATTTTATAAGTTGTAAAAGAAGAGGAGAAATGACCTCTGCATACTTCTTCATGAAATGTCTTGAGCGACTTCTTTTGTTGAGCTTTGTCAATGCATCTTAGGTAAGTCCCATCTATCCCTCTTTTGTCAACACACCTTGGGCAATTACATATTTCATGGCCTTTAATCTCAATCTCTTCTCTCCTTGGGAGTCATTCCTTTAGGATAATCTCCTTATGTTAGGTAATATGCCACTTTGGAAAACCATGAGTCAGTGAGAATTACTAACAAAACTTGTGGTGATTCCTCTTCTTTAGCTGTAATGACAACATTCTCAGCAATCAACTTTCATAGGCCTTTTCCCCTTACCAAGTTTGCTAATTTTATATCAATGTCATATTCTTGCAATTTAACCACCCAAGTAGCCTTTTTATTTAATCCAACATATTTTTGGGTTAAAATACTTTTCACAGTAGTTTTAGGAACATAAACAACAAAATGAGAACGTAGAATGTAATACCTAAACTACTTAATTTCCTTCACTACTGCAAAGACTTATTTTTCAATGAGCGAATACTTCAATTCATGCTTCTTCAAAGGTACACTCATGAATGCAATAGGGAATTCCATACCTTGATTATTTTTCTGAGTTAGGATACCTAACAAATTATGCATGCATAATAATAAAAAATGAAATCCTTTTTCAAATTGCGATTCACCAAGGTAGGAGCCAAAGAAATTGATCTCTTAATCTCCTCAAACTCTTTCTTCCCTTCTCCATTCCACCTGAAGACTTCTTTCTCACTCATCATCTTTATTATTTCTTTGGTAAGTTTAGCAAAATCTAGTACAAAAGCTCAGAGAAAATTGACTTGGCCAAAAAAAGATTTGACTCAACTTCTATTCATCGGAAGACTTAGTTGTTGAATAGCCTTCGCCCTCTCAGGATCTATCTAAATTCCCTTCTTTGACACAATGTGTCCTAGAAAATTTCTCTCTTCAACAAAGAAGATTGACTTTTTAGGATTCAGGATATCCCATGTTCCCTGCACCTTTAAAGCACAATACATAAACCTTTAAAGTGACATTTTCTCTTCTTAGAGAACACCATTCGGTCATCAAGATAGATCACAATAATTTTATCTCTCAGGTCTTTGAGAGAGGAAGTCATGGCTCGCTGAAATGTGGTACTAGCATTGATGAGGTAGAAAGACATTCTATTATAAGCAAACATGCCCCAAGGAGTTATGAAAGTTTTTTTGTGTTGGTCTACACAAATCCTTATTTTCCTATTTTTCGTCCACACTGAGACAATATTGGCTACCCAGGTAGAGTGGTGGATGGGATAAATGATTTGTGCTTTGAGCATCTTTTTTACCTCGCTAAAAATAGCTTTAGACACTATAGGGTTGTAACTTCTCAATTTTTGCGTGACGAGACAACTTCTGGCTTCAATGGAATAGAATGTTTGTATTCTTCATTCCTAAAAAATTTCAAATCATCACAACTCCAAGTGAAAACATCCTTAAAATCAGTTAATAATGATTTGAGTTTATCTTTTTCTTGTAAAGAACATGTTTTCCCAATAGAAATCCATTTCTGATCATCATTGCTTCCAACATTGATCTTATCATATTCTCTATTTGCTTCAAGGCTAGGCCCCTTTTTTGGTATAAAACCTTCACTCTTCCGTAAAAACATATTTTCAAGACAAACTAACACATGAGGAATTTTGTTTCCTTTTAACTGAACTGTCTCTTGTTCATTAGAGGGATCTAAGTGATCTCCACTTAGTATGTTTTAAGAACCTTCAAAATAGGAATCTGCAAAACATCTTGCATAGGTCATGAACTATTCAATATGTTTATCATGGTTAAAGACTTGCCAACAATTTACATTATCAGACACACTAGGACTTTAAACCATCTCAATCGTATAATGCTTATGATCAAACTTCGGACGTGGAAGAAGTAATGAAGCTGACACTACTAAAGAATCTGCTCCAGAATTTTAGCTTCTCAGGATTGCTTTATTATTGAATGCATAAAAAAACTCAATGTTATCCCATAATAGATTTTGATATTGTTTCAATCGATCATTCTTCACGTCATAGAGACCTCGAACTTGTTTTACAATCAGTTCAACATCTCCTTTTATAGTAAGTGACTTTCTCCCTTTCAATTTTGCTTCATGCAATCCCAAAGAAGAGCTTCATATTCAGAAGTATTATTGGTGTTAGGGAAATATAACTTAAAAGAATGTGTCATAATGTCTCCTTTAGGGGAAATAAGGACAATGCCTACTCATGATCCTAAACTAGAACAACTTCCATCAAACTCCATGCTCCATATTTCTTCTCCTTCAAAGAAACTTTCCTCTTCTTTAGACTAAATAAAAGTGTTGCCAAAATGACATTCATGATACAAAATATGAGAATTTGGGTCATCTAAAGGAAACACTATGTATTTATTCTTCTCTTCAAGAGTTAAACAAAATTTCTTGTCACCAACAAGAATAATCACTTTAGACCTATCCATTTTTATCTCACCACCCATGTCTCTGTAAAAAGTTCTACTGAGTAATATTTCGTAACTCACAAGTATTTCAACTACCAAGATAGTTAGTTTCAGCCTCTTTTCTGGGTACACCATGAAGACTGCTTGTGCATCCTTCACCTAGCCTATTAGGGGTACCTGTTTACCATCCATAGAATAGCATTTCCCATAATTCTTGGTAAGAGTCAACCCTAGGGCCTTGGCAACAGAATAAGGTATTATATTATCAGACGAATCAGAGTCAATGATGCAATTACTGAGTTTCCTTCCATTGAGTAATGGGGAAAGATAAAAAGAATTAGGTTTCCTGTCTTGATTCTCTATCTCAAGGATCATCGAACTCTCAAGATCTATAGTTTTCTCTAGGATATGTTCATTAGTTAAGACAAGTGTCTTGGTAGAATTAGAAGTTTCTCCAATGAGTTGAGAATTATTACATTGTTCACCTTTTATAAACTCAACTAGTCTATCTAATTCCTTAGGATTAGATTTTAAGTAATCAATAGTAGATATATTAATAGTAGAAGATTTACAAAACTAAACTATATCAAAGGAAGTAGAATAACTTGAATTTATAATACTCTTTCTAGGGGGACATTTTTAGTACCTTTGGAGGATCCTTGGTAGGTTGAGATGAATCTTCCAATTTTGTACCTTGTGAACTCAAGCTTGCTTTAGGAGTAAATTTGGATGTCCTTTGACCTCTTGTCAATATAGAACATTAGGGATCATTTGTGGCTAACAAAACATCTCCACTTTGGTCTGAATTAGACACTTATTCTAGAAATAATGCATGTGAGGTACTCATTTTAGGTGGATCTAATTCTACTTTAGTAGTAATTCCATGTTCACCTTCAGTTTCTTTCATCTGCAAGTGTCTTAGCCAGTATGTACATGTTTCACCATTTTTATCCATAGTAAGATGAAAAGAACACATTACTTCTTTATTAGGAGGGGCACCAATCTACAACTTATTTTATGGACCAAGTGGCTGATAGGCACCTCTTCCTTGCTACATGGGGAAACTATTCCATCTAGGTTGATTCTAATATTGGTTTGGATAATAATCAGGCCTACCTTGTTGTCTCTTTAGGGTAATAATGTCATTAATTAACCTTTGGACCATAGGATCTATACTTGTAGAGGCCTAAGGGTTTGAAGTTTGAACATCCCTTCTCCATTTTCCTGCAATTATCAAGTTATCCTCTAATTCAATAGCTAAACTTTGGGTAGTAGCCAAATCAACTAGTACATTCCTTCTCATATGAAAAGAAATATCAGGGGGCATCACTCCCATGAAGAATCCTTTCTAATTTTTAGTGCTAGGTCTTGAAGCTAAAGCAATTCTTTCTAGAAGTTTTCTATATTTAGTCACGAACTCTCATAAGCTCATGTATTTCCTTCTAAAGCTATGACAATTGGATAAGAACAGAGTTTCCATCACTAGGGGTTTTGAAACGTGCTTCAAATGCACGGGTCATGGTATCCCAACTGGTTATAGAGGCATGTAGGAGGTGATTAAGCCAATCAACAAAAACATTAATAAAGGTTTGGATGAAGAGTTGGAAAATGACATCTTCAATAGGGACATCTATAGTTCCACAAGCTACTTTGAAAGAGCTTAAATGATCTTCGGCTAGAACTTTTCCATCTCCATTGAATTTGGGCAAGAAGTCTTTGGCACCCTTGGGCATGGGTCCAAGGTTCATTCCAAGTTGAAGAGGTCCATTTTGTTGGCCCTAGAAATCCATAATTGGATGAATAATGTTCAAAGGTTGAATATTTAGAATGGAGGGGGTAACAAGGGCTTATAAGACCAAGGATGGATGTGATGGTAGTGGTTATGTAGGCCTACTAATTGATTGGACTTTCTTCTTTCTTCTGCAGGTGTGATCAAGTTTGAAATCAATCATCTTTAAAGGTTCAATCATCATCAGTTAAACCTCTTTTTTATCTCCTTGTAAATCTCTTTTCAACCATCTTTCTTGGTTTTTCCTATTTAGTTTCTCACTAGCCCTTGATCCTATCTATTTACCATGACAACTTCTTGAATAATAAGAACTCCTCTCAGTTGCTCGCCAATTTCCTCCTCTCTTTCTAAGGTTTTGGCAACTTGCAAGTATTGTTGGTTGTTTATTCTTTCCCTCCAAGCTACTACATTCAAATCAGATTTGATATCTTCCTAGGTATCATTAAAGCCAAGATTGGGTTGAAGAATAAGAAAAATATCATAATGCAGGAGTACCATATTGGAGCATGATATTAACTTTTCAAATAATGAAATACTAGATCTTCTCCACTCGATCCCCAGTAGCATCACCAAAAATATGTTGGTGTATAGATTTGTCTTTTAATAGAAAGAAATAATAAAGAACTTCTGTGCCCAAATCTACAATACAAATATGATTTCCCAACAATTGAGGAATCTTAACTTCTGTAATTCCTCCTTGAATTTTGGTAAGGGTCATCTCTCTTATTAGATATTCAATCAAAAAATCCTCTCAAATGAGTATTACTTTTAACTATAAAGTAGTAAGGCTTCCCATCTATTCTTGGATAGAGGGATAATTCAAATAAATAAGAAAGAGATAAAATAAAGAGAACACACAGTTTCTCTATCAAACACTTCTCAGAAAGGCATACAAAATAGATAACTTATATAACATATACACCAAAATAACTATCCAACATCAAAAAGGTATTTTAACAATTCGATATTGATTCAATACTAAATCAATAGTGAACAATTCAAAGCATATAATTTTTGAATAACCAAATCTTTCCCATTCCAAAAAGAACCATCATGTTAAGATACAATGCTAGAAAACTTAAAATATTTGTATAGCTATTAAAACTTAGATAAAAGTCCATAGTATGATATCCATCAAAAACTACCTACCCTTCACACTATTGAATTTCTAGTTTAAATAAAGTGATGTCCAAGAATCTCCTTCAAAACCCAATTCTTAGACAATTTAAAAATAGTTAAAATAATGAAGTTTTTAATGGGTACGGAAACCCTTGAAGCAACTAATTTAAAACTTGAAAATAAAAAGAGCACAAAGTAAAGATTCTCTAGAGAGAATCATTGTCATGCTTCTTTAGCACCTCTTCTTCTTCCTCTTTGTCATCTTGAGCAGGAGATCCTTGCACTAGTTTCCAGACTCTGTATCCACTAATAAACTCTAACATGACATTCTTGTTCGCACTCTTTATGCTCTGTAGGAGATTCTTCCATGTGTTCGTATCCTTTTTCATTCTAGTGACACTGTCTAGGTATTCCAAAATCTTTTGGCTACACATGCTAACCATAGTTTCAACTTTAGCAAGCTTGGTAAGGTTTGCCATGGTAAAATTAGCTCAATTCTTAATCATATACAACGGTTCTTCATATTGCTTAACCAATGTTTCTATATCTAAACCTCCTTTAAAAGATGCCAGGGAGATTGAACTAACATTTTGTAGGTCTTTATTCACACCATCTTGAATTGTTTTGAATTCTTTCTCAAAGGACTGAATGTGGGAAATGGTTGAACCATAATTGGAGACTTGCCAGGCTATGTTCTTCCACAATATATAGATCAACCCTACATCGACCATTTGCAATGGATTTTCCTCTAGGAATTTATTAGGACCATATTCCTCCACATCTGCTAGCTACATAACCATAGCAGAAAATCTTTCAGATTCTTCTTTCCATACTGTCACCTGAATATGAGCCTCACTTATCACTACTTCAGTAAGAGTAGATATCTTATGTAGGTCTCATGCAGACTTAGTGAGCATGTTTATCACACAATCAATCCAATTATGGATGAAATATATTATGGCCTTCCCCTTCTTCAAATCATCCATAAGTTGTTGATTTTTAGGCACATTGGGATCAAATGTGAGTCAAGATATACTATCAGTCACAGTACTTACTTTTCCCTTTTAATGATATAATGCATTCTGCCATGGTATGGATTTTTTCCTTTGGTCTCTTCTTCTCAACACCATCCTTTTGAGATTGTAGAATAATTTTTTTTGTGGATGACTCTACCCAATACTTCTTTGTTTCTTTATTAATCACCCCCAGATTGGTATGAGTAATCTCAAAGTTACTTAGGTCTGACATACTAGTATCATCTTTTGGGTTGTAGGTTACCACTTTAGTGATGTTGTTACTTGTGTCTTGGTCAAATACTATCCTGGTTGAACTCTTAGTCCTTTTATATTTCAGGGCTCTAGCAAGGTATTTGCTCATGATGTCATTGATAGGGAAGAAAACAAGGACTAAGCTCTTCTTTTTATTAATTGAGGCCACTAGCCAATTGGGTATGGAAATTGAAGCCTTTTGAATTTTTTCACCTTTAACCAAAGTTTTCAAGCTCTCCATCCTCTATGGAGAAGTTCCTAATGTCATATGAACCTGCTAAATGTTATCAATCAGGATACCACTAGAATCCCCGTCAAGCTCGCTATCAACCTAAATATCTTCACTTGACCCAATAGGTGTTGCCATATTGCTTCTTCTCTTAGAATGAGCCTTTTTCACCAGAGGGGGATTATCACTTTGCACCTCCATAATCCTTGTAGATCTCTTATTATGTACAACTTTGAAATGAACATGAGAACAAAAATTAGTTGATTGCCTAGCATGTGTCTTTTTCATTATCAACCACGAATTGGTTCTCTCAAACACTATATTTTTTCTCTCAAGAAGGTTATCCTATTCTTTATACTCCCAATTAATAATTTATTTGCTATAAATTAAAGATTTTGTTATTTGAGTGCCTGTTAAGTCTTCTTTATCTTCTTTTATACCAGAGACATCAATATCCAAAATTAAATGAAATTGTCTAATCTAGGAAATGGTGAACATGTTATATTCTCTCCTCCAAACTTCTATATCATCTACACAATCTTCCTAATAGTCTTCAACATTAGGATCATGTAAAAACTTCACATGAGAATCAAATAGGCTATGAGCTATCCCTTTTCTATCAAAGTTTTGTCTAGCATGATAGGAGCCAAGATGAAAATTGATTAAATCTAAACTTATACACATAGCATCCTCCATACTCTTATAGGTTAGCTTATCTAACTTGAGTGGAAAATTGATATCAAAAGTCCAATCAGGTTAAAATTCATATATTATTGAGACAAGTTGCTAAGATACTCCAGCCAATATGAAACAGTCAAGGGCAAACCTAGGGAGTCTCAAAGGTTCTTCATCATAACCACCACCTATCCTCACGTAGGTAAACTTGGAAATTTGATATAAATGCTACCAAAGGTTTGGACAAATTTTAGAAATTTAGAAGAAAACCTACAGTGAAAAGAACCTTTCATTTCGAAACATAACTTCCTTGAAAAAGTGTCATGAACTTTCCTGAAACTTTCCAAAACTTTATTTCTATGCAATACATGGTAATAGTTATATATTGTGATATTTTCAAACTAGGGCTCATGAGGTAAATACCAAAAATCCTATGTACTAGCCAGCATATATGTCAAGTAGGAGGACATATAAAAGTCTTTCTTCATACTTAAAGCTCCTTTGAGTTGACTCTTTAGAGAACTAGCAATCAATTTAGCCCAATATAAAAATTGAGATCCTTTCAAAACAATTTGAATATAAAGATACATCCATTCCTCAAAAGGAGACACATCTAGGGAACCACAAATTTGGTACAATAAAACCATGACATCAGGAACTTGAGGATTCATCTAACATTTCTTAAGAGTTTTGGGCAACCTAGAGCCACCTTTATAAGGAGTTACAGTCTAGATCTTCATAATGGCATTTTTATAAACATTTTCCTTTTCTAAAGACCTGGCTCGTGATAATGTAGGAGTCAAGTCTGAAAATTATTGCTCTTCAAGATGGAACAACTTGGACATGGTTTCCCTAGAGATATTCAGCAATATGCTTTTATCTTTCTTCAAAATATTTCCACTAGGTATATCACATCTTTGAATGCATTCCTAAATAAACTCTAGACATGGGTAGGCTTGTGGGAAAGTGGAGGCCATAAGAATGTTAGTGTCTAAGACTTTGATAGAGAAGGGTTGAGCTAGTTTCTCACACAATCTCTCTATTATCCCCTCTAGATCAACCCCTAAAAGATTTGTGTCTAATACAACAATAGATTTACTACACAAATTGTGAATATTCCCAAAAATGTATAGAGAAGACTTCATAGTTTAAAATTCCCCCTAGTTGCTTGAAATTCAAAGAAGCAAACACAATTTCTTCTATTAATAGGTGAAAGAAAAAGAATTAAAGGGTTCAAGAATTACCTGAATAGCAAAAATTAACATGACTCTGAAAGATGATTTTCGTTCTTCAGACTCCTACTATAGACACTCAATCAAATGAAGAAAAATGTGTTCTTAAAGAAGGGGAAATTTCACTCATATATAATTTGTAGCAAAATCAAGGCATTAATCATGGGAAGGACATAAATAATTACACATGCCATAGGAAAGGGAGAATGTGACAAGGTGGCACTTGCCAATAAATGTGAAGTGAGGAATTTAGATGGTATGTTGTCTCTATACATGCCAAATTTCTCTTTCACTCTTTCAAAATAACTCTCGGCATGATATTTGATGATTACCTCACCTTGATTTATTAATCATCCATGATTGATGACATCACACATGCTCCATGTTAGACCCAACAAGGCATCTAGTTGTAGCACACCTTTTTAAGAATGAGATTCTATGGCACAAAAAGATAGGGCCCATAGTTCATATTGCATGAAGACCAAAAATAGTTTGAAGAGATGAACCTTTTGAAATTAGTTCAAATGGTATAAAGGGTACAATAGGTTCAAGAAATATTAAAGAGAAATAGAATACTGAAAAATTGCCTTGACCAAAAATGTTTACAAAGTAAACTTGGGGGTTAGACTTGGTCAACAATGAGCTTGGGAGAAGAAGGAAGTGAAAGGATGAGGTTTGTGAAAGATTGATTGAAATGTTATCATACCTCAAATTACATTTGAATTTTTTCAAAACCACTGGTTCAACATAAACATTTTAAAACACAAGTGAACCGAAAAAATAAAGAATAAAAATGGCGACTCAGAAAAATCATGAACTAACACCCTCAAACATATTTACTCCCAAAATCATTCACTCATAGCCTCCATAACATGCTTTTCTATCCTATTTACTTGACCCTTTGGTCTTGATCAAAAGAAGAAGAAAAAAATAGTTCTTAGAAACCTCTTGACATGTCCATTATCTTGGATAACTTAAATTTCATGAAATCATGTCAATATCCTACATGCTACCTTCCATTACACCATGGTCTTATATTGCTATATCCTTTTCCCTAGCTTGGGTACTCTTGAGGAGTCAGTCCTTGAGGATCACTTTCACTTGCTTCATATTTCTTGCCTATCCATCTCTACTTATCCACCAACTTGTTGTTCCATCATGTCCTACACCTTGCTTGACAATGGAACAAACTAATGTGATTTTGCTTGAGAACTAGTGATCTCTAAATGTTGCTTAAAAATTAAAAAATGCTAATAAAATATAAAATGTGCTAAAAAAATTATTATTCGGGTGAAAACTTAGTAATAGACACCTTGATAATACCAAAAATAATAATCTAAAAATCTAAAAAAATGCTCAACATTCCTATACATCTATCTTTTTTCTTTCTTGTGTTGAGTATTTTTCTCTCTGTAAGTTTTATGCTTTAGCTTTTCTATCTTCGCTTGTGCATAAGCTCTCATTTAACTTCAAAACAATACTCATATCTACATGGATTGAAACTGGTCGTAAGTCTAGGGGGAAACCTATTTGTGCTAGGGGAAATGTCCTATACTTTTCAAAAAGTTTCTCTTACATCAGTCACCAATTGTTCTAACTGAGTCTATCTACTATTGCTCTACTACCATGAGATTCCTTTAGTGTTCTAAGACACTCTCTCTTGCGTCAGTCACCAATTGTTCTAACTATGTCTATCTACTATTGCTTTACAACTACAAAGATTTCTCACACTCACACTATGACTTTCAAACATGACATCAATCTAGTGATATCCAAACTTGAAAACTAAAGGAAAAAAAAAACTAAAACTATTTGAGCTATCTTGAGCTTTACTTCTAAAAACTACCAAAAACATTTATCTATCAAAAAAAACTACCAAAACCATCCATATATCAAACAAAACTACCAAAAAAATCCATTTATCAGAAAATGTGTGTATAAAAGTGAGTCACACTTCTATAGACCCTTATATCCAAGGTACTCTATGAATTAGAGCACTTAGATGGTGGCCTATATCTTCCTATCCATGACATGTAGGATATGAAAATATGGCTCTCAAATGAACCAAACATGCAAATACATCACAAGGTACACCATGAAATGGAAGATTCAAGAACAAGAGCAAGATTGCAAATGTCCAAGATTTCCAAAGGATACCATGCAAGTATGCAACTAGAGATGCAGATGAAAAGATAAAATAATAATGTAGAATGCAAGCTAAACTATGAAAATGAAAGAAAATCTAAACTACAATCAGATTAAAACTCCCTATTTAGACTAGATGTATTAAGATACTATGCAATGAAGAAAAATAAATGAAGCTAAGCTAAAAGAATGAGACAAGAAGCAAGAAGATCTTCAATCCTGCATCATAACATAGCAAAAGAGTGGATGTAAGAATGAGACAAGAAGTAAGAAGTTCTCCATAAGCAAGAAGGTCTTCAAATCCTACAACATAATAATAGCCAAAATAAGATGCCACTAAGAGAGGAAGAGCCTCCTTTTTAAAGGAAAAAAGACAATTGAGATCAAATCCATGGGACTCATGATCAAGGGTGGAGATTCATTCAAAGATGAGTGGATGGGTCCATTTTTAAATTATTTTATTCAAAATGGAGGATTATTTTCTAATATTAAAATGAACACTTTGATTTTAAAAATTTATTATAGATCCACTTTGAATATAAAATCAATATATGCAATCCACTTTGAATAATATATTAATTTCCATCCATTATGAATAACATATTAATTTCCTTTTGACCACCATGAATAAAATATTAATAACCACCCATTATGAATAAAATATCAATTTCTTTACACCCACCATGAATTAAATATTAATTTCCATAAACCTACTATGAATAAAATATTCATAATGGAATTAAGGTCCCATTTTGAATATAAAATATATTCATGCATATTTTTCAAATGGGTTGTAATAGTTGATTTGAATTGATTGATTGTATTCATTTTAATTCTTATTTGGAGATATAATTCTACATTTTGGATCTTGACCAATTTTGAGTGATTATATTTTCCCCTCTTTGACTAATGTGTGATCGATTTGGGAACACATTACATCAAAGGACAATGAAAGCAAGTGATCGAAGATAAATCTGACTTCCAGCGAAGTGCAGAAAGAGATAGCTGATCGTAAATGTACAATCGAGAAGCATTAAGACTATACATTAAAAGAGAAATAACAAGATTTAGAGAAAATGGAAAGGTCAAGCATATGCTCCAAATTATAGAAAGATGATACAAATCATAACTCGAGATGAGTACTAACAAGTCTAAGAAAATAGTAGATAGTAGATTGCCAACAGTTGGTAGCAAACAATTGATAGCAAATAGAAAATAGTAAACAACTAGTAGCAAACAACTGAAAGCAAAGCATTTAGAATGTTCCTGCCCCCTTTGGATTGAAATCAAAATGAGATAGAGGAGATGTAGAAAGGAATGAGAGTTGATCAAATCTAGTTTAAAAAAATTCCATTATAAGGAGAATTAAAAGATGAGATGCCCCAATTCGATATCTCTAAGCTTGTAGCAATTATTGGTATTATGACCCTTGTTCCTATCATAATTGCAGTAGTGGATATCTTTCCACCAATCTGGTTTGACCAAGGGGGTATAGGGTCATGAATTTTTTGGCAACATGATAAGCTTATTAGTGAGCAAAGTTTTTAAGATCACTTCATAAGAATCAACAAGAGGGGTGTAAGTGGGCCTAGGCTAAAAAGTTTGTTTAGCTTTTTCAAGAGTTTGTGTCTTTGGGATCTCTTATTGTTTAGAAATGTTGATAGCATTGGTAAAGTTAAAGGCTAGATCTTTAGTTTTAGGAGTATCCACAACTCCATCATTGACCACATTCTTGTTCTTGTTCCATGGTCTAGCCTTATCCTTTCCATGACCATGCTTTTCCTTGTTGAAAGCAATGCCACCCTTTTTAATAGCAACATCTTCAATGTGATAGGCACTTTCAACCATGTCATTGAATGAGGTGAATATTTGTTTTTGAAGATCATAGTATAGTTCAGGTACAAGCATATCAAAAAATATGTCAATATTTTCATTTTCAAGAATTTGGTGAGGATATCTAGAGTATAATGATATCTAGCATTGTAGAAAAGTGACAAATGGTTCACCTTGTTTTTGCTTAATGTTGCACAAATCCAACATATTAAATGAATGTTGAATATTATATGAGTACTGTTGAATAAAGAATTTTGCAAGTTCCTCAAATGTTTTAATTTTTCCTCGTAGACTCCTTGGGAATAACCTCATGAGAATGGTATCATTGTGCACGAAATCCATGCTAATAGAATAGAAGTGTCATGCATGGTCATGAGGATTATTGTTTCCATCGTACTTGTCATATTTGAGAATTTCAATATCTTGAGGAAATGGAACCATGTATAGACTTTTATCAAAGGGAAGAGTGCATATGGATTCAACAAAAGAAGCTTTGGGTTGTTCTTTAGCTGCTTGAAGTTGATTAAATTGCTTCTTTAGCTCTTGGATTTCTTCCCTTAGGATTTCAGCCATGATTGGCTCTTTATTTTGAATGATCCTTTGAATGTCAAAGTTATGAGGAAGTTTCCATCCCTTAGAAGTCATTTATTGGAAGTATTGATCTCCATTTTTTTCCAAAGCTTTTGGTTAAATGTTAGCCAAAAATGACCTCTTGCCAAAATTTAAATTCAAATGTCTAGCCCACCCAACGGTCACCTAGGGTTTCACATTTTCAAATATTAAAGGGTTTCATGAAATGTTTTAAACATTAGCTATGTTCTTTTTACTCTAGGTTTGCACAGACATTTCATGTTTTATCCTTTCATGCTTTAAGTTATGATCATGCAATAGCTAGTCATTGCACAATCACAAACCCTTTTGAATTAACAGTGTTTCCAATTGTAGTGGTGCGACAAGGTCTTTCTAGCAGTTAGCATGGTGTTGGGGCATTTTATTTAATTGTAAATTTTAAGTGGCGATGTCACATTCCCTTTGTCACATGATCACACATGGGTTAGTAGATGTAAGTTCAAGCCAAGGCTCTCACCCTTTCTAGCCATTAGATATAGGTAGATCAATGATCGACATTTGCACACTTCCTTAAAATGCAAGGTCTTTAAGGATTTCAGGGAAGCACCTAATTGCCACATGTCTATGTGGGGCCAGTCTCAATGCAGGAAGCTAGGGAATCTCTCTCCTTTGTTATGTCATCTCAAGGGTAATTTTCATATATTGAATGAAGGGAAAACAAAGTGAATTGATGCATTCATCCAAAAAGGTTTTAACATTTAAGTCCTAACATTATGAAATAGCAGTATAGTTATGATCTCACAATGGCCTTTGTATCATGAGATCATCAGATGAATTAAGCCAGGGTCCGATGCTATGATGTAGAAACTCATCATATGGTCAAGTTGTCTTGACATCACAACTGTCGAGAGTCCATGAAGCCACAATGCTACAAAAAATGGGTGTGTGTTGTAGGGTTGTGACATCGTAAGGAGTAGATCAGGGCATTATCTTTTAGGTTTCATGGTGACTATCAAATCTTTCCAGATTGAGGGCTAGCATTTTTGCACTTCTTGAAGATGCAAAGTTTTTAAGTTTTCTGGGGAAGTGCTCGTTCAAGATGTGACAATGGTGAGACTAGTTTTGTTTCGTTCAAGCTAATGCATATGCATTTCCTTGTCACCTCATCACAAGGGTAAGTTTTCATCCATTGAATGAGTAAAGAATGGTTCAATTGATAAGGCTGGTCAGTGATTGTAAGATCATAGCAAGGATTAGTCAAAGTTTCAATGTTACAACAAGGACATAGACCTAAAATTCTACAACAAGGGTTGTATTGTGTGCTCATGAGGCAAAAATTCCAAGCTCCTGATGCTATGAAAATAGGTTTTTTGCAGGGTCATAGCATCATAACTTTGCAAGATTAGATGAAGGAGAAATTTTTAGTGTCCATCTCGATCATAGATTATCAAATGATTGATGATTGGCAGTTTCCCACTTTTCAAAAATGCAAGGTAATTAACAAATGTGGGTACATGTCTTTGCACCATGTGTCTGGTGGGACTAACTTTTACAAACTTCAATTTCTTATAAGACCATGGATACAAACATGAGGTGCTCTGATAATATGAGGTTATGATCTTATGATATGTCAGTTAGTTGTTTTATGAGATTGTGAGTAGAAATGAAAGGTCTAGCGATGTTACGATATGCCTCTATCATAAGATTGTATGTCTAAGTTTTGTTGTCAAAGGATCATAAGGAAATTTCAAGGAGGGCTCGATGTTAAGATAAACTGGCTGTCATGAGATTGTAGAAGGCAGGGTTATAAGCTAGAAGGGTGGTATGAAGGGTTTTGACTTCCCTTAACGATCACAAGATTGTGAGTCTAGAGTTGACCAAAAATATAAAGAGCTCTGCCCATCCAACCCAGAAAGTGAGGGGTCATCGACTAATCAGAATGTAGGAAAGGTATAAAAGGAGCATTGAAAATAGTTGACCCATTCTTTTATTCGAGTTGGTGTGTTGATATAGAAGAATACAATTGTTTATATAGAAAATATGATTTTTTTGATTAATTACTGGGTGTTTTCTCTCCCTCCCATGCCTGTTAAATGAAAAGGGACACTCATTCATTGCCTGGTTATCTATCTACCCAAATAATGCATTAATGCTCATTGTTTTGTCTTCTCAAGGTGTTCTTTTGGAAAAATATTGGATTTCACACATCTAAACATGTACCAGGATCAAATTTTCTCCAGATTTACATGATTGTTCTCTAGAATCTTAAATGGAAGTAGTTGTGCTTTGCCTTAAGGTAGAAGTCATCTGAGTTATGCTTGAGCTATAAAAGAAAATTTTGTAAGCTTTCTTAGGTTTGGTCATTTTTCTCTAATTCTATAGCAGTAACCATTCCATGCTTTATTACTATAATTCCCTTTTATCTATAATGAATATATTTATCTATTATGCCTCATTCTTCCATCAATATTAGTACAAGGCTTCTTGTCTCTGTTGGTGCTTTTATATTCATTATTCATTCAGCATACCAATATCTATTATTTGCTTCTTTGATGTTATAGAGTGAAGTTCCTTCTTTGTATCATCTTAGTTAGTACCTAATCTGTATGTAATTGTTGAAAAGTTGAATCTGAGTGTTTGGAGATTGTATTCATGAACAGTGCATTGTTAGGTAGAGATATGACTGAACATGCTATTTTGGTGCATCAACCCCCTAGATTAGATTAAGTAGATTTTATTTCACGCATTCATTTTCCATTTTCCTCTCAAGAAGTAGTTAGGTGTATCTTGATAGTAAAGGAAGCTGACCTTCTCCAAAGATTCAACCTCAAAGCATAAGTCCCACACTTGAAGGTCATTTCCATGTTACACAAGGTCACCTGAGAAGTAGTTCCTCAGGCAAGGGTGTAGAATTTTGTGTCAACATTAATCTCATCTTGTTGAAATCACATGAGATCTTCACTAATAATTTCATCATTTGTTTCATCTTCATGATGAGAATGTGAGTGTCTAGAAGGTGAAGGACATCTCATGGAAGGAGATCTTGGTCGTGTATTGATTTCATTATTTTTAAAAGGAATCTATTTTCATAATCATGAGTATGTATGTTAGCTTTAGCCATGCGCCTAGCTGCTTCTAATCTCTCTTGATCTAAGCATGCTTGTTCTACCATAAACTCTTAGTAATCTTCAAAATGTCATCTTCTTTCTTTGGGATCCATGGTGAGAGTGATACTATATGGTGCTCTAGGAGTATCAAAGGGAGTAACAAAAGGATCTTCAAATTTATAAAGTGGATTACCCCATGTGGTATTGTTAAGTGGTTGAGGAGCAAGTCCTTCTTCACTAATATGTTCATGTGAATGTCTAGTAGGAGTAGTCAATTCTACAAAGGTAAATGAGGAACAACTTCCTTGACCAACTTGGAATCTAGTTGTTACTGACATGTATAAATAAGTCCTCAGCTAAATAGGATGAGAGAATAGTTCTTTTTGATTAGCATTTATAAGGTCATAATAATCTCTTGTCAAGAGATATGGAAAAAGTAGATGATTTGTCAAAAGTGTTCAAGAATTTACAACACTAGTGCCTTAAACCTAGAATGTGAGCAAGAAGCTCAATAGAAAGAAGCTAGAATATTGAAGTAACTAGTCTTGACAAGTAAACATTAGTGATGTTTGTAGCTCATATGCAATGAACTATACCCATTTTTTTCAACTTTGGACAATATGTGAACATGGAGGTTTTGACTAGACACTAGTACGATAGAGTAAGGTACACCTAGATCAACTAAGACATATTGCATGCTCTATTTTGGATGCAAAATAACCCAATCGATACTTTTCCAAAATATAGGTGATAGTAGGACAACAAATAAGGGCATACAAGATTCCTCTAGAGATGGTGCGATAGTTTGCTAGTGAAATGTGAAAATGATAGTTTTTGACCCAAAAGTTTTACATTTCAATTTGACAGTTAGGTAGTTTTCAAACTAGATAGTGTGAGACTTTAGTTTATGTCAATGAACAACATGGTTTGCAAAAAATAAGGGTACCCTACATGTCTTAATCAGTTGAACAAGGGACAAATAAACCTTGACAACACACATTTGTGATATCAAACCAAATTTCTATCATGCTACCAAGATGTTTGATATGAAAGAACATTTACATAGGTCAACATATTCGAAAACACTTGCAAAACATATCTACCTAAATGTCATGACTCATTACTCAATAACTTGTCCCATGCCAAGTACCATCCAGGGACACAAATGGTGAGTGTAGAAGTCTTGGGGTGATTTGGGTAATTCACTTGGATTAGTCCTTGCACCAAGAAGTTGAGCAGCAAATAGGGTAGCTGCTAGCCTAGGGTGTTCAAAAATGATTTCCATTCATAGCACTCCTTTGCACCTAATATATGACACCTCACCTTATGGTGAGTAACAAGTCTTGTGACCACAAGAGTACCTTAAGGATCTCTCCCTAGTGATCTCCTCATGATCGTAATCCCACAAGCGATCACACTAGGTAAGACAAGTGCTACATCTACCAAGGTTTTGTATCCTCGATAGCCTTGAGTTTATAGTGGGATGGAATAGCTAGGTTCACTTGTCCCAACTTGGGTCATTCCTCTTGGTTTCCCAAGAGCAATCCCACTAAAGTATTCTAACTATAACAAATTGGATCCACTTTCAAGAGTCAAGATTTCTAATTCACCACATGGGTGAAGAACATACTCTTCTTTCTTAATTGTTTTCCCTAGACACACTAAAAAGTTTCAGATTATCCCTTTGATTTCAAAGTCCAAAGGTGAGTCAAGATTTTTGATTCACCACAAGGGTGAAGAGCATACTCTTCTATCACCAAGGGATTCCAATCACAAGTTTAATGTGTCTATGAAATAAAAACAACTAGTAGAGTGTCACACATGAAAGTGAATTAACCCTCCTAACTTAGGGTAGATTTTGAAAATGAATGCCACAATTTAAGCAAAAAAACAAAAGCTTAGGCTTACCTTATTCAAAGCTAGCAAAGGCTAGGTATATTTTTAAGGGTCTTCAACATTTTTAAAAAAAGTCTTTGGCTACACATCTTGCAAGCAAGAGTTAGAATTTTTTTTTATGAGTTTGTTTTTGACATGCATTTTATAGACCATGCATAGAAATCCAAATTTTTTATGAAAACCTCTTGGTAGCATCCCAAAACTACGATAAAATATTCAAATTAGAATCCATGGTTTGGGTCATAAATGTTTGTTCTATGAAAAATTATAAAAAATTTAATTTATGATCATACAAATCTGAATTTTTTATTGTGATTTGAATTTAGTATCTAGCACTTGCAATAAAGAATTTAGATTAAAATTCAACTATGTGTGCCCGAAATTTTTTTTTTTAATGAAACATCTTTAAAAAATAATGGCTAATCTGAAAATTCTAAGTTTTTCTGGTGAGGCCTAGACATTATCTACAACCTACAATAATAATTTCAGCCCAATCCTACAATAAAAACATCAAAATAAAATAAGATAAATCTAAATATTAAAGGAGGCTTTTTCAAGCCCCATGGTGGGTGCCAAAAATATGTTTATAAAAGTGAGTCACATATCTATAAACCCTTATATCCAAGGTACTCTATGAATTAGAGCACTTAGATGGTGGCCTATAGCTTTCAATCCATGACATGTGGGATATGCAAATATGACTCTCAAATGAATGAAACATGCAAATACATCACAGGATAAATACAAAATGCACACTGTTAAACACTATCACACACTATTGCACAATAAAAAAAGACTATGTGATGTTTTCTTTTCTTCAGTAACACATCTTTTGCAACTCGATGATGTTAAAAACTAGAGGAGCAAGGACTGAAGAAAAGAAAACATCACATATTCTTTGTTTATTGTGCAATAGTGTGTGATAGTGTTTAACAGTGTGCATTTTGTATTTATCCTGTGATGTATTTGCATGTTTGGTTCATTTGAGAGCCATATTTGCATATCCCACACGTCATGGATAGGAAGCTATAGGCTGCCATTTAAGTGCACTAATTCATAGAGTACCTTAGATATAAGGGTCTATAGAAGTGTGACTCACTTTTATACACATAGTTCTAAAGAAAAAGTTGTAAAGATGATTCATGCATGGGTTTGTTCTCTTGAAAGGAAGATTAAACATGGAGCTACATAGTGAAAGCTAGTACTAAAGAAAAACATGTGAGGACGATTCATGCATCAATATGTTCTCATAATCCTAGTAAGATAACCTAGATGCAATAGGCGACATTGGAAGCACACGAGGTGAATGACGTGTTGAGCTGGATACTAGCACATCAAACTAGACCTGAAATAGTCCATAAACAATACTGACACATCAGAATGCAATCAAATTGATCTTAATACTGGAGAAAATTAAGAGTTACCTCAAATAGCCTAAAAAGCCCTATTCCTTCAGATAGTTTATAAAGCTTTAGTTGGAGGTAGCTGTATGATCTTTATCGATTTATGACAATTGATAATAATCTTTGTATTCATGCACCAATCAATTTATCTTTCAATTTCTATAGTCGAAATCTACACTCTCATGTCAATCGTCATCCAAATCTCATTACTTGTCAAACACAACACAAAAGGAAAACATCACTTGAACAGTCACAACAAAGAAGAATCGCAAAGGCCAATAATTTTATTTGGAAATATTTATAGGTATGATTCCTTCTCATAGAAGCTCAAATGTAATGTTTATTATCCTATGGTCTAACACAATGAATGACAGAGGCATAGCTGCAACCAAATGCCTAAAAGGGCAGTACAATGTAAACCATTTTGGTAAAAACCTTGATCAATCTAGAGGCAGCTAAGTATTATTAGTAATTTGTGATAGCATGTGTTAACTTCAAATGAGCACAAAAATTTCCACATGGAACACTACAAAAAAACTAGCATTGAATTAAGTTATAAAGCGCTACAAAATATGAAAGACTGACCTAGCTATTAATGTGCTAAATGGCACAAAATCACATAGCCTACCTAGGATTGACACAAAATCACATGGCATACAAAATTAGCTATGGAAATGGATTAAGAACAAAGAAAAGTTCATTGAGTACTAATGATGGAACATTAGATCAATTACTGGTTTTCATATTATTCTAGCAAATCAATTTCATGCTAGTAGCTTATTGAATTGATTTTAAGTGTGCACCATCCATTCTAATCCAGAAAGAACTTGATTTTATCATTCAAGATTTCACAAATTATCTCCAAGCTTCGTGGAATTTTAGATGGTTATTTAGTCTCATAAAAATCAAGGATGGTTAAAAGAAAAATCTTTGATTCTAATAAAATATCGTCTTATGTATAATATATGAAAGAGATTATCAAAGTTTAGGTCTATTTTTGTCACAACTCATCATATGACTATTTTTGTTTGCACCTACATGGCGATTAGGTGGAAATCTTGTTATTTGACTAGGTCAACTATTATAAATTTGCTAGAATAATTCTTGGATTAGATTTAATCTTATCATTTTATATGTTAACTAATTTGGAAATTAGTGTTATTAAATGATTTTCTAAGTTATGTTAAATGAAAGGTTAAGTCATCTTATGACCATGTTTATGATATTATGGAGACGTGATTTAAGTTCATACCTTTATGTATGTGTATACATTATAGTTATGGTGTTCATAAATGATGTTTTATTTCTGACTGACGGATACTAACTCCTTATGTTTGTGAGTGTTTGAGTGTCCACAAGTGTCGAAGGCGAAGGTGTGGTTGAGGTAGAGAATGTTAAGCCTTTTGGAAGGGGACAGACAGATAATCCTTGCAGCATATCACACACCACTTAGTCTAGTGTGAAATGATGTTGATGGATTTGATTTTTATTTAATTTCCTAATATATATAATGGTAATAAGATATTGAAATAAAGTTTGATGATATGAGTAGGGTTCTATTTTTTTTTTATGAAAAGAAAACAATTGCATCTTATAGTTCCTTTGGTTTTGAAGATTTATAAAATAAATTAGGAGTGATAATTATTTTATGGCAATCTTAACTTATTAAACTCAAGTCCTTAAAATGTTGCATATTTTAAATGAGCTTAGTTTTAAATGTTAGTGGGGGAAATCATTTTTATGGTGGCTATAATGAGGAGTAATGGAAAAATAAACCATTTCCAACAAAGTGCGGATGTCGTTCGCTTCCACTACGGAGACATTAAGAAGGGAGGCAAAAATAATAAATAAAGAAGGGGAGGCAAAACCATAAGAAAAGGAGGATGCCTGGGCGCTGCAAGGAAAATAGCACAACATCGGGGAAGAAGAAAGGGGCAGAGCGTACTTAGGTTTTTCTATTCGTTGCCATTGTTAAGAATAGTAATTTTCTTGTTTCTTCATTTAAATTTGACCAATATGATGAATAATTCTTTATCTAGGTTGTTGTGGTTAGTTTGGCATTCAGTTTGATAATATGTTTTCAAATGAGGAAGCACATACTAATTAGTTGTGGCCGTTTTCATCTACATAGCATTCCAAAAAAATTAAGAGGGTTTTGCTTGAGTTTGTTTACAGCCAGCTCAATGAGACCCACATCATATTATTCCATCTTGTCAAAAGCCAAATGCTTGAGGCCTGAACTATTTTTGAAGTTTTGAATAGTTTTAAAATTTAATTTGAGATCTCTAGCCTGTGGTACCCATTAAATCTAAAAGCTTATGCTTGTCACAAAACAAAAAAAATAACCTACTGTCATAGAACAGTCAGCTTTTTGATGAGACCCTATCATTTCATTAGAAAATTGATGTAAATGGTTGATTTTGTTAAAATGATCACTTTGATTGTTATGCTCTATTTCCATCTTCTATTTAAAACTTATGAACAATTCTTTTTATCTCCTTAGCTGATTACTTTCTTTTATCCAAGCATATGTTTCTATAAAACAAGTTGTTGTCTATGTTAAATCATTGATATTTCAAACTTTAGGATTAATATGATGTAATCTTAGTGAAGGTTCGTGGTAGTAATCCTGTAATAAGTTAATGTTCTCACAGCAGTAGGGATTGATCAACTATCAAATACCAATCAAACTCACTGTTGCTACAGCAATGAAAATTCTTATATAACAATACGTATTCATATCCAATGGGGTCAAATTTGACTAAAGATTTGAATAGAGTTACTAGACTTGATCAATATAAATATCCATGATTGTAATTAAGTTAAATAGAGAGAATCTTTCCTAAAATTTTGTTTTTTTTTTAAAAAAAGATAAACTTCAATCCTAGACAAACAGTAATAGTGTCTAACAATATGTACGACTAGAAAAAAGGGTGTTAAATACAAAAATTTACTATTTTGAATATGTTGCTAGGAAAAGATCTAATTAAAAACCATAGGAAAGGGGAAAATTAACTTGCTGTACAGAGAAGGAGTGCATTGCTTTAAGTAAATTATCTTTGTTTATTTTTCTTTTGTGAGTGGTTTCCAACAATTAATGATTTTAATTGCTGTCATAGTTCAAGCATATGTCTGTTTAACAACATTGATGGACTATTTATCCATAGAAATTATAGTGTATCATGGACTTAGCAGGGAGTAGTCTATTGTCCTTTGTTAAATGATGATGTCGATATTAATGCTTGAGGTTATATCATTTTGCAAGCTTGAGATGTAAGAAACGTAGTTCTAAAACATAGTTTTTTATTTTTATTTTTATTTTTATTTATTTTTTATTTTATGGTACCTTCTTGTGGCAATTTATGAATATTGTTAACATGAGTGGGTATGAAATTAGATAACAATTATCCAACATCTGATTAATATCAGAAGAGATATAGCAAATTTCAATATTTTTTTTTAACACCGAGTTGTGTTGAAAACCAATATATAACTTAGAAACATATTGCGAAATTCTTACATCTTAAGTATGATTGTTCTTATTTCCTTATGGATGGGTGTATATGGAAAATGGGAGGGTGGATGCATTTTGTTTTGCTTCTCTCAACTTGTCTAGTGTTGTGTGTTAGGATTCATTACGTTTTGACTCTCCATGCATCATGTTGACGAATTTTTATGCTTGGCCAAGCCATCTTTTATCATTTTAGTAGAAATACTATTATTCTGAAAATGCATATGGGTAGATATGCATACTTTATTTGAAGCATAGATTAGATATGTTGAATTGTACATATGGGTAAATATGTTCTCTTTACTTTATGCATATATGTTGATGTGTAGAATGTTATTTTATTTCCCTGCCATATATATGTGATTAGGCTACTTAGCACATGGTTGTCTGTAGTAAGTTTCAAAGTTGCACCGGATTCATCTGATCTGTCTTGTTCTGAGAAGCTAACCTGCTCATGCCAGGGTTAGGTAGTTCTTTATGTCAAGAAGAACCCTGGGGGAGTAATTACTCCATGGTTGGCATGGTAAAAGCACCTGGGCCACACCCCCATTTCAGATAGCAGATAGACGTCATTTTTCGGCTAAGGATCCAAACACTCAGTAGTAGGGCAGCAAACACTTGGAAGCTATAAATTCCTGTTGGTTGATCACTCATCCTATCTTTAAGATGTATATGTATTTTTTTGAAATGTACTTATGTACCATTTTCATTACGTCGACATTTCATTGAATGGATGTGATGAAGTCTTATCTTTTGTGCATAAATACATCTGAACAACATTGTTATTGGAGTTGTATTGAACTATGTAATCTTTTTCAGTTGACTAAATAAAATGTCTTGACTTTTCAACTCCATTGCTGATGTGTATCTTTCTTTTTCCATATTTCTCATTTTATGGATGTTTTGGCATAATGTTGTAAGAGTTCGGTCTTTACAATTTTTAATGGTTCATATTGTTTTGAAGATTGATTGTATGGGAGTAATCTATATTCAAATGGTATATTGTGGTTATTTCTTGTAAATTTGATCTTGTCATTATATTATCATTATATATTGTTTCAATGAAATCTTTAAATAAATATATAAATAAATTTCTAGACTATATTTATGTAATTATTTAGTGTCAATTTTGTTATTTGACTAAGTTAAACAATTAATAAAAACAAAATATTAAATTTTACTCCACCAAAATATAATAGTTTGGTATTAATACTTGTTGATAAGTAGGAGATATTTTTCACAAGTCAAATTGTGATATAAATTTTACTCCACCAAAATATAAAAGTTCATTATTAATATTTGATGATAACTAGGAGATATTTTCCACAACAATTTAAATTGTGATATTGTTATCATGATTTAACTATATAGTTTTTTATTCAAATATATTGACCATTTCTCATGAGTAGTGGTTTACAAAAACTCATCTCTCATGACAATGAATTGAACACTTAGCACTGATAGGAACTAGGTTGCACATAGTGGTTAAGTAGCAGGACTTCATAGGAGGTCACCCATCCCAATACTACTTCATCTTGAGCCTGTTTAACTATGAAGTTTCCTCCTTGGTTAAACCCACCTTGCTTGCAACTCCATTTACAAAACCTTTACCAAGTGTTGTGCCTTATGTTCCATTCATTAGAAAGCCCCTTAAGCTCATCAATTGATAAGTAAGAGATATTTTGACTTAATATGGAAAATATCTCTTACTTATCAATTGATGAGCTTAAGGGCCTTTCTAATGAATGGAACATAAGGCACAACACTTGGTGAAGGTTTTGCAAATGGGGTTGCAAGTAGAGTGGGTTTAACCATGGAGGAAACTATCTATTACTTATCAATTGATGATTTTAAGGGCTTTCTAATTAATGGTAGATAAGGTGCAACACTTGGTGAAGGTTTTGCAAATTAGATTGCAAGAAATGTGGGTTTAACCATAGAGGAAACTTCATAGTTAAACGTGCACAAGCTAGACTAATATTGGGATGGGTGACCTCCCAGGAAGTCCTGGTGCTTCACCTCAATGTGCATCGCCTAGTTCCTATGAGTGTTAAGTGTTTTATTCATTGTCATGAGAGATGGGTTTTTATGAATTATTACTCATGAAAATACGAGGTCAATGAGTTTGACTAAAAAGCTACACAATTAAATCCTAATAGCCATAACACAATTAATATTTATTTTCAATAATTTTCAAACATGATTTTTCTCAATTCTCATTGGTTGGAGCAAGAAAAAAAATTTATCCTTGATAAAAAATATAAAATTTTTAGTTTGAAGAATTACATAAGCTTCCATTCTAAATTAATTTTGGATAAGAAGACATTAAAAATATTTTCCTAGCCTTCCAAAAAAATTATTACTTCCAAAATTCCATTATGTTGGCAATGTCTTTGGGAAATTTCCTATGAAACTGTGGGTATTATTTGGAGATCAGGATTTTTGATGAAAAACTATAAACCTTTTGGATTGTTTCTCATATCCATGTAACCTTTGCATGTACTATTGTAATCTCTCTTCACTTCTTTACTCTGGTTATGGCCCTCTTCAAAGATTTTTTTTTTTGAATTTTTAATGTGAAAGAGAGAATTTGTAGGATTTGTTTTTCATTCTCATGTCATTAACCTCATGGTTGCAGCTATCCATGTGATGTCCCTAGCATCATCAAATAAATTATTAAAATAAACTTTTCTATATGTGTCCCCAACAATTGATTTATTCATCTCTTGAGCCCACTTTTTATTTTATTTCTTATAGTGCCTTGGCCAGTCAACTCCTTTTGTAATCCTTTAGGAAGTTTCAACAAAGCCCTTTATAAGGCCAATTTGTAAATTAGTGTAAGAACATGATTTATATTGTTTCATTGTATTGTAATTTTTGTTGGAGTTTTGTTTTGTTTGTCATTTTGGAAGTGAAATATCTTCCCTACTTAGTTTCTTCAATTTTGGTGGGATTTAACCCTCACCCTACTTCGTTCTTTGTATTTCTTTTCATTAGATCTAGTACAACTAAAGTGTCATATTTTTTTACAAATATAGACTGAATTGCAAACATCTATGTTGGCATATATTTGTGTGATTGGTGAACTTATATCTATAACTTAATTTGCACCAGGTTCGATATTGTGGAAGTCATGCACTACATTGTTCAGTCTTGGTGTTGACATATCTCCATTCATATAGCCTACTAGTCATATGACTTGCAAGCCCTACCATTGCATGATACTAGTTTGCTCCATTTCTATTGTATGATAATTCATTCTTATTGTATGATCACCCTATAACTATTGTATAGCTAGCACATTCCCTCCACTATGCATTTGACATGTTACATATGTATGCTCTTCCCCTGTTTACCCTCTCTTACTCCATTGTATGGATTGGATATCATCAGCATAGAGAGTTTTAGGTGAGAGAACACAACTGGAAGAGTCGGGAATATTATAGTGGTATTAGAGCTTGTGATCTTGCAAGTCTATGGGTGACATTGGATGCCCACAAGATCTCGATCAATAGGTAGGATGGGTGAATTAAGCACTAAGATGATGACATTTATCTAGGATCTAACAAGAGGGCAACAATAACTAAGTGAATCTTTGTTAAATGAACAAAAACAAATGCGTGAGACCTTGGCAAAAGGGCAAGAATAATTTAGCAAGATGCTTCAACTTTTGGCAGAAGGAAAGACAAGTGGAGCACACAATGGGTGCGACAATAATTATGTCAATTAAAGGCTTCACATAGAGCTCTCACATACATATCCAATAATGTCAACATTTCCCCAATAGTTACAACAACACAAACAAGAACCTACCTTCCCCAAGATACAAGATCAATTTTGACAAGACTAGTTTGATGCTGGACTTGGAGAAGAATTATCCTTCAGGGATTATGTGGATTTTTGGATGAAATATTCTAGGAGACGAGGCAATTACAATGATGAAATTAAAATAAAGGTTGGCAAGATAAACTTATTATCCTTTAATGGGTCTAGACATATATCAACATGAGTATGGGTTTAGAAGGTTGATACTTACTTCCAGCTCAACCCAATGCCTAAAGAAAAGGTAATCAAGTTTGTAGAACTTCACCTGGAAGAAATTTCTTAGGAATGGTGGCACCATAGGATGGTCACCCTTGGTCATGATTGAGTCACTTCATATGGTGGCTTCATAGAGAAACTTAAAGACCACTTTAATGAGAAGGATCTGAAGCTCAACTTCAAGTAGTTGGCACAACTTAAGAAAACTAGATTGGTGGACAACTACATTAATAAATTTTAGAGACTGTCAGTATTAGTGACTGCCATTTCAGAGAGAAGACTTTTTTTTTTAAATTCATGGATGGATTAATCGAGCCCTAAAAGGGTTGGGTGAAGGTTTTTAACCCCAACACACTCCTGGAAGAAATCAAGATGTTGTGTGATGTAGCAACATCATCTTCTTCTTCCAAGAGTTATTCACATGCCAAGCTGCCTCCTTCTCTAAAGGATAAAGAAAATAAGCCTCCTCCAAAGAAGTAGTCAATGGATGAAGCCACAAAACAAGAGTTGAGGATGAGAAAGATTTGTTTTAACTATAAGGAGTTGTGGGAATCATGGCATTGATGCTTAGGCAAGGGAAAGGTCCATTACATTGAGGTGATGTCTGACAACAAAGAGGAGCATGAGGAACCGTAAACTAAAGAAGATGAACAACAAGCTTCCAAGGAGGTTAATATAAACTATGCAAAGACAATTCTTGCATTGTTATGATGTGAAGATTCCATCGCTCTTATTGGCACTCAAGGTGTACTATTTTTTGGGTATGAGGCACTATCTAAGGATAACAGGTCATAGTCATGCTCAAAAGTGGGGCCACACTTAATTTCATTAATTCACCATTCTAAAATAAGGAGGTTTGGCTATGAAGGCACATGAAAGATTCGAAGTCAAGGTACTAGAAGTAAACCTCCTATCATGTACCCCTCTTGTCACAAAATGAAACATTACCATGGGGAACCATATAGTGACAGATGACTTCTTTGTAGTAGATCTGGATGACATGGAATTCATAACAAGCACCTAGTGGATGGAAACTCTAGATGAGTACATACAAAGATTCAAATAGATGGATTTTTAATTCAAAGTGGATGGAAAATAGGTGGTTCTAAGAGAAATTTTAAATGGATGTCTGAATGAAATCTTGGTACAATGGATGGAAGCCATTTTTCAACATGATATTATTGTCTAGGTAACACATTGCTTTATCTCAACAAAATTATTAAAGGGGCAACTATCTTACTACTAGGATGATGAGCTCCAAGCAGTGTTAGATAAGCATGGTATGGTCTTTGCCAACATCCCACCTAACCTACCTCTACATAGGGGTCATGAGCATATAATCAAGTTAGAGGAAGGACTCAAGCTCATCATCACTACACCCTACTGCCATCCTAAAAGGTTTAAGTATGAGATAGAAAAGGCAATTTAGGAACTCCTAGAGAAAGGATGGATTAGGCCAAGTTCAAGCCCCTTTGCATCATCACTAATGTTGGTTAAGAAGAAGGATAGAACCCTCTGAATGTTTGTGGACTACCATACATTGAATAAGAAAGCTAGCCAAAATAGGCATCCCATCCCCAGTATTGACTAATTATTGGATGAGTTACACAATGCAATCTATTTTTTCAAAATAAATCTCCACTCTGGAAACCATCAGATTTGCATGAGGGAGAAATATGTGGAGAAGACTACTCCATTGTCATTATGAGTTCTCAGTCATGTCATTTGGGTTGATCACTTCTCTAGCCACTTTCCAGTCATGCATGAACCACATCTTCAACAAGCAGTTGCATAAGTTCCTATTGGTGTTTTCTAAGGACATCCTTATTTATAGTAGGACATGAGAGGAACATTTAAGGAATTTGGATGACATTCTCAAGATCGTAGAGTCATAATCATTTTTTTCCCAAAAGATCCAAATATGAATTTGGAACGACAAAGGTATTATATTTGGGATACATCATCAGTGCTTGAGGAGTCCCAATATATTAGGAAAAGATTCAATCCATCTTGGATTGGATACCACCAAAGGCTCTCTTAAATCTATGTGGATTCTTTGGATTGTACAATTACGATAGAAGATTTGTCAAAGGATTCTCATAGTTGAATGCACCATTGACAAACTTGACAAAAAAAGGATCTTTTCATTAGGATGGGAAGGCACAATACATTTTTAAAAAATTGAAGGAATTCATGAATACATGTCTAGTTATAGTGCTACCTAATTTCAATCAACCTTTCATCTTGGAGTGTGATGCTTTAGGTGAAGGCATTTAGGAAATGTTAATGAGAAATCATCACTCCATTGTATTTGAGAGTACGAAGCTCTCAGAAGCAGAGAAACTATACTCCATCTATGACAAAGAGATGCTCTCCATCAAGCATGCATTAATAAATTTTTGGAAGTATCCCATCATAGCAAAGATCATCACACAAAAATATCACAACAACTCGAGATATTTCTTTGGGAAGAGAGAGTTGAATGAATGAAAACATAAGTGGGTGAGAAAAATGCAAGAATTTTACTTTGACATTGATTATGTAAAGCGCAAAAAAAAGGTAGTGGCTGATGCTTTGTCAAGAAGGCTTGAAATATGCTCATAGTCTTAGATTTTAGTGGATTAGAAGGCACATCTGTTGGTTGAATATTTAAATAATACATTTTCATGTCTATTTATGGATAGCCAATTGAAAGATGACATGGACAATTGGTAGACAACATCATCTACTACAAAGACATGATCTATTTGGTCCTTGAGTCCAAGATGAAGGAAAATGTTTTGAAGGAGATGTGTGACTCACCTTTGGGAAAACATTGAGATACCTAAAGACCTACAAGAAAATATAAGAGTGGTTTGCATAGGAGGGACTCAAGAATGTTGTCTTGCAATATGTATGCAAATTTCTCACCTACAAATAGAACAAATCTGAGCACACTTTTCCAACAAGGCTTCTTCAAACCATTGCCAATCCCTAACCAAAAGTAAGAAATCATCTCGATGAATTTCATTATTTAGATACTAAAAGTAAAATGAAAGGATAACATTTTTTCATGGTAGACCATTTAACCAAAAATGCCTATTTTTTTTTCCATTTCCACTCCATGTATTTCAAGTGGCCAAGTTATTATTTTGTGAAGTTTTCTTCTTACAAGGCCTTCTATGAAATATAGTAAGTGATAGAGATAGTCATTTTAGTACTTTTTGGATGGAATTATTTTTTGGTAGCAAGGAAAAAATTGTCACTAAGAATGAGTTAGTACCATCCACAAATAGATGGATAGATGAAGATTATGAAAAAAATAGTTGGAGGGATATCTAAGGAACTATGTCTTAGCACAACAAAAGGCATGGGTTCATTAGCTACATTTAGGTGAGCCTTGTTGTAATACTACCTATCACATGTCAATAGGCATGAAAACCTTCAAATAATTGCATGGTCATAAACCTTTTTCATTCATGCATCTGGCATTGGGTGATAGTTGTGCACCGAGAGACAAAGACTAGCTATAGGAGAATTTAGATATCCTAAGATCTCTCTAGGAAAATTAACAAAGGGCTCAAAAATAATAGAAAATGTATGTTAACTGACACTGGGTTTAGAAAGTTTTGAGGTTGGTGATCTGGTATGCCTCTAGTTTTAAACATACAAATAATCCTCCCTAAATTGGTATGGTAAGGAGAAGTTGAGACCATGCTTCTATGGACTATATAAAGTGGTAAATATGGTAGGTGAAGTTGCCTACAAATTGAATCTTCCTGAAGGGAGCCAAATTCACAAATTTTTCATGTGTCATGTCTAAAGAAGGTTGTTGGACAACATATCATAGTGTTGAAGGAACTTCCTCCCATTAACAAAAAGGGAAAATTAATTCTAAAGTTGGTTGAGATCATAAATGTCCAAGAGAAGAGGTTTATGTCCCGCACCATTAAGGAGTTTCTTGTGCGATAGAAATATCTTCTAGTTAAGGATGCAACTTGGGAGGGCGGGAAATTTTTGGGGCATCCAAGTCTATAATTTCTTGAGGGAAAGAAATTTTTTGACTAGAAGGACTATGATGTTCCCAACATCATTAAATAAATTAATATGATAAGATATTTTATATGTGGCCCCAAAAATAAATTTATTTATCTCTCAAACCCACTTTTTTTTTTTTTTCTTGTAGTGCATTGGTAAGTCAACTCCTTTTTTAATCCTTCAGAAAGTTTCCCTAAAGCCCTTTATAATGCCAACTTGTAGGTTGTTGTAAGCGTGCAATTTGGATTATTTGATTGTATTGTAAATTTTAGTTGGAGTTTAGTGTTGTTCCCCATTTCAAAACTGGAAGATCTTCCCTACTTGGGTGCTTTGGTTTTGGTGGGATTCAACCCTCACCCTATTCTATTCTCTATATTACTTTTCTTCAAATCTGGCACATCCAGAGCATTATCTTTATCTATAAACATATATTTCTTGACTGGATTGTAAATATATGTATTGGGATATCTATGTGATTGGCTAATTTATATCCTTAACTTAATTTGCACTTGGTTCAACATTGCAGAAGTCACACATTACATTGTTTAGCTTTGGTGCTGACACATCTCCATTTGTACAACCTATTATTTTGAGATTATGTGTATTGCACACATTGCATAGTATTTTTTATATTATTTTATTTTATTGTATTATGTAATGTTGCACCTAAGAGTACCTAGATGGACATTCAAAATGTAGAGATTCTCATGGAATATTCTTGATGAGTTTTTTTTTTTTTTTTAATTTTTTTTAATTTTTTTTTTATCGATAAACAGCCAAGGCCTTGGATCATATATTAAAGAAAGGAAAAAAAGATACATAGAGTTTCTCCGTTCAAACGGGCACTGGTAGGAAAGAACGGAGAAGAAAACCTCCAGTCTTGCCTAGGACTCATGTCCTATATTATTACATTACCCTAGGGGCATACCCCGGTTCTCAAAGTTACATGAGTTAACAAATTAAATAAGATTACATATGGGCATTCCCATGGAAATTTAACTCAGTATAGCTTCCTTCTGACTATATGTGAAGAATCTGAAATAAAATACCTGTGAAGAAATTCTTTCTTCAGGAAACAAGGATTGTTAGTAGCCTAATGAAATACTCTTTCAAAATCCATTCTACTCTTTCAAAATACTCATTCAAAATCCAATATATGTATATTCCTTATAAGACCTTATATAATTAATAATCTATCTAGTTGTCACATCTAATTTTATTCCATTAAACATTTTAATTCCTTATATTAAACATTTGCTAGAACTAAGATGGGGATATTGAACTAAAAAGCGAGTTTTATAAACAATGAATTAAAACAAAGTCCATTACCTACCTAATATGCGATCCTGAGAGTAAGCAATATTTAAAATGCCAACCCCTTAGATCTGTTTGATCAGTCTTAATTACGATCCACAAACAAGGAATAATAGACTCTGATTACTAAATTATTCGACTGATATATAGAAACCAATATCTTAACATTAAGGGAGATCTTACTACAGATCCCCTGTTCTATGAAATTAAGATTAACCATTTTATGACCTGGGATATCTTTACAGATCGAGAAGGAAGCCTAAGAATTCACAATATTAAGTCTAAAAATGAAAAACATCCGAGTGACTATGTACTTTAAAAAAAAAAAAAAAAACCAAAGTTTCAGATTTCAAGATCTTCCTAACAAATCTTCGTACCTTATTCAAAAAAAGAAGCTTCCCATCCAATAAATCTAATCGAAACAAATATGATGAAGTCTAAAATATTATATACTGACTCAAAATTCAAGGCTCGAATGGGGAAAACAAATAAAATCTTGACAGAGGAAGCATATATTGACATTCTGAAGAAATTTTGGGACCCGCCCTCAAATTTTCGTTCATTCAAATAAACCCAAATGCTTAATTTATTAAAGGAAAGGATACCATTTCTTGATAATACAATCCATATCTGTATAACTATCACCAACAGTGCAATCCCTAAAAATTTAATTGTCACCAGCCACAAAATTTCTTAAATCGCTATCTTAATAAATCAAATATAGCAGGGCTCAAATTCTGGACCCATCAAAACACCAACCATTTGGAAATATGTTTCTATTATCAAATATTACCTTACAAAACTATATTGTCAAATATTTACAATACTTTACTATGTATAACTTATAACAAGGATAGACACAACACCCTATATTATACTGCTTAAGGAACCCTAATCATACCAGTAGGCCTACTATGCTAGATCAGTTTAACTGGGTACATAACCACCATCTATTACTAGATATCAAAAACTTGAAACCAAATACTACTATTTCCATGAGACCATAATCACCTCTGGAACAGAGTCTGGATCATCCATGACTACGTTTGGAGGGAGTACATAATCGACTCTAAGTTTTCTCAATTTTTTCGCATTAAGAATGTAGAACTCCAAGGCATTGAGGTCGTTGAAGACTACACTCGGGCTTACATAGGATTTAAACATGTTGATATATTTGACCACCTAATCCAGATTATCTTCTGCCCTAATCCCACGCAAACATAGGAGGAAATAAACACTTGCTTCCATTCGAGGCCATGCCCTAAAAAAAGGCCAAATTTTCCCTAACCATGAGACATTGTCAACGCGAGGTAGTCTTCAACTCTTCCGCACCCAAGGGAAGACCCATGTATTTTTTAGGGTAAGGGATTTTGCCCTTTTCATCAATGCTATGAACTGCCTTCTCTAGCCCTCGCCTCCAGACAGGATTGAAAATATCTTCACAAAGCCTAACAATCTCTTCTTTCCCAATCTTTTCCCTTACCATCACTCCAAAGAAAGTTCCAATTATTGAGTTGTTGGTTCTCCAAGTTGCCCTATAATCAAAGGTATCTTCCCCTAACACCCTGCTCACAGCAAAATACGTCATATCATCTACATTTCTCAAAAGACGATACCATCTTTCGATGTTACCTTCCTGAGAAAGGCCATTGTTCTATTTTCTGTCGTATGATAGACACTCACATTAGTTTCCATTGTAGCAACAAGAAAACACATAGGAGTGGTAGGAACCTAACGTTCTAAATCTATGCGCTCTCTCAAAACTACATTCCCATATAATAGAAAAAACCATCATTATCCAATCTATCCTCTGTGCCCTTTAAAAAGGAATAAAATCTTTGGTTGGTAGTGACCTCAGCTACTCATATTAAACATTGAGTATTAGATCACATTTTCCAGAGCCTTTACCACATGGGCCAAGTGGCAAATTCAGAACTCGCTCCCCCCTAATCCTAAATCATATGTCCTAACGATAACCTTCTAGACCCCCAATTAGTAATAATATCTATTGACACAATCTTCAACTAGAGGACAACTGGAAAGCACCGAACAACAAAATGAAAGCGAATGGAGATTTTAGGATAAGGCCAATTTGCTAGATAATTTATAAATCTTATCATTGTAGTTATGTCCTGATGCACTTCTTACTGAGTGAAGTCCCTATATAAATCAAACCATCAGCAACAGAATAAGAATAAGTTCCTAAGGTGAACTAAAATTATAGATAATTGGGTTTCACCTAAATAGCTGCAAAAAGTACACTAATCGAAAAGATTATGAAAGGGATATATCTCAGGATATACTAAGACTAGCAATAAAGCTACAGATTGATAGTATTTTAATAATTATAATACCCTCTTAATTACAGAAAGTAGGAATACAAGGGCAAAAATATCAATAATAACTTATTAATTCTACTATTTTATCTATTTCTTCCTATTTAATTAGATATAGTGTTTAAAAGTATATATTTCAGAATATTAATAAGTATAAGTATAGAGTTGAATCTAAGAAACTATAAATCTGTATATACCAATATATATATGTCTATGTTATGTTAGCACTTGAATATATATATGCCTTTATATATGAGTATATATATTTATAGATAATAAGAGAGAATAATTATGAAATTCTCTCTAGTTCTACAAAGGAGGAGAAGACTCTAAGTTGTATATCAAGAGCAATTCTCCATCAGCAGCCCTATTGGCAAGTCTGTTAGCTATCGCATTACCTTCTCGGTAAATGTGGTTGATCAAGGCATCTTCAAAATTTTCCACTAAAAGTAAGACTTCTTGGAGTTTAGAGTTCAAGATCCAATTAGGAGTCTTTTTTTTCCTAATGGCATTAAGGACAACTTGAGATTCGCCTTCGATGACGATTTTAGATAGACCTAAATTATGATATAGTTTTAGACCTTTCTCTAGCACTTCAAATTTTTCCATATTATTAGAAATCGAAGGAAGAGGAGAGGCTAGCTTTGCAATCCACCGCCTATCCTCATCATTGATGATATAACCTACACCAGCTATACCGGGGTTCCCTCTTGCTGCACCATCAAAGTTCAGTTTATGCCATCTTGGGGGTGGAGGAACCCATTTACAATTTTCCCTTGCCTCCTTATTGTTGGTTGCATATACCATGGGGGGGTTGATCAGATTAGCCCATTGTTTCTTCATTATACCATCCCAAAATGAGAAAGAGCCGTCTTCATGGGAGGATTTCCTTAGATTAGCATTCATAACTTCTATTATAGCCACTTCCAATTTTAACAAAAAAATTGTCTAAATTCCACTCTTTATCTTTGAAAATACGATGATTTCTTTCTTTCCAAAGTTCCCATACCACTAGGGATGGGGAAATATTCCAAAGTTTACTATATACCCCACAAACCACATGTGTGGGCTAGGATTTTAGGAGCCCCTTGAGGGTATCCTGAAAGGGGGTTGACCACTTAAGTCAGGATTTAATCCATTCCTAGCAATTTTGAGTGAAAGGGCAATTGAGGAAGAGGTGGTCTACATCTTCATTGCTCTGTTTACACATAACACATCAGTTGGGGCCCATGATACCAAATCTAGCTAATCTATCGACGGTTAGAGCTCTATTCTGAAGGGTAGTCCATAAAAAGAAACCCACCTTAGGTAGGCGAGTTGCATCCCAACACAATTTTAAAGGGATTTCCATATGGTTCCACTTTTGCGAATGAATAATAGATTGATACCCAAGCTTCACATTGTAAACTCCATCCTTTGATCCAACCCAGATAAGACTATCTGACCTTTCAAATTGTTTAGTTTTCCTATTCGATATGATCTTTTCAAAAGTAGCAGTTGAATCCAGCTCAAGTTCTAAATCATCGATGGAGCCCCATCTCCATCGCAGTTCCCCATCCAACATCTCTTTAACTTTATAATCTTTGACCTTACAACCCCACAATGATTTTAACTTAGTTATAAGGTTCTCTAAATTGGGGGATGAATGAATAGGGGGTAGTCCATCCCATGAATCTTCCCAGAACAAGGCTTTATTCCCTACCCCCACATCCCAAGTTAGATATTTTCTAATAACACCCTGACATTTTGACATGAAATTCCAACACTCTGACCCTTTCGATAATCTTTCCATCCTGAACAATGATTCTGAGTCTGATGGATCTAGATATTTATAATATAGAATTTTGGCCCATTTGTGTTCATTTTCTTGGTATAACCTCCACACAAGTTTAGTTCCCAAAGCCTCATTCTGCCATTGTGGCTTCTTTATTCATAAACCCCCACATTCCTTGGGTTTGCATAAGTTATCCCATTTAATAAGAGCAAGTTTCTTGTCATTTTCCTTATCCTTCCATAAGAAATTCCTAAGTTTGGTCTCAAATTTCTTGGACATCCAATTATTGAGAGGAAGACATGCCATGGGAAAAATTGGAGTAGCTGAAATGACTACTCAGATCTTGGTAATCTTACCAGCCTTAAAGAGCCACTTATTTTTCCAGCTTTCAATCTGCTTATCCACCTTTTCGATCGTGTCCATCCAAACTTTGGTGTACCTCAAATTCTTTTCTAGGGTGATGCCTAAATATTTGCAAGGGAACATTCCCTTTTTGTATCCCATAATTCCACATATCCTATTTTCCATTTCAAGAGAGGTGTTCAAGAAGAAAATTTCTGATTTTTCTTTATTAACCTTCTGACCTAAGGCATCCAAATATCGTTGAATTATGCTTTTAAAACACTTGGCCTCTTGGATGGAGCTCTTTCTAGGTAGAATGGTGTCATCTGCATACTGTTGATGTGTAATATTAGGAAGATTCTTGGTAACAGCAATACCAGAGATCTTTCTTTCCTGATAAGCGCAGGAGACTGCTCTCCCAAAGGCTTCAGCCATTAGAATAAAGAGGGAGGGAGATAGAGGGTCTCCCTGCCTAATACCCCTAGAAATTTCAAAAAATCCCTCAGGCATCCCATTTATGAGAACCAAAATCTTCAGAGTAGAAATAAACTTAAATATTAGATTTACCCATTGATGAGAAAAACCAAACGCTTCTAAAACTTCACAAAGAAAATGCCAGTCAACCATATCGTAAGCCTTCTGTATGTCTAACTTCATAAACATACATGCTTCTTTATCTATGGCAGCCAAGTGAATGACTTCCTGAATTATGAGTATGCCATCCAAAATCGATCTTCCTGGAACAAAACATGTATGTTCTTCATAAATTAATTTTGGCATGATTACCTTGAGTCTATTAGCTATAACTTTTGAAAATATTTTATAAATAGTGTTGCATAGAGCAATAGGGCAGAAGTCTCCAGGATGTTCCAGACAATCCTTCTTAGGGATAACTGTGAAGAAGGAATTGTTGATTTCAGCCAACAGAGACCCACCATTCCTTGATGCTTCAATTGCTTTCCAAAAGTCTTCCCCTAGTATATCCCAACATTTTTGAAAAAATAAGGCTTGAAACCCATCAAGACCTGGGGATTTATCTGGGCTCATATTAAAGACCACTAATCTTTCCTCTTCCAAAGTTATTGGTCCATTTAGATTTTTATTATCTTCTGCAGTGACTAGTTTTGGGATAAATTTGAGCAATCGGGACTATGCCTCCCTATTAGACCCTTCATAATTATTCAATAAATTATTAAAATGAGAAACTATCATGTCTGCTATTTTTAGTGGACTTTCTATATGTAAACCCTGCGGAGTCAAGATGTTGGTAATTTTCTTGAAAGCTCAATTCTAGATCATAGAATTGTGAAAAAACTTAGTGTTCAGATCTCCCTCATCCAACCATTTCTCTCTGGATTTTTGTCTCCAGTAGGTTTCTTCTTTGGATAAAATATCTTCCTGTTTCATTAGGAGTTCTTTTTCTAAAGTGTATTTCTCATAATTCATACCATATTTTATAATTTCCTGATTCAGGTTTTCCAATTTTTCTTCAATTTCCAATTTTTCTTTAAAAATATTGTTGAAGTGTTCTATGTTCCACCTAAAAATATTTTCTTTCAGCAATTTGAGTTTGGAAATGAAAATGAACATTTTTGACCCAGTGAAATTCGCTTGAGTCCACCATGTTTTAACCAATTCAAGAAATCTCGGATCTTGAAACCACATCTTTTCACACTTAAAAACGATTTTTGGGTGTTTTAGATGGTTCTGAAATCTCCAAACAAACAGGAAAATGATCCGATCCTACGAAGGGAAAAATGGAGGATTGAAATTCCTTATTACAAGAAGAAAGATTACCTACTGTAAAGAATCTATCTAATTTTTCTACGATATAATCATTATCCTTTCTTCTATTATTCCACGTAAATATGTCGTTACTTGATGGAATTTCTAGCAAACTAAGTTTGTCAATCCATAATTTGAATTCTATAGATGAGAGTGGCAGATGTTGAGTTCCCCCTACTTTCTCATCTAAAATTAGAATCGTATTAAAATCTCCTCCTAATATAGTCGAGCTTTCTTTGTGCTTTGTAATAACCGAACTTAATTCATCCCAAACAGTTTTTTTCCCTATTATACTATTAGGACCATACACATTTATAAGAATGAATTTCATATCTGATTTTATGCTCTGTATATTCACACATAGCCAATTATTATTATTTACTAGATATGTTAGATTTACTTTCCTAGGGTTCCAAATAATTCCTAAACCCCCCGAGGCACTTATTGCCTCAATTAACATTTAATCCCAAAACCCTAATATCTTACTAAGTTTAGTGCCTTCTCCTTTATTAAGTTTTGTTTCTTGAATTAATATTATTTCTGATTTAAAATTTTTTAAATATTGTTTAAATAACCTTTTTTTGCTAGGGGCATTAAGACCCCTAGCATTCCAAGATGTTATCCTCATATTGCCTTAGGAAGGCTCTTCCCCTTCCCCATGATAAGAAGCTCATAAATTTTCCTCTGTTCTCTGGCTGGACCTTGAGTTTCATGTAATTCCTTCAGTGATCTCCTACCTCTTTTTCTTTTAGGCTTGCCATAATTTGGAGAGGTTAAACCTTCCTGATTCCTTTGTATACCAAGCTCTTGCTGAAATATATCCAGATCTTGATCTGATGATGCAAATCCTTTCTCTAATCTTACAAACTCCTCCATTTCCAATTCCTTACAGATCTGATGCCCGAGACTGTCCTCCTCAAATTTTTTATTTTCTATTTCTATCAACTCTATAATGTTTGTCCTGTCATCTTTCTAATTTCCTTTTGGTGTATTTCCACTTTGTTTTTCCTGTTTCCTTACACTGTCCTCCATTTGGATCTCTATGATATCCCTTTGGAGATCCTCAGTTGTATATTCATCTCCTCCCAATTTGATTATTATTTTTTGTACCAGCTCCTCTTTTTGAGATGTAGTGCTCTTATCTAGGTTATCAAAGTCAAAGACCTGAATGAGCTCCTCTGTTAACTATTCCAAACTGTTATCTTCAACCTCTAACATACCAGTTTTTGGTGTAAATTCTAGATCCTCATTTTAAAAATGCTAAAGGACTTTTACAATTGAGACTTCTGGACTCTTGCCATCAATCCAAGTTTGTGACTGAACCTCTACTGGGCTGAAAGGCAAGAAAGGATGCCCATCCGGAGTTTGCCAAAATTTTGAAGCTCTTCTGGTTCCATCAAGTATTGGAGTGGTTAATTCTACTTCAGGGAGTATATCAGTATTCAATTGCTAAGGTTCCTATGGTTTTGTTCTTGAAACTGCTATTTCCATCCTATCCTTGGGTGAAGAGAAAAGCATGTTATTTTTTGCTTCATCTATGTCTTGATGATTCACTGAACCTGTAGTGTTGTTTTGTATCTCTCCTTGTTGTACATTTTCCTTATTCTCTTCAAGCTCCTTCTGATACATGTGTGCTAAGGACCCCTTTATAGTTTCTATTTCCCAATAACTCTCTTCTTTTTCATCTTCCATAATACTGCTTCCTTTGTGCTCTACAGGAGCCTCATGTATTTCTGTGTCTTGTTCTGGATCTTGGTTTATGGCTATTGTGGACATTGTTACACTCCTTTTTGGGGCATCTTTGTCTCTGATTACCAACTTTTTTGGTGAGGGATTAGACTTACAATTCTCCTTGTCATGTTTCACTGAAACTTTTTTCTTTTTTCTACTCTGTCTTTTAGAACGACTACCATCCAACCCCAGATCTCTGTCCTTTTTAGGAATAGAAACTATAACAGATTTAAGTCTTCTTTTATTAGGTAAAACCTTTTCTGATGCTTTATGAACTGTCCTTTCTTTCTGATTGACCTGACTTTGGAATCATGTTGGAGAGATCTAATCTTCCAACATTTTTCTCTTCATTGCCCTCAACCAAGAAAATTGATTGCTGATATCCAAGGTAAGGGGGAGGATCTTGGGCATGATTTTATGAAATTCATCAAATCTTAAAATATCAACTATTCTCTTTTTATATGTCTGATACTTGATATCATAAGATGCTTTACTAGTTATAATTTTTTTGTTAAAATCCAGTGGATGATTGAACTTCACATTGATTAACACCTTGACATTGTTACAGAAGTAGAAAGAAGCATCAATACCTCTGACCTCTCCTACCTCCGACCCTATGGCTTTAATAATGTCTTCATGACAAAGCTCCAGAGGGAGGGATGGCAGGACAAACCAAGAGGGCAACATGCAATCTAAATTTTCTATTTTAAAATTGTGGGACCAATCTATAAATTTAACCCAGTGACCATTAAAAAAACACTCAGACCATAATAAAAATTCTTTTTTGATAGAATCATCTAAACATTGTAAAAAAAGTATATTATCTGAGAAAGTGAATATACTTACCTAGTTCTCGCAAGACTCCTCCAGCCAGTCCAGTAATAGAGGGAAATCATCATGTGGCCCATTCCAAATAGCAAAGATGCCTCTCTTTATGCATTTGTCCCATGAAGATTCGATAGCTTTGCTTGAAATTTTGATCGGTTCATCCTTTGCGTATTGTGGAGATGACCTAGGAGATGGACTAGGGTTCATAGAATGATGTGGATTATGGATTCTACAATGAGGGGGGATGTATGAACTTGGGGAAGCAGATTTGGGTGATAAACTTTCTGTCTGGGGTGAAATCGGTTGATATGGATCCGAAACCATAGCCTTGTATTTTTTTGGGTGAGCATATCTCATTTAATTGAAAATACAAATCTGATTATCTAGTTGATCTACCATAAAAATTTGGTGATTCGGATTTTGGTGTACCTCAGAGCAGATTTGAGAGTTCTACGAAGGAGGATTTTGGACATACATCTCACGATCTTTATTTCCCCTACTACATCGCTGGCTGCGAGGTTCCTCTACATCATTTTTAAAATTGTCAAATCTATTCGCTATGTTTACTGAGTATCTCTTATCATATATGCTTTGTGGTTTCTTTTGCTACCAAATCACCCTGAGGTCACTTGTGTTTACATGTTTTTGCAGGAATTTTCTTCGAGACTTCGCGGGTCGGAAAGGGTTCGGTTTTTTTGCAAAAGCAGAGCAGAGCGCCATTTTTGTAGACTAGAATATTGGCTTCTTCAAATTTTCTTGATGAGTTATAGTGATAATATTTGATGTAATTATTTAATATTGGGAAAAAATGAATTAAATACTCAATATTAAATGTGGGTCAATGGGGGTTTTATACAACACACTAGTAAATTTGAACTCAATTTTCAACAAAATTTGTTCAAAATTTCTACCCAAGCTGGTCAAAATTTTGACCAAGCAATTCGAGATAATTTTTTTCATCAAAATTTTGACCAACCTGCAGGTTCGTCAAAATTTCCACTAACGTTTGGTCAAGTTTTATTTATAATTGGTGGAAATTTTGACCAATTCTTGGTAGAAAACTATCAAGAATTGGTCAAAATTTCCACCAATGTTTGGTTGAATTTTATTTTTATGTTGTATCAAGCAATTGTTTCTTATCCAAGCCATTTAATTTGCAATCTTTTAAATCTCTACAAAGATAAAATTGGAGCAGGAGAATTTTTCTTCTCAAAGGTGTCCTCTGATTGTAAAGTGTCCATTCCCAATAGATAATGGAATGGACGCTTTATTGGCTTGCCTGCAAGTTCAGCAACTATATAACTTGCACTCCACAGATCAACATCTACACCATAATCTGTAGCACCTAACAAAAGTTTTGGAGGATGATACAAAAGTGCAACCACTCAACTAGTCATAAGCTACTTCTTATTAGGATTCTAAAATGCTACAAGTCCAAAATCAGATCACAAACTGCACTGGGTATCCTTCTCTCTCTGTCGTACCTATTATGCACATTTCACAATTAAGTAGTGCTTTATGGAGGCATGATAATTAAAACTCAGCAACTAAATAAAACTCTTCTTTGATTAAAATTTAGGATTCAGATAGAATATTATTTTCTTCTCTTCATGATCCTACTAGGCACATTCTACCATCAACAACCATTAACTATAACTTTGTTAAGAATATTCTACTCTATGGGAATGCAAAATAATCTAGTAAATACAAAAACATTTTCAACCACTTGCAGGGTAGTCATCACAAACTAAGTTCATACAAAATCTATATTCAGATAGTATTCAATTTATTTGCTAGTAGAAAAGTGACATCCCAATTAGCTTTCATTCAGCTTTATTAAAAAGGTGATTTTTCAAGGGCCCTGGATGTGATCAGAAGAATTTGTTTATTATTTAACTTTGAAACATTAAACTCGTGCACTATTTCTTCTAAACTCACAAATTAACTATTGAAAGTAGATTAACTCGTAGAAGAAATTAAATGTATCATCTTTGGTCATACCAGTCGGTTTAGGTGTTCAATCTCAGCTTCAAGATGCCTTGATGCAGTTTCAACCACATTTTCTCTTCTCAAGGAACCCATCAAGGTAGCTTCCAATGACTTTAACTGTAGAATATGAGTCTGAAAAAATTATATCAGACTTAAACTACAATGATCATTTTTCACTTATTTTCTATATAAATACACATTATAAGCCTTTGTCATTTGGCATTTTCCCACTATATAAATATGCACTGTTAGACTGTAGATAATGTGGAATTAAATTAAACCACACCTTCTTACTGGATATAGGGCTCCCTATAAAATTTAGATTAGGTAGCAAGTCAAGAGAGCAATTGGGAGCCTCAAGATTGTAACCAAGTACAATAGTCATATTTCCTTCACCATTACCAAGTTTACTCTCAGAAAATATTGTTGACCGAAATGCTAGAGATCTTGAAACATTTTGACATTTAAAGAAATTAAGTTCCTCCTATATTATATTGGAAAAATGATTTAGCTCACATGTGTGGCATGGACAGAGAGTAAAAGAGGCCATAATTCACACAACAAAGTTCAAACCTTTAGTTGTTGTATTTGAAGTTGCAAAGCCTTAACATCTTGTGAAGCACCCTCATTTATAATGGCTTGATAATAACAAACCATTGGTATCGTGATAATTAGTTGAAAGACAAAAGGATGGATTCAGGATGTATTCAAACAATATGAACTTGAAGTAGGATGGATTCATATATTTTTTTGAATGAATTTGGCTCACTAAGAAAACTTAAGTGTGCTAATCAATGTCTCATTTGCTAAACTACCAATACAAAGTCAATTGCCTCCTCTACATCAATATGATATATTGTTATAATCACTAGTTTCTTCTTGTTCAATGTTGCTAAATCATCACTTTTTCCCTGTCACAAGATAATGCAGACAATCTTCTTACTAAAAAAAATGATAAAGAAAACTTCTAATGAGAAGCCCAAAAGTAAACAGTCCTAAGTTGCTACAATCTAAGGAGAATTTCCAAACCAATAGACAAATCAATTTATTTAACTAAATCTATCATATAGACAAATCAATTTATTTAACTAAAATCTGTAAATTTGAAAGATTAGAAGGAACTCATAGCCATGATGATAATATCTTGTGAATACAAGAGGAAAAAAATCCAAAGATCATGACCAATTAATGTTGTAAACCCCAAAAAGGAATGCTTTTGATTATAGAGATATGCAGGCTAGTGATCAACATTGGGAAAATCAAGCCCATTGAAACTAATTTACCATATTCATGAGTATATAAAAACCCAAAATAGATTTTTAAAATCAGAATAGTTCAAGAAATTAGGAGCATTTAATAGAAGAAGTTAATAAAGAAGTTTCTAGTGACATTAATTAATTGAAATTTGTTCAATTTGTTGGATAAAGATTACCATCTTGATATGTCATACGGAGGAAACAATCCATATAAAATGGTTGATTTCAATGATCTCTAAAAGGACTATTATATCATGGTTGTTATTCAAAATTATAATGTAATTAACTATGTGTGATGAGTGAGTGACAACTGTGTGTGAGAGAGAGAAAGAGAGAGTGATAGACAATTAATACAATTTATATTTTGGAACTCTTGTTTATCATTGGAGTTCAATTTAGTCATGTTTATCATTCATTTATGCCTTTAAAAAATGTTGATACTCTTCAGCTAAACATCTGATGTATGTATATAGTATGTCGATAGAGTTTCATGTGAAGAATCTTCGCAATTACCCAAGAGTTGACAAGGACTTGTTGATGTTTGCAACTTCTTTTAGGAATTCACCGTCTGCACCAGAACTTTTTTGCCTATTTCACAATAAACTATGCTAGGCGACACAACAAGAAGGAAAAGGGAAAATGAAAAAAGTCAAGAGCTGATAAGTACAGATATAAACAAAAGTATATCCAATATACCTTTCTGAACCAGCAAGATCCACTAGGTTAAGCCTTCCATAGCGAATGTTGGTCATAGAGTCCTTTTCCGAGTGGCTTTCAATAACACATGTAAAAACACTATGTGAACGACTACTCTCACAATTCATATTAGATGCTGAAATTTTTTTATTTGATGCTCCCTATCAATCATAAATAAATCATAACAATCTTTAGAGTAAGTTGCAAACTGATTAAACTGTTATCATAACCAAAATCTAATCAGGTTAAATTTACAATGAAATATATGGTGTACCAAAAACAGAAGCTGAACAACATCTTGTACACTTTTAACTTCAATCTCTATAAGATTATCAACATATACACCTTTTCTAACCATTAGGACCTTATTAATCAATCAAATGGAGTTCACAAGATATTATGGAGCATGCAGTAGCAACATGCAACTATTGAAGAAAATAACTCTGCCAAACTAGAAGATGAAGCTTCCACTACAAGCATGAGCAATTCAAGAAGACAAAGCATTTCTAATCCTTCATCAAGCCTATCCACACACTTGGAGGACAAGAGTAGCACATCCAACAGGGTAAGTGGCAAACCCTCCTCTTTCTGCAAACTACTAGCTTTGAATGTGCCTGAGTGGAAGAGGGCCTTAGTGGGCAGTGCATGCACTCTTGTATATGGTGCAGTGTATCCAATCTACGCATTTATCTTGGGTGGCATGATCTCTACATATTTTCTTAGAGATCATCAAGAGATGAAATCAAGGATAAGGTCATACAATTCTCTCTATTCATCATTTCTTTTACAGTCAATCTTGTTAAGCACTACAACTTTGCAGCAAAGCGAGAGTTGATCACCAAAAGAATTCAGGAGATAATTTTGGCCAAGCTTTTGAAATTTGAGGTTGGATGGTGTGATTAGGAAGAGATATCTCCTAGAGTCATCTTTTCTATTCTTGTGAATGAAGTTAATGTGGTAAGGAAACAAAGGTCCAATTTGGTACTACCACTCATACCTATTATCGCAGACAAAGTCTATAATAATTTATATTAGAAGATTCATGAAACTATTTTTAAAAACAATTCATAATCCCAAATGGCAATGCAAAGTGTCATAATTTCCTTTTTCTTCTTAAGCAATAATGTGAATATACAAACCAAACAGTATGAAGTAGTTTGATTAAGCATTTGACTATATATACACATTGCACATTACATCTACACATTTAAGTACTAAAGTTTGGCTTTGGTTGAATGGAACGTAGAAAACTTAATGAGATTTTATGGGGGCTCAATGCAGGTAAAATCTCTGGTGGTTGATAGGATATCTCTAATGGTCCATACTTCTGCAGCAATTATTGTGGCAGTGGCATTGGGAATGACAATAGCATGGCAGCTTGCTATAGTGATGATAGCCATCCAACCTCTCACAACTCTCTACTTTTACACTAGAAAAGTTCTCTTAAAGAGCATGTTTAAGAAGTCTACAGATGCCCAAAAAAATTGCAGCCAAATAGCAGCAAAAGTATTGACCCACCACAGAACGACCACAACCTTTTGTTCCAGTGAGAGGGTCCTCTCACTATTTAGAGAATCATAGATACATGCTCACAAGGAAACCATTAAGCAATCATGGTTAGCAACAATTGTAATGGGTAGTGCACAGAGCTTCACCTTCTTAACCTGGGGTTTTGACTTTTGGTTTGATGGAAGGCTTGTGCACCAGGGGCTGATCAGCCCAGAGGATGTATTTAAGGTATTCTTCATCCTATTGAGCATAGGAAGAGTGATCATAGAAGTAGGTAGTATGAATTCAAACCTCACCAAAGGCTCTACTGCATTCAAATCTATGTTTGAAATATTGGACAGAGTCACTAAAATCAACCTATATGATCCTCAAGGAACAAAACCATTCACGATCCAAGGAAACATAGAATTTGAAAGTGTAGACTTTGCTTATCCAGCCCGCCCACATGCTACAATATTGAGAAATTTTAACTTAAAGGTTTGTGCGAGGAGCAACATAGCTTTAGTCGAGCCAAGTGGGTCAGACAAGTCGACCATAATTGGACTAACAGAGAGGTTCTATGACCCTCTCAAAGGGACCATCAAAATTGATGGAATTGACATCAAAAGTTTGAGTTTGAGATGCTTAAGAAAGCATATTGCACTAGTAGGGCAAGAGCCAGTCTTATTCACAAGAAGCATTAGATATAACATCTTATATGGAAAGCCTACAGCAACTGAAGCTGAGATTATTCAAGCTACTACAGCTACCAATGCACACCACTTCATATTGTAAGTCTAGAAATAATTGTTCAATTTTAAAATAATGTGTACAATATTCAAAACTAATTGTATATACATTTCAGGAACTTAAAAGATGGGTATGAGACCAAGCGTGGAGACAAAGGAACAAAACTACCTAGAGGGCAGAAATAGAGGATAGCAATAGCAAGGGCCATCCTAAAGAATCCATTTATATTATTTCTTGATGAGGCAACAAGTGCATTGGATGGGGAGAGTGAGAAGGTGGTACAAGCTGCCTTATATAGAGTTGTGGCAAGCCGAACAACAGTCCTAGTTACCCATCGATTCAACACCATTTGGACCACCCAATTTGTGGCCGTTCTCCACAATGGAGTGATTGTTGAGTGGGGTACTCCTCCGAACTTGATGAGTAGGAGAGGAACTTTCTTCAATCTCCACCAAATTCAAAAACACCAATAATAAACTACTGAAATTCATCTTGTAGATTGATAAAAAGGAAAACAAGTCTATCCACATCATATTCCCTCTCATAAGGCCATGTAGATATTGTTGTACCCCTACTGAGTATTTATCTAGTAAATTTGTAGGATATTTTTATTTTACAACTCTTCTTTTTTCTTTCTCCTCTCTTTTCTTTTTCTTTTCCTTTCTTAATGAGTAGATGTTAGCATTACTTTCTAGAAAACAATAGTATATATTTTATAAAGGTAACTAGATCTAAGATAACATTCCAATAGATCATACAGGGTTAAAGTCCTAAAGAAAAACAAGTCAAAAAGCTAGTAGAGGGAGACACAGAGGGCCTACTCACCTATCTTATCCTCTACTTTAATGGGGTATATGTGTCAAGAAGAGGGTCTCCACCTTCATCGTTATTCATCTTTTATATATTGATCATCATAAATTGGAGAAATAGCCATTACCAACCAACGAAACTTGTTAGAATGTCATATATCAATACAATCCTGAGCAAAACCATTACAAATTAAAAATTTTGAAATATATCATTGTAATTTAAATTCAGGGTTCTCTATCAAAAAGATCAAGCTAGAATCTCATGACCAATAAGTTCAAAGTTCAGTAATCAGTAGTCTAGGTTTTAAAGATATCTAAAAGATCAAACTAGAATTGCTAAACATTCCAGCATTTCAAAACATAGATCCTAGATGTTTACCCATAGGAGATTCATTTCAAAATCAAATTCTAGTACGTTTCATAACTGAAATTGACTAGAAAAGTCCCGATTCAGCAACTTAGCTTTCAAGTAAAACTACTTGATTATCCAATAATTGAAATGAGTGGAGTTGAGGTTATTATTCCTCTAACTTCCGTGCAAATGTTACCACTTGCATGTGTTACCACAACCAAAGAAAGAAAATAAGTTAGGTTTGCATTTTAATTTTTAAATCATTTATTTATATATAAAAACCTTTTTTAATTCTTCAAGAAGATACAAATCAAACCTTGTGCAACACTTTAGAATAGTAAAAATCTAAATGAATAAGCTCATGGTAGCTATAGTTTTCAAGATATCATCAAAAACATAATTTGGTAGAAATAATGAACAATAAAATTATAAAAATGGGGACTTTTCTCTTATCTCTTGATGGAATGACTATTTTTCCCTTAAACAAGAGCTACAATAGGATGTCTTTTATCTGAACTCGGGTTCACTAATAATATTTTTTCAATGTGGACTCTTTTGCAAAATCAATACTAAAAAATTATAGTATATGTTAAACCAAATGTGAAAGTCTTGCTCTTCAGCCTACTGTAATGGCATCTTGTAGCCTCGTGGGCTCTAGCCATAAACCCAAGCATATTCATGGAGTCTTTTCATATACCACAAAATGACCAAAGACAATACCATATCAAAAAATTTACATGTTCGCTACAAAATGAAAGTTCATATAAACCCGAATATAAAACTGAGAACTCAAACAACATCCCTTCTAAGATTTTGTTCCTATCAATAAGAGATGAAGCTTGCAAACCTATTTCATTATTACAACACAAAAACAAATAGGTTAGAGTTAGACTATTTTTTGTTGATGTCAAATGCAGTAAAAAAAAGAAATGCAGCAATAGATTTACATAGACTAATATGTTGAATAAATCATACATGATGAGAGAAAATGCAAGAGAAGGTTATATTATGGTAGGTTTCTATTGGAACAACATATTGGAATTCACATCAAATAAGGAAGGTTATATTATGGTGTATTAGAGCATTTCATATTCATGTAAGATTACTAATTAAACCCTTTTCTTGAAGTCATTCTTTACATAAGTTTAGATAGCAATATTCTCATTATATATTTCCAATCAAGCCTATAAGAGCCATAAGCATATTTGATTGATTAAATTGAAAAATTAGAGAAAATCTCACAAATGACATTGTACATACATATTAGATAGCCTGGTTGACTCTTACCCTACAATTATTGTTCACTAATATTCTAAGGAAGTCAAAATATGCTACATTACTCATTTGAAAGAACAAATAAAATACTCCTATCTCACGTGAAAAGAAATTTTTTTTCAATCTTAGAATTATATCAAGAAACCACAATAATGTATTCAACAAATAACTATTCTTGAATTATCAGTAGCTATGATAAAAATCTTCATACCTGCATTGAAGTGCCTTGAATTCTCTAAGATTCATCTGCAATAATGAATTGATTATAATTCATTCATTATGGTGGATATGGAACAATTTTAATGGTGATGAGCTTCATCAGTGATAATTATCTGGTGCTTCTTCTTCATATTATCTGTATTGTTCTCCTATTCTTCTATGTTTGAGTGTTCTCTTCAAATCAATTCAGAGGTTGTGCAACTTATTATAATCATTTAGTGCTCTCTATTTGAAAATTCATATTTTTTTGATTTTATTAGTTCTACTATGGATGGAAGGGGAATTGAAGTGTTAACTTGTTAGGGCCCCAACTTCCTTCTAAATTTTTCCTTATTATAGTTCTACTGTGGATGGGAGGGGAATTGAAGTGTTAACTTGTTAAGGTGATAATAGCAGAGAGAATTGGGACTAGAGGTAGCTTTCCCGAATCCCCAACATTATGGACCTTCTTCCTAGCTCCTAAGGGTCGTAGGGCAAGAACCTACCCCCAACTAGTGCGGGAACTCCCACGTGAACACCCCTCCCTAAAATTCTAAGGCCTAAAGTAGTTGCCTCTATAGATTCATCACTTTGCACCATCGGCAGCATTCATTGATTCAATTCAACATAGGCATCAACTCGATTGCAAGTAGTTACATTTTATTCAATAGAAAAAGTAGAGGTAGCAGTACCAGAGTGCCTAGTGAAAGATAGGTCTTAATTGGCAAATCTACCCTAGATGAAGCAAAAAGAACAATGCAAATACTGAGAAAATGAAAAATTAACCTATCAATAGCTAGTTAATGATAAATTCACATACAATGACGAGGTAAACTAAATCTGAAGAAAGAATTTGAGATTTTGTCATCCTTGTCTGGCAATGTTAAATTGTAGCAATTCAAAAGCCTGTGTGGAATATCAGCATCCTGAGAAAAAGTCGCTCCAAAAAGTCAACCTCCTCAAAAAAAGTCACTCAATTACAAGCAGTTCATATCATTCAACAAAAACAATAAAGGCAACGGTAGCATTTCTAACCCTTAGCTACCTTAGAAAAATGTAGGGAACATTTTATCTCAAAAAGATCTCACACCAAATTTTCTCTTTTTTTTTTTTGTTATGAACCCAAGTTGGTCAAAATTTTGACCAATTCGGGCATAAAACCCCAGTTTGGTTGAAATTTTGACCAGCACGGGGATAATTTTTTTTTTAAAAACATGAAATCATAGGCCAACATGGCCTTTGGTCAAAAATTTTGGTAGAAAAATAGGTGAAAATGTACTAGTGACACGGTTTATGTAATACCACTTAGTGGTCTCATGGTAGCTTGCTCCTATAAAAGCAACAAAAAGAAGTTGATGAGCAAGAAAAGGCAAGGCAAGTTAGCCAAGGGAATAGTTGTGAAGGTTGGAAGCATGACATGGGATGTGTGGTTTCATGCTTGTTCACATGGATTGTTTGATTATGGATATGGCTTTAAAGGCTTCCATGGTTATATTACAATAGTATTTGGTTGAATAATACATGTTGATGGATGCTTTTGGAGGCTAGGTTTTCTTCCTCAGTGAGGGTTTCATGAGGTATATCTTGTGTCATATTCTTGTGGGTATGTTATATATTCTTTTGCATGTAGATTCTAAGTGTTTATTTAATTTGAATCTACTATAGATTATGTGAAAACAATGATATTTTTGTTACAGATTATCTTACAAGTGGTATTAGAAGTACAATTTTTTTCATGTAACCCTTGATTATATCCATGGGAATGCATGAAAAAAAAAAGGCAAGGGAAAGATATGTGAGTTGTATAGGTTATTTATTGTAGATCTGAGGGTTTTGGATTTATTGTTAGGATGGGTTGATGAATTTTTTTCGGCATGTAAAGTTGTTAGTCAAAAGGATTTTTTGAATGTTTAATTTAAATGAGGTTTTTAGGGGTGAGGCTTCAAACATGACCTCTTGGACAAAAAAAAAACCTTGCCAGTGGATTCAAGTTGGCCTTTCCATAATCTTTGATACATAATTTTCCCTAGTTTGGTCATGTTGAGAGAAAATGCCAAGCACTTTTAGTTTTAGGCTATGAAAGTCATCAAACTTAATCCTTTTAAAGTTTTTGTCACTGAATTTTTGTTTAAATGGTTTATATGACAAAATAGGTTGTCTTGTTAAAATAGCCATAACTTTCACTCATGATGTCAAATTTTGGACTTCTTATAGTTGTTGGAAAGATAATTTAGAGCACTACAATATTTTATAGGTTTTATTATATGATTTTGACATTTTATCATTTTTTATGAGATCAAAAGTCAGACGTTATTTAGTTTTAATAAAAATTTGGGCATAACTTGGGCATACAAAGTGAAATTTTGGACTTTGAATAGTCAACAAAAATCCCTTGGAGGGCTCTATAAAATGGTTTAGATTTGGTAGATATTTGGCATGGTTTATTTGGTGATACATTGGTCTAAATAATTTATGATTTATATTGACTATAACATTATGGTTTAGGGCATGGTGTGTGTTTTGGAGATTTTGATTTTGATGTCATTGTATACTCAATTTATATATCAAATTGATATGCTATTTACATGGTTATTAGTGCTTGATGTTGATACATATGATGACTTATTGGGCCTACAAGTTTTGCAGTATTGTAAGTAGTGTTTACTTGTAGGTTGCATTTATGACTTGAATATGGGTTGTCTTTGTACATTGATCTTTCATTATTGATGCATATTCACATTGGTAACTTGGATTTGGGTTTTCTATACCCTTATTCACATGATTTTTTGATTTGTATTCATTTAGGAGGATGATATGTTACAAGGTATAGTCATAGTGGAGGATTATGGTTCACTATTTTATGCTGACAGATTGGACAATTTAAACTTGCTTGGTTCAGGGATGTGATCATGGTGACATGGATTTTGGCATTACACAATTGGATATATATATATATAGGTACTTCATTGATGTTTAATAGTTTGGACTCCTGATTTGGTTATAGTGGTATATATTCGTATTCTTAGTTGAGGATCATGATTATTTTATTTATTTTGAGGAATTCATGATGTGCACTTTGAATTTTGAGTTCTTTGATGGTTTGATTCCTTGGTTGATTCTCATGGTTAGAGGATGATTTTTAATCATAATTTCATGGATATAGTGGATACATAGTTTAGTGGGATCTTGTCGTAGTGATGATGTGGTGGTGTAGGATTGGTTCCTAGTTTGGTTTGTACATTCTTGGTTTAGAGATCTTGGTTTCACTTGGTACTAACACTTTGGTTGTGTGTGTAGACCTAGAGGATCTTCATGTAGGAGATGGATTTTATGATGCCATTGGTAACTTGGTAGCATAGTTGAGTGGGATTTGTTGGCATTGGTATTGTTAGATAACTAAGAAAAGGAGGGTGAATTAGTTATCCTCAAATTATTTAAATACTTTTTCAAAAATTTAACACTTTAATCTTTCAATCAACTAGCTGGGTATACAGACCAATCTTTACAATAATAACTTATTCAAATTTTTAGTAAATTGTTAATTTCATATACCAAGTATCAAAGTAAACTTCATGTATATACTGAGCTATGACAATAAATAGTAAACATGAAATAAAATGCAACACAATCAACATCCACACATTTTGACACAATACATTTTAATGTGGAAATAATATTAAGGGAAAACCTCTTGGGACCACTAACTCAAAAATTTCACTCTTCTAAAGTAAGGTCAGTTAGGGGACAAATTGGTTAAATGTTACACACACATCATTAATGTGGCCCTGTTGGGGGATTTACACCAAATATTATCTAAACCTTATCACTCTTCCATATTGAGTGGCCTTCTCTAAAGGACTTACAAACATTCAATTGAATGTCACCATACAAATGGATTTACAAATAAGATTGTTAAATCCACTTGGTTAAGATATTTTATGCTACAATGATTAGAGACAAATAATGAAATGATATGAGAATAATGCAACTACCTTTGTTGATTCAAATCTCCATTTTTCTCATTATTTCTCCTATGTTCTTCCTTTTTCTTCCTTCTAGTTGTTCTACTCACATACAAATCAACTTAGCACTTCACTTACTAATATCTTGCAATGTTGCTCTACTCGATAACCCTTTTGGCTATCAATCTCTACTCCAACTTGATCATAAATAATAAACATCTTGTTCATTGCTTAAATAGATAACTGATTTCCACTTCATCATATTCTTCTATATTTTGTTTCTTAATTATAATCATTTGATCTTCATCCAACTCAAATTCATTAAATATGGACACTCGAGTATCACATATTCACCTTGAACTTTGAGTTTCATTTGAAGTCATTGAATCTCCTTCATCGGATCTTTTTTGAATGTCTCTAGCTATAGATCTCATAAATAACTTCATCGTTATCTTTGAAACTTCTCTATCAATCCATATTTTCATTGAATTTTGGCCTTCAATTGAATATTCTAGACACTATTATTCTTTCCCTTTCTCAGTTAACACTACACTTGCTTGGCCAACACTAAGCTCAGTTAACATTTTTCTTTCTTAGTTAATACAATTCATCCTTCACTTCCTCATCATGTGCTCAGTTACCCTTAGTCCTTCATTCACCGACCAAATTGTCTAGCTCAGTGCAACTTACTATTCTTTTTTCTTCTTACTTCATGACTTCTTAACTTGCTTATACATGATCAAATAATGTAAAATAATCAAATCAATATTATACTATCAAAGTCTAACTCATCAAGTGCCCATTGAAATCCATATGCTTATCAACACTTTCTTCATCATTATACTTTCTTCAAGTCCTCCTTAGAACTAAAATCATCTTCATCAACCAAATGATATGGAAATGTATTGAATTAGCATAATGTCTTACCAATTAAGGCTTGACATCAATGACAACATAATAATTGATATGACTCTTTCACATAAATTATCTCACTTATCTTCAACAGTATTAGTTGGGGCTAATAATCTCCCCCTTTAGCATTGATGGCAACACAATATTACATATTATGACATTAGAAAATAATCCATGTCTGGTATTAGATGGATCACAACTTTCATTCTTCTAGTTCTCCTCATCAAGTTCTCTTGCAACTTGAGTTCTATTTTCAATTAAATTCTTTTTCTCTATCTTCTTTTGCTCGATCTACCACTTGTAACTCCTTTTATTAACTCCCTCTTAGGATATACTTCATTGTTCAGCATATTCACATATTCTCTTTGACTAGTTCTCTACATCTCTCCCTCTTTAGCATATTCAGTATTCTCCCCTTAACTGCTTCTTGATTATTTTTGTTTCATACACATCATCTCTCCCTTTATTTCTTCTCTTCCCCCTTAACTTATTCTCCCCATTTGACAAAAATGCAAAAGGTAACTATAAGCTTCATTTAGAAACTTATAAAATCTTGTAGTTATACCTTGTACCTTACATGTATTGATTGCATCTTCAACATTACAATCATTTTCACAATCTAGGATAGTTCCTAAAGAGTGAACTCTTACATCAACTCCATAAAGAAATTCTAATCAACAATGAATAATGCAACCCCCATTTTCACTTAATCAAAATTGGATAGGTAAAGACCCCCAATTTACCTCTTAGATACTTAAAAACATCCTTAGGCAATGGCTTTGTGAATTTATCTACCATCTTTTCCTCTAACTTCACAAACTCTAATTTGACTTTTTTTATTAGGCTTGTTCTCTCAAGTAGTAATACTTAATGGATATGTGCTTTGCATTTACATACATTATTGGATTCTTTGATATGTTGATAGCACAATTTTTGTCACAATAGATTGTAACAGGTCATGTGACTCCCTCTTGCATACCTTCCAATGATTGTTTGATCTATACAATGTTTGAAAAATTGATTACAACAACTACATACTCAGCTTCAATGGTAGACCATGAAATACAACTCTATTTCTTGCTTATCCATGTTATTAATATTTCTCCTAAAAATAAGGTTCCTCTACTACTAATCCTTTTACATCAACATTTTTTCCCCAGACAACATCAGTGTAGACTCTTATCTCAAATCACCTTCTTTCTTGTACCATAATCCATAATCTTTAGTACATTGAGTGACTATAGGTGTGCCAATTGACCTTGAACCATCCATGCCAAATGTTTTCAGTATCTCCTTTATGTATTTGGATTGAGAAACATTTATTCCTCCTCTTGCTTGATAAATTTGTAAACCAATAAAGAACTTAATCTCACCAAACATAGACATCTTGAATTCTTTACTAATTTGATCAACAAATGACTTGCACATCAATTTATTACCTCCAAATGTAATGTCATCAATAAATATCTCTGTTATTAAGACTTTATCTTCAACTTCACTCTTCAAATATAGGTTACTACTATCTCTAGTTCTAACATAACCAATTCTGATCAAATATAAATCCAATCTTTCACACCATGCTCTCAGTGCTTGCTTCAATCCATATAAAGCTTTGTTCATTTTACATACCATGTGCTTTGGATTTGCCTTCACAAATCCTTCAAGTTGTTCAATGTACACATCTTCCTCCACAATTTCTTTTAGAAATGTAAACTTGACATGCTTTTGGTAGACCTTGAATATTTTTTATGTTGCACATGTCAATAGTGTTCTCACTCCTTCCAATCTTGCAATAGGGGTAAATATTTCTCCATAATCAATTCCTTCTTCTTTTGCATGACCTTTACATACAAGTCTAGCCTAATTTTTTATAACTTCTCTCTCATTCAACTTGTTCCTAAAAAATCAATTTTATCCCAATCACACTTTTGTCTCTAGTTCTTGGTATCAATGTCCATGTGTTATTATTCTTAATATGATATATCTCCTTGTTCAGTGCATTAATCCAATCTTCATTTTCAATTGCATCTTTGTCAATTTTGGGCTCAAACTTGTAAATAAAGCATGTGTTATCTCTTAAGCTTCTTCTTTTCATGACTCTTGTATTCTTATCTCCAATAATCTAGTTCTTTGAATGGTGTCTTCTAACATACTTTGCTAAAATAGGAACAATTATGCACTATCTAGTATTTTTAGCACTCAAATGGGGCTCAACATTTTTCTTAGTGTTCTCTATTTGTAGCTTGGGTACTATAGGTTGTTTCTTGATTATTATTTGTTGTTGTTCGGTGATCCTATGCTATGACTAGATTTGGTGCTTGGGTAAAGTTTCAAGTGATCCTTCTTATACATAGACAAATCTATTGTATTCTTTAGGTTCTTTTTTTCTTTACTTTTCATTCTTATCTATAATCTCATCAATTACCACATTTTCAATTTCAACCATAATGTTAATCACTTTATTCAAATATTTGTATGTTTTGTTCCTAGTAGAGTATCATATGAATATGCCTTCATCTCCTTTTGAATCAAACTTTCCATTTCTTGCATCCTTATGACTATAACACCTACTTCTAAATACATTGAACTAACTTATATTCGGTGTGTGTTCATACTAGAGTTCATATGGTGTCTTGTTTGTACCTTTCTTCAATGAACTCAAGTGAGGGTGTAAACATTAATACTTATAAATTCTCTCTACAAGATTTTTACAACTCCTTTCTCAATCAAAAATGTTCTAGCACAACCAACAATGGATCTGTTTCTTTCTATAATGTTGTTTTGTTGTGGTGTTCTAGGTGTGGATACTTGCCTTTTAATTCAATAATCAATACAAAAGTTAGTAAACTCATCAGACATGAACTCACCTCCTCTATCAGATCTTAAACATTTCAACTTTTTACCAATTTCCTTCTCAACTCTTTCCTTGTACCATTTGAACATATCAAATGCATAAGATTTAAAATTTAGAAATGTTAGAATTATTATTCTTGAATAACCATCAACAAAAAAAATGAAGTATCTATCACCATAATAAATTTACACTTTCATAATACCACAAAGATCAATATGAACCAACTCTGAGATATCATTAGATGAATGAGATTTTCTTGAGAAACTTAACTTAGTCATCTTGCTGAGTTGACATTATTTATAGATAGAATTATCAATCTTATGAAAGTTTGGTAAAAATATCACTTTAACCATATTATCAAAGTTGACATAACATATCTCTTATGCCATAACCAAACATCTTAAGCTTTAACAAATAGACATGTAATTATAGTAGGATCTAGGTTAACTAGGTTACTTTTTGTTTGTTCACTAGTTCTAATCAACTCTCCATTAGCATAAATTTTTTTTACCTTTCTATTTAGAAACTCCAATTAGTGACTTGTGTTATTCAATTGTGCAACACTCAACAAATTATATTTTATACATTGAACCCAATAAGCATCATCACATCTAATCTTATCATTCAACATCAATAAATGTCTTCTTTTCATTAGACATGGAGCATCATTTCCAAGCTTAAAAAATTCTCCATTATACATGTTTAATTTATCAAACTAATCAATATTACCAATCATATGATGTGAACAACCACTATCAATAATCCAAGTACCATTTCTACTAACATGAGATATATAAATTGTTTCTTATTTATGCCTTTCCTCCTCTAAATATTGTTTCACAACAACATACACAACTTCCTTTCCTTAATTTTCATCATTAGATTCTAACTTGGTGTGATATTTCTTAGCAATGTAATAAGGCTTATTTCCCTTGTCTTTATACTCTTTGTTCCTTTGGTATTTGTTCTCCTTCTTGTCATTTGTGTCACTCATGCTCTTGTTAGGACACCTAGATGCAATATGACCAACTTCATTACATTTGAAACATATTAGGGATGTAGTACCTATGAACTTTGCTTTCCCTCTTAGTAGCCTCCTCGCCAATAGTGCTTCAAGCTCATCTTGCTCTTTGTCATCTAAATTTGAATCACTATCATCTTTTCTACTCTTATCTTCCCTTGAACTTCCAATAGTTAGTGATGTCTTTAAAGAATTGTCTACCTTAGGTAAATTATTATCAAAGTTACTAAGCTCAAAAGTAGTCAATCTACCAACCAAATCATCAAGAGTAGATACATTCACAAGAATAGCTCTAAATTCCTAAATATTTGAATATTTGAATAAATATGTAGTAAGGTTTATAGTACTTTACTTACAACATCCTCACCACTTATGATTCCTCAAACAACTTTGATGACACTAACAACTTCCTTGGTTCAATTACTATATTGTGCAATGTTCTCTCCTTTCACTCTCATATCATCAAACTTTCCTCTTAGTCTCTCAACTTTAGTCCTCAAAATATTTTGATCTCCTCCATGTACAAGTGCAATCTTATCCCACATATCTTTTGTAGTAGAATAGTCTTTGACATCATCAAATTCAACATCATTAAGAAAATAGGCAATCTCTATTGTCAAGGTATTGTGTTCTTTCTTTTCTTTCACCTACTCAACAGTCATTGGACCAAGTTGTGCTAATGCATACTGCTTGTCCAAATAGTATAGTGCATAGTCTCCAATTTGTGATGACAGGTACAATCTCATCTTAATTTGTCATGTTGCAAAGTTCTCTCTTTTTCGCTTAGGAACCTCTCTTATACATCTTATGATCCTTCAAGCACTTAGATCTAATACCAATTATTAGATAAAGGAGAAGGGAGAGGTAGATAAGTTATCTTAAGGTCCTTTAAACTCTTTTCTAGAAACTTAACAATTTAATCTTTCAAGAAACTAGCTCAATAAATAGATCAATCTTCATAATAATAACTTATTCAAACTTTGTAGTAAACTATTAACTTCATATACTGAGTATCATAGTAAACTTCATGTATATACCAAGTTGTAGCAATAAGTAGTAAACATGAAATAACATACAACATAGTCAACATCCACACATCTTAACATGATTATTTTTGACATGGAAACCTTGTTAAGGGAATGACCAATTGGGACTGGTAACCCAAAAATTCCACTCTTTTGAAGTGAGTTTGATTAGAAGCCAACCTAGTTAAAGGTTACATCAACATTGTTAATATGACCCTGTTAGGGGATTTTCACCAAAGATCATCTAGGTCTTATCACTCTTTAATATTGAGTGGCCTACTCTAAAGGACTTACAAACATTCAATTGAATGTCACCATACAAATGAATTTACAAATAAGACTATCAAGCGTATAATGCCCTGCTAGGGAACCAAAAAGAAATTAACCTAAAATTTTACTAAGTTTGCAAAAAAAAAAAATTTAGAATACTAAACAATAAGAGATAACATAGTGAAAGCAATAACTCACATATATACAAATAATCCATAGACAAATAACATCTCTTAATGGTCCCATGATGTTGAATCACATATATAAGTTTTATTAATACTAAATCTAATATATAACAAATCCACATCATAGATAAATCACAAGTACAAATCCAATGAAATAATATAGAATTACATAAGAGGCCACTTGGCATAACTAGAATGTATAATCATCCATTGTACAAGGCATGGGTATGAAAATCTCAAAGACTATATATCATGAATAAATACATCATCTCATAACATCTCCAAATAATCAAGTACAATACATCAAAATATAACCACCAAATAAAAACATAAGATCAAAATAAAAGGAACAATTGGACAAGTACATCCAACAATGACATCCAGCTGTCAAATCTCAATGGTATAAGAAACACTACCACCTGACCTCATGGAACCTAAATGGCCCACTCCTACCATGCTGAGGAGAAAATCTCAAGTCCTGTACAAATAACAATCCACAAGTCATAACCAACATCTAGGTCAAGGAAATCCTTATAGAAATCTATCTCACAGGTACCAAGACACAAGTAACATCTAATCGCAAAGGCAAAAAAGACACATAGGAAACCTAATATGCATGTAGGCAAGTGTCATCACATGAGTCAACTCTAAGATTACCCTGGTAGTCTCTCTGGACTATGGACCCCTTGTAGCTCTATGCAGCATTAATATACTTTCTTGTAGACAAGGCATACTAATGTGACAAGGTCACAACCAAGCATCCTCTCTACTCCAATCTAGCATGTACTAGCACTTGAGCCATGAGTGAGATAAAACACTGGCTCTTGTTAATTTATTTTAACCCATTTAATGAAATTTTATCACTTATTAATACAACTTACAATGGGTTACCCAGGAAGCCTCTTTAGGGCTTTGGCCTCCATTGCAAGCCACTTCCCAACATGCACATAGATAACCTACCCTAAGATCATAAAAAGTATATCTCATAAAACTACAATATTCACCTCAGTCTATACAAGCAATTGGAAAGCACCAATAGATAAATCACAATATTCAACTCAGTCCTATATAAGCAACTAGAAAGCACCAATAGATAAATCACAATATTCACCTCAATCCTATAGAAGCAACTGGAAAGCATCAATAGATAACTTATCAAAAACTTCATAGGTTACAACAAGAAAATCACAATACATGAGCTTACAAAAAAGAACTCAATCTCATCACACAAACACGTGGATATAGCACATTGGTTGGAAGAAAAATAATTGGGACTAAACATCATTATGAAAACAACCACTTCCTAAGCCTCTCGTAAACATGCCTATCTGGTCAAATTACTAGGTTTCCCCCAAACCCACCACAAAATAAAACATGACATCTCAACATGCATTTAAAACAAGTGTAATTATTTAGTCTCTTTTTTTTTAATATAATTCCATAAAATTTGATTTGTGTCAATTTCAAGTTTTCATTTCATAATCATTTTATAGTTGGATAAAGGTTATCAACCATGCAATATTATCATGTTATTAATTTAAATAATCTTAAATTATGAATGATTTAATTAATAACATAAATGTATATTATTAGATTAAATCTTAATGTCCATTTCATTTCCAAAATATTAATTTGACTTCTATTTGAGTCTAATATTAATATTTACTTTTTCTTTAATTCATAATGAAACTCGAGATAACTCAAACTTGAAATTATAATTATAATTAAGTTATCTACAATTTTTCTCATATTATTAAATATTCATAACTAGATGATTATATAGTGAACTACACTATAACTTCTCTTAAAATATAACTAAATTATAATTATCTATTTATTAACTTCCCACTTGCATTGATAAATATAAAATCATTTATATGCAACTAATGATTTAACTAAACTTAAAAGATTCTTTAATACCAACATCTACTTTATAACTAAATGAATAGTATTAATTTAATTTTGCAAATTAATAAATAATAATTTGTTTTTTTAATTTCAGAATTAATGAATAATTCTAACTCTATATATATATATATATATATATATATATATATATATAGTTTTTATTTTCTTTTTAAAATTTTTTTAATAATAAATTTGAAAATTGAGTTTTTGGAATAAATAAATAAATCTGAAAACTATATTATATTTTTATAAAATAAAAATAAAATATTCAATTAGTATTTTTGCATGCATTTTTCAATCATGCAATTATACTATATTTAATTTTCTATCTTAGTATATTTATTTTCACATGCCTGCATAAGTTTAGCTATATAATGTTTTTCTCTCAATTAATCTTTTGCTTTTCCAATAAATTTTGCAATTAAATTATTTTCGATATAAGAAGAATATTTATCTTTATTTAGAAAACTCATGACAAATTTAAAGTTCAAACCCTAGTTGTTCAATTTGTTTTTTTCTTCCAATTTTCTATAATCGAATTAGAAAAGGTTTGAAAAGAATATAGTCATAATAATTTTCTAATTTTTTCTATAATTTTCCTCGGACAAGTTTTCTTGATAAATAAGTTTTCCCTTTTCAAAATCTACAATATAATTCTTTATCCAAAAATTAATACAATAAAGTAATAAGCATTTTGCAAGCACCCAAAAAGACACGAAGTAGACAAATTATTCAGTAAAATTCTATAATAGATTTTCAAACCCTGCCTCAAAATAATAGCTAAAATCCTATACAATTTGTGAATGCATGCAAATTCAAACCCTCTGAAACTTTCAACAATCCTTTTCTCCAATACCAAATTGTGCTCTCAAAACTTGTGTGTAAAGAAATGAGCTCTAATCTCCTAATAAAGAATTTCTCAACCTAGGGTTTCAGTTTACGAACATGCAAAAGCCTTTTTCCTTTATTATTTTAATTAATTTAATTATAATAAAGTTTATTTAAATTATTCTCACTTTGTTTTTATTAAATAATAAGACTAATAATTTAACTACTAATAATATTTAGAGTTCATTATTAAAATAAAACTTATTAAATTAAAAATATATAATTATGCCAAAATTAGCCTTTTAATGAAATCTTTAAATTTATTTCCTTTATTTAATTAATTTTTCAATTAATTTAATATAATTAAAATTTGATTTTAATTTATAATTTTTTTGTTAAATTAAATCATTTAATAATGTCTTTATTTGATTTAATTATAACTAAAAATCACAATAGACCCACAAACTGAAAGAAGAAAACTCATATAAAAGACGAAATACAAATTGAAACTCAAGGGTCAAAATCTCAAATTCACCTCACTTGACAAATTCAGAATAGTAAAAAACTCAAATACTTGTCCTATATTTTTGAACAATTGGGTCAGGTTTAGGATTTGGACTTGAGAACTATCTCCCCTCTTTACCATTGAGATATTGTGATAGGGCACACTCATCTTGGCAATTCAAGGAAGTCGATGTCTGGTACCTACAATCTACATAAAAGTCAAACATGTACATATGCATATAAATCTAAACTAAATATACAATGGCAGGGAGTGGTACATCGTGTAGATCCCCACTAGCAGGTGACTATGACTCCCTCCCTCAACCACATTAAAAATGTCAAACACAAAGTAAAACATACATGTACACCATGCACTTGCAAGTATGGGGTAACTAACCATAAAAATTGTATATAAATCATTCATTTTATTATCATTTTGGAACAACCAAAATCACTTTATGAACATACAAAGCATCACCATTGAAAAAATAAACATGAACACATGAAATTGTAAGAATTTTCCTAAGGGAAAAATTCACCCAAGACCAAGAAGCACAATAACTAGCACAAAGACCAACAGAGTATGATCAGAATAATGATATGATATTCAAAATTGGTTGTATAGTACGCTAGAGGTGCCTGTATATAAAGGCCTCTATGATGCATCTAGAATGCCTGGGAGTTAGCAACATAATAAGTCTTACAACCAAGCACATGTCCATGAGGTGTGGGTTATCCTCCATTAAGCACATGAGTTAGTGCAATGATGAAAGGACAAGCCTACAAAGGTGTAGCACATAAAATTATGTTGTAGACAACATGTGCTAGAATAATAGTGCAAACAACTGTGTTTTCTACATGATGACTTAGCTATTTATGCAAACTCCAATGTTGTAGATGCCATGTGCTAAATTATAGTTGCGTACTATGTTGTCAATATAAAAACTCATATGAGTGTGCATACTCCAAGGCATCTAACCTAATAAATAATAAAATAATACATTTAACTTAAGTAAACTTAAGTAAAGCATAAATAATAATTATTTGCACTAACACCCCCCCTTACGTGCAACTTAGGGGAATGCACTTAAGCTCACAAAAGCTCTGATGAAATGTATAATGGGTCTCAACTATGAGGCTACGTTAGGTACCCAAGTACAATGCAATGCTAAAATGCATGAAATCTCTCTGCAAATGGAGAAAGAGGCAAGTACAATATAAAAGAGAAGGATCATTTGACCTCCCTAGTGAAAATCCCTCGCCCCCAAGAGATCTTGCAAATGAATATACTTGACCTTTGTGAAGGGCTTGGTGAAGATGTTTGCTACCTACTACTCAGTAGGACAATAATGCAGTGCGATGACCTATTCATGGATCAACTCTTTGATGTAGTGCATATGAACCTCAATATGTTTTGTCCACTGATGTTGAATTAGATGTTTCAAGATTTCAATAGCACTCTGGTTATCAAAATGGATGATTGTGGGTTAGGGTAGATCAAATCCAAACTCCTTCAGAATTTGTTGTATCCAAATAGCCTCTGTCGCTAACTCCTTGATACTCAGCCTTAGTCTATGAAAGAGAAATGTTGTTTTTCTTTTTACTCTACCAAAAAATGGGGTCGGAACCAAGATAAAACACATATCTTGAAGTAGACTTGCGAGAATCAAGGTCTTCTGCATAGTCAGAGTCTGTGTATCCCACTAATTATAGTCTTTTACTACATGTGTACGTGTGCCGTAGATGTAATGTAGGATGCATTTGGCTATCTTCTAATGAAATTCATGTGGCTCTTGCATAAAGCAACAAAGAATGCCAACTACAAATGAAATATCAGGGCATGTATGTGTCAAGTAGATGAGGCTTCCCACCAACTATCTATATAGAGTCACATCAACAAGTAGAGAGGAACACTTTTTTTCTAACTTAACACCTGAAAGGAATGGGGTAGCTACAACCTTTCAGTCACTCATGTGAAACTGAGCTAGAAGATCAAGAGCATACTTAGGATGTGATAGTGTGATCCCTAATGAAGACTAATGTATCTCAATACCAACAAAATAGTGTAGTAGACCCAAGTCTGTCATTGAAAACCTGTCCTATAAGGTAGCCTTAACATTGTCGATGATGGATGCAGTACTTCCTATAATAATCAAGTCATACACATAAAGTACAAGGAGAAAATGTGAATCATCTCTTTGAAGAATGTAGACATTCGGATCAAAATGACATCTGGTGAACCCTTTGGAGAGTAGGAAGGAATCCATCTTGGCATACTAAGCTTTGGGAGCTTGTTTAAGTCCATAGATAGACTTCTTTAACTTGTAGACCAAGGAAGTATTTTGTATGAATCCATTTGGCTACTCCATATATTTCTCCTCATATAGATCACCATTCAAAAAAGTGCTTTTCACATCCATCTGATGAACAACCCATCTCTGAGCTACTGCAATAGCTATTGTCAAATGAATGGAATTCATCTTTGCCATTGGTGCAAAGGTCTTAGTGTAATCAATGCTTGGTACTTGAGAGAAACCTTTTACAACAAGGCAAGCCTTATGTTTATCAACACTTCCATCTGCTATGAATTTGGTTTGATAGATCCACTTACATTGAACCAATTTTCTTCCCTTAGGAAGAGAGACTAAGTCCCATGTATCATTTCTCATAAGAGAGTTATACTTTTCCTCCATTGTCTTATCCCATTCTAGAATACCTGATGCTTCTTTAAATTACTATGGATCTGAAGAAACTACAATATAAGCATGTGGGGTGAATTGAGCTATAATCTTGTCCCCCTTGTATCAGAAGGATTCCCAGCCAATGGTCCTACCGCATCCAATATCTACTTATCCCATCTAGGCCTAGTGGAAGAAGATGTAGTAGGTGTATCCTCAACTTCAACTATTTAATGCCTTTGTTTTGGTTAGGGACTTACATCTTCCAAGTCATTGTTGTCACTATCACTATCATCAATGAAGGAGGAAGAAGGATTAGTTGAAGAAGAAAAACTTGGGCAACTTTCTTCAAAATGGACACTCCTCTCATAGAATATATTATGTGTCTTTGGATCCATCAACTTGTAGGCTTTATGTGAATCTACATAGCCAACAAAAATACAAGGTTTGCTTTGAGCTTCTAATGCCTTGCATTTTTGTGGAGGAAGTCTTGCCCATGTTGGACAACTAAAGACTTTGAAGTGCTTAACTATAGGTTTCCTAGCATTCAATGCTTGAAAAGGAGTTACACCATCCAAAGCTTTGTAAGGACTCCTATTTCGGATGTAGTTAGCACAATTCATTGCTTCAGCCCAAAAGACTTGATCAAGAGACTTGTTTAATAGCATGCAAGTGGTCATCTCTTTGAGAGTTCTATTTTTCCTTTTAGCAACACCATTTTGTTGTGGCATATATGGTAGTGAATTCTAAAGGTCAATACCCTCTTGACTGCAAAATTCTATTAGTCTTGTGTTTACATACTCCCCCCAAATTATCTATGCGAAGAGCTTTGATGGCTTTTTTTGACTACTTTTCCACTTGAGCCTTAAAGCTAAGAAATTTTTCATACACTTCACTCTTGTGAGCCATGAAGAAAACCCAAGTAAAGAAAGATTAGTCATCTATGAAGGTGAGTGCATAGGATGACTTTCCAAATGATGACCCACTGGAAATGGTCCCACCACATCACTATGAACCAATTCAAGAATACATTGTGCTCTCCAAGACTTCCCCTTTTCAAACAATTTTTTTGGATGTTTTTTAAGTGAGCAACCTAAACAAACACCTTTTGAAAACTAAATTTGAGGTAGACCATTAACCATATTCTTGTTGCGAAGCTACTGAAGATATCTATAGTTGAGATGTCCAAATCTCTCATGCCATAGTTTTCTTTCTACATTTGAATATAATAACAAGGCTTGTGCATTTGATTTTGGCACAAAGGAGGAGAAAGTGTAAAGCCTTGAATCATGATCGGCTTCTCCTTTTGCAATCATTTAGCCATCCTTAATGATTTTCACTATCATTGAATCTGGAAGAAATTCCACTTTATTACCACCTCCATAGTGATTCATTTGGTAGACTGAAAGAAATTAGAGGTAAGGTTAGAAACATATAGAACATACTTGAATGTTCCATTATTCATTTCAACTTCACCTTTACCTTCAACTTCCACCTTAGTATCATCACCTACAAAGATGTGTGGTACCTTAGAATGTGTCATGGAAGAAAATTCTCACTTTGATGCACCCATATGATGTGTGGCACCTGAATCAATGATCCATTCTCCCTAACTAACAATGTTTGTGAGTAAAGCATGCCCTTTACCCTTAGAACCTGAGGATGAATTTCCTTTATCCTTATAAGCATTAGGTTTTGGAACAGTGTGTTTCTTCGTGATGTTCTTCAACTCGTCAATCTGTTTGTGGTAACACTCATGTTCATCATGACCCAACTTCTTGCAATAAGCACATTTTTTCTTCTTCTGATTAGAGTTCCCCTTCTTGTTTCTATTTGAGGAAGACTTGCCTTGTTGATTTGATGTTGGCGTTGTATTTTTTGTATCCTCTTGTTTGTTGTTCTTCCACTTCTTCTTCTTTCCCTTTCCTTTATCAAAAGTTTGACCAACTATATTTTGAGAACCCTCATTATTAGCCACCAATGCCTTAGACTTGGATGACTTGAGAATCCCCATTGATTGTAACTTCTTTTCTTCATCAGCCAATAGTTGAGCATAAGCAACAAAATTGAGTTTCTTATAGGCAACCCCTAATGTAGTCTTTGTGGTATTGTAAGAAGAAACAAATGTGGAGTACTCAGATGGAAACTTATTATGAATGAGATAGATTAACCTGTCATCTTTAATAGGACTACCACAATCATCAGGCTTCGTTCTTAATTCATTCACCTTAATGATGAAATCCTATATAGAACCAAATGTCTTAGGATCTAGGGAGACAAGCTCATCTTCTATTTGTAAACATCCTCTTCAGACACTTTACCATGTAGGTTTTTGAGGGTATCCCAAGCATCCTTGGATGTCTTATACTTCTCAATCTGATAGAAGATTTTGTCTTCAATCCCTAACATAATATCACCCAGGGCTTTCCTATCTATTATTTCCCAAGAAATAATATCACTTTTAGATACTTGATCACCTGTTAGTTTAGGAAGGGTACCATCTACCTATTGAGAAACTTCATTATGCATTAATTGACACCACATTTTAATTGACCATGTAGCATAGTTATGTGGTGTTAATTTTGGAAACTTAAGATTTCCCACAATGCAAGAAATGAAAGATAACAACAAAAAAAGAGGAACACAATATGAAGAGACACCCCCCTGCTTACTCAATCAAGAAACCCTCCCAAATGAAAGGTTTTGGCACTTTATACTTAGTGCATTTACAATAGCCACTTGCCAATTTTGGCCTTAGTGGTCTTCTAATTTTCTATTTACAACCTCCTTTTGGAGTTCAAAACTGGAACATTACAATGTATCTTAGAAATACAATAATTCTGAAGTTATATCAAAGCATTACAATGCAGAAAAGGACCTAATTTTGAAAGTGATATTTTTGTCCACACAAGCCTATAATATAATTGTAGATCTAGAAAGTAGACAAAAAATTGCACACTTTCAAAAAAAATAGGACCTGATTTTGGGTCCAAATGAGCTTGTACGAAGCGTTTGAATTTGAAAAATGCAAGATTGGACAGGTATAGTCACCAAAAACTACAATTTCTAAAAAATCCATACACCAAAACTAGAAAATAACTACACCACTAAAATTTTTAGAAATTTCTACCCAAAATCAAAAAAAATTGCACCTGATTTGGAGCCCTAATGATTGAGATATAGCCTCCCAAAGTCAGACTGTCAAATCAAAAATGAATCTGGAGAGGGGTTGGATCAGCAAAAAAATGAGGTTAAATTTGACGTCCAAATGGTCATTGCATTAGTGAAAATTTTCTTGTGGATGATGGTCATACAGTCATCAATTTTAACATAGTAAACTACTGACATAAGCAAAAAAATTGGGCCCCCTAGCTGATGTGGCAGATGATGTCACACAGACATCAGCACCATACAGACTATATGAATGAGTATGACATGGCAAGCTAACTAGAGTACAGAATACCAATGTGTCATTTTTGTATGCTGACTTGGTGGGTGACTTGTATCTGTTGAGGTGGCAAGTCATCTACGTGGCTATTGATGTCACCATTGATTGGTCAAATTGTTGGGGGATGTGGCAGCTCTATCAGCCGTAGAGGTGGTGTCTTTGTATGCATAGAGGTTGTGTGTTTTCTACCTGCCAGAGGAAAGTTAAGAATGCAATAGCATTCGGAGCTTAAAAGTCTAGTGTTGGGTTTAGAATGTCGTGTTGGATTTGAAGTCACCAGTCAAATAACCTACTAAGTCGGTATTCACTACCATCGAGTAGTTGTGCTACTTATGGCCAAAATTAAAAATTGATAAGGACTTAGTCCCACATGCAATATGCATAGGCAATCCAAATTGTTTTTAAACACAAAGCCATGACACACAATGCAAAGTGACACCGCCAGATATGAATTTTTACTGCCAATTTGTTGGCCCATGCTTGCCCAGATTTGAGGAATATTCAGCTAATTAAATAGAATATTCTACAGATCAAAATGGAATATTCCTTATAGGGCCAAGATTTCATCACCTGTGCCTGCAAAAAAAATTCTCTGGAGGCCCTACTAGCCAATTTTTTTTTGAAAAATACAAAAATTTGAAAATAATTACAGAGAAAAAATAATTACATATTTGAAAATAAAATAAATTTCAGATCTAATAGATCATACCAGATTTTCAAACCAAGGCCTTTGGGTGTTGATTTGCAAAAAAAAATTTCCCTCAAAATCAACTTTGGCCCAGCATAGACAAATTTATAGTCGATTTTCACCGAATTGATGTTCTAGATTCAATGGTGAGGTTCTCTTTGGCTCTAGACACTCCCAACATTTGTGGATTCTTTGGATCTGAGTCAAGGTGTCCTTAGAGAGGTGAAGCAAGATCAGTCTCCAATGGCTATGAAATGACGCCTCTATGGCTTTGATACCAGTTAAGAATTTGCCTTAGGGAAAAAATTACCCAAAACTGAGAAGCACAATAACTAACACAAAAGACCAATAGAGTATAATCATAATAACGATATGATATTCAAAATTGATTGTATAGTACACTAGACGTGCCTATATATAAAGGCCTCTATGATACATCTAGAATGCCTAGGAGTTAGCAACATGATAAGTCTTGCAACCAAGCACATGTTCACCAAGTGTGGGTTATCCTCCATTAAGCACAAAAGTCAGTGCAATGATCAAAGGATAAGCCTACAAAGGTGTAGCACATAAAATTATGTTTTAGACAACATGTGCTAGAATAATAGTGCAAACAACTATGTTTTCTACATGACAACTCAATTGTTTATGCAAACTCTAGTGTTGTGGACACCATGTGCTAAATTAGAGTTGCATACTCTTGTGTTTTCAACATGACAACTCATATGAGTGCTCATACTCCAAGGTGTCTAACCTAATAAATAATAAAATAATGCATTTAACCTAAGTAAACTTAAGTAAAGCGTAAATAATAATTATTTAGACTAACAAAAATAATTGAGTATAAAGTAGCTCATCAAATATATAAACTAAGTATCAAATAATATCAATCAAATTAGGTAACCACATACCACTAAATCATAACACATAACCATAAAAGCTGGCCTAAAATAATTTGACAATATAATATGAAAAGTGAACTAGGGGTAAGCACTACAAAGTCCACTCGATTAAGATATTTCCTACTACAATGGTTAGAGAGTAATAGTGAAATGATCTGGAATAATGAAACTTCCTTTTTTGTTTTAGATCTCCATTTTCTCATTCTTTCTCTTGTGTTCTTTCTTTTTCTTCCTTCTAGTGGATCTACTCACATACACATCAATTTAGCACTTCTCTTGCTAGATCTCACAATACTGCTCTACTTAGTGAACCTTTTGGCTATCAATCTCTACTCCAACTTGATTAGCAATAATGAACATCTTGTCAATCCCTTAAATAGACAACTTATTTCTACTGCATTATATTTTCCTACGCTTTGTCACTTAATCACAACGGTCTAATCTTCATCCAGCTTAGATTTATTAAATCTAGACACTCAGGTATCACACATTCACCTTGAACTTTGAGTTATATATGAAGTCATTAAATATTATTCATTAGATCTTCCTTGAATTTCTCTAGTTGTAGATATCATAACTAACTTCATCCTTATCTTTGAAACTACTCAATCAATCCATATTTTCATCAAATGTCGGCCTTCAATTGAATCTTCTAGAAATTGTTCTTTTTTCCCTTTCTCAGATAACACTACACTCACTTGGTCAACACTAAGCTTGGTTAAGAACATTCTTGCTCGGTTAATACTATCCATCCTTTCCTTTCTCATCATGTGCTTGATTACCATTAGTCCTTCATTCTCCAACAAAATTGTCTATCACAATGCAACTTACTATTTCTTTGTCTTTTTACTTCATGACTTCTTAACTTTCTTATACATTATCAAATCATACAAAACAATCAAATCAATAATATACTATCTTTCAATCATTTGCATTTACTTTTCTCAATTACGGTTAATTTCTTAACCTATGCTTGATCACGGCAAGCCTCATCAAATCCCAACCACAAAACCCTTCTTTTCTATGTTTATTTGCAGGATACCAGTAAGAGCTTACAAACCTAAAACTTACTTTTAGGGAGCTTTCTGGAGAAGTCTATTGTAGGTCATCAGACTACATCAACTTGGTTGTAGGATGCCCTTCCAAGTAGACCTCAACTTTCAGTGCCCTTTTGCGGGAAGATTTATGGATTTTGTTCCTTTCATCATTTTATTCTAAGATTTGTAGATGGATATTCAAAAAAGGTCCAAATCTATAATTTTTTGCACTAAATACATCTTCCTCTATGCATTTCAAGTTGATTCTTTCATATTTTATTTCCTTTCATATATTTACCCTAGATCTGTTCCTTTATGCATTTCAAGTTGATTCTTTCATATTTTATTTCCTTTCATATATTTACCCTAGATCTGTATCTTAATTGGGCTAATTGTATTTACATAGCATCTAGATTTACATTATTTAAGCAATTGGTTCAATTTCACATACACATTATCCTATCAAGGGCCAAAAAGTACATTTTCTTGTATTGCATTCCTCTCCATAATCCAATTTTAGTATTAGCACTCTTCTTCCTTTAGGTTCTAGCTAATCTATTTTGGATCATAAGTGGAATCATACTTGGAAATTCCCCTCTTTCCCTTTCATACATATTAATGGCTTAATGGCCTAGAAAACATAGAGACCTACAGTCCTATTAAAGTGCCTCCCTTTTCCCACTAAACATTTTGGTGAACCCAACTTATTTCACTCTTTCTTGGAGTTAGATATTTATCTTTTGACAAATCTCTCTTCTTTGGTTGCGAGTTCACCTAAACATTTTGGTGAATCTAAATTGTGCCCCTTTCTTTTTAGAGTTAGATTTATTTGTTTTAGGTGTTCACCTCCTTTTGGTGAACCCAACAAGTCCCCACTTCTTTGTGGTGTTAACCTTCTTTTGGTGAACCCTCTTTTCTTTCCCCTTTCAATCGTAGAGTTAGATTTGGCTATCTTGTGTATGGTTAGATCACTTTTTTGTGCTCTTTATTACATTTTCATGATTAGATCTCATTAGGATCTCCTTTTATGATCTCCTCTTTTATGAGCTCGATTACATGAAGTCCAACCTATAGCATTCCCGTTAGGTAAATCTATAGACTCATGGGGTCCTTTGATCCCGATTTCTCTTTTCTTCCTAGGACTCCTAATGATAGTCACATCTTGTCTCATGATCTTAATCCTATAATCGAGCATAACTCTTCTCAATCATCTCATGATGAAGATGATGACTTAAGAGTTCCTTCTTTGCAAGTTGATATTCTTTCTAATGAATTTGATAATTTGGAACTTGGCTTGCTTAAGAAAATTAGAATCCCAATGGTGTTGCTTCTTTTGAGGCTCTTAAGAAGATTGTTGATCATGATGATTACAACCTTTCTATCTTGTATGGTATATCTCACCTTATTAATACCCATGCTAAGTCTTTAACAAAATGTGCTCAAGAATTAGGATATCCTCCTCCTTCCACAACTGTTGAACCTTCTATTCTAATTTCTACCACTCTTTCTAGAATTCCTACATATGCTTTACCTCTTATAGATACTTCTACACAAGTGTCCACTCCTTTAAGTATTAGTTTTCCTAGCCTTTCACTTCTTATGATTGTTCCTCCTACTTCAATTCCTTCTTTATTACCTTCATATAATAAAGTTCCTTTTACTTATTTGAACCCTTTACCCATTCCTTTTAATCCTCCACCGACATATTTACATATCCCTTTCACTTCTTATAACTTTCCTAATCCATCTAACATACATATGCCTACTAGCATTTCTTATAATCCTACCATTAGTACACTGGTTCAAACATCCATCATTGCTTTACAACAACAACTTTCTCATTTAACTCAATCTAAGTAAAACATTCCTACATGTGATGTTGTTAATCATGCCTCCTTAGATATCCTTTGTGTTGTTACTCCATAACATATTGAGGCACCTCATCTTGAGACTTATAATGGTAAAAGAGATCATGTAATTCATGTTAAAACTTTCTAGACTAAATGTAGTGATTTTTCTCAAGACTATAGGCTCATGGCTAAGTTGTTTTTGCATAATTTTAGGGATAGAGCCTTGCAATGGCTTTGCTATCTATCTCTTTATTCTATTAATTCTTTTTAAAACTCTTGCTAATGCTTTCATTCAACAGTTTCAAAATAATATTGGTCCACAAATTTCTTTAACTAATTTAATGTTGTAAGTAGAATGTTAAAGAGAAAGTTACTAAATTTAGTAGTATATTTAAATATATTTATGCTAACATTTCTTATCATGTCCCTGATCATGATATTCAATGTATCTTTATTTCTAGTTTTTAAAAATACATTAGGCATAATATTCTCCTTACTACGTATATCTCTTTTTCACATCTATGTGCAGTGCTTCACCATTACTAGTTACAAGTTAGCCAACTCAAGAGCTCTACTCTTATTGATCCTATTTCTAGTGATAAGAGTGATGTCAGTGGAAATTTAAACAAGTTATGTAAACCTACTAATTTCATCAAAATCAAGTCTACAAATACATTTGTTGATCAAGTGGCTACTAAACTAGAGGTACGAATACTTTCCCCTTTTTATACCATCCTAAGCATTAGTACACTCAATTGTATGAGCCTTTTTTCTGAGATGATGACTAAATTGATTCATTCTTGAATTCTTAACATTCCTCTTGTTCATCCTATTTTCCCTATTGATCCTAGTAAACCACTACCTAAGTCTTTTGATTCAAACACCTTTTTCCAATATCACCATCAACCAAGTCATGATAATAATAATAAAATATGGTTTGAAGAATTATATTTGTGACCTTATTGATTCTAAGGCTCTATATATTGATGCTAAAGTTAATAACACAGATAAATTTATTGCACTAACTAATTAGAATTTGTAGATTTACAGTAGTCCTTTACCTTCACACTTGACAAATGTTATTAATCATCCTTCTTCTTTGATCACCATATTAATTATGATGAGAATATACAAGAAGAAAATCATGTGGTTAATCATGTTGAGTTAGCATCTCAACCTTTGATTTCTTCTCCACCTAAACCTAAACCAACACCTCTTAGTAGCTTTAGTTAGTTTGATATATTTAAGGCACCTAATGTTCCTCTTTACACCACTACTGGAGTTTCTCATATTCCTTCTAATGGCACTTTGGTTGATCCTTCCTCTATTGTGAATATTATCACCAAAGAACACATTTTAAAAAAAGATTTCATAGAGATACTTATGATACAACTCTTGTATGGATTCAAACTTGTAATGGTTTTCTTTATCATCCTCAAGGTTCTATGACTTTACCTATTACTCTATCATAGTAAGCTATTTTTACTACCTTTTTTTATTATTCCTACTTTTTATCAATTTCAAGTTAATCTTGGTATTCCATGACTTTCTTCCATTCAACTCGTAGCTTCTCCTATTCATAAATACCTTAAATTTTTGTGTGATGGAGATATAAAAAATCCTTATTGACAAGGGTTTCAAGAAAGGTGAATCCTAACAATTATCTTGTCTTTTAGACATTTAAATTTACATTTCTCAATTATGATTAATTCCTTAACTTAGGGCTTGACTAAGGAAAGCCCTCATCAGACCCCAACAACAAAACCCTTATTTTATGTAATTATTTATAGGATACCAATTAGAGCTTATAGATCTAGAACCTAATTTTCAAGAGCTTTTTCGAGACATTTATTTATGGTTGTCAGACTATGTCAACATGGTTGTAGGGCTCCCTTCAAAGTCAACCTAGACCTTCAGTGCCCTTTTCTAGGGGGATTTCTAGGTTTTTTTTCCTTTCATTGTTTTATTCCAAGCTTCATGGATAGTTATTTAAAAAAGGTTCAAATCTATGGTTTTCAAAGCTAAAATGCATCTTCCTCTACGTATTTCAAGGCAAGTCTTATATTTTATTTCTGTTCATATATTTACCCTAAAATTGTATCTTAATTGGGATAATTGTATTTACATATCATCTCAATTTACATTATTTAAGAAATCGGTTCAATTTCACATACACATTATCTTGTTAAAGGTGAAAGAATATATTTCCTTGTATTGTATTCCTCTATATAATTCAAATTTAGTATTGGAATTGTTCTTCCTTTTGGGTTCTAGCTAATATAATTTGGATCATTAGTGAAATCATAATTGTAAATTCCCCTCTTTCCTTTTCATACATATTTGAATGGCTTAGTGGCTCAGAAAATAGGTCCAAACCTACAGTCCTATTAAAATGCCTCCCTTTTCCCCCTAAAATTAATTATATTGATCATTTATTGGATACTTCTTGACATTTCTATATCACATTTGGAGTTGGCATGGACTAATTTGTCATACGTGATTATGGATACTTAGTGTTGATGTTGATTTATTTTAGATTAGAGATGTATTTGTTAGGATGGTTGATAGTTTCAACAAAAATTCTAAGGGTCATTCACTTGATATAGACTTCAAAGGATATTGATCTTAGATTAGCCTTTTTTGGAGATCTAGTGATGTAGTTGAAGGTAGGAGAATCCCCAAAGGAGATGTCCTAGCCCCCAATAAATAAGCACACAACAAAAATACAACAACAATGCAAGATCTAATACCAAATCACAACTCTTTATTCATAAAATAATTGATTGCATGCAAAGTCCCAAGCTATAAGGCATTCCCAGTTATGGCCAAATATAAAGCAAGCAATAGTTCTGCAAGATCTCTCCGAATCCAATCTAAACCCTAGCTAGTCTAGATCCATACTCTAGTAAAAACCTCCAAGAAAAATCTAAACTAATCCTTGCAAGCCCACCAAGAAATCTCCTTGTTTCCCAAGCCTCAACTACTAGCCCTTCTCAAAATTCACTCCTCTAACACATCCTTTTCTCCAATATGGATGAATAATAACTAACGACTTCACAATACCTCCTACTTATACCCAACTAAGCTATAATTCAACCCAATAAGATCAAATTAAATATCCCTTACATTAATTACATGTAGAGCTACAAGTCGACCTCCTAAATAAATTAAATACCAAATGCCTTAAAAGGCTTACAACACTTATTAAATATATAAACAAAAATTAACCAAGACCCAAATAGGTCCACTCAACTCCACTAAAATCCCTCCAAAATGTAAGATGGCCAACTACACCAGGATGCTCCTACATCAAACTCCCCAAGTGTGTAAAGCAAAATGTGTCCCACACTTTGATACCAAATGAAAAATAAATCCACAACCATCTTCATCTTCACCAAAGGTTTCCACACCAAATTGAACAAGAAAACCAACATGCAAATCATCCACATCTGTATCACTATGTCAAACACCAGAATCTTAACCATCCAATCACCATGCTCACTTCCAAGAACAAATTGAACATAATGCTTCATCAACAAAACAACTAGTGAATCTACACCAACAAAAACAAACTCCATATCAAAAGTAATATGTAACTCCTCAACAACATATGCCAAACTCTCAACACCAATGGTCTCACTACTCACAACAAGATGCTTTGCAACATACAAGTCACCACCAATAGCAATTGAATCATCCACAACCGAGTGCTATGCAATCTCAATGTCAAACTCAACCAACTGATCATGAAATCCAATTTCCATCCCAACATCAACAAGGTTGGAATATCCTCACCAAAAACCTCTAGTTGCTCTACAATTCTACATTAGACTCCACAAATTGATCAACAAAACCAACCTCTTCCACCTTGAACTTGTTATGTCACCTTCTCTCTCAAATAAGGCTTCTAACTAGCTTGACAATTATCTTTTGGATTAGTAGACTCCAACTCCAATAGCATACAACTTCCTTTTTTGTTTTTTAACTCTTTTAGAAAAAGTAGCATCCACCACAACGTCCACTCAAGCTATTGTTTCATTAATCCTCCTCTCCGCTATATCACAAAGATTCGCAATCATCCCAAGGTCCAATCCTCTCGAAGCCATTTTCCAAGATCTTCACAAGTCCTCTACAAAAAATTGCCAACAGATCAATCTTCTCAAATAAGATCAACCTTCCATATTTGCAACCATAGATCCATCTACATTTCCTCCCAAGATCTTGGTGCAAACTGCCTCAACTTCATTGATTTGTCTACACACTCAAAAATAACCTTGCTCTAATACCACTTGATGCAGTAGAAGGTATAAGAATCCCCAAAGGAGATGTCCTAGCCCCCAAAAATTAAACACACAATGAAAACACAACAATAATGCAAGATCTGATACCAAATCACAATTCTTTATTCATAAAATAAATGATTACATGCAATGTGCCAAGTTGTAAGGCCTTCCCAGTTACGACCCAATACAAAGCATGCAAATTGTGCAAGATCTCTCCAAATCCAATCCAAATCCTAGCTAGTCTAGATCCACACTCTAGTAGAAACCTCCAAGGAAAATCTAAACTAGTGCTCACAAGCCCACCAAGAAATCTCCTTGTTTCCCAAGCCTCAGCTACTAGCCCTTCTCAAAATTCACTCCTCTACCACATCCTCTTCTCCAAGATGTATGAATAATGACTAAAGACTTCACAATACCCCCTACTTATACCCAACTAAGCCACAAGTCAACTCGATAAGATACAAATTAAATATCCCTTACATTAATTACATGTAGAGAAACAAATCAACCTCCTACATAAATTAAATACCAAATGCCTTAAAAGGCTTACAACACTTATTAAATAGATTTAAAAAAATTAACCAAGACCTAGATAGGTCCACTCAACTTCACCAAAATCCTTCCAACATACAAGATGGCCAACTACCCCAGGATGCTCCTACATCAGACTCCCTATGTGTGAAAAGAAAAGTGTGTCCCATACTTTGATGCCCAATGAAAAAAAATCCACAATTATCTTTATCTTCACCAAAGGCTTCCACTCCAATACAGACAAGAAAACTAACATGCAAATCATCCACATCTACATCACTCTATCAAAAACTAGAATCTCAACCATCCAATTAGCATGACAGGAACAAATTGAACATAATGCTTCATCAATAAACTAGAAACTAGTGAATCCAAACTAGTAGAAAAAAAATCCATATCATAAGAAATATGTAAAATCTCATCAATATATGCCAAGCTCTCAACACCAAGAGTCTCATTGTTCACAACAAGATGCTCTACAATATACAAGTCACCACCAATAGCTTAACTAGATCATCCATGACAAAGTGCTCTACAATCTCCATGTCATACTCAACTAACTGATCATGAATAAATATCTCCATCCCAACATCAACAAGGTTAGGAATATTCTCAGCAACAACCTCTAGTTGCTCTGCAGGTTCTGTATTAGACTCCACAAACTGATCAACAAAACCAACCTCTTCTACCTCAACCTTGCTATGCCATCTTCTCTCTTGAACAAGTCTTCTAACCAATGAGGAAACTCTCTTTTGGATAGGTAGATGTAGACTCCAACCCCAATAGCATACAACTTCCTTATTTTGTTTCTCAACTCTTTTAGAAAAAGTTGCATCCACCACAATGTCTGCCTAAGCTATTGTCTCATTAATCCTTCTCTCCACTATATCACAGAGATTTTCGATTATCCCAGGGTTCAATCCACTTGCAGCCATTTTCCAAGATCTCCAAAAATCCTCTACAATAAATCACTAATAGATCAATCTTCCTGAACAAGATCAACCTTCCATCTTTGCAACCATAGATCCATTTACATTTCCTTCCAAGGTCCTAATGCAAACTACCTCAACTTTGGCAATCTGTCTAAATGCTCAAGAACAACTTTGCTCTGATATCACTTGATATAGTGCAAGGTAGGAGAATCCCCAAAGGAGATTTCCTGACCCCCAGAAAATAAACACATAATGGAAACACAACAACAATGCAAGATTTGATACCAAATCACAACTCTTTATTCATAAAATAACTCATTACATACAATGTGCTAGGTTGTAAGGCCTTCCCAGTTATGACCAAATACAAAGTAAACAATAGTTCTACAAGATACCTCTAAATCTAATCTAAACCCTATCTAGTCCAGTTCCACACTTTGGTAGAAACCTCCAAGGAAAATCTAAATTTGTGCTCACAAGCCCACCAAGCAATCTCCTTATTTCCCAAGCCTCAGCTACTAGCCCTTCTCAAAATTCACTCCTCTACCACATCCTCTTCTTTAAAATGGATGAATAATGACTAAATACTTCACAATACCCCCTACTTATACCCAATTAAGTCACAAGTTGGCCGAGTAAGATGCAAATTAAACATCCCTTGCATTAATTAAACCTGTGAAGTGGTCCCATTGGCGTGCCAAAATGTAGTATAAAAAATGCTACAAAGAAGAAGCATAAGAAACTATACTACTTCCTACATTACACCTCAAAATATGGAAGTAAACATGTAAATAGTGATGACATGAAATCAAAAGAGTTTAAACTATTCAAAATAACACTAATGCAAACCTCTTAAGATCACCAAGTTGTTGATGATTTCATATTTGTGGAATGTGGTTGCTCATGAATCTTGTAGCATAAAAATGGACTAGATAGTGCTTTTGGAGATGAGGAGAGGGTTCTTCTTTTATAGGAAATAAGATGAAATGGATGCTTGAGATTCAATGTAAGATGAAGGGCTAGGATCTCTCAAGATCAATGAGGTGTCCATGAGGTGGAGGCCAAGTGGACTCCATGTGGATTAGGGTTTTTGACCATTGAAGGGGGGAAAGATGCTCACACATGTGTGAGCAACCTTTGATGTGATGGGTCAATGATAGGTGTAAGAGGTGTGGAGGATCAAGGTTTCTCACACGTGTGAGACATCTTGATTCTCATGTGAAGGGGGACAAATATGTAAGAGGGGTGAGAAGTGTGAGGGGTGTCGGAAGTGTGAGGGTTCCTCACACATGTGTGAGCACACACTTAGGAATAAAAGGGGGTTTTGCAAGGTGTTTAGGGTAATTTAGTGGGATTAAGTAGTGGGTAGGCTTAGAAGGATGAGTTAGGTTAGGAAAGTGAGGTTGGGTGAGGGTTAAAGTTAGGAGCCATGTGCTCAAATAGAATTAAATTTAATATTTAATTCCAAGTGGGATTAAAAGGGATTAATTAAGTAAAAGAAGTAATTTACTTAATTAAAGTGAAGGATTAAGATGCAAGTGGGATGAAGGGAAATAGGCTAGGATTAAATAAATCTAAATTTATTTAAATCAAGGAAAGACAAATGTAATTAAATAAATGTAAATTTATTTAATTAAAGGTAGGATAAGACTAAAATTAAATAAATAATAAATATCTATTTAATGGGTTAGGATAAGGGTATTTGTTCTCAATTGGACAATTTTAGGTGTCTACATTTTGCCCCTCTTTGATAATAGCATTAGTAATGTTATATCAAAGAAAAATAAAATATAGTGGATGGAAGGATAAGACTAGTAGCATGAAGCCCCAGTAATGGAAGGATGAGGAAGGATGATGAGGGTAGAATGGTATGCCCTCTTGAGAGGACATGTAGGTTAGGAGAACACGAATATTCTCTTGAAATGGATGAGAGTATGGAAGGGAGTGGAAAATGATAATATTGATAAGTTATGTTGCAATGGTGTGAACAACCTAAGCTTGATATTGTCTTCAACACTATGCACCAAGGTATGAGGAATCAAGATGATAATGTGTCAAGTACATGATAAAAAAAAGGGGTCTAATATAACCATATGCCTTAGGAGACCATGACATGAAAGATCATGATTCCTTGGGACAATAGAATGCAAAGACCATGATAAAACTAGAAAAACTAATACATACAAGTAACAAGCAATCGTGCACAATAATCTAAAAGCAAACCAAAATTTTGCCCCTAGTCAAGCTGAAAACCAATTAATGGATTGATTAATGATGATTGATCGAGGATGACAAAGTTAATGATAGGAACAATGCACATCTAAGGATTGGGAAGAAAACATCCCATGATGATGTTCAAATATGGTCAAAGGATTATCCCCTGATTGGGTCAAATTGATGAATTGATTAAGGATTGATCTACAAGATTGCAAGATTAGATTGATTGGATTAGTATTGGTTGCACCTTGATTGAGATTTTCTTGATTTGTTTGATTTTGTGGAGATTTGGATGAATAGATTGAATTGAAATGCAATTGGAAGAGTGAACTTGGATTAGATTGGAAGAATGATTTTGATAGGATGAATAATGATTAGAGGAGAACATAAATTGATTTGATGTAAAAGGATTAGAAGAAGGGAAAATTGATTGAATTGAGGATAAATGAATTTGATTGAATTGAGTGGAAGAATTAGATTTAATGTGATATGAATGGATGTAGGATAGAATGGATTGGGACCAATGATAAGGGAGAACCAAGGCATGGTAGATGGATGAAAAGCAACATGATTCAGTGGATGAAAGGAATGGTGAAAGGAGATGAGGGACCAAATGATATGGTAGCAGAAAATGGGATCCAATGACCTTGTTTCAAAGGAGTTAAAGTGCCCCATTCCAAGGATATGAAAACGGAAGGAAATGTGGTGGGAAATAATGGATGAAAAATGGTGTTAAGGGTATTGTATTGAGGAAGGGACGGCATGTTTTCTCTCAAAGCATGTATGAACATTTTTTTATTGTGCCTCTAGTATTGATCACAAGCATGGGCATGAAAGTGTAATGAATAAGGGATATGGGAGGGAGGGTACGAAATAGGGATAATGATATGAAGAGTATGGATGAAATGTGGGATATGAAATGGATGAAATGGTTGGGATAACCAAGACCAAGGACATATGAAAGGTAGATGGAAGAATGTAGGTGTATGGATGGAGGATCGAATAAATGAACATGACAAGCGCTATGGGATGCAAGATATGGATAGAATGTCAAGATCAAAGATGTGAAAATGGATGGAAATATGTGGGATAATGGATGGATATGGAAAGTGAGCATGAATGTATGGAAGGAATAGGATAGTCAAGATCAAATATGGAAATGATGATGGATGATAGGTGGAATATGGAAGATACATAAGGCACTATGATATGGATGGAGCTTGCCCCTAGTGTAGAGTGCAAGTGGAAGAGAAAAATGAATGGATGGATAAGTAGAATTGGAAGATAATGGATACATGATAGGAAACAAATAGAGGACTCAAGCATCTAGTTACATGGATGGGATCCCTTGATTTCTTTTTCTTTTTATTTTTCTTTTTCTTTTTCTTTTCTTTTTTTGAAGGAATTTTGACTATTTTCTCATAGATGTTGGTAGGATAGTGAATGGAGGACAATGACCTATGAAAAAGTTTGGCTTAAGGGGGTGGAGTGGTTGGGAGGAGGAAATGGTTGATGGATGCTAGGTTGTAAGGCTTGTACATTAGTGGATGAAGGAGGTAGAAAGATCATCATGGACACACACCTTGAAGGGTGACAGAAAGGAGGAAATTTTGGAGGATATGTAGGAGAAAGTTTGAATTTTGGGATATAGGGACCCAAAATGGATGAAGGAGATGATGGATTTAGGATGGTAGATTTGGGTATATAAGGACCCAAAATGGATTTGGAAAATGGAAGCTTGGGTGATTTGTGAATGAGGGAAGCCTTTGGATTAGAAAAATTGGATGTCATTTTGAATCTTTCTTTGAGATTCATCACTTCATTAAGTAGCTTTGGGATCCACAAAATTTTTGCATTTTTCATTTTTAGCTTTTGTGACCTTCTAGTTTTGTTTTGGATCATATTTTTCTTTTCTTAGACATGTCTTTTAGAGGTGACATGTTGATCCTTGGATTTTTGCATATTTGTGGCTTGATTCACTTTATCTTTGGCATCCAACTTGTTTCCATTGGCCATGGTATGAGTGTATGAGGATAAATGGTATGGAGAGCTTATGGGTGAAATTATGGATGGTGAACATGGGAAGCAGTTCAAGGATGTGTGCCTTTTCTAATCTTTACTAAGAGCATGACAAGATGGTGTGGAAGAATTGGATATGGTTTATGGATGTATGTAAGGACCCAAAATGGATGGAAGGGATGAAGGGCTTGGTTTTGGAACATAAGGACCCAAAATGGATGAAAGTGAGGAAGGGAGAAAATTATTGATATAAGGTCCCAAAATGGACTTGGAATATGGATGATGGGAATATTTATGTTTGGATGTAGGAATTTTAGGTTTGGAAGGAGTGGAAGGCATACCAACATCTTGAGACATTATTTCTTCAATGGAATACTTATTATTTTCAACACAAGATGCAAGTCCATGTATATGAGGTTCATGAGTGGACTGGATAGGTATGAAAGGGTCATGTGGAGGATTAGGATCATGAGGGGGATTATAAGGGATAATGGGATCTTGAGATGGATTGGGATCATGAAAGGAAAATGAAGGGGTACTTTGATCTTGACATGGAAGAGGATCATGTAGTGGAATGGAAGGAATGATTGGAGAATCAAATGAATAGAATGGAGTGGAGGGAATAGAACCATGAGATAGGGTGATTTGATCTTGACATGGAGGAGTATTAGTGGATGGAGTGGAAGGAGCATCTTCATGAAGTGGAGGATATATGGATGCTAATTCTTGAGATGGAATAAAATCAGTAATGTGTGTGGTACATGGAATTTCATGATATTGATTATGAATGGAATCCTGAGATGGACTAAGAGGGATAAATGGATCTTAAGGGATGAGGGAATGATGGGATGGAGCAATGCTCAGATCTAGAGGAGAAAAGGAATCCATAATGCCATGCTTTGGAACAAGTTCTTGAGATGGCATTGGATGTATAACTTTGGGTAATTGGATCACTTTATTTTGAATTTTGTATTTAGGAAAGGTTTCTAGTGAGATAAACCTATTACATGGTGGGGATGATGTTTTTCGAGGATTAGGATTGTGTGAAGGTGGAAGTATGGGTAAGGGATTGAGATGATGTTTTTGGACATTAAGCTCAAAGTATGGGGAATGATGTGGATGGGACATGAGGATTATGGTCTTCGAAATATGGGGGAAGAGGACATATGTCATGGAAGGTGTACTTTTTCTTTTGATTGGCTAGGCTCAAGATAGAATTCTTGAGTTCCACAATTTCTTTGGCAACGACATTTCTATTTGAGGAATTGTGTGGGCTATGAATGGAATCGTATGTGGTTGAAGGATAATGAGGTGGATTTCCCTTGTTAAAGGTAGAAGAATAAGGAATGTGAGATGGATTAGGATTGAACATGCAATTTTGAGGATTGATTTGGTATGTAGGTTGAATGGGAGGTATAACTCCAGATTGCCTTTGAATATCTTCAACCATTTGACTAAGCAAATTATTATCCATTGAGATTAAACAAGAAGTGGTGAGGGATTTGATGAGGGATGAAATATGAACTTGGAACTAGCAGAAATTTTGGACTCTGTGTTTGATTTGATTTGGATTGGATTTGACATGATATTGATTTGATTTGATTTGATTTGATTTGGTTTGGTTTGATATTGGATGAAGGTTTGAGATAGCCTTGATAATATTTGGGTCATTCAAGATAACTAGGATTGAAGTCCAAGGATTATGATGGTGGTTCTATCTCCAAAGTGGAAGATTTATGAAAATTGAATTAGAAGAATATTTGGATAGATGAAGAAAGATTGATTGATGTTGGATTGAAGATGCAAATGGATTGACTTAGGAATTGATTAGAAAAGAATGAAATTGACAAGAAATTGGATTGAGAATCATGAATATGAAGCATTAGATGAGGGAATTGGACCTTGATGTGGATTATGAACCAGGACTAGGATGAAGATTAGAAATTAGATTGAATGATTAGAAAGGCGAGGAAATGATTTGGACGAATAGAGATGATTAAGACTTCAAGGAATGGTTTGAATGATTAAGACAAGAGATGCATGATGGTGATGAATTTGATGGAAAGAAGAAGTGATGTGGAATTGATGTGGACAACTTGACTAAGAGGACTTAAAACGAGACTTGTTTGTTGTTTTTGAAATTTTTATTTTTTGATTTTTATTTTTTATTTTTTGAATTTTTATGATGTTTCTTGGATTTTTATGCTGTATGATGTTTTGGTTTTTTCAAATTTGGAATGCAAAATCAAACAATGAAATATATATAAGACAAGTGTAGATGGTGTGTCCCCTTCAACTGGGGATGGTTTCAAACACTAAAAAACATCAAACACACTAACAATCCTATATGTTTGCAACTAGGATGTACAAGGATCAACTAGAGGGTGTCCTCAATATACACAAGGTATGTGTGAGGCCTAAATCTATAGATGAAATAAAATAATGCCACACAGTCAGGAGGAGACATTAACCCAAATCTCCACCTTCACTTCCCAAAGGTATAAAGTTCTTTTGGGCTTAGCCAAGAGTGACAAGATTTTACTTCCAAGAGAGGTGTCTTTCGATTCACCTCCCAATATTTATACTTTGCCAAAATGCTAGAGTTGAGGTCATCCCAAGGGGTGATGAAATCCCCAAGAAAGCCTCCTAAAAAGTGTAAAACAAGACCACTTATTTCTTGTGCACTCAAGATCACCCAAAGGCATGAGAGGAGAGAATACGTAAGTGGCCTTGGGCTTAAAAGACACTTGTTCTTTCTCAATGAAGTTTTGAGTTTTGTAATCTACTCTTGAAGACACTCATGTTTATAGCATACAATGTTCTTTCCAACTTGATAGCATCGTCAACATAATAAAAATTGAGAGTCTACCAACATAAGTAAATCGAGCATCATCAACATAAGAAAATTCGATAAGGAAAGAATCAATTCCTTTGTGCATTCAAGATTGAGTGAGTGTTTGTTTTAAGCACCAAATTGAAATGTTCATTGCAATGTTCATTAATCCTTAGACATTCAAGATTTTTCTATCATCCATTCCACTAAAATGTTCAATTTCCTTGTGGCATTCAAGATTGTGTTGAAGCATTCATTCCAAATCAAAGGTTTTGTTCAATTAACTATGCATTCAAGATTGAATTTGATTGTTTTAGCTTTAACCATTTATGAGTGTGTTTGAATTTTGAATTTAATTTTTAACATGCATTCAAAGACAAGTGTTTAAGCATTCAAGTTCATTCCAAAACAAATTTAAGGAAAAAATTTGCAAGAAATATGGTTAGTGATTTCTAGAATTCTCCAACCTTCAATGCACAAATGAGAAAATATCCCTACAGAACCACAAGTTAGGGCATAAAAAATGTATAACAAACATGAAATAACCCTGCAATGAAAATTTTAACAACAAAATTTAGCCTTTGACAAAAACAATAGGTATCTAAATAGCATCAAAAGCTAACGAAACCAAAACCATCCTGGCAGGCTTAGAATTAGTTTTCCAATGATATTTCATTTTTTGAAAATGAAGTTTGGATGCTCAAGTTATGAGCAAAAAAATTAATGCTAATACTAATGGTCTAGAAGAGCATGTGGAAGACTTATGTAGTGATGATGTCAGCAACTTGTGGGCTTAAATTTGATAGCTAATGGATGTCACAGGGAAAAAAAAATTTTAAAAAAGAAAAATGACCTGCCAGTAGGCATTCATTATGTATTGTCTATTGACGTGGAATCCACGTGTGAGTTGATAGGATAAAGAGGCATGTAGGTAGAACCCTAAGTGGGTGCCATGTGGCAGCATTTGAGGAGGCCACGTGGGCGGTGGGTTTTAGAGTGGTCTACAGGTGGAGGCAGAGTGCAGGAGGTCTATAGGTGGAGGCGATGAAGAGAGGCACAGGTAGGCAAAGGGAGAAAGGAAGTGTGGGTGGAGGGATGAGAAAAGGAAGTAGGGAAGCATGGGCGAAGGGATCAGGGAAGGCTCAGTGGTGACGACAAGAGATGTGGGAGGGACTGAGCTATGGTGGACTAAGGGTTGAGTAGCACAGATGGCAAGGATAGCAGAGCAGCCATGGGGAGGGTTGAGCAGCGTGGGGAGGGTTGAGCAGCCTGTATAGAGGGGTTTTGACATGGGCAGGGTGGCAAGGAGGAGGGTTGAGTGACAGTGGTGAGGAGGGTTGAGTAGTGCGGCAAGGGGAGTTGCAGGTGCAGGGCTGAGGGAGGAGTAGGACTACAGAAGGAAACAACAGTGGAGGGCAGGTGTAGGTGCAGGGGAGTGTGGGCAGAGGTTGTGCGAGGGTGGCACTCGTGGGCACTGCCGATGGTGGTGAATGTGTTGCCAAACCTGCAAAAATAATTTATTTTATTTTATTTTATTTTTAAATCTTTTTTTTTTATTTTTAATTTTTTAAACTTTGACAAAAAAATAATTTAACAATTTGTATATATGTTATATAAAGATATATGATACTATATATATTAATATTGTTAATACATATGATTTTAAATAAAAAAATACTTTTTATCTATTTATTTAACAACAAATATATATATATATATATATATATTCATAAATAATAAAATATAGTCAATGTATACACACTCTTGCAACTTGAAAATGATAAAACGAGCAATATGTTAGAGTGTTATATGTTGAAATACTACTATTGTGTGCTTTAAGCACAATGGTGAGCTTTTTGGCTTGCTTAGAGGCTCTTCATGAAACTTGATCTCCAAGTGCTTCTTCAACCTACAAGCTTGAAAACTCACAAATAAACTCAAAAACACATTAGATAGTTAGTTTGAACCCGTGAAGTGGTCCCACCGACGTGCCAAAATGTAGTATAAAAAATGCTACAAAGAAGAAGCATAAGAAACTATACTACTTCCTACATTACACCTCCAAATATGGAAGTAAACATGTAAATAGTGATGACATGAAATCAAAAGAGTTTAAACTATTCAAAATAACACTAATGCAAACCTCATAAAATCACCAAGTTGTTGATGATTTCATTGTTATGAGATGTGATTGCTCACAAATCCTGTAGCATAACAATGGACTAGATGGTGCTTTTGGAGATAAGGAGAGGGTTCTTCTTTTATAGGAAATGAGATAAAACAGACAGTTGAGATTCAATGTATGATGAAGGGCTAGGATCTCTCAAGATCAATGAGATGTCCATGAGGTGGAGGCCAAGTGGACTCCGTGTAGATTAGGTTTTTTGACCATTCAAAGGGGGAAAGATTCTCATACATGTGTGAGAAACCTTTGATGCAATGGGTCAATGATAGGTGTAAGAGGTGTGGAGGATCAAGATTTCTCACACATGTGTGAGACACCTTGATTCTCATGTGAAGCGGGAAAAATGTGTAAGAGGTGTGAGAAGTGTGAGGGTATAAACCAAGAAGTGAGAGGCCAACATCTATGATTTGTTATATGGTATGGTTTAGGTGTTGTTGTGGCTTCTTGGTTGGGGTTTAATGGAGGGGATCTTATTCAACACAATTTACATCTAGAGGTGTGTGTAGAAGGAAATTACGTAGGTTATGATTTGTATGGTTTCTCTTCGGTCTTGTTTATCTTTTTAGATGTTCAGTTTCACTTACATTGGATTTGAGACTGGTTGGATATTATGATCACTAGTTTGCATTTATATATGTCACATGAGAGATAACATGGTAATTATTTTATCTCTTTTCTTTGTTGGTTGTGGAGAACTTGGGAGAGTGTTGGAGACTTGTTATGAGAGTTGTTCGTATGGGTTATTGGTTTATGTGTTTTAGATTTCCTTGATACTACATAGATTCACTTCTATGAGATGTTATGAGTGGATTGGTTACAAATTTGATATTATCTTCTATAGTGGGAGCTTCTTGGTGTATATATGACAGGTATTGCACTCGAGGCTTGTGATTGTTGGTTATAGATTGAATATGTTGATATTGTGAGATTCACTTGGTATACCTTTAGGGATATCGATAGTTGGGTGAGTTGATAGTTTCTATGGGTTTTATTTTAGATACGGATTTTGATAGATATGAATACATGTGATTACCTTTGGATTGGGTGTTTGTGCTTAGCATTTCAATTAGTACAGGATTTTATGATTCTTATGTGATAGGTTGAGTGGATTTCTCTTTGGATGGCTTTTATATATGTCTAGTGGTAGTGGCATAATAGGAGATAGTATCATTCATGTTTAAGATGTTGGATGCTTTTATTTAGTTACAGGTACCTAGATGGAGCATACAATGTACTTTGATCCATGATGGTGGATGTGCTAGGAAGGATTGTTTCCTTGTTAATTTATGTGGCTATAGATTGACCCTATCTAATGTATACAAAAAGTGGGAGATTGTTGAGATTACATGTGTTGCACACATTGCATAATATTGTTTATATTATTTTATTATGTAATGTTTCACCTAAGATCACCTAGATAGATGTGCAACATGCAGATATTTCCTTGGAGCATTCTTGATGAGTTGTTGTGATAATATTTTATGTAAATATAGGTAAAAATGAATTAAATGCTCGATATTAAATGTAGGTCTATGAGGATTTTGTAGCATATGGTTTATGTAAGATGACTTAGTTGTTTTGTGGGAGATTTTTTCTATAAAAGAAACCACAAGGGGTTGATGAGAAAGACAAGGCAAGATGGGTTAGCCAAGGGAGCATTTACGAAGGTTGAAAGCATGGTATGGGATGTGTGGATTCAAGCTTATTCACGTGGATTTCTTGGTTGTTGCTATGCATTTGAAGGTTCTCATGGTTGTATTGTAATGGTTTTGTTAAATAATACACAAGATGGATTCTTTTTTAGGCTGGGCTTTTTTCCCTTAATGAGGGTTTCCTAGGGTTTTTCTTGTGCCACAATCTTGTTGCTATGTTGTCTATTCTCTTGCATATAGATTCTAAGTGTTTATTTAATTCAGATCTATTGAGTTATGTGGAAACAGTGATTTTTTTGTTAGAAGTTTTCTTGTATGCTATTTGTGTGACTTGTAAGCCTCACCAACACACAATAACTAGTCTCCTACATCTACACATTACAATCACTTATTTTTACCATGTGATCACCCCACCATTTCCATAAAAATGACACATTCCCTCCACCATGCATTTTTAATGTTACACATTTACGGTCTTCCCCTTTTTACCCTCTCTGACTCCACTATACATATTGGATATTATCATCGTAGAGAGTTTTGGGTGGAAGAATGCAACTAGAAAAGTTGGAAACATTACAATCTAAATAATATAAAAGAGATGGGATGTGTTAACCAAGATGAATAGGAAGGAAAGATCCAAATGGATTAATCAATAAGAAGTGATCAATGCACCAATGAGTCAAATGATAGAGAATATGAAGAAAAGAGGAAATCCTATAATCTATTATAGAAAGTATGTACTTGAAATCTTGAATAAATAGAAGACAAATAGTAACCTCAACATAGAGAAAATCTAGAAAATGATGATTTTTGATGTCTATATATAGTTTCAGGAGACAACTTTCTCTAGACTAGAAATGTCGACACAAAGAAAACCTAGAAAACTTTTTTCCTTCTAAGGATAGGTCGACCTTGACCCAAATAGTGAGGAATAATCTTACCCCAAAAAGTCAACCTTGACCTACACTGCTCTAACAAAAATTATGTTTGCGGATCTTAGAAGTTTTTCGAAAAGGGTATCCAAATCGATACTTCAATTCATCGTCTTGTACCTATACCTACAAGAAAAATGTGTTTTTTTTGGATGGGGGATTTTCCTTGGTCAAACCCTAGTTTGGAATCAACCTTGAAATGTAATTGAAATTGTGATATGAATAAACAAAGTAAATGGAACCATTCACCTTTCTTATGTTGAAATCCTTGTGGAGGATTCGAATCCTTGAATAATGTAGAATTGTGTGTAGCATGTCTCAAATCAATGGCATTAGATTTTCAACACCAATCTTGAATGGATCTTAGCATAGGAAAACGTTTGAATGAATGTGAATGGAGAAATCTTCAACAAGAGGGCTCCATAAAGATTGAATTCTTCAATGGCTAACAATGGACCTCCTTGATGAATTGGATGCTTGAATGCTTGAATGTTGGATCATGAAAGTAATGGATAATCAAATATCATAATATGTGTTCTTCTTCTCTTATCATCTTATGGTTAGGGAAAATGAAAGGAGGAGGCTTCCTTATATAGTGATCTAGGGCATAAAATTCTAGAGAGGCTACCACTAGAAAATTAAATCCCAATTAACCTTAACCCCTCAAAATGGACCTAGATTAAATAAAATTTAAGAGTGTACCATTCTAAAACTTGAAATAGCCGACTCAGAAGTGAGAAAATGAAACTTTTTGAAGCCCAACATCTAGAAACCTCCAGAATTTGAAATTTGGACCTTGGGTTAGGGTCAAGGTCAACTCTGCCCTAGGTCAAGGTTGAGGTTGACTCTGCCCTAGGTTCAAGTTGAGGTTGACTCTACCCTAGGTTAGTGTTAAGGTCATTCTTGACCTAGGTCAGGGTTGAGGTCAACCTTGATCCTTCATGTTGTCATTGACCTAGAAGGTCAAAGTCTTCAGTTTCTCAGAAAAAGTTGTCAGAAAGAGGCTAGAAACAGGGGGAGAGAAGCAAAATTGGGGGGAAACAACCAGATCCATGCAAATACCTATTCAAGGCACTTGACATGACCCCATACCACTTACTTGAACGGATAAATGCTCTTATCATGGAAGTTCTTCCATTTGAAGATGATACACAATCCATTTGAAATTTTGTTACTTTCCTTTACCTTCATAGATTGAAGCCATGGTCTCACTGAGAATAAGGGAAATTTTTTTCATGTTATAGAAATCTATAATTTATAGCTATAAATGAGCTCTGTATATGTGGTGGAACCTCATATTTTATTCTTTATGTTCTGATAGAGGAGGATTTTATCTTTGTCTATTTTTTGCAATGTGAGAAATAATATTTGAATGATAAAACACTTCTTATATTTCTTACTATTATTTTTTACAACTGTCATTTGAAGTTGAGGATTCATATATGAATAAAAGGGTTTTGAGAACAAGCCTGCTTGGTTTGTAGGGGTTTTTGCAGATACTCTTTATGTTTCATTTTTCAAGGGTTCACATATGACTTTTCTCTAGAAATGTTTATTTTTAAAGGCCAAATCACACCTTATCATTTTCTTGATTGAAGGAGTTGAATAGATTTTGTGGGTGTTGAATTAGAGGTTTCCTAGTGTTGAGGACACCATTTCTATGCTTATTCACAATCCTTAATGGAAGAATACAGTTTTTCCAAAAGGTCATAGCATCTAGGAACAACATACTAAATGCTTAAAATGGCTATTTGAGATAAGAAATGAATCCAAATTTTAGAGTGACTAGTCTTTTTAGTGTATGATGGTCTTCTAACAAAGAAGTTTCCAAGTTCACAAATTAGGAGCCACAATAGCATTAAGAACATTAAATATTGAACATAGATGGGGAAAATATATAAAAGACACTACAACCATTCTTGTAATTGATTATTTCAATTCATTTCCTAGGGCATTTGTTGGCAAAATGGCTAGGTAAGATGAAATAGGCTTTTAATAGGGCCTAGTCCTCTAACAAGGACTCGAGACACTATATGTATTTGATAGACTCCTAAAAGGGTCAATATCCTTAATTGAATTCTATTGTTTAGTGGATTATTTTGTGGGTACCATCTCCATCAGGGTTTTCCCTAGGTAACGAATAATGGTGTTATTAGTTCTTTGTGTGTATGGTTTTATTTATTGTTCAACATTATTGGTTTACTTACATTTGCATGTTGTAAAGCAATTAATAATATCTAGTAGTGGGAAAAAGTTTTTAGAATATTGATTCACACCCCCACTTAGTATTATCTATTTCTAACAATTTGTATCAGAGCTCAGTTACTTAGAAGAGGCATAGATCCCTATAGACATGGAACAATTAAAGAGAAATCTTGAAGAATCTCTTGAGAAAATTGAGCTTCTTATAGAGGAAAGAGACAACTTAAAAGATAGGTATGAAGATGCAAAAGATTACATTGGTGAACTAAAAAATAAACCTTGAAACATGAGTTGAAAATTGTTGAACTTAAGTTGAGTCTTAAGAAGGATGGTAGCAAGATTGAACTAGATCTAAAATCTAGGAATATATACTTTAGATCCTAGTTGACTCAAGTAACATTTGGATTAGATTTTATTAAAATAGGGCATGTGGAGCTAGAAAAGTACAATACTATTGTGAAAGGAGAACTGACACAAGTTAAATAGAAGTTAGAGAATCTTTATTCTAGTAGTGAGAAAATTGGCGAACAATTATTTTACCAGAGATCCTCTTATGATAAGATATGTCTTGGATATCTTATTGGAGAAAAATTGGCCAAGAAAACTAAAATTAGGAATGAACCAGATACAATTGTCAAAACCCCGAAGCCTAGAGAAATTGATCAGAGTAGGATTGAATCAAGCATATCTACACAAGTATCTAAAGAAATTGAGCAATTTGATTTTTCTGAGAAACATGATGAACCTAAAAAAATAGAGCAAGTTGATCTATCTGAGAAACACGATGAACCAAAGCAACCATAGCAATCACCTAAGAAATTTAGACATGAATTCAGAGGTAGATGTTTTACATGCAATGAAGTTGGTCATATGAAGAGAGATTGCATAGGAAAGTTCCTTACACCTATTACTAATTTCTATTGTTATAACTTGTTGAAACATATTGACATAAGTATGAGAATGTGTTTTAATCATTATTTTGTCACTAATGTCAAACCTACTACTTGTTGGTAAGACAACTACCTAGTTGATTTGACTAATATCATTTATTTGATTGATGAAGAGGATTTGATCAAATGTGATAACAAGAGCACCTAGAGGAAAGGTTGAGTTATGGTATGAAAAAGAAGTACAAAGATCAGTTAAGATAGTGATGATATAGTGCATTGATTATCTACTTAAGGATGAAAAGGTTGGATACACTGACTAAGTCTAGAAGAATAAGTAAGAAAAATTGAGTCTACCAAGCTTAACCAAGTGGATAGTAGGTGCCGAGAAAATTTAGTGCAAGCCAACCAAAAAAATTGTTGGAGCTGAGCAAAGTGAAGATTTAGTGTATGCCAAGTGAACTTAGTGTAAGTTGAGTAAAGTTTAGTTGATGTTGAGCACTAGTAAACTTTAGTCTTTGTCAAGTTATCTAGTGAATGACAAGTGGAAGAACAGTATGGAAGCCGAGTGACAACATATTGATGCCGAGTGCCAGTATTCAAGTTAAATTGTAGATTTGACAAATTTGAGCCAAGTATTTTGTTTTCTCTAATTTTGTGAAGCATGTGGAAGATAACTATGATGAGTTGGTGGAACAAAATTCAAGGTAAACCTTTTTGAGGTGAATTCAAAGAGGATTGAAGAAGAATTTTTTGGAAGGGACTAAAATGAAAAGATGGGTAGATTGATTGAATCCTACCTAATCCTATCTAACCCTAAAATGGACAATAGAGGTTGTAGAACAAAAGATCTTAATTTTCTATTTATAGAGATGGCTGGTTAGAAGCAAGGTTGGTCATGTTCAAGAACCTAAGTTAGACTAGAGGTCTAAGGTATTGCTTCATTCAGTGACTGAACAGAAGAGACTGCTATTGGCAAGCAAAGAAAGAAGGCTAAAGAGTATGAATGCTTGAAGGGTGAACAAGCTATTATATCTTAAGTGTGTGAAATTCAAGTAGAATGGAGGACTTAAAAAAAGATCTATAATCTGCAAGGGGATTGCAAATTTATTATTAGATCAAGCCTTACTGTTACTTTCTAATCATTGTACTAGTCTAGGGTTAATCCTTTGGACTAAGGTTGACCTAACGGTTATTTGTAAATCTTTTAATAGAGTGACATTCCAAGTGAATGATCTAAAGTCCTTGAACAAGGCTCACTACTAATAGGGTGATTGAAATCCTCTAACCAAGTCACATTTAATAGTGTGTATTGTAACCTTTAATAGGGTTGGCCTTTTACAGGGTATCACTTCAGAAGAGTGAGAATGAGTAGCATGTTATTGGTGGTTTTTCATAAATTGGGTTTTCACATAAAATCCTTGTGTCAAATGTGTTATTGAATCTATTATGTTTCATGTTTACATTTCTACAAAGTTGTTTTGACCTAGGACAACAATCTACAAGTTTAAGTGATTGTATGATCTAATAGATGCATGCATGAATATGTTTTATGGATATGGGTTCACTAAGCTGTGAAAAGTTTTATTTGTACATTTGGACCTTGGATAATTGATTCACCCCCTATCGTAGTTATTCTAAAGAATTCCAACAATTGGTATCAGAGCCATCTACTTAAGAGGACTAGTTTGAAGGTACTAGAAGCAAAAGATCAAGATGTCAAAGAGAGAGGTACCCAAGCTTAACAAGGACAACTTCCCTACATGGAAAAGTCTAATGAAGCTACATCTAGGAGGTCTTGAAACCCATGCACAATCAACCATAACCATTAAGCATGTTGACCTTGTTGGAGCCCTAACTATTGAAGATCTGAGAAAAAAAGAAAGAACACAATTAGGTAATGTTGGAGATTTCCTCTTGCCTAAGTTATATCAAGTTTGATGAAATTAAGGGTTCTGATAGTGAAAAGAAGATGTGGGATACTCTTTACACCATTTATGGAGGAGATGCAAATGTTTTAAGAGCTAAACCTGAATGTCTTAGAGGTAAGTTTGATGATATGAGAATGTAAGAAGGTGAAAATGTTGCTCAATATTGCTCTAGAATAAAAGATGTTGTTAATGTTATAAGATGAGCTACTGGTACTATAGATGATGATATTGTATTAAGAAAATTTTGAGAAACTACTACCCATTTGTGCTATTAGAGTTTCTACAATACAAGAACTAAGATGTATACCAAGTTCTAATTTGACTCCTAAAAGTCTAGTAGGTAGGCTTATTGCTTTTGAGCTACCTAATTTTGATAACTTCAAATCTAACAATGTTGAATCTACTTTCAAAGCTAAGCTATCATTAAAGGAACCTAATGAGAAGAAGAAGAAAAAGGTAAAATATGTTTCCAGTGACAGTAATATAGATGAGGAGGATAGCTTGAAGCACTACTACCAAGGAAATTTCATAGAGGTAAAGGAAAATTCAAAGGTAAGTTACCTATCATGTATTTTAATTGCAATGAGGTTGGTCATATTGTTGCTAGATGTCCAAAGAAGGATAACTATAGAAGTGGATACAAATACAAAAGCAAGAGATGAAGACAACAAAGATTACAAAGACAAAGGCAAGAAGTCTTGCTACATTGTAGAAGACAAAACCAAAGATGGATCTGACGATCATCATGATGAAGTGGTGTATATTGCAATGAAGGATGATTCTGATGAAGATGAGGCAACTGCATTAGTGTATTGCATAAACAATAATGATAGATGGATCATTAACAGTGGGTGTTCACATTATATGAATAGAGATAAAAGTAAGTTCATTACCCTAAATTATTATGATAGGAATAGTGTAAGGTTTGGTAATGATGCACCCTGTCTGATAAAAGGAAAAGGTTCTATCAAACTCATAGAAAAGATTTTATGTGATATTGTTTATCATGTTGAAGGACTTAACTATAATTTGTTGAGTATGTCACAACTGAATAGTTCAAGTTACAAGGTTGAGTTTGAGAACAAGATAGTTAAGATATATGATACTGATGGAAAACTAATTGAAAAAGGTGATCAAACTAGAGGTAATCTATTCTGTCTTGATATGAATGATGCTACTTGTCTAGTTGTAGAATTTGATGATGTGTGGTTATAGCACAAGAGGCTATGTCATGTTAATTATTATAACTTGTTTAGTATCAGTAACATGAGAAGAGTCAGAGGTTTTCCTAAGTTGAAGAATCTTGACAATATAATTTGCAAACAATGTTAATTAGGAAAAATAACAAAGTCTAGTTTTAAGAGTAAGACTCATACCTCTAAAGGAATTTTGGAGATTTTTCATACTAATTTGTGTGGACCAATTGATGTGCAAAGCTAAAAAGGTGATAAGTACATTATGTTATTTGTTGATGATTATTCTAGGATAATAACAGTTATGTTTTCAAAATAGAAATCCGATGCTTTCCAAATGCTTAAGTAGTACTTAGCAATAGCTGAGAAGGAAATAGGTAAAATCATAAAATGTCTAAGGTATGATAGAGTAGGAAAATTTACATCAAATGAGTTTGAGATGCTCTATAATGACAGTGGAATCAAAAGATAGACATTTGCACCTAGGACCCCTCCACAAAATGAAATTGTTGAAAGGAGGAATAGATCTGTAATGGATTTGTGCTAGAACACTCATGATGGAGAAGAATGTTGCTTTGAAATACTAGAGAGAAGTTGCAAGTATAGTTGTCTATACCTTGAACCATGTGCAAGTCAAGAAATGTACTCATTCAACACTTTTTGAACTATGGTATGGATACTCAGCCAATGTAAAATATTTCAAGGTATTTGGAAGCAAATGCTATATTCTTAAAGATTTCAAGAATGGTAAATTAGATGCAAAAAGTTAGGAAGGTATATTACTTGGATATTCCACAAGAATTAAAGCTTATAAGTGTTTAAATACTAACACTAACAAAGTTGTGGAAAGTGAAAGTATGAAATTTGATGAATATACAGAGCAACATGAGGTTGAAGCTATGAATGGAACTAGAGGAATACAAATCTTTTGTATACTTTTATGAAGGTATTCCTACTAATGAATATATTGTAAATCAAATTGCAAATCAACAAGTTTCAGTGACTGTCGAGTCACATACAATGAATTTTGAGTTGCATTTAGGAACTGAGCTATAGTTAGGTGTTGAGTTGTAGATTGAAGTTGAGACACATTCTGATTCTGAGATTACTATGCATGAAAGAGATTTTGAATTACCTAATAATGAATTACATAGTGATTTAGAAGTTGACATACCAAATGAGGAAAATAGAGCAGAACCATGATTGTCAAAGTAGTCAAAAGACATCACCATGCTCAACAAATTATTGGAGATAAAGATGCAAGACCAATGACAAGAAACAAGCTAAGGAGTGATACATGTTTTCTTAGCATGCATGAACCTAAAATAGTGAAAGATGCCTTAGAAGATGTGGACTTGAGTAAAGCCATGAAAGAAGTGATTGAATAGATTGAGAAGAATAAGACATGGACTCTAGTTCCTAGACTAGAAGATAAAAATGTGATTGGCACTAAGTGGGTGTACAAAAATAAGTTAGATGAAAATGGTTAAGTCACAAGGAATAAAGAAATATTAGTTTGAAAGGGGTATGCACAAGAAGAAGGGATAGACTATGGAGAAACATTTACCCATGTTGCTAGATTGGAAGGAGTAAGAACTCTGCTTGCTTACTCTACATGCAAAGGTTTCAAAGTTTATCGAATGAATGTTTCCGAATGGTGTATTGGAAGAAGAGGTCTATATAGAATAGCCAAAAGGATTTTTGATGCTAACAGAAAAAACATGGTATGTAGACTACACAAAGCTTTATATGGTTTAAAGCAAGTACCAAGAGCATGGTATGAAAGACTATGTAATTATCTTGTGAAGATTAGATTTGAGAAGATCGATGATAACAATAATCTATACTTGAATAAAGAAAAAGGAAAAGGTATTCTACTATCTAAAATTTTTGTTGATGATATCATATTTGGAGTTCAGATACTTTATGTAAAGCCTTTGCAAATGAAATAAAGAAAGAATTTGAGATGTCTATGTTTGGAGAGATTTTCTTTGTGGGTTTGCAAGTACATCAGATGAAATATGGTATATACATCACTATGTCTAAGTATGTAAAGAAGATACTAAAAAATTTTGGATTGGAAGATTTCAAACCAATAAGCACACCTATGGTGATAGGACACAAGTTGTCAAAGAATGATGATTCAACTGAGGTGAATCAAACATTGTAAAGGTCTATGATTGACAAATTGCAATATGTAGTGCATAGCAAACCTGGTATTGCATTATCTATTGGGATAGTTGCAAGATTCTTTACTAATCCTAGGGAGAATCATTTGATGGTAGTTAAGAGAATAATGATATATCTAAAATTAATAGAAGACTATGGTCTATACTACAAGAAAATGAGAATTTTCAGTTGAGAGCCTATACTGATGTTGATTGGGCTGGAAATATTGATGACAGAAAGAGCACTAGTGGAGGAGCATTTTTCTTAGGAAAGAGACTAGTTACATGGACTAGCAAGAAACAAAATTGTATATCTCAATCTACTACTAAAGTTGAATATGTTGTTGCTATAGTAAATTGTACAAACATTGTATGGATCAAACAACTACTCAAAGGTATGAAGGAAGAAATTACTAAACTTGTGATACTTTATTGTGATAATACAAGTTCTATAAATATATCATAGAACCCTATGATACATAGAAAGACTAAGCACATTTCAACCAAGTACCATTACTTGAGAGAGTTAGTTCAAGACAAAGGTGTGAAGATGGAATATGTGAATACAAAAGAGAAAATAGTTGATATCTTCACAAAAGCATTACTTATGGATGCTCATGAGTATCTAAGAGGTAAACTAGGGGTGATACCCCTGTCCAAGGCTATTTAAGAAGCATGAGTAGTTCCCTACATCAACTAAGATGATTGAAATATGTTACACATTAATGCAGTGGATCTTACTTTTGGAGTTGTCTAAAGTAATCAAAGAGTTGGAGTTGCAGATCAGTCACAAGCTAGGTGACAAAGGAAGAAACTTTTCAAGTGTTAACATCTGCATATTAAGATGAAAAGTCTTTTGCATTGTTGTTAGAGCAGGAGAAATATAGAAATGGAGAAATAGAGAAAATGGAGAAAGGGAGAAATACATAATACTAAACACAGTGAGATATATCTACTCAAAGGGAGATAGGAGTTAGTGTACTTGATGTTTACTACAAAGGGAGAAAGTACTAAGGGAGATATAAGAAGAGAATAGTGCAAAGAGACTTGAATATTAAAAAGAGGGAGTAATCAAGAGGGAGTCATAAGGATGAGTTGATTGTCAGTTGATCAAAACACATATTTTGTAGCATATATAGAAGATGAAATCTATTGATAGAGGGAGAGATTTCAATAAGAGGGAGAGATTTCAATACAAGGGGTTATTTTCTTTTTGGTATAGTTGTTGTTATGGTTTGCCATCAATGCCAAATAGGGAGATTATTGAAAATGGATTGACATAAGTATGAGAATGCGTTTCAATCATTGTTTTGTAACTAATGTCAAACCTACTACTTGCTAGTAATATAACTACCTAGCTGATTTGAGTACTATCATTTTTTTTTATTAATGAAGAGGATTTAATCAAATGTGATAACAAGAACACCTAGAGGAAAGGTTGAGTTATGGTATGAAAAAGGAGTACAAAGATCAGTTAAGATAGCGATGATATAGTGTATTGATTATCTACTTAAGGCTGCAAAGTTTGGATATATTGACTAATTCTAGAAGAACAAGTAAGAAGAATTGATTCTACCAAGCTTGACTAAATAGACAATAGGTTTTGAGAAAAGTTAGTGTAAGCCAATCAAAAAATTAGTTAGAGCCAAGAAAAGTAAATATTCAGTGTATGTCGAGTGAACTTAGTGTAAGTCGGGTAAAGTTTAGTCGATGTCAAGCACCAGTAAACTTTAGTGTTTTCTAAGTTACCTAGTGGATGACGAGTGGAAGAAAAATATGGAAGTCAAGTGACTATGTATTGATGTCAAGTGTCAGAATTCATGTCAAAGTAGAGATTTGACAAATTTGAGCAACTATTTTATTTTCTCAAATTTTGTGAAGCATGTGGAAGATAACTAGTTGGTGGCACAGAATTCATGGTAAACCTTTTTGAGGTGAATTCAAAGAGGATTGAAGAAGAAGTTTCTAGAAGGGACTAAAATGAAAAGATGGGTAGATTCATTGAATCCTACCTAATCCTATCTAACCCTATAATGGACGATAGAGGTTGAATGGAAAAAGATCTTAGTTTTCTATTTATAGAGATGGTTGGTCAGAAGCAAGGTTAGTCATGTTCTATAATGTAAGTTAGACAAGAGGTCTAATGTATTGCTTCATTCAATGACTGAATAGAAGAGACTACTATTGGCAAGCAAAGCAAGAAGGCTATAGAGTATGAATGCTTAAAGGGTGAAGAAGCTATTAGAGCTTAAGTATGTGAAAGCCAAGTAGAATGAAGGACTAAAATAGAGATTTGTAATTTGTAAGTGAGTTGAAAATTTGTTATCTAATCAAGCCTCATTGTTACTTTCTAATCATTATACCATTCCAGGGTAAATCCTTTGGATTAAATTTGACCTAACAGTCATTCATAAATCCTCTAATTGCTAACATTCCAAGTGAATGATCTAAATTCCTCTAACAAGGTTCACTCCTAATAGAGTGATTGAAATCCTCTAACCAAGTCACATTTAACAGTGTGTATTGTAACCTTTAATAGGGTTGGCCTTTCATAGGGCATCACTTCAAAAGAGTGAGAATGAGTAGGATGTTACTGGTGTTTTTTTCCAAATTGGGTTTCCGCATAAAATCTTTATGTCAAATGTGTTATTAAATCTATTATGTTTCATGTTTACATTTCTGCAAAGTTGTTTTGACCTAGGATAATAATCTGCAAGTTTAAGTGATTGTATGATCTAATGGATGCATGTATGAATATGTTTTATGGATATGGGTTCACTGAGTTGTGAAAAAAATTATTTGTACATCTGGACCTTGGATAAATGATTCACCCCCTCCCCCCTCTCAGTTATTCTAAATAATTCCAACATAACTATCATGGTTTTGGACATAAAGTAGTAGATTGTAAGAAACCTAATTTTCATAGTAATAATGGAAATAGTAGAATGTTTATGGATACTAACCCTACAGGTAAAGAAGAAGGAGATCACAAAGTAGATCCAATGGTAGAGAAAGATCCAATGGTGCTAGGAGCCAGATTGTATGTTATAAATGCAACAATATTGAACATATTGCAAGGAATTATAGAGCACCTAATAGTTAGAATGGAACCAATCAAAGAAGGAATGTACCTATATGCCAATTATGTAATAAATTTGGACATACTGCAATATTTTTTAGAATTGATAGAAGAAATTTCAATAGGAATCCTAATTTTAGAAGGAACAATAACAAAAAAGATAGAAGAAATGATAATGGCAGCAATGACAGTCAGAATAAAACACTAAAAGAGCATGCAAAAGAATTTAAGGAAATATTTGTCAAAGAAAAGGAACCATAAATTTCACTTACAATATTAGAAGAAGAATTCTTCAATGTACCTAATGGAATATTAAATTCAACAATTGTTTGTGGCTCATCTTATTCGAATTAAGCATTTTTAGCAATGGCAGAGCATCAGTTAATAAAAACTAAAGTTAGGGGTCAAATTAGAATTTGTGCAGTGAACAAAAAGTAGAAGACATCATAAGGAAGATATAGTTAAGTGCACATGCATTTTATGGTCATAGCAAGTTGTACATAAGAAAGTAGTCTCACTAGTAACTAGGAACAACTTTTGCGGATGAAGTATACATGTATTTAATGCAAAGTTAAATTTGAAATGATTTAAGGATTAAAAATAATTTTTTGAGTACCATTTGTTTGTGTAAAGAGTTTAGAGCAATTGTGAGCAATTAGACATCGTTTGAAAGTGAATTGAAGCATCTGAAAGTGCAAATTCGAAGAAGCTGTAATACTAACTAAGGTATTTTACAAACATCTCAGTTGGAATTTTTAGTATAATCAATTAGCATTATGGAAAGCTAGTCTATATGTGATGTTAGTGAGAGACCAAGGTACAAATTTAAGAAACACTCATTTGTTTCTCTTGTTGATGATCCTCTAGGAGCATTTTCTCAAATCCAATCTAATGTACTTCACATAGAAGATGTTAGAAGATACATTCACTGTAAATATGAGAGTGTTGGAGATGAAGACATTCATAAGGATTTAGGTATAATGTGCAATGGAAACCTAACCCTAAAACCCAAGTTTGTGTACATGAATGAGTTGAACTTGATCAACTATATGTTTTATATAGAATTCTATAATCATGAATGGAGTAGGATTATCTTGAGCAAAGTACATGAAGAAATGTTTTAGATAGGATATATACTTTTTGTAATTGATAATGACCTAATTCATAAGGTCACATGACCGAGAAATGAAGGATGTAACCCAATAAATGACAAAAACATCAAGAAGACTATTGAAATAAATCTAAAGACCAAATTTGATGGAAGAAATATGAAGGTTGACCTAATTGAGGATGCAAGAGTTAGAGCGTTGAGCAAGATTATTGGATACAAACTCAATCATAGTTATAGGGTGAATTATGTGCCAGCAAGATTTATATATGCAACATATGTGATGGTTTTTGAATAGAAAAAGGTGAACATGTCCAAGATTCTTAGAGTGCAATTGTTGGATAACATTGTAAAGCTAAAGAAATCTAAGAATGTAGTTTTTAGATTTGAATCTTTACAGGACCTACTTGTTTTTCCATGCAACCAAGCAATTTCTTAGTATGACAAGTTCAAATAGTAATTATAGGGCTAAACGTGAAGATGTTAGGGATAAGGTCATTGATAAAATGATGAAGAACTTTCAACTGGAAATGAAACATAGATATAGACTCCCTCATAGTATGGTAGAAAAGTACAAGAATGAAATGTGTTTTATGGTAGAAATTGATACAACTTGTATGGAGGCAGTGGAACCAAGAGTTAAATTCATAGAACCTATGGGTTATGAAATGAGTAAAGAACTTGTTAAAGGTTGTGCAAAGATAATAATGAAATCAAAAAGAGATATTGAATGCCCTAGATAGGGAACATATGAAGAAAAGATGAAGGAAGTTTACTTTGAACTTCACAAAAATGAAATAAAGAAGAATGTTGAGAAGAGGATGGAATCTATTCTCAAGGAATCAGGTATGACAAGGTAGGAATCCAATGATATCAAGAGTATAGACTTGGAAATGAAGGCTAGCATGAATTATGAGGTATTGGCAACTAGTCTTATTGCCATTTTAGCACCTTCAGAGGGAGTGATAGTAGCAAGATCTACTTCACAAATACCTACTACACCTTGTGTCATAGTTGCACAAGTACAACTTGTCAGAGAGCAATTTGGAATGAAGAAGAAACTTGATCAAGATGTGCTAGTTATAGCATCTATACAAAGGAAATCATAAAGATTAGTTAAGGTAAAGCAAGAACCTACACCATCCCCTCAAAAGAGGACCAAGTGGACCACCAATGGTCTAGGAAAAAGAAGAAAAACATTGTAGATCAGTGAATCTAATGAGTCTGAGGAAGAGACTAAGGAAAAGGTAGTAATATAGGTAGTTGGTGAAGGTTGAACATTAATGGTAAGAAATCTTGGAACCCTAAGATTGAAAATATGAATATGCAAATCATTGAGAATGACAATTTTGTTCAATTAAAAAAATATCATAGTTTATGCAGTAACATGGATAGAAGACAGTTAGAGAATTCTATAGTAAGGAATATGATTATAAGGAATAAAAGATTTGATAGTATTAAAAATGAGACTCTTGAAGACTTGTATAATAGGCTACTTGATAGGAAAAGAAGAGTTGTAGAGGACAACATGAAATTGAGAACAAATTTGATTAAGAAATTATGTGAAGTAAGCAATGATGATGATGTGGAAAGTATTTTGAAAGATATTGAGCCTTTCTTGAGAAATAAGAGGAGCAATTCTTCTTATGGGAGGAAATTATGAAGAGGTAAAGAAGGAAAGTGAAGATGTCATAGTTAGCTATATGAATTCTATGGCTAAAGCCACTAAGAAGAGTGTGCCATCAAAGAAAGAAAGCCCTGTATATGTTGAAGCAAGCTCACCTAATGTTCCTAAAGAAGAGGTTGAGGAAACTCATTAAATTGACTCACCTCCACATATAGTTATTGGGACTAAGTCCATGCAAGTGGATAGTACTCACATAATAGTAGATGATAAGGAAAATCCCTTTGTACAATATGGGAGTAACGTTGTCGGCAATATTACTGCCTATTCTAGTTCTAATGAAGAGGATGATGAGGAAGAGTAGAAGAGGAACACTGAAAAGAAGAAGATTGAAGAAGAGGAAAAGGAAAGGAAAGAAAAATAAAAAGAGATGAAGAAGATTAAAGATGAGAAGAGAAAAGAGGAAGAAGAAAGACAAGAAGAGGAAAGAAAGAAAGAAGAAAAGAGAAAGGAAGAAGAAAGAAGGAAAGAAGAAGAGAAGGAAAAGAAAGAAAAGAGGAAGAGAGGAAGATCACTGGACTAAAAGTGATTACACTTATTCCAGTAGTTACCCTAGTAGCAATAACAATTACTACATTGCCTATAGTATTTGATGAGTATGATGATCGAAAGGGTCTAATGCCCTCATTTAGCAAATTGTTGGAGGAGAAAAAGTTTGTTAAGACTTTAGACAGAACTTTGGCATAAATTTTGGAAAGAATGCAAAAGATAGTGAAGACTACTATTGTAGAGCCATACATTCAGAAGAAGGCCAAGAAATGATAAGATTATTTGATGCAAAGTTCACCACTTTGTCTGATATTGCTTTAGTGCAAGCTTGGACTAAGCATGATGCATCACTATTTGACATGGTATACACAAATGTCAGAAATGACTTGCAGACTTTGAATGTTTGGATAAAGGAGTTGAGGAAGAGAATACATGAAGGAAATAAATTGTATAGACAACGTGCAATATCATACAATTACTTATCAGAATTTGATAACCGAATCAAAGGCAGAATAATTGAGCTTCAAACACTCAATATCATATTACAACAACCAGGCATTAAAGATATTGAAGTTGAGATGGAAAGAGTTCACAATGCTATTAGAGGCATTGAATTTAAAAAGGAGAAGGTAATAAAGAGATTCTCTACCCTTAGAAAATGTTTATCCCTTAAAGTTATCATTTTGCAAAGATAATTGGAGGAGTTTCTTGCAACAAAGGCATCCTATGACAAATTTACCTATATAGACTTAAGCAGAGTAGAATTAGCATCATATGCAGTTTGCGCACTAATCAATATATTTGATACAATAAAAGATAATTGGAAGAAGGAGCTTGAAAATCTAAGACTTGGTTTTGTAGATTGTATATCAAGAATTCTGAGTTGAATAGAGGAAGGTGGCCCAATTTTGTTTTGTACATATTTTGACACCTTTGTCATTGATTTCAAAGGGGGAGAAGAATGTAAAGGAAAATTGTATAAAAATGTATATATATGTAAAGGGGAACCTAGCTATGTATATAGGAAATCATTGTAAAAGGAGAGATAAGGAATATAATGATTCTTCAAGACATGAATAAAATTTTCAAGTTTTGAAGGCTAGTTTTGAGTAATTTCTTTTTGTATTTATCATTGTTTTGTATGACATCATTTTGGGACTTAGCCAATTCTTTTAAATGTTTCCATCAATGCCAAAGGGGGAGATTGTGTTAGCATGAATTCTAATGCTATGGGGAGCATTACAGAATAGTGTTATGATTGTATTTGTCATTTATGATTATCATTTATGACAACATAGTAATAAGTTTGCAAAACACTAATAGAGCAGCAGACTGAGATTTATGCATTTAAGACATCACATTGTGTATCTACTATGCACAATTACCAACATAAAATACAACATGTATTTGACATATGGGCAAGTGCGCAAAACCTAAATTGACAACATATGGAAGATATTAATGATTTATAGAGAACCGCAAGGAAACAGAGCATTGGGAAAATAGTTTCTATTGTATGATCGATATAGCACATTATGTTTGGAATGAAGGGTTGCGTAGTTAATTGTAGTTAGTACACTAACTACTGATGATGTCAGTGAGTGCGTAGGTACAAAATTTGCATGTATGAAAATTTATATATAATTGTGGGTCAACAATATTTAATCGATATGTATTTCATTTAATTAACTTATAATAAAGTATGGAGCCAACTCAAGGAATTAATATTGAGTGTGGTATAAAGGAAAGATGTTTTCCAAGTTTTAATTATCATCATAGAGATCAAGAAGTAGAGAACACTTGCAAATTGCGAAGTAGAGGAGCAGAGCAATCTACTAATGCGTGTAAGTGACCTCAAGGGTTATTGTCAATGGGTACATAGTTCCAGATCTGATTGCATGATCTAAATGTGAAGTAGTCTAACATACAAGATAGAGGAAGAAGCAAAAGACTATCACACATCTATTATTTTGAAAGGAATAGTACCAAGGCCAATTAGATAGTGAGTTCATTAGTCTGATCCTGAAGTTGTTTGGACAGTGGGTTCAGCTGCCTTCTACAACTCCTAATAGGGTTGGAATCTCCTAAGAGGGATTCAAATTCTCCTAACAAGGACTCTTTGTACTAAGCATTGTAATAGACTCCTAATAGAGTCCATCCTCTAACAAGGAATATTCATATTAGTATATTATCTTGTGGGGCATCATTTCCACCAAGGTTTTTCCTCTAATCAAGGGTTTCCCTAGTCAACATATCTAGTGTAATTGTGTATGCACATTTCTTTATGGTTGCTTTTTGCTTTGGTTGAATGACTACGAATTGTTTAATAAGTTTAATATTTTAGATTGTTGTGTAACTGATTCACACCCCCCCCCCTCTTGGTTATACTAATGAACTGCTATTTCTAACAATTGGTATCAGAGCTTCAAGTCCTTGAAGGGAAGTTTAACAACTTTGGGAGATCCATGGTGAACCTATTTAGGAAGGAAAGTCCTAGATTTGATGGCACAAACTACAACAACTAGAAGGATAATATGAAGACTCATCTCTTGTGCATGGTTCCAAGATATTGGCTTGTAAACAAGACATCAAAGAACATTCCAAAAGAAGACAATCTTGAAACTTGTACCAAGGAACAAAGAGAAGTATTTGTGTGCAACATAAGGGCAAGAGAAGCAATACTGTCAGGATTACCTAAAAGTGAGTATAGTCAAGTAAAACTACTCAAAACATCTCATGAAATTTGGAAAACATTAGAAGCTAATTATGAGGGTGATACACATGCAAAAAGGATTAGATTGCAAAATTTGTATTGTGCATTCCAAGATGCTAGAATGATGGAAGATGAATCTATAAGAAGCTATGTTGGGAGAATATCTAAGATTGTTGCAAGAATCACATCTCATGATGGAAAGAAGTCTGATATGAAGTGATATGGAAGATTTTGAAAAGTCTGACAACACCTTTCAAGATAGTAGCACAAATGATTCAGTTAATGATACCCTATACTACTAATTTCACCAAAGAGACATTGCTTGGTAGATTGGAAGCTATAGAATTTGATCTAAAACAATATAGAGAATTGGGAAATTTTAAGACAACATTTAGTGCACTAAACATCAAACTTGGTTTAGCAAGGAACACAAAAGCACAAGGAGACATTGCCAACGACAGCAAGTCCATTGAAGAAAAGATCCAAGAGGGAGTAGCTCTTCTTGTGGAAAGAGAAAAAGATGGCAAGAATATCTTCAAATGTTGGACATGTAATGAATATGGTCATTATACATCTAAGTGTCCTAAAAAAGAAAGAAAGTTTAAGGGAAGGTTCAAGTCTAGAAGATCTAGAAATTTTTTATATGCTAATGAAGAAGAAGAAGAGGAATCTGATCAAAACATGAGTGAAGATGAATTAGGGTTCGTAGCTATAAAGGAGGATGATCTTGATAGAGAAATCAAAGAAGAAAGTGCGTTGACTCACAAGTTGAAAAGAAAGATTGGATCATTGATAGTGGTTGTTCACATCACATGACTGGTGATATGAGCAAGTTTGTCAAATTCAGAAGCCATGAGGAGGAATTTTTAGAGTAGGAAATAATGCAGCCTGTCAATTATAGGAAATGGATCTATCACACTTGATGGTAAAACATACATAGATGATGTTTACTTTGTTGATGGACTGAAGCATAACTTGTTGAGTGTTGGACAACTTATGGACAAAGGATACCAACTATAGTTTGGTAATAACACATACATGTTGGAAAATGAAGATGGGGTAACTGAGAGGGGAGGGGTGAATCAATTGCCACAAAAACATTTTCAAAAGTTCCAAAGATGCCTTAAACTTAGTTGCTGCTGCTACTCAATAAACATAAAAATTACTGCTTAAAACTTGATAGATGTTTAGTTAATTTATGAAGCATTTACTGAAATAAGTGATTATGCAAGAGAAAGTAATCATTAACACAGTAGACACCAGATTTACATGGAAACCCAATATGAGAAAAACCACCAGCAACTAGTCACCAATTTTCACTCTTCTGAAGTGAGCCCTGTTAGGAGCCAACCCTGTTAAAGGTTACAAAACACACTGTTAGGTGTGACCCTGTTAGAGGATTTAATCACCCTGTTAGGAGTGGCCTTGTAAGAGGTCTTTTGAACAATTCAACTGAATTGCCACCCTGTTAAAGGATTTATGAAATGGCTGTTAAACCAACTCTGTTAGGAGATTTTGGAATCACTGTTACAATGGTTAGAAAGCAACAATGAATGATCTGAAAATACATGCAACTTATCTTGTTGAATACAGATCTCAGTTTTTCTCCACAAGATCCTTACTGATCAAATATATCTCTGCAGCTCCAAGATTTCCCTCTGCTCAATTCTACTTAGGCACACGCAAGTCTCTTCCTTGGACTTCCTTGCACTATCCGTACATACTTCTTTTTCTCTTCTTTTTTTTGCATCTTGAGCACCTCTTTATATATTATTCATAGTACCAGGTCGGCCCAACCAACTTGTCAAAACAATTCCAAAGTCAGCTTTGAACTAAAAAACAAAATTCTTCACTGGCCGACGCTGCTCGGTCAATATAGAACAAAAACTTCCTTCCTGTGTCAACCGGCAGAACTCGGTAAAAACTACAATTACCGGGGAATTCGGTAAACCTGCCACTTCCTTTGGAAATCGACTGGACTCGGTAAAAGCTGTCTTCGACTACCGAGTGAGCTCGGTGAAAACTCAGCTTTCCTTAGCTTACCATGCGAACTCGGTTAACACTAACCGTTCGCTACAAAATCCTTTGATACCCGAGTGATCTCGGTAAGAACTAAACTTTCCTTAGCTTACCGAGTGAACTCGGTTAACACTAACTCACCGTGTGACATACAGGAACGCTTGGTATACACTGCAAAAGGCTTTTACTGATCGACTGAGCTCGGTAGACTCTGTAAACTGTTTTCCTGGTTGATAGAACTCGGTAGACTCTGTCTGATAACTGATATGACATTTGTGTAACATCAAAGACAATACACAATTATTTAATTGTATTCAACAATATCCCTCTTTGGAATTGATGGCAACACAACATGTCATAGCAGAAATGAAATTTGAAAGCAAGTCTACTTCTACACAACACAATTAACAATTCTCCCTCTAAGATAGAGAACTCTCCTTCTTACAATAATCTCTCTCTGTAAAGAAATTACTTAACCAAATTTCAAATTTCGAAAAAGATATGACAGTAAAACTCTCCCTCTTTGACAACACATGCCAAAGACCATCTAATTTCAAATGAATTTCATTGTACCTTTAGTACTGATTCATATGCAATATTTCCTTGATTTGTTGCATCAACTGATGATTGTTCAATTTTGTAAGAGCCGATGCATCACTAAAACTTATTTTAGTGAACTTCAGATAGGGGAATAACCCCTAACTTACCTCTGAGATACAAAAATGCATCCTTAGGTAAAGGCTTTGTGAATATGTCAGCAATCTGTTCCTTTGTATGTACATATTCCAATTTGATTTCCTTGTCCTGCACCAATTCTCTGACAAAGTGATACTTGATTGCAATGTGCTTAGTCTTAGAATGCATTACTGGATTTTTAGATATATTGATTGCACTTGTGTTATCACAAAACATGACGACTGGTTCCTTGATTTTCATCTTCATGCCTTGTAGCAATTGCTTGAACCAAACAATATTAGAACAGTTTACTGCTGCAGCAACATACTCTGCCTCTGCTATTGATTGAGTTGTACAATTTTGCTTTCTGCTTATCCAAGAAACCAACCTCTTTCCAAGAAAGAATGCACCTCCACTTGTGCTTTTTCTGTCGTCAAAGTTTCCTGCCCAATCAGCATCAGTAAACACTTTTAAGTCTAGGTTTCCTCCAAGTTTATACCATAATCCATAATCTTCAGTTCCTTTCAGATATCTCATTATTCTCTTGATTGCCATCATGTGATTTTCTCTTGGTTTGGCTGAAAATCTTGCCACAATTCCAACTGCAAGAGCAATATCTACCCTAGTATGAACTACATATTGCAACTTTCCAATCATAGATCTGTACAATGTCTGATCTATTTCCTTTGAATCATCTTCTTTGGTAAGTTTTAGTCCAGTACACATGGGAGTTCCAACTGGTTTACAGTCTTCCATACCAAACTTTTTCAATATCTCTTTGATATATTTTGCTTGAGTGATGTAGATGCCATTCTTGTTCTGCTGAATTTGAAGTCCCACAAAGAATTTGATTTCACTGAACATTGACATTTCAAATTCCTTGCTCATTTGTTCTAAAAATTCTTTGCAAAGATCATCATTCCCTGTAAAAATAGTATCATCTACAAATATTTCTGCCAGGACAATCTTATTTTCTGGTCCTTCCTTGATATACAAACTACTGTTATCATTATTTCTTTGAAATCCAATTTGAATAAGATAGCTATGCAATCTTTCATACCATGCTCTAGGGGCTTGTTTCAGACCATACAATGCCTTGTGCAATTTGTAAACCATGTTCTTTTTATCTGGATCAATAAAACCTTCAGGTTGTTCAATGTAGACCTCTTCATCCAGTATACCATTTAGAAATGCTGACTTGACATCCATCTGATAAACTTTAAATCTTTTGTAGGCAGCATATGCTAATAAGGTTCTAACACCTTCCAATCTAGCAACAGGAGCAAAAGTTTCTCCATAATCTATGCCTTCTTCTTGAGAATATCCTTTGCACACTAATCTAGCTTTGTTTCTTGATACTTTACCATTTTCATCCAACTTATTTCTGAAAACCCACTTTGTACCGATTACATTTTTGTCTTTAGGCCTAGGTATAAGAGTTCATATTTTGTTTTTCTCTATTTGCTCTATTTCTTCATTCATTGCTTCAATCCAATTATCATTTTCTAATGCATCTTTGACAGTTCTAGGTTCAAAATCAGCAAGTAAACAAGTACCTTTCAACTTACTTCTTGTGATGGTTCCATCAGATTTATTTCCAATGATCTGATCTGCTAAATGATGTCTCCTGACATATTTGGCTAGAACAGGTTCTTTTTCTTTTGGATGAATTTTGTCGTTATCTTCTTGCATTTCTCCTCCTTGCTCGGTTTGGTCTGGCTCGGTATCAACTAGCACGGTATGTACCTGCTCGGTTACCTCAGGCTTGGTAATCTCTAACTCGGTATTTTCTGACTCGGTAGACGTTGGCTCGGTAGATGTTTCCTGCAACTCGGTTAGTGATGACTCGGTAGAAGAAGATTTTTGATTCTCAGATGCAGTTGATATTATATCTAAATCACTGAAGACGAATCTTTTGTAATCTTCTGGTTCTTTTCTGCTTTCTTCTTCAGTCTTTTCTGCAAATTCATCAACTTTCACATGTATACTTTCTATGACTTTGTGAGTAGATAAGTTCAAGCATCTATATGCTTTACTCTTGCATGAGTATCCAAGAAATATACCTTCATCACCTTTTATATCAAATTTACCTTTTCTAGATTCTTTCAAGATATAACATTTTCTTCCAAATACTTTCAGATAACTTACATTGGGTTTATAGCCATACCATATTTCGTAGGGAGTTTTGAATGAGTCCTTTTTTAACTATACTTGGTTTAAGGTATGAACTTCTGTACTGATAGCCTCCTTCCAGTATTTGATAGCAACATTTTTTTCTATCATCAAGGTTCTTGCACAATCCATGATGGATCTATTCCTTCTTTCAGCTATGCCATTTTGTTCAGATGTACCTGGTGCTGAAACCTGTCTTTTGATTCCTCTTTCAATACAAAAGTTATTAAATTCATGTGAAATAAATTCACCACCTCTGTCTGACCTTAGGCATTTCAATCTTTTCCCTGTTTCTTTTTCTACTCTTGCCAAATACCATTTGAACTTTTCAAATGCTTCTGATTTGTTCCTTAGGTACATGATGGTCATCATTCTTGAATAATCATCAACAAAAAGAATAAAATATTTTTCACCAGTATAGCTTTCAGTTTCAATAGGTCCACATAAGTCAGTATGCACAATTTCTAATAAATCTTCAGATTGATAATTTTTGCTTTTGAAACTAGACTTACCCATCTTTCCAATTTGACAATTCTTGCATAAATCGACCTCTGGTTTCTTTAAATCAGGAATGCCTCTCACTTTCTTGAATTTGCTTATCTTTACCAGATTGTCAAAATTCACGTGACATAATCTTTTATGCCATAACCAACTCTCTTCTATTTGAACAATAAAACATGAATGTTCATCAAGTTCAAGATAGAACAAGTTACCTTTAGTTTGAATACCAGATCCAATCAGCTTTCCTTTACCGTTCAGCAGTCTTGCTTTGCCTTGGATGAATTCTACTTTGAGTCCATTGTTGAGTAACTGTGCCACACTCAATAAATTGTGCTTTAGTCCTTCTACCCAATAAGCATTATCACATACAAGTTCCTGGGTTAGAGTGATTCTTCCTTTTCCTTTGATGCAACAAGGTTCATTGTTTCCAAATCTTACACTGCCACCATCATACTCTTCAAATTGATCAAATTTTGTTTTATCTCCAGTCATATGATGTGAGCAGCCACTATCAATGATCCATGTATCATTCTTACCTATGTGAGAGATGAGTGCCATTTCTTCATTGTCAGATTCATCTTTTACAGCAATGTAAACAATCTCATCCTCTTCTTCATTATTAGAATCATTAGAATCTTTAGCCATAAAACATGATTTCTTACTTTTATCCTTAAATGATTTGAAATCTTTCTTACTGTTCCATTTATTATCTTTCTTTTCATCTTTATCTTTCTTGTTTGGACACCTTGCAGCAATATGACCTACTTCTTCACATGAAAAGCAAATTAGGGGTACTTTACCTCTGTATTTACCTCTTCCTCTTGAATATTTCTTTGCAAGTAGGGCTTCAATTACTTCAAGGTCGCTGTCAGAGCTCTGATCTGATTGATCTTCACTCTCCGACTGAGATTCCTTCTTCTTTTTGCCTTTGTCCTTGAGTGAAAGCTTGGCTTCAAATGCAGACTCAATGTTCTTTGCAGCTGGAACATAATTATCAAAATTATTTAATTCAAATGCTGTCAATCTTCCAACTATGGCCTCTAGGTTTATCTTGTGATTGGCCTCACACCTTCTTTCTTGAATGGCTGATACCCTGATGGCATAAATTGGAAGTAGAGTTCTAAGAACTTTAATTATGACTGTCTCTTCACTGATACTTCCTCCAGAAGCTTTGATAGCACTGACACATGCTTTAATTCTTTCAACATATTTGGCAATATTTTCATCTTTTTTCATTTTCATCTGATCGAACTATCCTCTCAGACTTTCAGCTTTGGCTCTTTTGACATTGTCATCTCCACCATAGATCTCTTTCAGTCTTTCCCACATTTCATAGGCAGTAGTGCAATCCTTGACATCATCAAACTCTTCATAACTCAAGGCAGATGCAATATCAATCATCATAATGTTATGAGTCTTCTTTATAGCAATGTCATTGACTGATAATGTACCTGATGGTTCTACATATTTCTCATCAAGATATTTCAGACCAGTGTCACCAATGGAAGCTAGATGAAGTCTCATTAATCCCTGCCATGCTGAGAAGTTGTTTCGGTTAAGCCTTGGGATTTCCCTCTTATAAGACATCTTGATCTTTGGCTTAGATCGTTGAAATCTTCTCCTGCAAGCACCAAAAGCTCTGATACCAATTGTTGGAAAATGAAGATGGGGTAACTGAGAGGGGAGGGGTGAATCAGTTACCACAAAAATATTTTTAAAAGTCCCAAAGATGCCTTAAACTTAGTTGCTGCTGCTACTCAATAAACATAAAAATTACTGCTTAAAACTTGATAGATGTTTAGTTAATTTATGAAGCATTTACTGAAATAAGCGATTATGCAAGAGAAAGTAATCATTAACACAGTAGACACCAGATTTACGTGGAAACCCAATATGAGAAAAACCACCAGCAACTAGTCACCAATTTTCACTCTTCTGAAGTGAGCCCTGTTAGGAGCCAACCCTGTTAAAGGTTACAAAACACACTGTTAGGTGTGACCCTGTTAGAGGATTTAATCACCCTGTTAGGAGTGGCCTTGTAAGAGGTCTTTTGAACAATTCAACTGAATTGCCACCTTGTTAAAGGATTTATGAAATGGCTATTAAACCAACTCTGTTAGGAGATTTTGGAATCACTGTTACAATGGTTAGAAAGCAACAATGAATGATCTGAAAATACATGCAACTTATCTTGCTGAATACAGATCTCAGTTTTGCTCCACAAGATCCTTACTAATCAAATATATCTCTGCAGCTCCAAGATTTCTCTCTGCTCAATTCTACTTAGGCACACGCAAGTCTCTTCCTTGCACTTCCTTGCACTATCCGTACATACTTCTTTTTCTCTTCTTTTTTTTGCATCTTGAGCACCTCTTTATATATTATTCATAGTACCAGGTCGGCCCAACCAACTTGTCAAAACAATTCCAAAGTCGGCTTTGAACTAAAAAACAAAATTCTTCACTGGTCGACGCTGCTCGATCAATATAGAACAAAAACTTCCTTCCTGTGTTAACCGGCAGAACTCGGTAAAAACTACAATTACCGGGGAATTCGGTAAACCTGCCACTTCCTTTGGAAATTGACTGGACTCGGTAAAAGCTGTCTTCGACTACCGAGTGAGCTCGGTGAAAACTCGACTTTCCTTAGCTTACCGTGTGAACTCAGTTAACACTAACCGTTCGCTACAAAATCCTTTGATACCCGAGTGATCTCGGTAAGAACTAAACTTTCCTTAGCTTACCGAGTGAACTCGGTTAACACTAACTCACCGTGTGACATACAAGAATGCTCGGTATACACTGCAAAAGACTTTTACTGACCGACTGAGCTCGGTAGACTCTGTAAACTATTTTCCTTGTTGATAGAACTCGGTAGACTCTGTCTGATAACTGATATGACATTTGTGTAACATAAAAGACAATACACAATTATTTAATTGTATTCAACAATACATTATCAAGAAAAAGGAAGGAAAAATACTTAGTACTGGCATTAAAACTAGAGCTAATCTAGTTCAGTTAAACTCCATTGAAATAACATGTTTGGTAGCAAAGATTGACAATAGTTGGTTATGGCACAGAAGATTTTGTCATATTAACTTTGATAACATTATGAAGGCCAGTAATGTACTTGTTGTAAGAGATTTACCTAAGATCACTAAGCCCATTGATACTATTTGTAAGGAATGTATTTTGGCTAAGTAGAAGAGAGTCTCATTTTTGAGCAAGCAGTTTTGTACTACACAAAAGCTAGAATTGGTTCATACAGATCTGAGTGGTCCTACAAGAACAAGAGGATTCTATGGAGAAAGGTACTTTATGATTTTTGTTGATGATTTCACTAGAATGATGTGGGTAGCTTTTCTTAAAGAAAAATTAGAGGTATTTGAGAAATTCAAGATATATAAGAACAAAGTTTAGAATGAATCTAGAGTCAAAATCAAAAGTTTAAGATTAGATAGAGGAGATGAATTCACCTCTAGAGAATTCAATATTTATTGTGAAGAGCATGGCATCAAAAGATAGCTATCTTCACCCCATAAACCTAAGCAGAATGGGATTTCTAGAAGAAGAAATAAATCAATTGTTGAAGCAGCAAGAGCTACGTTATTTGAGAATGATGTGCCAAAGACTTTTTGGAGGGAAGCAATCAATACAAGAGTATACACATTAAATAGAGCAAAGATTAGGAAAGGAATGGAAAAAACACCATATGACTTATGGTTTGGTCACTCACCATCTGTCAAGTACTTTAGGATATTTGGAAGCAAATGTTACATCAAGAGAGATGATGATATCAGTAAGTTTGATCCAAGGAGTGATGAAGGTATGTTTCTTAGCTATTCATTAAAAAGCAAAGCCTGCAAATGTTTCAACTACAAAACAAAAACTATAGTAGAGTGCACCAAGGAAAAGATAGTGGCTTATAACTATAATGGAGATGATTACTTTGGAATGACTAATAGAAGTAATGAGTTATTTCTCAAGACTAACAATGATTTGCAAAATAGTATGCAAATTGAAGATGGAAGGGAAGAACAAAGCACAGTGCTTGAGATAAGAGTTGAAGCAACAACTCCTACCCCAAATAGGAACTTGGTAAGAAATCATCCTACTAATTAGATAATAGGAAGCAAAGAAAAGGGAGTAATGACAAGGAGCAGAATAAATGAAGAACTATGTCTGATATCTCAGGTAGAACCAAGAAGTGCAAATGAAGCAATCAAAGATGATCATTAGAAAAATAAATGAAGGAAGAACTCCAAAAGATAATTAAAAATGACATATGGGAATTATTTCCTAGACCTAAAGATAAAAATGTGATTGGCACAAAATGGGTATTCAGAAATAAAATGAATGAATAGCGAGAAGTGATAAGAAACAAAGCAAGACTTGTATGCAAAGGCCACTCTCAGCAAGAAGGAACTGATTATGAAGAAACATATGCACCTATAGTAAGGATGGAAGTAGTCAAAATGTTCCTAGCATATGCAAAAAATAAGAATTTTAAGGTATATCAGATGGATGTTAAGTCAGCATTCTTGAATGGAGAATTAGAAGAAGAAGTATATATTCAACAACCAGAGGGTTTTCCTTTAATAGAAGAGAAGGATATGGTTTGTAGACTAAAAAAAGCATTATATGGATTAAAGCAAGCACCAAGAACCTGGTATGCAATGTTGGAAAAATACTTAGCAAAGCTTGGATTTGCTAAAGGAATAGCAGATAGTAACTTGTACTTGAAGAAAATAGGAGATGGTTTGCTAATAATCATTGTAGTTGTTGATGACATCATTTTTGGTGGAAATGATGAAGCCAGTAACAAATTCTCAGAAGACATGAAGAATGAGTTTGAGATGAGCATGATAAGAGAAATGAAATTCTTCTTGGGACTGTAGATTGTTCAGAACAAAGAAGGTATCTTTATCTCTCAGACCAAGTACTTAAAAGATTTGTTGAAAAGATTTGGTTTAGAAAATTGTTAACCTGTTGGAACTCCTATGGTCATTGGTCATAAGTTATCAAGAAAAGATGAGACCCCTACTATTGAACAAAAGAAGTACAGATCCATGATTGGAGAATTGTAGTATCTAACTCATAGTAGACTAGATATAGCTAATGCAATTGGAATGGTGGCAAGATTTCAAGCTGATCCTAAAGAATATCACTATGCAGTAGTAAAGAGGATATTTAGATATCTAAAAGGAACATCAGATTACAAAATTTGATATGATAGAAGCAATGACTTTACTCTTTTTACTTATACAAATGTTGATTGGGCTAGAGATAGGGATGATAGAAAAAGCACTAGTTGAGGAGCACAGCATTTTTCCTTGGAGGAAGACTAGTTTCTTGGCTCAGCAAGAAGCAAGATTGTACCTCACAGAGTACTGTAGAAGCAAAATATGTTGTAGCAGCAAACAACTATAATCAAGTCATATAGATGAAGCAGATGATGAAGGATATTGGAATTACATTCATAGAACTTGTTATCATTTACTGTGATAACACAAATACTGTCAATATGTCTAAGAATCATGTTTTGCACTCCAAACTAAGCACATAGCAATAAAGTATCATGTGCTAAAAGAGAAAGTTGTAGAGAAATAAATTAGACTAGAGTACATTAACACTAAGGAACAAATTGTAGACATTTTCACAAAAGCCTTACCAAAAGATACATTTGAGTACCTAAGAGGTATGCTTGGGGTTATGCCCCTACCTAGCTCAGAGTAGAAGATACAAAGGTGCATCAGTCCAAGGTACATAGCACCATTGTTAGACTGGATTGAATGTTGATGCTTCCTCTATGGGGGTTTATATGTGATGAATAGAGTTAGAAAGGACTCTTCGTGAATGATAATTGGTGTACAACAGTGTCTTTAGACACTTGTGTTGTTTATAGAACTATATATAATAGACCAGCTTGTGGTCATGCTATTAGATTGTTGAATGTTCAATTTTTTGTACTACCTTTGACATTGATGTCAATGAGGGAGAGAAGGTGACATGAAAAATATTAGAGAGAGTTTGTACTATGGGGGAGAAGTGTTGTAATAAAGGATTTGCATGAAGCAAGATTTGAGTGATGAAGAAACTTGTTGGTATTTTTGGAACTAGATTTTTTTATCTATGTTGCCATCAATGTCAAAGTGGGAGATTGCTAGCATGAATGTTGATGCTATGGGGGAGCATTACAGAATAGTGTTATGACTATATTTTTCATTGATGACAACATAGTAATAAGTTTGCAAAACACTGATAGAGCAGCAAACTAAGATTTATGCATTTAAGACATCATCTACCTATGCGTAGTTACCAACATATACTACAACATGTATTTGACATATGGGCAAGTGTGCAGAACCTAAATCGACAACGTACGGAAGATATTAATGATTTACAAAGAACTATAGGGAAATAGAACATTGGAAAAATAATTTCTAATGTATGATCGATACAACACATTGTGTTTGGAATGAAGGGTTGCACAATTAACTGGAGGTAGTACACTTACTATTGATGACATCAGCAAGTACATAGGTACAGAAGTCACACATGTGAAAGTTTGTATATAATTTTGGGCCAACAGCATTTAATCAATATGTATTTCATTTAATTAACTTATAATAAAGTATGGAGCCAATGCAAGGAATTTATATTGGGTGTGGTATAAAGGAAAGATATTTTCCTAGTTTTAATTACCATCATAGAGATTGAGAAGTAGAAAAGACTTGTGAATCGTGAAGTAGAGGAGTAGAGCAATCTGTTAATGCATGTAAGTGACCTCAAGGGTTACTGTCGATGGATACATAGTTCCAAATCTAATTACATGATCTAAACTTGAAGTAGTCTGATGTACTGGATAGAGGAAGAAGAAAAAGACTATCACACATCTATTATTCTAAAAGGAATAGTACCGAGGTCAATTGGATAGTGGTTTCATTGATCTAATCCTAAAGCCATTTAGACAGTGGGTTTAGCTAACTTCTACAACTCCTAACAGGTTTGGAATCTCCTAATAGGGATTCAAAGTCTCCTAACAGGGACTCTTTGTACTAAGCATTGTAGTAGACTCCTAATAGGGTCCATCCTCTAACAAGGAATATTTTGATTAGTACATTATCTTGTGGGCATCATTTCCATTGCGATTTTCCCTTTGATCAAGGGTTTCCCTAGTCAACATATCTGGTGTAATTATCTATGCGCATTTCTTTATGGTTGCTTTTTTCTTTGGTTAAATGATTAAGAATTGTTTAAGAAGTTTAATATTTCAGATTGCTACATACCTAATTCAACCCCCCCACCCCCCTCTAAGTTATACTAGTGAACTACTATTTCGAACAAATTGGTGGCAATATGGCTAGGTAAGATGAAATAGTGTTGTCATTTATGGAAACATACATTTTGGTATTTCATTGTGATATCAAGAGACATAAAATTGTCTAAGTATTGTATAGTTTGTAATAGCAAAGAGATACATTTTGTATGCACAGATGATAGAGTCTGAGTTAGCACATGCACAGTTGAGGACTAATAGTTGTTAGTGTTATGATGATGTATGTCAGTGTGCAGATGTGTACAAATAGTATGATGATAGTTACAGAGGAATTACCAGTGTAGCTAATTAACAGAGTAGAATAGAGCAAGACAAAAAAATGAATTATACGCCATAAGAAATTATTTTGGTAAAAAAATAATTACTTAACTATGATGGGACATCCTAGATGTTAAACTTGATTTATTTTTATAATTAGCCAATCATGTGGAGGCTCCAAGGCCGACTAATCAAAGTTTTGATCATTTGCAAGGTATAAGTAAAGATCATATCTTGCGCAACTAGAGAGAAGTGAATATGCAATGTGAATTATTGTGAATTATATGTGATATGAAAGCTTTGTGTAAAGAGAAATCTAGTGTATGATTAGAGGAAGTGTGAAATATAGCAGTGAGATAGTATTGTATGTATATCTATTCTTGTGAAGAAACTTATTTGTAGATTGCATGTTAGGATAGTGGGCTCTTCTTGAATACATGTGAAATTTCATGTTAGGGCAGTGAGCTCTTCTTGCATATAGTTGTATTTGTTCTACCAACTCTATGGGTACCATCTCCACCGAGGTTTTCCCTTGGCCAAGGTTTCCCTAGTTAAAAAATAGTGGTGTTATGTTTTCTTTGTGTGTATGGTTTTATTTATTGTTCAACATTATTGGTTTACTTACATATGCATGTTGTAAACTAATTAATAATATCCAGTTGTGGGAAAAAGTTTGTAGAATGTTGATTCACACCCCCCACCCTTAGTATTATTTATTTCTAATAGCATTGACTTGTCATAAATCTCTCCACAAAAACTCATGAATAAGACTAAGAAAAATCTTTGAAATATTCAATGAACTCTTTTTGATAGCAAGATTGTCCTCAAGAACCTAGCTTGATAATCCTTTTTCTCCTCTACAACTGGAAACCCATGCAAATAGTTTTAGTTCAAATGAATCTTAGTTAGTTTCTTAGGCATGTGTGTACAAGGATGAAAAAGTAATCAAAAGACCTATATAAAATCTTTTACATGTATATTAATAAGATTAAATCCATACTTTTCTAGTGAAGATGAGAGTTTACTAGGAAAAGTGTGGTCAAAGGTGTAGTTCCAAAGACAAATTTAGTACAAGGGCACACATAAAAAATCCTACATGCAAAACTTGTGTGCAATTTCACTAGTTTAACCAATACAAGATCGTCAAGGAAGCCAACTCAAAGGAGGTGATCCTATTACTTCACAGTTAAAAATAAAATAAAAATTGAAGCAAAGAAGCATGAGACTTTCACAAATGATCAATAAGAACCAAATAAGGCAATGGAGGTACTATAGGCCAACTTAAAGAAGAAGGTCCAAAGATCTATATGATAGGTCTCCCATTTTTACTTATCGCAATCTTAAAGTATGCAAACAACATTACCATCCTCCAAGAGAATAATTTCAAGGTTTCTCAAACTTGAGTTATGGCATCATTAATTTTATTCTACTCTAGAATGATGAAAATCGCCAATATAAAGGATAATAAAAGGATATAATAAAAATATTTCAATGTGGGATGGTTTATATAGAATAAGGAAAAAAATCAACTATTGTAGGATAACTTGTCGAACCTAGGTTGTAAGTTGCCATCATTCACCTTGGTATTCAAGTCATATAGTGGAATTCATACAAAATTAGCACAAGTTCCTAGGATTAATCAATAGAGAGAATTTGAGAAATTTACAACTATTGAAGGTCACAACATGCATATGGAGGCATCTTCTTATAGTTAAACCTTCAAGGAAAATACATGGATAGCATATGTACAACTAACAAGTTGAAAAAAAATTAAGACTTTTTTATTGTTATGATAAAGTTAAGTTGTTTTCCTTTAAAAAAGATACTTTGTTATCATTTCCCAGTAGGCACTTCCATTTTTCCATTTTCCTTTTTATAGCTACCTAGCATGGAATTTTGGGTCTAATTAAGAGCATGCTATTTGGAAAGGGGGGACTAACTGACATAGAAAAGGAGAGACATCTAAACAAGATGTGAAGTTATACATAGGATCTCTCTGACACCTACACCATGCCATAAGTATCACATAAGAAAATAAGCCAACTAGATTGATTACAACCTAAACAACAAGAAATTTGTCAATATTAATAGTAAACATATAAACTAAAACGAGATATTTTTGGGTGAGCAATATTTTTAATGACCTATGGATGCTCTTGCATTAGACACCCTAGGTGAATAGAAGATGTTCCATAAGAGGAACTTATGAATATATAACAAGATTCAAAACATTAATGCATTTTTATTCTTGGCCTACATATCATATTTATTAGGAAGGAAATGAATGTGTAGACTCTACAAATCCATACGCCCATAAGAATGCACTCCAACATCAAGTATCTTACTTCTACTACTCCTACAACTTATGTTCTAATCAATCTCATCATAACTAATTTTTTAGCCTCTATTACTTATGCAATCATGAAATACTATCTACTTCAACTTTTGTTATTTGATTACACTTTTGACATTATTCAAAAATATTCTATTTCTCTACTTACAATGTTCTATTTCTCATTTCATTAATTATGTTTGGTCACATCATCATCCAATTGTCATGAGTCTTCAATTTTAATAAATCATATTTACTCATTAAATTCTTCAACAACTATACCACCTTAGTAACATTTTCAACCACCTTATGATCTTAAGAAATATTATCTCCTATGTTATGTTCTCATCATACTTAGGTTCTTAGCTTTCATTCCTTCCTCCTTTAATGGAAGTAAAGTAAATCATTTAGCATCTTTGATGATAGAAACAACAATATTCCTTAGACAATCATGAATAGAACCAACTTCATATTTCCAAGGTATACCCAAAAAAAAATGGAAAACACTAGCCTTAACCACACCACACATTACATCGTCTCAATATTTCATGCCCAAAAATTCAAGCAAAAACACACCAACAGCCTTTTTTTAACATATATCTACATTTAAATTAATATACACATGCACATATATATAATATTAAATATATATTACATAATCTACATATGGATAATTGTTAGGGGATCAAGTTAGTATCTTAGTAAGCCTTAATGAAACATCATTGTCGAACATTAGGTGCATAGTTATCCTACTTGTTCATATTGGTTGTTCAAATCGTATAGTTGACATTTTTATTGACCTTATAGCTAGTTGAAAAATTAAAGCATGATTTTTAAATCTAGAAATGAAAAAAAAAACTCTTCAACCTTGTATGGGTGTAAACAATGGTATCATACCATCTAGTTTGTAATGTTAACCAAACCTAAACCTAATCACATTTTTATTTAAAATTTAATATTAAGACTTGTAAACATTCAATTAGTTGTTAACCTAGTTATAAACTCAATAGGGTATGAGTGTGTAGTTAACTCAGTTTAAGGCCTTTAAGAAATAAAACTAAATTATTGGTGTGTTTTTGTCTTCAATTTTTTGGCGTGACAAGATATGGTCTAATGTTGAAATCAACCCAACACTATTCTTTCACTTCCACCATATGATCATCATGTACTGTCTTAAGATGGGCACATTTGATTTTGAGACCTTTTAGCCCTCATTAGTGTGGTTTTGGTCTCCTTTTCTCCTTCTCCCTTCTATCTCAATCTTCTTCACCATCTCTTGCCTTCCAATATGGTCTTCTAAGTGTTACATTTCCACCTTTCTAGTCATATCTTGTGCTAGGCTTGTTATCTTCCAGTTTCACCTGCACCTTCTTCTTAACCTTTTTTAGGCCTACTTTCTCCCTCCTCTAGTTCTAGATCAATCTAGGTTGACCTAGAGAGTTCAAGGTTGACTAGGTTGACTTTGATCCTAGTGGTTGCAAGGTTTGAGGCTCAAAGTGCCTTGAGTTTACCAATTTATTTGTTTAACTCCCTAGTTGACTTGAATTATTTTCCTGCTAAAAAAATCGTATAAAAGGAGGCTTGGGGGATTCATTTTCAAATCATGCATTCACAATATATCCACAAGAAAGAAAGAAATCAAGGAATTATTCTTCAATAATTCAAGTCTAAGCATCTCCTTCTTACATTAAGCTTCTTCCTTCAAGGTGGTGTGGAGTTTGGCTCTAAGAAGAAGATCCATCATTCCAATCCATTCAAGTTATTCTATTATTCATCCATGACTTGTCACATACATTCCTTTTCATGAGGTTTTGGATTCTTTGATTTCCTTTTGGTTTCTTTGAGTTGAGGCTATTACACTCACACACTTGATCACATATCAAAGTCAATTGCATCTATGGAGGTAATTATATCTCTCATTTAATATTATTTTGTCTTACTACATGCAAACATTTCCTTTATCTATTACATTTTAATCCAATGTTGATTCCTTGATCTAGGGCTTGACCCAGGCAAGCCCTCATCCATCAAATAGAAAAATCTTCATGTTTCATATATAGGAGCAGGTTATTAATTCGGGGCATGCAGATCTAAATATAACTCCCTGAGAGCTTTCTAGAGAAGTTGGTTTGACTTTATTAGAGTTTTTCTAGTACATGTCAACCTCACAAGAATCTAACCCTCTAGGTCAACCTAGTCCCTATTGCTTTTCTGGAAAAATTATTTTTGGGTTTTGTTAGTTTTATCGTTTCTTTCAAGAATCCACATTAGATATTCAAATATAAGCTCGAATATATGATTTTTGGAGTTGAAATACCTCTTCTACCATGTATTTCAAGGTGAGTCTTTTATGTTTTATTTCCTTACATATCTTTGTCCTAGATCTATATCTTAATTGGGCTTATTGTGTACACTTGGCATCTAGATTTAAATTATTTAAGAAAATAGTTCAATTTATGCATACACATTATCACACATGGCTTAGAGTGCATTTCCTTATATTGTATTCCTTCCTACAATTCTAATTTAAGTACTAGCACCCTTTCTCCTTTAGGCCTTGCTAATCTAATTTGGATTTAAAAAGGAATCATATTTGGACTTTCCATCTTTCCCTCACATCCACATTTGAATGTCTTAGAGACATAAAGTGGAGGCCTATATCTCATTAAAGTTCTTCAATTTTACCCCTAAACATTTTGGTGAACCCTTGAATTTGAGGAAACTCATAATCTTGCTAAAGTGGAGGCCTACATCTCATGAAATTGCTTCCATTTTACCCCTAAAATTTTTACACCTAAGTGATCTTCTCCTATGATTTATCCTTATTTTCAATTCATTGTTTATGTTATATTTCATATGAATTGTAATCATGTATGGTATTGTAATACCCACCCCTTCCTATAATTGTAAAATTCATTGCTAAAGTCCTATATGACTCTTTCATAGAATGTGTTAGTTATTAATTGATATTTGAAATGTAATACTTTGATATAGAGTAATTGATTGTGTCAAGTAGTAATGATTTCTTACTTGCAATGATGATGCTTTAATTTCTCTTAGTTAGTTAATGAAATTATTTTCATGATGATGTCATATGACATGTCTTTGAAAGATGTTTTTATGTCCTCATGATGATGATATGTTCATGTTAGAATATAATGTTATTTATATTTAGGATTTTCTATTATACTTACCCCATACTTGCACGTTTGTGGTGTACATATCTATTTTATATATCTATTTGATGTGCCTAATATGGTTGAGGGAGGGAGTTGTAGACACTTGTTGGTCAGGATCTACATGATGCACCACTCCTCACCATTATCTCTTTGGCTTAGATATATATATGCACGTGTATACGCTTGTCTTTTATACAAGTTTGTATGTACCATACACTGACTTCCCCGAATTACCAGGATGTGTGTACCCTATCGCAATAACTCAATGGTAAGAATGAGGAGATGATGTTCAGGTCCAATCTCAACCATAGCCTAATTACTTGTGCTAAGAAGGATGATGTGCAATTGACTGCCTACACTTTTTAAACCTGTGAGTTTATCTTTGCATGTGTTGTTTGATTTTGGTTTTGGTCAGTCATGCTTATGTTGCCTTTAAGTGAATTTGGCTATGTAAGTTACTTGATAAATGATTTAATTACAATTCATGGATTAATTGTATGATATTAGAATTATTAAATATTATTTGATTAAAAGGAAAATATTAGAAGATGATAATATTTAATTAATTAGAAAGTAATGAAATATGTTCTTTAATTTAAAAGTCTAATTTGAGAAATTTGATCAAAATATTTAAAATATTAAAGATTTAATATTGATTCATTATTATTATTTAATTAATAATGATTAGTTAGAGTTGTTTTTTAATAATAAGCTTTAATTATTATTAATTAAAGTAATAAATGTTGCTTTTAAAAGTGCTTATCATAAATAATTAAGTGGAGAAAAGAAAATAAAAAGAATATTTTCTAATTAAATAATGCATTAAGTGTGCATGAGAATATTAAATAAATTAAAGTATTTATTATTTAATAAAGTTAGTGGATATTTTTTAAATTAAATGATAAAAACCCTAGTCAAGGTTATGACTATTTATTAGAAGGTTTGTAGTTCATATTTCGACACACATGTTATGGGAGAGAAAATTTGGAATTGGAGAAAGTGAACTGTTAAAAGTTTCAGATGGTTTGGTTTTGCATGCATCCACCAGATTGTCCAGAATTTCAGCTATTAGATTGAGGTAGGGTTTGAGAACCCATTTGTAGAAATTATTTTGTAAAAATTGTCTACCTCATGTCTGCTACATTGTTGAAATTTATGGAATGAAATATTAGAAATAATTCTGGTTTGCAATTTACAAATAGAATTTTAAACATGTATTGTTTAGGGAACTTTGTGAGAAGTATACAATAGAATCATGTTGCTGAAATTTATATTGAAAAATCTCAATCTAAAGAACTACTGGGAAATTCACTTTGAAATTTAGAGAAATAGGAAAACTATGATTTTTATATTTATCTCCAAACCGTTTTTAATATGAGAATTTCAACAATAGAAAATTGAAGAAAAAACAAATTCATTCAAGATAGAGAACAAAGTAGATTATGCTTGTATGTTTTCAAAAGATCGAAGGCATGTGAAAATACCAATTGCATGCTCATTTTTATTTTATAAAAATATAATTTAATTTTCAAATTGAAAAAAAAAAAATATATATATATATATATATATATATATATTTAGAATTAATAATAATAATTAATTTTAAATATTTGAAAAACTATTTAAAATAAATTAAAAATTATTATTTATTTATTTTGAAAATTAAATTAAATAAATATTACTTATTTTCTTCTAAGTGAATTTTTCATATTAATGTTTTTTGATAAGTTTAGTTTGCCCCTTCAAATTGGATGACTTACTGCCTAATCAGAAGTGTGCTTAATAATCTCCCTGTTAACCTTGTCTTCTTGCTATGCCCAATTGAGATGGCATGACTCCACACTCCTGCACCTAGTGAGGGCTAAATATATTTACTCCCTCCTCTCCTCCATCACAGCCATCATCAACCACATGCAAGTTGTTTGGTGCCCTAATTTAGATTTAAGGGCCTAGAAAAAATTGTTTACCCTCCTTTGGCACAGACCCATTGAGCCTAAGATTTGTTATTTCCTTTGGAGAGTCTTTTTACGCAATCTCCCCTTCTTTAAGCCTGATGATCATACTCCTAATGCCCTTTCAGTCTGTAATAGTCTAGAATCAACCCCTCGTGTATTTTCTAAATGTGTTTTTTCCAAGGAAGTTTGGATGGCCTTTCTTTTAGTTCTTAATGGTAACTTTACTATTATCAATGTTTTATCTAATAGCATTTTAAAATTTAGTAACGAAATCAATATTTTTTGGTTTATTTTATCTTCCTATATCCTTTGGTACATTTGGAAAGCAAGGAATAATGATGTTTTTTAAGGTAGAAGCAGGTATCTCACTGAGTCTCAATTGAGACTTAATAAGGTTGATGTTTCTTTGTAGGTAATAGCTATCTTTAAGCTCAAGGAGAGAAAGTTCCTCCAATTGTTGAAGGAAGGTAAAGCCATATTAGAAGGGAAAGAGTGAACATATGGATATACCTTGGTCCAATCTAAGGTTGACTTTGACATTACCTTGATTGGGTTGCTACGAAAGATCAAGGCTGAACACATGAGGGTTACCTAGGACACCTCATCTAGCAGGCAAGTGTTTCCCCTATACTCTCCCATGTGCTTGACCACATCAGAATCCAGCAAGGAGCAGTCAAATAGGGATTAATTTTTTGTATTGCATATATTTTATGTTATTTCTTGTTGTATCTATCATGTTATATCTATTGTAACTTATTTTGATACTGTTGGTATAGCCTTCGTAGGGTTGACACTCTAATATCTTTTGATTCTATTCATTGATTGTATGGTTTCCTTTTGGTTAATGATATGCAATACCAAAAACTGTTAGTTGGACATAACTTATTATATATTAATTAATGCAAGTTGAGTTATAAGCTTGTGTGTGTGTGTGTGATTTAGCTATATTTTAATAGAAGTTATACTGAAGTTCACTATATAATCGTCTATTTATGATTATTTAATATTAAAGAGAAATTATAAATAATTTAATTAAAATTAAAATTTCAAGTTTGAGTTATCTATAGTTCCATTATGAATTAAAGGAAAGGTAAATATTTATATTGGATTTAAATAGAAGTTAAATTAATATTTTAAGAAATGAAATTGATATTAATATTTAGTCTAACAATATACATTTATGTTATTAATTAAGTTGTTTATGATTTAAGATTATTCAAATTAATAACATGACAATATTGCATAACTTTTATATGCACAAAACAATTTGACATTAAAATACTTATTCATTTAAATAAGTATATTAACCTAACAGTCTATGTAAACATGAATATTTTTACTTTATTTATGAGCACATCTTTATCACTCAATGTAAACATAACAAATGATGAAATTAAACTATATGGCTGAAAGCTATGTGTTTCTTATGTTTAGTTTAAAGTCTCATGATAGTTTTACGTGACTTGTATAGTTGACCAAACTAGGATGTGCACCAAAGGCTTTTGAGATTTTTTAATGATGATTATTTGATTAGATGTCATGATGTATTTTATGTTTTAAACTAAGATTTATTATGATGAGCATTTATAATGACTTTAGTTTTGAGAACCCATGCATTTCGAATTGCCTGTCATGGAACCAAATTCAAGTATCAATGTTTTTGTATTATGGGACATAATTGTAATTTTTGAGTTTTGGGAAGCCAGTCTAGGTGCATCCTATGGGAGTGGCCTACAATGTGGTCAAGGCCCAAAGTGGTTTCCAGGGTAACTCATTGTAAGTTATGTAATAAGTTATAATATAGTAATTATAATCTTTAGATCCACATTAAAAATAGAAATTAGAGACATTGCATCATCTATGCCTTGAGTGCTTTTATAGGCTAAGGATGGGAATGGGATTATACATAGTGAGAGGTATGACTAGTTTCCTCTTCTTCATGAGATAGTATTCTAATTATGCATATTTCATGTTGAGGATCTAGGGTCTAGAGTAACTAGTCTAGAGTAACTCAATGCTTGGAGGTTCGAGATCTAGTGAGAAATTAGTCCAAAGTAACTCAAGTAGTTTGACCATATGATGAAACTCCCTAGTATGTAGCCTAAGTCTCCTTCATGGTTTTTATATTTTTCTCTAGTGGTGTACTTGTTGGGTGTATTTATTGTAAGTTGTTATAGATTGATAGGATGTCATTTATTGTTGACAATTGACTTTTAATGACAATTTTTAGTTATTCATTGGTGTTGTACTTATTTTTGGAGTTATTGTTTGGGGAACTCTCTTTGATGATAGTTGTTGTCTATTAGTTATTGTGCTTTTGACACTTGACATTTGATTTGGAATTGGTTGCCTTTCAATGTCGTATTTCTTTATTTTTGGTACTTGATTTGGACTTGGTGTCTTATTATTAACTTTGGTATGTGGTGATTTTGGTATTGGATGATTGTATTTTCAACTTTGGCTATCTTTCACTATAATTAGTTTGTGTACCCTTGAGATATATTTGGCTATTAGGATTCCTTTCTGGGATTGATTTTATGACTTGATATCCATATGTGGATCATACATTATTTCCCCTACATGATGGGAGTGGGCATCTGATTAGCTGACCATGCGGTTGGGAGTAATGATTTCTTACCATTTGTGTCCCCTCAGATTGGTAGATTTTGGATATTCACTAATGTAGTTATATCATTATCATTCTTATTTTTATCCTTGAGATTCTATTCAGATGTTGTATCTATGTGTATTATGTATCTTGTATTTGAGATCCTATATGATGTTGTATAGTATTTTGGTGTACTTTTATTTATTATTACATACCCTGCAACATGTGCAATGGATGATGTTATCTGCATGTACTTTATCATATCAATTGTTCTTATGTATGTGTTTATGAGATTATGTATTTATTTATTCATTTTATGATTATAGACATTGTACTTGAGACTTAAACTTATTAAATAAAACTTCTTAAGTGTGACTCAACATGAAGGAACCCTTGAGGAATGCAATTTGTATTGTAATTGCATACTTGTGATTGTTGTATATGTATATATTTCTTATGTATTATTATGTTGATGTTGTTTAAACTTTTTTTTAAATTTGTTCAGTGAACTTTGTAACATATTAGGTTTATTTCTTTTGGGTTCTTGAGTAGGGCATTACGAGTATCTTTTTCATGATAATTTTACTTGATATGTCTATATCCCTATTATGTTTCTCTTAGCTTTCTGATAGTGTTAGCCTATTCTTTGTAGACTCATTTTCCTACTTTGCAAGTGACATAATAGTCATTTCCCTTGTCTCCTCACCTAGGAGGCAAGGTCTATATTTTCTCTTTTCTATCTATATCATAGGACCCATTTTTCTCCCTTTGATGAATTATTTTCCTTTTATTTGATGACATGTTCTCTTGCATTAATTTATTATGATTACATACACTAACATCCCAAGTGCAATCTTATGTTTTCTTAAAATCACATGTCTAGTATAAATTGAAACCACTTAGGTAGGTATAATGTGATTCTTCTTCTCTTCCTTTTTCCCATATCCTTTGTGAACTTGGATTATCTTATAATTTGGTGTTTTCTCTTGCATGTATCTATTTTGGTAAGTAGGGATTAGCATCCTGAGTGCAATATTTTTCTTGTAAGTGTATCTTTATTATAATAGAATCTCTCATTTAGGATATATATTTGATTTTCCTTTTCTTTCTCTCAAGGATTATTTATCCCTTTATTGTCTCTTTCATGATAACTAAGTGGGCATAATGTAGTATCCTTTCATCTTTCTCCTTCATTTCTTTGTAGATTGCATTATTTTATGGTACATTCTAATCTTTGACAATGAAAAATTATGTTGCGTGCAGTATTTTGTATGTATATTCTAGCAACTGCCTTTTTATACTTTGAATGCTAATTTTTCTCATTTAATAATAATTTTTTTCTTTACTTCATAAGTAACATATTTTCACATTTTATGTTTTTTTGAGTTGGATATCTTATGATGTTTCTCACTTTGGTCATTTTTGTTGTTGCATTATTATATAATATTTCTTGTTGGATATGGCATGTTTGCATTTTGTGCATTACTATTAGTTCTTGCTTACGATTCATCTTTATATCTTATGAGATTTTGTTATATAATCCTACCACATATTTTCTTTCTTCTCTCACACTTTGGGAGGCAAGTTTTGTAGTACATTTTTTTAATCTCTTTTTTTGGTCTAAAGATTGATTTTCCTTAGTACAATAGTATTATTTTATTATGTGATATTATTTTCCTATAAGTAATTGTCTTGATAATACAAGAGGTGCATGTCCTTCATCATCACCTTTTCTTTATTTCCAAGACAATGTTCATTATAAGCATTTTCCTTTACTTTGTGCTTTAAAGTTTGTCATCCTTCATCCAAGGATCCCTATTTCACCTATACATAGGGGGTTGAATAAGTGCATTCATGATATTCTTCCCCTCTTTTGTCTTGAAGTTTTTATCTTTATCAATGACACTCCTCTTGAATGTATATGTCTTGCACACAAGATCTCTTCCTTCAAGGGTCTCTTCTCATAAGCAACATAACCTTTCATAAATTATCCATATTCTTACCCTATAATATTTGGTTCTCTTTGTTAATTTTATGGCATACATTATTGATAGGGGATATATCCTTGTTGATAGAAATAGTTATCCTTGATTCTTTTCCTTACAATTTCTATGGCTACATAGTCGTCCTAAGGAGGAGGGCATATATATATGCCCTCCTTTGTTTCTGTTCACAACCATGGGGTAGAAAATACAATTCTAAGTATGGATTGGAGTAATTTATCCTTATTCACTTGTTATGATTTCTAGTTCACCCTCAAATCTATGCATTGTTGTTTCATCTCTCTTTTAAATAGACAAGCAAATATGTTAAAGCTCATAGATAGGTGATATATACAAATTTGCTAAATCCTCAATGGGTATTAATGATACTTCTCTATCTCGAGGAGACACACACACACATTTTCATTCTATAGTGATACTAGTAAATTTATCTATGGTTGGACACATACACACACATGATTGACTACAAAGCAACACACAAACGTGCTAGACCATTTGATCCTAGTCATTTTTGTTTTTTTTTTTCAAGATTGACTATCAGACACACAACCTATTAAACTGTTAAATCCTCCTTTTCTATGAGTTATAGTAAGGCACACAAAAACTATTAGGCTAGATAATCACTCCCTTTTTCCTCTTAGTGCTTACATGTTGGTGAGATAGAATCATGGGGGGTGTAGTCCTTTTTGGTACTCTTGCCTTTCCTATATGATCTCTTATGCTTTGTAATAGCTTTCCAAATATGATATTAGTGAGCAAGAAATTCCCTTAGCTAAGGCCTCTTTAACTAGTTGATTTGGGCTTTAGTTCTAACCCCTTTCATGTCTTTTGGGCTTTGTTTTCCTTTTATTTCACTTTATTTTATTTTGCTTATTTTTGATGCTCTAATGCATGAGAATGGAGTTAGGATCCTAGGTTTGGGGGCCTATGTTCTTAATATTAGTTATTTTCTACCTTGATTTGATATTTCCTTTCTTCTCTCCTTCCTTTACCAAGAGTATGACTTTCCTCATACTCCCACTAAAGTGGGTGCTAAATGTACTATCTTAAAATGGGTGAACTTCATTTTGAGACCTTTCAGCCCTCCTTAGTATGGTTTTGGTCTCTTTTTCTCCTTATCCCTTCCATCTCATGCTTAGACATCATCTCTTGCCTTCTAGTATGGTCTTGTAAGTGTTACATTTCCACCTTTCTAGCCATATCTCTTGTTAGGCTTGTTATCTTCTAGTTTCACCTGCACATTCTCTAGAGCCTTTCTAAGGCCTATTTTCTCCCTCCTCTTGGTCTAGGTCAATCCAGGTCAACCTAGACTAGCCAAGGTCAACCTAGACTAGGTCAAGATTGACCAAGTCAATGTTTAGCCCAATGGTTGTGGGGTTTGGGGCCCTAAGTGCCTCAAGTTTGCCATTAATTTGTTTTACCCCTTGATCAACTTGAATTTCCCACCCAAATACTAGTATAAAAGGAGGCTTAGGGGTTCATTTTCACATCAGATTCACAAGACATCCACATGAAATTAAACAATCAAGGCATTCTTCTTCAAGCAAGAATCTTTAAGCATTCAAGTCTAAGAATCTCTTTCTTGCATAAAGCTTCTTCCTTCAAGGTGGTAGTGGAGTTTGGTTCTGAGGAGAAGATCCATCATTCCAATCCATTCAAGTTATTCTATTATTCATCCATGGCTTTTCACATACATAATGGTTTCTTTGATTTGCTTTGGTTTCTTAAGTCAAGGTTATTACACTCACATACTTGATCCCATATCAAAGTCGATTGCATCTATGGAAGTAATCATATCTCTCATTTGATATTATTCAATGTTGCTACATGAAAGTATTTTATTTATCTATTAAATCTCAATTTAGGGTCAATTCATCAATCTAGGGCTTGACCAAGGCAAGCCCTCATCCACTAAAAACCAAAAATGCTTCATTTTCTATGTAGAAGTAGGGTATCAATTTGGTACATGTGGGTTTGGAAATTATTATTGTAAACTTACAATTGAAACAACTATTGTTTTTTCATTAATTTCAAATCTATTGATAAGACACATTGCTACCTAATCTACATTTCATGTCTATTTGATTGACGAAGAGGATTTGAGAAGTTGATCATAACAATAGCACCTAGAGGAAAGGTTGAAGTTATGAAAAGGGAGTTACAATGGATATTTGATTAGATAGACTTTGATAAAGAAAAGTGATTGTTTATGTCAAGAAAGCTAAGCCAAGCTGAGCAAAAGACTGAAAGGATAAGCAATGTTGAGTGTTGCTAGTGTTTTATACTGAGAAAACTTAGTATTGACGAAGTGCCAGTATTGACCAAGGAAGATTATTGACACCAAGCCAAAAATATTGAGCCAAAAGCTTTACAATGACCAAGTAAATTTAGTGATGACCGAATGTCAAAATTTAGAGATTGTCGAGTGACAATATGAGAAAGAATTCAAAGAAATCATAAGATCAAGCTGACACAATTGATTTCTTGGGAGATGTAAATTGTGTTAAAGATAAGATTGATGAATTGGATCATTAAATTCAAGGAGAGGATGAGGTAAAGACCTAACAAACAGATTCTAGAGAATTTTCTAAAGGATGATTAAGAAGATGGATAGATGCAATGAATCATATCGAACCTAATCCTAAAACCTAAGATCTACAGTGAAGATGGAAAATGGTAAAGCAAGAATTGCCTATTTAAAAAGGTACAAAGCTAAACAAATTTATTGATCAAGTGCAATCAAAGGAACATGCATATAGAGGTGGATCAAAAATGCACAATTGTGTGAGCAAATGAAAAGCTAAAGGAGAAAGCTTGTAGAGAAGATGTTGATAGTGATAAGTGAATCTGAGTAGAAGGCTTAAGTGTTGTTAAGAAGAGTGGACTGATTGCTTGAAGGGTTTCCAAGCAAATCAATATCAAAGATATCAATGGAAGGCTTGTCAATAAAGATAAGGACCGAACAGAGATCTGAACCTACAAAAGCAAGTTGTAATTACACATATTAAACCTACTACTTTCTTTCTAATCATTGTAAATAGTTTGTATTGAAACCATTTTAATAGAGGTTTACCTAATAGTCTATGTAAATCCTTTAACAAGGTGACATTCTAATGAAATGATCAAAGTCCTCTTACAAGGCCACTTCTCAAAGGGTGATTAAATCCTTTAACAAGGTCACATCTAATAGTGTGTTTTGTAACCTTTAATAGGGTTGGCTTCTAATAGGGCTCACTTTGAAAGAGTGATAAATAGTGACATGTTGTTGGTGGTTTTTCCAAAATTGGATTTCCACATTAAATCCTAGTGTCAAAATTGTGTTGAATGCTTTATATTTTTTACATGTGATGATGTTTTCATTATGCAATACAAGTTATGTTTAAGACAATTTCACAGTAGAGATTAAGCAATAATAAGATAATAAGATCAGTGAATGTTTGTTTAATTGTTCAAGTGGTACAAAAAGACCTTGAGTAACTGATTCACCCTCCCCCTCTCAATTATTCTAATCATTTCTAAAAATTGGTATCAAATCTTAGTACTTATAGAGAAAAGTTTGAAGGTACTTAAAGCTAAAGATCATACCTTATAAGAGAGATGTACCAAGCTGAACAAGGAGAACTTTCCTGCATGGCATACCTTGATGAGTTTGCACATATCTAGTATCAGTGATGTTGCTATCAATTTTCTAGACAATGAGTATGCAAATCTTATAACTACTCCTCTAACTAGTGAACAACTGAAACAAAAGCTAGAACACAACTAAGCAATGTTGGAGATTGCCTCAGCCCTAAGCTGTGTTGAGTTTGATGACCTAAAAGGATTGTGATAGTACAAAGAAGATGTGGGAGAGATTGAAGACCATATATAGAGGTGATGACAATGTCCTAAGAGCCAAATCAAACAGCCTAAGAGGTGAATTTGATGACATGAGAATGATGAAAGGTGATAACATAGTACAATATTTCACAAGAGTTAAAGAAGTTAATGCTATCCATGGTGCAAATGGAGAAATCAAAGATGCAACAGTAATAAGTGAGGTATTGAGGACTCTACTCCCCATCTATTCCATTAGATTCTTTGCAATCCAAGAACTGAGATGTACACTAGGTAACAACTTGACCTTAGAAGGTGTAATTGGTAGACTTACTACTTTTGAAATGTCTAATTTTGATAACTACACAACTGCCACTATTGAATATGCATTCAAGTAGTATCTAGTCCTCAACAAAAATAAAAGTACATATGTGAAGAATAACAATGATAGTTTTGATGATGAGATTGGTGAACTTGAAACCCTTACTAAAAAAAGGTTTGGAAGAGGAAGAGGTAAATACAAAGGTAAATTACCTATCATTTATTTTTCATGCAAAAAAGTTGGTCATATTGATGCTAGATGTCCTGACAAAGAGAATAAGAATGAAAGAAAGGAAAGCAAGTAAAAAGGAAGAAGAGATGACAAAGGCTACAAGAGAAGTAAGGATGAAAAAGGTAAGAAATCTTGTTATAATGTTGAAGAAGGAACTGACAATGAATCTGAGAGTAATGATGACAAAGTTGTCTATGTTGCTATGAAAGAAGATTCTAATGAAGATGAGAAAAATGCATTAATTTCTTACGTGAACAAGAGTGGCATATGGATAATTGATAGTGGATGCTCCAATCATATGACTGATGATAAAGATAAGCTTGAAGATATTGGTCTATACAATGGTGGATGTGTTAAATTTGGTAATGATATCCCATGTGTTATAAAAGGTAAATGAATTGTTCAACTAATTGATAAGATAACATGTAATAATGTTTACTGGGTTGAAGGACTTATTATAAATTGTTGAGTGTTTCATAGTTGAACAAATCAGGTTACAGAGTTGAATTTCATAATAGGAAGGCCAAGATGCATGATGGTGATGGTAAGTTGATCAGAATTGGGGAGTAGACAAGAGGTAACTTATTCTGTCTAGATTTATTGAATGAGACATGTTTGTTTATATAACAAGAAGATGTTTGGTTATGGAACAAAAGATTATGTCATGTGAATTTTGACAATTTGGCGAACATTAGTAAGATGAAGAAAGTAAGAGGGTTGCCTAAACTAAAGAATCATAATAATGTTATGTGTAAACAATGTCAATTGGGAAAGATGACCAAGTCAATACTTAAGAGAAAAACATACACTATTAGTGATATTTTGGAATTGGTTCATACTCACCTGTATGGACCCGTTGATGTTCAAAGTTACTATGGAAATAAGTATTTCATTCTATTTTTTGATGACTACTCTAGAATGATGACTATGATATTTCTTAAAGATAAATCTGATGCTTTTCAATTATTTAAGTGGTATTTAGCCAGAGTTGAAAAGGAAATAGGGAAGAGTCTAAAGTGTTTGAGGTTTGACAGAGGTGGTGAATTTATTTCAAATGAGTTCAACACATTATGCAATGACAAAGGAATCAAAAGATAGATGTCAACACCAAGTACCCCTCCTTAGAATGAAATAGCTAAAAGGAGAAACAAATCAATAATGGAATATGCAAGAAAATTAATGATGGAGAATAGTGTATCAAAGAAATATTGGAGAGAAGTAGTCAGTACTATTGTCTATACCCTGAATAGAGTACAAGTCAAGAAAGGTACAAATGCTAAATCTTTTGAACTATGGTATGGTTATCTTCCTAATGTTAAATATTTCAAAATCTTTGGAATTACATACTATATACTGAAAGATAATAGAAATGGAAAACTTGATGCAAAGAGTGATGAAGGCATATTCCTAGGTAATTCCACCAAAAGAAAATCTTATAAGTGTTTGAATTTTAACACTAACAAAGTTGTGAAAATTGCAAATGCGAAAATTGATGAGTTTGCATAAAGTAGTGACACTTCATGTAGTGAAGAACCTAAATACTATAGTACATTCATGTATGTGGATGATGATGCTCCCAACACTCAAAATGAACAAGCAAATCAAGTTTCAAGTTCCCATTATATAGGAAATAATGGAGGGCAAATGCAAATTATCGAGAAATAGAGAGTGGGTGTCGAGCAACAGATTGAAGATTTTGTGCCATAGATAGGGAATGCCAACCATTAGATAGCAAGTGTCGAGCATGAAAAACATGAACTAGAACCTAAACACTGAAGAGAAAATGAGCCTTAAATTATTTTTCTAGATGAACCTGAAGAAGAACCAAGAAGGAAACTAGTTATGCTAGCAAAATATGTGGAAGACATCACAAACCTAAACAAATTATTGGAGATGTTGAATCAAGTGTTATGAAAAGAAGAAGACTTGAAGATGACATATTCTTACTTTGTGAATTTGAACCCAAGATAGTAAAAGATGCCCTAGACAATGAAGATTGGATTCAGGCAATGAATGAAGAAATTGATCAGATTGAGAAGAACAATACTTGGACTTTAATGCCAATACCTAAAGACAAAAACATTATTGGAAAAAAGTGGGTTTTCAGGAACAAATTGAATGAGAATGGTGAAGTAACAAGAAATAAAGAAAGATTAATATGCCAAGGATATGCACAAGAAGGTGTTGATTATGGAGAAATGTTTTCTCCTATGAAAAGACTTGAAGGATTTATAACTTTGCCCACATATTTATCCTACAAGAATTTCAAGGTATATCAAATAGATGTCAAATCTACATTTTTAGATGATATACTTGAGGAAGAAGTGTACACTAAATAACTCGAAGGATTTGTGGATCCAAACAAGAAGAACATGGTATGTAAACTGAACAAAGCCCTTTATGGATTGAAGTAAGCCCCAACAGCATGGTATAAAAGATTACATAACTATTTGGTGAAGATTGGTTTTGAAAGGACAAATGATAACAGTAACCTATATTTGAAGAATGGTAAGAACAATGAAGTATTGTTACCTAAAATATTTGTTGATGGTATTATATTTGGAGGAAGAGAAGCATCATGAAAATAATTTTCTGATGAAATGAAGAAAGAACTTGAAATGTCCATGTTTGGTGAGATCAAACTCTTTGTTAGATTATAATTTTGTCAAATGAAGTTTGGTATTTTCATTATATGGTCCAAATACATCAAAAAGATACTAAAAAAATTTTCTATGGAAGATTCAAGGTCGGTGAGTACACATATGTCAACAAGACATAAGCTATCTAAGAATGATGATTCTACTGATGTGAACTAGACTCTATATAGATCCATGATTAGAAAATTGCAATGTGTTGTTCATAGCAAGCCAGATATTGCTTTGGCAATTGGGATAGTTGCTAGATGTTTAGGAAATCCTAAAGAGAATCACAGGATGGCTATAAAAAGGATAATGAGATATCTTAAAGATACAAATGACTATGGATCATATTACAAGAGAAGTGATAGATTTTAACTAAAGGTTTTCACTGACTCAGATTGGGTAGGGAATATTGATGATATAAAAAGCACTAGTGAGGTGCATTATTTATAGGAAAGAGATTGGAATGATGGACAAACAAGAATCATAATTGTATTTCCCAGTCAATAGTTGAAACCAAGTATGTGGTAGTTGTAGTGAATTGTTCAAGCATAATGTGGATCAAGCAATTACTAAAAGGAATGAAAGAAGAAATTATAGATCTAGTGGTTATCTAATGTGATAATACAAGTGTTATAAATATTTCAAAGAATCCAATGATGCACACTAAGACAAAGAACATTGCTATCAAGTATCATTACTTGAGAGAATTAGTTCAAGACAAAGAAGTGAAGCTAGAGAATGTGAATACTAAGGAACAAATTATTGACATAGTTACTAAATCATTACCTAAAGATGCTCATAAATATCTTAGAGGTAAACTAGGGGTGATTCCCCTAACCAAGGCTACTTAAGAAGACAAGGTGCATTGCATCACATGTGCTAATCAGAATATCCTACATAGTAATGTAATACAACTCTACTTTGGAACATGCCTAAGGTAGATAATTCAGTATAGCATAATCAGTTAGTCATAGAAAGATGATAGGAATCAACCAGACATGAAAAATCTACATAATTCAAATGTATGAAGAGTTTGAAGCTTAAACAAGCTAAGTGTCTTAGGCATTGTTGTTAAAAAGGGAGAGAATCACTAAAGAGGGAGAGAATCACTAAAGAGGGAGAGATTTCCAAAAGACAAAGAATATCTAGATAGAGGGAGATTATATTGAGTAAAGGGAGAGATTATTGAAGAAAAACACAAAAAAGAGATATTGTTGTCAAAGAAGGAGAACATTAAAAAAAAAAGATATATCAAAGAGGGAGATTTATCATTTCAATGGAGAAAATCATAAAAGAAGAAGCAGAGAATTTTTTTTTGGATTGTATGGTAACTAAGCTATTGATATTTTTAAAATATTTGAGATGTTGCCATCAATGCCAAAGGGGGGTATTGTTGGAAACTTATAATCAAAAAAATTATTGTTTTTTCATTGATTTAAAATATATTGATAAGGCATATTGCTACCTAATTTACATGTCATGTCTAATTGATTGATGAAGATAATTTGAGAAGTTGATCATAACAATAACACCTAGAGGAAAGGTTGAAGTTATGAAAAGGGAGTTATAATAGAAATTTGATTAGATAGACTTTGACAAAGAAAAGTGATTGCTTATGTCAAGAGAGCTAAGCCAAGCTGAGAAAAAGAGTGAAAGTCTAAGCAATGTTGATTGTTGCTAGTGCCAACTAAGCTATAGTTTGTGCCAAGCAAACTTAGTGTTGACTGAAAGCCAGTATCAACCAAGGATGACTATTAACACCAAACCAAAAAATTTGAGCTAGAAGCTTTACAGTGATTGAGAAAATTCAATGATGACCGAGTGTTAGAATTTAGAGATTACCAAGTGACAGTATGAGAATGAATTCAAAGAAATTGTAAGATCAAGCTAACACAGTTGATTTATTGGGAGATGTAAACCCTGTTGAAGATAAGACTGATTAGTTGGATCATTAAATTCAAGGATAGGATTAGGTAAAGACCTAATTGACATATTCTAGAGAAGTTTCTAGAGGATGATTGAGAAGATGGGCAGATGCAATGAATCGCATCAAACTTAATCGTAAAACCTAAGGTCTATGGTGGAGATGGAAAATGATAAAGCAAGAATTACTTATTTAAATAAGTACATAGCCAAACAAATTATTGACCAAGTGCAAGAAAAGGAACATACATATAGAGGTGGATCAAAATGCACTAATGTGTGAGCAAATGCAAAGCTAAACAAGAAAGCTTGCAGAGAAGATGTTGATATTGATAAGTGAATATGAGCAAAAGGCTTAAGTGTTTTTGAGAAGATTGGATTGGTTACTTGAAGGGTTTCTAAGTGAATCAATATTAGAGATGTTAATATAAGGCGACAAGCTAATGAATCTCCTATTTTCCATTGGATTTCCCAATCCAATTTATTAGTAAATACAACATTAGGACTGAACACAGATCTGAACCTGCAAAAGTGAGTTGTAATCACACAAATCAAACCTATTGTTTTCTTTCTAATCATTGTAAATAAATTGTATTGAAATCCTTTCAACAGAGGTTGACTTAAAATCATTTCAAGACTTAATAGTCTATGTAAATCCTTTAACAAGGTGACATTCTAATGGAATGATCAAAGTCCTCTAACAAGGCCACTTCTAAAAGGGTGCTTAAATCCTTTAACAAGGACACATTTAACAGTGTGTTTTGTAACCTTTAATAGTGGTGTGTCCTAATAGGGCTCACTTCAAAAGAGTAAAAAATAGTGACATGTTGCTAGTGGTTTTCCCAAATTGGGTTTCCACATTAAATCCTAGTGTCAAAATTGTGTTGAATGCTTTATATGTTTTATATGTGATGATGTTTTCACTATGCAATACAAGTTATGTTTAAGATAGTTTTACAATAAAGACTGAGCAACAACAAGATAAGTAGAACAATGAATGTTCGTGTTTAATTGTTCATGTGGTATAAAAAGACCTTGAGTAACTAATTCACCTCCCCCCCCAGTTATTCTAATCATTTCCAGCAATAACTCTCTAGGATATTTTTGTAGAAGTTGGTTCAACTTTGTTATAGTGCCCTTGGTACACATCAACCTTGTAGGAATCTGACCCTCCAGGTTGACCTGGACCCTACTGGTTTTCTAGAAAAATGATTTTTGGGTTTTGTTTGTTGCATCATTTCATTTGAGAATCCACAATCAGATATTTTAGAAATAGGCTTAGATCTATAACTTTTTGGTGATAAATTACTTGATCTACTACATATTTCAAGGCAAGTCTTTTATATTTTATTTTCTTACATATCTTTATCCTATATTTATATCTTAACTGGGCTAATTTTGTACACTTAGCATCTAGATTTACATTATTTAAGCAATAAGTTCAATTTTATGTACACATTATCATACACAAACTTATAGTGCATTTCCTTATGTTGTTTCCTTCCTACAATTTGAATTAAGTATTCAAACCCTTTCTCCTTTTGGCCTTGCTAATCTAATTTGGATTTAAAAAGGAATCATATTTGGACATTCCCTCTTTCCCTTACATCCACATTTGAATGGTTTAGTGGTATAAAGTGGAGGCTTCAATCTCATTAAAGTGCTTCCATTTTACCCTTAAACACATCTTAAAACTAACTTATCCCATAAGGACAAGAATGTCTGAGTCTCCTTATTCCTAACTTTTGTACCATTTGCTTTGATACAAGGTTATTAATACTTGCACCATCCATTATTACTTTGCAACATTTACCTCTTGATTTACTAATAGCTCAAAACCACTACCTTCTCTGCATAGGATCTGACTCCTTATTATGACATAACTTTTATGAACATCAAAGATTCTCCCATCTTAGGTGTAGCTTCCCTTTCAACTAGTTCATCTTTCTCTACTTGTCCCTTATGTGTTACCAGGTTTTATATTCCTTTTCTCGAACCAACTAAACATTCAAAATCTTTGTGACCATGATTCCTATATTTGAAACAAATGCCTTTGAATTATCCATTGCCTCTACCCTTACCATGAATCCTTTAATCAAGTTCCTCTTCAATCACCATTTTTTCTCCACTCTTATCAATAATTGGTTTATCCCTAGCCTTAGGGGAAACTTGTCTTGTCTTTAAATTATCTTTTTCCTTTAGGGCATATTAATAATAATCCTCAATTGTACTAATCCTCAACATACTTAATTAATCATGAATGTTAAGTCTCAAAACATTAACATACTTGGCCACCTTTTCTTGAGATAAATCTTGGTGTCCAGATCTGATTGTCATATTGTAGAACTCTCTTTTATATTCCTTATCACAAGTCACAACTTTCGACCCTAACCTTTAGAACATGAAAGGTAGTAAAGGACCAAACCAAACTTTAGATAACTTCATTTGTAAACATTAGAACAACATATGAATGTAGACATAAGATCTCCATGATGCCTATTCTTCTAAAAATGAAAAAAAAAATAGATTGATCACAACCTAAAATGATAGGAAAATTATCCAAATAAATAGTAAATACATAAACCAAAAAGAAATATTTCTGGGTGATGCAAGATTGCCAGAAACCCAAAAGTGCTCCTATACAATACATCTTAGGTGAATAGAATATGTTCCATAAGAGGATGTTAGAAACATCTTATAAGATTCATAACATAAATATCATGCTTGTTATTGACCCACATATCCTCTTCATCTGGAAGGAGATGACTATGTTGAGTCTTCAAATCCATAAATCCATAAGAATACACTCCATCATTAGGTATCTTACTACTATTTCATAACCTATGTTCATATCAATCTCATTATAACTAGTGTTTTAGTATTTTTCACTTTTTTAATCACCAACTCATGTTTTCTTCAACTTTTTTTGCTTGAATCCACTTCTAACATTATTCAACAAGCTTTTTTTCTATGATCTACTCACAAGATTTTGTTACTCATCTAATACCTTTTCATTAGTAATCAATGGTATCATCACCATCTAATTTCCACCATTATTCAATTTCCTTGGGTCATATTCACTCATTAATTTATTAAACAAATGTAACACCTTTGTAACACCTTTAAAGAAAATGAAGAGGGTAAAATCCTAATGGAAGAGTTGATTGACCCTACCTTGGTGATTTTTAGTGACACCACTAAGGAGTATCCAGATATGGACATCCTCAAAAATGTCAAAAACAACATGGTGGATAGCTTTTACACCACCAAGTGGATTTTCTATGGAATTCAAGAGCTCAAATACCAGGTGAGTAGCTTGGAAAGGGAGAACTATAGCTTGAAGAAAAAGATTACGCTGGAGGAAAAGAACATGGACAATAGATTGGAGGAGGTCAAGAATAGGGTCCAAATGATGGAGAGCTCAAAATAGATTATAGTGGAACAAAGCTATAATATTCTTAAAGAGGCCAATAAGAATATTAAGTTGTTCATTAACAATACAGAGGAGCAAAGAATCAGTAAGGAGGAGGATCCTGCCCTCCACAGTGCATAGGAAAGGACCCCTAATAATAGCTCGAGGAAGCATACTAGATCCAGCATAAGGAAGAAGGATAGACCAAGAACTCTTAGACTTGAAGGAGGTAGCTGGTAGATTTTTGGAGTTGGAGATAAGTGTAGCAAAAATGTTAAGAGACATCACCTGAGCACCCTAGCTTTTCTTGGCTAGTCTTAGTTTTTTGTCTTGACTCCTTGGCTTTTTCTTAGTTGCATCTTTTGTTTGGGGATTCATTTCAACTAGTTGCTTAGATTTTCTTTTGTTACTTTAAGCATTCAATTTTAGGCCATACTTTGTAATGTTTGGGTTTCAGGGCCCTTTTAAATCCTATTTTTTGTAATCAAAAACATTTTCAAGCACCTTCTAATCTAAAGTAGTTTGATCTCCTAAGGTGTAAGTTATCATCATACTTAGGTTGTTAGCTTCATTCCTGATTTCTTCAAATAAAGTAGACTAAATCTTTATCATCTTTGATGATATAAACAAAATTCCTTCACTAATCATGAATAACACCACATCACATTACCAATGTCTACCCAACAAAACATGACAAACACTTGTGTTCACACAATACCTCATCTTGGTATGGTCCAATATTGAAATTAACCCAACACTATTATGTCACTTCCACTATATGATCACCCTAAAACCAAATTACCCATAAGGAAGGATTCTTGAGTCTCCTCAATCCTAACTTCTATATTGTTTCCTCTGATACAAGGTTATTTATATTTTCAACATTGATTATCACTTTGCAACATTACCTCTTGATTTACAAATAGTTTAGAACATCTACCTTATTTGTATAGGTTCTAGTTCTTTATTTTACAACATAACTCTTCTAAGCATTAGATATTCTTCCATCTATGGTGTAGATTCCCTTTCAATTGGATCAACTTTCTCTAATTGTCCCTCATCTACCACTAGGTTCAATTTCCTTTACTAGAACGAACCAATCATTAGAAATTTGTAAGTGCTTTTTAATTCTCCATTTCCTCTCCCCTTTACATGAATCTTCTAATCAATTTTATCTTCAATCACTAGTTTATATGTTTCCTTATCAACAATTGATTTATCCCTAACTCTATAATCATACTCAAGTGTACTAATCCTAAACATACTTAATGCATATTAAATTTTAAGTCTTAAACCATTAACATACCTACCCACCTTTTTCTTCGATGACTCTTAGTGTTTGATTCTGATTGTACAACTCTTTTGTATACTCCGTAACTGTCAAATTTTTTTTTTTTAAGTTCTCTAATTGATAATATAGTTCATATTCCTTTAGTATAAACTTGGCCTTAATTATAGAAACCATAACTCTCCATCTAGTGATCTTATTTTCTCAAATATCTTCCCTATCTTTTTGCAACTCTTTCCACCATAAGGAAACATGGTCATTCAACTTAGTTTATGATAACCTACCTCTGTATGGATCTATAACATTTTCAATATTATAGTAATCCTCTAGTTCATTAAGCAAATCTATCAATTCCTCTAGGTGTAAAGAACTAGAAAAATACACAACATAAATTTTATGCCTCTTGCTCATTTGCAACATAGCTCTCAAAAAAACTTTCTTCCTTGGTAGGAATCTTAACTTCAACTATCTCAAGATCTTCAAAAAATTCCTCAAATTAATCTTCAATCATAGAGTTCCTCTTAACCCTAGTCAAAGCATTATGGATCTTAGTCCTTATCTCATTTTTGAAATCCTTCATCATTTGTCATAACCTTCTAGGATTCATCCTTCTTGATGACATGTTTACAAATATGTCATTCTTCAAATTCCTTAGGTTCATTGATCTCAGTTTTGATTACCCTAATTAGATCCAACAATCCAAAAACTCTAATAATCTACCTCAAGCAACAAGGTATATCCAATAATTAGGAAACTATAAAAATTTTAACCAACCAATCCTCCTTGTAGAACCCTCCATAATTGAATGTAAGATCCAATCTTCTTCCACCCTACAACCAGGTTCATAAGTGTGATGTCAAATCTTCTAAGCAACTAAGCCTTCTCTATCCACCCGGCACTAACCTTTGATTGATGTAGATCATAACCTTAACTTTTGCCACTACACAACAACAAAGAATGCAAGTGAGAGACACCAAATTTCAAGTGCTTGTTCCACTCCAATACAATCAAGGGAAGAGAACCTCCAAAGTAAATGTGTAACCTTGAAACTAGATTATACCACATGGAAATGCATTAAAACACTAAGAAGAGATGAATAAAAAAGGAATAAATACCACTAGATTACCACCAAGATGGCTTGAAAATGAAATATTACATCACCATTGTCAATATACAAATAAAAACAAGAGAAATACACTCATTTCCTTTGAAAACCTATTCATAATTGATCACCCCCAAAACTTATGATACTTCCACATACTCTAGTTATTATAGTTACTTCTACCAATTATCTTATCATCCTCTTATCTTCTAACCACCTATCACTACTCAAACAAGAACTACTACCCTACTTATATACAAGATCATGAGTCACTATATTCAATTATTAATTTCTAAGACAAAGGAAAAAAATTACAAATATATAGGTTAGAACCCAAATCCATAAGGAAAAACCCAAATAGATAAATCATATTGTGCAAACATACAAGAGGTTCAATAAAATTTATTATAACATAGAATAATTTACCATTAAGCATTGCTTGTCATGAATCTTCATCGCAAAATGCAACTTGCCATCCTAACCATTAGAATAGAAAAGTCAATAAAGGACCAAACCAATCTTATGATAACCTCACCTAGAAACATTAGAGCAAGATGACAAGCTATACATAAGATATCCAAGATGCCTAGGCCACATCATAAGGATCACATAAGAAAACAAGCCAATTGGATTGACCATGACCTGAACAAGAAAAAAATTGTCCAAATGAACAATAAATAGAAAAATCAAAAGGAAATGTGTTTGGTTGATGCAATATTTCAATGACCCAAGGATGCTCTTGCACTAATAGGGGTTCTTCATTTATTGGAAACTTCAAAAGAGAACAAAATGTTTATGAAAATTGTCATGGACAAAGCTTATGGTAGGGTCAAGTAGGTATTTTTTGTAGATCATTTTTTTTTCAGGGAGGGAGGGAGGGGTGATTGGTTTGATTGGATGTTTATTTATGTCACCTTGACATCCTTTTTTAGCTATTATAAATGTGGAGTCATCATATTTTTTTGGTGCTTCTTATGGTCTTCAATAGAAAAAATCTCTTTCTCTATGTTTTTCTACAATCAAGGTTGAATGGTACGATAGATTCACTAAGTTTTGTGTGAAATACAGCTTGGTTGAGGGATGGAACCAAAGTAACCCATTGCCTTCTCATTTTCATCTTCAATTTGTAAATGATATTTCCTTGATGGGTATGATTTGGATTAATGGAGTAGCTATTTTTAAGAAATATTTAGATACTTATCTAGTTATTTTGGTGTAGAAAATTAATGAATGCAAGTATTCTATCTATTTCTTTAACACCCCTTAACTTATCTAGAATATTATTGAAAATGTTTTTAGATTTCATAGTTTATCTATTCCTTTTGTGTATCTTGGGATACCCATTGTCGTCGGATCTAAAAATGGGAGTTATCACAAGGGATTTTAGACAAGTTTCATAGGAAAGTTAATGATTGGACTTATAGATGGCTTTCACATTTAGGAAGAGTGACTCTTTCAAAGTGTATGCTTCAAACTTTTCCTATTTATAGATATTTTATGTAGGTTGATCTTGTCATATTTGTTAAGGAGTTTAATACACTTTTCCACCAAATTTATTGCATGGTGTTTTCATTTCCTTGAAATGGAGATTGGTTAAATGGGGTTTTGTGTGAAGGTCAAAGGAGGAGGAGGTTCAAGTGGTCTTTGGTCAACTTGTATGATTGGTTTGGTATTAGATACCGAGATATACTAGTGATGGTGTTCTTGCTAGAATGAAGATTTGGTTAAAATTATTTCTCACAAGTATCTTTGCAAGGTGGCTTTCTCGAATGTTCTTAGATGTGGCATGACTGAAAAGAGTTCTATGATTTGGAATACATTTAAGAGGAAAATTCAAGTTATAAGGGAAAGCATATTTGGCATTTTCTATAAGATCTCTAACACTCTTTTTTGGTTGGATTCCTAGGATGTCAACCCCCTTATTGCTTATGAGTTTCTCCATCTTCTATATCTCTGAAATATTTTGTTTGAAGCTAGTTGGAATAAGGTAAAGTATTTTAAGACTTTTAAGGATATGGGTTTATTGGAGGTGACTTGTTGGAAGGACACTTATGAGGTTTCAGGTAGGGATCATGTAGAGAATTGAAAACAAGTTGTTAAGATCCTAGCAAGCAAGTTTTGTAGTTTTCAAGGGAAGGGATGGTTTAGCATGTAGTCTTGATTCTAAAGGCAAGTTCTTTTTTACCTCATGTTATTTGGAGTTGGATAGGGAACATTATGGTCAAGTTTGTGTACCTTGTTATAAGAATATTTGGAATAAATTCACTTGGGGAAAATGTAAATTTTTTTATGGTTATTGGCTCAAGATAAGTATCCCACCTTATGAAATCTATGTAAGAGATGCTTTTATGATCATTCTATCTCTTTTCTTTGTTTTAATAATTAAGAGTGCACTTAACATAATTTATTTTATTCTTAGTATTCTAGAATAATTTGACATTAATTGCGAAAGGTGTGGCATCATCTTGTGTTCATTATACTTATTTAGTGAAAGTCTAAGAAATTCCAAGAATACTTTTGACTAAAACCTCTTTTCTCTAGGTTGCTAGGGTGATTAGCCCTACTCTTATTTTCTAGAATCATTGGTTGGAGAGGAATCATATAATATATTAGGATGATAAATTGAAAGAGGGCACTTTGTAAATAAATAAATGTTAGTAGGCTTCATGAAACTATTTTTGCACAATTTGATATTTCTGCAATGGTTGATCCTGGTGTTAATGATGTAATTAAGAATTTGAATTTGGGGTAAACTAGAGGGTCCTTCAAGGACATAAAAAGGGCTTAACAACTTATTTTTTAAAATGATATATCGGTAAGGGAGATGAGTTTCTCCTATTGTGGGACATTTAAAATTTAACATTGATTGGTTTTCCCATGAGAATCCTTGTCATGTAGGAATCAAGGGCTTGGGAGAAGAAATGATGGTGGCTTGGTGTTATTTTTCTCTATTTACAAGGGGAAGCATTCTAATAATTTGATGGAGGCTTTGGTTATTTTACAGGATGCTGAGAGAGGGTGTTCCCTTGATTTGAGGAAGATTATTCGTGAGTAGATGATTTTTATATTAATTGTAGATTTGTTGAACAAACAAAGGAAAGATTACATCAACTACAATTGGATTTAGTAGAAAATCATATTTTGAAACTTTGCAACATTTTGGATCATGTTTCTTTCTATCATCTTCCTAGGGAATAGAACAAAGTGAAAAATTGTCTAGCTAAATAAGCCTCTAAAAATGATTAAGGATGAGATGTTGGAGACTGGGGGTTATTAACTAGAAACTACATAGAGTCTTTGGAAAAGTTAATCATAGAATATCAAAATGTGTAAGGTTCTATTTTGAGTTGTACTTCTTGCTTGATATTGAATCAATTTTACCCCTTCTTAAAAAAAGAGGTCATGGTCATAATAATTTTTATTATTGTTATACTATAATATAATTCTCTTGTGAGTTTGCAAGTTTTCCTTAAATTATCACAAGGTTTATTTTGAGAGCTAGGGAATAGTTAGGTTTCACGGAGCATGAAGTTGATCAAAAATGGTTGGGAAGTGGAATAGTTTTTTTGCATTAAAAAAAAGTATATTAATAATATAGTCAATTATATACACAAATTGAATGAATTTCATGTCAATTATAGATAAAATATAAACTCCATATATTATTGTTAAATCACTATTTATTTAAAGCATAGTTAGTAATGAAAATATAAATTTATATTCACAATCAATTTATATTTAGAAACACCAACAATAATTTCCAGAACTTTGATTATATCTTTACTTGACTTTAGATACTTAGTTCACATATTATAGATTTAAATAATAAATTATTTAATGCTTAACATTAAATCTAATTTTTTTGACACGTGAGGCCCATGTTGTCAGCTCTTGTAGTGTCTCCAAAGATTTTTATAGGCTCTATAACATAAAACAAGTGCCACATAGTGACTAGTATTTACCCAATAATTTATTTTAGTTATAATAATTAATATACTTGTGATTACAATATACAATATAATCATTGTTAAAGTATTCACTTGTATATAATTCAAATATAATAAATCAATTACCCAAACTTTTTTAATTAACTTATATATAAATAATAAAGTAAAAATTATTATTTTTTAATAGTACTACAAAACTATATTTATTTGAAAATTATTTATTCTAAATTATAAAAGTCGCATGTATAAAGTTAATTTTAAAATCTATTTAGTTTTATCATTGCAAACCTTAAGAATTTATAACACATTAAAAATACTCTAAATATTTTCTTTTCTCATTTTTCATGGGTTACATAATCTTTTTTAATTTTTGAATAAATATGAAACAACTCTAGCAAAAATATGAAAAGTCAATCATAAAATAGAAATATTCTATAAAAATTTAAAATCAAAATAAGAAAGTAGAAAACACTATAAATATTGTTTAATCTTTTATGAAGTAAGTCTTGGCGGTAAGTTTGTGGGTAAAGAGGTTAGGCAAGGAAGACCACCCAACAAAAGCACAAGGACAAAGTAGATGGCAAGGGAGATCGCTAGTGGAAGGCAATCAACTTTAAATGGTTTTTATGGAATATGAGAGGGTTGAATGGCCCTCATAAATAGTTTGTCCTTAAACAAACAATTTTCTCTTTGAAATTTGATGTTTTAATTATCCAAAAAGTGAAAATGTCCTCTTTGGCTTTTTCTAATTTGGTTGAAAGAATATGGCCTGGTGTAATGTCTACTTCTAATGAATTTGATGGTGCCTTTGGGTTGTTTTGAAAAAATTCTAATGAAGAATAAGAGTTGTATTGCTATTGAATAATATGTTAGCAATTATTCTTAATGTATAATGAATATTTATGCCCTCAACACTAGAATAGGAAGACTTGAGACTTGGGAGAAAATTTCTACTTATATGACTTATAATAAGGATAAGAAATTTATGTACATGGGTGATTTTAACTCTCCCCTTTTCCCTTCCAAGAAGCTTGGAGGTGTGAATTATTTCACAAAAAGTATGCAAGATTTGGCAGATTTTATAAATTGAAATGACCTTATCGATGTTGATATGTAGGGGACTCCCTTTACCTAGTAAAATAATAAATAGGGCATGATATAATACAAGTTAAACTAGACAGAGTCCTTATTTTAGCGAACTGGCAACAACTAATTACTTATACTTTAACAGCTCTTCCTAGGATTGTTTCTAACCACTCCCCAATATTGTTTAATTGGTTTAATAGTCTCTTTAGTGGCTCGAAGTCCTTCCAATATGAGATATTATGGAAGACACGCAATGATTTTAGAAAATATGTTGAATAATGGTGTGACATTAGGATAAAAGGAACCACTATGTATAGGTTGGCTACAAATTTGGAGAATGTCAAGAGGAAAGCCATGAGATAGAGTAAGATCTCCTTTGGAGATATTTTTAGAAAGAAGGGGAAAATAGATGAAAACCTAGATAAGATCCAAAAAGCCATGACAGGAAGAGGGGGGTAATTCTGTTGAAACTATGGATGAAGAAGAAGCTTATAGAACTTTGAAAAGAAATCACGGCTAAGGAAGAGATGTATTGGAGGCAAAGATCCAGAATCCAATAGCTTACGAAAGGGGATAGGAACACCACTTTTTTCATAGATCAACTTATAAGAATAATAAAAGAAATATTATTATATCTGTAGAGGACAAGAATAACAATATTCTTATAGAATAATAAGATTTAGGGAGATGTACCATGACCTTCTTCTTTGAGGCCTATGCCTGTCACAATAGAATTATGGATGTAGAGAAAAGAAAGATTCTTACAATCCCTCCCAAGTGTTCTAAAAGAGGAGGATAGTGAGGTCATTACCAACCTATTTATAGTAGAGGAGGTGAGGCGAGTGGTGTTCTTGATGAAAGCATACAAGGCCCTAGGATTCTATGGGTTCCTACTAGCTTTTTTCACCATTTTTTGGGGTTGTTAAGAAGGATTCAACCAAGGATGCCAGATATTTCATTATAATTGGTAAGTTATTGAGGAGGCTTAATAATACTTATATTTTCCTTGTGTTAAAGGTCCTAGACCCAAAGTTTCTTACTGATTTAAGACCCATTAGTCTATGCAATATAGTTTATAAAGTGTTCTCTAAGATCCTTATGAATAGACTTAAAACTTTATTGGGAAGTTTCATTAGCTCCCCTAGAAGGGCTTTGTACCAAGAATACAGATTCTAGATGTTGTGATAACCACACATGAAGTGATTCACTTCATGGGAAAGAGTAGAAATCATGGTATTGGGCCTTTCTTTATGAATTCCTTAAGTGGATAGGCTTTAATAACAAAGTTATTAGGATGATTAAAACTATGGTTGAAACTGTTAATTATTTTGTGTTGGTTAATGGAACTCCTTGGGGATCCTTTGGTGTTGGGAGGGGTATTAGGCTAGGAGATCCTATCTCCCCCTATCTTTTTATTATGGTTGTTGAAGTTATGGGTAGGTCTTTCTCTAGACTGGAAAGATCCAAAACTTTAGTAGGAGTGAAATCTTCCACCTACTTACCCCTTTGAAGTTATACAATAGTTTTTTTATGATACATTTTTATATGGTTGCTCATTAGTGGTTGAAGCTAAGGCTTCACATAACCTTCTGGATGATTATGTTGATAACATGGGACGACAAATAAACTTAAGTAAGAGTAAGATATATTTCTTCAACACGGATCAAAATCTTCAAAGACATATAATGAACATATTGGGGTGTCAGTTTGTTGGTCTTCCTGATACTTACTTTGGTCTAGCCCTAATGGTAAAGGAAGTCTTTAACCAATGTTGGAATACTATATTGGAGATAATGCAAAAGAAATTAGCTGGATAGAAGGGAAAGTTATTGAGTAGTGTTGGAAAGCTACAACTTTATTAACAATGTCTCTTCGAGGGGTGCTAGTGTATTTTCTCTCTTTATTTAAAATATTGAAAGGTTTGGCAGAGAAACTAGATAAACTTCAAAGAAATTTCTTATGGCCTGGGAATGAAGAAAGGAATAGACTTAGCCTTGTTAACTGGGAGATGGTGTGCAAACTCAGAGACATAGTGGGATTGGGATTTAGAAAGATTATGGATCTTAATAGAGCTCTCCTCACTAAGGTTTGGTGGAGACTAGATAATAATCAAGCTAGGTGGTGGATAATTATGAAGGCCAAGTACCTTAGTAATGTCCCCTACGTGTACTACCTCAAAGAATGATTGGTCACCCAGTTCCAAAATCTTAGAATAACTTGATGAAAAATAGTAAACTTCTTGGAGAAGGGTTGCATTGGATGGTTTGTAAAGGAAATAAAATAATATTTTTGGAGGATAACTAGTTGGGAGGAAAACCTTTATCCTAGAGTAAATTTGGCCAACTTGAGGTGATCTTAAAGAAAAAATTTGGTGATAAGGTTAGTGATTATATCATGAGACAAAAGGAAAAGGAAAAACATTCTGAAGGTGGTTCCTTATCACTTAAGACCTCTCACTAGAAAATTGATCGTGACTATTGATGCTTACAAGATAATGTAGTTCCCAAGAGAAGATAAGTTTGTCTAGGACAAAATAATTAATGGGAACTTATCTATCAAAATTTCTTATCATATGTTCTTGTTAAAGATCAGATACCCCCTTATTGGCAAAAGGTTTGGAACGACCAACTTATCGCTAAAGTGAACTTTTTTTGGTGGATGGCCTTACATGAAAAAAATACTTACAATTTATAATCTAAGAGAAAGAGGTTTCCAAATTCCTAATAGATGCTATCTTTGTAAAGTTGAGGAGGAGAGTATACAACACATATTCCTTCAATGCCACTTTTTGTGGGAATTTGGCACTCTATCCTGTAGATGTTTCTCTTGGAGAGGGTTTTCCAAAATTATTTATAACAATTATTTTAAGTTGGGATTTCCCCTTCTTTCATCCTCTGATAAGACTAATGAAGAAATTAATCCCTCCTCATGTTTATTAGGGAATTTGAGGAGAGGAAAAATTAGATCTTTCAAGAAGTGGAGAACAAGGAGGAAGTGGTATTTAATATTATATTTGAGGTGTTGAAGGAGAATTTAGAAAATAGTAAGCGGAAAACCCTCCAAGTACCTTTGTTAATTAGTCAATAGAAGATTTCTACGAATCAAAAACTCCCATAATTCTTTCATAGGTATGACAACTCAAAATCCCTATCTAAGAGGAACACTAAATAGAAGCCTCTCATTTATCCCAAGATGAAATTAAATTTTGATGGTGTTGCAAGGAATGGATGTGTTATAAGAGGAGTTATTGTTAGGGATTTGAGTAGTCATCAGTTGATAACTTATGTGGACAACTTGGGAAATACTTCAAATAATGTGGTGAAAGCCATGATGCTCCTGTGGATATTGAAGTTGAGTGTTAGCTTAGGATGGAAGCACATCAATATAGATAATGACTTTATGGTGACTATGAAAATAGTGAAAGGAGGTATGGACCCAATTTGGTCAATAAATCACATCATGGGAGACATTTGGAACCTCCTCATAAAGTTGGAAAGTTATGATTTATAACACACTTATAGGGAGGGCAATATGGTGGTAGAATCTATGGTGATTTTTGGCTCACATTTCTAAGATTTAAGGTGTTGGAGGCAGATGGACTCCCCTCCAGCTAAGGCTTCAGCCTTTATTTATAGGGAAACAAAATATCATACAAAGTAAATCATGAAGAAATTTATAAAGCTTTTTTATTATTGGCTAATGTCGGCGATGCTTATATTTAAGTGGGGTATTGATTTGAATTAGAATTTAAATCACAAAAAGATTATTTGGTGTGATATCAATGATGACATGGAGAATTAGAAATTGTACTACATTTTCATTATAAGGTTTAAGGGATGGATGATGAAGGAGATTATTTGTGATTTTTTTAGAAAAAAGATATGGAATGGGAATTAATAACTCTCTCATTACCCTTTCAGCTTGATTTACTAGGCATGATCTTTAGAGGCCTAATTATTATTTAAATGATGGTATAAAAGGCAGTACACACGTTGTAACCTTCCATCGAAGGGATATATTTTTTAATAACACTCTTTTTTATAATTATAGTAGTCTTATTAATTCTTTAAACTTTAGTATTGAGCAACCCATGAGCAATTTTCTTCTAAGGTAGAGAAGAAAGGGTGAGAGCATTTTTAAAATTAACAACTTGGAGTTTTCAAAAAAATTGAGTCTAGAATTTGAAATGGGTTGTGATATGGTGTGCATTGAACCATCCAAGATTGAAGACTATGCAAGAAAACCTTATATCTGGATGGTTTTGTATGAGGGGGGCATAGTTCCTTTCATGGAGGTCATGGACGGTTATGATGATAATGTTTCATCCCAATTTGTTGATTCTTCAATGGATAGATAGGTCACCATCAATGTCATCTTCTTTCATGTGAATGAAGAGATTATAACCATGGCTACTGGTTTGTTTATGGAAGGTCGTAACTGGTAGGAAGGTTACAAAGGTTACTGATGAGACAAGCTTAAAAATATTTTTTGAAAAGAGATAAAGAACTTTTGAAATTTAGAGGTGGGTTCAAGTGTGAAGACCTACCATCCCCCTAGAACAAGGTATGTTTATGCTCATGAATTACCTAGCTCTTGAAGGTAGATTTGGTGTTTGTTACTATTACTGTTTCCCACTTTTGAACTATTTTAAGAATCGTCATGAAGTTTCTATTCCGTTTGTTCTTTTACATGATCTTGAAGCCATTGTGTTAGAGGTCAGGGATAGACAAAAGAAGGGAAAAAGCTTCACTATTATACACCAACGTCTTGCTTGGCCAAAGAAAGGGATCAAAATACTATAGCAATGGACTGCTTAATCCAGGATTGGACATCCCAAGTGTTTCTAACCCAACTCATTTGGAATCATTTAATTTATCAACTAGGGACGTAAACTTGAAATTTTGCCTACATATGCTTCAGACTTCTCTCAACTGAAGAATTATTCTATGAAAATTCAAATGATTATGCTACAGGAAATCCATGCTAAAGCTAAGAATCAAATCAATTTTAATAAAGCATGAAAGTATAGCTGAGAACTACTTCATCTGCCTATGCTACAAGAATAGTCCACTAATTATTCTATCAATGGCTACAGGAACAATAGGGTCTTCTCTAATTCTATGAACTGAAGGTAAATCCTATGCTAATTAATTTAATTCACTCCCTGTGTAGGCCTCACAAAGAAGTGAAGTAGAACTACTCAAAGATGAAAACTTGAAATGATCTTTTTATTCATAACAACAACAAACATACATACTGATAAATAGCAAGATTAAATTCAGTATGAGAAAAAACTTAGAAAACTTCTCCCTTCTACTAAAAACCACTAAATTAATTATTATATCTCAAACACTGACTTCCAGTTATTTAAGCACAAACTAGGAACATAATTCCTAGATTTTAGACTCCAACTACCGAAACAATGGACAACATTGAATATTACAAGAGATGTATTAACTTCGGTGCCAATAGAACATGAATTTAGGAGCTCACGACCCCTGGATTTCCCACTTTGACTCTCTCTTTCCTAAAAATAGGTACTAGCTATTATGGATGAAATAGTTGGTGATGTGGAAGGTCATTAATGAAATTTGCCACTGTTTGCTTGGGCTACTAACTTCACTTAGCTAAGTTGACTTCACCTTTGAATTTGCAAAATATTAGTGCCTCCAAAGTAATAACATACATCAAGACTTATTCAAATATGTAATCTAAATTAGTTTACCCTATGTCACATTGTTGTAGGAGAACTACCCAACCTAGCTAAGGAAGAAAAACATCATTCTCACTATTTTGTAATCAAATGACATATCATTTCATAGCATATTCATTTTAGTCCTGGAAAATAATTATGCACACATTTGTCTAAAATTATCATAAACATCATGTTCTTAAACATCAAAGTTTTTATAAAGTTTGCAAATTCAACTGAAAATGAAATGAAAAAATAGACCATATTCTGGTCTCATCATTCCCCCCAACTAAAACTTTGACTTGTCCTCAAGGAAACGTGAAATTTTTAACCCTTGAGCCATCCTGAAATCTGAGGGAACACTCTATCCTTTACCTCCTATAGTGTAGTTCCAATAAAAGCCTTTACTCTTCCTGTACCCTTCCCATTTGTAGAGCTCTTCTATCATATCAAATTTCTCTAAATCTTGCTTATTAGCAAGCAATGGGGACAATAGAAATGGAGGTTAAAAATTTAAAGGGATCTAATCACTTTTCCTTTCTTCCCCTAGCTTAATGTACCAGGGTGCTCACTGAGTAGCCATGATAAGATTCAATAGAGAATGAGGTTCCTTCCTCTGCAAGTCTTCACTCAATCCTATCCAATGCCACTGATTTCCATGCTTTATTGTAGGAAGATTTGTTTCTACCATAGCTTTATATTCTTGATAGATTGCCTCCCTTAAAGGAGAAATAATCCAATTTCTAGATTTTGATTGAGAAACTTTCAACTAATCATAGTACATTATTCTGGCATCCTTGACTTCAAGCCTAAGAAAAAGTGGAATCTCATACTCTAATTCTCTGTACTGGCGGGCCTGATTTTCTATGCTAACCTCATTTTGGATCCAAGACATCAATGCCCTGAGTCGAATATCACCCACATAAAGTAGAGGGTTCCAATCTCTATTGTTAGGGACTACTAAATTATGTAAAAAGAGTTCACAGAGTAAATTTTTGATGGCTACAGGGGTAGTATGAAAAGTTTGGAAGAATTCCTAAGGAGTATTCAATGTTAAAATTTTACCTTGCATTACACAGGTCATCTGATTATTGACAAATTGTTCTTTCAAAAAGAGAGCATAAATAGGAGAGGGAGAGCGACAAGACATCAATTCAAAAATCATGGTAGGGACTTTTGTAAGTTTACCACTTAATTGTTTAATCTCCACATCATTTTCAATCAAATCTTAACTTTGATTGAAGATGGTTTTGTCGAGGCTCTCTCTCTTTATTTTCCATTCTTCCTTCTCCTAAATTAACTAATTATATAATTGTGAAATAATGGTTAACAATGAAACAGTGGAACTAGGATGGTAAGTAACATGTGACACAGGTAACAGACCAAGAGGAACAACTTGTTGGGCTGCAAAGGCTAAAGCATTAAGTCCTTCTGAAAGAATCTATTCAGAATAGTATTAACTATTTCTAAATTTATTCCAATATCTTTTTCATGAAATTCTCTCCTCTGAAGAATAGGAGGAGATTCTGCAACTCTGACAAATACACTATTGTCATTGTCTAAATCTATGGAAATGATGGGCAGCTACAGAAAGGATGTTCTTTCTGCTGTAGGGACACATTCTACACTTTCTTCATTTGAACCATCTTCAATGATGATCTTATCCTTGTCAGAAGAAGAGGATTTCTCTTTTTCAATAGTTACATTTTCGGACACAGGGGATTGAAAAGACACACCCTCATCAGGTTTTATAAACGATTGGCTCCTTCAAGTTCTATGCTTGAGGGGTACTTATGTTGCCTTTGAAGCTACAAGAATTTCTAAAGATGTTTCTTGTACATTCCCTTTCTTCTTCTTATAAACCTTAGGAACTGCAGGAGAGCCAATATTTGGGGAAAATTTTATTTTCCTTTTACCCTTATTAGATGTTGGACCTAACCCAAAGGTAGCTATAGGAGTGGAAATTTTGGTTCTCTATGACCTCCTGGGTCTAGACAAGGAAGAGCCTGGTGCTAGGTTTACAAAATTTTCCTAGGGTTCTCTTTCCTCATCAATTTGCTCTACAAGTTGCCTAATAGAGTTTTGCACATTGTTTGAAATAAAATCATCCCAAGATATCCCAAGTTGTCCCCTGAAGGCTTTTTCTATGATGAGCTTAATAAAAAAGTGGTGTGAAACATCTTTTGGGTTTCCTTTTTGCACTACAGCAGCTCTTTTTAACAAAATGTGATACATAAAATGAGGAACATTCAAAGGGTAGTCATCATGTCTTAGGCAACTAAAAAATTTGAAATGTGTGGCATGCAAATATGAATGTCTCCCCTCACAAGTAAAATATCTCACAATATAGATAGCACATTGGTTAAATGATTTTGGTAAAGATGTGCAGATTGTACCTTATTTCTAATCTATCTAAAGCCATGGATCTATGTGCATTGTAACTTGGGGCTCTGGCTGACATTGGGTCCAATGTATTTGAAAACTCCTCTCCTACCAGAGGTAATTCCATGATCTCAACTGCAATTTTGGGTGAAAATGGAACCCTTATTCCTCTGACTGTGACAAAACCATCCCTTAGTGTCTATGAAAATTCTAAGGTAAGATCCTCATCCCATGTAGATGGTTTGAACATGTAATTCATCCACCCCTGGCTTGAAATATAGGTAGCAAACTAGGTCTTTCAACAATGTTGTATGGTTAGTTGCTTCTCTTCTTTTCAAATCACCCCCCATTGTTCCTCCAGAGTGATTATAGGAGTAATTTCAAAAATGGAAAAGCTTGGAACAAAATGAGAAGACAAGTGATAGTACTTGTTTTAAGTAACTAACATTTTAGCATTTAAGATCACTTAATTCTGCATTAAGTACCTCATCTAGAACTCGTACTTACCAATTTGCAAAAATATGTGACATAAAGGTAACTGTCACATCACATCATTCTTTTTATCGTGTGGCAGCATATAAAGAATAGCATGAGCATTTAATGATCACAAAAAAAATGAATGAAATATAATACCCCTCCCCCTAACTAAATTAGGCAAAAGCTCCTACAATTGCTAGTGACAAAGGTAACTAAAAATAGAACAACAAATTAAGAAAAAGTTTTAATATAACTTGAGTATGTGTACGAACCTTGTAATTCATGTTGTTAGATGATAATTTCATGCAAGTTGATGAAGGATGAGGTGAGCTGGAAGATGAGAAAAAGTGAAGTGAGGTGGAATTATTACGAAGAAAATACTTTCACTAAGAAAGTAATTTATTATGATGAGTGAAATGCTCTTAGAGAGAGGACGACAAATGAGCGAGAAACTCATTTGTAGTTGCTGCAAGAATTATAGGATCAATAGATGGCTGAAATTGTTACATGAATTCTTCACGAATAGACAGTTTATGGTAGAGTTTTAAGTGGTGCCCATTAACAAGTAGTTTAAAGTGAATAGGATCAATGGTAGAGAGCTACACTGCACCATTCTCAAACACAGAAATGATTTCATACGGTCCAAGCCAATGCATTTGAAATTTTCCTAGAGTTTGGTAATAATGAGAATAATATAGCAAGGCCCAATCTCCAATAGAAAACTTCTTGTCATAGATGAACTTATCATGCCATTTCTTTTGCTACTATTGAATTATCTTAGTATTATGTAGGGAAAATTTGTGGTATTCATCAAGGGCATTCAACTGTAGTAACCTATCTTCTTGAGCCTTTGAAAGATCAACATCTAATTCCAAAGAAATTTTTTAAGTCTGTGCTCAAATTATATAGGCATGGAAGCAGATTTACCATAAAGTAATGCAAATGGGGTAAAATTAGTGTTGCTCTTCCATGTAGTCCTGTAAGCCCAAATTGCTTTAGGAAGCTAGGTAACCCAATCCCATTTGTGAATAACAACAGTCTTGGTGAGGATTGCTTCTATCTCTTTGTTTGTGATTTCTACCTGACCATTAGCTTGAGGATGGTATGGGTAAGTTGTACCATGATGGATCATGTACTTCTTCATGAGTTCTGCTATTAGGTAGGTTGGATGTGAATTGAGCTCCTTGATCTATGACAATTTCTAAAAATCTGCTACTTTTTTATCTCTAGCATGTGTCATAGCTTGTGCTTCAACCCATTTAGTTGCATAATTAATACATACTAAGATGTATGATTTTCCATGAGAAGAGGATTCTATTAGACTGACAAAGTCAATACCCCACTTGTCAAAAGGTGTGACCACCACCTATGGTTGTAGAGGAATTTCATCAGATTTAATGGGTCTTCCCATGAGTTGGCATCGATCACATTGCCTTGTATACTTTTGTTGCATCTTTTTGGAGAGTAGGCTAGTAGTATCCAGTTGTCAAAATCTTGTAGGTTGTTCTCTTTGCTCCAAAATGACCCCCACATGGTTCATCATGACATGCCAGTAGGATGTCATAGATTTCATCTTCCCTCACACACGAGTGAATTACTTGATCTAGTCCAATGTAGAACATCAACCTAGTTATCCATGAGAAATCGAAACTCTTTTCCACCAAGAGATGGCACTGCTTGGGTGAAAAGTGTGGTGGTGTTCTTCCTGTAGCAAGGTAATTTTCTATATCTACAACCCATGGGTTATAAATTTCTATTGAAAATAGATGCTCATCAAGGAAGCTGTCATCTATGGCTACAAGATCATTAGGTACTTGAAGTCATGATAGAAAATTTGCCACTATATTGGCTTGGCTTGGTTTATCTATTATCTTCACATTAAACTCCTTCATAAGGAGTAGCCAATGTGCTAATCTACCAGAAATAACAGGTTTGTTCATCAAATATTTTATAGTAGAGTGATTAATGTAGACAAAAACCTCATAGCTTGTAATATAATGCAAAAATTTATTAAGTTCATACACAACAACAAGCAATCTTTTTCAGTGACAGTATAATTTAGCTCAGCACCCTGCAAATTCTTACTAATATAGTACATGACATACTCAAAAATACCTTCTTTTTGTCCCAAAACTACTCCTAAAGTAGTATCATATGCATCAGTATGAATGTGGAAAGGTAGCTTCCAATTAGGTCCTCTAAGAATAGGTGTTGTAGTCAAAACATCCTTCAATTGTTGGAATGTTGTTTCACTGTCTTCTGTCCACTCAAATTTAGTTGTCTTATTGAATAAGTTATACAAGGGGGTAGCAAGCTTACTAAGGTCTTTGATGAACCTCTTGTAGTAACCAACATGTCCAAGAAAGCTTCTAACATCTGTTTGCTTGGTTGGCATTGGTAGATTAGTAATTACAGCAATCTTTGTAGGGTCCATTTAAATTCCAAAAGAGGAAAGGTAGTGGCCAAGAACAACTCCTTCCATCATGAAATAACACTTCTCACTATTAAGAGAAAGGTTTTATTCTTGACACCCTTTTAGTACCTTCTGGCATGAGCTTGTTCAAATGTGTCACCATAAGTGGTGAAATCATCCATATAGATTTCAACACAACCAATGATTATGTCATAAAATATGCTAACTACTACTTGTTGAAAATTTGTAGGTGCATTACATAATCCAAATGGTAAGATAGAGTAAGCAAATGTTCCCCATGGATAGATGAACATTGTCTTATCCTGATCTTCTAGAGAGATCTGGATTTGATTATATCCACTAAAACCATCTAAAAATGAAAAATATCTCCTTCCTGCTAGGTCATCTAGTACTTGGTCAATAAATGGCAGAGGAAAGTGATCCCTTTTAGTGGCTTTATTAAGCTCCCTGTAGTCTACACATACTCTCCATTTTCCTCCCTTCTTTGGAATAATAACTATAGGTGACACCCACTAGCTATAAGAAATAGGATAGATAAATCTAGCACTAAGAAGATTTTGTAACTCTACTTTGACTATATCTTTCAATGTTGGGTTTACTCTCCTCTGGGGTTCTCTTACTAGCTTACATTCTGAGTTAATAAATATCCTATGTGTACAAAGACTAGGATCTAAACCCTTCATGTAAGTATAGTCCCATGCAAATGCGTGTTGACTATCTTGCAATAGTTTAATGAGAATTGTCATCTAAGATGCAGTAAGGTCATTATTAAAATTTAGCTCTTTTCCTATAGCAATCTCAACTCACTTTACCTTATCCATCATTAAAACCTCTACTATTGATGGAGATTTTATTTCATGGGGTCATAATGTATAAAGGTAATCAGGTGCTACAGGAGATTGAGATGCATCATGTTTAGGCAATACAGTTTGTAAGGATCCAATAGGATTTTTAGAAGTGGACTCCTCAAAATCATACTAATTAGTAAGGATTGTAGCCGATATATCATCTTCTTCTTAGGATACAACAAATGGGTTTCTCTCAAGCATCATGAGTTGTTGAATAGAATTAACTTCTGAAGGATCATTACCAAGGTCTATCCAAGAAACTTGGTCAAGATCTAGTTTTGGTTGTGCAGGAGAGTATAGAGTTAACTTTTTAGTCTTGGAACCATCTGATATTGTCATTTTTCCTAATCAACATGTAATGCATGCATCTATAGTGGCCAACCAAGGTCTTCCTAAGATTAATGGATATCCTCCAAGGGTGCCTCTAGGTGATATCACAACAAAGTTTAAAGAAAAATCTAGGGAATCCAAGGTTACAATTATATCTTCTATCATACCATCAGGCTTGACAGTTGAGTTGTCTGCTAATTGAAGTATTGTAAGAGTGTCCCTTAATCCAATAATGTTAAGTCCTAACAAGACTTCTCTAGTTATGACATTAATTGATGCTCCCAAATCAATCAAAACATTTTAAATTTGAATGTCATTTATGTGTATGGTAACCATAGGACTTCATGGGTTAGAATACTTAGGCGTCAAGGCTTTACTCAACATTAAATTAGAAATTTGTCCCAACACATAGATAGTATGAGGATCCTTTTTCTTTCTACCAGACTGCTTGACACATGCTTCTTTTAAAGCTTTATTAGAAATGGGAATCTCCTTAAGTGCATCCAATAAGGGAATCTAGATAGTCATTTGCTTAAGTTGGTCTAGGAGATCAATTGCTATAGGATTTGGTTTGGATGGAGCTATAGGAACTAACCTTTGCAGATATGGGGGAGTAGATGCTTGTACAGGTGGGGGAATTGAGGCATTAGCTGGTTAATTTGTTGGAACATTTTTAGTATTAGTGACCTTAGTTATTATAGGTCCTTTAGATGGAGGCAACTTGGTTTCAAACCTTAGACGAATATCATTTATTTGCAAAGAATAAGCATGTTGCTTATTGTTGGGATTTGGTGTTGGTTGAGCAGGAAGTTACAGTTGCTTTTGTGGGCTAGCATTGGCTACAAGAAGTGGAGGCATCAGGGCTTACTACTAAGGTAGAGGCATCAGGGGTTGCTACTAAGATGGGTGGTTAGGCCCCAACTGAGGTGGTTGGCTAGGGCCCCATTGAGGTGGTTGTTGCCAATTCCCCTGGTAGATAGGCTATTGGTTAGGGCCCCACTGAGGATACTAGTTATTTTGTTGAGGCCATTAATTATTTTGGTGGGGATACTAAGGTGGTTTTTGGTAGGCTTGGTTATACTATGGCTACTAGTTGGGCCAATTATTGTTCCAATTATGTCCTTGAGGGGCAGAGTTTGGAGGAATAGTGCCTTGCTATTGATTATTATTATAACCAAAATTATTTAAAGGGTCTTCAGGCATACCTTGTCTCTAAGCCCATGGTCATCTTTGAGAAACATAGATCAATTCTCCTATACCCTCATCAATTGCTTTGAACTCAATGGGCATTAGCTATGCATTCACAGCTACAATGGTCTTGCATGTGCAGTTCTTCTTCCTTTCTTTGCAATGAGAGCAGAATTTAGTCAGCATAGCATCAGCTTCATCCTTTTTCCTCTAGGCTTGCATGGTATCCAACTGAGTAGCAACATCATTAATATCTTGCTTGAAGTCAGACGGTAGGTTAGATAACTCCATCTTAGATACTCTTGACCCACCATTGGTCTTATGTGGTAGGCTCCTTAATCCTCTACCTTTCTTCACAGTAGCTCTTGAATAGTTCTGACATATCTCCTTGATTTTATTCCAAGTCCTTTCTATAACATCTCCTCTAGCTATTAGGTCTAAGGCTTCCATGCTTTCTTCTTGCACGCCTCTTAGAAAAAGATGCTTCTTAGATTCTTCATTTAACTTATGTTGTGTATTCTGCTACACATTGAACAAGAATCTGGAAACATAGTCTTCCAAGGTTTCACCCTCCTTCTGTGACATTTTAAAAATGTCACCCCCCTTCATCTCTTGACCTCTTCAATATTCTTTATATTTTTGAAGAAACAAATTACTCATTTCAATCTAGTTTGCTATAGCATTTGCACCCAACCCCATGGACCATCTTAGAGCAGCCTCCTTCAGAATAGAGGGAAACAACTTCAACTTATGGGCATTAGTTGTGTAGTCATAACTCCTACAGAGAATGTCAAACTCAAAAAGAAAGGTTTCAGGGTCTTCTATAATAAGGCCATAGAATTTTGGAAGGGCAGCAGTAGGTATGTTCTTCAAATTTTGATTCCCTTGCTAAGGTGGAATAGGAAAAGCAAAGGTAGGCATAGTCATTCCTGGAGGAAGAGGCGATGCTTGATATATGAAAATGGCTAGTGGATTATCTTGATATGCAGGCTCAACAAAAAGTTCATTCAAGTGGAGTGATTCTTCTAAAGATGAAGAAGGTATTTCATCTTGAATATCAACAAATAAATTTGCAAAAGGTTTGTCTTCATCATTCTCTCTTTGGGGTTCATCTAATTTAGGATGAACATCATTGGATGGTTTTTCCTAATTATGACAAGGAAGGAATCTCCCAAGGTGGTCTCTTCTTCTATGCATAACATGCTTCTTTAATACTAAACTCTATTCTACAAGGAATAAAAGTACAACTACAAAGATTGGTTTGAATTAACACCATCCGTGGCAACGGTGCCAAAAATGCTTGACCAAAGAAAGGGATCAAAATACTACAGCAATGGACTACTTAATCCAGGATTGGACATCCTGAGTGTTTCTAACCCAACTCATTTGGACTCATTTAATTTATCAACCAAGGATGTAAACTTGAAATGGTGTCTGCAAAGTACATGCTTCAAGCTTCTCTCAACTTAAGAATTATTCTACAAAAATTCAAATGATTATGCTACAGGAAATCTATGCTAAAGCTAAGAATCAAATCTATTTTAACAAAGCATGAAAATACAACTGAGAACTACTTCAATTGCCTATGTTGTAGGAATAGTCCACTAATTCTACTATCGATGGCTGTAGGAATAACAGAGTCTACTCTAATTCTACTAACTAAAGGTAAATCCTATGCTAATTAATTGGTTCACTCCCTGTGTGGGCCCCCATAGAGAAGTGAAGTAGAACTACTCAAAGATGGAAACTTGAAATGATCTTTTTATTTATAACAATAGTAAACATACATGCTGATAAATAGCAAGATTACATTTAGTACTCAAAAACTTAGAAAACTTCTTCCTTCTACTAAAAACCACTAAATTAATTAGTAGCTCTAGAACACATACTTCTAGTTATTTAAGCACAAACTAAGAACATAATTCCTAGATTTTAGACTCCAACAACTACCAAAACAATGGACGACATTGAATATTATAAGAGATGTATTAACTTTGGTGCCAAATAGAACATGAATTTAGGAGCTCATGACCCTTGGATTTCCCACTTTGACTCCTTTCCTAAAAATAGGTACTGGCTATTATGAATGAAACGGTTGGTTATGTGGAAGGTCATTAATGAAATTTACCACTATTTGCTCAAGCTGCTGACTTCACTTAGTTGAGTTGACTTCACCTTTGAATCTACAAAATATTAGTGCCTCCAAAGTAATAACATACATCAAGACTAATTCAAAATATGTCATCTAAATTAGGTTACCCTATGTCACATTGCTGCAAGAGAACCACCCAACCTAGCTAAGGAAGAAAAACATCATTATCACTATTTTGTAATCAAATGACATATCATTTCATAGCATATTCATTTTAGTCCTGGAAAGTAATTATGCACACATTTGTTTAAAATTATTATAAACATCATGTTCTTAAATATCAAGTTTTTAGAAAGTTTGCAAATTCAACTGAAAATGAAATGATAAAATAGACCATATTCTGGTCTCATCATGTCTCATCCTTCACCTCTATAATTTTTATTTGGCCCTTTCTCCCTCCCATTATGTTGTCTTACTAAATAACCAAGGCCCACATAATCCCACTAGGACTAGTAGTGTGGGTTGTTATGTGACCCTCGCTCCACAACCTTCCCTTCCTCCACCCCATATGGTAATTTAAAAAGCACAAAAAGATTTCGGATCAAATCAAAAGAAAGAAAAATCCTAAAACAAAAAAATGGGTGGAAATTGACCTTATTGATTATGAAGAAGAGAATGATGGTAACGTTAGGAGGTTGGGTACGTTGGCCAAAAGTAGGGCTAAATAGAAACATAAGGCTTATATAAATTTGGCGATCAATTAGGAGGAGACAAGGTCAGAAGTCAATAGGAAGGAGGGGAATAGAAAATTCAGAATAGGAAAGGAAGAAGAGGAGATGAAGGTTGGGATAGAGGAAAATAGCTTTGCCTTGGAGGAGGTTAAAATCAAAAAAAGGAAGAAGTTTAGTTTGGACACCGCACATGTGTCTACTAGTTTCACTATGAACACTATGGACTTTACCTCCAATGCTATTCCTTCTCCTAAAAATGCAAAAGATACATCATCGATGACAACTACCTCCCCTGTGAGGATGGAGCAAAAAGATAAGTATATGTTTTCCAACTAACCCTAATGTAATGTAAGTTCAAGTGGTAGAGGTGGCTAAAGGAAATTGTGTTGGGTGCCAGGAACTGTCAAGTTTGGTTAAGGACACTAAGTGGGAGATGGAGATCCTCATAACTCAATTCACTACTCTAGATGAGACTTTTAGTACTCTCTCTAAGTTTACTTTGAAGGTGACCCATGATGATGCTACTACTCTCCAAGTGTTGCACTAGGAAAATGAAGAGGATGGCCTCGGGGCGGAGGATTCAAAGAAATTGTATGGTTTCCTTGCTAACAATTGGGCCAAAGTTTTGCTGGCAAAGAAGGGAAAGGAAAAGGCCAAAGTTTAGGCCTTTGTTTTATTTTACCTTATATTATTTTCTTTGAAGTTTCATTTACTAGTATACACCAACTTTTAACTACTGGATATGGTATATGGACCTTAAAGACATTTTTTTGGTTAAATAATTACAATAGATATGTTGTTGATAGTTTTTGTAGATATGTTTAAAAGAATTTTAAAAGGAAAAATAATATGTGAGTTACTAGTAATTTTGTTTCCATTACTAGTAGTTGTGATACTCTATTAGATATGGTTTATCTACAATTTGTACTGAGGGCCAACCCTCTTGTTTTGGTTGCATTTAATATTTTTTTTAAAAAAAGCCAAAGATAAAGACAAAACGTAAGCCTTCACCTATATAGGTAGGACTAAAAATTATGTTGAGTTCATGATCTAAGAAATGTCTTTTTGTAGTCAAGTTTTTTTGTGTGTGTATGTTAGAAGATGTCTTAAGATTTGTTTCAATATTTAGTTTATTTAGGTTAATTGTAAAGCTAATTTTTACTTTGTATAACTTACAATTTTGTTGATCTTATCAAAACCCTTTTTTAAAAAATTTCACACACACACACACATGTCTATAAGATGTCTTAAGATTTGGGTCCAAATTTTGTTTGCCATTTTATTGAATTGACCTTTTTCAATTTGACACTATTTTGTTTGCCTATAAAAAGAAAGTATTTTTTCTCAAAGACAAATTTTTAATTATTTCAATTTTTTTCTCCAAAAACTTAAAGTTGAATGAAACATATTTTAAAAATTAAAATTAAATTTTAAAAAAAAAATGAAATTTACAATAAATAAATAAGTACAAACTAAAGAATATAAAAATATATAAACAAATATACTAATAAATGAATATATTAAAATATGTAAAGTAATAAATTAAATGTAAATAGTGGATTGGAAAATTTTTTCCTAAAAATCTAATAGAAATAACATTTAAAATTCTTACATATTACTTTACAAAAAAAATTCAAAACTCTTTAAAACCATTAACAAGTTCTAATTGATTGAAACAAGTTTTGTTAATAACTAGTTACAATAATATATCCTAACAAATACTAAAAAATCAAAACCATGAAAAGCATTAATGAATACACTATTTAAATTTACCTTTTTTTAATTAATATATGTCTCTAATTATGTTGAAGGTGTCCCTTTACTAAAGTTGCAAAGCTTCATTTAAAAATCAATGTTGTAAAATCATTCATAGGCTATGCAAGACAATTGAAAGAATTAGTACTATCGGATCCATATCAAATGTTAGTATGGTGGATTAGAGTTTTTATCAGCATGCAAGAATGTGACACTTCAATTTTCTATGACTTCGTTTGCACCTTTGTTGGCAGATGCTTTCATTTTTTTATTTCTTATTAATTCCACCAAATAACCACGCTTAACATTTCTTTCTAAATTTCTATTATTGTTTTTAATCTCTTCCAATTGAAACGGTATGCCATTTATGTCAATCCTATCAGTGAAGTCGGCTCCCATTCAACTTTATTTTGAAGTTTTTTTTTAATCTTCGTCAAGCACTTTTCCAACAGATCAATGGTTTATAACCCTTTGACAATCCAAAAATATATATTATATGAAGTGTTATTCCACACCATTAAAAAAGACATGTCAAATTTACAATTCTTATGACACCGCATGATAGTTCAACTATAAATGACTTGCATTTTCCTGCAGCTACAACACGATTTGTCTCTTGTTTATTTACTTTAGGCTCTACCATCATGACTCGGATGATTATTTCTCTACCATTTTACTTGCACAAAGCATTTTCCTAGGTCTCTTTATCATGAGTAAATTTAGTGAAGTTTGAGTTGTAATCATACAATACTACTTCTAGGGTCTATCTATCACTATTTTGTCCCTCTTTTCTAACTATATGGGGACGTGTTTGATACTTTCTCCACTTTTTCCTCCATCTAGGAGTGGTTTCTTAAATTCCTTGTGGAAACACAACAACAAGGCAAGATCTGATGCCAAATTACAACTCTTTATTCATAAAATAAGTGATTACATGCAATATACCCAGTTGTAAGGCCTTTCAGGTTAGGGCCAAATACAATAAAAATTACAATAATAGTTCTGCAAGATCCACCAAGATCCAACTTAAAATCCCAATCTCAGCTAATCCAGATCCACTAATGGATAAGAACACCAAGAAGAATCTACACTTGTACCCTCAGGTCCACCAAGATATTCTCTAGTTCTCAAGCCGCAAATACTAGCCCTTCAAAGTTTTCATCTTCTTCTCCAAGATAGATCATAATGACTAAAAGACTCCAAAAGGCCCCCTACGTATACCCAACTAAACCACAAGCCATCCAATTCATTACAAATTAAATAAAAACCCTTACATTAAATATGTCTTGAGCCACAAGTCAACTACAATACAAATCAATTATCCAGAATTGGCTACAACACAATTTAAATACCAAAAGTTGGCTCAAAGAAAACTTGGTACCAATAAGAAACAAGACCAAGCTGAGCATCAGAAAGACCAAGCTAAGCACCATTGAAAACACCAGCATTATCGAGCTTCCAATGCATGTTGAGTAACCAACATATGTCAAGCACACAAAGAGTGTTGAGCAACGAACATTTGTCAACCATAACAGGTGTCAAGCAACCAATGCAAGTCAAGCACCACAAAGGGTGCCAAGATCCAATGAAGACCAAGCTCCTCGACTACAACTAGACCCTTTAGTGACCAAGCACTACTATTTGGTGACTGAGTCCACAACACTTAACCAAAATACCTCCAACCATGTAGGATTGCAAGCAAGCCCAGGATGCTCCTGCATCACATTCTTATCATAATATAAATTGTGAATAACCCAATTATGTGTTATATATTATGTCCATCTGCAAGAGTGAGAATCTTATTGAAGATGGAACTCATAATAATAAATTTAATTTATTTTCCCAATTTCATTCTAAAAATTCAACATTATTTTTTTCCTAAATTTTTGGGGAAGTTAACAATGTTTCTCATTTTATTTTCATTGAAAGGTCCTCATGATCCTATATTCAATTTTAATATGAAATATTCATGTCTCTGAAAGATTATACTAAAAGATTATAGATTTATGACAATATTGTTTGCATATGTGGTGCTCATCTATGTGAATTGTGACAATTTTTTTATAAATTATTTTTTTGAATTTTTCAATTGTACATTTGGGGAAGTTAATAATTTTGTGTCATATTTTTTCATTGAAAGTTCCTCATGATCCTGTATTTAGTTTTAATTTGAAATATTTAGGTCTTGGAAAGATTTTACAAAAAGATTATAGATTGATGATTGTATTGTTTAAATATGTGTTGCTAATCTATGTGAATTGACAATATTTTTGTAATTTTCTGGTTCAAAGCTGAGTAATATGATAAGTGAGAAATATATTTACCAATTGCAATAGTCTAGCAGTCCCTCCATGTAGTGTAGCTTTTATTTTGTTGTCGCTTTGTATTGAATGTACGAAATAGGATGTAAACTATATAAAATTTAATTTCAAATTGACATAGTAAAACAATCATTAAAGCAACACTACCTTACTACTAAAAAAAAGGTCTTACTAGGAATGTTGATCATGTCCATATATTTGGAAGTGTTGTTTGATTTTCTTTGTAGTTGAATTCCCTTACTTCATGGTTTTCTTTGCAATTGTATCATGGTTTCCTTTGTAGTTGTATTGCCTTGTAGCATATGCTTTTGATGTTATATTTGTTGTATTCCTAATCAAATTCTAATGTTTATTTTTCTACTTTCCTCAATTTTTTATCATTTTGGAAAGACTATAAATGTTGTAATTTGCTATATCTTATCTTCACATTCACTTTCATATGTTATGCGATGAATAGTACATATTGTAAAAAATTTGTATTTGTAGTATGTCACATTATGTTCAGTTGACCTAATGATATGTAAAGATTGAACAATTTTTTATATATAATTGTGTATAGGATTCAAGCTACATATTTCTTGCCAACAAGCATAGCATTGCACAAATTTATGTTGCCATTTTCATAAGGTAGATAAAGTTTTTTTTGAGGTTTGGTCAGTTTACGGATTGTAATCAAGTTGTAATCACTGGATCGTAATAATATCAGACTTGCTATTTGGATGTAGCCCAGGGATTGGGTGAACCACGTTAAATCTTGGTGTCTTGTGTTCTTTTCTGTGTAATCTATTTTTTTAATATTGTTTACATTTGCATGTAATTGTTATTTTTGTTTGAGGTTTAATCCTAACAATGCCATCAATACCACACCTCATCAACAAATCCTATTTGTACTATGTGATATTACATTCACTTAAACTCATTATTCATGAAGATTAACCAAATATTTTGTGATGTATTATCTTCTGCAGAAGTTCTAGCCCACATAATTGTCAACAAACAAAGCTTCTAATCTTCTAGATTCTACTTTCCAATCACTTCAAGGTACACAAAAACTACATCTTTGTACACAGAACCTTAATTGCAAAGGGTAAAAAACTTGATAGTAATTATAGGTAGCATAAAATAAAATTAATTTTTTTTCATAATATCAAACTTAGAGAGTATACATTGATATAAACCAATGAAAAGATTCAAGTATTTAGACATTTATAATTAATGTTTTAATGTAGTATGATTGTTGTTAGTTTGTTTTCATTGTCCATTTTAGTACAAATTAAATTTACATTGCATAGTTTCCTTTGAAATGATAAAAATATACAATTAAATTTTTCATTGAACTTCATATGGCAATAACAATAACTACAAAAAGGAAAAAGCCTTGACACACAACCTACATTAAACTTGGAAAAGAAATGGTGTAGAAATATGATTCTTCTGCGTGTGATATGCCTTGTGAATATGTAACTTTGGTTGAAGCAATGGTGTGCATAAAGAAACAAAGGAAGATATGGACTGTAACCCATGGGAAAATAGTTACTACATCAATTCTATCTTGTTTCTTACCAAAGCCAATACTACCACCACTCATAAATGTACCTCAAATTGAAACATGAAAACCAAAGCAACAAGCTTCTATTTCACCACAAACTGAAATTGAAATCATGGCAAACAAAAGACTAGAAAATCGCATAGCCAGTCCAAGATACAAGCAAATACCATCAAACCTAGAGGGCCAAGAACATGCCATAGCAGGGAGTGATTGTAGCTCTGAATAGAGCATATAGTTGTAAATATTATTATAGATAGAAGTTAATTATGATGTTGAAAATGATATAATAAATATGTTGAGTTGTAATATACCAAATATAAGAACTTGTAACTAACATATAACTAAATAGCTAGTTAAGCTTAGAGGCACATGGAGCATAGCCCTGTAAATAGTGATGTAGATCAAAGACAATTTTGCATTTCTAAATAATATATAAATTTAGTTTTGTTGTACTTTTTATTATGCTTGTGAATACTTTGATTATTTTTCTTTCTTTACAAATGTTTAATAAACTCAATATAAGCTACCCTAAAAATGTGCTTGTTATTATGGGATTTTTATCAGCCAAACAACATGGACATAATGAAAATAATAACTGCAAATGCAATTGCAAAAATTATAGGTGAAATTCAAATGAAGGACCCTTTGTTACAAGTTACAAGTATACAACCTATGAAGCAACAACAGTCCACAACTGTTACTTACCGTCTACATCTCTCTGATGGCATACACATTCATCCTTGCCTAATTCCTCAACAACTAAATAATTTTGCTGAAGACAACGCTTTGCAAGGAGGATCAATCATCAACCTTACAGATTACAAATGCAAATATTTTTTGAATTTCACATACATTTTTCTAAATTATTCTATGGTCTCAAGTTGTAATTCCTCCTTATGTCTTTCAGTTAAATTGTGTAAACTTTTTTGTTGCAATGCAATTCCAGTAACTAGTTTTAAAGTAATATCAACTACTAAAACAAAAATTGGAAAACCAACTCCGCTTTTGAAAGCAACCACCTTGTCAACGAGCAAGCACAGTCCACTTGAGACAAGTCCAAAAGAAATTAATTCTATCAACAAATTAGCAAGCTCTATAGTTGAACAATATTGGTCAGTACCAACAATAACCCCCATTAAAGCATTGACCCCGCATCATAAAATTTGGACTATTAAAGGGAGGTCACTAAGTAAAACTCTCATCCATAGATTTAAAAATGGTGGATGTGATGGAAGATTATTTGGCTTTGATTATATTGATAAAGAAAATACTTTGATACATATCACATGCTTCACTGATGTAGTTGAAGAATTTAATAATGTAATCTAATCAATAGTCTTTATGTCATCTCCAATGGTAGGGTCAAAGTTGCTAATCAAAAATATAGTAGCTCTACTATCCCATTTGAGATAGTTCTGCATAACTCATCTACTATAATTGTTTCAACAACTATAGAATCCAAGATACCTATGCAATGTTTAAACATTACAAGCATAGAATCGCTACAATGTTTTCCTATTAGCCTTGTAGTAGGTGTCATTGGCATTATCATATCCATCAATCCTACATCAACCATCTAGAAAGTATATGGCACTGAAAGAAGCAAATGTACAATTGCCATCATAGATATGTCTAACTATACCATTGATATAACACTTTGTGGAGACCTTTACCAAGTTCAAGGAAGGCAAATTTCAGCAATGCCATTAGAAACAAACCCACGAATAATCTTCATCCAATCTACTCGCATTATATCATAGTGTGGAAAGGCTTTAGATAGTATATATCCAATCTCAATTACAATAAATCCATATTTGTTGGAAGCAACCACACTTCAAATGTGGTATGCCACAAAAGCCATTGCTAAACCATCAAAATCATTGTCAAAAACCACCTTATTTGTCCCCACCTTTGATAATCCAATATCTATTTCATCATTGATGAATAGGAAAAAAATTTAGGAAGAAAATGTATGTATAAAAGCCACAACTATAAAAGTTCATTTGGACAATTTTTACTATCTCTCGTGTCCAAAACTTTTTGATAACAAAAAATGCAAAAAAATTCACTCAAACCTCATACAATACATTTAAATGCCCAAAAAAAAAATTTAGTGTGACCAAATATGATTTTAGCTACATGTTAAAAAAAGGATTTGCAAGATCGAACAAGGGAACTACAAAAGTTATAGTATTTGAAGGACCAACAAATGCCTTGTTGGGGATCTCTACCAAAGATTTCCAACTATTGCTTGCAAAGCCAGATGGTGGTAACTAGACATTGGACAAAATCATTAATTTTTAGTTCATTTTTTATCTTAGAATCAAAGCATCAAAATTTGATGGACATGATACACAAAGAATCGTTATGTCAGCCTTTAAGATAGTTTGAGATATGTTATCACTACTTTCAATTTTTCTTTAAGATGTTATGTAAATATTATATTTGTGCAACTTGTTATTTCTAATCCAATGTACATAATGTTTTGATTAAGTAAAAATAGGTTTTGACAGGACCTGAAACCTTTTACAAAGTAACAAGCAGATAAGCAAATAAAGCCCACGAGAAACATTGCATCAACACCATACAACTAGACAACATAGAACAAAAGACCATAAAGCACCAAATATGAAGAAGGACAAAAAAAAGACACCATAAAGACAACATCAAGAAAGCTATAAGGTCTTCAGTAATTCAACAACATGATTAGCTAGGATATTCATGTTCATAGCAGAGACCCTCAGCTCATCAACCTCTTTGTCATCCATAACCTCTGTCTGCTTTGAATTTTCCCTTGTGTGCTTGATGGGTCCTTGACCATATTTCATATCTTTTGTACCCTAGTTTCTCCCCTGTTCCAGCTTATTCATCAAATTCTTGATGTTCTCTATGACAACTTTCAATATAGAACAACTTTGATCAACAAAATTCTTTAACCCATTCTTAGTATTGTCAACTATGTTCACCATGGTATCCATTTTCTTTTGCATGTCCTTCAACATTTGTTCCATAGCTCTGTTCTTGGCTTCAAGAGTTGGGACTCTCTTCATCAAGTTCTTAACTTCTTCAGCATTCCCAATCACCTTCAAGAACCTATCCAAGTACTGGCCTAAGGTCATCTCACCTCTATTAGTCTTGCTCAGATGTTCAAACTCCCTTCTTATATCCTGCATCTCTTACATCATATTGTTGATGTCCCTTCTTTTCTCACCGAGGTTGCTAAAGACACCCTTAATATGCGCTTGATCATCCTAGGCACTAGTCTGGTTCAGATTTTCCTCATCAATGTCCAAATTATTTTTCCCAAGGTCAGCATCCTCAATGCCTTTATCCTCAACCTCCCCATGAATCAAAATCTTCTTTCCTTTTAGCCAGTCCTTCTCTTTATTTTGGATCAGAAGATCATCATCAGAGGGGATGTTCAAATATATCTCGTCCTTCTTTGAACTATTTAAGGTTTTAAATCTACCAATTTTTCCCTTAGTCTTCTTCCCTTTTTCCTCTTCGAAATCCTCATCTATCCTAGTCTTTGTCTCATATCCACCTCACTTCTTTTCCTTTTTCTTAGATGTTGAGCGCACAAGGGAAATATTTTTCCTCTTTTTAACCATCGACTAAGCTTCTTCTTCCTCAATATCATCTTCATAGGCTTCATCTGAGTTAGCCCCCTTAGCATTACATTCCAAAGTCTTTTTTGTTGAAGTGAGGTCTGACCACTTTTTTGGATTTAAGAAAATCCATAACCAACACCATCAAACCCTCATGACAAGCATGATCTCCTTCAGGGTCATTCTGAAGGGCTAAGATGGTAGTATCTAAAGACTACCTTGGGTACAAAGGGAAATTTATTCTAACCCTATGCCTAAAGTGATTAACCAACATGAAGTAGTTGTCATAACTCTTAGTAAAATGGCCATCTAAGGTTAAATACTCAATAACAACAAACATAACAAACCTCCAGGGTCTAGAAATAGAATGCAGGATGAAGTAAGAGTTGCCAATTTTGATCAATCTATTTCTCTCATTGGTCATCTTTGCAAACTCATCCACAACTTTATAAGCAATTGATATTATAACAAAACTTTGAACCAATGTTTTTTTCCCAATGTAAATTGATATTATACCTATTTTGGTTTGTAATATGTTTGTATATATTCAAGTTGAGAAATGGAAGAAAACACATTTACAATATAAATGCATAGGTTTTGTACATTACATTTTTTTTCTCTTTCAAACAATGGTTCCATATGCTTTTTAAAAGTACCATGCTTTAAATTTTGTGTTATTATTTCAATAATTTGATTTAAGATTTTAAATCTCTTAACACAAATATTTAAAAACTCATCATCTTCAAATACATTTAGCTGAAAAAGCTTGCAAATTGAATTTGACAATGGAAGTCTCTAATGACATAAATGAAGACAAAAGGGCTAGACAGAATGAGATGCAACATAAAAGATATCATCAAAGAGTGGAAGTTATCAACAAGAAATGTCAAGAACAACACAACTTACAATCTACAAGTTGTCAAGCATTAATACCATCATCAGATAAGCCAACCCTCTCACTAATAGTTGTAACTCACTTTGAAAATACAATCCAAAATACCATCCCAATTGAATTAGTTGAAAGGACACCACAATTCACTCCTAATTACTACACAGCTAGAAAAAACTTTTGTTCAAAGTTAGATACCCTCTCAAACATGCCAACATGTTTGATATGCATGGAAAGTTATCCAGGTATCAAAACTAAGCAAATTGATGAGAAATCTATATGTTGTGGATGTGCAATAGAAAAAATGGTCATCAATACTCTAAGTGGAACAACATGGACCCTGGAGAACAACCTACTTGTTTGAAAATACTAACTCAAATTGAAGAGATGGTAATTGCTAGAGTTAGTCCAATACTTCAGGTTACTTATGCAAGAGGTAGACAACTCAAATATAGTGGTCACACAATTTCCTTCCCTCAAGATATCGCAGAAATTGCATCTCACTTGCCAAGGCATATAGGTGAATTAGACATAATAATTATCAATAGGAAAAGCATTGGCCAACAAGTGTACACTTTTTGTGTTAGCATAAATCAAGTCTATGAAGCTCTCGAGTACAAAATACAAAATGATCCACATTACAAAGATGTACAAGTAGATGACATTGCATTATCATCTTTGCCTACTACTTCTACTGATATTTCAAACCTCCTCTATGAAACAACAACAACAATTGATCATAAAGAATTGGGTTCCTTAGAAACATAAGCTACAAAAGGTGACCTTCTAAAAAACCTAAAAGAAATACAATCCTCTTTTATGGAAAATTTTCCACCGACAGCTACAAAGGTTGTAGAGGTTCGCTCTTTTCTCCAAACAGGAAGAGGCTTCCCAACACATAAAGTACAATGGCCAACAATTTCTCCATTCCCCATAAATGAGTACAACACTAAAGGATTATTTGTAATGGCATTTCCAACACTCTTCCCCATGGGCAATGCAAACTCAAGAAACAACAAGCAAAGGATGTACACTTCCACAAATTTGGACTCCACCTCATGTGATTCAGTGATAATAGATTTGGACAACATCCACATTTCAGATACTTTTTTCTAAAATTACTTATGCAGCTTTGAACACAAGCAACAACATCATTTTTGTACAGTGACAAGTTGATGACTCATTGCCCCCAGCTATTGTTGCCCTCTAGCAAAGTCTAAAGGATCTACCTGATAACAAGCTCATTGATCAATTGATGCGATTCACATCCAAAATATGTGGAATAAAGCCTTTTTGGAATGAAAGAAGAGGGGAGATATCTAATATGATTATCCAACTTGGTAGCCCAACACTGTTTGTCACCCTCAATGCAGCATATACAAAATGGGCAGATCTACAAAATAACATGCCTTCAACAAGCTTACTAGACACAAGAAAGATTTTTACAATAAACCCTCTCAATGATTACATTGAAATAATCAATCATGTCTAATGACATAGAAAATGCACATCACAAACTTGTCTTCGAAGGAAGTACACAACACTGTCACTACAATGCCCCTTGGGCAATGCAAGAAAAATCTAACATCTCTTTTGCAGAAAATGGTCACCTAAAATATAATGCTACCAAAAATTATGACCGCCTCAACCTACACAACCCATAAATTCTATCTATTTGGAGAGCCAATGTATATTATCAACTAGTTCTATCAATAAATGCAGTGTTCAGATATATATATATATATATATCAAAGTATGGCTCAAAGTCAAAACATAAATCTAAAACATATCATTCAATGTTATCTCTTATATCCACAAATTATGCATATGATAAACTAACAGCAATTGCATTCAAGAAAAATGCTAACTCACACACTTGTTGAAAGAGACATTAGAGCTCAAGAAATATCCCACCTCTTACTCAAATTGTCCCTATCCATTTGTAGTAGGAAATTTGTTTTCCTTTCTATACATAACAAAATTGTAGACTATATTTCCATTTCCCCAACATCCACAATCATATCTCCAAGTCATATTGACATACACATGTCCCAACCTCCACACCTAGAAACAATGTCACTTCTTGAGGCAACTCAAAAATGGTCTTATAGAGCCACTTGCAAAAACAATCAGTGGAAAGAATGATGTAAGAAGGAAATTGTTTGAGTTTCTCCAAGATTCACCACTATCCCTGCAAGGAATGACACATTATACTATACATTCTATTGGATGGAACTAATGATGTACTACCCATTCGGAAACATTCAACAAGATTTGGGAAAGTTAGAAGATGACATCATAGAACATTGGGAAAGCTTCAAGACCATGTATAGTACATGGCATGTACATAGAACATAAGAAGCACCAACTAAAGAATATGTTCTAGAAAGTCTATATATGGAGACAAACCTTATGGAATAAGATAATCGTGATGAATGGCAAGTCCTTTCCGGATTACAACTAGGACAACCTATTCATGTTGATGAACTAAACATGTTTGGTCGATGCAGCATAGATATCAACCATGATTGGGGATAATCTACTATCAATATCATAGAAGCTGAAGTTATAGTTACTTCCTTCATTTACTCCAATTGGCAAAATTTCATGTAGCCTATGATCCTTACAAAAAATTTGAATACACTCTATCACAAGAGAAAAAAATGGCTAATGACGTAGTTGCTTCCAATGCACGAGCTACATGGAAATCTCCATTAAAAATGATTGTTCAAGGGACAATAGGAATGGGAAAATCTCACTTGATTAAATGCATAAAAAACACAGTAATGCAATCAACACCAAATGGGTCATCACCACTTCTTCTCCTTGCACTGACAAGGGTAGCAACATTCAATATACAAGCATCCATAATTCATACAACACTTTGAATTCCAATTAGAGAAATGCCAACAATGTAAGGACAATCACTCACATTTTTCCAACAAGATATGCATTTCATTCATTAATACATTCTAATGGATGAAATGAGTTTCTTTGGACCTAAACTAATGGAAAACTTTGACAAACAATTGCGTGAAGTATTTCCATGCCAAAACAACATTCCATTTGGAGGGCAGTCAATGATTCTGATTGGTGATTTGGGCCAATTACCACTAGTGAAAGACATTCCAATGTATGCCTCAACATCTTATGGGGGAACACTATGGTGCAACTTCAACACAATTGTTACTTTGACAAAAAAAAATTGCAAAAATGGAGAAGACAAATCTCAAGTAATCTTTTGAACATTTTTGTCAAACTTAAGGAATGCATAACCAACAATTATAGATTGGAAACTACTCATGACAAGATTGAGATCCTCACTAACTTGTGAACAACAATCTATTTTCTTGAAATCTATACAGTTATTTTCCACAAATGAAATGGTATCATTACATAATAAACAAATGTTGGTATCTTCAACAATGTCAGTTGCCCTTTGCATTGCAAAACAACTTAGAGGTTTTACAAGTATCAGATGTAGAAGATGAACAAATAGAGTCAAAGATACTTCTATGTATCAGGCAAGAATTCATGTTAGCCTCCAATTTGTGGGTAGAAATAAGCCTTGTTAATGGTGCACTTGGACAAATACAAAAGATTGTTTATGCAAACAATGAGAATCTACCACAACTCCCACTGTTTGTCGTTGTCCACTTTAGAAATTACACAAGACCACCATGGGACCCTAATCAACCAACGGATGTGCCAATAACACCATTGATTTATGGACTTCATTGAAAAATTCCTCTTAAAATGGCATGGCCATTGATCATACACAAAGCACAAGGACTTATATTGCAACATGTCATAATTGACATCGACAACATCAACCATCAAGGATTAACTTTTGTAGTACTTTCAAGAGTTAGAGACCTTGCCTCCATGTGCATACAACCCATTTTCACATTTAACAAGTATGCACGTATGCAAACAAATCCATGTGTTGCTTGTCGAATAAATGAGGAAGCATGTTTACTTCAACTATCCACAAAACAATCATATTCATAAGAATTGGGAAAAAAAAATGTATCTATATTCATATTACCTTCATCCACATGTATTATATATTTACATCAACTTCAATATTTGACAAGTTATTATGATTTTTCTTCAACATGTTTTATATAATGCATTGTCACCTAATTATGTTTTCATCTTTTGAGAGTTTCCTACAGGTTAAAAGAAATTCTTCAAATAGTTCAAATTGGAATGTGCATAGACAAATTGAAGACTTAAACAATATCTTTAACAATTATGGTATAAGACATATGTTAGTTATTTTTCCCTCCTGTCAAAATTCATATTTCATATTTGGCAAATGTCTAATGGTCATTTAAATATTTGAAAATTCAAACATTAGGGCATGCAAAATTAATATCTTTAAAACCTTGGGTTATACCTTTTTTCCTAAGTGGTTGCATGATTTAATATTTTATAGGCCAGCATCTTCTTATCCATTAGATAAAAAAGAAACCATGGTTGTCACTTTGTCATTATCAAAAACTACACATCTTTTAATTCATGTGACAAAGCAACAACATGTCACGTAGCATCATGGGCCCCTTTCTCTTTTTGGTTAGTGCAATCATCAGCAAGTTTCCATTCATTGTCAGATCGAAGATGATCTATAGTCATCGTTATGTCGCTATCTAGAGATGTGAGGGAGTTATTTTATGCGACATAGTGAGAGCTTGACATGTGGAATTGTTGAGGTCACTTCTCTTATGGGCCGCAAAGTAGAATGGTGTTAGAAATTTTCAGTCTAGCATGGGTACATCAGAGCAGTGTGGCAAGACAACGAGTTTTGATTAGTCAACAGTCTTGAGTTATCAGGTGGGCCAAGTTTTTCCTTGCCTTCATCACTTGATTGCATGAGTTATTTAGCTAAACCTAAGTCAGGGTTCTAAAGACATGACTTCCTTTTCTTTGCGTGGTCACTTCGAGTTGGGGTAACCATGTTTTTGGCACTGTGATTATGTGATGGTTAGTTTTAAGTCATGATGGTGTGATAAAGGGTAGATCCCCAGTGTTTTAATGATTCATTTCACACTGTTCAATTTTTAGGATCTATAGCCAGTACACAATCGCGAGGAATTAAGGAGAACTATGGTTACAATTGTGATCAAGTGATTTCCTTTTATTTTCTTTGTCACAAGGTTAAGAGGTTGACTTCAAGTTAAGGCAGTGATGGTGTGAATATAATTAAGGATCGTAGTCTTTGCAAAGTCACCACGGTTAGAAGACGATGTTAGAGTTAAGTTGCAAAGTAGCAACTAGCAGTTAAGTGTTGATGTTCATGGTTTCACATGGATAAATAGTTTATGAAGTAACAAGGTGGTGAAGCTATGATAGAATAAGGTGGTCAAGCCTGTGAAGATTTTACAGGGTGGCAGAAGGAAATAAAAATATTGGGTCATGTGGTAGATTCTTTGAGTTTCTTCGTCGACTTGCTAATTTTTCAAGGTTTTTATGCATTAAAAGGGTTTGAAAAGGGGAAATAATGGAAAAATATGATCTTGGATCGATAGCAACTACTTTGTGGTTCTCCCCATGCACATTTATGGCTAAGGCTTTCTATTTGACCATCTGGTGGTTCAGATTTCTCCATTCTGTATTGATGGCTGCCACTTCTGTCCCTTCCAAGATTGAATATGCATATGAAGATTAGATTTCTACATATGGATGCACACCTAAGAAAATCCTTCTATATTAGTGTTGATGTCTCTCTGCAACTTGTTAATAGTAGTTGATTTCCTGGCTTCCAGTAGAAGTTATCTTAGTTATGCCTAAGTTATAAAGGTGGATTTTGTAATCTTTGTAAGGGTTGATCTTTATCTGATTCTTTAGTATTGCTTCCCTATGCATACTACTATAATTTCTTCTGCCTCTGAACCATTATAATTCCCTATTGTGTCTCTTTCAACCATTAACACACTGTGCAAGACTTCTTTGCCTCTAGTTAATGTTCTTGTCTATATTTTGCAACTATATGATTGTATCTATTTTGGCATTTGAATAATATTGAATGAAGTTTCTTCCTATAGAATTCTTTTGCTGTCTAATCTACATATGGTTGTTAGATTAAGCAAGGTATGAATCTGTATTCTTTGAGATTATAATTGGTTAACTATGCATTTATGGGCAAAGATAAGATCAAACACTTTATTTTGGTGTATCACCTCCTTAGGTTAGAATAGGTAGATTTTCTTTCTTGCATCTCCTTCTCCCTTTTCCTCTCCAAGTGTAGTTAGGTGCATCCTGATAGCAAAGGAAGTCAACCTTCTCTGAAGACTCAACCTCACCGTTCAAGTCCCATAGCTTTGAGGTTGTTTCCATGTTTCACAAGGTTTTCTTTAGGTAAAAACTTTGGACAAGGGTGCAAACTTTTGTGACAATAATATACTCTAATTTGTGCTTTTCATTTTTCAAGTAATTTAGGCTCCTTGTATTATTCTATTTTTTGTAGTACACATTGGAATTTTAACTCAAATAGTGTTTATTGATTTCCAAATTTTCTTTTCTACATCTGGAAGTCCTTATTTAAGTTCCCTAATTAGTTATAATTGCATCTTCCATAATTTCATTCCTTCACTGTGGCATTTCCAAGATCATTGTTATATTTTGTAATGTACTTAATTTATGCTTATTTATCTTTAATTGGAACGTCTTTTTTTCAATGCATCAAAAACTCAATTAGTAACTTCACTTTTATGCTTGATCACAAATATGAAACTTTGCAAGTATTTAACCCATTTCTTATGTCTTTGATTCAATTTATGTTGACCTCCCAAATACTGCAAAGCTTTATGATTAGTATACAACACAAACTCCTTAGGAATCAAATAATGTCTCCACTTCTACAAGGCTTGAACAATAGCATAAATCTCTTGATCATATACTAAAGAAAGCAACACGTTTACCTTCTTGACTCAACACAGCTCCTATTGCATTACCACTTGCATCACATTCAACTTGAAATACCTTATTGAAATCAAGCAAAGCCAATATAGTTAAATCAACAACCTTTTTCTTTTGAAGTCTCAAAACTCTTATTAGATCCATGTGTCCACTTGAAATCATCTTTATTTCCTCTCATTCTCTCAATCATAGGATTACAAACAAAACTGAAATTCTTTATAAACTTTCTATAGAAACTAGCCAAACCATGAAATGATCTTACCTCACCCACATCCTCAGGTATAGGCCATTCCAAAATTTCTTTAACCTTCTCAGGATCCATTCTCAAACCATCAGCTAAAATCATAAATCCCAAATACACAATCTCCTCTTGGATAAAGGAACACTTTTTCAAGTTAATCAACTTCTCCTTTTTCAATATCTGTAATACTTGTCTAACATGCGCAAGATGTTCTTCCTTAGTCATACTAAATATCAAAATATCATCCAAATAAATAATCATAGACTTACCAAAAAATATTTGGAGAACTTCATTCATCAACCTCATGAAAGTTCTAGGTGCATTATTCAAACCAAAATGCATTACCAACCATTCATACAAACCATCTTTCATCTTGAAAGAAGTCTTATTTTCATCACCTTCTCTGATTATGATCTAATGATAACCACTCTTCAAATAAATCTTAGTAAAATACTTTTCTCTAATCAAATAATCTATTATGTTATCCATCCTTGGCATACAAAACCTATATTTTACTATGATCTTGTTAATAGCTCTAGAATCATTACACAATCTCTATTCTTCATTCTTCTTCAATGCTAGTACAACAGGTGCAGTACATGGACTCAAGCTTTCTTTGATCAAATAGTTATGCAATAACTCCTACACTTTTCTATTAAGTTCTTCATTCTCTTTAGGTGTCAATCTATATGGTGTTTATTAGGAAAACTAGCTCCAGGAATCAGGTCCATACAATGACCTTTCAACCTAATGAATGCAATTTTCACCTTCCTATTATAAGAGTGTTTTCAAACTCAAAGAAATTCTTCATATTAGAGATCCAATCCAACATAGCATTGGTGGTAAATTTTCCATCGTAAGGAACATATTCTACAACAAGCTTTGAATGTGCCCTAGACAATACCCTCAATAATATTTCCTCATCTTGATCTTCCTTAGGTTCTAGATTAGGGTTTTGTGTCATTGCTTAATCATCACTCACATCATTAAGATGTGTTCCTTTCCTTTGGGCTATCTCCACAACATCTAATTTGGCTCCAATTTGTCTCAACATATCCATAATAGCAATATTTTCATTTCCTCTATCTCGAACCATCTTTACAAATAGGTTCCTTCAAGATCATAACCCTCTACAAGTTATAGGTCAAATCCACAGATCTACCACCTTACAACCAAATTCAACAAGTAGGGTTCTACAAGATCCAGTCTCCATAAGGGCAAACCTCAAGTTGTAATACCACCTAACACAAAGAGGAGAATGAATAGCTAGGGCCAAAAACACACCTAACTATTCAAACACCTTGTTGAGTAAATATAGTGAAACAAAACACACAAAGGAGAGAGAACAAAGAAATTTTATTGATTCATCCAATTATTAGTGTGCATGTCTAGTTTTAAGGCCTTCTAGGTTATGGCTAGATATAAAATACAATTTCAATATTCACGATCGAGCTCCAAATTTGCAATTCGAGAAACATTAACTCTAAACTCTCTAAGTCTCTAACTAACCTAAACCAATTACCTCTACTTATACTTGCCAAAATAGCTTACAAAATATTCTAGATCATTACATAATAGAAAGGTATACCTTAAAATGGTCTTTACTCATTACAAGAAAAGATCCTATCATTAAATTCATGATCCAAATTAAATACATAAGTCGACTCAAACTAGGAACCAATCACAGACAAACTTAGTCAAAGAAGGAATTGAGCATCAACAAATACTAGGTTCACTTAGCACGTGAAAGAACACTCTATCAACACTGGAACTTGGTTAACACTGCAACTCGGTTAACACTGAAATTTGGTTAATACTGTTGGTTAACACTGGAACTTGGTTAACATTGTTGGAACTCAGTTAACATTGTTGGCTAATACTATAAGCTTGGTGATAACTACCTGAATGAACAAAAGAGCAGGATTATAAGGTAAATTGTGATGCTCCTACATCAAAATTTGATGAAGAGGCAAGCCAAAAGTGTGTGTAAACCATGATGAAGATCCCAAAGAAGAAGAATTGGAAGATATGATCTTTGAAGAGACAATGCCCAATTCCTTGGAAAATAAAGGGATCAAAATTGATATTTCAGACTATATAGGTAGTCTTTAGCTAGAGGAATCAATAAAATGGTTGAATGAGATGTGGATTTTTTTTTTCTCAAATAGAAGTTAATGAAAAAGGAAAAGAAGATGAAGTTCACATTCACAAAACTAAAATACCATGCAATAATATGGTGGGATTATCTCCACAAGGAATGGACGAGAAAAGAAAAGGACGAAATCAAGGCATGGAGGAAGATGGAGAAAATGATAAGGTAAAAAAATTTCCTGTAGATTATTCACTAACCCTCTTTCCTAAGTTTCAAAATTTGAAGCAAAACTTATCTTTTATGCACGATTATACAAATGAATTTTACAACTTATCCATGTAAATAAAATGATGAGAAAATGAATGATAGATATATGAATGGCCTGAAATTTTCTATCCAAGATGAGTTAAGCATGCTATCTATCAACAATATAGAGGAGGCCTAGTTGGCTCTAAAGGGGGAAGAAAAATGAAGTTGGTAATATATTAAAAGGAATAGAGGAAAAAGAGGTACATCAGCCCCATTTTGAGAAGGTTCAAATTACGATAGGGGATATTCATCTCGTGGATGAAAAATATGTAGACACCTGACATGATCCTCAAAACAAAGAAAGAGGAAGGGGGTTTCAGAGAGGAAGAAGTTATGGTAGAAAAAAGAGGATGAGAAAACTAAAGAATACCTTTCACTTATTTTAGGTGTGGAGTGTAAGGGCACATAGCTTTTGAAATCTCAAATTATAATATGCAAGAAATAAATCAAGGAGGACAACTTAGGGTAAATCTAGTTCAAACTAAAAATAAAACAAAATAGAAAGAACTGAAAGTTTCACGAAATGTGGGAGAAATTCTCATGATGAGAAGATTAGTGATTTGAAGGCTTGTAGCTTTGAACCAATATTTGCAGAGCCAATTGTACTTTAGGTGACAAGGTATGTAAATTTATCATTAATGGGGCTAATTGACATTTTCAAAACTAGTGTCTAAGGAGATGAAAAAAAAAAAAATTTACACTGTGAGAAACATCAATATCCTTGCAATATTGAATCATTTAAATAAAATATGTTTAATAAAGTTTAGCATATGAAAACTTTCTATAAGGATAAGATATGGTGTGATGTAATTACAATGAATGTCTATCATATATTGCTAGGAATGTCATGGTAATATGATAGAAAGGTCATTAATAATGGAGAGAAAATCATATAAACCTTTTGGAATGATGTATCCAAGGTGATTCTTTTTTTCTTTTAAGGATGAAGGGAGGAGTGGGACCATGTTGCCTACAAAAGAAGTTGTCAAAGAAATTAAGGTAACCCAATTTTGTTATGTACTACTAGTCATAAGAAGAGAGATAATTTAGTAAACTAAAAGAACTGCAGATACTAGAAGACATTTTTAATGTTGTGCCTAATGAATTACCTTATGGTCCACCATTGAAGATGGATATTCAACACAATATTTGATTTGATTCGAGGAGAAACTCTAACCAATCAAGCATCTTATAGGATGAATCCAACACAACATGTAGAACTGAACAAACATGTAACATAACTCATAAAAAATTGCATAGTCAAAAAGAGCATGAGACCACGTGCAATACCTATATTGTTGACTCCAAAGAAGGATGACACATAGAGAATGTGTACAAATAGTAGATAAATTAATATGATTACAAATAAGTACCATTTTTAAATTTTTTGTATAGAGGACATGATGGACATATTAGTAGCTCTATCAAGTGTTTCACAAGATTGATCTACGAAGTGGCTATCATGACATCTATATTTGAGAAGGAGATGGGTGTAAGATAGCATATGAGATTAGGGATGGGTTGCATGAATGGATGGTTATGTCCTTTGGACTTTCTAATGCACCTAGTTCATTCATGTGAATGATGAATATTGAACTATGACCTTACATTCATAAGTTTGTGGTAGTTTATTTTGATGATACCTTGGTTTTTAACAAAAATAAAGAATAACACTCACAATAATTGAGGATTATCTTGGGTGTACAAAGAAAGGAAAGAAAGGAAAAAATCTATGACAAATTAAGAAGTGCATCTTCATGCAAAACAATTTAACTTTTTTAGGTTTTATATCATTTTCCTATTTTATGATAGAATTTAAATAACAATTAGATAATAAATTATTAAATAAATACTGATGATAATATCATATTAAAATTACAAATATAAAATTAAGAAATAATAATTTAAATATATATAATCGATGATCAATAAAATGATATTTAGTATAAGATTTATAATAATTAAATATATTCCCTAAGTTTGTAATGTTCCATTATAGCTTGTCACTTTTCTCCATGTATTTGGGTTCGGCTTTCTCCTGGTTCTACACGCCTCTATTGAGCATTGTTCACTCTAAGTTTTTGGGTTGTATCCCTCTTGCTTTGTCTATTTCTAATAGTGGCTTTATCCTCTTGCTTCACATATCTAATCATTGGGTGTTATCTAGGATTTCTATTGTTAGTCTGGCTAGCATCTAAGAAGTTTATGCTTTATCGAAACTGGAATAAAAAATTGATTTGGAGATTTCAAATGTTTAATTAGATCTTTGATTTCACTCTTAAAATGATTGCAATCTTTGCAAGTTTAGAAAATATACTCTTTTTCAGACTTAACTTTAACAGAGTTCAAACTATCCTAATAGTTCAAATTATAGGCATGAAAGTAATGATAAATCTTTTAAGACTAATATTTTTGGAGAGAATTTTAAGATTCAGATAATAGCTAGAAGTATAGGATTGCATTGAAGAAATTTTAAAAAGGGCACCTTGGATTGGTAGAGACGATCACATATTCAGGTTATGCACTTATTCACTGATCTTTTTGATCTCTTCTTTCATTTGTTCATAATTGTAAGAGAAGGAATGCCTTCCTAAGACCCTAACTATATCAGGGGCTCCTATAATTTCACTCCTTAAAAATGCATATAAAAGCAAACTGGGGTATGCCCCTTTTATTTTGTAATACAAAGGATGATGGTCCCGGGCAAGACTGAAGGTTTTCTTCCTCCATTCTTTCCTACCAATACTCCCTCGAATGGAGACTTTGTAACTTTTATTTATTCATTAATATAATCTACAAGGCTTCAACCTTTTATCGAGCAAATATATATATATATATATATATATATATATATATATAAATAATAAATGAATTAAAAAATATAATTAAATACAAGAGAGAATATTCTAGAAAGTATATTACCTTTCTAAATATAATTTAGTAATATATTATAATAAATACCAAATAAATAAGTATATAAATTATATAATAATACAATTTAATTAAATCTAATGAAAAGTCTAAATATATGTAAATAAAATATAAAAGGGATGAGAGATTATTTTTAAGAGAAAGAAGGAAGAGAAGAAGATAGTATTTAAAGAGTTATTAATGAGAGAGGAAATGAATGAGAAGAAAATAAGTTATTTTCCCAAATTGTTGCAGTAATGAAAGGATGCAACTCTTCAAAAGGGTTATAATTATGAATGGTTGTGACTCTTTGAAAAGATTGTAATTATGAAGTGTTATGACTTTTTGAAAGGAATGCAATTATGAAGGGTTGTCAATTTTTGAAAGGATTGTGATGATGAAGGGTTATGAAGTTTAAGAATGATATAGATGATAAAAATAAGATTTATAAAGTACCATTGAATAAGAAAAAGAAGAAGAATCATATCAAAAGGAGAAAATAGAACAAGCTAATAAAAAAGATATAATTGCATACCTCTTGGCATATATTTAGTGTAAGAAGAATGACAACTCTAAAAGGTAGCAAGTACATTGTAAAGGTATGTTATATGTTCAAAATTTTCTTTATATATTTGTGTGTGTGAACATGTATTTATTTATATAATTCCATTTGAATTAGATATTCATGAACGAAATGGTATTTAAAGGTTTATGTATATTTACTAAGGAAATTCGACATAATGACATTTGATAATTATTTAATATTACATTTATTGATTGAATATAAGAAGTAATAAATTAAAACTCTCGTAGTGCTAGTGCAATGATTGTGCTCATCTCTATATGAATGCCTAAGATGGGATATACAAAACTTCATAGTGCCAATGCAAGAGGTTAGTAGAAGCTTATATAAATGATCATACCAATGTAAGAGATTGTTAAAATCTTATATGAATGGTTACATGAGATTATATTGTTTGTATGAGAGAAAAAAAATATTTGCATCTAACTAACACCATGGAGATTGGTATAGTCCCTATAATGTTGGTATGTGAGATTTTTGTAATCTCCATATGACTAACATGACTAAGAAAAGTATAATTCCCACGTGCCAGAATATTCTGATGATGTCAACATTTGTATATGTGATTGGACTTGGATAAAGGAAATCTCATCCAAGAAGAACCTTAAGGACAATGGAATAACTAAGGTTTAGTAAACCCAATCTAGACACGTCTTTGAGTTTAGGGTTAGGATAGAGGGTATACTACTATAAGTAGACTTATTATTTAATTCTAATGTAACACCCTACCAAGGGATCCAAAAGAATTAACCTAAAGTTTTTGATTAAGTTTGCCAAACAATTTTTTTTTTTAAACAAGAAAGAATAACATACACATCAAACACATAGTAGCGGAAGCAATAACATACAATCAACTAAAAATATACGTAACAAGTTACATTCCTTAAGGATCCCATGACGTTGAATCACATTTAAATTTAACTAATACTAACTCTAACAACTACCACATCCACATGAAAGAATAATCAGAAAGTCCAATGTCCATTTAATATACATTAGTTCTAAATGCCTCTTGGCAAATTAATTCAGAATGCTCAATCATCCATTGTACATGTCACAAGGTATGAAAGGCTAAAATAATATACATATGTAGAAATAGAAATACATCATCCTCATCGGATCCAAGATAATAAAAAGTACAATAAAGTAAATGAAACCAATAACATACATGATAAATCCATCCATCATAAAACACAACTAACTAAGTACGTGGTTCCTCCCAACTATCAACAACATCATAAAACCATCTTAAGCCCTAGCCATCCCCCGCGCATAACGTCCCAAGCCACCGACTAGATCATCAGTGCTATTGTAATAGGGACATCACTACTAAAACATGCCACAACATAAGCATAAAGAAATCTACCATGCTAGAATAAAGCATAAGATGATCCTACAAAGTAGATAACATCACCTATCACAAGCTAATCATCAACATAAAGAAATTTTTCAATAAATAACATCGTCTAAACATGATAAACAAGCATGCCAAGAAGCTCTGGCCACAATGACTACGAACGAATCTCAATGGTAAGAGTAGAAAGCACTACCACCCGACCGCGTGGAACCTATATGGCCCACTCCCACCGCGCTGGGGAGATAGTCTGAAGTCCCAAACAGGATATCAAATCACATATCAAAAGTACTCTCTAAGTCCAGAAAATCCTAAAAGTATACTAACTCAAACATTCTAAGATAGGTTGACATCTATATCTAGAGGCACACAAAGACACATAGGAAACCTACTATGTAAGCGGGTAAATGTCATCGCACGAATCATGCTAGGAGTTACCTTGGCACTTTCTTAGGACTCCAGGGTCCCTAGTGATCCCTATGCGGCCACTAGTATCCTCTCGTACTGACAAGGCATACTATAGAATGTAAGGTCACAACCAAGCATTCTCTCTACTCCCATCCTAGTCTATAATAGCACTCGAGGCATGGGCGAGAACATAAAAAGACTCTTATTAGGTTCATTTTAATCCACATTTAGTGTAATGTTTTCACTTATTAAAACAACTTACAATGGGTTACCCCCAAGACCACTTAGGGCCCCTGGGCCCCATTGCAAGCCACTTCCCGACATTACATATAGATAACCTACCCTAGGCTAAATAAAAGCACAAATCAAAGAATCATATAAAATCACCTCAGCCCTATACAAGCAACTAAAAAGCATCAAAAGTTAATACACAATATCACATCAGTTCTCCACTAGCAATTGGAAAGCATCTAAGATAAATCACAACATCCATCAGTTCTCAATGAGCAACCAGGAAGTATCCCAAAATAATACTGATCGAAGAATCCAAAATGGTCAAGTCAAACATGTCACAACATGACATCATTAAGATCAAAGCAAACACTTCAGTCCCATCAAGGCGACTGGAAAGTAACCCAAGTATAACTGATTAAGACTCAAAAATGGTTAAGTTAGGTATCTCTTATACATACACCTCAGCTTCACATAAGAAAACTGGAAAGCAACAACAAACAACAGATATATTCATCATAAAGCATACTAAACACATCACCATGGTTGGGTTTAGAAAGATCGAGATCAAAACAACATAGCATCACAATCATACAACCCCCGAGCCTCTAGTAACAACCTAAACTGGTCAACATCTAATCAACCCCAAAATCCCCAAAGCATAGACAGTACATAGAAAACATTATAGTCTAATAGTTTGGTTTAAATTGAAAGCATACTATTGAGTTAACGTAAGGTTCTTTCAGTTTTCATTTTCAAAATACGTTATAGGTAAAAGATTCTTAGTTAACCCTTATACGTTAACCTATTCATCTCTTTGAATAAAATATAAAAATTACCCTCCCATTATATTAAATCAAATTTCCAAAAATAATTATATTGATTTAAAATAAAATAATTTACAATTTACTAAGATCAACGTTGTGGATAATTTAAATAAATTAAAATTTTCATTGAGTAACTTCAATTATCAATTAACTTAATTAAATTACAATTAAATAAATTAATTAATAATTACATATATATCCATATTAATTTCTTATAAAATAATTTCATTGATTAATAACTATATTTTAAATGCATTACCGTTTAAATTAATAAATAATATTAAAATCTATTAATAAATATAATTAAATAATACTACAAATCTTATTAGTAAATATTATTAATTAGCAATAATATTAAAACTTTTTAATAAATAATATTAATTAAAATAATAATTAAAAATTAATATTAAAAATAAACTATTAACAAATATAATACTTAAAACTTTTTATAAAACTTAAGATATCTTTATATAGGTCATCGGCCTTTTAAAACAAGTCGTGGCCTTGCCTTTAATGGCCACTCTGAATACGCAGGAATAGGCATGCGTGGAGTGCTGACATGGTAAAAAGGTAAGTGGGGGGGGGGGGGGGGGGGGGGGGGGGTGGAACCCACCTCCTCCCAAGTCATATATTTTTAAATTTTTTTTTTTTTTAATTATTCCCCATAATAGAATATATATTATTTTATTCATTTATTTAAATTTATTAAAACTTAATATAATTAAATTTCAACAGTACCATTTTTTAAATGTAAGTATATTTAAATTTAAATTTTATTAAGAATTAATTTCAAACATTATTTTTATTTTTATTATTTTTTTTAAATAAAAATTTCATCCCAAATTTGATAGATGAAGTACGACCAACTGATCGAAATTTCCAATTAAATTTTTTGCATTTAACCCAAAACCCTTCCCTGTTCAATTTTCAGAAAGCCAACAAATTTTGCAATATAATTTCTATTTCGTTCAAACCCTCCCTAATTTAAAACTAATTTCTTTCAATTTTAAAACAAGGATTTCTAAATAATTTTCAATCTGGATTTACAGATACAATCAAATAGCAAAAGATTCAGAACAAAGGGTGGTAAGATTCATACAGCGAAATTTGAGAAAACAAATTTCTACAAGCACGAAGTAGACAGAATATATCAAATTACATAATACATTTAGTGATCAAAACACAAGACCCTACCTGAACCTGATGCTAATACACAACCCCCCGAAGATTGTGAGAGAATTCACTTCTATCCAGAAACTTCTCTCTGAAACTTTTCCAAAGATTTCCCTTCCAAAATTCGCTTCCATATTTTCTCCCAAAATTCACGTCCAAATTCCCCTCTCAAAAATGAAACCCCCAATTGTAATAAAGAGTTCTCTCCTTAAATCAAGGCACTAATTGTGCATTCACCCGAGAGAACTCCGTTCTCACCAAACTCAAACTGTAATTAAACTTTTCTTAATCTTTCTTTATCTTCTCATGCATGTCAAATGAATTATTAAATAACTTTATTTAATTTCCACTTGACTACATTTTTAAATTAATTTATTAAATTAACTCCCATGCGCACTTTATGCAACTCTTAGTAAATTCACTTGTTTTATCTTTTTAATTAATTTCTTATATGTTAATCTCATGCATATATCATGTGAACTTAAAACTTTTAATAAATTAATATATTTTCACTTTTAAATTTATTTTTGAAACTCCAATTTGATAAACTATTTATTAACTTAAATAATAATATTTAGCATTTAATTAAAAATGAACTCTAAATATATTATTATTAAATTAAATAAATATTATCACATTCTAAAATTTAAACTTATAACTTTTATCTTCAAATTTAATTCTTTTATTTAATTAATTTTCCAATTAATTAAATATAATTAAATATTAAAATGTCATAATATTTTTTCTTTAAATTAAATCATTAATGTAATCTTCTAACAAGACTTAATTAATAGAAAATACACCAAAGACTCATAAAACAAAATACGAAAACCCATTGTAGAAAAAAAAAAACTCATACAAAATCAAACCAAAGGGTTATAATCACAAATTAACATCATCTGACGCATTCTGAGGGTACAAACTCAGATACTTGTCCTAATGGTCAATTAGGACAAATAGCTCAAAGGTTTAGGATTTGTACTTAAGAACTTATCTCCCCTCTCTTACCATTGAGATAATGTGATAGGGTACGCTCATCCTAGCAATTCAAGGAAGTCGATACCTGGTACTTGCAACCTACATAAAATCCACGCATGTGCAAACACAATATTCTAAGCTAAACAGGCAATGGTAGGAAGTGGTGCATCGTGTAGATCCTGACTAACAGGTGACTATGACTCCCTTCCTTAACCACATCAAAAATGTCATACATAAAGAAAACAAACACGCACACCATACACATGCAGTATGGGGTAAGTATCCATAAGAAAACACATGTGATAATAAACCATCTAACTAATCATCATCAATAACTGAAAACACTGTAATAATCATCATGCACACATGAAATATAAAGTACCAAATAATCTTATCATATAATCAACTAATTTTGAAACAATATCTGATAATCTTAAAACAATGCCACTAATCATAAGCATAAAACTAGTCTAAAAGAGTTCAACAATGATAATAGAAATGCAAACTAGGGGTAGGCACTACATCTAACATTTATATCACATAGTAGTGCTAGGAAAACCCTAATAGTGGAGACATTACAGTTTTTCATTTATGAAAATGTTATTCAAATGGATCCAAAAAAGGTCAGGAAAATTATAGAATGGCCTAGTCATAATAATATAGAAAAGATAGTTGAAGATTTCATGGGTTGGAAATATTATTAAAAAAATTTAATTGTATTGTACCATCTGTAACAAGCTACACCAGAGGAAGGGAGTTTCTATAGACAATGAGTGTTGAAGAAAGTTTCAAATTTTTGAAGATGTTATTCAAGTAAGGGATCAGATTACTAAGAGTGGGGTGCATTAGTAATCAACAATGTAATCAATATTTCAACCATTCAAACCTTTACATCTTATCAACAACTTTATAGAAAGACATAAAAGAATTCATTACATGAAAATATGTGTAAAGTTGACATCGAGATTTTAGTATCATGGAAATCCAACTTGGATCAAAAACACAATAAAGATTAGTGAACATAAATATTTCACTCTTATGAACTATGCCCTTTGAGGAGTTTAACCTTGTTAGGATTTAGAAATACAATGTTAGGTCCCACCCTGTTAGAGGATTTACCTCCAACCTTTGTAGGAGATTCACCTTGTTAGGAGTAGCCTTGTTAAAGGACTTTGAATACTAATTAAAGTGCTACCCTAGGTTAAATGATTCACAACAAAGGATCTATTAGGATTCACATAATTAAGGGATTTTGTTTGCTATAAGTGTTGGAACAATACAAAGAATGATCTATGTAACAATGATATATCTTTGTGATCAAATACACTAAATCTCAAAATCACTTCACAATACTCTTAACTTATTCCTCCAAAGATCTCACCTTGTTAGGATTAACCACAAACAAAAATAACAATTACATGTAATATAAACAATATCAAAAAATAATAGATCACACAAAAGAGAACATAAGACACCAAGATTTAAACAAACCCTGGACTACGTCCACCAAACAATAAGTCCAATATTATTATGATCCAGCAATTACAACTTGATTACAATCTGTAATCCCTTACAACTCAATACCACCATAAGAAGCAATTTTTGCATCACACATTATGGAAAAATCCCTAACTCTAAGCCCTTTTATACAAGTATTTTTGCCACTTTAGGGTTATAGCTAATTACAATACTTCTCTGATCAGTCACCACAAACTAACAACCTCCCACTTGGGGACTAATTAGGCTCCACACTAAACAATAATCTCCTACTTGGAGACTGATCTTGTAGCAATACCGCTACCACATGGGGCTTCCACTGATCAAACTACCCTGAACTTAGTTGTTCTATTATTTTGTTCAGTCTAGAAGACCAATTGATGTTGAAGAGGAGTTCAACTTCTTCCTTGTCACTACCTTTGTAAACAATTTTTTTGGATTTTCATCTATATGTATCTTGTCTAGCTTTAGCTATCCATCATCCAAAACTGACCGAATCAAATGGTACCGCAACTGAATGTGTTTTGTCTTTGAATGCAAAGCATAATTATTCGCAAGATGAATGGCACTTTGACTATCTATAAACAAATAATTATCCTTCTGAGGATGTCCCAATTCTTTAAGGAAGAACTGAAGCCATAACATCTCCTTGGTTTCCTCTATAATAGTAACATACTTTGCCTCTATAATGGTCAAAGCATTAATCTTCTACAACCGAGAAACCCAGCTCACAGCTACCCCACCAACAATAAATACATAAGTTGTAGTACTCCACCTGGTATTAATATCCCCTACCAAATCTAAGTCAACATAGGCCTGTAAATCAATAGTAGAGTCCCCAAAGTTTAAACACTTGCTAGATGTTCCTCTAAAATATCTAAGAATTCATTTGATTGCATTCCAATACTCAATTCCTAGATGACTCATATATCGACTAACAACTCCCATTATATGTGCAATATCAGGCCTTGTACATACCATAGCATACATCAAGCTTCCTATAGCTAAAGAATAAGGTACCTTGGACATCATGTCCTCTTCTTCTTGTGTCTTTGGACACATCTCCTTAGTCAACTTCAAATGACTAGGTAAAGGTGTGCTAACAACTTTAGCATTGTCCATAGACAACACCTTTGCAATATAATCAACCTAGGATAATGTCAATTTCCTATTCTTCCCATCTCTGCACATCTTCATACCAAGGATTTTTTTGCTGTGCACAAATCCTTCATAGCAAATGAATGTGCTAACTGGCATTTCAACCCCTTAATGTGATCCATGTTAGACCTAGCTACAAGAATATCATCAATATATAAACAAAAAATAATGTAGTTGTCTTCATCCAACCTCTTAAAATAAACACAATGATCTAAATGACACCTACTATATCCATGCTCATGCATAAAATTGTCAAATTTCATATGCCATTGTCGATCTGCTTGCTTCAAGCCATACACACTTTTCTTCAATCTACATGCTAATTTATCCTTGCCTTTGACCTCAAATCCCTGTGGTTGTGTCATATATGTCTCTTCATCCAAATCACCATGAAGAAAGGTTGTTTTAACATCAAGCTGCTCCAAATGCAAATCTTCAGTAGCCACAATACTTAAAACAATGTGAATAGCAATCATTTTTACTACAGGAGAGAATATCTCATCAAAATCAATACCCTTTTTCTATGCAAATCCTTTTACCACTAACTTGGCTTTAAATCGTTTCTTACCTCCATCCTCTTCTTTTAACTTGTAAACCCATTTATTATGTAAAGCTTGTTTCCCTATAGGTAACTTACATAAATCCAAAGTCTTATTTTTTAGCAAGGAGTCCATTTCATCTACCATTGTAAAATCCCACTAAATCTTAGTATCCACCTGCATAGCTTCATCATAACATTCAGGTTCACCAACATTAGTAAGTAAAATAGAATACAAAGAAGGAGAAAATCCTTGTGGAGATCTACTTAGCCTTGTTGAGCATCTAACATTCATTGGGGTGTGTGGTATTTGTTGTTGTGGTTGTTGTGGATCATGAGGAATTGCTAGAACATCATCTTTTGGAGTATCATCTAGCAATACATAAGCATCTTCTCTCTTCTCATGTTATTGCAACAGATCTTTGTACAACACTTTCTCATTGAATATTACATCTCTACTTCTTACAATTTTATGATTTTAAAAATCTCAAAGCCTATAACCAAATTCATCAATGTCATATCCAACAAATATACATTTCTTTGACTTAGCTACCAACTTGGTTCTATTTTCAAAATCTAAATGAGCAAATGCTTCACAACCAAAGGTTTTGAGAAAAGAATAACTCGACTTCTTACCAGTCCATTCTTCATCTAGAATACCACAACCTAAAGGAGTAGAGGGACCTCTATTAATCAAATATATAGTAGTATTGAAAGCCTTTGCTCACATGTTTAAGGGCAACCCAACATGTAACCTCATGCTCCTTACATGCTCCATTATTGTCTTGTTCATGTGTTCAGCCACTCCATTTTCCTGTGGAGTCCTTGGAACAATTTTCTATCTGTGAATACCATAAGTGGAGCAATAATCTTCAAATTCATGACTGCAATACTCACCACCATTATCAAATTTGAGGCAATTTAATTTCTTACCAGTCTCATTTTCAACCAAGCATTTCCATTTCTTAAAAGTTTGAAATACATCAGAATTATGTCTAAGGAAATCAACCCATACTTTTCTAGTTGCATCAATAATCAATGTAACATAACAATGAGAGCCACCAAGGGAAGATACCTAGGCTGGTCCCCATACATCTCTATGCACAAGCTCCAATCTCTCACTTTTCTTTTCCTTCCCACTCTTCACAAAACTCACTCTCTTTTATTTTTCATACACACAAATTTCACATAAATCCATATTAACACATTTTAGACCTGGTAAAACTTTCTTTTAATGAAGTACTTTCATACCTTTCTCACTCATGTGCCCAAGTATATTATGCCAGAGCATTGTATCAGAATCTACAACAACTATTTGTTCTCCCTGCTCAATTGCAACAATTGTTCCTAGACATTCATTTTTCTCTAAAATAATCAAAGTAGAAGGAACAATATGACCTGTAGAAAGATATAAGTTATTTACTTTCACACCTTTCGCTACTACAAGGGAACCTTTTGAAACCTTCAAATTTTTATCATTAAAAATAACTACACAACCCTCGTCACTGAGTTGTCCTACTAAAATTAAATTTCTACTCAACTTTAGAACATGTCTTACCTCATGTAGTAGCCAATGATTCCCATTCTGCAACTTAATCTTAAGTTTTCCCTTTCCAACAATCTAACAGGGTTCATTATCCCCCAAATAAACAAGCCCAAAGTCCCTGTGGACATAATCAATAAAATAACCTCTATGGGGTGTAGCATGAAATGAAGCGTTAGAATCTAAAACCCATGAATCATCAACACCTTCTAAAGAAAGAAGCAAAGCATCCTCTTTGGATTTGTTACTTACCACATTTGCCTCCTTGTTCCCTTCTGATTTATCTCCTTCATTTCCTCTTTCAAGTCCAACTTTCTTTCTTTTTATGCCTTGGTTTACCACAGTACTAGCAATCTCTTGGTCCTCTAGATTGAGACCTCTTTCCCTTTGACTTTCCTTTTGATTTCCCACGATTTCCTAAATTATTTAATCTCTTAGTCATTCTGCCTCTGCTTTGTGCATTCAAAGCACTTTTTGATGTAGATCCACCTAAGGTTTTCCTATGAGTTTCTTCACTCAAAATAACATGGATCACATCATCATATTTTAGGGTATTAGATCCAGAAATGGAATTACTCACAACCATTACCAAGCTAGAACACAAAATCAAAGCAACCCTAATTTCTTCATCAAAATTAATACTCACAGAAGATAACTAACTAGTAACAATATTAAATTCATTTAAATGATCCACAACAGATCCACCTTCTATCATCTTCATATTAAATAAACACTTCATGAGAAATACTTTATTTGAAGTAGAGGATTTTCATACATTTTCGCTAGGGTTTAAATCAACTCTTTCATCATCTTTGCTTTTGTAATGTTAAATGTCACTGATGGTGCTAGGCATAATTGAATACTTCCAAGTGCCTTTCTATCTAAAATCTCCCAATCCTCATTTTTCATAGTTCCTTGTTTCTTTGTTGTCCTTCTAATGGCTTCCATAAATCCTTCTGATAAAGATAGTCTTCCATTTGCATCTTCCATAGCTAAAAGTTCTTCTCATTAAACTTGTCAACCTTCAGCTTACCCTTGTGTGCCATCACTCCCACTCAATTGTGAGACTCCCACTCAACCATGAGACTTTCCTATAGAGGATAACTGAAAAAAATAACCTAGCGCTGATACCACTTGTTAGGATTAACCACAAATAGAAATAACAATTACGTGCAAATATAAACAATATCATAAAATAATAGATCACATAGAAGAGAACACAAGACACCAAGATTTAACATGGTTCACCCAAACCCTAGGCTACATCCACCAAAAAACAAGTCCAATATTATTACAATCCAGTGATTACAACCTAATTACAATCTGTAATCCCATGCAACTCAATACCACTGCAAAAAGCAATTTTTGCATCACACATTATGGAAAAATCCCTAACCCTAAGCCCTTATATACAAGTATTTTTCCACTGTAGGATTATAGCTAATTACAATATGTCAACTCAATTTTTTTGATAAAATATTACACCTTGCACTTCTTTACCACACTTTCTTCACCATGATCAACAACATCAAATTATTTTCCTTTACTAGTTTATATTGGAATTTAAAGTCAATCACCTTAATCAAGCCCTAGAATTCAACATCAATACATTTTTCAAATATCTCACTTGATCCAACCACCATAAGACAATATCTTATGACACAAAACAAATTTATATGATTACATCAACTAGTTCATAGAATTATATGTTGGAGGTCAAACACATTTTGATTGACCACTTGCTTCCTCTAGAATCTTCTCCATACACTATCATTGAATAATATTATGCCTTATCATCACAACCAAATGTACATCCACATCACTATATCTCAAATGAATCATCTAGATTCAATGCAACCTTAATACAAGTCACTAAGCACCAATTAATTGATTGTTACTTGAGAATTCATTTCTCTTTAGCTTGTTCGTCAAACCTGTCTTCACTTCATTGATCACTTTTCTAGTCTAAAATGGGTTTACTTGTCATGATAAGAATTTCTATCATCACCATATTATCTTCACTTCCTTCCTCGCACCAACCTGAGATCACTCATCTTCACTCAATGCAGATATAAGAAAAACTAATCAAATCACCTATCCCTTGTCACTAACTATTCTAGCAGTTACACTGTTGATTCGCTAATCATCCCAATCTCTACTTAAGTAGTAGTTGTCATCACCACATGGATTTCAAGAGAAATCATTGATGCTCTCTTAATGAACACACTCATTCAACCTCATTGCAAGACTTTTCTCATCAAGATTATATTAGTCAACATACTAGGAATACTATGTCAATAGTTGACATCAATGAAAATACAATAATTGACCATCATGTAATAAAATCTATATCGTGACACTACAAACATTCAAAGCTATCAAATTTCCATAATCCATATATAATGTTATATTTGATTTCTAGGCATGATTGTGTGAATTTTTTTGTCATCAAATGTTTCAGATCATACTACATGATCCTTGATTCTCTTGCATCCTAATGATGGATCATGTAGTATGATTCGAAATGTTGATGACAAAAAAACTCACACAATCATGCCCAGAAATCAAACATAACACTACAAACATTACCAATATCATCTCACCATTAGTTATGTAAAAAATCCCCCACTTTGGAATCATTGGAAACACCTATTATACTTCTATACTCATTGTGCACAAACATATTCAACAACAATCAACAGTGGGAAATAAATAATGAGAAATACAATGTTTCCACTTCTGTCTTTCATAACTTGAAAATGTTGTTTATAATTTTTTTTTTTAAATACAAGATTGATGTGCAAAATATTTTCTTATGAACTAATGATAATCCTACAAGATATTTTATATATAAAAAAATACACAAAAGTTAAAGTACAATGAGCAAAATGAAAACAAAATTATAAAGTATAAAAGACAACACATTAAAAAATTACAATTATCAAGGGAGACTCCTCATTCAAAATAACATAATTCTTGAAATTAAATTATTGAGGGAGACTCCTAATTACTTATTGAGGTCATTAAAGGTGTGAATTGGATGACCTGACATGCCATGTAAATCATAAGGGATGTGCAAATTCTTCTAAAAGATTTTTAAAAATCATAATTCAGCATGTGTATAGGGAAGAAAATCAACTGGCAGACATCCTAGCGAGGTACAAACATGGAGTCATTAATCAACAAGTTTGGGAAAAAGAGTACAATCTATCAGCAATGATAAGATTGCTCGCTCAAAATGAAGCCTTTTCAAGAAATGATGGGAGTATTAATTAATAGAGATAGGGTTGTCCTTTCGATAATTTGATGATTTATTTAATGGCTCATTTAGTGATGGGAACTTTTGATTTAGATGTCTTCTCACTAAATGAATTGGAGCACCTTATAACTATGATGCTAAATTTGGAGAAGGAGTTGGAGAGGATTAGTTTAGTTTGTGTTAAGGGAGTTTTAAAGAATAAAATCATAATGCTCCATGCAAAGTGCAAGTACGTGACCCAAAGTAAGATTTAGGGAATTTTTTGTAGTCCCAAAGTACAAGACTTTCCTATTTTTGATGGCATCTTTTAAGGGAAGCTTACAGAAGGATGATGATCTAGAAACTAGAGAATAAATGTGATTTCAATGAATTAAATAGAATTCATAAATACATTTAGAACATTATAGGCCTTCATTGTTGTGATTTGAACTATCAGGTGAGGAAAGGCTTGCCTCTGGTGTCTTTGAGTATATTATTACAGTTTGTGGGTGGTATGGCTTTGGAGTTGAAAGAAGGAGAGGAGGATCTAGTTGTGGATCTTTGTGAGGAAGAAGCCATGGAGAATGCAAACACTGGAATAGAGCCAACAAGAATTGAAGACAATGTTAGGAATGACAAGGCGACATGGACATAATTAAAAGAAGGTGGGCTCATTCCTTTTATGGAGAGCATTGAAGGCCATTATGAGAAGGTAACATGGTAGTTTTTGGATTCCTGGAAGAACTGGTTGGTTAACATTCATGGGATCTCTTATGAAGTAATGGGGGATTTAATCGCCAATATTACATGTCTAATTATGGAAGATAAAATCTAGAGGAAGCAACTTAGGGTTGTGGATGAGATGAGTCTATGAAAAAAATTGACCTAATGAAGATTCAATCCAGTTGTGTAGGGAATTTTCTTGCAAAAAGCTTCTTGAACTATGGGACATGGTATGTTATGTTATTATGTGGTATATAACCTTTCCCTATCCTTAATCACTTTAGGAATACAAAATATATCTCTTTTCCTTATTTGTTATTGCACTCTATGGAGGACTCTGTGTGAAATATCCATAAGAAGAGAGATGAAGGAAAAAGCTATACTATTAGACCATTGAGCTCTTATTTTCCACCTGTTCAAATTCTAAAAATGCCTTCATCCACAAATTTTGAGCTTGAGCCATTCCTTGTTAAAAATCACTAAGATTTCTCAAACGTCACCCCCTCTCCCAAAACCTAGATTAATAGGGAGTCTTTGGTTGCTATTAAAAAGATGAAAATGGAAATGAAAAAAAGAAAAAAAAAGAGGTCCATGATGTTGAAAGAACTAGTACTACTACTAGGAAGGGCATTATTAGGTTGAGAAAAATACTGAGAGAAAAGAAACCCTTGGTTACCCTTGGTAAGGAAAATCCTGACAATTATGAGTCTATTGATAATTTGCAAAAAAACCTGGCCCTAGATCCAAAAGGAAAGCCTCTAGGAGAAATTATGGAGAACAGGAGGAGGAAAATATTGGTAGTCAAGGGAAGGGTAAGGAGATTATGGGAGGGGAACATGACAACTCTTTACCCTCTCGGGTATCTGATACATTTAAAATTGAGGCCAACACTCTGGAGTTGGGGAAGGAAGGGGTTATGGGAGAACATGGCATGGTCATGTCTCCTATTAGAATTGGAAATTTGAGTAGCTAGACTGAAAGGGGGATTTTTGGGGGAGGTGTTGATCAGAAGGAGGAGAATACTTGGGGGAGTGACATCTAGAAGGAGATGAGTACCATGAGGAAAACATATATACACTAGGGGAGCTAGAATATGGTCAAGTTGGAGGAGACCATCACCAATCCAATTAAGAAGAATGAGCACTCACAAGAAAACCTTTATAGGGTTGCTAACTTTTTTGTCAGGGTCATGCATTCAGCCGCAACTACTCTTCATCAATTGTAGACAAGCAAGGAGGACACCATTGATGATAAGCACATGGAAATGACCCATTCCTTGTATGACTTTCTAGTAAATGACTGGCTGCGCCTATTGCTAGAGAACCCAAGGAACGAAAGAAAGGAGATTTAACTCCTGCCTCTGTGCCACTTTTTTTTTTTTTAATTATGATTACTAGTTTTTGTTTAGCCCAAGGCACTTTTTTGGTTGTTAATAATTTTTGGACTTGTTTAATGCCCAACAAGAGTTTTTGGGCCATACTTATGTATAATGATGACAATATCATAAATAGTAGTAGCATTAAATTTGAAAATATCTTAGTTTGGAGGTTTTTGATATTAAGGAAGGGGGTTGATTAATATGTTGATAATGAAGTTGTTTCTTTTTTCTAAACTTGATATTGACATTTGAAATTATTACAATATAATATATTTATATTGTTTTGATTCTAAATTAATAATTAAAAAATTTCTATACAAATTATCTAAAAAAACAAAATTCAATGTTTATTTTTTATATTTAAACTATCTTTAACTATCAAATAGCATACACTTTTATTCTGATTGTATTGACAATGTTGCTCTATGTTGATGTGTTAATTTTTTTTGTTGGTCTCCATGAAGTTTGATTTATAAAAGAAGAACACCTTTATTAAAAAAAATACACTTCTATTCTTTTTATATTTTTATACATTTATATTTTTATTATTTAACCAAATACACTTATTTTATTCTCTACTCAATATTCCACTATCTCAATTTAGATCACACTCATTTGAGATCAAATTATTTCTACTTGTTGGATTAGCCTTGTTGGTCTTTAAAATTCTACATAGATTTATGTGAAGATTTCATTCTTCTTGTCAAATAATATCTTAAATACACTTTATTTTCTTCACAAAGACAAAAGCTCACAAGTCAAATCCAACACAGGTTAGGGCAATGGAAAGTGGTATATTTAAACATCTGCAAGCAATGCAGAATAATATGATGTGAATTGTAATAAAAAAAATATTGAATATGTTGAATCAATTAGAAGTTGTATAGATCAATTGGGTCCAAATAACACATACAATATGAGATTCATGTTCATTCAAGAGAAATTGAAGTGCATGTAGAGAGTTGGGTACACTGTCCATTTAGTACATAAGGCTAATGTATTATGCTGCTCTTTGTCATGTTAGTAGTCTACTTTTTCTTTTTTAAGAAATTTAGATATCAAGTTTTCATATGTTTAGATGGTTTACTATATTAATTTTTGAAGTAAATTTTGTTTATTATTACAATTTTAGATAAGTTAGATATATAAATATAAGTTGTAAAATGTCATTTTATGGACGGTTTAAACATCACACATTAAAGTTTCATTAGTAGGCTAAAAGTGTTCCTTAGTGTGTGATGTTTAAGGATGATCATAATTTTAAATAAATTGAAATCTTTTACAATTTAAAAAAACAAGTGCCAACTGACGCTTACTGACCTCAAGGAAGTTGTCATCTCAATGGTTGATGATAGGGCCTCTAGTTGTGATGGTTTCCCATGTGAATTCTACAAAATCCTGTGGGATGATATTGGCCCTAATCTGCATTAGTTGTATCAAGAAGCTTACCTCTCTCATTCCATAGGCAACATTATTAATAAGTGTAATATAAAATTCATACCTAAAGCCAATGATCCCAAGGAAATATGCAATTGGAGGCCCATTACTTTGTTGAATGTATCTCACAAGATTATTGTCAAGGCTCTTTCTCTTAAAATTTGACATTTTCTCCCTCAGATTATTCATCCTGAATAGACTAGTTTCATTAAATCTAGGTATACTTTGGACAATATTATTGTTGTTTGGGAAGGTATGGAGTGGCCTTGGTAGTCCAAACAATAAGCCTTATTTCTTGAGATTGATTTTGCCAAAGCTTGTGACCAAATTGAATGGCCTTTCATTTTGGCCATGCTTCAAGCATTGGGGTTTGGGCTAATCTTTCTGCAGTTAGTTTAGATGCTCTTTGGTGATGCCTCTTATTGTGTTACCATTGATGGTCAATAATTTGAAACCTTTGGGCTCATTAGATCTATCCGTCAAGGCTACCCTTTAGCACCTTCTCTTTGTGTTTTGGTGACTAAAGGGTTTGGCTATCTTCTTGCCAATGCTATCTCTCAGGGTTTGATACATGGCATTGCTCTTCTGGATTCCACTACGCAACTTGTGAATGGTCATTCTGTTGATGACTCCTTTCTTACCCTTCTAGAGGATAAAGACAATATTGCCAATGCCTTGCAATGCTTGAATACTTTCTGCCTTGCCTTTGGGTATGCTATTCAATGGCACAAGACCCTTTGCTATAGACAATCCTTCTTACTAGGCCCTTAATGGCTCTAACACTATGGGTGGAAATGGGTTCAACATGGCAAAATATTTAAGTTTTTAGGCATTCTATTTGCTTTCCAAGCTTCCTTTGTGGAATTGTGGAATGTTGTCCTACCACAAATTGAGAAGAATTGGACTATTGGATCACCAAGGCTCTCTTCCTTGTAGGAAAGTTCTAGATTTGTTCTAAAGTGCTAGCTATTACACATGTCTACTACTCCTTGTGTCGGGCCACTTCCAAAGCATCATACCTCAATCTCAAGCATCTTCTAAGGGATTTCCTCTGGGCCTATGATGCTATGCATCATGGCTTTCACAGGAGTGGCCAGAGTCTTTTGCTATTTTCCCAAAGACTCTAGTGGTCTTGGCCTTCTTTCCACTTGCAAATAGGGGATTGCCCTCTATGCTAAGTGGGCCATTTGGGCTCTCACTGGCAATGAGACCTATAAAATCTTGTTGCAGTATTACATATATTCAAACTTTTCGGTTAATTGACCTACCTAGAAGGGGATTGGCTTTCAAACCCTTCTCATAACCATTGAACCTATGTAGATTCATGGCACTTTTATTATTAAAATCATTTGGAAAGCCTAGGAAGCCATCAAGTCGTGGCTTTTTTGGGCTAGTAATAGGTTCAACGATGGGCTCTCTATGAACCGACAAAACTTGTGATGGTCTCCCTTGTTTGTTGTTCAAGGTGTTCAACTGGCTAAAATTCAAGGAGGTAGTGCATTGTGCTTATTTCAAAGGGGCATTAAGACACCCAAAGATTTGTTTTCCAAGTTTACTATGATCCCTCACTCATGGGAGGACCTATAGGTGCAGTTCAACCTTATCCTTCCAAATCGACAGATAGTTGATCTTCTAGTTTTTGTGATGCCTCCCCATTTGTTACACAAGCTTGGTAATCACTCATCTTGCCCATGATGGAAAGATTGGAAGTGGTATCCTGCCATTCCTATGACTAGTTACAAACCCAAGTTGGGATATCGCTGGCTAGTTTTTCACCTTTTGATGGTTGATACTCTCAATCAGTGTTGGCATTTGTAGTCCTCTCATAAGACTTGGAGTCTTAGATTTGCCACAATTTGGAACACCATCATGAAACCAAAAATATGTCACTTTGCCTGGTGCCTCCTTTTCCAGGGGCTGCCATTGGGCCCTTGGCTTTGACATCTGGGAGTCCCAGACCCTAGATGTACTTTTTATGGCTAGCCGGAAAGCTTCTTGCATATTGTTTGGTTTTGCAAGCGAGCCTAGAACTATTGGCTTTGGGTCCAGGATTTTAATAAGCCTTTCCACCCAGAGGCCTTTACATGGCATATGGTTATGCTAAGAGATTCACCCAGGCTTCCTTTTAAGTACTCCTAGATATGGCATACTTTCAGAATGGAGATTTTATTTACTATTTGGAAGGATCGAAATGTTGTTTTATTCTCTCACAACTTTCTTGTTATACATGTTGCTATGTACTCTAAAGCTTGTATTTGCAATAATGTCATGATGTAGATTGTAGTGCCTCTCATGTTTGTAGTCTGTACCTTGTTATATTTGATCCAAGAGATACTTGTTAATCATGTTATTTTTACATTTGGGATGACCTGATAGTTATGTGTTATACTTTAATTTCCAATATCATAGATGTTAGATTACTATGTTGTCCAGTTGATCATATCTGTATAATGATGCCCTTTTTGAGATGACAATATGTTTTATGATGATATCTGGTTATCTAATATTTGAACATATCCTCTAATTATGTTTATATGTTGGATTTGATGCTATGGTTATTTACTTCATTCTTGCTTTGTGATGCTTTATGTGAAAGTGAGTGATGCAAACAGATTATTCCAATACAATGAAATAGATGGTTAAATTAGGTTATTTAATGCATTTATCATTTCAACTATGTTATTATATGTAATTGCACTTGATTGTGTGTTTTAGTGTGCAAGATTTATGTCCTTGGTAGCGACACGTGGAGTTAGTGATTTAACTATTCATATTTAACCAATGTTGTCCCTTTATGGTCGACGTATCCTATTTAATTGTTTAAATTAAACCCTCCAATGATTTAATAAATCCAGACTCATTTGCATTATGTGATTAAACCTATGAGCATGTCTATACATTTATAGGTTCACATTTGTTGCGAAAGTTATTAAGGAATTCTATGATTTTGGTTTAAGGAAATTTTGGACTTTATTTAATTTAATTCTCGACAGCTTTGTCGTAGTTGAATTCTAATTACTTGGAATAACCTACTTTTGTTTGGGTTGATTTAGGGTTTAACTAGGTAACCTAGTTATTTACCCTAATCCATTATCCAAAAAATGAATTTTATTCCTCACTTCTTACTTTCAAAAATAAGAAAATTGAGAGCAAATTTCCAAATCCTCTTCCATAGGATTACGTTTCTATTCGCTATAGGAGCTATGGGTGTAGGATCGTTGTGAGATTGGTCTTGTTGGATCTAGCTCGAAGAGACCTTGGATTTCCACAATTTTCAACAACTTTTGTAGGATTTTTATTTTATTGTTCAGATTCTTGTTTTGCCTCTTTTGGTTGTCAGGTAAGGCTCTCATGTTTTCCAGTTTCACTCTGTTCTGCTTTTTTTTTTGGTAGTTGTATGTTAGGAGGTTGAGAACTAGTGTTCCCCTCTATTTCTTATTGCTAGCTCTTCCAAGTTGGTTGGGTATGAGCATTTCCCTGATTTTCAGGATGGGGGTTTGGGGTTTCACATGTTATGCTAGCCATTTTTGCATACAGTGTTTGAACCCAATTTTTTTTAGATTTCTGTGGCTCATTCATCCTTGGGTTGAATGGGTTTATTTTTGTTGATTTTCGTCAACGTTGAGTTTTTAGATTATCGCCTTGATTTGTGTGCCACCCAGTTTTATTGATTTTTTTGGCACGCTGTTGGTCATGGATTTGGATTATCCATAGGATGTCAATCCGATCACTATTGCATTGGGATGTGTGCCACATCTGTACTCTTGAGCTTGTTTTTGGTTACTGTTATTTTGCTTGTGTTCTCATCCACCCCTTATTTTTATGATCTTTGTATTATTGGTGCACCCACACATGAGCACGTGTGCATGCATTTGTCGAGGGCTTGCGAGGCCTTACCTCCCAGTTGTTATCGATGGAGTTATATTCATTGGGGTTGGGTTGGGAATATGTATTGCCTACGGGCACTCATCATGTGATAAGCATGGGTATGTAGGGTAGCACCATGGAAGGGCTTCTCTTGCAACCTTGGTAACTATTTCCCAAGTTGGCGTAAAGACGTTTCTAAACAAGTGATAACTAATAAATTATTGGGTAGTGAATCTAAGATAACTAAAAATGTGAGTACTCAAAGTTGATCCGACAACATGTAAAACGTGAGCACCCGAAGTTGATCCGAGGACATGTAAAATGTGAACACCTGTAGTTGATCCAAGGACACAGTGCGAGAGCCTCCCTAGGAAGTTGATTCTGTGCAATTCTTAGCTTGGGCGCTTTGATGCCAAGTGACTTACCCTCTATCTAGTCCATACATAGTTGACCCATAGAGTGTCTAACTAGGACTTGTGTCTCCTAATCTTGGTTTCAATCTGCTTTACTATCTTGCATGAGTGTTAGCCATGGACATTTGCCTTATGTTTGTGGTTGGATCATTATCTCCATCAGCATGATGGGAGTGGGCCTATAGGTTCCACATGGTTGGGAGGTGTAGCTATCTAGACCACTATTGGAGACTAGTGTACAAAGAAGGTCTATTTCCAGTTGAGGTCGATGGTTGATGTTTCACTTGGTATTTTGGGCTTGTCAGAGTATATTTCTAGCGATTTATGCTTTAATTGGAATGCTTGGATACCATGTTTAGATGATGTTAGTTTCATTTGAGAAATTCCTTTATTATGATGTTTTAGCATATGGTTAGATGATGTGACTCACTATTAGTTGGAGTATCTATGCTTTGTTGTGTTAACATGTTAGATCTTCTTGTTCTTATGATGTTATTACGTTGTAGTAATAACGCCCTCAAAAGATAGCTCCGACTATCTAGTTGGTAGTTTGGGATGTTATGCTTGGGGGATGGCCAAGGCCCTTGAGGTCTCATGACGTTATTACAGTTGGGAGAAACTGAGCACAAGTTTAGTTGTTTATGTACATTGCAATGTTGCTTTCTGCATGTCCCTTCTTATGTTGTTACAAATTAGATGGTTAGATGTGTTTACTTCCCATTGCATGGTGTCTTGTTTTCTTGCATTTGAGTGTCTAAGCCTCAATTTTGTGGATCTGGTACTCCTCTAAGTGGAGGTTCTAACTCTTTTCTTTCCCTCTAAATGTTTGTCAGAATGTTTCCTTGAATTCCTAGCTGACAATGTTTCAACATTGGGCAATATTGGTGAAGTATCACACGCCTTAGGGAGAAATGTCATATGATACTAGAAAGTATTGCATGATAGTTATAAGTTCTATTGTACAATACTAGAAGAGTATCACACAACCAAGTAAATTCTATCACATGGTCCCTAAAAGTATCGCCCAATAGTTATGAGAAATGACATATGATACTACACAAGAATTGCATGACTATATTAAAGTATCACCTGGCTATAGTGAGAAATATTGCATGACTATAGTAAAAAGTGTCGCATGGGTTTGTGAGAAAACCTGCTCGGGTGAGTAGCAAGCACTTATTGACTTGATCATAACTTTTTGAGAAGTGATTAGGCTATCCTTTAGGGAGTTTTTGAAATCTAGTGTTTGATATTTTGATTTCAAGGTCTTTCGAATTTGTTTGTGATTCGTGACCTCGGTAGTATTGTTGTTCTAGTTTTTGTGTCACTTGGAGATTTATTGGAAGCCTATATTGGTTGGTTAAGTCTTTCATTGTGATCTTATGATTAGTTGCATGATATGATATGATATGATATGATAGATTTCAATGACGTTCACAAGGCTAAAGTAGCCTATGGGACCTACACAATCACCCCCCTAAGGCAGGAGCGAAACTAATCTAGTTGCAAAGTTTTGGTTAACTTGTCTCTCCTTCTTTGAAGTTTGATAATCAGAGCCGCTATTCTCTTCACTTGATCTTCCTCAAATAAGTAGTTGAAGTCCTTGTTTTGCATATCTTTGTATAACTAGATTTGATGTCGCTGTATGCTAGGCAATCCTTGACAAAGTGTTGCTCCATCTCTACTGCTCCCATATTACAGAATAAACATGTTCTATCTACCCACTCTTCCTTTGGAACTTTCCATCTACCAATTTCACATCATAGCTAGTATGAACTACTTACGAGTTGTGCCATTGGCATTTTTGCTTTCCAATTAATAGGTGCCCTTATATAAGCCTTTTCATCATGACTAGAAGTGCGGTTAATTTCTTTAATGTAATAAAAAAAATTTCGGCTTATGTGTCTTGTCCATAAAATATTGCAAAATTTTTCCATGACAAACTTCTTTATTTCTTTAATGTTATCTAGGAAAGTATGGATGTTGATATCCCATTTTTGCATCCATTTGTCATTTTGCTTCATCCATGTGCTTTTCTACCTGACAAGTTTTTCCTCTACGACTAGCTTGGGATAGTGATGTGTTTCTAGAGCTTGGGGTTTTCTTTAAATAGCTCAGCATCCAGACCAATGTGATGGCTTCTAACAGAAAGGAACCCACCTCTGCCAATAAGATCTTATACGACACTGTGGTCTTGACTTTAAGATTGCATTTGCTAAAGTGTTTTTGAATTCTTTCTACCTGTCGTCATTTCTATTCGGACATACTACCACCCCACACTTCACATCCGTATAGAATAAGCAGAGTGACCATCAAACCAAAAAGAGTTCTTATGGTCGTCCAATCCCATAATTTTGCATTCTTGCACCTATTTTGTAAAGAATATAACACCTTCCAATTCCCTTGGATCCTTTTTGATCTGCATGTATCCCAATTGAGTTTTTTATGAAAATCTACGCCCAAGTATTTGTACTCCTCCACAATCTCAAGAGGGTTACCCTCAAACAAAAACTCCTCCTATATACCCCTATTCTTTTTCAGTGAGAAGATCATAACTTTGGTTTTGCTAGTGTTCACTTGCATTCCCACTTCATGGCAAAAAATTTATAGTGCTTTCAAGTGTTTTCTCGAACCTTTAGTTGTTCTAGCAAGTATTATGAGATCGTTTGCATATAAGAGCAATCTTATCACAAAGTGGGCCAGCTTAACCCTTCACCATTGTGCTCATTTATCCATTCTTCTAACTTGTCAATATAGAGCCCGAATAAAGTTGGAGATAGCAAACACCCTTGCTTAACCCTGATGTTGCTACCAAAATCTTTTGATAACCCTTCCATCTTTCTAATTTTAGCTTTAACCTGCTCATACAATCTATAAACAATAGACCTAAGTTCTTTAGGAACTTCCAACTCTTCCATTCTGTCCCAAAGTTTGTTATGTGGCACTGTGTCAAATGTTTTTTTAAATTCCACAAAACAACAAAAAACCTCGGCCCCATGAGTGTCCCAAACTTTCTTTATCAAGTATCTGAGAGTGATGTCGTGATGCCCATTTACTAATTTTTTGTTCTACCATGCTGCCAAATAACTTTTTGAAGAGTGGATTGATCATGATGGTTCAGTAATTAGAAGGGTTGTTTATATCTCTGCTTTTGTGGAATGGGATCACCATACTTGTTGAAAATCTTAGTGATGTGTGGTGTTAGGGTTTCAACACCCCATTTTAAGTATTTAGCTTGTATCCCATCTATATCTTGCGCTTTACTAGTAACTTGTTGGCATTATGATACATTTTTGTCATTAGTTACAACACTTATTGGATTTTGAATGCTTACCGAGCTCTCACCGGAAGCCAAGCTTTATCTAGTTCTCAGTGTTTATCGAGTAATCAAGGTGAACAAAGAAGTCAGTGTTTACCGAGTAATCAAGGTGAACAAAGAAGTCAGTGTTTACCGAGTGATCAAGGTGAAAAAAGCAGCCAGTGTTTACCGAGTGTTCAAGGTAAAGAAAGGAATCAGTTTTGACCGAGTGAAGATGTACTAAGATGTAACCGAGAACTTCGTGATAATCGAGCTCCTGAGGTTATCAAGGAAATTAATTTTTACCGAGCTCAGACGGATATCAAGGAAACTAATTATCACCGAGTCACAAGGTTCTATCAAGTGTTTCCTTTGATCACCGAGCTACAGTTTAGATAGAAGTATTCACCGAGTGACATCTCTTCTACCGAGTCTCCAGTGGTTACCGAGTTCAGAACTACTCGAAGTGTTTAGTATGAACCATGCCTTCACTTCTACCGAGTGCATGACGATGCCGAGTAACGCAGTGGACGTCGAGTATCAGAAGGACACCGAGTCAGTTCAGTGAACCCGAGTTTTTACCTTGGGCCGACTCTGTATAGAGATTTGCACTTGTTGTTTTGGCCAACCTTGCATGCATTGTTTATTTGGATGGTATATATATGTAATGTATTGTATCATTCAGAAGTAAGGAAGTAAGAAATGAGATGAAAAGCAATTGCAATGGCAATAGAAATTGTAATTAATGAAACTGCGAAAGTGTGAAAGAAATACATGCGTGCGAAAGTATGTGTGTTGAGTTGTGAAGGTATTCAGCAAGGTCGAATTTTGGAGCAGAAAAGTTTTATCTATCACATCAAGGTGAATCAGAGCATAGCGGATCTTATCAGCAATCAGTTGTAATCAGATCCACTGTTTCATTCTAACAGGTGAATCAGTTTTTGTAAATCCTTTAACAAGGTAGACTTAACAGTCTTTTGTAAATCTCCTAACAGAGTACATACTTTATTGTATGTTTGGAAATCCTCTAACAAGGTGGATCTAGCAATCCTTTGTGCTCCTAACAGGGCAGATCACCAGAAGTGGTCATTGTAAGCCTTAACCGGCCAACTTCATACTGCAGTAACGAAGCTTGTGGGTTTCATCCCCACCCCAGTTTTACTTTCTATTTGGAAGGTTTCTGGGTCACCAAATCTGTGTGTTCAAGTGTTGCAAATGATTTTGTTTCATGCTTACAGTAGGTTACTTGGATGAATGGTGAATATATCAGTATACAGTTTTATTGTTTGAAATTTTAGAAGTTACTGATTCACCCCTCCCCTCTCAGTAACTTGTCATATCTTGAATATTTCCAACAATTGGTATCAGAGCTTTAAGGTTCTCAAGATAAAAGTTTCACAGCTTGAGCAAAGATCAAAGACAATAGAGATATTCAAACTTGACAAAACTATTGAGAATGAAAAGCTAGATCTGAAAATGGCCATGGCTCAACTCAATGAAGCAAAAGAGCATCTTTCACAATCCTTGAAAAGAAGAAAAGAACTTGCAAAGCAAATGAATGACCATCAGTATGTTGAAGAAAAGATTGAAGATCTCTCACCATCAAATAGTTCAGATGAAGCTGACAAAGCAATCAAAGAACTTTTAGAAAAGAATGGATCTCTACAGGAAGAAGTAAGAAAGCTCAAAAGGAAACAAAGAATCTAGTCCATCAGGCTATGCGAAATCTTGGAGCAAAGGAACAAGGCAGCTGAAGACTTAGAGGTAAGGAATAATCAATCCTCTCAGCTTGAAAATCTTGTAACTCAATTATCTAATGCAAATGAAGAAATTATGAATCTGAGATCTGAGAATGAGAATTTGAGAAATGACTTAATTACTGAAAGACAAATCAATGCAAGCTTACAAAGTGATCTAATCTCTGAAAAACAAGTCAATGAGAGAATGGTAAAATCTCAAAAGGACATGGATCAATTGAATTTGCAAAATGAAGAAAACTTTCATAAACAAAATGGTAAAGCAGGCCTTGGATACAAGGAAGAAGGTGAATCCTCCAAACAGGGTACTCAAAAGAATCAAAAACCTACTTGCAGCCACTGTGGTAAGTTAGGTCATACATCTAACGGATGTTGGAGCAATGGAAAAGGCAAATTTAATAGAAAGTGCTACAATTGCAATCAGCATGGACACAAAGCCAATGAATGCAAAAAGAAACCGAAATTTGAAGGTAAATGTCACAAATGCCAAAAGCAAGGTCATAAGGCATCACAATGCAAATCCAAATCATTTAATCCAGCTGAACAACTTGTCAAAGCAATATTTGGTTGGGACTACAACACTTGGTGCAGATGTCATTATTGTGGAGAATATGGTCATACTGGCATAAACTGTGCAAGGCATCACCTAAGAAAAAGGGATACCACTGTAAGATGTTATACATGTACAGAACTTGGTCATATATCTAAAAACTGCATGAACATAAAGAAAGTCGAGGATGAGAAGAAAATCAAAGTAGACAATATTCGGAAGCAAATGAAGCAACAATGGATTCCAAAGTCTACCGAGCCAGATAATTCAAGTAATGGAATGGTCACTCAAGAAGTGAGTGACTCTCCCATTTCCAATTAAGACTCATCAGGATAAGACCAGGACTGTGTTTACAAAGCAATATCCTAAGCAGTCCTAGAATGAAAATATGATCAAATCAGTATTTCGGATACATCAGGATCATGGTCGGTACATGACCTTACCGAGCTCAGTCGGGTGCAATAAGGCCTCTTTCACCAAGTTGCACTTACCGAGCTTGGTTGGTTCTTCTCTTACCGAGTTAAGGGCGGTTTAACTTATTTTCTTTTGGTCACCGAGTTGCGAAGTTTAAGCCGAGCTAGTGGATGACAGTCTGTCGATCGCAGCTACCTCCGTACTGAACATTAATGGCGAATTTTTCGTAAAAAGGGCAGATTTCAACCTCATTTTTCACCGCGAATTCGAGATTTACAAAAAGAGGGCTTTCAAGCGAGTTCAAGTGAGTTGAAGAGATTTTCCAGCGAAGTATTCTTACGAAATCTTTTCACTCACCGAGCAGCAATGGCTTCCGCAAGCACCAGCAGCAGCAAGGCGAAGAAAGGATCCTAAATGCTTGTGAAGGGAACGGAATGGAAGGCACCTACGTTCAAGCTTGTTCCTGCCATCGCTGAATCACTCGACCCGCATGGAGCTCAATCACAGATCCCTCCAAAGGTACTTCTAATCAATGATATTCGTACTCATTTCAAGTGTACTGTGCAAGAAATAGGGACACTAGATATGGATAGCACCCTAGCCGAGTTATGCGTGGATGGAACCCTAAAACCTGAGTTCAAACATTTGGAAACCAAAGGCTTAACCCATATCTCGCATCTGCCAAGAAGTTTCCAAGTGAAATGGGTGAGGTATATCTTGAGCCGAGTGCATAATGGTCAGTTGTGGTTGGAACAACCAGTTTTGATAACCAAGAAGATGATTCACAAAATCACGGGTCTCTCGATGCTCAGCAAAGCCAAAACCACCAAAACCCTAGGATGGGATGAGTTACAGAGGAAAAACCAAGCTGAATGGGATGGCAGAGGTTTAAAGCTCAACAATGTTTCAGATATAGAACTGAAATTTGGTATTTATGTTATTGCATACAAACTGTATAGTTCCAGCAGGCTGAATAGTGTACCTTGCGAGGCTGTAGATTTGGCATATAAAATTGTAAAGAAAAATATGGAGTTTGACCTAGCTGATGTGCTATTAAAACAATTCAATAAAAACATGGAAAGCATAAGGACTGCAAAGACAAACCCTTGTAAATTTGGTTCTTTGCTAGTTTGTTTATTTTTCTATGTACAGAAATTCGTTCCATCTAAGAGTGCAGTTGTATGGAGGAAAGATACTCCAATTTTGTATCAAATAAATGAATTCATAGTAGAAATGGGTATGAATTTTGACAAAGTAATGGATAATTATTTTGAAGATTTCAAGGAAAGGATGAACAACAGATTCAGAATACCTCCAAAACTTGTTGAAGAGTATAAGGATGATGTCTATTTCATGGTTGACTGTGACAAGGTATACATACAGGCAGTTAGACCCCGAGTTGCATGGGTGAAACCTCTTCCATATGAGGTAAATATTGATGAAACAAGGGATATCATTGAAGCACTGGTAAATGAGCCAGTAGACCCAAGGCAACGAATTTTTGGTACTTATGATGAAGCAAAGGCCAGAATTGAACTGGAAATCAAAATTCCACAGGCCATCAGCAAAGGTAAGAGGAAAGTGGCCAAACTGAAAACTGAAATGAGTCCTCTTATGGTCACCGAGGGAAAAGGTGAAGATAAAGAAAGTGAAGAAGAAGAAGAAGGAAAAAAAGAATCAGAAAAAGAGCAACCGACAAAGAAGAAAGGCGAGGTAATCATTACCAAGCCCAAGAAGCAGCCTACTACAGTATTCACTCGGAGGACGAAAAAAGGTATTCAGGAACCTGTATTGGTCAAACCTGCACCTACATTCGAGCAAAGGCTCAAATCATTGGAAGAAGGAGTTGGCATTGCAAATTTCAAGGCATTAAGATTTGAGACAAGGACTGATGCAAAGAAAATGCAAATTGAGGAACTGGTACTTAACAAAATGGAAAAATGGAAATACTCCCCGGACCAGATTGCTCCTCATATCTCTAAAGAACTACTGGAGAGAGTACAGCCAAGATGGGAGTTAGCCACCAAGACGGTAAAAGATATATATGAGCAATCCCTGAAGAATCTTCGGCCTAGTCTCACTGGAGCAGAGGTAAAATCTGAATTGAAAACCTATGAAGGTAAAATGATGATCAGATTCCACACTTGTTTGATTTTGATCAAAGATATAGAGCATGTTGTAAATGATGCTACAAACATGTGGAAAAACATCTATCATCTACATAAGCCCAGTGTAGACCCAGTAGAAATAAAGGATGATGACAGCAGCTGCAGCAGTGATGAATCAGATAGCACTCCATCCATCACAGTTACACCAGGAGAGTTGCATGCAATGATGGAAGAGAAAGAGGAAGAAAACAAAGAGGAAGAAGCTGAAGAGGAAGATAAGGAGGATGATACGGTAAAAATTGCAGCAGCAGTTATTGCATCCCTTCCTCACTCCCCAGCTAAACCTGTGACATCATCAAGGTTGGAGTCAGCTTCAGCAGGTTCATCTACACCAGATTTACCATCTACACCTACCATATCTCAGCTCCAGGTATCATCAGTGGAAGTGACTACCACTTCATCTACCGAGCTGCATCCCTCTTCGTCTACCGAGCTGCACCCCTTTTCATCTACCGAGTTGGCCTCCTCGACTCCATCATCATCAGTTGGTATTGCTGTAAGTTCTCCAATTTTGACAACTCCAATTTGTTCTACAATTTTGTCACCATCTACTTCAGGCACAGTGAGCTTAGATACTATATTACCGAGTGTATCACCATTTTTGGCCAGCACTCAAATTTTTGACCCTGTACATACTCCTATTGGCACTCAAACCTCAAGCATCCTAGTTTTTACTGCTAGTCCTTCTGTCTCTACTGTTGTGTCTATTCCAAAGGTCAAACCAGTCATCTCAGAAGTCAAACAAAAGCAACCATTAAGACTTATGATCACTGGAAAGGAAATTCCTGAAGACATTGACTTGGACACAGAGATAGTAATTCCAAAGATTGACTTTGATAATGCTACCATTGAAGAAATGAGGTATGTTAGTCAACTTATTGAGAAAAAGGCTACTCAAATGCAGTTAAGATCGGAAAGGGATAAGGAATATAGGATAATTGAGGAAGCCCGGAACATAATTACTGAGGCTATAGGTGTTGATGTTGATACTTCTCAACACATTTTGATTCAATTGGAAGAGGCAGTTAATAAATTCAATGAAGATGCCTCCGGACAAGAAAAACTAATTGAGCGTGCAGAAAAGAAATTTGATAATAAGGTATTGGGGCACATTGCCCAGAACATTGCAATAAATCAGGTTGCATTAACCTCAGTTTTGGCAGATATGGAAAATTCTTTTAATAATGTAACATCTCTTTTTGCTAAGCTTTGTGATGTTACCGAGTACACTAAAGGAATAAGAGAGAAACTAAATAAAATTGATGAAGATCTGAAGGTGAGCGCACAGAACTTGAAGCTTGACCCCAGTTCAAGCTCATCTCATCACCTTAGAATCAAATTTTTGTCAGAGAAGCAGGCAGAGCTGTTGAGGGAAGAGGCAAGGATCCGATCTACATTGATAGATATCCAAAACATGATCCTTCCCATCATGGATTCAATGCAGAAGCACATTGCACATTCAAAGACATTAATCCATGATAATAACTTCTCCATTGCAGACCATGTGATTGAACTTTCGGCTGAAGTTCAAGTAGCTCTTTCCACCTGCAAAATTTTGCAAGAGAATTGGGATAAGACTCTCCAACTTATTCTCCAGGTACATTCAGAGTTCATCTCTCATTTTGGTGTTTCTATATAAGTATATATATATTCTTTTATTCTTTGGAATTATTGTCAAAAAGGAGGAGATTATTGTTGGATATGTATACTATGGGTGAATAAGTGTTTTCAGAAAAATTGTACAAAGGAAGAGATATACAGCTCATGTAAATAATGTATGTATATTCTATGGGGGAGTTGTATATAACAAAGCTATTCTATGGGGGAGTTGTATATAAACGAAGCTATGTATATTCAGAATCAGTCATCAGCATGTCAGATAAACTTTGTCTCATAAGTGTTTTTGTCACTAATGCCAAAGGGGGAGATTGTTGGCATTATGATACATTTTTGTCATTAGTTACAACACTTATTGGATTCTGAATGCTTACCGAGCTCTCACCGGAAGCCAAGCTTTATCTAGTTCTCAGTGTTTATCGAGTAATCAAGGTGAACAAAGAAGTCAGTGTTTACCGAGTAATCAAGGTGAACAAAGAAGTCAGTGTTTACCGAGTGATCAAGGTGAACAAAGCAGCCAGTGTTTACCGAGTGTTCAAGGTAAAGAAAGGAATCAGTTTTGACCGAGTGAAGATGTACTAAGATGTAACCGAGAACTTCATGATAACCGAGCTCCTGAGGTTATCAAGGAAATTAATTTTTACCGAGCTCAGACGGATATCAAGGAAACTAACTATCACCGAGTCACAAGGTTCTATCAAGTGTTTCCTTTGATCACCGAGCTACAATTTAGATAGAAGTATTCACCGAGTGACATCTCCTCTACCGAGTCTCCAGTGGTTACCGAGTTCAGAACTACTCGAAGTGTTTAGTATGAACCATGCCTTCACTTCTACCGAGTGCATGACGATGCCGAGTAACGCAGTGGACGTCGAGTATCAGAAGGACACCGAGTCAGTTCAGTGAACCCGAGTTTTTACCTTGGGCCGACTCTGTATAGAGATTTGCACTTGTTGTTTTGGCCGACCTTGCATGCATTATTTATTTGGATGGTATATATATGTAATGTATTGTATCATTCAGAAGTAAGGAAGTAAGAAATGAGATGAAAAGCAATTGCAATGGCAATAGAAATTGTAATTAATGAAACTGCGAAAGTGTGAAAGAAATACATGCGTGCGAAAGTATGTGTGCTGAGTTGTGAAGGTATTCAGCAAGGTCGAATTTTGGAGCAGAAAAATTTTATCTATCACATCAAGGTGAATCAGAGCATAGCGGATCTTATCAGCAATCAGTTGTAATCAGATCCACTGTTTCATTCTAACAGGTGAATCAGTTTTTGTAAATCCTTTAACAAGGTAGACTTAACAGTCTTTTGTAAATCTCCTAACAGAGTACATACTTTATTGTATGTTTGGAAATCCTCTAACAAGGTGGATCTAGCAATCCTTTGTGCTCCTAACAGGGCAGATCACCAGAAGTGGTCATTTTAAGCCTTAACCAGCCAACTTCATACTGCAGTAACGAAGCTTGTGGGTTTCATCCCCACCCCAGTTTTACTTTCTATTTGGAAGGTTTCTGGGTCACCAAATCTGTGTGTTCAAGTGTTGCAAATGATTTTGTTTCATGCTTACAGTAGGTTACTTGGATGAATGGTGAATATATCAGTATATAGTTTTATTGTTTGAAATTTTAGAAGTTACTGATTCACCCCTCCCCTCTCAGTAACTTGTCATATCTTGAATAATGTGTGGTGTTAGGGTTTCAACACCCCATTTTAAGTATTCAGCTTGTATCCCATCTATATCTTGCGCTTTACTAGTAACTAACCTCCTTATGCCTTGAATAATATCCTTCTAGTTGAATAACTCACCTATAGTCTCGGTTACCATGGTTCTGTGTTCTCCTAAATCACACTCGTAGAGGGTCTTGGCATATTCCAGCCATTTGGTTCCTCTGATATTGTTCTTTGTCTATATATTTTTTTTTTTTGAAGCTCTTTCCAAAACTTTCTGAGGCTGTTTTTACCAAGATTAATCAACTCGATTCTTCTCATGTTCACATACTCCTCTTTCTTCTTTTTAATTAGCTGATCATATTCCTTTCTACTTTCTCTATTCATGTTCTTTTTCCAATTCCTATTTGCCATTTTGCACTCCTCATCAAACCACGGATTGGCCAAAAAGTGTTCTTGGCTTCTCTTGTGGCCTTAGATCTTTTACACTCCTCCAAGGCTTTAATGATAGTAATAACAAGATTATCCTTGTCCATGGATTGTTGTTTATTAGACTTGAGATGCTTTCCTTGAACACTAGGCAACCACAAAAGAGTCTTAGAAAATATTATGGTTTTCTTGTGCCATTAAAACTTTGTCGGTCAGAATCATCTTCCTCTTCTGTAAAGGTTTTAAGACAATATGTTGATCTTTAAAGTGAGTGGCTACCCTTATCAAGATGGGGTTATGGTCAGATTTTAGCTCCATGGGGCAATCCTCTATCTTTGTGACATAGTCTTGCGAGCATATGACATAATCTACAACACTTTGCCCATTGTGCCTTTTGCATGTGATTCCACCTGATTTAATTATCTTTGTGACATAGTCTTGCGAGCATATGACATAATATACAACACTTTTCCCATTGTGCCTTTTGCATGTGATTCCACCTGATTTAGGCCACTTTTCCATACCGTTGCATATGACCATGTTATATAGGCAACATAAGTCTAGTAATTCAACCCCAAAATGATTAACCTTTCTCGTGCTATCCTGTGATGATCTTTCCCATTTTTGTGTCTCTTCTTCTTCTAGCCAAACTAGGTCTCTACTTTCTTTGTAACTGTCCTTGAGATTGAAAGTTTGGTTGTTTGTTGTTCTAGCATTGAAATCACCTATTATCATTATTTCCCCTAGAGAGCTAAAGGTTGCTATGTCTTTTTTGAGTACAACCAACAAGTCTTCTTGGTTGAATTTATGTTTTTTATACAATTTTTTAGCCTTTTGGGGTGAAGTAGCAGACAACCACCATTTTAGAAATTTGATTCTCTGTTATTTTTATCCATATATACTGCTTGTTTACATCTTCTTTCTCCAAGTTTATAAATCTGCTCCAAGTTTCTTTAATTAGAACGGTGATGCCTCCATGCCCCTTACCATTATCTATCTTCTCATTCCATAGTGATACCTTCTTATACCCCTCAAAATCTAGAACCCTACATCCATCATGCTCATGGGTCTCGGTAAGCATAATGATGTCATTATCTTTAGCTATTGGCCCTAACCCAAGTCCTCTTCTCTAAGGATAACCTCTACAGTTCCAGTGAACTATAGTTATATGTTCCTGGGTAGGCCTAAGTTCCTATTTATTGCGTGTCATTTTGTCGCTGATTTGGGCTCTGCCATTTTGTAGCCATGCCATTTGTCTTTTTCTCTTATTGTTTTCAAATTTTCCCATTCTTTCCTTCTTTCTTCTTGCTGAGTTAAGGTGAGGTCATTATTGGGATATATGTGTGTGCCTCTGAGAAATTTCTTATTACTTAAGATGTTGTTTTTGTCCCCTATATTCCTCATTGTCACTCTAACATGCCTGTCCTTGCCTCCTCTTCTCTGTTTTCCCATTCTCTATGCTTGCATGGTTGTTTCATGCTAGACTAATTAGTCTTTAAAGAAGTCTTTAACTAGATCTGTTGTGTTTTCCCATTCTCCATAGTCTCATAGCCCTTTGATGACGATATTTGCTGCTTTCTCACTTATTTCTTTTTCCTCTCTAATTTGGCTTTGAACTTGTTTTTCTATGTTGTTAATATAAGTGTTTGCTGACCCCTTAACTATGTTAGCCCATGATTTAACTTCTTCGATTTGATCTTTGAGTTGATTCTCTTTTATTTCCATATTGGCCATGGCATCTTGTATATTTTATATTTGTGGGTTTTTGTCTCCTTCCTTAGCCCCTCCTCCTACGATACTTGTTGTTGTCCTCTTTTCCCCTACTTATTTCCTTAACGATATTAATTCATACTCTCCTTTTTCCATATTAAATTGCAAATTTTGAATTTGATCTCTAAGTGACTTGACCTCCATTACTAGTTTCCAGTTATCTTCGGTGACTCTTTTCATTGTGATACTTTCTATTTGGCTCCTCTCTTCAAGTGCCCACACCCTCTCCTTCATAGCTACCAAGTCATTTACCAAGATGTTCGGGCACCATGTCATGGGTGTTCTTGCAGGGCTATACTTATTTGACAACCCATCCTCCACTGTGTCCATTGCTTGAGAATTATTTGTCTTCCCTTTACCTTTTATATCATTAAACCACTTAACTGTTTTAGAGATTTCAGTTAGCCTCAAACTCTGTTCCCCTACCTTTGTACTATTTGGGATGTATAGTATCAATTTCAGAAGTAAAGTTGCGAGCTTCCCTCTTTTTGCATATTTAATCTTTCATATCTTTCTCCATTTGATTATTCTTTTATATTGTTTGGCATTCACGTAAATGTAGTTTCCTCCTATAGGTGGTTCGCTAACTTGTGGAAAGCTCAAAATGTTTGTGGGTAGATTGCCATTTGTTCCTCCAAGATTGAACGAACTCATGTGTCCATTTGTGGGTCCTGGAAGAATGAGGAAGCTCCCTTGATTCCACTTGATGATGCTATTTTGTATTAAACGATCACCATGTGTCAGAACCGTGCCTTTGTTACCAGAGATGTCGTTGTGTTCAGCAGCCTCCCGCAAACTTTGCTGTTTTGCTACTACGAGTGCACTGACCATCTGATTCCCTACCACATTGTTACTATCAAATCCTATGTTATGCTTGGTGAACCCATCTAGTTTTGACTATGTCTCCCTTATCTTTCGTTGATCGATCGATGAGACTTGTGCAAATATCTTCTCATCAGTTTGAAACCCTACTGGTGCTTCTGTGATTCCCCATTTATTCCTTCCTTGAGAACCATGTCGTTATCACTGGTGTCTTATTATAGATTCTTTATGATTTTTGTGTTTTGTTTAATTAGTGACACACATTTTAGTGTAGAAGCTTTGTGCATGCTCATGTATGATATGGAATCAACAAAGCAATTTTGGGGAAAGCAATGTGGAAGAAAGTGATTGCTAAGTAGGGCACTTGGATTTACCGGTTGATATCTTGATGCCAATAAAATAAATGGGTTTTGTTACCAGTGATGCCCTAATGCTCTTGGTCAACTTGCTTTTTCTTGATGCCCTGTTGTTGTCTGTGGGTCCGACCCAATTTTCTATTGCTTTCTGGTTCCTTGCATCTTCCTGTGTTGCTATTTCCTATGGCTTCCTTGCGGTTTCCCACAAATTGAAATAGTAAAAAGATTCTTCTCATAGAGAGCTCCAAGGTAAGCTAATTTTGGATCAAATTTATGTGTTAACAAAATTTTGTTGTTTAATTCCATGCTTTAAGGGATTTTTTTTTTGACTTTTATTTATCCTTGTTCCAAGGATCTCTGGGCGCAACATTACATATATACAAGTACAGATAGATAAGGTCACGTTGGAGGTTGCTCACCTATAGGAGCTTTTAGCACATTGGGAAAATGCTCCTTGTATAGTTGCACAGGTGCCACCAAATGCCTTGTCTAGTGATCATACTCCTCACGGTCACTGGAGAGGTTGGAGTAGCTCTACGTGCTGCTCGCATACTCCTAGGTCATAGCCTCATTGCCACTCTCTCAATGCAAATTTTAGTGGTCATTGTTGCTCGGCCTTGCCTTCGCAGAGGTTGGGTTCGGATTGGTCCTTGATGGCTCCCCCTACTGCCCCTAATGTGGGTTGGCCATCTATATATAGAGACCCCAAGTGGGCTTTCCCTCGGCTGTACTTAGCTATCTCTCTGCCTAGGCTGGAGGGATATAAAAAACTTGTTGATGTTGCTGTTGCCCTTGATGATGGTTGGGCTCCCCCCGAGCCAACTACCAACCCCAAGGACTTTTGAGGTTTTGATGACAAAGATCCTCCCTCGACTGACATTGCTGTTGCAGCTTGAGAGCTTTATGTATTTTATTAATATTTTTTTTGATGAATAATTGCCTTATCTGACTTCGCGCCACATAAACTCGCGAGGTGATCTTGTATCCCTTTACCCCTTTTTAATAGATATGTATCTTTAATATTTAATTAATAGAAAATATCTATTCATTAAAAAAAGAAAAGAAAAAACCAAATCTTTAAATTTAACATAATATTCTTCGGCGGTGCCATCACTAGTTTATTAGAAGCTCAAAATTAAGAATGGAACTTTTCATGTACATGTAAAAACCAAAAAAACTTCTAATTTTGAACCGAGCGCGAGCGAAATGAAGAGCTTCTCCTACAACTGTCTGAGAACTCGTATGTGAAACCACAGTTTCAGGCGTAAGTGGGCATGGCTGGAGGATCGGCTGATTTGCAAATGCAGAGCGTTACAGAGAGCTCTCCCATTTTCAAAAATCTATACACTAGAGAGTACACCAGTCACAAAAAGAAGGTAATAAATTATTCCTCAAAAGATAATTTTCGATAATTTCAAGGAACGAGACTGTGTGGATTCGATCTAGCAGGAAGCTTTAATGCTATAAATTAGGCGGCGAATGATTTGCGCTTGTAAAATTATTTGCTTTTTGGATGAAATGTGTGTATAAAAGTGCGGCTTATCAGTACCTCTGGCTTTGCTATTTATAATTTATGTGTTATTGATTGGCATAATGGAGTGCGTAGGAGTGTAACATTTTTATAATAAGTTCTTTCGGTGACGATGATGTTTGCACTTGGAGAAATTCCGTATGAAACCTTGTGCTCGCACAAAATAATATATATATTTTTTGATGTGTAGGAATCACGGTTAATATAATATTTATCCTTTTCCATAGACATGTCAAACGATTCGTGTTTCTTGTATGGAGTCAGCTGCCCAGCATTATGGGTTCTACAGAGAAATCCGAAACGTGTGGTAAACCTAAATACAAGGCAGCTGATTTCACAAGACAATCATTAAGCAACAAATTATGAAAGTACACAAGCATTAGAAACTGTCAAATGGTTTTAGAAATTAGAAATATGCTCAAAGAAATAGACAAATATTAGTTCGAAGCAGCAATGTGATAGCCCATGGCACGAACCAGATGTAAGGGCAAACGAGAATTTCATTTTGCAAACAGTATTCACGAGAATGTGTCGTCTCAATAGCGCATCCGTGTAAGAAAGTCTTAACCAACCACACTTTGGGTCAAACAGAGTACAAATCTGCCCTGAACTGCATCCCAATTTCTCCACGGAGGCTTAAGAAATTAGTGAAAAACTGTTTAAACCATCACAACTCAACTATAATACCTTTACATCTAGGAGGAGCCTGGAGTTCATTTGTTGTCCAAAGCATTGTTGTAAAACTTGGACTTGGCAATTACTTGAGAATTCCAAAAATTTTAAAAACTCAGATCTCGGAAAAACTTGTTATTGAACTTAATTTAATCTATAAACTTTTAAAACTATTCTTAAAAAGCACCTTACTGCTAATTTCGAGAGCATATTATTGAATTCTATCATGCATAAATCAAAATTTATGCTCAATACATATCAGAGATGAGGGGCTGTAATAACCCCAACCGGTTATAACTTTGTGAAACACCAAATCCTTCTCAAGTTCAATTGTTTGACATTTTGTCAAACACTTTGCAAGCCAGCTTTGATACCATTGTAATATCCTTTGCCCAAATTGATTGATTTTAGCTCAAGGAATATATCAAACACTTGTATGCTGCCTTTCTCTTTTCTGATTTTTTGTGTTTCAAATTGTTTAATATAGTTTAAATGATGCTAAGAAATTTAGAATGTTTGCAAATGATATTACAATGCCTCTTACAATGAATTAATATGCAAGTGCAGTTCTTTTTGGTATTTTCAATGCATATACATGGAAACTAGAAGTGGAATGCATACCTACAGCCAACTGACATTTTGACAAACAATTGGCATGCAACTATTATGCTGATCATATATGCTATTAGATGGACATTTTGTTAAACAAATAGTATGCAACATATATCTCCTTTGTTGAATTCATTCCTATGTACAATGTTGGTATAGATTTGCTAAGACAAATGGGCTTACAATAATGACTACAACAATGCCAAATCTGATTTTGAATCATCACTGACAAGAGCAAAATTATATGCCTAAGATTACAATGCTAACTACTAATAGTTGCAAGAGGAACTTGATAATAGTGACGCCCATGGATGGAGATGAAAATTGCAATCGGAATCAAGCATAAATACTGTAGCGCATCACTGTTCACGTGTAATGTAGCAGCAAGGAAAAAAAAACGATTACTAATGGCTGCCAAAGATGAATCTTCATGCTTGCATGTCTGTACTCGACAGTCCTTCAATATTCTTCAAACCCTTCGGTTATTCCTTAACTTTAAGCACAAATAGAACTCTAGAATGAAACCCTCTTGAATGCCAAATTCAGTGGATATTTCGCCACCTCAAATGGTTGCAACACTAAAGAATTGATGCTCTCCAATGGCTAACTGAAATCAGAAACCCTTAGTTTCTTCTCCCAAGTTTATATCAAATGCAATTGACAATAATCGGATGCCTAACAATGAAGCTCTCGCCTTTATTTATTCTTTTTCTTCACGCTTCTAGAAGGAAATAAAATCTTATTTAATTACACTCTCTAGAAGCTTCCCCCTTTCCAATATAATAATTAGTTGTGCTTCTAGAAAATTAAATTAATTAAATATAAAGTCACCTTTAGATTTATTTATTTATTGACTTTAATTTAATTTATTTCTTCTTATTTCTCTACTTAGCCTTCAGAGAATGAAAAGCGAAGAACTCCATTGAGGGTCTAAAAGATGGGGAACATTATAGTCCGCCCTCCCTGAAATTGCTTGTCTTCAAGCAATCCAACAACACATTGAATTCCAACCTCCACTTGGATCCCAAATGAAGTAGTATGTGACACCCCTGTCAACAAAACCAACTGCATACCACTAACATCATCAGGACTTGCAGTATAGAACTCAAAACCTGTGCTAATGATGTAGGAGTTAGAATATCACCGGAAGAAAACCCCACAAGAAATATCTTCATCATGGTCCTCACCTGTATAATATATACTGGATTGGAATCTTGATCAACAATCCCTTGAAGAGACGTAGCTACATGAGAATCATATGCACTCATGCCAACTGTATCCACAATAGGTGTAGCTACGTCAAAATCTGTGGACACAAGAACATTACCAATTGTCGCAACACAAAACTGAAATTTTACAGATGGTGAAAACTGAGCCCAACTCCACTCAGGTGAGTGATCAACATCAACCTCAAACATCAGGCTGTCATAAGACAATGTTGCATCCATGTTGAACATAGTACTGTCCATAAACTGAACATCAACACTCTGTTGATTGATAGTATAACATGACTCTGTCACTATATCACTCACCTCATCAGCAATAACAAGTGTACTATCATCAGAGTACACATCTACAACTGCATGCATACTGCTAAACTCCTTGTTGGATGGTTCAACTGACACAGAAGTGGCTGTTGATATGATAGTATTCTCGCATACTCCTACTCCCACTATTGCTGCATCGCCATCAAATACATGATCTCGGGAACTCATGCCAACAACTGCATCATTTGACTTAACCTGACATGAATTCTTATCACATTCCACCTCAATTGTGGCCAACTCATGCAGTGTTTCATAAGAAATGTCTTGGAAATCTGAAGTCGCAACTGTATCATCACATTTCACTCTTTGAAAAAGTGATATCATGCTTTGCTCTCAAATCTCGGATTTGAAATCAGTTGGTTTATCCGTTTGTGATTGTGATTCATCTCATTCATTAGCACATCCAACTGTTTCCCAATGCCTTGTATCTCAGAATCTCCATCCCTTGGCGGAGAAGTATGCCCTTTGCAAGTATAATGAATACCAAACCTTCTGCCACCATCCATAATGCTGAAAACCAAGTCCTCTACCTGTGGGTCAAAAGAAAAGTGATGAGTACTCTTTATAGTGTAATGCCGATAAAAACTCCCAATCTCATCACCATCAAACTGAAATCAGAAGATGGCTCCACTCTCTAACTCCGAACTATTGGTCAGGTAGGATCTTGGACAACCCTCTCAGCAAACCCAACCACCAAATCCCTATTGGAAAGCATTGTAGCCAAGGTCTGTACAATCTTCCTCACCAATCGTCGTATAGCACAAGAGCCCCAAATGAGGGTACCCTTAGATAAATTGTATGAAACCTCCCGCAAATCCAAGCTCTCAAGCAAATACTCCATGAATGACTTAGTACAGTAGCAATTATATGTGGAAGCATCAATCCACTCCCCCGCAATACACAATTGATCCCTCTGAAAATGTGACAATGCCAACTATCCAATGGTACCAGCTGTATGAAAAGAAGAAATAGATTCACTTCCAGCAGAAGAAAGCAAATCACCATGAGAGCTCGTCTCCACTGATGCTCTCACCTCCTTTGTACATACTACACTCATATCTTGGACGAATGTGTTCGCTACATCATCACGTCCCTCATCCTTAAGCGCAGAAGCAGACTTACCACCAACCACAATATGTAACTGAACAGGGTCTGGGGCTAGTGTCAACTGTACCCGCTCTAACTCGACAGTGACCTCATCCAACTGTGACTGTGATTCCCAAAGAGCCAATTGAGTATACTGAAGAGAGTCCACAGTTACCTCAAGCTCTTGGGTGAGCTCAACCACCTTTTCCTCTTTTTGTAAGAATGTCTCATAACAGGTGCTACCCTAGTCCAGAAGGTAATCCCTATTAGCAACTAGTTGCGAATAGTTATGCTTCAAGATCCTAACAGCCTCTCGAAGCACATGAACCTCTGCTAGAGAAAGAGTACTTTCACTATGCTCATCAGTCATAGGAGCACCCCAACCAAATGTAGCTAGCATCTGATGGATCACATCATAATGCTCAAAAGCTAAAGAGATGTCACTTTCACTCACCTTCAACTGACTGACCACATGATGCCTCTGTAACCCTTGCCTCCTATGCAAGCTCTTTGTCTCACTAATTGCATTGTGATAGGAAATTGAATTAGAACTACCCACCACAAGATCACTTAATGCATGTGTGCTATCGAACTCTCGCAACTCTGCATCCGAGATACAACTACTATGTATCTCAATCAACTCCTCATCTGAAGAAATGGAAGCCTAAACAATATCAATATCCCTGCATGTTTTAGTTTCCACCTCAAAAGATAGATATTGTAAACACTAGTGCTGGGACCCATCCAAAACCTCCTCAGAGTCATCACCCATTATCTAACAAGGGGTGTCATACCCAGTACATCTTATAGCATCATCAAATGGATCATCAGATGTGTCCATACTATCTGCATCGACATCTCCTGACAGAGTCTCAACTGCGGACTCCTGACTCTACACACATGACTTAACACCAAGTTGTGAATAAGTAATACTAGAGCATAAACCCACATCTACTAACTCCGCTGAAACACCCACATCACCAACATCATAGCTGGGTGACTCTATACGTGCCTTGGTCCCACCTGAGGAAGCAATTACCTCCTGCATTGTAGCAACACCATGAGATCTAACATAGAAATCTCCAATAATAATCTTGTCCTCAAGAGAGCCGAGAGTATCCGTGGTAATAATTGCATCAACTCTCTCTCATTAACTGTAGCAACAGCTCTAGGAGCCTCAACCTGCTGAAGCTTGGTGTCGCTATCCTCAGTTGCCACTAACACAACCACATGTCCCTGTGAAATAAGTCCATCGCCAACATTGGAGATAAGACTAGCAGGTGCCGTACTAAATATAGGTACATTTGCATTAGGGATTCATGTCGGGGAAAACTTAAGCTTCTTTCCTTGCAACCTCGATGTCGACCTTCTAAAGGCGGAAACCATATACCTTGCTGCCCTTTCAATTCTCTCTGAATTTGACAAGCTCTTTGTTAATCTCTGTTGATGAAGCTTAAGTTTCTCCATACTCTCCTGCAAAGCATTCATCTTTGTGCTCACTTCCCCATTACTCCACTGCCTTCTAGAATTGTTAGTCTTCCTATGTTTGTCCATGGCTAGAAAATGCTAGAGTGCTGGTCACTCCAAAGGCAACAACAAATCTGACAATAATATAAATTTTCTACCCCACGGGATGGCAGGAAACTGCTTTGATACCAATGTAATAACCCCAGCCGGTTATAACTTTGTGAAACACCAAATCCTTCTCAAATTCAGTTGTTTGACATTTTGTCAAACACTTTGCAAGCAAGCTTAGATACCAATGTAATATCCCTTGCCCAAACTGACTGATTTTAGCATAAGGAATATTGTCAAACATTTGTAAGTTGCCTTTCTCTTTTCTGATTTTTTTTGTGTTTTAGACTGTTTGATATAGTTTGAATGATGCGAAAAAATTTAGAATGTTCGCAAATGATATTACAACACCTCTTACAATGAAATAATATGCAAGTGTAGTTCCTTTTGGTATTTTCAATGCATATACATGGAAACTAGATATGGAATAAAAACCTATAGCCAACTGACATTTGACAAACAATTGGCATACAACTATTATGCTGATCATATATGCTATTAGATGGACATTTAGTGAAACAAATGGTATGCACCATATATCTCCTTTATTGAATTCATTCCCATGTACAATGCTGCTATGAATTTGCCAAGACAAATGGGCTTACAATAATGACTACAACAATGCCAAATTTGATACTGAGTTATCACTTACAATAGCAAAATTTTATGCCTAAGATTACAATGCAAACACATAATAGTTGCAAGAGGAACTTGATAATTGTGATGCCCACGGATGGAGATGAAAATTGCATAAATATTGTAGCATGGCACTGTTCATGCGTATTGTAGCAGCAAGGAAAAAAAATGATTACCAATGGCTACCAAAGATGAATCTTTAGGTTTGCACTCAATAGGCCTTCAATATTCTTCAAACCCTTTGGTTATTCCTTAACTTTAAGCACAAATAGAACTCCAGAATGAAGCCCTCCTGAATGCCAAATTCAGTGGATATTTCACCACTTCAAATGGTTGCAACACTGAAGAATTGACGCTCTCTAATGGTTAATCGAAATTAGAAACCCTTAGTTTCTTCTCCCAAGTTTATATCAAATACAATTGACAATAATTCGATGCTTAACAATGAAGCTCTTGCCTCTATTTATTCTTTTCCTTCACCCTTTTAGAAGGAAATAAAATATTATTTAATTGCACTCTCTAGAAGCTTCCCCCTTTCCAATACAATAATCAGTTGTGTTTTTAGAAAATTAAATTAATTAAATATAAAGTCACCTTTAGATTTATTTATTTATTGACTTTAATTTAATTTATTTCTCCTTATTTCTCCACTTAGCCTTCGGAGAATTGAAGTCTAAGAACTCCATTGAGGGTCTAAAAGATGGGGAACATTACAGGGGCAATGCCATTCATGGGGCTATGGGGGCAATGCCCCCAATGTGGTCAAAAGGCAATGCCTTGGGTGCATCTTGTCGCGATTAAGGGTGGGGTTGAGGGTTGGATCCCTTGCCACTAAGCAAAACAAAATTAAGGCCTTTAAACCACACAAACCTTCATTACACCTGCCATTTTCACAATGTTATCACATTACAGAGAAATTAGGTGTATGACGCTTTTCTTTCATTAAAAATGTTATAAAAATCATATAAATGTTTTAGCATTACATAAAAAATAAAGTTACACTCTTTCAAATAAGTTTTTAATGAAAATTTGTGAGTTTTTGGTGAGCTTTTATCACAAACCATTGCGAGTTTTTCAAAACATTGTTGGCAATTTTGCAGCAACTCACTAGGAATATTGGCTTGCTAGAACTATTCATGAGTTTTACAAGTTTTTAAACTATGATCCAAATTGCCACCGTAAAGGCATTCTATTTGCTTAATACTATATTATGAATTTGCTTCATACCACTTCATAATATTTGCTTCTGTATAAACAAAATTTTATGCATAAATAAATCATATCAATGATATTTAATTTTTTTGTCGATATTGATTGAAGTTTGTAGCTGCGATAGAGATTTTTATCTTTGACTTCATGAGATAGAAATATGTTTGTTATGACCTTTATGGTCATCTTCAGCCGAAAGAGATATTTGTGATTATATTTAAGTTAATATTATGTAAAAAAACATGTGGCATACATCATGCGATGAGGCGTGCGTATGGAAATGTGAAGCATTGGATATGCGGAAATATGAAGGGTCTTACTTTGGGGACTCAAAGAGACCTTCGTATGTAAGATGAAGAGCTTATGCAATCTATTTATGTGATTGCTTGGTATATTGTAATCAATCAAGTGGAAAGCCATGTACTTGAATATTTTATAATCAATAAAAGTCAAATTTTGCTGGTGTGGTTGGGTCCCAGAATAAATGCATTGAATGTTTTGTGTATGGTTTTGTTGATGTGTGTTTTATGACTCACCAAACAGTAGAACAAAATACCGAAATATCTTATCCTCTCTTGAATAAAGTCTTGTGTATGCTAAGATTGCAAGAAGATCATATAATGACTTCAAAGTTCCTTTAATGCCAGGCCTTGACTGTGGATAAGATCGGTGGTTGATGTGATTTGCTGATGATCACAAGGGGCCTTACGTGTTTATTCATATTCATTTCAAGCCATACTGGATGAGGGAGCTATCTTAAGGTTTTGCAATGAAGCGCTTCTTTTTTGGATTTTTTCACAAAATATGCAGAAATTAAATAAGATGGGGTTCAGGAATTCTATTCTAATCCCAAGGGTAGTGATAACAAGAAATAGTATTCTAGTGGACAAATTCCTCAATTTACTGAATTCCGCTTCGCCAAGTTATACTACAACTAAGCATGAACCAGTGCAATCTTCAAGGGTTATCCCAAAGATTTTCATATCACCACATACGCCATCATAAAGAACAATGTATACGAATAATAGAAGTTGAGCATATGCATGAAAAGATTCAGGTTAACTTTACACAACGAATTAGAATCACTAAAACGTCAAAAGTATGAACCAAAGGAATTCATCAATACACCATCATATTCTCCATTGTAATCACCACACATTGACTATGCTAAACTTAATATACTTGAAGAAATTTAGGAGAACAAGCAAGCACTAAGATACGTCAAGTATTCACCAAACTCCAATGAGAACTTTATTATCTCAGTAGCTCATAGCAACAATCTCATAAAAATCCCCCTTACAAATGAGAAATGAGGCCTTTATATAGGTCCTCGATTACAACGGGTGGCTCGAATGATCACAATAACTGATGGCCGAGATCATGCCACATCAGCCCTAATTAGGGTTAGGGCAATGGAAAGGAATCTACATTAATGCCATAAGGAATCCACTACTGTAGTGGGTAATAAATGCCCACCATGCATGCTAATTTAAGGAGTGGGGTGTAATAAATGATCCCTATGCACACCCACTCTGCATTTAATGCATCTATCCTTGATTTTTTCGCCTGAAAGATCGAAATCGATCTAATACTATTTCCAACTCCTCTGTACTGATGCTTGGTGCAGATTCTTGCTTCAATTCTAGAACTGCAATTGCTCTTTCTGCTTTTCCCAAGCTTTCATCCCAATCTGGTAGTAAGTCCTTAGTAGTGTGCATTGTATTTGAGAAGATGGAGAAATTCTCAAAATCATCTCTTCCATATATGTTTAGCTGAAAGAATTCCTCTAGCTTGACTTTCAGATTATCAGTTGTCATTTCCTCTTCCCCCAATCTTTGTGATAACAAGGATGCAACTGCATTTGATATTCCTTGCTTGATGTTATCAACAATCTTTTTCCATCGACTGGATTCCCTGGTAAAGCTCTCGAACATTTCCTTAGCCATGATCACTGCACTGTACCATTGAATAAAATCATAGAAATCCCCCTTTCTGATAACTCGACCATCAATCAATTCTTGCTTTGGGGTATCCATCAGACTCTGAATGTCGGCAATCACCTCTTCTTGGTAAATATGCTCATCCACCCATGATTCCTCCATGCACTAAATCCTAGAGATTGCAGCCAATGCCCTATTGTGCACTTGCACTAATTCTTCTGCATGTTTGAAGGCTACTTCCTGAATTCCTTCGATCCAAATCTTTGCACCCTGAGCAATCCGCTTGATTCTATCAATATCACCTACCACTTCACTGGAAACACCCATTGGAGGGACAAATGATGGACCTTCTCCTCTTACTGGATGAGGCAAGTTATTGATGTATTGACATAAGGCCCGAATTTCTCTTTTCTGCTTTTCATACCCTTCTTCTACTTTCTTCAGCCTATCCTTCAAAGCCTATGTGGAGTCATCAAATTCTTCTAATATTTGCTCTCGGGAGGCCCGACCAAGATTTACTTCTGTAACATGATATTCATCTAGAGTAATCTGATTTTTCTCTTTGTCAACTGTGGGAGTTGCAATCTGCAAGATTCTAGATCCTGATTCTCCTCTGATGAATTTAGTATATCTTTTTGCTTTCCCTTGTTCTTCTGATCAGTTTGATCGGTCCAAAATTTCCTGTAATTCAATTGCTGGATCAACCTCCTTTTGTTGATGCAATTGAATTCGTTGCCTCAACCATTCCGGAATGGGTATACTTTGGTCCCTCGGAATTACCAATTGTTCTTTCCTTTGGATTGCTCGAATGTCAATCTCTTCTTCACCTCGTGGACTATCCATTGTAACCTCAGGAACTATAGCTTCGACACTTGGAAGATGTATTGCTACCCTTGGAGTTTCTTCCTCTAGTGGACCATCTCCGTCATTAATCATTTCTCACTCTAAGATCATGGCAAGACTTTCTTCTGTAGCAATATCTTGATCTCTCCCTCTTTCTTGCATGGATTTTTCATAAGCATTTATACTCAACCGATCATGAATTGGCCTATCCAAATTCTCTTCTTGCTCAAATCTCCTTATACTTGTCCCCACATCCTGCCTTTCAAAAGTTTCTATCTCTTGGACACTTGGAGTTCGACTTGGAGAAGAGGGAGCATCTCCGTGTTTCTGCTTTTTATTTTGAGATTCCTGGATGACTTCCTCAATCCTAGAATGCTTTTCTCGAAGTACCTCCTTCCCTTTCTTGGTTCCTACATCTTCGGATGGAGTTCCCCTTTCTTCAACAGTCCCTTCAGATATTTGTCTTGATCTTTCATCCCTAAGTGGTCTGTGGCTAAGCAACCTATATGTGAATCCATTAGCTGGTGCAACTAGTTTTTCAAGCTTACGCTCGATCCACCACTTTGTAAAATCTAAGACTGGTTTTGAAAGGCCTTCGAGATCTGTAATTTCTTTCTTCTTCCAATCAAATGGTTGAGCTGTCATTTCTGGATTGAATCCTTTTCGCATCACATTTGGGTCCTCCTCCATTTGATCAGGAACCTTGAATATGTTGCATGTTCTAATAATGTTCAATGGTAGTCTTGAATGCAATCTTTTTCTAATCTTGTTCTCGTCTGCTGCATTTGCCCAAAAGTCTTCAAGGTGAACCTTGTGTTGGTACTTTGACCCTCCTACTGATGAGATCTTGTTGAAAGGATCAAAATCATTCCTCTTTGGATAAAGCGTAGGCGAAAGAAGTGGAGCTCATCTGATGATTTCTCTGCAGCTTTTAGACATGGGCATACCTCAGTTTTCCCTTCTCCTATGGAAATTGGAAATTGCAATCCCAACTTCTTCTTCCCTTTCTGAATCTTGTCATAGGCAATAAGTTTTCGAGTAAGCTCTAACAAGACCATCTTATCCGTTGGATACTTGGGAAGTTTGTATGGCTCCGTGGAGAATCCTTGAACTCGGATGTATGAAAAGGTAGGAAACTGAATGAACCAGGTGTTATATTCTTCAACCAACTTCATTGCACCCATTAACATTCTTATATGTGGCTTCTTTTGTAGTGTTCTTACTATGCGCATGGCAAATATATCATTAACCCTCATGTAATCATCCTTTGAATACAAATGCAACTGCGGGTAACATTCGTGGATTTTGAGGTGTTGGCTTCCGCTTCCAATTGGTCCTTTGTATCGTAGTCCATCATAATTTGTCCTCCGTGCTAGCATGTAGATGACATAGGAGCTCATGTAAAATTTCTTTGTATGCTCTAGATTCATCAACTGCTCATTTAGGTTATCACTTATGAGCCCAGCTCAATCTATTCTGTCACCTTCCTCCATTACCTGCTCAACAAAATACCACATCCAAGATTCAAACCTATAAGAATAAGGCATGCCAAATATGCGACTCAACATCATGACCATATCACTATATTCCCTCTGCAAGTCGAGCCATACTATTTCTTTAGGAATCTTGGAATGATGTCGTCTATTCTTTTTCAACCATCTTTTGTTGATTATTTCTTCACAAAAATTGATTCCAGATGTATAGATTCTTAGTGTTTGCTCTTGTGTTTTTGTGACCATCCTTGGATTTGAAGGAATTCCAAATGCTTCAGAAATGGATGCTGGAGAAAAATCTGCCAAAATATTTTGTTCAAATTCTCGGATGGTTCTGTCTCTAGGACTGTAATGCTTGGTACATTCCACGATTAACTCTGGGTGCTGAAAAGAAGGAGGGAAACCAGCTGCAGCAAAAATTCCACTTCTCACAATTTTTGTAGCCAGGTGTGTTGGGTGATAGTCATTATATCCGAGCATTATCTGGTTGAAATCTTTCAAATCAAGGCCGCCAAGACTTGTATCTCCAATTTCTGTCCACTTTAACACGATTTTGGATTCAGGATAGAATCCTCTCCTTTCATTCTTTATCAATTGTCCTCGCGTTTCTCCTGTTCCCTTGGGCTTTGCCATTTTCCTTTCTGATAGGATTCAAATTCTTCTGTCGTGAATTCCCAGAAAACTCCTCAACAGTTTCAGAAAATTTCTCAAAAAAAAAAAAATCTACTTCCTTGAATTCTTCAAATCTTATTCCTATTCTCGATCTGCTCTTCAAATTTTTGTGTGAGCCTGAATGAATGAGAGGGTATCTTATATAAATCATTCTTCAAAAAGATGCCTTTAAAGCTGCAGACTAAGATTAGGCAGCTGCTTTACTTAACCATTAAGGTTTCCATTTTTTGTGCCACTTGTCGCCTTTTTGCTACTTGATTCAAAAAGTTGCTATCTTTAATGCTCTTAACTTCATGATGAAGCTAAGTATTTCTATTTTGATTTTTTTTAGTTTTTGTTAATTAAATATAAAAAAAAATTCAATATTTAATTAATTTCCATTTTTAAATGAAAAATCAAATTCATTTGCAACTTTTTCTCCATTTTTGTTTTTGGATTATTATTCAAAAAAAACTCAAATTAAATATTAGTAAACTAATATTTAATTTTTTAATGTAAATCCAAAAAAAAAAAAAAAAAAAAAAAAAAAAAAAATATTTTGAAGGAAAATCATTTGTTTTTGCTTTTCCTCTCTGAATCCAACTTTCACTTCATAAGAAAATTCATCCTTCCTCTAAATTTTCTAATTTTTTTTTTTTTTTTGCAAAATTTTCAATTTTCGCTTTTCATGATTTTTGAACAAATTCTAGTGCTCCAATCAATTTACAGGAGCGGGTTTTATATGAAATCAAGGATTTTTCTTTTGCACAATATTTCCCTACTTCAGATTTGCGCTCCATGATTTCCGGAGCAGGCTTTTTATGAAATGGCGGATTTTCCTTTATTCCTCCACTCCTGCTAACTTGTGCTCCATGATTTTCGGAGCGGACTTTTTATGGAGTGAAGGATTTTCCTTCATGAAATGTTTCCATGACTCCTTCAAGTCTGCGCCCACGCTTTATAGAAAGCGGAATTTTCAAGGAATGAGGCATTTAGTTTTTCCGTGACTTCTTCAAAACTGTGCTCCGTGCCTTAATGGAAAGCGGGATTCTTAAGGATTGGAGGAATTTTAGTTTTTCCGCGACTTCTTCAAAACTGCGCTCCGTGCCTTAATGGAAAGCGGGATTCTTAAGGATTGGAGGAATTTTAGTTTTCCGGGACTTCTTCAAAATTGCGCTCCGTGCCTTAATGGAAAGCGGGATTCTTAAGGATTGGAGGAATTTTAGTTTTCCGGGACTTCTTCAAAACTGCGCTATGTGGAAGAAGGAAAAAAAAGTTGGCAACAAAAAATTTAAAAACAGAAAGGGGGGCCCCCGGCTGGGGCGATTGTGACTGGCGGTCACAACATCTGGCGACTCCACGGGTGAAATGTTACAAGCATTTCAAGGATAAGACTTAATCTGAACTCAGAATCTCTGGTTTCTCTATCTTACGTCATCAATAAGAGAGAAAACAAGCTCAAAAGGGGAGAATAATCATATATTGGATCAAAAACATGTTTACTCTGCGGCAACCTGAGTGTGTGCAATTTATATTAATTCCATCTCAACAAGACCACTCCGAAATCCTAGGATTAATCATGACAAGTTATTGATTCCTCTTGACTTCAAAAGCATCCTGGACATTGCCTCGCTGCCAGTCAGGTGTCCATAGCCCCGATGGAGTTGTCGCTGTAAAACCAACGGAGATTGCTCCACTTCCGGTGAATTATTCTTTAGAACACCTATGGAGATTTCCGCGTACCCCCAAAGCCAATCTCATTATTTCATCATTTTTCTCTTTTTTCTTGGCTTGTAAGCAATGAAGCTTACCATGGGTTTAGGAGTTACAGTGGCGCTGAAGCAAGATTTTAAAATTTTCACAAGTCATGACCTTTCCAAAGACACATAAATGGACTTAGAGCAATAGTTAAGAGTGTGAAATATGTGGCAACCTCAGAGTTCATGCGTCAAGACACAATGTATGATTAACCTTCCGAGTCAAGTATGTTTTCTAACCTATTGAAAATATATGAAGGATAGCCGAGATTTTAATGCTCTTCATAACAATTATCCAAGAAATGAAATAAACAAAACTTGGTGAAATCTTCAGATGAAGTAACCAAATCATCACATCACCCCGCTTGCAAAAAGAGATTCTCACAACTATGAGCCACCTAGCAAAAGCCAAAATTGAAGACAAAACCAAAAGAAGAAAGAAAACCAAACCACCCGAGGAAGACAACCCAGGGAAAAAGAAAAGAAAACAAACAAGGGAAAGAAACCTAAACTACGCAAAGCCAAAACTCCTAACCAGGAGAGGGGAGACAAACCAAGACCCCCCACCTAACTAAAAAAAAAGAAGGAAAAAACAAAAACAAAAACACACCACAAAGGAAAACCTAAACTAACTATGTACAAGTTAGGCTTTACAAAGAAAACCTAAGGGCAAAAATAATGCTTGAGGAATTGCCCATTGATAGGCAATTGGACTTCCTTTCCTGTTAGAGTCTTAAGCTTGAATGCATTATCTCCCAAAATTTCAGAAATCTGATAAGGACCTTTCCACAGATTATCAAGCTTGTCATGTCCACCCTTCTTTTCATGTGCCTTATCCCAGCGAAGTACCAGATCTGAAATTCGAAATTCTTTAACCTTTGCCATTTTGTCAAACCATCTCTTAACAACTCCTTAATGTTTAGCAAACTTTTCCAATGCTTCATCCCTCTTCTCTTCCAAGTGCAATAATTGGGTCAAACGTGTCTGCACTCTATCTTCTCCTTCCATAAAATCTTGCATGAATCGTAGTGTTGGAATCCTCAATTGGATAGGAAAAACTGGATCTTGTCCGTAGACCAAATGATATGGAGATGTCCCCAAAGAACTCTTTATTCTGATCCTATCTGCCCAAAGTGCGAATCTCAGCTGTGCATGCCAATCTCTAGGGTTATTGTCTAATAACTTCTTCATTGCACTCAATAGATTTTTGTTTGTTGATTCTGCCAATCCATTCCCTAGCGGATAGCGGTTTGATGAAAAGTTTAGTGTGATCCCATAGTCAAATGCCCAGTTTGAGAACTTCAACGATCTAAATGCTGGCCCATTATCACATACAAATGCATGGGGACATCCAAACCTGGTAATGATATTTTCTTCAAGAAATTTGATAACAACCTCTGTTGTACAATTTTTTAGCGATTGAGCCTCAGTCCATCTGGTGCAATAGTCTGTAGCAGTTAGGATATACTGGTGGTGTCCTGATGATGGTGGATTGATGGGACCGATGAAATCTAACCCCCATTTTGCGAACGGTTTTACTTCAATAATAGGTTGTAATGGCATAGCAGGATTTCTTTCACGTGTCGCAGCTATCTAACATGTGTGACAAGTCTTCACGTGTTCATAAGTGTCTTTAAACAAGGTTGGCCAATAATACCCTGCTCTTGATATTTGATGAGCCATAGCCAAACCACTTCCATGACTGGTTCCATATTTACTATGAAAATGCTCAATGACGTGTCTAGTCTCTTCCTTTCCAACACATCTCAAATAAACCCCATCATGATTCTTTCTATATAGCACAGATCCTTGAAGCATAAAATTTTGACTCTTCATTCTCAATGAACGCTTTTGAACAGAGTTCAAGTGTGATGGAGACTTATGGTTTAGCAAATAATGAACAATATCATCATACTATTCATCAGGGGATACTTCTTCTAACACATATACTTGTTGTACTAATCTAGGACCAGTTGTAGACAACGTTTGAGCTAGAGCTTGTCCTTGTACCAACCTCATTGGTTGTATCTCCATGTCATATTCTTGAATAATTGCCATCCACTTTCCTCTTCTTTCTCCCAATTCATTCTGCATTAGCAAAGTCTTTACTGCTGCATCAGGAACTATTGCATAAACCTTGCTTCTTAGGATGTAATGTCGAAATTTCTTTATTGCTTTCACCAAAGCATAAGCTTGTTTTTCAACATTCGGATATCTCAATTCTGCATTTTTCATGGGTGAACTCATGAATGCAATAGGATGTTCATCCTGATCATCTGCCTTCTGGGTGAGGATTGCTGCACAAGTGTGTTCTGAGGCAAAAGAATATATATAAAAAGGCTTGGTGTAGTCAGGACTCAACAAAACAGGAGCATCCACAATTGCTTGCTTGATTTCTTCGAATGCCTTTTTTGCTGTAGGTGTCCAATCTATCCTTGCTCCTTTCTTTAGCATGTCATTTAATGGCCTTACTATCTTTGCAAATCCAGTTATGAACTTCCTTACGAAGTTAATTTTACCAAAGAATGACTTTAGTTCTTTCTGACTAGCTGGCAATCCTATCTTTGATATTGCCTCAATGTGCTCAGGATCAATTGAGATTCCTCTTTCTGATATTACATGTCCTAACAATTTTCCTTCAGTGACAGCAAACATGCATTTCTTTGGATTCAAGGAAATCCCATATCTTCTACATCTTTGGAAGATTCTCCTCAAATCATTGATGTGATCTTCCCTACGTCGAGAGAATACCGTGAGATCGTCCATGTAAATGATGATGCACTTCTTTACCAAGTCTCTAAAAGCATAATCCATGGCCCTTTGAAAAGTGGCTCCTGCATTGATCAAACCAAAAGGCATTCTTCTATAAGAAAATGTACCCCATTTTGTTGTGAATGCCGTCTTTAGTCTATCTTCTTCTTCTACCATCACTTGGTTATATCCAGAATAACCATCTAAAAATGACATCATTTGAGAACCGTTAACAACTTGTATCACTTCATCTAATGATGGCACTGGATAATTATCCTTCTCTGAAGCTCTGTTGAGATTTCTAAAGTCCACGCACAACCTTATCTCTCCATTCTTCTTTCTAACAGGTACAAGGTTGGCGACCCACGTTGAGTGTCGAACTGGGAATATAATCCTTGCTGACAATAACTTCTTCACTTCTTGATGTATTAGTGGTTCTAACAATGGATTCATTAGTCTCTGCCTTTGTCTACATGGTTTACTGTTTGGCTTTAACGGAATGGTATGTGTAATGAGAGACGTATCATATGTCTTCAGATCTTCATATCCCCAAGCAATCACATCAGGGAACTCCTTCATAAGCTTCAATATTTCCTCCTTTTCTATGGGGTACAAACTTTCCCGATAAATACATTCTTGACATTTTCTCTCGTTCCCAAGTTCACCTTTTCACATTCCCCTCCTTCAGTACTTTGGTACTTGAGGGAACTTAGTCTGTCGGCATCAAAAATTCTCTCTAGTTCAATCATTCCTTTTGGAATGGTATTTGTCCTTAAATTCATAATCTCATCGATTTCAAATTGAGCTTGTTGTTGTTCTCCTTCATCTATGACTTGTGCTTCAAATACCCTCGAGCTTGTCAAAAAATCAAGAATATGCTTGTCATCTTCAAACACTTGAAAATTTGTGATGTTGTCAGGAACTGATGGTACTGAAGTCAGCTCAATTGTAAATTTCTTCACACAATCCATGGCTAATGGTTCGAATGAACTTGCAGATTGAGCCAAAGAGTTTGCTACTGGATTGCTTGTTCGACTTATCCTTTTAATATTGAAAGCATCAAAGCTTTCGATTAGGTCCCAAACTCTATTGCGATACCGACCCAATCTTTTATCCTGGCATGTATATTTCTTGCGTACCTGTCCAATGACTATTTTTGAATCTCCACGTACATGTAGGATTTTGGCACCCTTTTTGATAGCGAGGAGCAATCCAATGACCAATGATTCATACACAGCCACATTATTAGTACAAGGGAATTGCAACCTATGTGCTGCCAAATATGTTTCTCCAGTTGGGCTGATGAGTTCAACACCAGCTCCACTACCTTTCTTTGATTTGGATCCATCAAAGGATAGAGTCCATACTTGATCATTTTCATATTCCATGGGTGATCTTACCTTTGAATCCTTGGATTCTTTTTGATGTTCTTCTTGTCCTATTTTACCTTCTCGAATTCTTTCTTGCTGTGGGTCTAAAATTTTCATACAGGATGAGTTCATTCTGACCACATTTTCTGCTATCCATGCTTGTGGAACCATTTTAGAAACTTGTGCAATTGCTTCTTTGCACATGGTGCATGATATCTCAGAATGAAAAGCATCATGTATTCTACACCAGTTGGGTAACAACAGATTTTGAATGGATGCATCTTTTCCTAGTTCAACTTCCTGCTTAATGCTTTTTAGGACAAAATTCCTAAAATTTTTAAACGTTCCTTCATTCAGTGATGGTTCTGAATTATCCATAACTGGTACCTTAGCGAAAGTTGGAGTCACATCAGGACATCCCCCTTGATTGTAACCTTGCAACATTAAAACCTCTCCAGTTTTAATATATGATCCCAAAGTGGTTTCCATAAACAAGATCTCATTGTGTTCACCATACTCAGTGATCAACAACCGGAGCCTTGGAGCCTTGGAGTGCTCTCTATCCTTATCTGATTGGGAATTCCCTTCCATGGGAGCCACATGTGTGAAAAGTCCGTTGCAATATAACCATTCAATTTCCTTGCCCAATCTCTACTAAGAAGCATGCCATACCCTTCAAGAATATCCACAACAGATATGTCAATACAACTTTGAACACGTGGATCAGAGGCCAATTGCATGTGAATATTATTCAACTTTCCCATGACTGGGACTTCAGTTTTATCCAATTGTGTGACTTTCTTGTCAGTCTGAAGTGGAATCAATCCCAACTTTCTACATATGTCCAATGGCATTACATTACTTGATGCACTAGAGTCAATTAAACAATTATGTAACATTTTTCCGAAAATTCTAACAGATACTAGGAAAGGTGCAGGTTCCTCCTTCCCTTGATAAAAAACCACTGGCTTCTGCCCTTTTGAATCAAATGTCTCATTGTTATGTATAGAATTTCTCCCATTTTGAGTTGTCATGGAACTTTCCACTATGGGAGAATTATCTTTGATCATTTCTAGTGATGGATCCTTTGAAGATACTTGTCCATTTGATGTAACCTTCCGATCATCCTGAGAGTTTTGCACCATTCCAATGAAACTTGAAGGATTCTCAGCAAGCTTAGATGCATATGGTGATACATCATCTGCAACATTGGTGTTTTGCGCAAAATTGTATTGTTGGACATTGGATAACCCTCTTGGAGGATGTGATACATTTTGAGAAACAATCTTTGTGGGGGCGTCATTGAAGCTTTCCAATAATGTATCTCTAATTTCTGAAATCTTCATCAATTCATATAGTGGAAGACTCACTTTAATTTTCTTGAATTCCTCTAGTACATAAGAACTCAACGTTTTCAATTCCTCTCTAGAAGGACTTCCTTTCTGTGTTTGTCCTGGATTTTCACATTGCCTTTGTTCTCCTTGTTGAGCAGAGGATTGAAGATTATTCTTTCCTTTATCACCTTGTGAAGAATTTGTCATGGGAGATTGGCCTCTATCTCCTTGAGAGCTTGTGAGTTGTCGATATTCAGGGGAGTCTCTGAGAGGCTCAGGATTATTGTTAGCATTTGGATGCGGGGGAGTTGAAAAGTTATTTGGAGGAACTGATGATGTTAATGGCTCATGGTTCCTATAATTCCGCTGGTATGTCTTTATTGGAGTATTACCAGATGTTTGTTGATAAGCTTGCACTTAACTTGTCCCTTCCACCAAGACACTATTATATAGAGGAGGGAATAAAAATCCATCCTTATGTAGTGATTCATTCGGGGATACTGGTGGAGGTTGATTTTCTGGTGGGACTTGATAACGCGGCATCTCTATAGGACCATTTGCTGAAGCTGGTGGGAATTTCTGATTAGGTTGTATTGGCATGTAATCTTGAGAATCAGGAGGAGGAAACTTAAAATCATCAAAAACCAATGCTTGGTCATATCTTGGTGAGGGTACTATCTCATATCCCGTAGGAGGAGGATTCTCAGGTGTGGCAGTGTTCCTCACTTCTCCCTTGAAAATATCCGCTGCTCTTTGAAATTCGTGACACTGTAATTCAGAATGTTGACTAGTCTCATGTAATCTACACCATCCAGATAGTGCAGCTTCTGCTAAGAAAACTTTATTAGCTGGGCGATTCTCAGATGGAGGATTATCCAATGGTGATGGTACGCCTCCATTATTTGGATTAGTGTTCCATGATCTTCTTTGATGACCTTGGTTATTATTACGATATCCTTGATTACCTTCATTGAATCCTTGGTTGTATCCTTGATTACTATCATGATGTGGAGGGGTATTCCCTTGATAACCTTGGTTGCTACCTTGATATGACTGATAATTCCTTTGCGCATTTTGCAACTGATTATTTGGATTTCTAAGGTAAGTGACCTCAGTGGACAACTTTTTCACTTGTTCAATCAAATCTCTCATCTCATCTTTTTCCTCTTGGGTCCTTGTAGAATTTGTCGTGTTCTGGAGATAAATTGGTTGTGTGGGCATTGCCTGCGACATAGGTGCTCCAGGGTGCAACACCAACTGGCTCGGAGGGGCAGGAACTGGATTGATAGTCGGAGCATAATTCAAAACTCCTTGATTCAATGCATTTGCATTTCCAAAATAGCAAGGTGCTCCATTCGTAGTTGCTGGTGATTGTAAACTAACTTTCTCTGCCTCAGCATATGCTTGGATCAAACTTGCAGGAGCCGGATGAGTTTTTTGAACAAGCATAGATGTGAAACAGTCTAGGGCTGCATAGTAGATAGGTTGTGCTGCATCATCTCCTATGCGATATGGATCACGCAATCTCGAATAAGCCCTTTGAAATCGGTTATTGAAAGCACCAATTGATTCACGTTCTTGTCTCCTTATCTCGATAAATTGTCTATACAATTCTACAGGGGTGATAGGCAATCTGAACTTCCCGAGGAATGCATCCTTCAATTGTTGCCAAGTCTGTATTGAATTTGAAGGTAGGTTGATATACCAGTAAAATGCTTCCTCACCCAATGAATAAGGGAATAGTCTACATGCAACATCCTCATCTTGCACGTTTCTATTCTGGAGGACATCCTCAAAAATTTTAATGTGTTCATCAGCAGTGCGATTCACATCATTCACAAAGAATTTAGAAAAAAAGTGTTCGGGATTCTTTGGCATATTATTGTATGCAGCAAATGTTGCAAGGGGTGATGCATTCTGCGGACGCCATTGCTGGGCCATTGCTGGAACTTGTTGTTGGACAGTTGCAGGTGAAACAACTTGTATAGGTATTTGCAGAAATAACTGTTGAATTTGTGCAGCTCTTGGTGGAACTCCTCCTTGGATTGATCCTTGTGCTTGATGTTGAGGTGGTGGAGTTTGGAATATCCTTGTGAGATCAGCTACACTTGGTGAATTCTGACTCATAGATGCTTCTTTATTTCCTCGCCTAGGCTTTGGATCAAAACTCAACTCTTGTAATTCGTGCGCTCTCGGGGTGAATCTCAAGGATCTTCGATGTACCTTGGGCGAGGATGAATTAATGTTCTCCAATATGTGAAATTGCTATGAAATCCTTTAGTTAAGGCCCTCCATCTAGCGCCATTTTTTGTTGATGTGTGTTTTATGACTCACCAAACAGTAGAACAAAATACCGAAATATCTTATCCTCTCTTGAATAAAGTCTTGTGTATGCTAAGATTGCAAGATCATACAATGACTTCAAGGTTCCTTTAATGCCAGGTCTTGACTGTGGATAAGATCGGTGGTTGATGTGATTTGCTGATGATCACAAGGGGCCTTACGTGTTTATTCATATTCATTTCAAGCCATACTGGATGAGGGAGCTATCTTAAGGTTTTGCAATGAAGCGCTTCTTTTTTTGGATTTTTTCACAGAATATGCAGAAATTAAATAAGATGGGGTTCAGGAATTCTATTCTAATCCCAAGGGTAGTGATAACAACAAATAGTATTCTAGTGGACAAATTCCTCAATTTACTGAATTCCGCTTCGCCAAGTTATGCTACAACTAAGCATGAACCAGTGCAATCTTTAAGGGTTATGCCAAAGATTTTCATATCACCGCATACGCCATAATAAAGAACAATGTATACGAATAATAGAAGTTGAGCATATGCATGAAAAGATTCAGGTTAACTATACACAACGAATTAGAATCACTAAAACGTCAAAATTATGAACCAAAGGAATTCATCAATACACCATCATATTCTCCATTGTAATCACCACACATTGACTATGCTAAACTTAATCTACTTGAAGAAATTTAGGAGAACAAGAAAGCACTAAGACACGTCAAGTATTCACCAAACTCCAATGAGAACTTTATTATCTTAGTAGCGCATAGCAACAATCTCATAAAAATCCCCCTTACAAATGAGAAATGAGGCCTTTATATAGGTCCTTGATTACAACGGGTGGCCCGGATGATCACAATAACCGATGGCCGAGATCATGCCACATCAGCCCTAATTAGGGTTAGGGCAATGGAAAGGAATCTACATTAATGCCATAAGGAATCCACTACTGTAGTGGGTAATAAATGCCCACCATGCATGCTAATTTAAGGAGTGGGGTGTAATAAATGATCCCTATGCACACCCACTTTGCATTTAATGCATCTATCCTTGATTTTTTCGCCTAAAAGATTGAAATCGATCTAATACTATTTCCAACTCCTCTGTACTGATGCTTGGTGCAGATTCTTGCTTGAATTCTAGAACTGCGATTGCTCTTTTTGCTTTTCCCAAGCTTTCATCCCAATCTGGTAGTAAGTCCTTAGTAGTGTGCATTGTATTTGAGAAGATGGAGAAGTTCTCAAAATCATCTCTTCCATATACGTTTAGTTGAAAGAATTCCTCTAGCTTGACTTTTAGATTATCAGTTGTCATTTCCTCTTCCCCCAATCTTTGTGATAACAAGGATGCAACTGCATTTGATATTCCTTGCTTGATGTTATCAACAATCTTTTTCCATCGACTGGATTCCCTGGTAAAGCTCTCGAACATTTCCTTAGCCATGATCACTGCACTGTACCATCGAATAAAATCATAGAAATCCCCCTTTCTGATAACTCGACCATCAATCAATTCTTGCTTTGGGGTATCCATCAGACTTTGAATGTCGGCAATCACCTCTTCTTGGTAAATATGTTCATCCACCCATGATTCCTCCATGCACTGAATCCTAGAGATTGCAGCCAATGCCCTATTGTGCACTTGCACTAATTCTTCTGCATGTTTGAAGGATACCTCTTGAATTCCTTCGATCCAAATCTTTGCACCCTGAGCAATCCGCTTGATTCTGTCAATATCACCTACCACTTCACTGGAAACCCCTGTTGGAGGGACAAATGATGGACCTTCCTCTCTTACTGGATGAGGCAAGTTATTGATGTACTGACATAAGGCCCGAATTTCTCTTTTCTGCTTTTCATACCCTTCTTCTACTTTCTTCAGCCTATCCTTCAAAGCCTGTGTGGAGTCATCAAATTCTTCTAATATTTGCTCTCGGGAGGCCCGACCAAGATTTACTTCTGTAACATGATATTCATCTGGAGTAATCTGATTTTTCTCTTTGTCAATTGTGGGAGTTGCAATCTGCAAGATTCTGGATCCTGATTCTCCTCTGATGAATTTAGTATATCTTTTTGCTTTCCCTTGTTCTTCTGATCGGTTTGATCGGTCCAAAATTTCCTGTAAATCAATTGCTGGATCAACCTCCTTTTGTTGATGCAATTGAATTCGTTGCCTCAACCATTCCGGAATGGGTATACTTTGGTCCCTCGGAATTACCAATTGTTCTTTCCTTTGGATTGCTCGAATGTCAATCTCTTCTTCACCTCGTGGACTATCCATTGTAACCTTAGGAACTATAGCTTCGGCACTTGGAAGATGTATTGCTACCCCTGGAGTTTCTTCTTGTAGTGGACCATCTCCATCATTAATCATTTCTCGCTCTAAGATCGTGGCAAGACTTTCTTCTGTAGCAATATCTTGATCTCTCCCTCTTTCTTGCATGGATTTTTCATAAGCATTTATACTCAACCTATCATGAATTGGCCTATCCAAATTCTCTTCTTGCTCAAATCTCCTTATACTTGTCCCCACATCCTGCCTTTCAAAAGTTTCTATCTCTTGGACACTTGGAGTTCGACTTGGAGAAGAGGGAGCATCTACGTGTTTTTGTTTCTTATTTTGAGATTCCTAGATGACTTCCTCAATCCTAGAATGCTTTTCTCGAGGTACCTCCTTCCCTTTCTTGGTTCCTACATCTTCGGATGGAGTTCCCCTTTCTTCAACAGTCCCTTCAGATATTTGCCTTGATCTTTCATCCCTAAGTGGTCTGTGGCTAAGCAACCTATATGTGAATCCATTAGCTGGTGCAACTAGTTTTTCAAGCTTATGCTCGATCCACCACTTTGTAAAATCTAAGACTGGTTTTGAAAGGGCTTCGAGATCTGTAATTTCTTTCTTCTTCCAATCAAATGGTTGAGCTATCATTTCTGGATTGAATCCTTTTCGCATCACATTTGGGTCCTCCTCCATTTGATCAGGAACCTTGAATATGTTGCATGTTCTAATAATGTTCAATGGTAGTCTTGAATGCAATCTTTTTCTAATCTCGTTCTCGTCTGTTGCATTTGCCCAAAAGTCTTCAAGGTGAACCTTGTGTTGGTACTTTGACCCTCCTACTGATGAGATCTTGTTGAAAGGATCAAAATCATTCCTCTTTGGATAAAGCGGAAGGCGAAAGAAGTGGAGCTCATCTGATGATTTCTCTGCAGCTTTTAGACATGGGCATACCTCAATTTTCCCTTCTCCTATGGAAATTGGAAATTGCAATCCCAACTTCTTCTTCCCTTTCTGAATCTTGTCATAGGCAGTAAGTTGTCGAGTAAGCTCTAACAAGACCATCTTATCCGTTGGATACCTGGGAAGTTTGTATGGCTCCGTGGAGAATCTTTGAACTCGGATGTATGAAAAGGTAGGAAACTGAATGAACCAGGCGCCATATTCTTCAACCAACTTCATTGCACCCATTGACATTCTTATATGTGGCTTCTTTTGTAGTGTTCTTACTATGCACATGGCAAATATATCATTAACCCTCATGTAATCATCCTTTTGAATACAAATGCAACTGCGGGTAACATTCGTGGATTTTGAGGTGTTGGCTTCCGCTTCCAATTGGTCCTTTGCATCGTAGTCCATCATAATTTGTCCTCCGTGCTAGCATGTAGATGACATAGGAGCTCATGTAAAATTTCTTTGTATGCTCTAGATTCATCAACTGCTCATTTAGGTTATCACTTATGAGCTCAGCCCAATCTATTCTGTCACCTTCCTCCATTACCTGCTCAACAAAATACCACATCCAAGATTCAAACCTATAAGAATAAGGCATGCCAAATATGCGACTCAACATCATGACCATATCACTATATTCCCTCTGCAAGTCGAGCCATACTATTTCTTTAGGAATCTTGGAATGATGTCATCTATTCTTTTTCAACCATCTTTTGTTGATTATTTCTTCACAAAAATTGATTCCAGATGTATAGATTCTTAGTGTTTGCTCTTGTGTTTTTGTGACCATCCTTGGATTTGAAGGAATTCCAAATGCTTCAGAAATGGATGTTGGAGAAAAATCTGCCAAAATATTTCGTTCAGAATCCCGGATGGTTCTGTCTCTAGGACTGTAATGCTTGGTACATTCCACGATTAACTCTGGGTGCTGAAAAGGAGGGAAACCAACTGCAGCAAAAATTCCACTTCTCACAATTTTTGTAGCCGGGTGTGTTGGGTGATAGTCATTATATCCGAGCATTCTCCGGTTGAAATTTTTCAAATCAAGGCTGCCAAGACTTGTATCTCCAATTTCTGTCCACTTTGACACGATTTTGGATTCAGGATAGAATCCTCTCCTTTCATTCTTTATCAATTGTCCTCGCGTTTCTCCTGTTCCCTTGGGCTCTGCCATTTTCCTTTCTGATAGGATTCAAATTCTTCTGTCGTGAATTCCTAGAAAACTCCTCAACAGTTTCAGAAAATTTCTCAAAAAAAAAAAAATCTACTTCCTTGAATTCTTCAAATCTTATTCCTATTCTCGATCTGCTCTTCAAATTTTTGTGTGAGCCTGAATGAATGAGAGGGTATCTTATATAAATCATTCTTCAAAAAGATGCCTTTAAAGCTGCAGACTAAGATTAGGCAGCTGCTTTACTTAACCATTAAGGTTTCCATTTTTTGCCACTTGTCGCCTTTTTGCTACTTGATTCAAAAAGTTGCTATCTTTAATGCTCTTAACTTCATGATGAAGCTAAGTATTTCTATTTTGATTTTTTTTAGTTTGATTAATTAAATATAAAAAAAAAATCAATATTTAATTAATTTTCATTTTTAAATTAAAAATCAAATTCATTTGCAACTTTTTCTCCATTTTTGTTTTTGGATTATTATTCAAAATAAAATAAAATAAAATATTGGTAAACTAATATTTAATTTTTTAATGTAAATCCAAAAAAAAAAAAAAAAAAAAAAAAAAAAAAAAAGAAATCTTTTGAAGGAAAATCATTTTTTTTTTGCTTTTCCTCTCTGAATCCAACTTTCACTTCATAAGAAAATTCATCCTTCCTCTAAATTTTCTGATTTTTTTTTTTTTGTGCAAAATTTTCAATTTTCGCTTTTCATGATTTTTGAACAAATTCTAGTGCTCCAATCAATTTACGGGAGCGGGTTTTCTTGAAATCAAGGATTTTTCTTTTGCACAATATTTCCCTACTCCTTCAGATTTGCGCTGCATGATTTTCGGAGCAGGCTTTTTATAAAATGGCGGATTTTCCTTTATTCCTCTACTCCTGCTAACTTGTGCTCCATGATTTCCGGAGCGGGCTTTTAATGGAGTGAAGGATTTTCCTTTATGAAATGTTTCCATGACTCCTTCAAGTCTGCGCTCCACCCTTTATAGAAAGCAGAATTTTCAAGGAATGAGGGATTTAGTTTTTCCGTGACTTCTTCAAAACTGCGGTCTGTGCCTTAATGGAAAGCGGGATTCTTAAGGATTGGAGGAATTTTAGTTTTTTCGTGACTTCTTCAAAACTGCGCTCCGTGCCTTTAATGGAAAGCGGGATTCTTAAGGATTGGAGGAATTTTAGTTTTCCGAGACTTCTTCAAAACTGCGCTCCGTGCCTTAATGGAAAGCGGGATTCTTAAGGATTGGAGGAATTTTAGTTTTCCAGGACTTCTTCAAAACTGTGCTTTGTGGAAGAAGGAAAAAAAAGCTGGCAACAAAAATTTTAAAAACAGAAAGGGGGCCCCCCGACTGGGGCGATGGTGACTGGCGGTCACAACAGGTTTATGCTCTTTATTGTTGTTTTTCTCTATTTCTAGGCTAAAGCATTGACATGGTATCAGAGCTAGGTTTTGATAACAATAGTAAAGAAGAATGTATAAGGCTATTTGTGTCTGATAAAGTTTGAGAGCAACTTTCTATACTAGTTATTGTTTTAGGCGTATATTGGAATTTGCCTGGTGCGTAGAAAAGCTATTGCAAATCGTGGAGGAAATAATAATCGCAATTTTCATTTGGTGTTGTTTATATTTGGAAGTGCATGGAAGCCATACCATTGACTGCAAGTGTTTTTATTCATGTACTTTCACAATGAAAGATTTTGAGCTCTCTTGGTTTGGTAGAGATTTGTGGTGAGTGTAGGAAAAGAAGATCATTTTTTTAACTTGCTTCCATCTGAGCATAGTTGTCTATCTTCCTTGCTCAATCTCTTTTCAATTCTCAGTTTGTGATTATTATGCTCTTGCGTATGCTAGTTAAGCTTCCCAAGCTTTGTCTTGAGCTCTTCATATTGGGATTTTTGCTAAGTTTCTAGGATTTTAGAATTTTTTTTGTTTTGCCGAAGACACCTATTGCAAAATTCCTCAAGATTTTGTTAGTTATATTTCATTATCAAGTGTTATTTTGTAGTGTCTCTATTGAAATAAAGGACATCATCCACTTTCTCGATGATATACGTGTCATAGATGGTCAGAAATTATTCTTTCTTGTTTCTACACGTTATGGTTGAAGAATTTGATTGGATGGTCTTCCAATTTGTCTACTTAGTTTGAGGAGTTCGTGATTCATATGGATATCTTCAGTGTTTGTGTTTGATATTCATAGTTTGCGGAAGGAGAGTTCATGATTAGAGTTTAAAATTCATATATATAGTTTGCAAAAGAATAGATTTAAGGGATTATAGTGCTAAGAGAAGTTGAATAGTATGGACCATAGCTCATCAGGTATCAACATCATTTATTTGCCCTTTCCATTCTTCTACTATTGTAAAAGTGTTTTTTTTTTGTGCGAGAAAAAGAGAAGTTGAAAATTTGCTTGGTTTGCTTTTCTTACCTTGAAAGAACGATGTTTGTCTTGATGTGGGGTACTTGGCCTCTAATTTCCTTGTTTATGCTTATTCATCTGTTTCTGTGGAGGATTATTATGATTCAGTTCTCTTCTTTGTGCAAATATTTTTCTCCTTGTCAGTATTCCTCTCCACCCTGTACATGTCATTTTTTTTTCCTTGTCTCTTTTTTCTTGCTTGAACGCTAAATTTTTTCTGACGTGTTCTTTGATTGTTTTTGGCCTCTTCTTGCTGGGTAACAACATCCGTTTCCAACATTGTCGTGGGCATCCGTTTGGAAAGGTGCTTCATAAGTTTTGTACGATGATCAACGTACTGGTTCTGAGTTAGCGTTCGCTGATTTTGGTAGAAGAGTTCGTGTGATATTATCGATTGTTGCAGAAAGTTTGTGTGATGTTATCAATACCAGCTGAAAGTTTGTGCATGCAAATAATTTTGTGTGTTTGATGAGTAGTGCTTGCAGAGTGTTCGTTTGAATCTATATTATTCAGTGGAGTTCTTTAATGGGAAAGTCCAAAGGAAAACATCATCTAGATAAGAACAAGGTTACAAGTCTTGAGCTGCTTTTAAGATTATACAGTTAGATACAAAGTTAAGATTTTTTTCTCATCAGCAAGGTCCCTCTTGTATCTTTGCATAGCTCCTGGCAGGTGGATACAAGTGACCGTAAAGCATATAGGCAGCCTGATAATCAAGGTTGATTTGGTACCCATTAGAGGAGCATTTTCTTTTTAGGAAGATATTATTTCACCCAAGTAAAGCGACCACACATGCTTCATTGGTTGTGGATGCGCTGAGGTTTTCTGTTGAGTTTTTTGTCTCCCAAGGGAACTTTTGCATCTAGTGTGTGCTAGGAAGCTATCAATGGTGATGGCACTTGCATTGAGTGCGACCAGTTTGATTTTGACGAGTCACTGTCTTGGCTTCAGGCCTGGGTTTAATCTATCATTTGATTTGTTTATCCTAAAAGGAAGATTGATCTGTGTTACACTGTAGATCTCAGTTAGTATGCTGAAATGACTGCATGATTGAGATTTCTCACGATTTTTGATGATGGAGTTGTGCCAGGGTAATTTAAGCACTGATTTTATCATTTTATCTCTTACAATGAGATCTCTGGGTGAAGGCATCAATTAGGTACTTCGTTCTTAGTTTCATTTTATTACTGGTTGTACTTTTACATGAATGGGATAATATTCCTTTTGAGTTTTTTTTAAGTCACATGATTTTCATCTTTCTGCTATCTGCTCTGATTGGAAGTTGGCATTTGATTTGATCATTCTCTTGGTGAGTTCATTTCTTTTCATAAATATTGATATTTATCATTTTTTTAAACTCTAAAAGATTATACTTTAATTTATTTATTCTTGGAATAGTTTAACAGTGAGTGCTTTAGTGGCACCTTGGTTTCTGTGGTTGTTTCTATTTTCAGATGCATTGTCTATAAGTATTTTCTTGGACTTGATGAGTGAAGCATTGATTATGATAGATTGAAGAGTATTTTGATCACTTTCTGGAAGGCTATAAACCTTGCTCTGAGTTTGGGTCTAGAGAGATTGTGTTTGTCTTTTATAGTGGAGTCAGATCTTCCAAATCTTAGCCGGGTCATAGCAGCAGGTGCATAGGCCATACACATCATATGAGCTGAGGATACATAAGTTGTGATGGAAGAGGTGGCAAGGAGTCAATGAGTTGGAAATTTGGAAGGGCTTGGGCACCACATGTGAAGGATCTCCTTTCGGAAGACCCCTCATCAAGTCCGACTCATCTAATTCTGGGCTATTACATCTCTCCTCTGCCGCCCACTGGGGGGGTGTGTCTTGATTAAGAGAGAGAAGTCAAGCCCTAGAATGGTTCTTTAAAATTGATTTGATGAAAGAGTCATTTGTCTATCTGCTCAGGTACACTTATCCTTAATTCTTTTAGTTTTATATGTTTAACGATTTTATTCTTCTGCAGGGTAGGCTATTTCTGGGTAACAAATATGCCAACTATATCTTTTATTCAATTTTTTGTGAAATTCTGGAAAACTATACTTTGCTTGCATGTATAAAACTTTGAGCTATATGATTTTGATTGTTAGTCTGATTCTGTTTTTTTGATGAAGTTCAGAGGATGTGTGGCAACTTTTTCTCATACAGAAATCATTATTGAGTCTAATGAGTTTGAGATGTAATTTATTATCATTGAGCCTGTGATGTGACTGAGAGGTTATTTTGGAAGATGTCGGTTCTTATTTCCCTTTATGATGACATCTTTTTTGAGCAACACTGATTATCATATGAATATTGGTCTGCACTTATTCATTTTCTCTGCTCATATTTTGTTGAGATCAGACTTCAAAGAGATAAGTATTCTATGATTTTTGTATCTAACTAGAAAGAGATTATACCTTTGCGTTGGCCTCTTTAATAAGACCTCTTTAATAAGAGGATCTTATGAGTCTTAATAAATCTCTCTTGGTTTCAAGGTGCAATGGGATGGTGAGGGATTATGCAACATTGTTTGCAGTCTTGATACTAAACTGGTGGCACTTTATTAAAATGAGAAGTTCATATTTAGAGAGAGATTATTCTGCATCAGAGGGAGATTACATGACAGGGGGAGATGTCCAACCCTTTGCAAGTTTATGCAATAGTCAACCATCTTATTGTGATGATTAAAGTTGTCCCTGCTAAGAGGGAGTCTCTGTTAAGAGTAAATCTTAGTTATTAATGCATTCTTCTTTGTGAGAATTTTGTGGTCAAAGCCCTTGTTCCACCCTCTGCGAGTAGGTATGGTGGAAATGTATTATTTTGTGGAAAAGTCTGAGGTGAAAGCCCTCGTTCCACCCTCTGCATGGTTGAAATGTATCCTTCCTTGGGAAAGTTTTGAGGTAAAAGTCTTCGTTCTACCATTTGCGAGTAGGCATGGTGAAAGTCATGTGAGTGACTCCATTCTATGTGCTTATGAAGTAACTATGGTGGATTATGTTATGCTGAGATAACATATGTTATGTGGATTTATCATCTTTAGTTGCAGCTATGTGTGCATACCTGGCTAAAGATCTTTCTTTCTTGCTAAGAGGGATTGTTGAAGTTTGTAGCTACAATAGAGATCTTTATCTCTGACTTTATGAGATAGAAATATGTTTCTTATGACTGTTATGGTCATCTTCAGCTGAAAGAGATATTTTTGATAATATTTAAATTAATATTATGTAAAAAAGACATGCATCATATGTCATACAAAGAGGCATGTGTATGGAAATGTGAAGCGTTGGATATGTGGAAATATGAAGGGTCTTATTTTTGGGAGTCAAAGAGACCATGTAAGATGAAGAGTCTTATGCAATCTATTTATGTGATGGCTTCGTATTTTGTAATCAATCAAGTGGAAAGCCATGTACTTGAATATTTTATGATCAATAAAAGTCAAATTTTGCTGGTGTGGTTCGGTTTTTCACTTCAAGTGGAGGGGTTTACCTAGGGTAAATGTATTGAGTGTTTTGTGTATGATTGATGCTCTTTATTGTTGTTTATCTCTATTTTTGGGCTAAAACATCGACATCAATCATTTACCATCGAGGTGACACTGCCACTAAAGATCATGACCATGCCCAAAATGACTTGCAATAAATAGTTAGTATGCCCAAAACTACATCCATACACCTCAGATCAACCTGCGGAAAAAACTGCCTGGGCCAAATGACCTCAAAATCCCTTAAATGTCTTAGTTAGCCTATGGAACCATGGAGAAATAGGCTAATGACAAACTCATACAACTTGTGGTAGGTAGGGGACACTACATAATGCTTTTCAGACATTAACATCTAGTTGGGCGACATGACATTTTCAGAGATTGCAGTATATGGGTTTAAATCTGAGTGCAGATCAGAAATTGACTCCCCTTTGGATGCAATTACATGTAGGAAATCATTAATGCCTTGGGCAAGCCATCTCTTGGTTGGGTGGGATTTGCTCTGTTATTGGGTACAAAGAGTGGGAAATCACCTGCATATTGGGCACTTCGAGTTGCCTCATACAGCTCGGAATTTGATTGTACATTGGGCTTGAACTCGATCTTATAACTTGGAATTCAACTTGTTTGTTGAGCAAACACTTAATGTTTGGGATGGATTTTGATTTGCTGCTGGGTGCCTATATGTGGAGTGCTGGGTGGATTTTGCTCTCTTGTTGGACACAATAAGATGTCCTAGAGCAAGGGCGGAGTCTGTGCTCCATTTGGACACAATGCAATGCACCTCTGGAAATTGTAAAGTCTTGGGCATGAACATAGGATTGCAACTCAGAATTTAATAGAGTTGGGCACAAACACATGTACAGCTCATGATTCGAATAGCAAATGATGGTGTTTTAGTTTCAAACTCAAACTTGCACTTGACTTTCTGATCTGCAAGGTGACCATTTTCAGTCCCTTGACTTCTTGATTTCTTTACTTTCAATTCAGACTTATCTTCTTTTGCATTGGTTTTAAATTTTCATCTCATCCCTAAATTGGCATCATCATTCCTTTTCTTTCAATTCGCATATGGATTGCTTAAGAGTTGCCATTTCATGGTGCTTCATTTAAGTGTCGAAGATATTTTATTCTCTTGAGTTCTACATCCTTGCCTTGCACTCAAACTTCACATTTCTCTGTGAGTTGTATGAATCTCCACTAGGTGAAGACATTGGCTAAGTGTTGGAACCTTATAGGGCAATTCACAAGCTTGATCCTCTCCTAGACTATGAAATGCATCTAAAACCATTCTAAGACTTTGACTTCTATGCCCTTGGAAAGTTGCTATATTGCCACTAAGTCTACTAAATTACCAACTACTGAAGCAAAAAGAGGGGGACCCCATTTACAATGGGGCAATGGTGTGAAATAGTCAGAACAGGACCCTTGTGATGTTCCCAAGTACGGAATGGATGAAAGTATGGCGAAGGTAAACTTTTACAGTGCAAATGGAGGGATCCGTATGGTGGAGGAGGGGAAGTACAAATTTAGGCGTCCAAGATGTTCGTATAGTGCTAGGACAATGCACAGGGAGGGCCGTATGGTGTCTCCAGAAAGGCCGTACGGTGGGGATGCTATGTGGCAGTACGGTGACTTAGTTTCTAGGCTATACGGTGAAGCAGCTTGTTGTACGATGGGTGGAGGAGTACGGTGTGGTGGAAAGGAGGGTATATGGCGTGAGGTTGTGAGGGCTGTACGAAGTGAGGATGGAAGACAAGATGGATGTGTGGGAATGTAGGTGGAGGGAGAAGGCCACATAGCCAAGGAAGAAGTAGTTTGGGAGAGAAAGGAAGTGGTACAGACAAATATTTGAGCCCATGGTGACAACACTCTTGTTCGAACACAAACACAAAGATTTTTATGGAAGCTAGATGCATTAATAGAGACTCGAATACAGATAATTCCTTCAAGAAAATATATGTGCCAAAAGATGATGCTTCGATTTGCCAAATCCAAGCGACGTATTACATGCGACGGAATAGGGTGAGGGTTGAATCCCACCAAAACAGAGATGACCAAATAGGGAAGATCTTTGACTTCCGAAATGGCGAACAACAAAGAATCCCAACATGAGTTCGCAGTACAGAGAGAATAATCCAAATTGCATGCCTAAAGACTACCTCTACGCCGTGCTTAAATACCCATTGGGGAAAACTTTCCGAGGGTGTACAAAGATAGCCGATGGCGACACAAACTACGGAAATAAAAATAACAATGGGTCTAAGATAGATAAAATCAATTGGCCCGTTACAATAGTTTGATAAATGATTTATTTTATAATGGGAACATTACGGTCCTCCCGTCCCAAATTTTGGTTGCCCTCAAGCAAATGTAATGCCAGGTGTTGGAGAATGTGCTCGTCTTCCCACATTGCGTCATCCAATGGCAAGCGCTTCCAATGCACCAGATATTCCTTCACCATGTGGTTCTGCAGAGTCTTCTGACGTACTTCGATGATCTCGGTTGGTTCCAATATGAGCTTTCCTTCTTCATTGAGTGGTGGAGGGTTTGTGGCTACCATGATGTTCTGCCCTACATCCTTCTTTAGGCATGAAACATGGAAAACGTTATGAATACAACTTCCCTCTCGAAGTTCCAGTTCGTACGTGACTTCACCAACGTGACGAACTACACGATAGGGGCCATAAAATCGTGACTTCAATTTTTCCTTTCCCTTTTCCTTCAATGAAGATTGTTGATATGGCTGGAGCTGGAGATGGACCAAATCCCCTACTTTGAAACTCCTCTCCATTTTGTGTCTATCAGCGTACATCTTTTGTTGATTTTGTGCTTGCCGCAGGTTTTCCTTCAAGCTTCTCAGTATGTCCTGCCCCTCCTGAAGCCAATCCCTCGCCCTTGGTGCGCGACTGTCACCCAGAACTGTGTCGATAAAGGAGAGGGGTTTGTACCTGTATAGAGCTTTAAATGGTGCCATTCTGATGGACATGTGTTATGTGGGATTGTAGCAATATTCTCCTAGATGTAACCATTTGACCCATGCTCGTTGTTGGCCGAGACGTAGTTCCGAAGGTAACCTTTGAGCCATTTGTTCACAATCTCCGTTTGTCCGTTTGTTTGTGGGTGGTAACTAGTACTTGGCGATAATTCTGTCCCTGCCATCCGAAACAGTTCTATCCAGAAGATACTAATGAATTGCCTATCCCAATCACTGACGATGTTTCGAGGTAACCCGTGTAGACGAAAGCCTTCTCCAAAAAAAATTCGGCAACTTGTGCGGCCTGAAGGTCGGAGGGGATGGCTAAGAAATGTGCATACTTTGTCAATTTGTCAACCACCACGAAAATACAATCCTTTCCGTTCACCTTGGGAAGCCCTGTTATGAAATCCATCGATATACTTTCCCATTTATGTTTTGGAATTGGTAGAGGTTGTAGCAGCCCGACAGGTAGAGTATGTTCGGACTTGTTCTATTGGCAAACCGTACACTCTCTTACATACTGCAACACGTCCCCTATAAGTCCTTTCCATGAAAATCTCTCCCGAAGACTTCTATAAGTTTTGAGGAAACCCGGGTGTCCTATCAGGGGTGAGTCGTGTACTTCCTTCAAGATTTTCTGCTACAATTTGGATTCTAGCACCAAAAATATCCGATTTTTATAGTAGATGATGTCATTCACCACTCTGTACCGATTATCTTGGGTGTGGCCATCCATTAGCTCATAGGCAAATGTGTTTTTGGAGTATTCAACTAACAGATGTGCCTTCCAGTCAGCTGAAATCTGGTTTAGTGAGCAGATGGTGGGTTTCCGGGACAAGGCATTTGCCACCACATTGTTCGTCCCTTTCACATATTCAATGTCAAAATCAAAAGCTTGAACCTTGCTTACTCATTTTTTTTGCCTCGTTCAAGTCCTGTTGCTCCAAAAAATATTTCAAATTGTTGTCATTTGTATGGACAACAAACTTGGCACCTACCAGCTACTGCCGAAACTTGGTTAGTGCATTTACGATGGCCAACATCTCTTTGTCATAGATGGATTATAAGCATTTTGTCTGCATAAGCTTCCTGCTCTCATAAGCTATGGGGTGTCTATCTTGCATCAATACCGCACCAATGCCTTCTTTGGACGCGTCACACTCCAAAATGAATGGTTGAGTGAAATCAGGTGATGCAAGTACGAGACAAGTGCTCATTGCCTCTTTCAGCTTATCAAAAGTGAGTTGTGCCTTTTCATTCCATTGGAAAAACCCCTTGTCAGATCCGTTAAGGGTGCGCTGAGCTGAGAGAATCCTTTAATGAACCTCCGGTAATAATTGCATAGTCCGAAAAATCTTCGCAAATCCGTGAGTGATTTTGGGGGAGGCCAATCAAGGATAGCCTGAATTTTCTCCTGATGCACTTGCACTTCGTATTTACTGACAACATGCCCCAGGTACAATATTTCTGTCATACCGAATTCACACTTGGATTGCTTGGCGAACAAAGATTGTTCCTCCATGATACTTAGGACTTCATTCAGATGCTTCAGGTGCTCCTCCCATGTCCTGTTGTAAATAAGATCATCAAAAAATACCAATAAGTACTTAACAATTGTTTGTTGAAGATGCAATTCATGCATGATTGGAATGTAGCAGGTGCATTGGTCAATCCGAACAGCATGACTAGAAACTCATAATGTTTGTAGTGACAGCGGAAGGCCGTCTTCTCTACACCTTCCTCCCTCATGCAGATTTGATGGTATCTGGAACAGAGATCTATTTTTGAAAAATAGACTGCGCCATGCAATTCATCCAGCAACTCATCTATCCTTGGAATGGGATATCTATTCTTTATTGTTTTTTTGTTCAACGCGCGGTAGTCCACACACATGCGTGTCATCCCGTCCTTTTTGACCAATACTACAGATGATGCAAAAGGGCTAGAATTGGGACGAATCCATCCTATCTCTAGCAATCCTTGAATCATCTTTTCGATCTCATCTTTGAATTTCTTGGGATGACAGTACGGTGTGGTTATGATCGGCTTGGCTCCTGATTCCAACTCAATAGTATGTTCAAACCCTCGATGAGGCGGTATGCCAGGAGGAATGTCCATGAAAACTATATCGTGTTTACTTAAAATATCCTGAAGTTCATCATCTTGTGGAGGTGTTCGTTGTCCTTTTATAGGTTCTGTCGAGATAAAACAGTGTGCCGCTCATGCAATGTCATCATATCGAAAAATTGTCTCCATCCAATGCACAAAAACTTCCTTTGGACTTTCATTTTGCCATTCCGCGGAGGACAACCTTCTTTCCATAGACAACAAATGTGAAGTCCATCCGTTTGAAACTTTGAGTGTATTCATCAAGTGTTTCCATCCATTGTATGCCTAGCATAACCTCCATGTCATCAAGGTCCACTATGAAGAAATCCTCAGTCATCGTGTGATTCGCCATTGTGATACTTAGCTGAGGAACAAGATCTGTGTAGGGTAGAAGAGTCCCTTCGACAACCTTGACCTGAAAGCCTGCGTGCGTCTACATAGGTAGACCTCTTTGCTTCACTAGAGATGAGTTAATGAAGTTTAGAGTGGCTTCGCTGTCCAACATCTCCATAACCCTTTGTCCTTGAAGGGTTCAACATACATGAAAAATTGTGCACCTTGGGCTACTGACTAAGGCAATAGTTCCTCCATGTCGTACCAAAGCTGAAATTCTCTCCGTACGGTTTAAACTGACCATGTTGGTGTCATTGTGAGGTTGGTTGTCTTCGGCCAACATTTCATCCTATTCGTCCTCATCATCGGACACGACCTCAATGTAATGGATCTTCCCTTTTTCGAGGCATCTATGGCTAGGCTCCTAAGGTCCCTTGCAATTGAAACATAGTTTCTTCCTTCGGAGTTCTTGTCTTGTAGCTTCATCCAACGACGACTTCCTAGGCGGAGGTTTGTCCCTCGAAAATGCCAGTGGTTTCAAATGTGAGTAACTTCGAGAGGATGACGCTGACGACAATGCCATACTCCACGCTTTATTGATTGCCTTCGACAAGGTAGCAAGATTGAACCCCTTTACCCAACCTTTCAGAGGTTCTATCAGTCTGTCCATGAAGAGCACTACTCGTCTTCTTTCGGAAATGTCCGTGACCAAAACAAAGAGTTTATGAAATTCTGCAATGAATTGATCGACCGATCCAGTTTGTCTTAGTTGTGCCAAATCTTTGAAATTGAGTTCCAGATCTTTACCATCAAATCGCTCTATCAATCTCTTCATGAATTCCGCATAAGTATTTATTTGATCATGCCCTAATGTGATGGTGCTGTGATGCCACCATTCATGCGCAACTCCCTCCAAGCGCAGTGTCGCAAATTTGATTGCTTCTTCTGGCATAGGATTCAACTGGAAGTAAGTATCGGCCTTCATTACCCACGCTTGCGCAGATATGGAACCGGATTCGTCAAATGGAGACAGATTTACTTTACTCAACTTTCTTCTGAGATCATCATTAAAATATCCTCTATTTCTGCCTCCCGAATATCTCATTCTTAGATCTGCGTAATCTTTCTAGGATATATCTTCCTCAAGATTTGCATTCTTCTAGTCTTCTCTCAGTTGTTCTTGCATCTCTTCAAAGGTTGGTTGTTTCCCTCCGCGTTGTGCCTCTATTCGTGGGGGAAAAGACGGCATGGAAGGTCGAGAGCATGTTGGATAAGGGTTTGATTTACCTGACACCGAGTCTACACTGTGACCATTTTGTTCTCCAGATATTTTATTGTCCACCAACTTCTTGAGAGTCTCTTCCATGAGTTGTTGAGTATCAGTGATCTGTGCCTAATTCTTGGCAAGTTCCCTCAATAGTGTCACAAGTTCGACAGTTGTCGGTTGCAGTTTGGCAGCCATTCTATCAATGGAATGTGTCCTCTTCTGGCTATAAACTCTCATTCACTGTCCACAGGCTGGTAGGATCGAAGTGCTCTGATACCACTATGATGTTCCCAAGTACAAAAGGGCTGAAAGTATGGTGAAGGTAAACTTTTACAGTGCAAATGGAGGGATCTGTACGGTGGAGGGGAAGTACAGATTTAGCCGTCTAAGATGTCTGTACGGTGCTAGGAAAATGCACTGTGAGGGCCATATGGTGTCTCCAGAAAGGCCGTATGGTGGGGATGTTATGTGGCAGTACAATGACTTAGTTTCCAAGCTATACGGTGAAGCAACTTGTTGTACGATGGGTGGAGGAGTACGGTGTGGTGGAAAGGAGGGTGTAGGACGTGAGGTTGTGAGGGCCATATGAAGTGAGGATGGAAGACAAGATGGATGTGCGGGAATGTAGGTGGAGGGAGAAGGCTGTACGACCAAGGAAGAAGCAGTTCAAGAGAGAAAGGAAGTGGTACGGATAGATATTTGAGCCCATAGTGACAACACTCTTGTTCGAACACAAACACAAAGATTTTTATGGAATCCAGATGCGTTAATAGAGACTCGAATACAGATAATTTCTTCAAGAAAATATATGTGCCGAAAGATGATGCTCCGATTTGCCAGATCCAAGCGGCGTATTATAGGTGATAGAATAGGGTGAGGTTTGAATCCCACCGAAACCGAGATGACCAAATAGGGAAGATCTTTCACTTCCGAAATGGCGATCAACAGAGAATCCTAACGGGAATTCGTTGTACAGAGAAAATAATCCAAATTGCATGCCTAAAGACTACCTCTAAGCCGTGCTTAAATACTTGTCGGGGAAAACTTTCCGAGGGTGTACAAAGATAGCCTATGGCGATACAAACTACGGAAACAAAAATAAGAATGGGTCTGAGATACATAAAATCAATCGGCCTATTACAATAGTTTGATAAATGATTTATTTTATAACGAGAACATTACAACCCTTCAAGTTCCATGTGAACGCAAAGGAGTTAGTCACATTTAATCATAAAGTGGCCTTACTATAACGTTGTGAAGCTCATGAGAACGTGGCCTTATTCATATAGATACCGTCAATATTTGGTCAAGATAAATTACTGTCCTGCTAACAAAGATTATTGCACATAGTTTTAAATTTTTAAATAAAGCATGCTAATCTAGGTTAATAGTATTAAAATTAATAGGCAAGATAAACAATAATTTTCATTCTGAAAATGGCATATGTTATGTAGATATCACAAGTGTTCAATGCAAACTTTAACAAACATTGGTCAATGCTTGAAACCAATATTATTGTGGATGCCTAGAAATAGAAATAATATTACATGCATAATTGGCTCACTCTCACTGCTTTCTGAGTGTTCTGTTAGCACTTTTTTTTACTTGGAAATGATTAGAGAGTAATCTTGTTCTTGTTTCGAACCAACCAAGTGGAATTACTTCTATCTTTACAATTTATGGTTTGAAAGTTCAGTACAAGTGTTCTTTTGTACAATTTCTTATGTTTCTTCATAAATGTAAATTGCTGGTAAACATTTCTCTTGTTAGTCGATACTAAAGATAAACATATTATTGATTGATTTATGTGCAGCTGATTGGGAGTCCTCACATTGATGTTTTATGCTTTTTTAATTCATCAATCACCACTTATATCCTTACAATCATCAGTTTCTTTTTGATGTCTTTAGTTGTGTTACTATATTCTTTATACATACTCCATTTGGATAAATTGCCATGTGAGGCATTATTTATAAAGGGAATCTCTCAAAAGTGAATATCATTTCAGGTACATTCAGTTGCTTGGAATTGTACTGGAACCAAGCTTGCATCAGGCTCTGTTGATCAGACTGCTCGGGTTTGGCATATTGAGCCACATGGTCATGTAAGATATATGAAACAACCTATATCACTGTTATCATAATTTTTTCATCTGACATATCTCTTTTTCACCAAATGTACTTTTTAGTCATTTATTAAATTTTTGTCACTTGAAAATTATCTCTGTCACAGTTCTTGTCTTACCTCACTATAACTGTTTCTTCTTCAGAAGTTGCTTTAATAACTACAATTTTTTCTTGTGTTTTGTGTTTCATTTAACTCATAACTTTTAAAAGTTGTGCAACTTGAACATTTCTGGTCTACACCTTAAATATCTTAAATTCTTTCTTAACAAGGAGACAAATTTTAGTTTGAGCAAGATGCTGACGATGGACTTTACAGATGGATTTGTAGTACTGAAAGATCTAAACAGACCATGTTTGTTTGTGCTTCGCATTTTTCGGACTGTTAAAAGCTTCTTTTTTATAAATGAGACATTGTATTGTTGTTATAGTAGTCCCCCTTTTGACATTTAATTAGTTTTGTCGTTGTAAATATAAATGCTTGTTATTTTATTGATAGACAGTTGTGTATTTCCTTGTAGTTCATAGAAGCTCATGGATATAGAAACACAGTGCTTGTCATGGTCCAAAGTAAGTTCCATGTTTACATCCCAAATGTGAGGCCAATTGTAAGAAAGTTTGCTATCTTATTCTGTGTTGACGAGGGTGTCTGCAAATCACCAACACAGAATAAAATGTACAGAATATATTCTATTCTTTGATAAGTAGGAGATAATTTCCACAGCAAGTCAAATTGTGATATTGCTATCAGGATTTAACTGTGTGATTTTGATATGGGTCAATGAGTTTGACTCAAAATCACACAGTTAAATCCTGATAGCAATATCACAATATTCTATCCTTTCTTGTTAAAAGGAAATCTTGAATGCTGTTGATCTTGTTCAAACGAGATGATCCAAGGTTGTTTGTTAGGTATCAAATTTCACCCGGACAGACTCAGATGAAGATGTGATATGTTGGTAATCACAAGGGGATTTACACAAATGTTTCTGAAGAGTGAATCCATCCCTCTTTCACTGTATGCGGTTTCTCCTATTGGCTTTTCTAATGATAGGACTTCAGATTCTCCAAACTTTAATAATTCACATCCTCTAGCTGTCTAAGGGTTTTGGTTTTCAGATCATTTAAAGCCATTCTAGCACTTTACTAATACAATTAAACTGCTTCAAAATAAACTGCCGAAGGGATAAGCGTTAGAGGGACTAAGCTAAGAATCCTAATGACAATGTCAGTAATTGTTGATGCTTCAGATAGATAGATCCCATAAAACTGATTTTCACTTGACCAGATTACTCACAACACCACAAAAATAGTGCAATCTTCAAAGGAAATGAAATATTTTCAGATTGTAAACATTCATTCAAGTACCCAATACCGGTGCAACTCAAACGTATATTCGCAACTGAAGTAATGGTGCAAGTTAGGTTCAAACTAACCATACATTGCAACTTACATCAGCAAGGTAGAAATGGTATGAATCATAAATCCGTCACATATTCTCCATTTAAATCACAACTAAAACCAATATCGCAGAATAGAAACCATGCACACATCAAAACAACATGAGAATGACACAACAATCTCAGTTCATCATTTTCTACTACTTCAACAACTACCTATGCTAATGACTACTCTCGACCACCCACTTTTACAAAGGAGGAAAAAACTTCCTTTTATAGAAAAGGCTTACAAGATCAACAATGGAGATTGACACAAATTGAGGACTCAGATTTTTCTTCCAGAAACTCGAGGACATATTAATATCTTCTACCTATTCCTGCTAGAAGATGAAAACGACATGCTTCCCAAGGTGGAAAAGGAGAATAAGACGAAAGAGCAGGTCCAAAAATATATAATTTTGACTTTAAATTCCCCAGATCTTTTACTATAAAAACACATTTTGAATATTTCTTTGTGAAATGTTTCATTCTTTCACATGACATCCTTCAGGTGTGTCCCAAATTGGTATCTCCTACTTGGTCCCATTTAGTGTGTACCTTAGAGCCATGTGAAATGCCCTTGTAATCCTTCTTCATTTTAATGATCTTTTAAGTTTTGTCAATCTTGGCAGTCTTTGATGAACTAGCACTCTTTGACCCCTTCGAAGGCATTTATCCTTTAGTAAAGACATCATTTCATTACCTCACAAATGCATTTCGGCTTACTAGAGTTATCCTCCTTTTGTCATACTCCCATTCCATTAAATAAGTCATCATTTCACGAAAATACCTCATCTTAAACTCAGCCATTATTCCATCAAAACGATCATAAGAACATAAGATTGTATCCTCATGTTTACAAATATAACTATAAACATGAAAAGACCACATTGCCATTTAATGATCAAAGCCTTCATAGCATTGTAACATTAATTGTCAAGATTAGAACTCAACCACAATTGACATCATTTCAAACATCCTAATGGCTACACTTTGGGTTGTCACAATCATTTTTGCAAGAAATTGGATCTTCTCCATGACTAAGGAACATCGATATCACAATAACGCAATGGATCAATATTTTTGTATTGTAGTGGGTTGATATTTTTGCATTGCAATGGAATGGTATTTCAATAACACATAGGAGGGTTAACATTAGTTTAGACCTTGGCTCAGTTTTATCCCAATGCAATGAAGGGTTGGTTTTGATAGGGATGGATGGAGTCTGTCATCTTTGTCACTATGCCTTGGATTGGCATTGTTCCTACAATATGAATTGACAATTTTATGACATGGAGGATCGGGTTTTTTGCCTTGCATTAACATTTTCTTCTAAAAAAGGGTTGGCATTTTTCCCTTAAGAAGTATTGGCAAAATCAAAAATTGTTGGCAGATCAAGCGAACAAGGGGTTCGGGGATTTCCATGTTGGACAAATTTTCTTCTCAATGTCCATATCCCCAAACTTATAAAATAGGTGGCTTTGACATTTGTAGCTTTATTTCGGTTCTTCAAGTACATTGGGCATTTTTACATTCCATGTATTTATCCTTTTGTACTCATTATGCTCAACATAGGGAAGGGTTGGATTTTTAGGTTAAAGGCTCTTCGAAAGGAGAGTGAAATCCCTGACACATGCTAATGGCTGAATTTCTTTCTCTTAAGTTTTTGTTTCTGATAACAAAAGTTTTAGTTTGTTTATTGTAAGGAGTCATAACTCTAAAATGCTTTAACTTCCTAAAAGGCTGAAATTTTCCCTTTTCTTTGGCCTTTTCTTCAATGACTTAGTCAATTTGTTAGTTTTCTAAAATTGCAAAGATATGCCAATTTATCAAGGTTGAAAGATGATCAAATGCTTTGCATAAGTGACAAATGCTTTTAGATTCTTGAATGATTCCTCACTTGACTCATTCATAAACATGACTAAAGTACCGAAGTCACTTCCAATAACCTTTGAAAGTTAGCATCTTCCTCATTTTATTTGCTCTCAGAAGGGAACTTGGCTATTTTAATAACTCTAGTTATTCAAAACTTCCTTAGTGTTCAAACTAAGCGGGTTGGAATTGCAGCTGACTTATATCCTGCAATACATGATGCACTCCAACTTTAGACACTGCTCTTACAAGCAATCGCGAATGTAGAGATGAAATGCAAATTCTTGGCAAAAGCACTTGGTAGTTATGGGATCTATTAGCTTCCAATTCAAATTCAATATGTAATTGGTGAAAGTTGTTAAACATCTACCTTGGTATCTTGTTTGAATGTGATAAGATAACTTGTTTACTAGTAGGGAGATTTGTTATCCTTCTTGTTGTCCATAATTTTGAATTTACAGATTTAAGATAGCACTATGAAATTATTGAAAAATTTGTAGTTTTCCTCTTTAAGATAGGCATTTTGAAATTAATTCTCAAAGGCAATGATTCATACTTTGCTTCGGCCTTGGTTTTTTTCCTTTGGATGTCGATTTTCAAGTTTTTTGACAAGATTTTGCTGGTGGTTTTGGCGAATTTGGGTTTGATTTTTCTATAATTACCTTTTTTTTGATCTTCTTGATCTCTCTTTAGTGCCATGGATCCTTCGTCTTTTTTCCTTTTTAAGTCTTTAGTTATAAAACACAAGTTATGTGTTGGAAGCATGTATTTTGCTTAAGGGAAAATATAACTTATAATACTTGTAATTGTGTTTCTAAATCCTGATTGCAAGTATTATTCTTTTCCTTATGATACTTGTAATTGGGTTTTTAAATCCTGATTGCAAGTATTATATTCTTTGAGTTTGTGAAAACATGTTACTTTCAAAATGGATGCCGAAACCCAACATATTATCTAGGCACAATTTTTGGAATGCATTGCAAGTTAATAGCACATGTAATTGACTTTCGAAGTTTTGACGCATTCTTTGTGTTTGGCTTTGGTTGAAAACGTTATTATAAATGATAGCTTGCAATCAGGTTTTTGTTTTCCGATTACAAGTAAGTTATCATTTTATGAGGAAAATATTTTATGTTTTGATCAGTATTTTCAGACCCAATAGCAAGTCATATTTTGTGCCCTCGCAAAGCACAAAATGGGTTTTAGCAGGTCTATTACAAGTTTTCCTTGCATTTATTCAACATTCAAGGTGAAGATGAAGTCTTAGATGGGCTGAAGTAGGTAGTAGAGATCCAATCAAACTCCAGTCTTTGCATAACCGCCATTTGTCTCTGCATTTTTGCCACATATGCTTGTTTTTCTCTATGATTTTTTTGGCGTTGGAGATTTCAAAGTCTTGGGATTTTTCATTTTTGTTAAGAAAGTGTAAGGATTCGCCTTAGGGCAAAATCACACCAAGATCAAGAAGCTCAAGCACAAGCACAATATGGACCAATAAAGAATGATCAGAATAACAATATGAAAATGAATTGATGTACATATACACTAGGAGTGCCTGTATATAAAGTCTAGAATGACTAGGAGTCAGCAAAGTTATAAGACTCACAACTAAGCACATGTCCACTAAGAGTGGATTATCCTCCACTGAGTACAGAAGTTGGTGCGATGATGAGAGGATAAGCTTACATAGGTGTGTCATGTAAAAAGATGTTGTAGACCCCATGTGCTTAATTAGAGTGCGAACAACTGTGTTGTCTAGATGACAACTCAAATAAATATGCAAACTCCTGTGTTGTAGACACCATGTGCTAAATTAGAGTTGTTAACTCTTGTGTTGTCAACAAGACAACTCATATGAGTATGAATTCTCCTAGGTGTCTAATTAATAAATAATAAAATAATGCATTAACCTAAGTAAACTTAAGTAAAGTGTAATAATAATTAATTATTTACACTAACACCCCCCCTTAAGTGCAATTTAGGGGAAGGCACTTAAGCTCACAAAGCTATAATGAAAGTGCATGATGGGTCTCGGCTACTAGGCCATGTTAGGTACCCATGTACAAATGTAATGCAATCTCCCTGAAAACTGAGAAAGAGGGTAAACTTCATGGAAAAAAACCCTCCCCCAAAAAGAGAGATGAAAAAACAAGATGCATGGATGGATGGAGTAATTAAGACCCCCCCATTACAACATACATCATGTATATACAATCGAGAAGTATGAGAAGGACAAAATGCCATAAGAGGAAAAAGTTCCCCCCATAAGAGAGGAGAAGAAGAAGAAGAAAGGAGATAAGGTAGCCCCCCCCCCCTCCCCTCGAATGTAGAATGCCGATCAGTGATAGCTGCTCCAAGATGAATATAGAAGCTGATCCATGACTGCTAAATAATGTTCCTCCCCTTAGGAAGAAACAATTGCATGGGTACATATGAGATGCTTCCCCAATTTGTAGAAAGAATCTTGATGAATGGTGTCTCTGAAAACTGCTTAATTGTCCCTATGTCGATACAGACAGTCGCCCCTTCCAACACTGTTGAAAAGAACAAGTTCAGATCTAGCAAGGATGGATGTAGAACATGTCCCAAAGAACCAACTGTCTCCTCAAATGATAAAGAGACCTCCTGCAACTGTTGTACATAAGGATCCACAATCATATCAACCTTGTAAGACTGATCATGTAGAGAATGAACAAGAGGGTCAGAGTGTTCCCTCGCAACAACTGAAGAAGGATCTTCTTCATCAAAGAGAAGATGTATATCATCAATAATGTCTCCCAGATCTGATATGTAGGACTCAACAAACAAGCCTGAAATATCTGTTAAGTAGTCATCCCCTAATGCTGGAATTGGAAAACAAGGTGTACCCAACTGTACTGAATTACATGGACCTATCACTGTAGCAATGTATGCATGTGGAATGTGCTGATGCTATGACCTTGCTCTGGATCTGTCAATAGGATCCCTCATATCTAAACTTGTTGAATCACTATCATTGTTGTCACTATTAGTTTCCACAATGTATGAAGTATGGAGAGGATTAGAGGATAAGCGAGGTGAACTTTCCTCAAAGTGAACATTCCTCTCTATGAATATCTCATGAGTCTCAAGATCCATAAGTCTATATGCCTTTAAATTTTTTTTCATATCCAATGAAAGTACAAGGCCGTGGTGGTGGTGCCTTGCATTCCCTTGAAGATATGTTTGCCCATGTTGGACAACCAAAGACTCTGAAGTGTTTCACAATTGGTTTTCTGCCGCACCATGCCTCAAAAGGAGTTTTCCCATCTAAGACATAATGAGGAGACCTATTAAGTATGTGATTGGCATTGCTTATAGCTTCGACTTCAAGTGATAGATCAAGAGACTTGGCTTGAATCATGCAGCTTGCCATAGACTTACGAGTTTTAATCCTCATTGCTGCAACATTTGTCTTTTGTGCACTAAATGCTACAGGATTCTGAAGATCAATACCCTCAAGTTCACAAAAGTCTCTAAGTCTTGAGTTCACATATCTACTTTCATTGTCCATATGAAGAACCTTGATGGCTTTACTTTATTGCTTCTCAACATGACTCTTGAAGGCTAGAAACTTATCAAACACTTCATTCTTGTGATTATGAAAGTAGACCCATGTGTAGCATGAAAAGTCATCAATGAAAGTGAGGACATAGCGACCCTTGCTAACTGATGTCATTGAAAAAGGGCCTGCTAGAACCGTGTGAACCAAGTCAAGAACAACTGATGCTCTCCAAGACTTCCCTTTGTCAAACTTTTCTTCTAGATGCATATCCATTGAACAAGTTGAACATTCACCCTTAGAAAAGTTGATTGTAGGTAGACCTTTGACCATATTTTTTGAGCTAAGTTGATGAAGATAGCGGAAAGCAAGATGTCCATACTGCTCATGCCATAATTTACTTTGTGATTATGAATGTGTCAACAAGGCATGTGAAGGAGACTTAGGCACAACGTGGGAGAAAAAATAAAGCCTTGTGTCATGATTAACTTTACTCACTGCGACCAATGAATCATCCTTAAGATTTCGCACCATTACTGAATTAGGAAGGAACTCAACTTTATTGCCACCTCCATAGTGAGTGATTTGGTAAATTGAAAGGAGATTAGTGCTAAGGTTAGGAATGTAGAGAACATCTTTGAACTCTCCATTTTCCATCTCAACTTGTCCTTTCCCTTCAACTTCCACTTGTGTATCATTCCCTACAAAGATGTGAGGTACCTTAGATTGCTTTAGTGAAGAAAAGTGTCCTTTTGAAGAACCCATATGATATGAGGCACCCGAGTCAAGAATCCATTCCCTTGAAGAACTTGAACTTGCCATAAATGCTTGCCCTTTTCCTTTTGAAGTGGATGGATTTGAATCTTTGGAAGCATTTGGCACATTGATTTTGTTCTTCCTAAGTAAGTTTTCCAACTCATCTATTCTCTTCGTCTTGCAATGATGCTCATCATGATTTGATTTCTTACAATATGCACAAAATAGTTTATCCTTCTTGTTACTGTTTCCCTTCTTGTTGGAAGAAGAATTGCCTTGTTGTGAGGAGGAAGATTGTTGGGTCTCTAATTGGGATTTTGGCTTCCATTGCTTTTTCTTGTTGTTGGTAAAACCTTTTCCGCCTTGATTTGTTTGGTTCTCATTACTGGCCACCAATGCTGTAGACTTGGATGACTTGAGAATTCCCATATCTATCAACTTGGATTGTTCCAAAATCAACATTTTTGCAAATGCATCAAATGAAGCTTTAGTGAAGGCACTTCCCATGGTCAACTTGTGAGTGTTGTAACTCGAAGCAAAAGATGCATACTCTGAAGGTAGCCTCTTAAGTAGTGCTCTCAATTCATTGGCTTTGTTGACATAGTCTTGAATTGTGTCAAAATTCTTATGATTCAATAGAAGTAGATCATCCTCAATCTAGAATCCCTTTTCCTCATCCATCTTACCGTACAAACCTTCAAGTTTCTCCCAAGCACCCTTGGCATCCTTAAAGTTGGAAATGTGGAAGACGAGATCTCTATGAACAAGACTCCTAATAATTCCTAAAGCTTGGTTGTCTTTAACTTGCGAATGAACTTGTGCAGCAACATCAATGGGTTTTACAATTGTACCGTCAACATCAGTGGGTTTTACAATTGTACCATCAACATATAGATTTAAACCTTTTTCCATTAGTCTACACCATACAATATCTTTCCGTGTAGTATAATTGTGTGAAGTTAAAAGTGGAGTTTTAGGTGAACCCATGATGCAAAGAATTAAAAGAGCACAAGAGAGAAAGAGAGACACAGAAACACAAGACACCCCCCCTCACCCCCACCCCATTCACTCAATCAAAGAACCCCCCCCAAAAATGATGCTTTTGGCACTTCATGTGTAGTGCGTTTATAATAGGCCACTTGTCAAAATGGACAAAAGTGGGCTTTTGATTTTGCTGTTTACAACCTCCTTTTGGAGTTCAAATCTGGTACTTAGTAATGTACCTTAGATATACAACAATTTTGAAGTTTTACCAAAGCAATACAATACAAAAAAAGACCTATTTATGAAAGTGGTATTTCTATCCACACAAGCCAATAATCTGATTGCAAATCTAGAAAGTAGACGAAAAATTAAGCACTTTAAAAAGAAATGGAACCTGAAAATGTGTCTAGATGAGCTCGTACGAAGCATATGAAGTTGCAAAATGCAAGATTGGATAGGTACAGTTGCCAAGAACTGATTATTTTGACAAATCCGTGCACCAAAATAAAAAAATAATAGCAACATTTGAAAAGTTCAGGAAATTTTAGCCAAAACCAAAAGAAATTGCACTTGATTTGGAGTCCGGATGACTGAGATATGGCTTCCCGAAGTCGAACTGTCAAATCAAAATTGCATATGGTGAGGGGTCTGATCAGCAAAAGACTGGGTTAAATTTGACGTCCGAACGACCATTATGGCAGTGCAATTTGGCCTGCTGATGACAGTCAAATGACTGTCAAATTTAGGCTCGTAAAAAGGTGATGTCAGTGAAAAAGATCGCCTAAGTGACGTGGCAGTACAGACAGGTGACATCAGTAGGTCATATGGCTGACGTGGCACAGTGACTGGGTGTACGGAAGTCTGTGTGGTCCTGACGTGGATCGGTGAGCTAGTGGGTTACGTGGCACGTGTCACTGTCATGGCAGATCCACGTGTATTTGATTGTGCGTGTTGATTGGACGTCTACGTTGGCATGACTAGGCTTCTGAGCTAGCGTGAGTAGGCGTCGGAGCTGGCGAGGTTGGTGGACGACACTAGAAGTCAGGGCCGGTGGGAGCTAGAGTCACCGACGGGAGGGTTGCTAGTGTCCGAAGTGGCCGAAGAGGAAGTTTGCTAGCGGTTGTGGTGGGAAAAATAATCCCACATGCACCCAACAAACAACTCCTGTAGCAAATAAAACAAAAAGCTTGCGGATGTTGAAGCGGCTTAAGGCCATCGGGAATTATGATTCATCGTGGGTTGTGAAAAGTCATTGGAATGTGTGGTGGTCGCCGGTCTGTTGGTAGGAATATTTCGCAGGGTTGTGGGGTATGGAATATTCGCTGGGTTGTAGAGGAAATTCCGGTTGCGGGTGTCGAGATTTGATCATCCAGTGTCTTGCAATAAAATTCTTATCTAAAGGCTTGATAGGCCAAAAAAATTTTCGAAAAAAATAATTTGAAAAATGGAGAGATGCAAACAATAAAAATTGTAGATCTGAAAAATAAATTCACAGATCTAAAAATGATCATACCAAATTCTGCAAATCAGGCCTTCGGGTGTCGGTTTGCAAAATTTTTTTGCCTCAATTTTGACTATGGCCTAGGATAGGCAAATTTATAGTCAAAATTCACCGAATTGATGCTCCGGACACAATGGTGAGGTCCGCTTTGGCTCTAGACACTCCCAATGACTGCGGATTCTCCGGATCTGAATCGAGGTCCTCCGTGAGGTGAAGCGAAAAAATGGTCTCCAATGGCTATGTGAAGAGAAGCTCCCTCAGTTTTGATACCATGTAAGAATTTTTCTTAGGGCAAAATCACACGAAGATCAAGAAGCTCAAACACTAGCACAATATGGACCAATAAAGCATGATCAAAATAACAATATGAAAATGAATAGATGTACATACACACTAGGAGTGCCTGTATATAAAGGCCTCTAGAATGACTAGGAGTTAGCAAAGTGATAAGACTCACAACTAAGCACATGTCCACTAAGAGTGGATTATCTTATATTGAGCACAGAAGTTAGTGCGATGATGAGAGGATAAGCTTACATAGGTGTGTCATGTAAAAGGATGTTGTAGACACCATGTGCTTAATTAGAGTGCGAACAATTGTGTTGTCTACATGACAACTCAAATAAATATGCAAACTCTTGTGTTGTAGACACCATGTGCTAAATTACAGTTGCTAACTCTTGTGTTGTCAACAAGACAACTGATATGAGTACACATTCTCCTAGGTATCTAAGTAATAAATAATAAAATAATCCATTAACCTAAGTAAATTTAAGTAAAGTGTAATAATAATTAATTATTTACACTAACAGAAAGGTTTTGAGGTGTTCATATCTTTTGAGCATCTACACTTTTCCAGACCTTGGTGTCATTGGGTTTTAGCATTGTTTTTCTTAAAGATTACTTTTTCTCCATGTTTTGTTCAGGTATGACATTTTCTTGTTTTTGTTGTTCATTTGTGAGTTTTTGTTTTAAATATTGCAATATTGCTGCAATGTAAAAAAATACAAGGTTTTGCAATTGTTTCCAATTCTTCCAACTCTTTAGTCTTCCCCAACTAGCTTCTCAATTTGAGAAAATAGTGATTTCTAAAAGTAACATACCTTGTGAGTAATTCCAATCTTGAAATTCCAAGTATATGTTTTTGCCCGAATGAGAGTGTTCTTCCCAGCCTATAATCTGGATTTTAAATCTCAATTACAATTTCATTTCTCCAACAAAGAGGTATATCTAAACGCTACTGCAAGCATGAGATTCCTAGATAATTTTCCCACAATGTAATTCCCAAAGCCCAAATTCGGTTTTGAAATCATTCTCAAAATAAAAAATTAAGAATATTCCCCTACTTGTGGTCAGGATTTTAAAACTTAAATGCAAGTGAAAGTACTTCTACAATATGCATGTAATCAAGTTTCTAAATCCTAATCTCAAGTAAGAGTTGTCTTCCATGATATATTTGCATTTGCAATTTGGACTTCCCATCTATGTGTTCAAATACACATGTTTTATCTGCCTTCAATGCCCCTAAAAAACCTGAAATTCCTCATTGGCCTCATTTTGAAAGATGATTTCGTCCTTTTTCCTTCAAATTTTGCTTGTCCGAAATTATTGAGAGCATATAATGTTTTCAAGACCAAAATGGTCATGAAACTTGAAAAGATGCTTTCCAAATAATGGTTGTTGCGATGTGGGACAATCAAGGATGCGTATTCCCATTTCAGTTCAAAATGCTTCTACCAAATTTGAGTACTTCAATTACAGAGCATCCTGTAGCAGCATAAGGAATGTGACAAATGATAATGTATATAGAATCATGCCTTGTCAGACACTTAGAATAATTTTCTATTATGCACTTGTAATTTCTTTTGGGAAAATTACATGTAACTTGCAACCTAAAAGTTTATACATGTAATCACATTGTAGGTCAAGTACATTAGGACTTGCAATTTGAATAAGTCTTAGCTAGTTGTGGAAAAAGTCAAATTAGGTGGACTTCTCCCACCTTTCTCTCTCATCCCCTCACCTATATAGAGGAGGGTACCTCATCAAAATATTTTATCTTTTGGCAAGGTAATAAAACTCTGCTAGTTTGTGAATGCACTCCAAGACTTTGAACTTGGTTGTAAATTAAATTAATTTCAATAAAAGAGGCAACCTGCTTTCAAACTTTGTGTTGATTTGAGGTGCTATGTGATGACATTTTGTTGAGTTGATTGTGGATTTTGTTCAAGAGGGTTTTAAACTCAATCTTGTAGACTTTGAGCTGCATATTGCTTTCAAAGTTATAATTTGGTTTCAGATTTGGTCCTGCAGGCTTTGAGCTACTTATCAAGTTTGAGATTAACATAGAATGCTGAAGCAAAAAAATAACTTGTAGACTTTGTGCTTCTCCGTTTTCTTTGTTTGTGCATGCAAGGTGGAATATGTTCTGGAGATTTGAGCTTCACATGTGTTTCATTCTTGTTCTCATAACCTCATAAAGGGTCACTGAAAGACTTTGAGCTTTTGTGAACTCCTAAGTTACTAAAAGTTGCTGGTAGGCTGAAGGGTATTGTTACATCTAATCTTTTGTTTATTGAAGATTAATGTGCCAATGAAAACTTTGTAATTGAAATATGCCATTGATTAAAGATCATATTGAAATAAGAGAATAGGATGAATGTCCAGCCCTGATTTAGCTTAGTGCAAATCTAGTAGCAATAAGAAGGGGCAGCCTTTCCTCACAAATTAGGAGAGGCTGCATCTCACACACTGGTTGGAACCACCATTTTGCAGTTGATCCTTAAACTGTCGGTTGCAAAACATCCACACAACATTTCTTTTGTTGTTGCATATCAAAACTTATTTTGTGTTAGAAACCCCCCTGTAATCTTTTATCATTCATGGACTCCTATTTGGTAGTTGTATTTCTGTTAGTAGGGTTTCTATTATCTATTTTATTTTAGTTTTGTCATTCGTTCTTTTTGTTCCTTTAGGTTTAAAGTGTGTCAAGACCTTAAAATCCCCATCATATGAGGGAGCCACCCCTCTCAAACATAGAGGAAGATTGTTATTCTACATTAATCTCTCCAACTATTTGAACTTCTGTCATTGCTTGCTGGTTAAACAAGGTTATTTTGAAGAAACATCTGTAGTGACAAATTTCTTTATCAACAAGTTTCAAGTTATATTTTGTGGTTTGATAATGCTGTTGCGGAAGTACTATCTATGAAGCAATGTTGTTTCTATGAAATTTGAGAGAAGCAATTGGATGAATTAATTGAAATGTCATAATTTGTCGGACACAGATTATATGTTTGGTACATGCAGTACCTTATGTGGATTGTGCTGATTGATGTCTCTAAAACATTTCTGGCACATATCTTAAAATTTTACATCTTTATGCAAATGTAGAGAATTTTTGTGGAAATTCAGTGTTTACATTTTTATGCACATGTAGAAGAAAAATTTGAAAATTCTATGTAATTTTTTACATGATATATGAATAAAGGTTTTTTAATTTTATTTAATTTATATAGCGCAAACATCAATTGTTGATAATTCTAAGAAACATAATATAGATCAGTCTTTCTTGGTAAAGCATTCACTTTTGTAGACATGTTCAGTTATCTTAATTTTTTTTTGCGCATTTCTGTTGTAGAGTAAGGGAAAGGATATAGAATTAAAAGGGCACGCTGATAGTGTTGACCAATTATGTTGGGACCCAAAGCATTCTGAGTTGGTTGCTACTGCCTCCGGGGATAAGACTGTGCGTCTTTGGGATGCTCGCAGTAAGTGAAGCTCTTTCCCATTTTTTAAGCTATCTTATACATTTGTGATGCATCCAGTTGAAACGGAAGTTCTACAGGCTTTGAACTGCAGAATATGATTAAAATTATCAGGAAGCTTTGGGAGCCTGTCGATTTTTGTCGTTGGTTCTGTCCTTCGTTAATGATTTTACAAAATTGTTCTGTTTTCATTTCGGATGATGTAATTCACGGGGTTGTAAAACTAGATAATACTGTAATTGTTTCTCCTATGATGTTCACAAGCTTTTAATCTATTGGTCCCTTTGTTTCATCATGTCTCTGCTGTTTTTTGAATATTTGAAGTTCATTCAGATTTTTTTGTTGGTCTTCGATTTCAATTTTTTTGGGAGATTTCTCTGCATGTACTATCTTTTTTACCTAAAATCTTGAGAATATGATTATTTCTTGTGGTATTTGAAATTGTTTTCCTAATTTGATCCGTTCAGTTAAATTTGTATATTATTGCAAAAGTGCAAATAGATTATTTCAGATTTTCTGGAAAATGTGTAATCCACAAGCTATATTATTGATGTTTGAAATAAATGAGTGAACATTCATTCTTTTGGAACATTTGTCATTTAGACTTGTAATCTGATTTTATAATCCATATACTGAGGTTTGGTTTAATGTGTTGATCAAATCAGCTTCATGTGTGGACTAAGGTTTCTCAGTTTTCCTAAAAGGATTACTAGGTATCATAACAACTTTGACTTTAATGTGGTGTCGATGTTGACTGACAGGAAAGGGTACCATCATATCATCTGTGAATATTTATATGTTTTTAGGACCTTCTGTCAGAGATACTTGGAATAATAAACCATAGAATGTCTTAGATAACAGTTTCCTTGCAGTCAGTGATCTACAATATATCTGATTTTTGTGAGAGCTCACATGCGCCCACACACCTTCATACACATATGTTCACCATCGTCTTTGTGTCAATTTGAATAAAAATGGACAAGTTACTGATGAAGGATATGATGGCATCCCTACGTTCCATGGTGTTTCCAAGATGGGGATGGTGGGACATGTTCAGAGGCAGCAGTCTTGTTGGCCATTTATTGGAGATGGAGATAAGCATGTATGCCATACCTATGTTCCATGGTGTTTCTATATGAGATTTGTGGAACACATTTTAGGGATGGCACTTTGGGAGGTCATCAGTTTAAAAGTTACATACAATCACACATGTTTGTTTTTTAATAAGTTTAGCTGCATGTGATGTGAATACTCAAGCTTAGCTGCATGTGACGTCAAAATTGAAGAGTAATTAGGTTACTGCTAAAATTGAGTTTTATATTTCCTGCGCTTCAGGTGGAAAATGTTCTCAGCAGGTTGAACTGAGTGGAGAGAATATTAACATTACTTTTAAACCTGATGGAACACATATTGCTGTTGGAAATCGGGTAATTCTTTTATCATAGAAAATATTATTTATAACAGTTTCAAAGCTTTGACTTGTGCTTGTCCTTTTTTTTTAATGTTTGTAGTGCCACGTAATTTGAATTTTTTTTTTGTTTCTTATTTTTCGTTTGCGCATTTATTTTCATCCTTTTAGTGATATTATTGAGAATTGCACTATCACATATTGCTTTTGTTATTGTAAAATTCTTTTCTTGTCTATCCTAATCAATATCATTTTCCTGTAGGATGATGAATTGACCATAATTGATGTTCGTAAATTCAAGTCAATTCACAAACGTAAATTTAACTATGAGGTATGTGAGACAAAGATTATGTTTTTTTGTTGCTTTTAACTTGAAACATTTATTGCATCCTTATATGGTCAAGCATATGTCTAAACACCAGGTCATAGTAACAAAGGCTTTTGTACAGTTTCTTGCTATGTTTTTCCCTTTCAATAATTTGTATGCATTCATGGATGATAATATTAAATACTCTAAAGCTTTTTAATGGTAATCGTAATTGCTTTAGTAAGTTTCTATATTTTGTTTGTATTAACCAAAGTTCCCTGACTCGGATTTGACTCGGGACTCGGGAAAAAGCTTGACAAAATGAGAGAATCCAAGAAATTTAGAGATTCTTAAGGATTTAAAACTTGTTTCATCCACCCTTCTTGAATAAAGCTTAAAGACACAATAACATCATCGAATAGAAGCTTATTTGATCACATACACAAATATACATTAGTTACATATGTACATACACAAATTGTAGCTGAATAAAATAGCATACATAGATATATAAAATTATAAATACTGGTAAATGCATATAAAACTTGCGGAATACGAAATCCATGACATCAAATGTTCGAAACATATATGAAAATAAAAACAAGTCTATGGCTCAATCTCAACCGTAGCCTTAGAGGAGGCTACATCCCTACTACAAAGGCATCTAAGGTAGGTCCTGAATGACTGAACAACCATAGTTTGTCCCTGTGATGCACCACTCTAACCAACATTAGTTGTGCCTGTGATGTCCCACTCTACCAACATCAATTGTGCCTATGCTTGATCGTGCCCTATCTTCCTCCTCTACCATGGCTACAACCTTTGGCTTTCTATTCACTTGGTCAACCCACTAAAGGTCCTCATTAGTTAAGTCATGATCGGTATACTCATTGACCCACTTGGATTCTGGATAGATCTCTAGCATGATTGGGTTGGAGTCACTGTTCATAATTTGTCTTGTTCTAAACTGAAAGTTGTGATGAACAAACAAAAAAATATCGGAAAAAACAACGTTGGAAAGCATTGAGTGAAAAAGGTGAAAATAAAGGTTGCAAAAACATTTGAATAGTAGGATTGAGTAGATCGGGCTCCAAATGGGGTCTGCTGATTTTGCTATCGGTAAGGTTTTCGAAAGGAAGGCATTTTCTGGGTGGAAGTTGTGTGGATTGCCAACGTGATAGAAGAAGCTTGCAGACCGATGAACTTCTAGGAGTCGTAGCACTGGGCACCCTCCTGCCAAGAATCAACAATCGTTAATGGCGGTTGCAAAATCCCGCCTATCGAGTCAACATTGGCTCTGACTTGATCCTACTAAGAAGCTTTTTTTCTCTGTAAGTTTAGCTTCTCCAAACTTGACTTCCATTCGTTGGGTGTTGATGTTTGGGCAATGAATTTCTACTTTGTATAGATAGTGGACTGTAACGTCCATGAATGTGTTTGGGCATGGAAGTATAGATTGTTGTTTTCATTGTAAATGTTTAAATTGGGAATTGTCTAATAGTAAAATGGAGCATTCATAGAGAGAAAAACGAGCGATATATGAACTTTCTCCATTGGCTGATAAATTTGTTTAGGATTTGTTTAAATTAAAGTTGTTTAATAGTAAAATGGAGGAACATTCACACAAGGAAAAATGGTTGATAGTAAAGACCATCTCCATTGGCTAATGATTTTGGTAGAAAACTGTTTAAATTGGAAGTTGCCATTTGTTGGTTAACGACTTTGGAAAATACTTATTGAACTTGGGATTTGTCATTTGGGCTAAGGTTGCCACACCAGGTTGGATTGTTCAGGTCACTTGCCATTAAGGAGTACATAAAGCAAATGCGAGGGACATAAAAAAAAACAGATATGAATAGAGATTTAGGACTATTTACCCATTAAGGAGTATCATAATAACAATATTTAAATTTAAGGAACCTCTTTAAAATTTTAAAAAAATTTAAAACATATCTAAATTCTATTTTCTCCTCTGTATGAAAGAGAATGAGGATGAGAAGAAGGGGAAGGTGAAGACGAAAGAGGAGGTGGGGGGAGTGTGGGAAGAGGAAGGAGAAGGAGAAGAGGAGAAGAAGAGAAGGCAAAAAAGACAAAGAAGAAGGGAAAGGACAAGAAGTAGAATGCATAGGAGGAGAATGAAAAGAACAAAAAGAGAGGAAGGAGAAGGAGGAGAAACAAAAGAGGAGTAAAAGAAGGAGAAGAAGATGAAGTAGAATGCAAAGAAGTAGAATGATGATACACTTGGTTCCCTATCCCTCCCCCTTCAACCTTCCATTATATTAAATAAGGTATTTCTTACTTTCGATGTAACCATTGCACCACCTTTTGGTGCAAGTGCTAGTTAAGTAATGATCAGTATACTCAATGTCCCACTTGGATTCTGGATAGACCTCTAGCGTTATTGGGTTGAAGTCACTGTTCAGAATTTGTCTCTTTCTAAGCCGAATGTTGTGATGAAAAAATACTAGACCATTCAATCTCTCCATGGATAGTCTATTGCGCTTTTTCGAGGGAATGTGCTCAAGTATGCTCTAAGCTCACATCTTGAAGCTGAATAGCTAGTTCAATATGAGGATGATAATTCTCTGAAGATTTGGTCTTTTAGGCCAACCATTTGCCACTCTCTATTGGAAATAAGAAAAAGAAAAAAAAGTAGTCTTATTTCCAACTTTAAGACTAAAATCAGTGATAGATGGGTCTCAGTGGTCACTTGGCAATTCTCATAAGTTTGATTCCCCAGTATGAAATATTGTTTATACTTCTAACATTGGCTGGGCTAAGCAACTTAAGCATAATATTGCTGTCGTGGCACCAAAGGGAAGGGATAAAAAATGCATCTAGGGGCATTTGACTAGGAGGGAATAGTGGTAGGTGGTGTTAAAATTCAGCAAGAGTTTTGCTCATCTGACATAGAGATGAACCACAACGAGAGCTTGTTGGAATGGAAGAACGAAGCATCTCAAGTAGAACAGGGATGACAAGTTGTGAAGAGGCAAAAGGAAAAGAAAGCAAAGACGAAACTTTTTGATATGATTCTATACTCTCAGACAAAGGGTGGTGTGAGTGGTAAATGAAGTTGAGCGCTTGTCATCATATGGTTTTGTTTTCACTGTTATTAGATGGCTCTCTTGATTAGACTTGTTTATGGGTCTTGCTTTGTTGTTTATTAGTTGGGAAGGTTGTTTCCTTGACTGTAATCACTCTTGGTCCGGGCCAGGTTTTTCCTGATGATTAAGTTAATTCAAAATTTATTACTAACCATAAAAAAAAATCAATTTATGCACTTAAAATATATTTTTACTTGGTCTCAATTACATGCAAGCAACTTTGGACATTTGACTACCGAACAATTCCCCTTGTGCATTATCAAATGCCTCTATCTTGTGCAGCGTAGTTCGAATATTAGTATCACCAACAGTCATATGCTCTGTCATTGAGTAGAGCCTAGTGAGCCTCCTCATCTACCTTGAAATCAGGCAGAAATGGGATGTCAGATTGAGGCAATAAGCAACTGCATGGATTGGCTTTTGAAGATGGATGTGCCATCTCCTATCAATTATCACCCAAATGGGATGATACTTACTCTCATCTCTTCCATATATAGATCTAATGGCCTCCCTAGCCCTATCCATGCCCTCATATATAGCCCATAATAGGCTACTCCCCATCAACAACTAGTAGGAGAACTACCAAGGTCTGATTGTGAAACAATAACTGTTAAGTGTGAAGGAAAATAAGCAGAATTGCAAAGTTGCAAACAAATAAAAGTATGCATATAAATTAAAAGTATGACTAAAACACAATGTACAATTTATAAAAAAATTACTTGAACGATCTCTATACAAGGGCTCCAAAAACTGTCTCATAAATAATGCAATCTCTTACACCCATCCCTGCAATGGTTGTAGCATAGGTTGAGGAAGTCCACTCATCACCAACAGACTTTGCCTCAAAGCTGCCTTTGATTGCATCAAGGACTTTAATGTGATAAAATTTGAGGCAAATGTTGTGACACTAGGACAAGCCAACTCCTTTTGCCTTGTATATTGCCTCATCATGCTAAGAACCAATACAAGATTGTAGATAAGCTTGCAAATTTTTTTGGCCTAATCAATGCATGTTTTGACCCATTCAAGCTGACCATTATCCTTCAATATGAGCTTAAGGAAAGTGCTGCACATGGAGACCAAAAAAAGTTCGGGTGCCTCTCAATCAAAAGTCTACTTGCAACAACATAACTTGCTGCATTGTCTATTGCTAGTTGAACAATGTTCTCTCCCCCCACCTCATATATGACTTCCTCAATAGCCTCACATAAGTATGTGGCATTTTTGATATGCGAGGAAGCATCAATGGACTGGAGAAAAATGGTGGATCTTGAAAATAAAGAAAAATATTGATCAATCAATAAACTGTACAATACAAAATTCAAATATCAATTACTAAATCAAATTCAAATTATCCAAGCATTTAGGCAAGTAGAATGATCAATTACCTCAGCAAAAAACAAGAAAATGTACGAGTGTCTCATTCCTCCAGTTGGTCCAACCATCTATGATGATGGTCCAACCTTTTTTGCTTCAAAACACTCGTTGATCCACTAATATAACTTTTATATCAACCATTTCTAACAAAAGGAGGCAACTGAACTCAACATCACTAGGGGCTTTAAGTCCTACCCCACAAATGGTTATGACATCTATCGTGCCTTGCTAATAAGGAGACTTGTCACAAATAGATTGGATATGTAAGTGTAATAAAATGATAACAATTCATTAGACAAAAGAATGTTCAAACTATAAATTTTTAATTTTAAAAAATCAAATAAAAAGGAAATACCTGGCTGCAACAAATGGAATGTTGCATAAGTACTAAACTTGCAAATTGCTTTTTTTGTAGCATCATGGACCTCCTTGTTCCAAGGCATGCTCTTAAGTGAGGGCTATGAACTAGGAGTAGTGTGTGACACAAAATAATTGTCCAACCTAGATTTCTGAACTCTATGACCAAAGCTAATAGTGCCACTTGAAAGAGAAGTAGAAGCACTCACACTAGCAGAAGAACTAGGATGAAATAGAGGCATGGAATAACCTTCTCCAACACAAGCTATGGATGGGGATGAACGGGAACCAATACTAGCTAACTCCTCACTTTACCTCTTCTTTGTTTCCTTTAATTCCTCAAATGTTTCTTGGTGCATATATTATGCACGAACAACCTTGGGAGGTGCTTTACACAACTTAGTATCATGGCTAGGTACCGTGACAATATGGTATTTAAATCTATTGATGTGACCACTATCAACTTCCTTACAAAAATTTCATTTCACTTGCCTTCTTGTATTCTACCAAGAAATTCTTCGGTATTTTGCCAAGCCGCATCCTTTTGACCTATTTCTTAGCTTGAGGTTTATGTGGACTAGGAGTAGATATTGTGGAAAAATATGGTTTTCAAAACATCAAAGATGCTGCAATAAGACAATTTCAGAAAAATATTATCATTTGTGCACTATGTTTTCTAAATCAATAAAAAATACGGTTTGTCCAAAAAAATGTAGGGTTTTAAAACTTTTCAATTCTTTAATCTTAATTCTTTCCTTCGAAATTCAAAGTCAAACTTCAAAGTTCAAAGGATGAAAAATCAGCAAACCCTACTTTTTTCAAAGAAAATTGTAAATACATGTTTACAAATTTTCTAAAAAAATTAGGGTTTTCTATTGTTATTTGATTGAAGCTTGAAATTTGGATTTGAAAGGAAAATACTCAACTTTAAGAATTGGAAAGTTAAAAAAAAAATCAAGATTGTTGATCAGAAATTTCAAAACAAAAAGCCCCAAAAAATCCATAAAATTTCACACTTACCATATACAACAAATTTGAAATGAGATGAGAGCTCTTAACAATTACTGGTATGGACTCTTTGATGCTCCGAATGCTAGTATTACATTGTCCCAATGTGAATTATTGAAGATATTTAGCTTTGCCTACTGGTTGCACTTTATTGACTCTTATTTTTCTCTGTGCTCCACGGGGATGCGTTTCCGGTCTTTTTAGGCTCATCCTCGTATCGGGTACGAAACGGGGATGTGGGTACTTAGTTTCGCTGCCCCTTGCGATGTCCCGAATTGGGGAAAAGGGGTATCGTCCTCGAAACGTATGAAAATTTTTGCTAGGAAATAGAGGTATGGAATCCTGTACCGGGGACTCCATTCCTGTCCCTTGATCGTCCCCTTTTGCCAATGAAGTCCCCTTTTTCCCAGCCCTGTGATGGCTAAGTTAAAAGCTAAAAAAAGTTTTTAAATTGTTTTTTCACCTTTGCTTGGGCCCCACATGGGCGTGGAGATTTCTAAAATAAGGGAACCCTAATGCGGCTTGAAATAATAAAAGGTAAAAGAGTATTGTTCATTTGGAGTTGTTTGCAAGTTGGGAAGAGGAAGAGGAAAACAATGACAACAAAAGAGGAATGCGTTTTAGAGGTTCAAGAGGAGGTTTTGCCTTCATTTGTTCTTCATTCTAGGTATGTTTTTTATTTTATTTTTGTTTGATTCAAACTTTATTGTTGTTTGTTGCCATTTTTCATTTTTTCCAATGACATAGAGAGGGCATGTTGAATGGAACATTCAAATGTAATTTTTTTTCCATAACTTGCAACAGTATAATACATTGTAAAATCCAAAGGCAAAAACATGAGCAGCAGTGAGAGTGAGGGAGGTAGTGATAGCATGGATGTTGCCATGCAAGAAACTCAAGTGTCACATTTACAAAGACCAAGAAGAAGACCTAGGGCAGCCATGGATGATTTTTCAAGTGAGCCTAATATAGATGTCCCTATGGAAGATGCAATGCCTATTCCATTTGAGTGCCCTTCCAAAGCCCTAAAAAATATGCAAAAGGCCCATTCAACCCTAAGAAACCTATCCTACAATTTGCCACAAAAGTAGAGAATAATAAGAAGAAAAATTCAGGGGGTAGTAGGGAATGAGAGTGTCATATATGTAAGAGACATTATTTTGGGAGCTACACAAGAGTGTATTGTCATCTTTTATGAATAGGTGGGCAAGGGGTAAAAGGTTGCAAAAAAATTGATGATGAAAAACTTGAGGCCAATAAGTTGTATGTGGAGGGGGAGTTATTGAAATCCAGGGCTCCTACAAGTAGTACATCCACACTCACTCCCACTAGCACTACTAGTAAAGGGAAGGGAAAGGCCAAGAGAGATACCAATGAGGCTAATTTATTTAACATACAAGCAAAAGAGAGGGCTGAAGAGTCCATTGGCAGATTTCTTGTTGCTCGTGGCATACCATACCATGTTTCTCCTTCCTCATTCTATAAATAAATGTGCAAAGATATTTATGCTGCTGGTCCCTCATTTGTACCACTAGGATAGACTAAATTACGCACCACTATCCTTGACAAAGAGTACTCAAAAGTAAGCATTTTGATGGAGGATATGAGACAAACGTGGATGAATGATGGATGTTCTATCATCATGGATGGTTGGGCCGATATTAGACATTGGCCACTCATCAATCTTGTTGTCACTAGTACAACAGGGGCCTATTTTCTTAGAGCCATGGATTGTTTAGGAAAAAAGAAGGATGCATCCTTCCAATTTCAGATTTTGAAGGATGCTATAGAAGAGGTAGGGGCTTCAAATTTTGGGCAAGTAGTCACTGATTCAGCCTAGGTGTGTAAATCAGCTGGATTGATAGTAGAGAGCACCTATAGACACATTTTTTGGACCCCATGTTGTGTACATGCATTGAATAACACCTTGAAGAACTGATGTAGGAGCATCTCGGGTTTCTTTGTAATCCTGCACATTAGTTCATTCTGCCTAGTTCCAATTGGGCCGACTTTGCTCACATTTAATTTTGGTATAGTTAATTATATTTGATGAGGGCCGACTTGTGGTTTCTCTATGTTCTAGAATTATCCGTAAGCCATTTGGGCAAGTATAAGTGGGGTGTTTAGGTTTAGGGTTAGGGCAGATTTTTGGGGAGAGTTCAAAAGAAAAGAGATATGTGAATTTTAAAAAAAATTGATTTGGAGATCTGGAAATTGTACATTTGTAATTGGCCGTAACCCAGAAGACCTTACAGCTGGGCATGTATGCTGAATATTTGATGAATCGATAAATATATCCTTGTTCTCTCTTTCCTTGACGCTGTTCCTCGTGTTTTCTTCCGTTGTGTTCACTCTTGTAGGGTGGTTTGGATAGCTGGGTGTACCTTTGGCCCTAGTTATTCATCCCTTGCCTGCATCAGTTGCAAAAGGAGTGAGTCAAAATACTGGTATGTATACAACTATTACTGTTCCTGAGAAACCTTGGACTGACATTAGTATGGATTTTGTTCTTGGATTGCCTAAGACAATGAAAGGGTATGATTCCATATTTGTGGTAGTGGACAGATTTTCTAAGATGGCTCATTTTATACCATGTAGGAAGACATTAGATGCTGAGCATGTTGCTGAACTTTTTTTTAAAGAGATTGTGAGATTGCATGGATTACCAAGAAGTATTATTTCTGACAGAGACAGTAAGTTTGTTGGATATTTTTGGAAGACTTTGTGGAAGAAGATGGGTACTGAGTTGAAGTTTAGTTCTACATTCCATCCACAAACAGATGGACAGACAGAGGTTGTGAATAGAAGCTTGGGTAATTTGCTAAGATGTTTGGTTGGGAATAAGCCAAGTAATTGGGAGATGGTATTGGCACAAGTTGAATTTGCATATAACAATTCTGTAAATAGGAGTACAGGGAAGACACCTTTTGAGATTGTTACTGGAATGCATCCTAGAGGCATATCAGATTTGAGAGATGTTGTTGGTGAAGAAAAGAGAAGCGCTGCAGGAGAAGAATTTGCTGATTTTATGAAGTCTTTGCATAAGGAAGTGAAGTTGAGATTGGAACAAAGTAATCAGAAGTATAAAGAGAATGCTGATTAGTATAGAAGACACCATGATTTTCAGGTTGGTGATGAGGTGATGGTTCATTTGAAGAAAGGAGGATTCCCAGCTAGAACATACAGTAAGCTGAAGATGAAGAAATTTGGACCTTGTAAGATCTTGAAGAAGTTTGATAGTGCTAATGCTTATGAAGTTGAGTTACATGATGATATGGATATATCTCCTATATTCAATATTGCTGATTTGTATAAGTATCATGAGTCAGAGGATGAAATTGCTGTACCTGATGATTATCCTAAGAAGCAAATCGAAGAGGTTGAACAGATATTGGATCAAAGAGTTGGTAAGAGCACAGGAGGAAAATATTACTATGAATATTTGGTGACGTGGAAGAATAGACCAATTGAAGATGCTATATGGATTTCTCAGTTTGAGTTGGATTCAGCTCAGGGTGTGACACTTGCATGATTCAGGAGAATCATTTTTTTTTCCCAACCCTGGTTGTCTGATGCAGGAGCATCCTGGGTTTCTTTGTAATCCTGCACATTAGTTCATTCTGCCTAGTTCCAATTGGACCGACTTTGCTCACATTTAATTTTGGTATAGTTAATTATATTTGATGAGGGCCGACTTGTGGTTTCTCTATGTTCTAGAATTATCCGTAAGCCATTTTGGCAAGTATAAGTAGGGTGTTTAGGTTTAGGGTTAGGGCAGATTTTTGGGGAGAGTTCAAAAGAAAAGAGATATGTGGATTTAAAAAAAAACTGATTTGGAGATCTGGAAGTTGTACATTTGTAATTGGCCGTAACCTAGAAGGCCTTACAGCTGGGCATGTATGCTGAATATTTGATGAATCAATAAATATATCCTTGTTCTCTCTTTCCTTGGCGCTATTCCTCGTGTTTTCTTCCATTGTGTTAACTCTTGTACGGTGGTTTGGATAGCTGGGTGTGCCTTTGGCCCTAGTTATTCATCCCTTGCCTACATCAAGGACTTTGGGAAAATTGATTGGATAAAGACTATGGTGTCTGAGGCTAGAGACGTGCAAATGTTTATTTGCAATCATCACACATCTCTTGCATTATTTAGGACATTTTTCAAAAAAACATTCTTCAAGCCTATGGAGACTAGATACGCTAGCTACTTCATTTTCTTGGAGAGGATGCTTGAGGTCCAAGAGGCCTTACAAACCATGCTGGTCAATGCAGAGTGGAATTGATGAAATGAATCAAGCACCCCGGATGGAAGACTTGTCAGACGAAGAATCCTGGATGAGAACTGGTGGACCACAGTGAGGTAAGAAATTTAAATAATTGACATCATAATTATTGTTGCTGATTTAATAAAAATATTTCTGATTTAAGCACTTGCTGATTTTTTTAACATATGATGTTTCTCACTTGCAATTTTTTTTCATTTGTAGATACATTTGCTCCTTCATTAACCCTATTGTGCAGGTCATTAGATATGCTAATACTGACTCTCCTGGCCTTGGAGAGAATTATTGGACATTTGATAGCATGCTTGGGCAGATCAAGCAAGCTATTAAATTGAAGCAATCTACGTCGGAGTTCTATGAGGAGCATCTTAAGCCCATTGTAATGAAAGGTGAAACACTATGTACACCCCACTTCATATGGCTGCCTATGTAGTCAATCCGAAATGGTATGCACCAAAGCCCTGAAGAGTGCCTCCATCTAGTGATGAGGAGGTGAGTTTAATTTATGTTTAAGATTTTTAATTTTATAATATGTTTTTAAAATTTTGATTTTATTTGTAAAGTTTATAAACTCTAACTTCTAAATTTTTGTTCGTTCAATATAGGTGAAGGAGGGCTTCTTCAAGGCCCTTTCAATAATGTATAATAAAGAGGATGTTGCAAAAATTCGAGGGCAATAACTTGACTTTGCCAATCTTCGTGGTCCAACATTTGGTAGACTCTAGGTGAGGACTGATAGAGCTACATTAGCTCAAAGGGACCTGATTGGATGGTGGACATGGCATGGTAGAGACGCACTTGAGCTGAAAGGTCTTGCCATCCATCTTCTGTCACAGGTTGCGAGTTCTTTTGCTGCAGAAAGGAGTTGGTCTACATATAGCTTCATCCAATCGGTCAAGAGGAACAACCTTACCTCTAGACGATTGGAGAAGCTTGTGGCTATTCACAGTGTATTGCGACCACAGGAGTGACAGAGTCTTGAGTATTGACAAACTCTAGCACTAAGTTGGGATGTTAATCTCAAGGATGCATTGCAGATTGATGAGGATAACACACCTCCAAGGCTGCTTGGTGTTCCATTGGATGAGGACCCTCTGCCCACCTTTGCTAGTGATTCAAAGGAAGAAATTGACGCTGATCTTGATTTAGATATGGATTTAGATTCCTAGAGGACACCCATATATTTGGCTTTTGGCTTTGCAGATACTCAGATACATTATTGCTTTTGATTATTATGGAGTTGGACAACTTATTTTCACTTCTAGTATTTACTTTCATTATGTCATTTTGATTTCATGCATGATGATGATACATTGATACTTCTAGCCTTTGGGCATTTTTGGTAATTGTATGCGATATTTAGATATATAATCATATCATATTCTCATTTTGATTTTAATCTTGATAGTTTTCAATTTCCATGTATTCTATGGTGAATGGTTTATCAATGTTATGATATGCATATTTGAAATATATCTCTAAAGTCTAATACTCCATATATAATAATATAAAAATCCCCTATATTTTGTAGGCATCCCCTGAGGTCTTGTCTCCTAAATTTTGGCTTTGACCCGTACCCGTACCCGTACCGTAAACATGTTCCCATCCCGGAAACTCTGTGGATCATAGATTATTTTTTTCTTCTAATCTAACACTTATCTTTTCTTCTCATTACAATGAAATGGAATATTTTTAAGGGTTGCATGAAGAAATAAAACGAGAAAATATGACTTAAAACATTCATTATTTTTGTTGCATAAAATGTTGTTTTGCGAGTCAAGCTTTGACTCGTGACTCGCCTTGATTCAACGAGTCATAGCTCAAAATTCTTCGAGTCCAAGTTCGGGTCCTTATGATTGTTATGTTAAATTGATGTTGTTGTAGTATTAAACAAAGGAGATGAAAGCTCCTTATATAGATTTACGAAGACAATATTTTTAAAAGAAACAATCGTGAACTAAAGTCGGAAATAAAAACTACTAAATAAACAAAAGATTAGCTAAGACAACCATTAAAAAACATTATAATATTCCAATACCCTCCCTTAATGGTCCTTGTGTAATGCTTGTCATTTTGTCACAAATTCATCAAAACATTTTGCTGCTGCTGCTGCTGTTGAGACCCTGCCTGGATCTGCACAATGTTAATGACCAAGAAGCCAAAATTCATCCAAAAAATTGAAATAGGAAAGGTTGCCCCCTTCTTCAGAATGCTCTGCAACAAGAGACAAGAGTTTGCCACTGACTTTTCCATTGAGATAAGTGTGCCACTAACCCTCCCAAATCAGCAAAACATCCGACGAGAAATCGTCCTAAAATATCCAACCTGATGTTGGATAACAAAGCTGCTCTTTCATGGAGTCAGAGACAAACATAGAGAGCAACTAGCATGATTTTGAGGAAAAATCAACAAACCTTCCAAACTTTGTAGGTGAGCATGATGTCCCAAAGCAGACTCGAGAATGCCACAATTTTCTAGGAGAAAAATTGGAAATGCTAGACATGACTTTTGAGGTAAAAATTCGATCAAAACCAAAGAAAATCTAAGACACTGATAATAGAACACAAAACTTCATTTTTTATTTAAAAATGGTAAAACCCAACAGATAATTTTGAGGAAAATATTATACGCTTGCTGGATAATTTTTGTTGAGGAAAAAATCATAAACCCACTAATAAATTCTGAGGAGAAAATTATAAACCCACAAAGGAATCCCATGCAACTTTGTGATACAATAATTTTTTTTGAGGGAAAAAATTATGAAAACCCATTAGAAATTTTTAAGCAGAAAAAATTATGAAAACCCTTTAGACATTTTTTAAGGGCGGCAAAATACAAGACTTCACATGGTAAACCAACACATGTAAGCAACATGCAACACATACAAGTACATGAAACAAACATGCAAGTACATGCAACAAGCACAAAACCCTTAAAAAAAGAAGACTTTTGCTGTAACCAAGAAATTAGAGGATCAAAACCCTTAACTAGGCTTGCAATTTCCGAAAAAAATCCTTAAAGACGAACCATAAAAGTTTCATAATAACATTTTTTATTTCTAAAAATCAAAAAGTAAATTTGCGGAAAAAATAAAATTCTAGATCAAAAGAGGCTTGAGTTTTCCTTAAAGTTTTTTGCCAAATTTTATGAAATCCAATTGACCTGATCTGATACTATGGTATGGTAAATCAATGTTGCTGTAGTTGTATACAACAAAGAAGATGAAAGCTCCTTATATAGATTTACAAAGACGATATTTCTAAAAGAAACAATTGTGAACTGAAGATGAAAATAGAAACTACTAAATAAACTAAAGACTAGCTAAGATGACCATTAAAGAAACATTATAATATTCTAATAAGGACTTGCGCAGGGTTACTTGACTTGTTACTCGCCAAGTTCAAGCAAGTCTCAGCGAGTCTGGGATCTTTTTTATTAACAATTGTTTTATTTGTTTGATTTTTCTCGTTCCTCGCAGCTTTGCAATTTCTAGCTGCAAACCCCTGTCTTCGGCTCTATGCCATCCCTCCCTTGCTCCCGAGCCGGTAATGGTCAGCTGGAACCCTATTCTCCTAGCCCCTTTGGTGTGTGTAATCCTACCCCTTCTCTCAAGGTTCTCAAGATCTAGTCTCAGCCTTTGGAGGCTATTGTTAGCTTAGAAACATCTCCTGAAAACATGCTCTTGAGCCCCCCCTCCTCCACCCCCTCCACCATTTCTGTAGGGAAAGACAAGATAACATTTGTTGATGACAGCCTTCAGGCTTTTCCTACCCAAAAAGGAATCTCATTTGCCTCCAAGGTAGTAGGTGCAGTTGCCCAATCCCATGACCCATTAGTTCCCAAAGGGTCTTGCTCAGTGGAAGGGAATACTGTTAATGTCTCGAATGTGATCTTGGAGGAAACGGCTAAAGAACTTGAACCAACTCTAGTTTGTCACTTCTTTCTTTTTAGACCCTCTAATGAGCTCCTCAGAAAAATGGGCTACTTCTACTTGGTCCCCGAAAGGAAGTGTTAAAATTAATGTGTTGGTCAATGGTATCTTTTTGTTCTTGTTATGTAATAAGGATATCACTTCTGTTCCATCTAATAGGTCATGATCTCTAGGATCTAATGCTAAAAATATGTTGGCAATTTGCAAATGGAAGCCTAGATTTGACCTAGCGGTTGGCCTTAGAGCGGAGTCCCCAACATGGGTCTATCTCCCTGGCCTCCCTCTTGAATTTTGGAACAATGAAGTGTTTAGAGGAATTGCGGAATCATTTGGTACTCTCCCATCGATTGATAAGATTACACAATCTAAGTCTAGGTTCCTCTTTGCTAGAATTTGTGTGAGTGTTAAGGTGAACAAGGAGTTGCCTACTATGGTTACGCTGGAATCTAAACATGGCTCCTTTATTCAGCCTTTGGAGTACGAGAAAGTGAAGATGTTTTGTGTCAAGTGCAAAAGGTTTGGTCTCCTGAATATTTCCTGCCTGTCCTCTACAGGCGGTCCTGCGCCTTTGCTAAATGCGGAGAAGAACTTGGCCTACCCTCCTCCCCTCCCTTTAGGAGGTCACCCTGAAAGCAATCCTAAATCCCCACTTAGTCAATCCTCCTCGTCCCATGTGTTGAAGAAAAATAGTCCCCTCCTGAACTCTACTTAGAAGAAGATTCTAGATGAAGTAGTACGTTAGGCCCCGGTTCTTCCTACCCTTTTGACACAAGATCTCTGCGACTCTCTGCTAGTGTAAGCTCGGATCACCTTTCGGGTTTTTTGGTGGTCTTGACTCCCTTGTCATCCCCCAATGATCTAGAGGATGGTGGTATGTTCAAATCTAGGGATCAACTTAAAGCTTTGAAACTATCACCTGTTCCTTCTTCCTATAAAGAACTAGAAGATTGATGAACTTTTTGAAGAACTCAAATGGAATGTATTGGATAGAAAAAAAAGAAAAAGAAAAAACGCGACCAAGGCAAAGATTTAAAAGTTGTTGAAGGGGCAAGGAAAACGTCAACTGCCAACCACCTAGGTAATGAGCATGGATGGAATGTGAAGCAAAACAAAGAAGGGACCTAGGGAAAAGGGACCAGATTGATTACTTTATATTTGTTCTCACTGGTTCAAGTCCCAACATTTTTACTCTATTTTTAATGAAAGTCTTATCATGGAATTTGAAAGGTCTTAACAATTTGGCGAAGCATCGCATTTTAAAGTGTGCTCTTGAAGAGACCAAAGTGGATATGATCTTGATTCAAGAAATGAAGATGCAACAGGAGGGTTTTGATAAAATGGCTAGTAGTGTGTGGCCTATGGTGGATTGGGTTTTGGTGGACTCTTTGGGGGCTTCTGGAGGTCTAGCTATTATGTGGAACAAGAACAAAATCTCAGGTACTTTGCTTTACTCTTCTCTAACTCCATTTTATCTTGTCATGACATTATAACTAACTGGTCTTGGAACTTGTTAAACATATATGCTCCTAATAATAAGGGGCAGAGAAAACAATTCTGGTCCTCATTGTCCAACTAGATGGGTAATTACCATAACACAAAATGGATGATAGCAGGAGATTTTAATTCCTGTCTTTATCCTTTTCGGAAAAAGTGGGAGGAACTCAGGATCACTCAGATAGTGTGATGGATCTTAGGGAGTTTTTACTCAAATTGGGGCTTATTGATCTAAATCTCGATGGTTCTAAGTTTACTTGGACAATTAGGAGACGGGGCAGTAGACTTATCCAAGTGAGACTTGATAGATTTACCCTATCTACTAATTGGAATAATATAGATGACTTTCATCTCACAGCTAAAACCATAACTAGATCTGATCATAATGCTATTTTGCTTGAATGGAACTCTGGCAAAAGAGTGGTTTCCCCCTTCAGATTCAAAAACATGTGGCTCATGCACCAAGGCCTAAGGGATCTCATACATAGGTGGTGGAACAACCAGGTTTTGAGCTCTCCTATGATTAATATGTGTACTAAATTAAGAGAGATAAAAGTTAAAGGATGGAATAAGAACTCTTTCAGTAACATATTTGAAAGAAAAAAAGACTTAGTAGGGAAAGTAGAGAGAGTTCAAAACGAAACGGAAACAGATTATGAAGATGAGGAGCTAGGAAAATTAGAAAGGAACTTGAGGGAATAGTGGTTGAAGCTTTCAAAACAAGTAGAGGTTTTTTGGAAGCAAAAATCTAGAGTCCAATGGCTTGTTGAAGGTGATAAAAATACTAGGTTTTTCCACCAAGCTACGCTGAAACACCGTTACAGAAATAGGATTAGATCTTTAACCAAGGCGGATAGAACGATGGTGATGAAGGAAGATGACATCAACACTGAGGTTGTAAACTACTTTATGAACATGGGAAATCTCAATAATCTTGAGGACCTAGGAGATCTTGTTAGCCGCATTCTTCATCTGGTCTTTGAGGAGGACAACTTTGATCTCATGGCCATAGTAAGTAAAGAGGAAGTTAGAAGGGCAACCTTCTCATTTTAGGCCTTCAAGTCTCCTAGTCCTGATGGCTTTCTTTGCTTTCTTCCAAGAGTATTGGGAGATAGTGGGAGATGAGGTCTTCAATGCGGTTTGTCATTTCTTTAGAATGAAAAAGTTAGCCAAAGACTTAAACAATACTTATATTGCTCTGTTTTCCAAAAAGGACATGTAATATCCCCTCTAAATAAAGAAATGTAAGATTAAATCATAAATTATATCCCGAATTATTTATTAAGTAAATGGTCAATAAAAGATAACTATTACTCAATGTATAAGATCATTAAAGTCGCTAAATGAAACATGAATAATAAATTTTCCTAGCCACTTTAAATAAAGGGAAACATAATAATTACTAATCATTCTAAACTATTTTAAAGCCCACTTTATAACTAAGCACAATATTGAAAGATGGGCTCCCATACATGTCGGATGATGATAGGGCACGACTTATCTTGGGTGTTGATTCTATAACGCTAGTCGGGGATATAAGTAGCAAATTAAAAAGTATAGAGGAGGACCATCCATCGAATAAGATAGAATATAAAATAAAAAAACTATGCAAATAATACCTTAAGAAATAATCGAGATAAAAAGGTATAAGAACATTAGAGGAAGCCTTAACGGAAAATGGCGTCAGTAGATATACATTATTATGATACTTACACCGATCAACAAGGATCAGGTAAAACAAAGAAAAGAGTAATCATATTAAATGGTGAATGGGAAGTATTAAAAGGGGAACACATTATAAGTGATACTACTTTGCCACCTTGGCATAGAAAAAACAAAATCTACCACCAAACATACATTGTTATTAAACACATGTAAGGGATAAGACTAAAAAGGTAATAAAAAAAGAAATATAAATTCACTCAACTTTCCTCCCAAACACCCCAAGTGGAAACCTTAAGTAGGAATTGGATGAACATTATATAACGATTTCTACCAAATTTGTAGCTTTTCACAAATACCAATATTTATATATAAATTAATATATGGTGACATCATCATTAAGCTATGTAAGGGAATTATAAATGCATATTACAATTAAGAGAATATTAAAAATGTAAATAATTCTTTTTTAGAATAATTTCCAATATTAGTATTGTTTATTAGAAGAGAATCAGTTCTTGTATATGTTTATAGTAAATTAACATTGGGATTATTATTAAGAATAGACTCCAATACTATTATCATAAATAATTATTAAATAGGTTATTGTTAATATTATTCTCATTTGATTTTTGGTAGGAAGTATAGAATGTTATTTAAGGAGGAATTCTTATAAACCCAATCTAATGGATATTATTCCAATAGAGGGTAGGGGTCAGTGTTCCGTAAATATTTGTGAAACGGACTTGTACCTGTAAACATTGAGGGTGTCTATTGATGTCATCTAGGCAACTTGGATAACATCTCTATCTTTTGATCCAAAACTGAAATAATAACATCATTTTATATTGAAATAACTAATATGAACATTTCGATTAATTAAATAACCATCTATAATATTGAACCCTAAAAGGGGACATTACAGGAGAACCCTACTTTCTTGGCGGATTACAGACCCATAAGCCTATGCAATGCTGCTTATAAAATTATCTCTAAAGTTATGGTGAATAGATTTAAATCTATTCTGGATAAGTTAGTCTCTAAAGAATAAAAAGGCTTCGGCTTTGGAAGGAATATCGTGGATGCGGTAATAACTACTCATGAATTAATCCACTCTGTGGATTCTTAAGGAAAACCTCCTGTGGCTCTTAAACTTGACATCTCTAAAGCTTATGACAGGGTCAGTTAGACTTTCGTGGAAGAAGTTTTGAAAAAGTTTGGATTTAAAAGGAAATTCCTAAATATGATAATGTGCTGTGTCAAAATTACCAAGTATGTTGTTCTGATCAATGGGGCCCCTACTTGTTTCTTCTCATTGGGGGTTGGACTTAGACAAGGAGACCCGTTGTCTCTGTATCTTTTTATCCTCTTTGTAGATTGAATACAAATCAATCTTTAAAAGGTGTCAAAGCTGCTCCTAGACTCCCTCCCTCGATGCATCAACAATTTGCTGATGACACGGTTGTGTTTGGAGAAGTTCTTATATGTGAAGCGGAAAGATGGAAAGCTCTCCTAAATGATTATGCTACAATCCCAGAAAAAAATTTAACCTTAAAAAAAGTAAACCGTCATTCTTTAATACTAGGAGAGACATATAGGTTCAAATATCCTCTATTCTTAACTGTGAAACATCCTCTATCCCTGACATTTAGATGGGCCTTCCTTTCTCCCCTAACAAGCTTCCTATATCCTTCTGGAATAGCCTTGTGGAGAGATTCCAGTAAAAAGCTTGCAGGGTGGAAAGGGAAGCTCCTAAGTCTTGGAGGAAAACCTAAACTTCTTAAGGCTTGTCTTCAAAGCATCACTATATTTTTTATGTTTATGGCTATCATGCCAAGTAAAGTAGCAAACACTTTGGAAAAATACAGAAGACTTTTCTGTGGGCGGGTACTGAGGACAAATGGAAAATATCTCTTGTTAGATGGGAGAAAGTTTGCAGACCAGTTGCTCAGGGAGGTCTTGGCATTAGAAGATTTCAGAGAAATGAACTAAGCCCTTATAACTAAGATGAGTTGGCAGCTGATTGAAGGAAAAAACGAAGGGGCAAGTATAATTAGAGATAAATATCTACCCCATGACTCAGCTGGGACCTTCCTTGAAAGAACAATACTAATGGCAGCTCCTTCTTGGGAAAACCATCAACTAAACTAAAGGTGTACTCAGAAAGGGGAGCAGAAAACTAATAGGCAATGGTAGAAATACTTGCCTCTGGTCAGAATTATGGAAAGAGCAAAGACAATTGAAAGAGGTGTTCATGAACAATCCAATGATGGAATGTCTGAATAGAACAGTGGGTGAGAAGGTGGGGGATTACTTAGTCTGGGAAGGGGAAAATGCTAGATGGATTGACCTGATATTGAAGCTTTCTCAGATTTTCTGCCGTGCCCTCAACTGTTCTCTCCTAGATCTAAGGACAGATGGATTTGGAAACATACCAGTAATGGTTCCTTCTCGGTAAAATCAGCAGTCTTATCCTAAGACCCGAACGTGGAACCTGATCCTATTTTGAATATATTATGGACGCCTAAGCTTATGCCTAAGATCGACTGTTTCCAGTGGGCGGTTGCACATAACAAGATTCTAACCCTTGACACTTTATCCAAAAGAGGTTTCTACCTCCCTAACAGGTTTGTTCTGTGTGAAAATGATGAGGAGTCTATTGATCACATTTTATTAAAATGCAATATGGCTAATGATCTTTGGGTCTTGTGTTCCAATCGCTTCAAACTCAGTGGGCTATGCTGAACACGGTTAAAGAAATGCTATGGCTCTGTAAACTTTCTCCTTTAAACCAGCTAGTTATGTACAATGTATGGCTTCACATTGTGCCTACTATTGCTTGGACCCTATGGAAGGAGAGGAACAATAGGACTTTCAGGGAGGAGAGGGAATCAGAACAAGACTTATTTCATATAGTTAAAAGACTGGTTAGGGATAGTTTTAATGCTGCTACCTATCCTAAATGCACCCCCTTCGCTAATCTAATTGACTCTAGAGTGAAACAATATGGCATAAAACCTAATCAACTTGAATTGGACCAGTATATGGAAGAGAAAGGAGACAAAGTGGCACCCACTAGAATCAGACTGGTTGAAATGTAATGTGGATGGTTGCTCAAAGGGCAATCTTGGTATCTTTGGAATAGGTTTGGTGAGAAATAATAAAGGGGAAATGATTCATGGATTTGCTAGAGACATAGGAGCGAACTCTAATAATTATGCTGAGTGAATGGCTATGTGGCAAGCAATTAAGATTCTCCAAGAGCTTGGTGCTGATCATATCATAATGGAAGCTGACTCTAAACTCATTGCTGATATCCTCACTGGTAAGGTGACCTGCCCTTGGAAAATTCTGTGTCTTATGGAGGACTGCAAAATGTTATTTTTCTTAGGACTGCTACAGGTCTAATAGCACTGCCATAATGTTTGGTATGTGTTTTCCAAATGACAGCGTCCTCTTGTATTTGTATGAGGAATAAACCAAGAGAAGAGACATGTCTCTTCATGAGAGTTTATTCATCAATATAATTAATATAATGGCAAACTTAATTATAGTTGTGTATATATATACGTAATTATATAAATTTCTCTTTGATCTCACAGGTTTATCCTACTAAAGCTACCAAAACATCAACACTCGCTCTTAGCTAGGGAGGAGAAACACAGGACACATATTACACCATTGGTAATATTAGGTACGACAAATTTTAAAAAGATATCCACAATTTCAATATCACATATGATATCAAGAGTAATTCCCTTCAAAATATCAACATATGATATTCACCAAAACTCTGAGTAATGGTCTCCAAAATATCAAAACATGATATTCACCAAGTACACTGTGTAATGGCCTCTAGAACATCAATTTGCATTACATTCACCATGCTAAAAAATGTTTTTAAGGTATGTGCACACGCATTCTCATAATGTGTACCATATAAACATCCACCATGCAAAGTATAATCTATCATGATCTGCATAGACATCGTAAGATATCCATCATAATAGAAAATTATGTTGTTGTAAGATTGTCACCTTTCAATAACTTTTGCAAATACAAGTGATAATCATTTGGAAGTTGTCACTTCATGTTGTACATAAGGGGTAGGCCCATTAAATCATGCAATCATACGCATGATACCAAATGTTTACATGAAGTCAAAACTCCCTTTGATTCTAATTTGATCAAGATCTTTAAAGATAGTTGAAGCATATCCTCTATCCGCTTCTTTAAATGAATGTGTCAAACTCCCTCTGAACATCAATCTTCTAAGCCCTTTTACCTTTGAAGAAGTGTCACACTCCCTCTGAATTTGATATCAGTCTCCCTTTTCCTGTGATAATATTTTTTGGAGGAAAAGATTGTTACATAGCTCTTATATAATAAAAAGTAAGAAAGAGAGGCTACAATAGTACTCAAGGATAATAAATAGTTTGCATAATTATATAAGATCATTCCAAAAATATAGATAAATGTTTATACTTAGAACATATAAGCATCTATTCCATCTTTTATATATATGTATGTAACATATATATATATATATATATATATATATATATATATATATATATATATATATATATATATATATATATATGTATGTAACATATATATATATATATATATGTATGTATGTATATATATGTATATATGTTTCGTAATAATGCCACATATAAAAATATAAAGTGACCGATTTCACTAGTATTCATAAGAAATAATTTATACTTACTTCCAACCTTGGTAACATTATATCTCTTTTAAATATTGTGGGATTAAGATCCTCTTATATATTGACTCCCTTAGATTCAAAATATCAATAATATTTTAACTTGTTTTTAAAAACAACTGTAAGTAATGTGCTTTTTTCTCAGAACTGACTCTTCTCATCATCGCGTGTCTTCAAGACCAATTGGTTTATTGGATTCCACATCTCGATCTCCTTGAACCCATTTATTCATTTTATCGGGCTACTTAGGTTAGAAAGTTCAATGTTCTCTTTTTGCCGTATCGTGTATTTAGTCAGGGTCAGACATGGAAATGCTTTTAATGCCACTTGTGTTTTGTCACTCGCTTTGATTGCATATATGGTAATCTATGTTACAACTCCTGAACATGACTTTTTCATGCTATGTTGTTATGACTCCCTTGTGCTATGTTGTTATGGCTCCCTCATGCTATGTTGTTACATGGATGCTGTATAACTATTAAAACGATCTTGTCCAAACAATTTGCACTTACAGATCCCCCTTTCAACTTGTGCACATTGAGCTACAACAATCTTCACACTACATTGGTCATTTTTCCTTATTCCAATGGTAGACTTGATCTCTTGCGGTTGGACTATAATGGTCGCTTCCTCCCTTGAATGTTTCTAAATATCTTGACTTCCTTCCATCACCCATGTTTTGATATTTCTCTCAGATCCAATGCATTAATTGTATTGAATTGAAATAGAAAAGCAGAAGTATAAGCGAATGTAGGTTGGGATATATTCCCAATCACATATGAGAAGAGCATCTCGTTCCTTTCTTTCCACACACTATAACAGACGGTTTTTCATAACATAACAAAGACAATCTATAAAGAATTTTTCCCAACAATTATTGAACAAATCACTGAATTCCTTTTCATAGGACATTAACTGTTTTTAACTACCAACGAAATACTGAAATAACCATGTTCAACTGAGATAACTATATCAATGATCAATTGAAATAACTAGAATAGCGATTAACTGAAATAACTGTATCAATGATCAACTGAAATAACTAGAATAACGATTAACTGAAATAACTGTATCAATGATCAACTGAAATAACTAGAATAACGATTAATTGAAAAAACTCTATCAATGATCAATGGAAATAACTAGAATAACGATTAGCTGAAATAATTGTATCAATGATCAATTGAAATAACTAGAATAATGATTAACTGAAATAACTGTATCAATGATCAACTGAAATAACTAGAATAACGATTAACTGAAATAACTGTATCAATGGTCAATGGAAATAACTAGAATAACGATTAGCTGAAATCATTGTATCAATGATCAATTGAAATAACGATTAACTATAACTATCTTTTCTACATACAAATAAAGTAAATGCTTAACATGAAAAGAAGAAAAGAAAACATACAAGTAATATCTGGTGAGTCTTTATTTGGTTGTGCAAGCCTTGACTTTCGATAAGAGGAGAAGTATTGACTTAGGCTTAACCTCCCAATGTCAGACCATACTTATCTCCACACAATCTATTGAATTAGAAAGACCCTGCCTACCCTGGGATGGGGCTTGGGATACTTTTAGTCCAGCCACCTGAGCATTCTGGTGTTTAGAATGTCCGCGAAGTTATGGACAAACATGTCTAAATAACTAACACCACCGACATCAAGTGATCTTAGATGGCAAACATGCCTTTAAACGACCTTGGCTAAGGTTTTTCTGATGGGTTCAATGACCCGATCACCACCGTTGGACTTGACAACAGGAGAACAACAATGTGGACAAGCATGAGCTATGAAGTAAAATTATTTAGATTTATTGTATCATATTTGATTTCACTTCCATGTTATTGCAGATTCCATTTCACCTCTTCACCTTTTCCATGGCTATATAGTCGGTGAGTCCTAGGTGGTCGGAATCTGAGAGCAATCGGCTTTGTTTGCTGATTCATGAAAATTATATATTTCCAGCTTTTCACAATTTATGATTTGAGGGATCATATTCTTTAAGACTTGAAGACATAAATATCATTTGGTTCTGATTTCTAGTGGCAAAAATAATTCATGATTCCATGTCATGGATATTTTACTATGATTTATGGTAAACAACTCCTTGATGTTAATTAAGTGTGATGAATATAATCTGCAGCTTACTGTTATGGAAATTGAAATGCAATAACAATTGTTAATGGGATTATAGCAATATTTGGAATTGATTAACCACATGACCTAGTATAATCCGGAAATGTCTGGAGTCTTGCTAGATGCTTATGTAACAGCTCTTCTTCGAAATGCTTTCCAGGCATAACCATTGTGTGTAAAAAGAAATACAACTTCAACAAGGAAGGAATATCATAAGGCCGATTGTAACAAGAATGGCACTGTTATAAAACACAGAAGTATTGATTGGTAGAAGAAGGAAGTCGGGAATGAGAGGAACGCCAAATAAAAATGCCGAGTGTTTCAATCAATTTCAAGTAAGAAAGATGAAAAAAATAAAAAAAAGATGGAAAAAGATTTGAAGGTTATAATTCAAAAAATAATTATGGTTTATATTTATCTACATGCACATAGATATAATTATGGGGTGACATCATACTATTATAAAAGAAATAATAATATTATGGTGTCATCTTATTTTTATATCTATGTATATACATAGGTATTAATTATAATTATGTGATGGAAAGGTCAATCAAAATCCTTTGAGGTACATAATATATTTTATTTAAATTATTTTATGTTTTAAAATGTTTGCTTAATGGCTCATGCGAGTCCTTCAATTATATCCTAAAGTTCAAGTTGCTAGGTCCTCACTAAGGCAATTTAAGGTCATACCTGTCTTCCTGATGATTAAACTAAGCTAGTATCCCATTCCGTTGATCCCGTTTAGCAATGCTTCCCCCCTTCATCTTCTCCTGTAATCACTCGTGCAACATTTCCATGATAATAACAAGTTCCATAATAATTTTCATATTATCATTTAAAAGAATATAATTATTAACCATAATTCCAAAATCAAGCAACTGATAAACTTCACATGACAAATAATGGATAATGACCATCTTTATTAAACAATTAATACAATGGGTATAAATAACTACCTAGTTCACATGATTAGGAAAGAAAAATCCGTTCAATCCAACGGCTACATGCAAATTTAAAATTAGGTCAAAATTTGGGATGTAACACACACTCCTCATTCTAAAAACGTTTGATCGGAGGAGCCTTGCTGTGATATTCAAAACAATTTTATCAAGTAGGGTTTTCCGAATTTCAGTTTCCATACATAGATGATGCATTGGTTGGAATTTGTAATCTATATCTCCATACAGATCCTTCCCTTTTGCAAAATTATTGGTGTTTATTTCTTCTGATACATTTGCTGTTTGGCTCTGATACCATGTTATTTTTCTTAGGACCGCTGCAGATGTAATAACACTTCCATATTGTCTAGTATGTGTTTTCCAAATGGCAGTGTCCTCTTGTATTTGTATGAGGCATAAACCAAGAGAAGAGACGTGTCCCTTCATGAGACATGTCTATTCATCAATATTATTAATATAATCACAAACTTAATTATAGTTGTATATATATATATATATATATATATATATATATATCTCTTTGATCTCCTAGGTTTATTCTACTAAAGCTACCAAAACATCAACACAAAAGAAAGCTATCTACGTTCAAGAATGTCAAGATAAAACACATTTGAGGGAAGTTAATGGCGCTGCTGATTTCTTGGCAAATCGGGGCCTAGGTTATTCTGAAGGAAGATATGTGTCGGGTATGAACTTGCTTGAGGAACTCCAGATTATTTTAATTAATGATAATATTTAAACTTTTTAAGTTTGGGCAAGAGAAAGGATAAGAGAATCTTTTATTTGTTCTCTATGAAGGATATTGAAAAGTATTTAAGTTCTATATGGCATGAGGTAAATAATTTACCTTTGGCAATTTACAAGTGGTGGAGTTTGAAAAAAGGCGCCAAAGATATTTCCAAAGGGTTTGGAAATATTTTATTATTAAGGTTAAGGCTTCTCCTAATTCTAGAATGGGTGTCTATCTTTGGAATTATGAAATATTTTACTTGTGAAGTGCGCTTCAACCCTTACCATGCTTCCTCGCTAAACTTCTTGCATAATGGGAAAAGATAAATGTGTTGTTCTTTTTATTCTCTTAAAGGTAGTACTGCTAGTGGTGACAATCCCCCGCTCCACCAGGGGCTGATTTTTGTGCTTTACCATAATTTTTTTTCACATAGCCTTTCTTTTAATAGAAGTTTGACTTTTAGGAAGAAGGATGTTGGCACTAGTTCCTCTTTGAAAATTGAAGAAGTTAACTCCTCTCCCTTGAAGGATAACCCCTTGAAACCTAACACCTCTGCTCAAAAAGGTGGTAGTAAGGAACCATCAAGCCCTAAAGAAGACAACCCTAAAGCTCTTTCCCTCGAGGCATCCCTTCTGCTAGAAACCCCACCCAAAAGGAAGAAGTCGCCTCAAATTCTTTTTCAAGGCCCTACCCCCAAACGCAACAAAATGGACAGGGAAATTATAGACATGGATAAACAAGGGTATGAGGAAGAGGCCGATAAAGGTGATAATACTAGGACAATGGGGAAAAACTAGGAGTTTGTTGATGCGTGTTTTATGACCCACGAAACAGTAGAACAAAATATCAACATATCTTATCCTCTCTTGAACAAAGTCTCGTGTATGCTATGATTGCTAGAAGATCATATGATGACTCCAAGGTTCCTTCAATGCCAGGTCTTGATTGTGGATAAGCTCGGCAGTTGATGTGATTCGCTGATAATCACAAGGGGTCTTACGTATGTTTACTCAGATTCATTTCATACCATACTAGATGTGGGAGCTATCTTAAGTTTTTGCAATGAAGTACTTTTTGGATTTTCACGAAATATATAGAAATGAAATGGGATAGGGTTTACAGATTCTAATCTATTCCTAAGGGAAGTGATGACAATAAATGGTATTCTAGTTGACAACTTCCTTAATTTACCAAGTTTTGCTTTGCCAAGTTATACTACAACTACACGTGAACTGGTGCAATCTTCTAGGGTTATGCTAAATATTTTCATACCACCACATACACCATCATAAAGAACAATGTTTATGAATGATTGAAGTTAAACATATGCATGAAATGGGTTCCAGCTAACTTTGCACAACTATTTAGAATCACTAAACGTCAAAAGTATGAACCAGAGGAATTCATCAGTACACCATCACATTCTCCATTGCAATCATAACTCTTTAACTAAGCTAAAATTAATCTAATTGAGGGAATTTGAGAGAACAAGCAAGCACCAAGACACATCAAGTATTCACCAAGCTTCAACTCTATTATCTTAGTAGCTTGTAGCAACAATCTCAGAAAATCCTCCTTTTGCAAATGAGGAGTGAGGCCTTTATATAGGTCCTCGATTACAATGGGTGGCCTAGATGAAGACAATAATCCATGACCTAGATTGTGCCACATCAACCCTAATTAGGGCTAGGGCAAAGAAAAGGAATTACATTAATGCAAGATGGAATCCACTACTATAGTGGGTAATAAATGCCCACTATGCATGCTCGCTTAAAAAGAGAGGGGTGTTATAATTGTCCACTATGCATGTCTATTACTCAATAAATGCTCAGTCTTCCTTGAGTAGATTATTCTGGATTCCATTCCCAAAATGTAGAGAAGTTTGACTTGGAGAACTTAGACTCCTCAATAAAGATAATTGGGTGCCACGAAAATATGATGGATGTCATGTAAGCTTGATTCCTTCCAACTAGGTCATTTTGCAACTAAGATCCAACTTTTACTGACTTTTTTGAAAATCTCTCCTCGAACATTCCCATCTTCCATGTACCTACTTGGAAATTTATCACCCTAAAATGGATTGGAATCCCTTGTTGACGATAATGTCACACAAATTTGTCATATTGAACTGCCTTTGCCATGTTCTTGGATTTTTTGGATTTGAACTTTGAACGCTTGGGACTGAATCACTCGATACTTGAATGTCTTTGATGCTAGGACTAGAATTTGGGACTTGAGCGTCTTTCTTGAATTTCTAGAACTGGTGTTTTCTCCCCCTGCAAAATAGAAATAAGCAATGTAAGAATCATGCAAGAAAATTCAAAATAAAACATACAAACCAGTTACATATTCTCTATCTCTTCAAAGATATTTAGCCAAATTTTCATACTTAGCCAAATTTTATCTATTCCTTGCAATTTATTTCATGAACTAGAAATTTTCCTACACTTAGCCATTTTCATAGCCATTTTCATCTTTCCACGAAGGAGAAATTTCCAACACTTAGCCATTTTTCTTCCACGAAGGAGAAAGTTTTCAACACTTAGCCACTTTTTCATCCATGGAGGAGAAATTATCCAACATTTAGCCTTTTTTCCCATGAAGGAGAAATTTCCAACAATTAGCCATCTTTTCGTGATGAAGGAGAAATTTCCAACTCTTGGCCATTTTTTCATGCATGGAGGAGAAATTTTCCAACACTCGGCCTTTTTCCCAATGAAGGGGAAATTTCCAACACTTAGCATTTTATTCTTCCTTGGAGGAATTGCCAACACTTAGCCATTTTTTCTTCCATGAAGGAGAAATTTGCAACCCTTGGCCCTTTTTCCTTCCATGAAGGAGCAATTCCCGACACTTACTCATTTTTCCAAGATTTCTAATTTTCTTGCCGGTGGAAATTTTGAGTGGCTATGGATTTTGTCCACGATGGAAGAATGCCGCAACAACCATTTTTTCTCCAAGGAAAGATTTTTGAGTGATCGTGGTTTTTGTCCATGATGGAAGAATTTTGCAACAAAACCATTTTTCTCCAAGGGAGGATTTTTTGAGTGATTATGGATTTTGTCCATGATGGAAGAATTCGGTGACGACAATTTTTCGTTAAGGCAGGATTTTTTGAGTGATCATGGATTTTGTCCATGATGGAAGAATTTCATGAGTATCATTTTTCTCCAAGGCAAGATTTTTCGAGTGATCATGGATTTTGTCCATGATGGAAAAATTTTGCGACAACCATTTTTCTCCAAGGTAGGATTTTTTGAGTGATCATGGATTTTGTCCATGATGGAAGAATTTCGCGACAATCATTTTTCTCCAAGGCAAGATTTTTGAGTGATCATGGATTTTGTCCATGATGGAAGAATTCCATGACAACCATTTTTTTTCAAGGCAGAATTTTTGAGTAGTTATGGATTTTGTCCATGATGGAAGAATTCCGCGACAACCATTTTTCTCCAAGGTAGGATTTTTTGAGTGATCATGGATCTTGTCCATGATGGAAGATTTCAGCGACAACCATTTTTCTCCAAGGCAGGATTTTTCGAGTGATTATAGATTCTGTCCATGATGGAAGAATTTTGCGAGAACCATTTTTTCTGATGTTTTGTGCCTTTCCACTTTTGGATATTTCAAGTTTGATTCCAAACTTAACCATTTTCTGATAGACTGCCTTGCTTGCTCATTCTTTTGGATATAGAAATTGATACCCTTTTGTCTCCTTATCAACTAGAGCTCACTTGTTGCCAAAATAGACTTGACAAAAATAGATGTACTAAAAATAGTAAGTTGTTCCAAAGTCAAAATAAGGTCAATCTGGGAGGCAGGGAAATTTATTAAAAATAGAATTACTAAAAATAGTATTTCAAGACATTCAATTCTCAAACAAACAAACAATTTCCATTCTGAGTGCCATATGGACAACACTTTCTAGACTTTGCCAATTTTACCAATTCTCATTTGAAAGAGGGGACCATAGAAGACCGAGCCCAAGACTAACAAGAGACAAAAGGGGGTCCCCATTTGCAATGGGGCGATGGTGTGAAAATCTCACAACAGAGTCCAGTTCTGCAGAAAGGAGGTCGGAACACCTCTGTAAGAAGAAAGAATTGACTATGAGGGAGAACAAAAAGGACATGAAAATTGTAGAAGAGGAATTTAAGTACTTAGAAGCTCAAACTGAAATGTATGATGACAGTGAGGACACAGACTCAGAAGATGAAGAGTATGCTGAAGGAGAGGAAGAGAGTTATGATGGGGAGGACGAAGACACAAAAATGGAGGAACAGGAGGCACACAGTGAGCTGGACTTGGGCATGGTTAATCTAGGTCAGGAGAATCCCACCAAGGACAAAGCCCAGAAACAGGGGAATCAGAACTACAACGTGGAAGAGGTGGATAAGGTGAAGACTGAAATGGATGTACTGCAGGAAAGGATAAAGGAGATGGAATCCAATTTCACTAGCTGTTTGGATATTCTGCAGAGCAAAATTGCCTCCTTGGACAAAATGTACAAAGAGGCTATCACTAAGATTGAGCTGGGAGTCATGGCCTCTACCCTGTGCAAAATTCAACGTGAGATCTTTGAAAAAACTGTTCTTGGTGTTGTCACTGGCAGAAGCAAGATGAGAAAGGCAAGAAAGGCAAGGGAAGTGGGTACAGGCAACAAGGAAGATGACCAGGGAGTTGTAGGCATCACCGACTGGCAGAATGAACTCTAGCAACAGGAGAAGGATTGAAATGCTATCAAGCAGCCTTGGTAGTTCTGTTGCCAGTTGGTTTTTGCTCTTTATGGCTCTCTGTGGTTTCAGATATGTTTATGTTTTTAAGAACAATCTGAACTTCATTACGATGTTTAAGTCTGGTAACTGTTACAACAAAGGACTTTGCTGGCTCAGATCTATGATTTCCTTGAACAGTTCTCTTTTTGTTTATAGTGTGAAGGATCATAGTGTTGTTTGGTTTGGTTTGGTTTGCTTTTAGCTGTTTTTGATAAATTTTGTTGGAGGTATAGGTTACTTTTCTGGTTAATGATGCTCTAGCCTGCTGCTTGGCTGTAATGGCCTAGGGCAGTGCTAATTCTCTGTAATGGTTCTACGGGTTCAGGGCCCTTTCTATGCCTTCATTATCAAAAACAATTGTTTTGTTTAGAAACATTGTCCTGTGATCTCTTATAAATAGAGCTTTTCGTCTCTATTGTGGATATTTAATTTTAATAACATGGTATCAAAGTTGGCCGTTGGAGTTCTTTAAGATTTGGTGAAACTTTTAAGTAAAATTCACAGCTCCTACCTTTTGTAGTACCAATGCCCAGGGTTTTCACTGGGTTTTCTTTAATCAAATTGAGTTTTTCTTTTGAAGGCAAGCAAATTCAAGTACTTTTCCTTGCAAAGAAATCATGGTTTTCTTTCATAGCGTGTGCAAGGAATTTTTGCAACAAATCACTACTATTTTTTGGAAAACCTTGTGCTTAAACATGTCTAGATCTCACATTCTCTGTTTTCGTCAGGAGTTTTGGCGACAACTTTGGTTTCATGCAATTTCTGGGTGTCGCGATCTGTTTTTATAACCCACATGATCTCTTTTCTGCTCCGTTTTTAGCCGCATCTTCTGTGAAAGAAGTTTTTTGCACTATATTTGGTTTGCGTAAGCCTCCAAGGAAGTTTTTTTGCCACGTTGGGCCCTTTACGATCCTGTTTTCAAGTTTGGGACTCTATGACTTGCACGCCTTTGGCTCTGTTTTTTCTGCTATCTACTTCTGCAGCTAAGTTTTTTCTGCAACCTTTTTTGCTGTATTGAACAGTTTTGTTTTGCCTGTGGGGAGGACTTGGATGCTTGTTTCTTTCTAAGGATTTAATTTTCTTTTGGTTTGCAAGAGCATATCTGGGTTTTATAATTTTTTTAACAAATAATTACTTGGGTTTTGTGCCATTTTTTCCCCCAAATTCATAATTTCTAAAAAAGGGTCCTTTACTGGAGTTCATCATTGGTTTACATTCTCCGGTTTTGCTTTTCATTCAGCACTTAGACTATCAGTTTGTACATTTAGAGCAGTCAACGTGGAACTACTGCTCCACACCAAGTTCTACCATCAAGTTAATCTTTTATAATTTTTTGCCAAAAAATTATGTCTAGGTTTCATATTTTTTTTCCTAGAAAAACTATTGTATGGCGATAAGTAGGAGATACTTTCCATAGCAAGTCAAAAACTAGTTTTTAAAATTTTTCTTCAAAAGCCATTTTTGGGTTATGTTCAGATTTTCTCCTAAAAAATATTTCAATTTTCACCTTAAAATTGCTTATGGGTTTCCTGATTTTTTCCAAAAAACATGACTGGTGTTGCTAATCTTAGGGTTTCTTGATTTTTCCCCGCAAAAAATCATCAAAGGGTTTGACGTTTTTTTCCACAAAAAATGTGGTTTCTTGTTATCAGTTTTTTGGTTTGTAGTGCTTATTTGAAAAAGTATGATGATCATTGAGGGAGAGTATTAAATAATGTAGTGTTTCTTTAATGGACATCGTAGTTGCTTTGGTAAGTTTCTATTTCTGTGTTTATGAATGATTGTTTCGTTTAGAAATGTTGTTTTGTAATATCTTATAAATTGACCCTTTTGTATCCATTGCATATATCGAATTATAATAACAGATAAGGCCAGCCTAATAGTTAGTTGAAGTAGTGGCCATGAATTCCATTTTCTTGAAGAATAAGGAAATATGAGCAGATGAGATATAAATCCTACTTCTTGTACAGATCTACAATAGGTCATTTGCTCAAGGTTTCATAACTAGTTATTAGATATGTCATAGGTTGGTGTCACATTTAATGTGGAAAATTCAAAATATCCTAGCAATTACATGGGAGGCTTGCATTTTGAAAAGTCCATATACATGTAATGTTTCCAAAGTGCTAATTAGGTTTTTATTTTTGGTTCTTTACTGCCCAAAAGCCATAATTTCTCATTGCCATTTTGTTGACATTGATGAGATTTTAAAAACAGGAAAATGACACGGTGGTGCTTAAACATGCAAGATTTGGAATGACATGAAGCAAAAAATGCAAGAGTAGAATACACAGTTTCCACAAAAGTTACAATACATCATTTATTTAAAAGAAAGACTGAACTAGATAAATAATGTATCTATTGTTTCAGTCTTAAGACCACATTAGTGAAATACTGGATTCCAAATGAATTGTGATATCGACTTTGTATAGGCAAGCTGACTAGGAAGGTGTTTACAAATAATAAATGTGGGATAAAAGTTTTGATATAACGGTACCATTCATAATGTTGAAAAAGGTAAAACTTCTTCCTTTAAGGGTACATTGCGGGGACAAAAAATAAAAAGTGGTTCATGGACAGTAAAAAAGTAAAACATGTAATGATGATATCTGGAAATTTCACCCATATTCCTTTGTTAAAATGCTGCTTTTTGGCCTCTGAAACCAATCCAGGTTTAAGCACAAAGTCAATCATGAAACTCTTTTTTTTTTCTTTTAGTTTTTAGTGCTGGAAAAATTAGATTGCCTTTTGCAGAAATAGGATCTAAGGGATCTAGAGGCTTTTCAATAATTAAGACTCTTGAAGATATGCTTTAGCCACTCATCAATTTTAGTTTTTTGTAAATATAGTTTAGATAACATAAAGTTGTTATTTTCCTCTCTCTGTTCAAAAAGCTGATCTGAACCTTTTAATAATATATTTATTACAATTTCTCCTATAGGTAAATGAGATTGCCTGGGATACAACTGGAGAGCTTTTCTTTCTTACAACAGGAAATGGTATGATAGACAAAATTTCTGTTTTATGACAATGTCTTTGGCAATTTCATTTTTCTTGTAGATGGAAACGACTGACACAAATTTACACTGTTTTAATTGCCTATTAAGTATAATTCTAGCTTGAAGGGAAGATGCTTTTGTCATATTTTATCTTTCCCTTTTCTGTTTTTGCTATTAATTAAATTAGTATGTGCAATAATGTTTTAAATTCAAATATGTCATGTTAGACAATTGGTGCAGCTTTCCACTTCCTCACACCACATTAAGACCTTCCCAACCACATGCAACTCCATGGCACACATCATTTTATGGCCTCATAAAGGGTTGTTTTAGGTCCACAAACAATCCCCTTCAAAAAAGACTACCTACCCTTGAAAATGCCAAAATGGAGAAAATGTGATAAGAGAAACGTAGAAAACAAAATCATATGTTTTTATAGGTTGAATGGCCTCATTATTTTAGGGTTTGAACGAAAAGCAAGAAAAAAACTTTATTTTATGTTTTGTAAGTCACAAAATGTGATTAGGCCTTTGATGTGCTTAGGTATGCACATGATGTGCATTGCGACTTGTGTATGCACATTGGATGTGCATCTAGGCGTATCCATAGTGTTGGATGTACATCTTGGGTGCATTCAGACTGGACACCACCACACCCGATGTGTACTACTAGGGTATGCATCTCGTAGCTATGTATCATTTTCTTTTTGATATCAATTTATATTAATTTTGATATTTATTTACTTTAGTGATACATGACGATGATTATGTGGCTTTTCTTCTTGGAGGTTTTTCGTGATTTCTACTACATGCATAGGAGCTCCTATAGTTAGTTGAAAGTCCACTTGTGTGATTGCCAACTAGGGAATTAGAGACTGGGGTGGATCAATCGCAAATGGGTTGCCAAAGGAAAAATTATTTGCATATATCAAAAGCAAGAGGAATAAATAGTGCGGCCAAGAAATCTAGGTCAAAATCTTATCCTTTGGTGAGTTAAAGGTTTTGCAGGTGGCCTATAGAGCCACCCTTGAATAGCCGAGTAGTGAGTTACTCATATCATATGTGGCAAATCTCAAAAAGTTGAGTTACTCTTTACATCTATGAATGTAGAGTCCATACTTATTCTAAGTGCATCACTTTGGCAGTGAAAAATGTTGAAGATTTGTTGTACGTATGCCTTCTCACACAATCAAGCAAATTATGCAGGGATGCCAAGGGATTGAGATCAGTGCCAAAGAATATTGATTAAGATTCTTGTGTTCCATAGCTTTACTCGATCTTAACTGAGGTCGAGGGGCAAGAGGCTAATACACAGGACTAGTGTAGTGTAGGTAGTGTTGGTCATATTGATGGTAGTTGTGGTTTTAGTGAATTAGTTGATGATGTTGATACTCTTGATGAAGAGCAATATGATGATTTATTTTCAATTTTTTTGTGTAGTTTTACAAACATACATATTATTTTTCTTTTTTGATAATTGACATTTAATTATCAATTATCAGCTATAGTTTTTGTATACATACAGAGCATAGAACCCAACTGCAACAAAACCTTGGGAAAAGAAATTGAAAATAGTTAAAGCTAGAACTCTAATCTGAACTAGCAACTTGGAGAAAAACCATGTTCTTATATGCATTGGGATAATTATGCATGCACAAAATAACATGGCTACATATTGTTGGAGGTTGTCCCTGCAATAGAAATATTTATCTTTGGACGTTATTATTGTTATGGTCACCTTCAGCTGAAGAGGACACTTCGATTAAATTGTAATATTAAAAGTAAAGACATGTGTCATTCATCATGTGTTTAGGCATGGAAATACGAAGAGTTGTGTTTGTGTTTGTAATACAGAGTTATATTGTTGGGAATTGAGGAGACCTTCGGTTGGAATGGGAGGAGTCTCTCTTTAAGTTATATATATCGCATCGAGCGATAGGCATTGTACACTTTTGTTGTGTGTGGTTGGGTTTTTCCCTTTATTCTCGAAGGGTTTTCCCAGGATATATCTATGTGTCCCTTGTATCTGATTTGGTTTTCCTTATTGCTGTTTATCTCGGTTTTTTGGGCTAAATCCAACATGGTATCGGAGCTAGGTTTTGGTAACAGCAAAGAAAGAAACTTATGCATTGGATATTCTCCCTCTGTTGCATGTATATATTGTGTTAAGGGTTTAATCCTTGTTTTCATTCTGATTATCGTTTTCATCTCGTTGCATTCTTGGGCACTGTATTGAATTATTTAATGGCATTGACATTGTTAGAAATCTCATTGTATGTCGAGTTTCCAGCCCTTTCATTTTGCTCATCATAGGAATTTAATTTTTCCAAGAATCGATTGCTAACAAACCTTATGATTCTGATTTGTTTTGATTCCACGAGCATTGTTTTTTTGATATCTTCTCGAAATCGGATATATGTAGGAGTCATATCCTATTTTAGTTTTTTTTATGATTGTTTGTAGATGTGTATAATTTCTTATTGTTTCTATTGACCTTGTGTCTGATTCATGCTCAGATGGAAATATCTAGAGATAATAATTGTTTATGCTTGGATAAGAATATTTGGAGATAGTAATCGGAAAAAGAGGGAAGTCAAAGCAACTTGGCATTCGATATTCGATAGAAACTGTTTTTACTTTTGATGTATTTAGTGGAAAATAAATATAGCGATAAACTATTTTTAGGCATAGCGAGGAGCATGGTAGAATACCATTCTTTTGTAATGTAAATATAAGTATGTGTTCTTGTGTAACATCTTTTCTTTAGTTTTCCGTAGGAAGTATTTCTATATTTTCGATGATAAATAGTTTTTTTAATCATTTGTTGTGGAGCTTTAAATTTATGTCTACCATTGTCTTTTGTTTTCCAAAAGGCAATCCAATGTTTGCCACAAATATCTAACATGATTTCAGAAGCAGAGTCAGGGTGTGTGTAATGTCCCCACTATTAGGGTTAGTTTGGGACAAGTAATACTTGCGAGATAATGGTTAGAACTTAGAATCACAACAATAATAAAACTAACTATATAATTTTGCTCTCTAACTTAACCTTAATCTTAAGGACGTTTCCAGGTCGGACTTCCTAGCTCATAGCTACCTCACCGGCTTCCTGGAAGTGCACCCCTTAAGATTCTTCTTGGACGGGCATCCTCTATCCAAGGCCAATCACATATGCATATGTTGACAACACCAAAATATTCTAGCACATTGATTCTCGGCCATGGTGTACAATGAAGATCTTAATATCTCACATGCTCCATGCTTCGAGGGCACATTAATATCAACCACGACAAACAATGGAGATCTTAATATTAGACATGCTCCATGCTCCAAGTCCACATTGATTCTCAGCCATGACGGACAATGGAGACCTTAATATCTCACATGCTCCATGCTTCGTGTGTCATTAATATCCATGTTGCTAATCCCATAGGTTAACACAATATTATCCACAAGTATGATTCATTAATATAAATAAATTCATAAACATAATCCATAAACATACCTTTCTTACCTCTTTTCTTGGTCCATGTGGCTCTATCCTTAGTTGGCCCTTAAATGAATTATTCCTTCTAGAATTATCTCAACTCTAAATTTACTTTCTAAAATTCTTCCTTTTCTAATTATAAAGAAAGGACAGAATATACTTTTTTTGTTTCTTCTTTTCCAAGAGTCACAACCTTGCATAATACAAATCCTTTGAAAAGTCACAACACTTCATAGTTATAATCTTTTCACAACACTTCATAAACTAGTATAGATATCTTAAATAAATCTATTTAAAAAAATGCCGATAGATATCCACTAGAAAATAATTATAATTTAATTTACTACATCAAAAATTATTTAATTTCTTTTATCTCTATTTATTTAGTTTTTTTACTAACTTAAACTTTTTATTTTAATTTCTAAAAAAAATGATGATTTATATCTTCAAATATTATAATTTAAACGAATATTTTATATGGCATTTATTAAATTATTTTAGAGAGTATATTCTATTTATAATAAGATTTAAACTTTTGACATGTAGATGGTTGTCAAATTTAACTTAGAAGAATAAAAGTTAACATTATTACGCTCACACCATCCCACTCCCCCCATTCTGCCATTGTAGAATGCCTATCGGCATTAATAAAATCCTTTAGAAAAGTCCCAATACTTCATAATCACAATATTTTTGAAAAGTCACAACCATTCATAATTATGACCCTTTCGATATAATTGATACTTTTTCAGAAAGTCACTTCCTCATTTTCTTCATATTACTTTCCTCTTCCATTTTTCCTTTTTGAACTCCTATCTTCTCAAAATAAACTCTCCTCCTTTTTATATCTTAATTTTAAGTAGTCATATCTATTTGCTAAACATCTCTTGACTTTTCATTAGATTTAGTTAATTTATATTATTCTATGTTATATTATTTATTCACTTACTGATTTGTATTTATTATTACATACTTTCTACAATATTGTCTTTTGTATTCAATTTTATTTCTTTATTTACTCATTGAAATATTATTATTTTATTATTATTTAAAATATCATACTAATATTTATTTCATTAATAATATTGATTAAATTATAATTAATTTCCTAGTTTTATATTTTAGTATTAATTTTAATATCTTTATTATCATTATTTATTTAATAACATTGTATTATCTAATTATTATTAAAATTCTATCTTAAAATGGGAATATGACTGCATGGGATAGAGAAGATGAGCAACAAAGGAGTACACAAGAGAGAGAAGTTGGGCGAGGATGGAGTGCACGCGAGAGAGAAGTTGGGCGAGGATGGAGTGCACGCGAGAGAGAAGTTGGCCGAGGATGGAGTAAACGGGAGAGATAAGTTGGGTGAGGATGGTGTGCATGGCAGAGAGCTCTATCCTTGATTACACGTTTCTTCTGATGCTTCCGATGAAGATATTAAGAAAGCATATTGAGTTTATGCTCAAGTTTATCATCCTAACAAATATCAGTCTCACCAGATGCAAGATATTGCTACAGAGAACTTCCAAAGAATACGTGAAGGATATGAAATTTTGAGTGAAGAGCGGAAGAGACAAATTTTCAATATCTATGGTACGAAAGGCTTAGTGTCAGGGGTGGAACTGGGTCTGAAACTAAACACATTAGAAGAAATTAAGGCAAAGTTTGAGAGGATGAAGCAAAGGTAGGAAGAATAAAAGTTCACAGCGTATTTATTGTTATTTAGTTTTTGTTTGGTTAGCCTCAAGTCTCCACTTGTTTGCTCGAATCCTTGGCTCAGATTTGTATTAGCATTGAGCTTTGTATTTCAATTGTCTTTTGTCTTTTCTTCTATCGTCTCTGTTTCTGGCAGTTGTTTTGCATATATCATTTTTGTTGTCTACAAAAAGGGGGGCTTTTGTGTCACGAGGCTAAATCATTAATTTAAATTTGTATTTATTATTTAAAATATGAATAAATTGATATAGTTCATTGATATTAATACTAAACACTCTAATGAACAATAATCTAATTACTAATATCAAAGGATAATATTAATCTATATAGAATCAATAATAAATAGTTATATATATATATATATATATATATAATGAATCAAAAGCTATGCATTTAATATTCATTATTACTAATAAGCATTTTGGGTTTTAAAATATTTGATTGAGAGGGGCAACTAGAAGTTGCGACCCATTTCAAAAGGCAATGCCTATTTCCACATAGGCACATATTAAATGCCAAAGGCACAAACAACATGAGGAGAGGAGTATATTGATTGCCACTTGGTCAAGCGTGCAAAGTTTTGGAAATTGGACATATTAACAAATTTGTAGGTCGGGCTCTTTACAACACTGTGATCAGCCATCGAGGAGGACATCAGGTATGAACGACATCGTACTCGGGGCTCATGAGATTGGCAAGTTGCAAGGAAGGCATATAAACGATTTCCCATTCAAATGATCATGCATGACGCCAGACTTTGACTTGAGTGGCATACCCATCACATGCAAGGTGAGTAGATAGAAGAGATTGTGGTCGTAGTGCCCCCATCACCGTTGGCTAAGGTAAGTGCGTGCAATGGTAGTGTAGGAACTCTTAATTATGTGAAGTAATGTTTGTTAAATATACTAAGGAATATATGGATGTAAGATCATATTTAGTTATTTTGTAATAGTACTAGTACTAGTACATAGTAATAGTATTATTATTATTTTAGTTTATATAATTTAAATGTAAGAATTCTTAGGAGTATAATTAGGATTCTTATAATTAATAATTGTTATATTTTAGTAAGAATATAGATTAGAAATAGATATATTTAGATTGCATTATTAAGATAAAGAATGGTAAGGAATAATGATTGATTTATATGTGCAAGATGTAGTGGGTTTGGTAGACAAGCCTAGTAGACCTTAACGATACTCCCTTCAAGGAGAAGGCTAAACTAATCAAGGGTTGTCCTAGGGAGCGCACAGGGTCTTTATAGAGGATTGTGAAGCTAGACTTGAAAGGTAGTTTCAAGGAGGAAGGCTAAATAATTGAAGACCATTCCTTAAGACATAGGGGATCCTCTTAGAGGGTTAGGAAGTTTGACTGAAGAATCTTTAAGATGTGTAGAAATAATGACATAAATTAGAAATGAATTTAATAGTCTATTTTGGTAATGAATTCTATAGGTAAAGTTGTCCTAACGAGTGGGGACATTACAATGGTATCAGAGCATAATCCTAACATCCTGTGTAAATTAGTAGTCACACATTAGTGCACCTAAGAACAATGGCAAAGGAACTAGCCCAAGAATTGAGAAATTTCATGGAACAAATTAATGAGAGATTTGAAAGCTCCAATAAAATGCTACTCGAAGCGGTACAAAAATTAAGTAAAAATCAAAATGAAAAACCTAATTCACAGAGAGATTGTCATTCTAATCATGAGGAAAATGAGCCCTCATCACAAAGTTCAATTTCATGAGATACATTTCCTTCATTTATTCCAAGGAGAGAGCCTATTGCAGCAGAAGGAACAACTAATAGCGTGGAAGAAATTCCACACATGTATGCAAACTTGGATTCAAATACTCGACACCTTATAGGTTTTAAAGAATACTATGAAACAAAGATTATGGAAAATAGAAAGGAAATTCATGTAGATGAAGACCTTCAGGAAAAAGTAAATAAAGTAAAACTGCCATGTTATGATGGATCAGGATAGGAAATTGCTCAATCATGGGTGCAAAACTTAGATACATATCTATCATACAGTCCTATGATGGAACAAGGTGCTATTAAGTTTGCCATACTCCATTTAAGGGGGTCAACCCATAAATGGTGGCACTATGGCCAAAATTCCTTAAAACTCAAAAAGATTATCGCCTATAGTGAACTCACTCAGAAATTAATGAGTAGATTTGATAAAAAGAACTCGAATGGTACTTCCAAGAGCTAACCCGCCTCAAACAAATAGGAACATCAGAAGAATTTGCTAATTAGTTTCAAGACCTATTGGTAATGGTTCCAAATCTATCTTAGGGCCAACTAACTCATCTGCGTATAGAAGGACTTAAAGATTCCATTAAAATCCATGTAAAACCCCTTGAGCACCAAAGTTTAGAGGAATCTATTAGGAAAGCCAAAAAGGTGGAGACTAATGTGATAAAGGAAAAACCAATAGTTTCCTAAATAAAATTTCCCAACAAGGTGAAGAATCGAAGAAAAATAATCAAGGAAGACCATGTTATTATATGTCAAAGTCCATGGAACAAGGGACACAAGTGTCAGGAATGGGACGAACTATTAAAGAAAAACCTATGTTTCAAATGCAAAGGGCCTTGGAGTTGCAACCATCATTGTAAGAGAGGGAAAACGAACCTAATAGAAGAGATAAGCAGTGATGGGAATCCAAGAAAAAGGACAAAGGCTGATGAACAAAAACATTATCTGTAATCAACTCATTGAAATATTGTGAGATCATTCCTCTGTGAATGAGATGAAGTTATTCTAGGCACTATGATTAAATCTTAAATATTTGCTTGAGGACAAGCAAATTGGGAAGGGCAAACTGTCATGAGCCAAAATTGTTAATTTAAATTTAAATTTGTATTTATTATTTAAATTATGAATAAATTGATATAGTTCATTGATATTAATACTAAACACTTCTGAATAATCTAATTACTAATATCAAAGGATAATATTAATCTATATAAAATAAATAATAAATAGTAATATTAATATATATATCAATAATGAATCAAAAGCTATCCATTAAATATTCATTATTACGAACAAGCATTTCGGGTTTAAAATATCTAATTGAGTGGGGCAACTAGAAGTCGTGACCCATTTCAAAAGGCAATGCCTATTTCCACGTAGGCACATATTAAATGCCAAAGGCACAAACAACATGAGGAGGGGAGTATATTGATTGCCAACTGGTCAAGTGTGCAAAGTCTTGGAAATTGCACATATTAATAAATTTGTAGGTCGGGCTCTTTACAACATTTTGATCGGCCATCGGGGAAGACATCAGGGACGAAGGACGTCATACTTAGGGCTCACGAGATTGGCGAGTTGCAAGGAAGGCATATAAACGGTTTCCCATTCAAAGGATCATGCATGACGTCAGACTTTGACTTGAGCAACATACCCATCATGTGCAAGGTGAGTGAATAGAAGAGATTGTGGTTGTAGTGCCCCTGTCACTGTCGGCTAAGGTAAGTGCGTACAATGGTAGTGTAGGAACTTTTAATTATGTGAAGTAATGTTTGTTAGATATACTTAGGAATATATGCATGTAAGATCATAGTTAGTTATTTTGTAATAGTATTATTATTAATTTAGTTTATATAATATAAATGTAAGAATTCTTAGGAGTATAATTAGGAATTCTTATAATTAATAATTGTTATATTTTAGTAAGAATTTAGATTATAGAAATAGATATGTTTAGATTGGATTATTGAGATAAAGAATGGTAAGGAATTATGGTTGATTTATATGTGGAGGATGTAGTGGGTTTGATAGACAAACCTAGTAGACCTTAATGATACTCTCTTCAAAGAGATGGCTAAACTAATCGAGGGTCGTCCTAGGGAGCATAGAGGGTCTTTATAGAGGATTGTGAAGCTAGACTTGAAAGGAAGTTTCAAGGAGGAAGGATAAATAATCGAAGACCGTTCCTTAAGACATAGGGGATCCTCTTATAAGGTTAGGAAGTTTGGTTGAAGAATCTTTAAGATGTGTAGAAATAATGGCATAAATTAGAAATGAATTTCATAGTCTATTTTGCTAATGAATTCTTGTAACATCCTATTTTCCTGTGTCTTAATTAACAATTAACATAATCAAAGAAATACGACTATTACTTCAATTTCATAGGAAGATAGTTATATCAGTCATTTTCATGTGAATGAGATTTACCGTTAAAATCAGTTAGACAAAATTTTCTTAACTAGAACTTAAAACACCATCAAGGAATTTTCTATAGAAATTTAAATCCACATACCAGAGAATTTGAACTAATAAATCATTGTAAGTAGGCCTCTGCAATCACCCAAATTAGTCCACAAATACCACTATAAAAAAATCGTATAACGACTACCATCCAATACCGCTATATCAAAATCAAATGACGATTACTATTAAAATTTAAAAACCACTATATAAAATTAGGGCATCACAAACCACTGTATCAATTAGGGCATCGATTACCATTGGATCATTTAGGGCTTCTGATACCATTGCATCACTTAGGGCTTCCTATACCACTGTATCATTTAGGGTTCCAGTTACCACTGAATCAACTAGGGCTTCAGATATCGCTGTATCATTCCTTTCCTTCCGATTACTTAACTGTGTCAATAACTCAAGAGTAGAAAATATGCTCATATTTGATATTCGTATAAATGAAAACAATTCATAATCTATCTCTCGCATCCAGGTGTAAAATAACTGTAATGATGAACTAACTCAATTAATCTTACCTTCTTGCATATACATAATAACAGTAATAATACCTGTTTTCGACAAATAATTGAATGTATAGCTTATCGTTGTTTGTTGTACGTTCGACAACTTTGGGAGAGGTGAAACATTGTCAGGGGTTTAACCACCCAACCTTGGACCATAACTTATCCCCACACAATCTCTATCGAGAAAGGCCCTTCCTACCCATAATTGGACTCAAAACATCTTTCATCTACCGAGCAATCCTAGTATATACACCACTCAACTTGACAGCAGGAGATTACAATATCATGACCATGCATGAGCTATTAAGTGTTTCATTACTTAGTTATTCATATCTGATTTAATTCTTGGTTCTTGTAAGTTATCTCCACCTCTTCACCATTTCAATGGCTTCTTTGCCAGTGAATTCCTCGGTGTTGGTAAGATTATGAGCATTCTGATGTTGCTTACACCTCTTCACCAATTCTATGGCATCTTGCCGGTGAATTCCTTGGTGTTATAAGTATTCTGATTATGTTTGGAAAAAATATGATAGCGTGGCATTGATGTTGATATACAATTAATCAAGTTTTCTACAGGTACCTTTTGAATTCATATATGATGTGAATCACAAGGATACTCGATGAAGATCTTCAATGATCTTTGAATAATTTAGGGGACCAACAGCAAAGTATTATAGTTTGATCTCAGTCTATCAATGTATAGACAACTATGGATGGATATTCAATTCAGTTTAGAAAGGAGTTTGGAAAACATATTCTGTTCTATTCAAAGTCCTATCATTATGTACCGATCAGACATTATACTTAGTGAAAAAAAAATTGAACTATGAATTACAAATGCTTTTACTGTATTTCATTCAACCTTGGAATGAGTAGAGATCAACGTTTCATACTTACAGGTTTAACGTGAAAGAAGATGTTTTCTGATGACTGCATTCAGATTAATAATACATCTATAAAAGAGTCTACCAAAATCATATAATTATTGACCACAAAATCACTGCAAGATTAGACATAGGTATTCCAGATTTGCAAGTGTATATCAATGAGGGGAAATGTGAGAATTTTGACCTCAAAGCAAAATATTAGCCTCTTCTCAAACACATAGATACTTGAAAAGGAAATACCGGTTCCTAACAATGATATAGTCTCCATGCACTTCCAAATATACCCAGCACGAAATAATGTAACTCTGATTATTATTTTGTATGCAATAGATTTTCCATGCACCAAGTATAAAGTCTAGCATTCATCTCTTAACAGAGCTTCCTTGTTGCCACGAGAAGACAACCACGAAATAAATTGTGTATTATGCTCCAGAAAGACAAGCAAAGCTCCAAACTAAGGTGCAATGTCCCACATGAACCCACTATTCACATCAAACCATTCAATGTGACCCCATTTCAACAGTATAGAAATATGGACCCTTTAGCTCGTGCCTCGACCTAGTTTTTGTCATTGATGAGATAACGCTGTTGAAATGTGGAATTTGCATGTTTCTTGAAACTGAAATGATCAAGCCTCTATGTAAAATACTTGGTTTCATAATCATATTCCGAATTGGGTACAATGTAACTTAAATTATACGTACTGGTGTGTTCATCAGTGAATGAAAACTTGGGAGATCTTCGCCTCAGAAAATAGGAATGTCACCATGCCTTCGCTGAACAAAACTCAGAATAAACAACTGAGAGAACACTACGTATCTCTTCATTAGAAAATGATTCACTGTAGGAAACATAGAGAGTTTTTTTTTGGTTTTTCAAAATATGGTAGAGACATTACAGACGTATATATGCAAAGGCTTCAAAAAGCTGAGTACATAAGGCAGGGTTACTGTTTGAAACACGGTTGCCTTCTTGGCTTCCGCCGGTTGAAAGATTATTAACCATTTGAATTCCAAGCATTAAATCGACTTGAAAAAAAGAAGGAAAGAGAATAAAAAAGATTGGAAGAGAAGTTGGGAAGATTATAAGACAATTCAAATTGCCAAATATTAAATCGATTTATCATGCCAAGTGTTAATCAGTTAAAAAACAAGAATATTAAATTTTAAAGAATAGCGTTGGAAGATTATAATTTGAATATTATAATTCAAATGTTATCAGATTTTGAATACTATTATAATCTTATATGTACATGTAAACATTAGTAAATTATTAAATTATAATGGTGTCAAATCATTTTTATATTTATATGCACTTATATAAATATTTATTAAAATAATATGATGAAAGATCAAAAATCCTTTGAGGTATGTTTTATATTTTAACCCAATTATTTTCTCAATTTATTTATTTAAATAGCTCATGCGGGTCCCACAAATGTATCCTGCTTCAAGTCCCTAGGTCCTCAACCCATTTGCCTAGTGATGGTGATGCTCCTGCCTAATTCTTTTTTGACAATGCTTCCATCCTTTCGACGTGTTTCCTGTAAGGATATTCTTTGTAATTAAATTAGAAATTATTTGATCATAAATAATCATAACGGTTAACCTTCTTCTCAATTCCATGAATTCGTGACAATGATCAACTAGCTTGTTATCTTCATTTTGAAATTATAATGATTAACCATCTTACCATTTCATAGGATTATAACTATATTAACTGTCAACTGACTTAATGTGAACCTCAACAGTGATATTTTAAATTAGGTCAAAAATTGGGATGTAACATACCATTCCCCTTGTGGTTCATCGTCCTCAATGAATTTGAAATTGAAACGAACATTATAAAGGAGCGTTTTAAAATTGGAATTTAATGTACCATTCCCCTTTGTGTTTCATCGTCCTCAATGATCTCTGCAAATTAGACACTAAAAGAATATTCCAAATACAAGATATATATAGCATCGTGATATCATTTCTTTTTCAAAATTTAAATCATAATCGGAGCTCAAGATCCATTTTTATTCTAGTGTTTCCAGAAGATACTTGCATGGTAAAATAAAATTAAATATTTACTCACCTAAGTTCACCTTACCGTACTTGTGGTCATCTCAACATCAATTGAGTTGATTCTATTTCATATTCTTGTCATACTCATGTAGACACTCAGCATATCATTAGTTCGATTCCATATGGATATTTTCATTTAAGAGAGTTTTTAGGTTTTAATAACTAAGAGTAAGATAAGTATTCAAAATTGGAATTCTTCAACTAGGAAGTCCTAGATCATAACTTGATCGTAATTTAAATCTCTAATGCGTACCTTTTGGCATATGGCACTTACTAATGGATAGATCATTCTTACAAACTTACAAATCACTTGAATTAGGTTAGTGAATCCATGTTTTTCCATTTATGTGACTTCGGTCTTCATGCTTGTCTCATAACATTTCGTTAGAACAATCATCTCATGATAGAATACAACAGTTTAGTATGTAAAATCAACATCATGTGTATTATACATGTATAGTAGTGTGTCAAAGGGTAGAAACATGATATACTATGCAAGATCATCATACATCTAATCAAGATTATAAGCATCTGAAACAATTCATAAGATTATCATCGAGTGGCTCATCATTCATCTGTATTATTTGGAAGTTTATCTTTTCCATTTCTGTGACTTAGGCTTTCATGCCCATCTCGTCAAAGTTTACATCTGTAAACAAGCATTGATAGTTTCAATTATTCAAGTGTGTTTACTCCATACTGGAGCACAAAATGATCTTGTCGTTTAATTAACATTAGAAAGGATTGTGGTTCACGATTTTGTTTTTCCTTTAGTTCAAGTTCAAAATAGGTAACAATATATAACAATTTATTTCTACCACTTCATAAGAACAAGAATTTAATTGCATAAAATAAATGCTGGAAACATTCAACTGAAAATAATTATTTTGCCATCATCATTTATTTTGATATCATTTTATGAAGATTATAGAAATTGTTTTGGATTGCGCAAGCCTCTGCCTTGAACCATACTTATCCCTCCACATCTTAACATATTAGAATGGCTTCCTTGGGATGTTCAGCAGTCCAACCATCTGAGCTACTCGGTGGTTTGAGTGCCCCATAAGTTATACCTATATAATTGATGTCTATGGACAAACAAAATGATCTCATGATTGGCAACATATGCCTATAAATTACCTTGGCCAAGGATTTCCCAATGGTTCAACAACCTGATCACCACCTTTCGACTTGCCAATCATTTTATCTTCTTAATTATGTCTCATCTTTATGATATTACAATTTATACATTTGTCCATTTTATATTATCTTAGCCCTTCTTGGCTATTTTGAATGATTTTCCAGTTTTGATTGCAATATCCAGTTATGCAAAATAATTTTTTTTCAACATTTACATTTTCAGTTTCTCAAAAACAGTATTGGACCCAAAGGTTTCAGCATTGAACCCAGCATTCTGATACCATATGTAACATCTCCGTCTTAATTAACAATTAACATACTCAAAGAAATATAGCAATTACTTCAATTTCATAGGAAGATAGTTATATCAATCATTTCCATCTGAATGAGATTTACTGTTAAAATCAGTTAGACAAAATTTTCTTAACTAGAACTTAAAACACCATTAAGGAATTTACTATAGAAATTTAAATCCACATACCAGGGAATTTGAACCAATAAATCATTGTAAGTAGGCTTTTGCAATCACCCAGATTAGTCCACAAATACCACTATAACAAAATCGTATAACGACTACCATCCAATACCGCTATATCAAAATCAAATGACGATTACTATTAAAAACCACTATATAAAATTAGGGCATCACAAACCACTGTATCAATTAGGGCATTGATTACCATTGGATCATTTAGGGCTTTTGATACCATTGCATCACTTAGGGCTTCCGATACTGCTAATTCAATTAGGGCTTTCGATACCACTATATCATTTAGGGTTCCAGTTACCACTGAATCAACTAGGGCTTCAGATACCATTGTATCATTCATTTCCTTCTGATTACTTAACCATGTCAATAACTCAAGATTAGAAAATATGCTCATATTTAATATTCATATAAATGAAAAGCAATTCATAATCTATCTCTCGCATTTAGGTGTAAAATAACTGTAACGATGAACTATCTCAATTAATCTTACTTTCTTGCATATGCATCATAAAAGTAATAATATCTGTTTCTGACAAATAATTGAATGTATAGCTTATCGTTATTTGTTGTACGTTCGACAACTTTGGGAGAGGTGAAACATTGTCAGGGGCTTAATCACCCAACTTTGGATCATAACTTATCCCCACACAATCTCTATCGAGAAAGGCCCTCCCTACTCAGAATTGGACTTGGAACATCTGTCCTTTACCAAGCAACCCTGGTATCTACACCACTCGACTTGACAGCAAGAGATTACAATATCATGATCATGCATGAGCTATTAAGTGTTTCATTACTTAGTTATTCATATCTGATTTCATTCTTGGTTCTTGTAGGTTATCTCCACCTCTTCACCATTTCAATGGCTTCTTTGCCGGTGAATTCCTCGGTGTTGGTAAGATTATGAGCATTTCTGATATTACTTACACCTCTTCACCAATTCTATAGCATTTTGCCGGTGAATTCCTCAGTGTTATAAGTATTCTGATTATGTTTGGAAAAATTATGATATCATGACATTGATGTTGATTTGCAATTAATCAGGTTTTCTACAACTATCTTTTGAATTCATATATTATGTAAATCACAAGGATACTCGATGAAGATCTTCAATGATCTCTGAGTAATTTAGGGGACCAACAACAGAGTATTATAGTTTGATCTCAGTCTATCAATGTATAGACGACCATGGATGGATATTCAATTCAGTTTAGAAAGGAGTTTGGAAAACATATTCTGTTCTATTCATAGTCCTATCATTATGTACCGACTGCAATCAGACATTATACTTAGTTAAAAAAAATCGAACTATGAATTACAAATGCTTTTACCATATTTCATTCAACCATGGAATGAGCAGAGATCAACGTTTCATACTTACAGGCTTAACATGAAAGAAGATGTTTTCTGATGACTGCATTCAGATTAACAATACATCTATAAAAGAGTCGACCAAAATCATATAATTATTGACCACAAAATCATTGCAAGATTAGAAATAGATATTCCAGATTTACAAGTGTATATCAATGAGGGGAAACGTGAGAATTCTGACCTCAAAGCAAAATATTAGCTTCTTCTCAAACACACAGATACTCAAAAAGGAAATACCGGTTCCTAACAATGATATAGTCTCCATGCACTTCCAAATATACACAGCACAAAGTAATGTAACTCTGATTATTATTCCGTACGCAATAGATTTTTTGCGCACTAGGTATAAAGTCTAGCATTCGCCCCTTAACAGAGCTTCTTTGTTGCCACGAGAAGACAACCACAAAATAAATTGTGTATTATGCTCCGGAAAGACAAGCAAAGCTCCAAACTGAGGTGCAATGTGCCACATGAACCTACTATTCACAACAAACCATTCAATGTGACCCTCATTTCCACAGTATAGAAATATGGACCCTTTAGCTTGTGCCCCGACCCAGTTTTTGTCATTGATGATATAACGCTGCTGAAATGTGGAATTTGCATGTTTCTTGAAACTGAAATGATCAAGCCTCTATGTAAAATACTTGGTTTCATAATCATATTCCAAATTGCGTACAATGTAATTTAAATTGTGCGTACTAGTGTGTTCATCAGTGAATGAAAACTTGGGAGATCTTCGCCTTAGAAAAGGGGAAAGTCGCCATGCCTCCGCTGGACAAAAACTTAGAATAAACAACAGAGAGAACACTACGTATCTCTTCATTAGAAAATGATTTACGGTATGAAACAAAAAGTTTTTTTTTGGTTTTTCAAAATATGGTAGAGACATTGCAGATCTATATATGCAAAGGCTTCAAAAAGCCGAGTACATTAGGCGGGTTTATTGTTTGAAATATGGTTGCCTTCTTGGCTTCCGCCGGTTGAAAGATTATTAACCATTCGAATCCCAAGCATTAAATTGACTTGAAAAAGAGAAGGAAAGAGAATAAAAAAGGTTGGAAAAGAAGTTGGAAAGATTATAAGACAATTCAAATTGCCAAATATTAAATCGATTTATCATGCCAAGTGTTAATCAGTTAAAAACAAGAATATTAAATTGGAAAGAATAGAGTTGGAAGATTATAATTTGAATATTATAATTCAAATGTTATTATATTTTGAATATTATTATAATCTTATATGTACATGTAAACATTAGTAAATTATTAAATTATAATGGTGTCAAATCATTTTTATATTTATATGCACGTATATAAATATTTATTAAAATAATATGATGAAAGATCAAAAATCCTTTGAGGTATGTTTTATATTTTAACCCAATTGTTTTCTCAGTTTATTTATTTAAATAGCTCATTCTGGTCACATAGATGTATCTTGTTTCAAGTCGCTAGGTCCTCAACCCATTTGCCCAGTGATGGTGATGCTCTTGCCTAATTTTTTTTGACAATGCTTCCATCCGTTCGATGTGTTTCCTGCAAGGAAATTCTCCGTAGTCAAATTAAAAATTATTTAATCATAAATAATCATAATTGTTAACCTTGTTCTCAATTCCATGAATTCGTGACAAATAATCAATTAGCTTGTTATCTTCATTTTGAAATTATAACGACTAACCATCTTAGCATTTCATAGAATTATAACCATATTAACTATCAATTGACTTGATGTGATCCTCAACGGCTATATTTTAAATTAGGTAAAAAATTGGGATGTAACAATTCTATAGTTAATGTTGTCTTGATGAGTGGGGACATTAGATGTTGCTATTTTCAAAGCATGTGTATCATCGAGTTTTCTTCTGGAGTTGGGGCTAAAACTGAAAAATATTAGAAGTTAACAAACAACATTTATGGCTGCTAGTTATTGTTGTCAATGCCCTTATTGCAAAAAATGGCTGTGGGAGGTTATGCACTTTCTAATTGTCAAGGATGGGAAGAGTTGGGTATGCAGGAGCTACTTGCCTCACCATTTTTTTCCATACTTGAGGCCTAGTCCAATCTTCTCAGTTACATTGTGACTATGTAGCATGGCTGAAAATGGGAGTCTACGTTATAGAGATTATCTCTGGTTAGAAACTCGTGGCTGTTGACAAACTGGATGTCCTTTGCTGAACGCTATATGTCAAAACTCCAGTTTTTATGTGTGCTTATGCGATTAAGTGATGTGAAAATGTTGAATTTAATTATCTTCATTGCAATATCTGAGTGAGTTTGGATTTCATACTAAGGAGCTGCTTGTACTTTGCTGCAACTACATCTTCTGGTAATCTGAAGAATTTCATAAAGGTAACATTTTTGTAACAGTTGAGGTACCTAATCTCATCCTTTGTATATAATTGTTAAGATGTGTATCTTCTATATACAGTTGTTATTCTATCTTTCTCACATCTTGGAAAAAGATCAAGAAGATTATATTCGTGATGTCTATTTAATGAAGATTCTTGGTTGCAGAGGAAACCTTTGAATCCCCTCCATTCTTACATATGTTTTAATATTTTGGTATAGTAGGTTTGAGACTCTTGATGGAAAACGAGTCTTAGTTGTGTTTGCATTGCTTGTTGTTATGAGTTCTTATTCATAATGAGTTGGTAAGGTCAACCTGATAATTCTTTCACTCTGGGAGTGAACATCATGTTGAGAGAGTCCATGATGACATCACAAACACAATGCTTGTTGTTATGAGTTCTTATTCATAATGAGTTGGTAAGGTCAACCTGATAATTCTTTCACTCTGGGAGTGAACATCATGTTGAGAGAGTCCATGATGACATCACGTTGAGAGATTCCATGATGGGAGTTGGAAGTCATGTTGAGATTATGATTGTCAAGTTTTTTTCTTCCCCCTTTTAAAGCTTGAGATCATTGGTTAAAAGTGAGAAAGAGGTGTCTAAGTCTATTTTAGGCTACTTCTCATCTTTCCCGAAGCACTCTGTCATATACTTCTCCCCAGTCTCCCTTTGCAATGCATTTACCTAATCTTTGTATGCGGGTTTCTTGTTTTTCCGGCGTGGACGGGGATTAGGTGATTTAGGTGATGCAGAGGCATCATGTGCTCATCATAGGTACCTTGGAGATCTAGGTCATCACAAAGGTCATGGAGGATCTCATGGCATTAATTGGTCCATTTTGCAACCAATCATGGCATTTGAAAGCATAAAGAGTCATAATATTGTATAATGTTTTGAAAGACTTTCATATTGAAAAGTTGTAAAGGACCATGAGATTTGAATTATAGTAATGTCTAGGTTTGCATAGGGTAAGCGAGTCATTAGATATGCCCTAATAAGGTCTCATAATAATCTGAAGTCATTTTATAGGTTGAAACATTCAATAAGTCACTTAAAACTTAGCTTATTGCTTTAGAAAATTCAAATCTTGAATGTAACGACTACATGGGCATTTTGGAGAAAAACTCCATAGTTAAAATTTTATGAGGGAATAGGAAGTGAAACGAATTGGAGTTAGTTAAGGGGTTTAATAACTATCTCCCAAACATATAAATATGTGTTGGTACGGCCTGTACCTTATCATGGTACGGACTATCACAGAATTGTAAAATTGCATTGACAACATTTTGGTATGTTGTGCATTTTGGCTTGAAAGGTATTGAAACTCAAGGGTAAGGGTTGGAACATGGTGAATATATCCAAACAAACTCATTGAAGCCTTAAAACCTCCCGGAGTTGACCATTTGTGGGACTTGACCATCAGAACCTAGAAGGGTCACTTGACACATTGTTACAAATTTGCTCATTTTGGGTTGTTACTTGGATCCATCACCCTATCCTCTGCATCATTAGGTATGCTTGGGGTGTGATCTTGCGTCCTCCCGATGAGAAGTTAAGTGTTCTCATTTTTATTCTCTGCTATCTTGCCCTAGCATTGCATATCTCATGGATTCTGAGTTGATAAGTTGATTTCCCCATCAAGCGAACTGCACCAACTATGAATCCGAAGGTTGGAGCCATGGAAAGTGAGTAGAAGAGCTGTGAATGTACAATTGCCAATACTTGAAGACTCACGAAGCTGTGGATAGAGGCCAGGATGGTTCTCATTCAGATATGTGGAAATAAGGTCAAATCTTGCTTAGGAATACGGGTTCATGGTTTGCTGTTGCATATTCATGGAAATGCAGTCGTGTTTTTCTATTTCCGAAGCCTCATGAACCTGAGCCAAATCTCAGTTCAAATAATCAAATAATGCGAGCATAAGTGTTGAAAGAACTACTAGAAGGCTCATAATAAGTAAGGCATGCTTGAGATTTGATTTCAAGACCATCAGGTTGAAGTTAAAAGTCGAATGCTGTTGGCTTTGCCTTAGTCCGGAAAGTGCTAATGAGAAAGGAGTTTCCCACCCAAAGGTAACAAAATGGGCTTCTTTTCTAGAGGTTTTGAGATTTCAAAGTCAAGTTACCCAAAATTTGAATATCCTTCGAAGATGCCCAAAGATACTTATAGAAAAATAAGTGCTAAACATGCAAATCCGTTAGGAAGGAAAAGAGTCGAATGCTGTTGGCTTTGCCTCAGTCCGGAAAGTGCTGCTGAGAAAGGAGTTTTTTGCCCAAAGGTAACAAAATAGGCTTCTTTTTCGGAGATTTTGAGATTTCAAAGTCAAGTTACCCAAAATTCGAATATCCTTCGGAGATGCCCAAAGATACTTTGGGAAAAGTAAGTGCTAAACATGCGAATCCGTTAGGAAGGAAAAGTAGTGTTGAAGCCTTTAGCGGAAAATGGAAGAGTGCACAGGTTGTTAAGGATTACTTCCCGAGCAGTGTCTCCGAAAAAAAGGAAAACAATATTGTGGAAAAGCTAAGTGTTACTTCCTCTCCCGCATATGCTAGTATTGTAAAGATATCTTTGTTCCGGATTTTGGAGTAAAATGTAGCACTTCCTGCAAAGCTAAGTATTTGTGTTATTCAATAACCTTAGATTATATCACTTTGCTTAAGTAAAGTAAGAGTGCTATTGGGAACTTTATGTTTTAAGTGCAAATAAATGAAAAGTTTAAATAGTCGTTGCTCAAGGAATTAAATGCAAATTTGGTCGTTATAATCGTTGGTCGAACTTAATTTCGTTCGTGTGGTGCCAACGTTCTAATTCCTTAAAGCTATTTCATCAGATTTGCAAGCTATTGGTTGCTATAAGTTTATTTAAATGACTATTTATTGAGAACTGCATCTTGTGCAATCATAGCGAATGGCAATTAGAGTTGCCGGTTATGAAAGATTAATTGGCATGGAAAGTGAGTTAAGAGATTATACAGACACATCCTTTAAATTCTATGACTTGGGTGATCTACATAGAAGGCTAAATTCCCAACCCATTCACCTAGTCACTCTGAAACTCAAAGAGAGTGGATTGGTAGAGGCAACCGACTTTCCTATGGCTGTTCATGCACCTGAGTTAGTAAGGGAGTGTATTGAGAGATACAATCCAGAAACACATCAGATTTTGTTTCCAGATCAGTCAATCCTCTTGTCAATTAACAAGGCGCTGATGCAATTAGTGTTTGGTATCCCTGTGCAAGAGCAGTATTGTGATATTGATTTTGGGTCCTCCACGTCCATGTTTAATGAGAAAAAGACCCTTAGACGGGAGGACATGCAGCGGACCTAGTTTCAGATGGCTCGTTCAAAGAAGAGCAAAACATTGAAAACTTTGTTTGGCACAAACCTAAAGCGAGAGATCGTGGATATCCTCGCACTCAAATTGAAGGGAGAGGATGAGATTTTGGAGTTTATTGAGGATCACTTTTTCCTAGTGCAAGCAATCTTTGCCGAGGATATGAAGATCAATTGAGCACAAATCATCTGTCATGAGCTCGCTTCCTAGTTGAATTCTACCAGAGGATTCAAGCAGTTCTATATGTCCTACTTGATTTATGCTTTGGCAACACACCATTTGTGGCTTGGTCTCCCAAGTATCTCAAACTACGATGAGTGCACCAAGGTCTATGAGTTCTATCCGCATCTACAACTGCAGAGGAGCTATGAGGAGTATGTAGTTGTCAGTGATGCCTTTATGATGAGATTGTGCTGGGAGTTGCAAGGTTTCCTTGAGAGGAGATTCTCACATGAGGCAATTTCGGCTATAAGCCAATTTGGATGCTCGTTCATCCGGTTTCCGAGTTTCTCCTATTTGTGAATAGGAGCTTATGATGGATTTCCAAAAGATTGCCTAGATATTTGGAGGACAAGGTAGTTCTAGTTGAGTTGTGTTGACAAATTTTGGAGGTGAACATCTTGTGTTCAATATTACCAAAATTGTTGGAATTCCATTCCCTATTGTGGTAGGCCCGTATTCATGTGCCTCTAGATTAGACGTTCGAAACCTGGTAAAAAGTTTTGAAGGCAAGATCAAGCTGTTAGATTATGAGGTGCTGAGGCCTCAATATGAACTAGTAAATTTTGTAAAGGATCATTTGAAGTTGGGGTATGCCTATAGGCATGTCCCGAATATTGAAGATTTCTGGTCTGGTTGTCTCAATGAGTACCAAACTCGGGAGAGATTTTGGTCAAGGCTAACTGTTAATGAAATAAAATTGTATAACGACTTTGTTGATGTCTCTGATCTTGTAGATGATGGAGCTTGCATGCACCCTACATCTTACGAGAAGATCAAGAGCACCGATTCTGTCTACTCCACCTGTTGAGCCAATCATTGATACGATGGAGGCTCTCATGCAAGGGCTAATTAAAAGAACAAACAAAATAGGTGGAGTGGACCCTTGTGAGGAAGAAAAGGACTGGAGCTACCAGTTCAACAGATGGCGTGTCAACAAGAGTGACCCAGTCAAATGCAACAACAACCACAACGACCACTACAACAACATTTGTTGGGCTATCGCAATCCATTTGCCAAGGAGGAGTCCAACCTCCAGAAAAGAATGTGCCTCTTACTCCTACTTGCGAAGCTGGCCCTCTTCCGAACATTGGGAAGACGAGAGAAGGAAGACAACAAGGATAAGGGGAAGGACCAAGAGAAATTAGTAGCTAAGCCATCCTCCCTTGTTCAGGTCATCAATTTGGATGGTGATACGAATCCTATGGATCGCTAGGACCATGAAGCATCTCAACAAGGGGATACATTAGCTCTTTCAGTTACCAAGGTAGTTGCCTTCCATATTGCTTCCCAAAGCAGGCCAACCCCGTTGATTCCGAGGAAGCTGTTCCATCCTTCTACACTACAATTTGCTATCAATGTGCTCTTTATAGAGTCTTTGCTCAAAGAGACCATTGATAGAAAGAAGAGGAGATACGAGGATGCAGCCCCATCAAAGGACTTGATCATGCAAGTCACCTTCTCCTAGCCATCAAAGAAGACTAAGAAGCAAAAGACAACTGTTGCATTGTCTACAGATTCAGCAATCGACCATATGCTAGTTGAGATTGTAGAGCCCCAGAAAGAAGGGCAATTCCACGAACTATCAAAGGATGACTTCCAGGTAAGAACATTGGATCTTGGCATTCTAGTTCACGACTCCACGGCGAACATGTGGAAGTCAACCAATGAGAAAATTGAAGACAAATTGGAGGAGCTGAGACCAGAGAAAGAGATATGGAAGGCCTCCAACAAAGAGCTGGTAGAATACATAAAGTCCACACTTGGGAGTACTTCTAGTCAATTCGACCCAAATGCAGAAGAAAACAAGAAGTTACTACTCAAGCTGTAGCAAGAGAGACAATTCAGGCAAGTAGGTTGAGAATGGGTAGATCAGATAAAAGGCCCAGGGTCCCCCACTGGTTGAGAATTTAAGGAGCTTGGTACTGGATGCTCACAAGCTCAGAGAGGCTGCCTTAGATCATCAATCAACCATATAGAAGGCAACGAACAAGTTGATAGAGCAATTGGCCCTTTTGCATGAAGTGATTGATATGAAGACCAATGTGGCCATTGCTCACGTGATCCTAAAGACGGGCTAAGAGTCTCTGCTCCATTGGAAGCAATCCTTGGAGTGTGTCATTGAAAATTTTGTAAGATCTGCAAGTAAACTCAAGCATGTGCATGACCTGGTGCAAAAGATCATTGATAGATTGTTCCAATATTTGAAGATCTTGCACATAGAGTCCTTTGTCTCTACTAATGGCAAGCTGGTAGACATCGAAAGAATGAGTCCAAGTTCCCGGCATTCATTGACGAAGTTGTTGACCCATTTAACTTCCAGGGGACCAAGATTTAGGAGTTGTTAACAACCGATGTAGTCATAAAGAGAAAATGGAGAAGTTTCAATCGAGGGTGGCCAAAATTGATGAACTTACTGAAATGCATAATTATTGGATGATCAGAGCTGACAACATCCTTATTCCAGGTGTCGAAGAGCTGGATAAAGTAATTGAAGCTATGAAAGCATATAGGGGTAAATCGGTTACTTCTAAGAAAACATGATGATTCTGATGCTTCTCTAGACATCTATCATTCTTCCCCTCTTCCTTCTTTTGTCACCAGTCTTGGGATTTAGCTAAATCTTTGTAACGGACAATGATTCAAACTTGTCCTGTTTTTAGATTATTCTATTCAAAGATGCTATGTTGAGCAATTATCCAATGTAACTGGCCATCTTGAGAAGGCCTATAAATGTAATCTCTGAAGATGCAAATAAGATCAACAAAATTTACTTTGGGCAAACCCCTATAGCTAGGACTACTGTGTGAGACTTTGAGTTCATTTTAAGTTTTGTTGTTCATTTAGTTTAAGTGGCTTTCTGGAATGTATGTGTTAATGCTTTTAGTTGAATGGATGTGAATGAACTTGGCTTTATTTCCTTCATTTCAATAGATTGTATGCTTTACTTTCTTCAGCATAAGCATGTCTTCTGTTCATTGTAATCTATGTGTTTAGTTTAGTTCTCTGCATTAGAAAGTTGAAGATTGGTGTGGCAACAGCTGAGGAATAGACAATCCAGGTATTGTCAAAGCATTGGCTAACTCTGTAATCCAAAAATTGCTAATTTCACTATCTTCTCTTTCTTCTTGTTGTTGTAGTTAGTTCTGCATGCTTCCATTTCTTTGCATTATTAGGCTTGAGTAAATTGCATATTGTGAGATAGTCCCCCTTCTTTGCCTAGGTTGTTTAAAGTTCTGAGCAGCTTGGTTTTTGCCTTTTTTACTCTCTGGTGAAGAGCATACCCCCAAACCCGAAAGACAAATTCATTGCATATCTTGCACTCATAAGGGAGTTGTACCTTTCAATTCAAGGGTCACTGATAGAGTACTACACTGACCCATTCTGTTGTTTAGTTTTGTGTTTTCCATTAACCTTTGGGCATATAAAGAGTCAAGGTATAAACCAATATATATATTAAGGAAGACAAATTGTTAACCAATATTCATTCCTTCATACTCTCTAGAAGTTCCACCTTTTCTTCCTCTTTCCCTCCAAATGAATGCATCATGCCTATCAAAGAGTTTTTCAAGGGAAATAAGGTGTTGGGGGATCTTGTTACCTTTGAGTTGTTCGGTTTGAAGCTCCAACTCCTTCATGGTGTCAGGAGAAATCAACCTTACTAACTTGTCATGATGAGAGATTTCATGAAAACGTCACATTGGGAGAGTCCGTGATGAAATGTGACAGATTTTTTCAGGCTTCTCTTGTTGAGAGATGCCATGAAAGCATCACGTTGAGAGAGTCTGTGATGAAACACGACTGAGATTTTTACAGGCTTGTCATGTTGAGAGATTCCATGACAGCATCACGTTGAGTGAGTTTACGTTGATAAATGAATGTGATTTTTGCAAGTTTTTCATGTGGAGTGATTCCATGATCATGAGTAATTGTTAGAAGATTGTCATGTTGAGTGATTCTATGATTATGAATTTTATAGGATCTATGTGATTAGATTTTATCGACATTTTGGTTGGAGCTTTGTGTGACTGTTCGACTAAATATTTCTCTCACTAAGAGGGAGTGTTCAAGTTTGTAGCTGCAATAGAAATCTTTATCTCTGGACGTCGTTATCGTTATGGTCACTTTTAGCTGAAGAGGGCACTTATGATTAAATTGTAATATTAAAAGTAATGACATCTGTCATTCATCATTTGTTTAGGCATGGAAATACGAAGAGTTGTGTTTGTGTTTGTAATAAAGAGCTATATTGTCGGGAATTAAAGAGACCTTCGGTTGGAATGTGAAGAGTCTTTCTTTAAGTTATATATATCACATCAAGCGATAAGCATTGTACACTTGGTTTTTATTATCAATAAAATGATCTTTTGTTGTGTGTGGCTGGGTTTTCCCCTTTATTCTCGAAGGGTTTACCCAGTATATATCTGTGTGTCCCTTGTATCTGATTTGGTTTTCCTTATTGCTGTTTATTTCAGTTTTTTGGGCTAAATCCAACACATATTGGGCATAACATTATAATGCACGTGGAAGGAGACTTTGACTCTTGTACATATTTGTAACTACTGAATATGCCAATTAAGAAAATGATCTTTGCATAAATGTTTATTCCTAAGCACGACGTCCAAGTAGTACATCAAAGTGTACAAATTGGTCTTAGATGGAACAAGTATGATTATAAGTAATATAAATATACTTCTTAGATCACACTATATGCTGGGATTCTATCCATTAAATGAATAATAAGAGGAGCTGAAAATAGTTTTAATGACCTTATATTTTTAGGGTATTTTCATCTAGACTTCTCCATCGCTGCAATTATTTTGGTTTTAACTTAAGGTACTTTGGCTTGAATATGTGTCTTCTATTGGGTTATTGGGAATATTACAAGATTAAACCTTGATAGTTTCTGTTTTGACACAATCCACCATCATTTATTTTGTAGTTGCTTTGCGTCCAGGAACAGTTGAAGTGCTTGCATATCCTTCTCTTCAACAGCTTCATACACTTGTTGCTCACACTGCAGGTTGCTACTGCATTGCCATTGATCCCACTGGAAGGTAAACTGATCTATATTTTTCTTTTTAGTACGTAGTATTACATTGCTTAGCGTAGTTTGACTCATGATTCTTGATTGGTACAATTGTGACTTCTAGTGGTATTGGGTATCATAGTATATTGGTGATTTAGATTCTTGCATATCTATATTTTCATTGTTATTATTACATGTTTTGAGAAAGTAAGTTACACATATTTTAGATCAGAATAATGTTATGATCAGGAGATAAGATAAGATAAGATAAAATTATTAATGTCCAACAAAAGACCACAAGAGGTCTATGGGATTGAGAGTTTACAAACAGATAACTGACAGCAGCAGGAGCACCCAATGTTGTCCGAGAAAAGCGAACAACATAAAAACAACAAGAAACAAGAAGAGAGAGGACAAGAAAAAAACTATGAGTCCTTCCTTGGCAAAAAGAAATCAGCCACAAAAGGATAAAACTGTGAGTGAACAGTATCCCTGAATTGTCTCTATGAGCTCATGGAGGAGTGTCGCTGGCGTAAGAAACCCTTGCGAGGTCTGACAGATCTGGAATGACCAGCAGAACTGGTAGAACAAGTCACACCCCGCAAAGGAGATAAGGGTGCAAAAAAGGCAGCGATAGGCGGATCGGACCTATGTCGGTGAGGAAGTAGTGACTACAGAGTACTATCACAAAGCAGAGTGGCCTCCTGAAGATAGAGCGCTAGACACCGCTGGTCACAATAACTAAAGAAAGCTGAAAGAGAAAAGTTGTCTCGGAATAGACAATGAAATCTCCCTCTGATCTCATAGAAGATAGGGCACCGGAAAATAAAGTGCATCTTCGTCTCAACCTCAGCCAAAGTACACAGCTTACAAATCCGTTCTCCTCTATCAATATGATGGTCTGTTTGAGCATGAAGACGGTGAGAACCAACTCTGAAAGACCCCAGAGAGAAGGAAACGTCTTCCTTTTGAAAGGAATACATTTAATTATTAAAGTGAAGAACATGATTATTATGTTGGTTAAGAATCATAATCACTTGGAAAGCCATATGTAGTTGTCTTTTTTCTAGTTATCTAGTATGGATGTCTCATATATAGGCATTGCCACAATCTAATATTAGGTACATCCACATGAATAGAGCGAACTGCAGCTTGAAAGCATTTCTCCAACCTGCTCTAAGATAAGAATTAATCTATACCTGGTTTGAGCTTTCTAGCTAGCCCCTGAAGTCTCTACTTGATCAAATACAACAACTCTATTTGCTAGTTTTAGTCTATGCTCTTTTTGGCTTTGATTTTGCATTGCTCTCCATAGTGCTTGAGACTACTCTAATTTTTTATTCACTGGGAGATGAATTCTCCTAATTCTACCAATAAACTTTGTGAAATGGTAAAATAATAATTAACAAAAGAGAGGGATACTCCTTAATAGAGAATTACTTGGAGATCTTTCAATAATGGAAACAATCAAGAACTGCAACAAAGAATGGGAACTTACTGAAAAGAAACTATATGTCTTAAATGACCATTATAGTTATAACACTCTTACTTTCATACCCTCACTTAATAGTCATTCTAACTACACCAAGTTACCCACTAAATTTTAAAAACTTGTCCAGGCTCAGAGACTTGGTTAGAAGGTTTACAGTCTGATCCTTGGTTGGAACATATTGCAACATCACAAATCTATCTTCAACAAGACGTTGAAGTGACAATGAAGCTCCACATGCTTGGTTGGCTCTTGATAGACTGGATTCTTGGCAAGCTTTAGCATCCCTTGGTTGTCACAGAACAGGGGTGAATGCCTTGCTTGTTTTTCATATGAAAAAACATTCTCTGAAGCCAAGTTGCCTCACATGCTGCTTGGATAGTTTCTCAATGCTTCACTTCAGTCGAGGAAAGAGCTTTACCTGATGTTTTTTACTGGTCCATGCGAGTGCACCTGTGCCAAAAGTAAAGAGATATCCAAAAGAAGACTTCCTGTCACCAACAAAACTTGCCCAATCTGAGCCCCTTTCTCATATCTCAATACATGCTTCATTGCAATCTGATATTCTGCATTAGCAGTTGTGCAGCAAGAGATTTAACTCACAACATACCTTAGATTTGGTCTAGTGGCTGTAAGATAGACGAGGCTTGCAACCAGTTGCCTGATTGTTGACTCTTTCATCACTGGCAAATCTGATATGAAACTTTAGAATCTGTCTTCCTGAACTTGTCCAACAAACTTGTGGGGCACTTTGATTAGAAATTAAAATACTGCCATTTGTCTGTGTATTGCGCACTACACTATGGGTCTCATGCATTTTTTGGTCTTGTGCACTCACAAGGGTGGTGGTAACTATGGGCTAAGGTGCATTGGTCATTTGGGCAGAGGATTTGGTATATCCGATACTACACTGGGGGTCTGCCCTCCAATCCCAAGGCATACGGGCTTTAGTGAATATTTCCAAGTAATAAACCTTCCAACTTGGTGGATTCCAACTACCATCACCTATAGGCCACCAATGATGAGTCTGTCCACCGAGGAAGAATCAGCTTCCAACGTATATCATCTCGTGACCTTGATATAATTAGATATCTTCTTCCCATCCTAGGTATCACATGGCATTGGTTACCCTTGTCCTGTAGGTGACAGCCAATGTACCCTCCAATACAATGGTTAGTGCCAGTTACCACTATCCGCACAAAAAGGTAACTACCTGGGTAACCATTCCTGTATCATATACAGGGAAGCTCGCAACAAGTTTTCACCTCTGTGAACTTGATGAAGGCTGGCTAATCCATACCAGAAGTCCAGGCATCGATCATTGGCACGGTCCAATGACTGCTGGTCCCTGCTTGAATAATCCCAGAGGTTCAGTTCTGGACCATCGTTAGCCCGAGGTCTCTAAGGAAATTATTTGTCTAAGTTGAATAAAGGGAATAGTTGTAACTTGTAAGCAATAGGTCCCTCTATGGTGAATAATGCAGGAGCCTTCTGTTATAGGTTTATCAATGTATGAGTAGGTTTAATTCTGAATGTCTAGTGACCATGCAAATTCTCTAAGGAGTGTGGCACACTGCGACGTAGGGGCTTAATATAATGGCTCAATTTAATACACTTACCGGTTTAACAACATTTTTGCAATGTAAATGGCAAGATAGAGTGATGAGGTACTTTTGTAGTTTATGTATGCATTTACATAATGGAGAGGGGCTCATAAGAAACCTTATTTCGTTATCATTTGGACTTTATTGTAGATACTTATTGTAAGCAAATAAGCAAAAGAGGATGCTAAGTGATGAAGGGTTCACTAGTTTGCAACCTATGAATGGAATACCAGCTATGTAGAGAATAGCTGCAATCTTTTGCTACAATGCTATCCATCTTCCTATTAGGTATACTGGAGATTGTTCCTAGAAGGTAAAAGAATTTTATAATATAGCAATATTACGACTGCATTTATTATTAAGGAAGAAATGTTTGGTCAAGCATTTAGTACATTATGACTGCCTACTCAATGATTTCCCTTTTGTATCCTTTGTTTGCTAGTTTACAATTTCCATACTAGCTTAGGATATGGGAAAAAACTAAAATAGTTAACATCAGGGGTAAGAAGAAATTAGGAGTCTTTATGAGGCAGCAGCTCAGCATTACAATTTTCTAACAGCATAATCTTCTTGACCTGGATATCAGCATAAAACTAATCTCACAAGGGCAGAATCTCTACCCGACTTAAGATAACTTTAGTAGAGCCTAAGGAAATATAAATGCTAGCTGGGGAAGAATAGTTGTATTTTTATTGTATTGTTCTAAGTTCTAACAACCTGTAGTTAATTTAAACATAAGAAATAAACTCTTATCTATCTTTTTACTTGCAGATTTCCTCTTGAATAACCATTTCATTTCAGATTTTAGTTTTACCATTTATATTAGAACTTAGAAGCTACCAGTTTAGTATATAAAATGAAATTTATATCTGCAGACTGCTTCCTAAATGAGCACCTACAGCTACTAGGGTTTTTTAAATTTCTGGACCAAATATTTGACACATTTATCATATCAAACTAATTTGAGAGAACAATCTAATGCATAAAATTGCATACAAATTTGCAGGCTGAAATTCAAACATTAAACTCCGATATTTTAATCACTAGAGGTTGAAATGGAACCTGATTAAATGGATGGCATATGTAAGTTGTCCAATCTGAAGTTTGGCACCAATATTTCACTCCAGGCCTATAAAATCCCTTCCCTTGTTGCTGCTCTATTCTTCCCAGCTAGGCTTTCCAGTAGTCTCTTCCCTACTCATCCCCCTTTGTTTTATTTTCTCTTTTGCTCTGCCCATCTTTCCATGAGTTGCAAGGGCTTTTAAATTAGCATTTGGCCTCCATTTTCCACATTTCTGTTAATGTCCAACTGTCCACAGTCAAGGAGGCCATGCTCCATTTACTCATGGCCCTTGCTTCCAATTCTGGTGCCCATTCTCCATAATTGTGGTCGGTCTCTGCCATAGAGGGAAGTAGTTCACCATTTTAATGTTGTCCATCATTTTTTCTGCCATGGAATAGCCCAGGACTACTTCCCTATAGTTTTTTAAGTTTATATTTGCTCTCTCCTATGTTTTATTTTTCCTCCCTCTTCTATGGGTTCATGGGCCTACAGACGAGGTTGGGTAACCTTTCATGGGTCTGACTTCGTTACCAACTAGGTTAGATATATTCTCAATCAAAAGATGTAACTAGTGTGACTCAATCTCCATAATTGTGGGTTGTCTCTGCCGTAGAGAAAAGTAGTTCACCATTTTAGTGTTGTCCATGGTTTCCTTCTGCCATTGAAAAGCCAACAACCACTTACCTATAATTTTTTAAATTTATATTTGCCCTTTCTCGCATGTTTTATTTTTCCTCCCCTTTCCATTATTCTTATTTTTTTAATTATTAGGTTGTCATCTTCATTTTTTTTCCTCCTATTTTGAGTTTTCTTGTGTTTTATTGTCTTACATTTTGTTATTATTACAATTTTCTTTAATTTATGTATGGTCCAATTTTGTTAAAGGCGTTTACAAAGGAGTGAGAGGGTTCATGGGCCTATAAACGAGGTTGGCTAACCTTTCATGGGTCAGGTTTTATTATCTGGGTTAGATAGATTCTCAATCAAAATGTAACTAGTTTGACTAAACCTTCCACTAGCGAACTAGGGTCCAAAGTTTAGAGTTCTTTCCCGATATAGTTTGCTAGGGTCACTGTTTGTTGCACCTCAAGTACCTGCAAGACCATCCAATACTCATACATACATCACAATAACATTAGTACCATGTTAGTCCAATAAACACAATATGTAAGTACCCATCCAATCATATCATAAGTAAAATGAAACTATCAAATATACCATTCCTAATTAATTGATGTTTAGGCTATTAAACTGCTAAAAGTAAGTTTATAGTGCTTACTATTAATTTCATATATACTTCAAAAGTAAAGGTGTTATATCTGAAAGACATTAAAGTTTTTTTTTCCTTCGTCCAAATTACATCGGGACAAGAGGTAACTAACAAAATAGAGAGGTGGTGTATGGGGATGTGACATAATACTAATTACATTATGGAAGGTATACAAAACACCTTTTACTGACACAAATGTGATTCCAATACCCTACCTATTGGTTGGGATAGTGTGCATGATAAATTGGCTTTTCCAAATAGCCTTTGCTTGTAGCACACCTGTGTAGTTCCCCTTAGTTTCCCACAATAACTCGATTTCAAGAGCAAGACTTAGTATGTTGTATGGTGACATATTTGTTGGGCATGTAGGAAAATAAGTTGGTATTTTGAGAGCAGTTGGCAGTTGCATACAAAGGTGGATCTCACAAACAAAGAGGTGTGAGACAACAGCTAAGTTCAAGTGGATTTCTCCTACACCATGTGCTAAAATAAAATGCAAACTCCCGTGTCTTAATGACAATTGCAAATGCATTATCCTAAGTAAAGTGTAATTAGTAAATTTGAATTACACGAACTCCCCCCTTCCCTCCTCCCCGCCACCCCTTAAGTGTAACCTAAGGGAATGCACTTAAGCTCACAAGGCTGGATGACAATGCATGATAGGTTCCAGCTACAAGGGCATCTTAGGTACCCATGTACAATATTCCAAAGAGATGCAATGCAATCTCTCATAAAGTAGAGAAAGAGGGAAAACATTATGGGAAAAACCCTCCCCCAAAAAGCGAGATGGAAAAGAAAGCAAGGATACATGTATGGATGGAGTAATCAAGACCCCCCCATTATGACTTACTTCATGCATGTACAATAAAGAATCCCCCCCCGCCCCCCCATAGGAAGGAAAGAGGGAGATATGATATCAACCCCGTCATAAATGATCTCCTACAAGAATGGTGAGTGTTTGAAGACGAAAGATAATTCAATTCCCACAAACAACATTCTCCCCTTAGGAAGAAGATATACCAAGTACAAATGCAAGAATGCCTCCCATGGTGGTTAGGAAGAAGGAAGGGGAATCCAAATGAAGCATGATGCCTCCCAAGTCTCCCGATGTGTCGCCATGTCCTTGGTTGATGAAGATGCCACTAACCAATTAGGATCAAGGCCAATAGAAGAAGGTGACAAACAAGGAACCGAGGGTAATGATCCATGTAAGAATTTGGTTTAAACTGCAAAGACAAATATGCCTTCTCAAAAGAAGTAGGTAGAGAAGCAAAGAAGCCCCCCCTTAATGTAGAATGTACACCCATGACAGATGATCCATGATCAATGTAGAAGCTGCACCATGAAAACTAAATGATATTTCTTCCTTTAGGAAGAAGTGGTGCCATAAGTGTATCAAGGAATCCTCTCCAATCTATAGGAAGAACCCTCAAGATGTAGAATGTCTCACAAAACTAAATAGGAATCTCCTACACGAGTATGACCAATTTGAACCATTTAACGCGTCATCTCAAGCGAAACTTGAGGCTCCTGAATACCAATCCCTGAAGATTCAAAATCTTCTGTGAAGTGACAAAGACCTCCAAATGCTGTATGAAAGTATCCACAATCATGTTGAACTTGAAATAATGATCAAGTGAAGAATGATGAGGGTTAGAGTGTTCCCTTGTAACAATTGAAGAAGGATCATTCTCAACAAAGAGAAGATGAATATCATTAATGATGTCTCCCAAATCCTCAATATAAGACTCCATAAACAAACCTACAATGTCTATCAAGAAGTCATTTCAAGGAATGGTAATTGGAAGACAAAGTATATCTTGCTGCACTGAATCACCCAAATCCATGGCTGTGTGAATGCAAGCATCATCATGAACAACAATGAATGTGATCTCAAGAGGAGAAGTAGGAGCTGCAACTGGAGTATCTAGATCCTTTGGGAATGGAGGAACATGTGGATCTCCATACATACCTTAAAGACAGTTTCAAAGATCACGAGGAGTAGGTGTCTCCTTGTTATCAAGGGAATCTATAAACTCCATATCCATATGTTAAAAATAGCTCAATAAATTATTTCCCCAGCGTCCTAGTTGTAAGGAAGTCCTTTCACATAAAAATATGAAAATACATCATGCTGACTAAGATAAGTGAGAACTTATTCACTCCATTGCTTATAGCTCCATGTTGTCAAGTCAGTTAAATTATCCTCATCCATGATGTACTTCCCATAGTAGAATATGAGATCAACTAATCAATGCACTCACTAAAATGCAATGAATCAATGAGACCCCCCAAAAAAGATGATTTTGGCACTTCATATACAGTGTGAGTACAATTGCCACTTGCTCAAATTAACCAAAGTGGACTTCTAATTTGATGATTAAAATAACAAATATGAAGCAATTACAGACTCACACAATAAGAACACAATATCACTAAACGATCCAATTCATTAGAAGTACCAAATAGAGCCAAATGAGACTAAATTTTGAAAGTGAAATTTTTGTTCAAATAAGTGTAAAATTTGATAGCAAATCTAGATAGTTCTCAAAAAATTATGCACTTTCAAAAAAAATTAGACCTAAATATGTGTCTGCATGAGCCCAAATGAAGCCTTTGAAGTTGCAAAATCAAGGATTGGACAAGTACAATCACCAAAATCTGCACTTTTGGAAATTCTGTCCATCAAAATAAAAAACTAACAGCACCATTGAAAACTTCAGGGAATTCTAACCTAAATAGAAAAATGGTACGCAATTTGGATCTCGGATGATCTCTCAAAGTTGGACTACAAAGACTAAAATGCAAATGGTGAGGGGTCCAATTCTTCAAACTTTACTTATGCTACCAATTTTGAGGGTTAAATCTGACGTCCCATCAGTTGTGACAATAGTAGAAATATGCCTAGAAATTATAGTCAAAATAAATGCCAGAATAAGATGACAATATGTTAAATTTGATGTCCCACCTTGTCAAAGCAAAAAGAAAACAATCTAGATCTGACATCCAAACAACCGTCAAATTGAAACCAACGAAAGATGTATATAAATGCCTCTAGCTTACGTGTTAGCCTATGTTTTTGCATGATGTGGCAAGGTCTGATTGAGTCGTTTGTGCCTGCAAGGAGGTGCTGGATGTTGCATATGTCTGCCGCTTGGTAGGTGGCATTGTGCCCACATGGTGAGCCACACGACACTGTTTTCTGCTTGGGAAGAGGAGCTCATGGTGGGGTGGCGCCTACACAATGATGGTGGTGGAGTGCGGGCAGTGATGCACTAACCAGAAGGGGTGGTGTGGGAATTAAGTTCCACATTCACCCTATGGAAGGCATTTGGCTTATTTAAATAAACAAGCCCTCAGAGGTGACAATGTTGATTAGTCATTGACTAGTGTTGGCTGTTCTTGCTCGCCAATTTGGGCAATTTGCTTGCCGATATGGATGAATGGCTAGCATTATCTGCCACAAATTTCCCTTGGACGAATTACTCGCTGATTTGTGACAACTTGGTCGGGTTGGGGGTTGAATTTGGTCAATTCATTGCTGACTTGTGATGTGTTGCGGGCCGGGGTGTGACTTCCCATGCTTTGCAGATTTGATTCTTGCACAATCCAATCTCACCAACACACAAGCTTGATAAGCCTATCTTTTGCCCGATAAAAACATGATAAAATAATACAGATCTGTAAAAATAAATGACGGAAATAGAAATAAATTCAGATCTGAAATGCGAATTCGCCAAAAACCATTTCCAAACAACAAAGTGAAGTAATAGGGGTCCGACTAGCAAAAAAATTGCTCCAAATTTGACATTTTCCCAAGATAGGCAAATTTATCGTCAAAATTCATTGGATTAGCCACCCAAATGCAATGTTGAGGTTGAATCTTGTTCAAAACACTCCCACAAAGTGCTGATCATGGATTTGAATAGCAGCCTTCCAAGGGTTGAAGCAACAAGGCTCTCTAATGGCTTTGAAATGAATACTCCTTTGGCATTGATACCATGTAAGAATTTGCCTAAGTTAATGAATGTAGTGTCAAGATCTAGAAGCTTAAAAGATCATGATCATCAGATGAGAATCTTAATAATAATCAAACAAGAGAAACAATGATCATCAGATGAGAATTTTAATAATAATCAAATGATAATGGATAAGTTGCCCATTGATATTTAGATGTGTACAAAGTAGGTGTCCCTGAATATATAGGCAATGCATGATAACTAGGAGATATGCAAGTCATAACCCATCAACTAGACAAGGTGTAACCACATGTCTATTGAAGGTGGATCATCCTCTATTGTACAATAAAGTATGTGTAACAATGGGAGGACGATAACGTGATTAGAACACAAAGGTGGATCTCACAAACAAAGAGGCATGAGACAACAACTAAGTGAAAGTGGATTTATCCTACACTATGTGCTAAAGTAAAATGCAAACTCTTATGTGTCTCAATGAGTACTAATATGCAAATGCATTATCCTAAGTAAATTGAAGTAAAGTTTAATTAATAATTTTATTACACCAACAAGCTATACCCTAACATAGATGCCAAAATCTGCCATGGGCCATAAGGATATAACCTAGTTGTTATGCATAGATCTAATTCTTAGAACACCTTTGTGGAATTGTTTCTAGTGCTCTCTCCCTTGTCTCCAATGAGGAAATGCCTTGACTCACGAAGACATGTGTGACCTCCCTATTCTCAATAATAAAGGAGATTAGTTCATGATGTTTGCACTAGTGCAAAGCGCTATGAAGTTATCTCGGAGAGGTGGACTTTTTTGAACATGTAGCCACATGCATAGTTAGTGAACTTTGAGTACTCTGAGTTGCCAAGACTCCGATTTTTAGATCCGTGAGTTTTTACAACTTTAATTTGCAAATTCTTATAGACATAAGCAAAACATAAATTAAAATTCTATGTGGGTAAAATTTTGGTTTGAACACGTTTTTTCACACTTTTTAATGCTATAAAATTATGTAATTTGTGTTTTGAGATGTCAATTTTTTATTAAATACATTTTATGTTTTAATTATGCAAAAAACAAAATGTTTTTCTAAGAAAGTATAAGTTTTAGTAATTTTTGAGTTGATCAGTTATTGCCAAGTTCGTTGAATCAAAATTTTTGGGTTTGTCAAGTAGTGTGAGTCTACAAAGTTACAAACTAAAGCCATGTGTATCTATAGTGGACATTATAAGACATAATTGTACCTTTGAAATTAAGGCATTTGAATGAGGCAAGTTAAGGACTTGTGCAAAGGTGGTTCGAGCAAGGAGAGATGCAAATTCGGCCATGATGGACATGTTGAGACATAATGCAACTAGGTTAGAACTTGTGGGAACTGCTTTGAAAAGAAGTAGAAACATTGAAGAAGGGAATAAGATGAAGAAGTTGGAGAAGAAGCAATACCGGAGCTTGAACATGGAGATGTAAGCCTTCTAAGAGCCATAGCCAGAGTAAATGCAAGACCCCATTTCAGTCCACCTAATTGTGATGGCAAGTTGGATTTAGATGAATTGCTAGATTGGATCGTAGAGATGGAGAAGTACTTAAATTTTGATGACACACGTGATGATGAGAAGGTGAAGTATACAAAGTCGAAAAGTGATGCCTCCTTATAGTGGATTTTTTGCAGATTGAAAGACAAAGAAGGGGCAAGGAGAAAATTTGAATAAGTTGTAGTCTAAGTTCTTACGTGTAGATTATCAAGTAAATTTGTTTAGGAAACTGCAGAATCTAAGGCAAAGAGATCTTAATGTGAAGGAGTACATTGAGGAAGTCTTCAAGTTAGATATTAGATCTTGTCATGTCGATGATGACATTGAGAAGGTTGCAAGGTATTTGAATGGTTTAAGGGTTTCAATCCAAGATGAGATCAGTTTCGTCAAATTACAAAATGTAGAGGAAGCTTATTAGTATGCTCTAAGAGCTAAGGAGAAATTGAACAAAAGACAAGAGCATAGATAACGAAGAAGAGGTGGAAGATTTCAAAGAGGAATAAGATGTGTAGGAGGAAGAAGATCTTATGGGGATCAAAACAAAGGAAAGGCAAAAATCAAAGAAGAATGTTCATACAAGAGGTATGGCAGAAATTTCCAAAGAGGTGGTGGATCAAGTAACTATAGGTGAGATGCTATAGAGTGTTCAAAGGTACCTATTTTAAGTGTGGTGTTGAAGGACACCAAACATTTGAATGTAAACAAAGGAATTCAAACAAGAGGATGAAAAGTAAAGGTAGATTTTCTTATGTTGAAGAACTATTTGAATCATGGAATCAACCAAAGGATGGAGAAGTCCTAACGGTGAGAAGAGCCCTATGTCATGAGGAAAAAGATCAAGAACTGCTGCTAAGGAAAAGTTCGTTCAAGACAAGGTGTAAAGTTGAAGGAAAATGCTGCGATGTATTGACAGTGGTGGTTTGGATAACCTAGCATCACAGGAGTTGGTGGACAAATTGAAGTTGCAGAGGTTGAAGCACCCCAAACCATATTAGATTGCATGGATAAAGGATGATCACAAGGTATTGGTAAGTGAACTTAAAGAATGGATCTTATCATGATGGAGTTCTTTGTAATATTATGCCTATGGATGCATGTCATTTCATATTTGGTAAACCTTAGTAGTATGGTAGATAAGCTTCGCATGATGGTAGAAGGAATAGGTATAACATAGTTGCAAATGGAATGACACAAGTATTAATGCCTTTGATAGAGAGCCCTAGGAATGAGAATTGTGCTAGTGTCAAGATTGTTTTGGCTGAAGGAAGAAAGTTCTTGGATGGCTTGAAGAATGACACTTTGTATTATATACTAATCCCTACGAAGTCTGATTTGGGATTGCAAGGAGAACAATCTAAGGAGATAAGAGAATTATTGTCAGAGAATGAAGACATCATTACATATACTGTACTTGATGGATTACCATCAATGAGAAGTATCAGTCATTGGATGGACCAAATTTCTAGAGAGAGTTTACCAAATAAAGTAGCACAACGAATGACACATGTTGAGAATGCGAGAGTTTCACCTACAAGTGCAAGTATTGCTAAGGAAAGGTTTGATCATAGAGACTTTGAGCCCATGTGCTTACCAATAGTGTTAGCACCTAAGAAGCATGGAGAATAAAGTATGTACACTGATTCTAGAGCCATAAATAGGATCAAAGTGAAGTATAGATTTCCTTTATGTAAGATGAATGATATTATGGATTGTTTGAGTGGATCTAAGTGTTTTACCAAGATAGATTTGAAGAGTGGATATCATCATATTAGAATCAGAGGAGATGAGTAGAAGATTGCATTCAAGACAAATGAAAGATTGAATGAGTGATTAGTAATGCCTTTTGGACCGACCAATGCACCTAGTACTTTCATGAGGCTGATGAATGAGGCATTGAATGAAATTCTTAGGTAAGTTTGTGATTGTGTACTTGGATAACATTCTATTTTTTAGTAAGAATAAAGATGATCATTTGTTACATTTGAGACAAGTGTTGCAGAGATTAAGGGAGGTGTTGTTGATAAATATCAATAAATGTTCCACTATGAAATAGGAGATAGTGTATTCGGGATTTGTAATCCCAGAGGATGGATTGAAAATGGATCACGAGATGGTCAAACAATCGTAGAGTTACCTACACCTAAAAGTGCTAGAGAGGTAAGATCATTTCATGGATAAACAACTTTTTACTAAAAGTTCATGGAGTAAGTAAGAGTTGAGTTGTTGAAACAAAAGGTGATTGAGCAACTAGTGTTGGCTTTACTAGATTTCAATAAAGTATTTCAAGTTGATTGTGATGCAAGTGGAAATGCAATTGGAGTAGTATTAATTCAAAAAGAAGATATTTAGTTTGTGATCAAGAATTTTACACCATAATTCAAGCTTCGAAGAAGTTGAGACATAGCTTGTTGCCAAAGGAAATGGTGTTGCACATCGATTATCAAGCTTTGCAATATTTGAGTAGTCAAGGTAAGTTGAATTAGAGACATATGAGGGGTTGAGTTCTTATAGAGTTACACATTTGTGTTGAATCATAGTAAGTAGTACACCAAACAAAGTTGCTAATGCTTTGAGTAGAAGAAGAAATTTATTGGCAGAGATAAGGATTGGAGTGATTGGATTTGAGTAATTGAAGGACATGTATGAGCGTGATCTTGATTTTGTAGAACCTTGGAAAGCTTGCAAAGAACCTGCTATAGCATACCAAAGCAAATGTTTAGATTAATTTTTTGAGAAGGTATGTTACTCAAAAGATCTCAGTTATGTATACCTAGAAGTTCAATGAGGGATAACCCGATTAAGGAAAAATATTGTTGAGGATTAGTTGGATGCTTTGGTATTGACAAGACAGTAAGCTTGGTAAGTGAGGATTACCATTGGCTTTAGATTCGTAAGGATGTAAGGAATTTTTTTCAAAATTGTAGAATTTGTCAAGTTGCTAAAGGAAGTAGTCAAAATGTAGGATTGTATACACCTTTGGTAGTGCCAAACAAACCTTAGGAGGACGTAAGCATGGATTTTGTACCTAGTTTTCCAAGGACATGAAGTGGCGATGATTCTATATTTGTTGTAGTGGATAGATTTTCCAAGATATCAAATTTCATTCCTTGTAAGAAGACTACAAATCCAATACATGTAGCTGATTTTTTTTTCGAAGAAGTTGTGAGATTGCATGGGTTGCCTAGAAGCATAGTTTAAGATAGATATAAGAAGTTTGTTATCTTTTGAGGACACTTTGGAAGAAGTTGAAGTGTAGTTCTACATTTCATCCATAGACAAATGGACAAACAAAGGTGGTGAATAGGAGTTTAGGGAATTTGTTAAGATGTTTGGTTGGAGAGATGCTTGGTAATTGGCACTTTAGTCTCAACACAAGTAGAGTTTGCATATAACAATTTAGTAAGTAGGAGCACATGGAAGATACCATTTCACAGTTGTGAATGCTTAAGGAGGAACAAAACTGAGAGATACCAGTCATGAGACTAAGAGGAGTGCAAGAGGAGAAGAGTTTGTTGAGGCTATGATTCATTGCATGATGAAGTCAGAGAGCATTTAGAGAAGGTGAATGAAAAGTGTAAGGGGAGAGTAGATGAAAGGAGACATAAGGAGTTCGAGGTTGGAGATGAGGGGATGATACATCCAAAGAAGGCTAGATTCCCTATCAGATATATAACAAGATGAACATGAGGAAGTTTGGGCCTTGTAAGATATTGAGGAAATTTGATTCAAGTAATGCATATGAAGTAGAGTTGCTAGTTGACATGGATATATCACCTATATTCAATTTTACAGATTTGTATGAGTATCATGAGAATAATGTTAGTGAGAAGGATGCATTAGGCATTAAAGAACAATATCTTCTCAAACAAAAGGAGGAGATTGAGGAGATCTTGGATAGAAAAATTGGCTGAAGTACAAGAGGTAGATAGTATCAATAATATCTTGTCAAGTGGAAGGACAAACTAGTGGAAGATTCTTCATGGATCTCTTAGGCTAAGGTTAATCATCTTGGTTTCCTTTAGCAGTAAATTCAAAGGCTCACTTTTCAATAACCTGAGGTGTCTGATGTAGTGGTATCTTGGGTTCTTGACAATCTTGCATCAACCAAAATTATGTTTATTCTTGTTTTTCATACAATTTTTGAGTTTTCTTCGGTTAGCTTTCAATCATAATTTCTTGTTGCCAACCTTGTGGCGTATTTTTTGAAGTTGTATTAGAGCTTTGTCTAGGATCACACCTCGATTTGTTTCTTCTAGAGATAAGATATGATACGATAAATTTATTAATGTTCAACAAGAGACCACCGAAGGGTCTTTCCTAAGCTCTTCTAGTGTACAATTGGGAACAGGAGCACCAAATGGTGTCTGCGGAAAGAACAAAACAAGAAAGCTGACAAAAAGAAAAGCTCGAAACCTTGGGACTCCTCTTTGGTGAGATGTAGTCTAGAACCAAAGCATATGGTTTAGGGCGAAGGTTTGTGGAGACCCCAGACTGTCTCAAGGAGTTGCTGAAGGTAGGGCACTGCAGTCGAGTGAACGCTCTATAAGGTCTCACATATCTAGTATGCTTTGAGGAAGGTACAATCAAACTCTTTGTTTCATGAGTGGGAGACCCTAGAGTGAAGTAGGTGATGAGCCAGTTAGAAGTCTATCTCTGCGAGAACTAAAGCTTGAGGGTGTGATCACGTAGCCGCATGGCCTCCTGGATGTAGAACGAAAGGCACCACTGGTTGGTGTAACTAAAGAAAGAGGATAGGCTACTGCACACCCTGAACAAGCATTGGAACCTCCCTTGGATCTCATAGTAAATGGGGCAACAGAGGATAAAATGTGTCTTCAACTCCAACTCCTTGAGAGGGTAGAGGCGACAAGTCTTGTCCTCTTTGTCAATTTGATGATCAATCTAAACACACAACTGATGGGACCCCACCCAAAAGGACCCCAAGGAAATGCAGAGGGCGTGAGACCAACTACAGCAATGGTTCCATCCTGAAGGGCCATAAAGTGCTCAGCATAAAAAGCCATCCTCAGGTAGAGTCCCCTCGGAGAGTTTCTCCATGTCATTATGATATACTATTTGTAATTATCGGTCTTGACGTGCTTGCTTAGTTCCTATTGAGAAGGGAGAAGATGAGCGGGGTATCTAGGGAGAACTAAAAGGGGGAAAGGCTGTCCATCAAGATCCCAACCAAATGAAGAAGAGAAGAAGCTTGGGAAAACCAATAACGAGCTCAGCCAATAGGGTTGGATCTGGTAACAACCTCAGAAGAGCAGTAAGCCAAATAAGAATATTTGTGGCAACTCTCAGAGGAATCTGCGAAACCATGCAGTCGATGGAGATACAAAACCAAATAAACATAGTCACAAACCTGAGAGGATGAGCACCAAACTCAGCCAAGATGATATTGTGAGGAGTAGACCAATGACATCTAATAATGCGCCAAACGACTTGTACCCTCTCAATTGGGGCCTAGTCTGACTCGAGAAGAGAGGGCCTTAAAACAATAGTCATAGAGAATGCTTGGTCTGACCAAAGAGCCTAGGAGGGACATCTTTGTCATAGTATCTTGAAAGTGATGTTTGAAGCTTTGTCTCTCTAATATAGCCAGGGAACCAAGCCCGTTGTTGACTCGGGGATGCATGGTAGGTCTCAAGATGAAATAGGGTTTAGAAAACTTAACTCAAGCAAGCATGGGAGGAAGTAATCTCAATATCCTCCCCTTGAAAGTAGAAATACAAATGAGAAGTCTTCAGGCAATTGAAGACCATTACCCGAGTCTTACCTAGATTTACGATAAGCTACCATGAGTAACAAAAGGAGGCCAACCCCACTAGCAATCTGTGGAGCCCCTTAAGGGAGATAACCAATAGAAACACATTGTCGGTAAAGAACATAACGGATATTAGAACCTGGGGTAGGTAGCAACCATCACCCGGAAGGGAGACGTTGAGGAGGAAGGTCTCAAGCTTGTCAATACAAATACCAAAGAGAGTAGGGGAGAGAGGGCCATCCTTGCTTCACCTCGATGGTGCCTTGAATGGCGTCTGAGAAGCCTTGTGGATTCTTGAACCTGCCAATGACCCTCTCATATGTGACATCTGTCACTAAAGTCTTGGAAACCTGTAATGTCCCCTTTTTAGCATTCATAGCATGATGTTGTCGTTAGCCTATTTCCCCACGGTCCCGTAGGCTAACCAGGACATCAAAAGGGCTTAGAGGCCATTTGGCCTAGATAGTTTCAGTTGCAGGCCTTTCAGAGGGGTTTTGAGGCAACTTTGGGCATACTTACTATTTATAGTAAGTCATCTTGGGCATGGGTGGACATCCAGTGGCAGCGGTATGTCGATGGTAATTGTTTAAAATCGGCAAGAAGACTTGTTTATCATTGATAAGATTTGTTTTGCATTGATAAAGCTATTTTATAAAGTTAAATTTAAATATTTAACTTTATTAATACATAGACTATAGTTTGTGGGAAATATTTAAATTAAAAGAGTCCCTTTTATTTTATAACACATTGGAGACATAAGTTACATAAAGGGAGTTATGTTTTATCCCACATTGAGAAAACAAAGGATGGAGCTCTTATGAGAACACTATAAAAGAAATGGAAGAGCTTCTTTTAAGCATGGTTGGAAATATCAAAGAAATTGGAGAATTTTCTGGAGGTTATGTCTCAATAGTTTGAAGGACGAAATCCCTTCAAGCTGAAAATCTTGACGCCATTGAAAGATATGGTCTTGAGATTCAACAGGGTAGCAATTCGAAAAAGCAGAAACGAAAAAGTAGTCCAAAAAAGCGGAACCGAAAAAGCAGGCGGAAAAAGCGGAATCGAAAAAGCAAGCGGAAAAAGCAAAACTGAAAAAGCAGGCGGAAAAAGCGGAATTGAAAAAACAAGCGGAAAAAATGGAATCGAAAAAGCAAGCCGAAAAAGCAATTCGAAAAAGTAAAGCAGAAGGGGCAGCATTGAAGGAAAATTATTACAGCCATCTACAACCAGGTTCCCTTGTTAGTATTGTTTTTTTTAGGGTATTATAAGTTTCAGCTGTAAGTGTGCATTATACCAGCATTGTCATTTTGGTAATCCATGTAAATGCCAAAGTCTTGGCCATATTTCATGAGCATTGTATTAGAAATTTGATTGCAATCAAAAAGATAATAGTTGCTGGTGTCATTTAAGCAATTCAATCTCATTATTTATCAGCTAGATAGTTTGCATACCAATTGTTTGCAAAAATGCCAGTTGGCTGTAGGTGTTCTTTTCTCATGCTTAGATCATAATATATGCACTGAATATTGTCAAAATTAGGAGCACACTCATGTTAGGTCATTGTGTAGTTCATTGTAATCTTCTATCACTAGATTCTCATTGATGCAAATTGGAAAAAAGTCATTTAAAGCAAGCTGAAATACTATATCAGTCATGTCTCTTGCATGTGAATTGTTTGACAAAATTCTTTGAGCCTTCAATCAGCATCTTTGAGAGCAGATTTGAGGAGGGTTATTACAGTGGTATCAGAGCTTGCTTGCAAAGTGTTTGACGAAATGTCAAACAACTGAAGTATAAAGATTTTTGGTGTTTGAAGAAGTTATAACCTGTTGGGGTCATTACAGTGGTATCAGAGCTTGCTTGCAAAGTGTTTGACGAAATGTCAAACAACTGAAGTATAAAGATTTTTGGTGTTTGAAGAAGTTATAACCTATTGGGGTTATTACAAAACCCCAATGGCTCCGAGTCTCTAGAAGAGGGTTGTTTGAGGACATAATCAAAAGCTTTGCGAAAGTCAACAAAGCAATAATAGATTTTTGCCGAGTAGTGGCAAGCCTCCTCAATGATAGTCTGAAGTGTCAGGATGTGGTCCATAGTCTGAAAGAAAGTACGAAAATGGACCTACCCCTTAGCCTGATAGTGCCAATGATCAAGCTCGTTAGTAAGAATATTGTTCAACACAGTGATAGAGTTAGGCAAACGTGTGCCCAACATGAAATTGACCTGGTCTTATAGATCAGATAAATAATATGCCGCGAACAAGAGTCAAAAAAGCTAGTGCAGACCATTGTGTTAAAGAGTAGTGAGAAGGGGGTCCAAGATGGTAATACCAAGCTTGAAGAGCTCCGCTTGGAACCCTTCCCTATCCACTGTCTTGCTACAGTTCATGTATCTACTTGCCTCACTGATACTGGAGAGGGTGAAGAGGTGGCAACAAGGAGGGAGGTGAGGTGGAGGGTGGGCTCTCCGAGAATCTCGTAGAGAGAGGAGGTGTGGGAAATTAGGGAGTTGTGGTCCAAGATGGAGGGAGGTGAGGAAAGAGGGTACACCAGAAGAGCTTACGAGAGAGATGCCTGATGGATTCTTGGCGAGACCTATTTGTTCTTCATGCTTTGTAGCTAGCTTGTGTTTTTCCTATCTTCCGAAGCTCTCTCTCTACTAGTAAAGCTCGATGGCGCACATCTCGAGGTCTTGAATTTTCGGCCAACTTCTCTCTTGGATCGCTGTTCCCATTTCATTAAATTGTGAGAGATCCATATGATTTAGGTCCCAACCTATATTAGTAATACATTTTCCTATTTTTGGAGAATGTAATCCTTTTAAGGCCGACTTGTGGCTCGGGCAACTGTATATATTGCAGTGGTTGTTATTCTATTGAGGGACACGATTATCTTTCCAAAGGTAGAGGCTAAGGAGTCCATTGTAAATTGGGCTTGTATGCCTGGCATGTTAGACTGCATGTTGCAGATTCATTGTAATTGAATATGCTGATACTGATAGTAAGAAGGCTGATCTTGCTTGTCTCTCAATTGTTCTTTATTGCTTCCGTTTTGATACCCTTGCTGCAAGGATTTGGGTAGAGCTTTCAAGGTCCCTTTTATCCTTGGTTGCACTATCATCATAGAGAATGAAAACAATAGTGGTAAGAAAAGAGTTAACGTAAAAAAAGAACAAGAGAGCCATAGTTTTGGTTGCAGAAGGTGATATTTTTATACTGCAGTGAGTATCGTCGAAATGAGAAGATGCCATATCCCTGCCATGATGGAAACATTAATAAGGAAAAAATTGTCTTGCCTTAAGACTCAATAATTTTTTTGAGTACAATCAGAAATCAGAACCAATGAGAAGTGATTGGATTAGTAGACAGCAATATAATTATCCTTGTTAACAGCAGCCACAACCATTTACAATGAGTAGAGCAGCAATCATTACCAATGACTGAAGCAGCAATTACTTTTAGAGTCTACATAACAGAAATTAATATTATTATATATGAGCATGTAATGGGCACCCTAGAAATGCCCAAAAACTAAACAACTGCTGATAGGAATTTTGTCAGTTTGCATCCAACTCTTTGTTCCTCTGTTTACTAATTTAACCCCTTATGACTTCGGAAATGAGATATTTATATTGTTTGCTTACATGGAATTGAAAATCACTCAACATGAACAAAAAGAAAGTACAATAATATGCAGATTGGAAATTGTATTACTGCTGATATGAAGTTATTTTCAGAATTTAATAAAATCAAATACATGGCAGATTATCAACTCACTAATTGCTCCAATATTATTGACATAATGCGCCAGCAAACACTATTTAAACCTGCTGCTACAATGACATGAAAAGTGCCACGTGAATAGTGTCCTGTGAACAATACTTGTGTGAACAGTATTTTTGCCTTCAAACAGTCCAATATCTTCATATATTCATTCCCTCAAGGTAGTGTAAGTGTCGGGTGAGGAATGAATAAGATATGAGCAAAACATCAAATCTGCCTGTGGCTTGAAATGTGCCCAATCTGCAAACACTATTTAAACCAGCTGCTACAGTGACATGAAAAGTGCTGCGTGAATAGTGTCCTGTGAACAATACTTGTGTGAACAGTATTTTTGTCTTTAAACAGTCCAATATCTTCATATATTCATTCCCTCAAGGTAGCGTAAGTGTCGGGTGAGGAATGAATAAGATATGAGCAAAACATCAAATCTGCTTGTTGCTTGAAATGTGCCCAATCTGCCTGATAAGATAGCTGATGCAATGGATTCCAAAGGCCAAACCCCAAGGGAATGACGTCTAGAATGTCACAAGAGAGGATAGATGTCCTCTATTGCCAAGAACAGATCTGCAACTCACATATCAATTTTCTTCTCATATTCCACTTCTGAATGAAGCCACTAACGCTCCCTTTTATTCTTTCTCCAAGAGTCGATTCAACTCACATGAGCAATGTGGGATAAAAGATGTGCAATATATAATATATTAAAATAATCACTTATGTCTCCCTTAGGTGCGCCTTTTGATTTGCACACATTCCCATAAAATTTAATATTGAAGTAACACTTTAGTATATTACAACTAAGTTAAATGTTACTTTAATAATACTTAAAGCATAAAAATATATTAGCTATGGGACTCCGAACAACATGAGTGATAGCTCGTCGGAAAGCTCTCATCGAGGTGTATCATCCAATCACCAAAACTAGCCTCCCTTGTGTCCTATTGACTTACTAAAATAGTAAGTATGCTTGAGACTAAGTAAATCAACTCTGTTTTGGCCCACATTGGAGATGACTAGGCCAAAACACTCTAAGATCCCTTTAAACCCTTCATTAGCCCCCGGGACCATGTAGAACTAGGCTAATGCAAACACACTTGGTCGACTGCTAAAGTGGGGACATTATAGTCTGCCCCCCTTGAAATTGCTTGTCCTCAAGCAACCTTAGTCTAGCTTGTTGAATAACCTGCTCACTTTCCCATGTAGCATCCTCTTCCGACAGGTCTTTCCATCTAACCAAATACTCCTTCACTACCCTGGTCCCCTCCTCATCCAAAGGGGCTAAATCTGTAGAAGGAACTACACTCTAACCAATGGCTTTCTTAAGCCTCGACACATGAAATACATTGTGGCCCCGATTGCCCTTTGGAAGCTCAAGCTCATAGGTGATTTCGCCCACTCTATGAATCACCCTGTAGGGACCATAAAATCTAGGCTTCAACTTCTGTGCTCCGCTTCTCTTGAGCGATGATTGCCTATATGGCTGTAGCCTCAAATATACCATATCACCTACCTTGAAATTGCGCGCTACCCTATGCTGATCAGCATACAACTTCTACTGATTTTGAGCCTGTTGTATGTTCTCTTTGAGCGCTCTCAAGCTATCCTAACTATCTTGCAATAGGTCTTTGGCTTTGGGCACTCAACTGTTCCCCAAAACTAAATCCACGAAGCTGGGTGCTTCATACCCATACAATGCAATAAATGGAGTCATCCTGATGGTATGTGGTATTGTAACAATACTCCCCTATATATAACCACTAGACCCACGCTCTCTACTGCGCAATCACATACTTTCGCAAATAGCCTTCCGCCCATTTAATTATTATCTCTGTTTGCCTGTCTGTCTGAGGGTGGTAGCTCGTACTAGGTGTAAGATTAGTACCGCACAGCTTGAACAACTCCTGCCAAAAGCCACTCATAAACTTGCTATCCTTATCACTAACAATAAATCTCGGTATCCCATGCAACCTGAAAACCTCTCTGAAGAATAAATCTGCCACCTGAGCTACTGTATAAGTAGAAGAAATAACAAATAAGTGAACAAACTTTGTCAATCTGTCTACCACTACATAAATACAATCTCTTCTTTGTACTCGTGGTAAACCAGTGATGAAGTCCATAGAAATACTTTCCCATTTCCTGTTCGGAATGGGCAAGGGCTGTAGTAAACCTGCGGGAAACGTGTGCTTTCCCTTATTCTGTTAACAAACTGCACACTCCCTCACATACCTTTGAACATCATCCTTGAGCCCTCTCCATGAGAACCACTCTCGGATCTGCCTACAGGTCTTGAAGACCCCTTGATGTCTAGCTGTAGGTGCATTATAAAATGCCCTCAGAATCTCCTCTCTAAACTATGATGTAGGGATCAAATAAACCCTGTCCTGAAATCTGATCAACCCATCCAACACCACATACTTGTCATCTTGAATTGTGACCGCAACTATGCCAGAAGCCTAATCGTCTCTTGCATACTCCGCTGCAATTCGATCTCTCCAATCTCCTAAAACCTTTGCCAGAGCACATAAGTGAGGTCTTCGAGATAAAGCATCAGCCACCACATTTTTCTTACCTTTGACAAACTCTATATCAAAGTCATAAGCCTGCAATTTAGTAACCCATTTCTGCTTCCGGTCATTAAGATCATGCTAACTCATGAACTATTTAATACTATTGTGATCGGTTTTGATCACAAAATGCCCACCTACCAAATATGATCAGAATTTGGCCAATGCATGCATTATGGCCAACATTTCCCTGTCGTAGACAGAATAACTCTTCTCAACTCCTTGGAGCTTCCTACTCTCAAATGCAATGGGGTGTCTCTCCTATATCAATACTGCTCCTATCCCATCTTTTTAAGCATCACATTGAGCTCAAATGGCTTCGTAAAATCAAGTAGAGCTAGAACCGGGCAAGATGACATCATCTGCTTAAAGTGGTCAAAACTTCTCTGTGCTGCCTCTGTCTATGCGAAGGCTCCTTTCTTGGTGAGATTTGTCAAAGGTGCAGCAATCTATGAGAATCCCTTAACGAATCTCTTGTAAAAACCACATAAACCAAAGAACCCCTTAAGTTGTGTGAGGTTTGTGGGAGTAGACCAATCCACAATAGCTCTAATCTTTTCAGGATCAGCCCGGACACCATTGGCGCTGATGATATGCCTAAGGTAAAGGAGCTCGGTCATGCCAAACTCACATTTTGATTCCTTGGCATACGACTCTCTATCCAGAATAGATAACACCTCCTCCAGATGCTACAAGTACTCCTCCCAGGTCTTATTCAAGACCAAGATGTCATCAAAGAAGATCAAGATGAATTTCCTCAATTGTCCTCTAAACACTTGGTTCATACAACTCTGAAATGTGGCAGGTGCATTGGTTAGCCCAAATGGCATAAACATAAACTCAAAGTGGCTATAATGACATCAGAATGCTGTCTTCTCAATGTCTTCTGCTCACATCCTGATCTGGTGCTATCTAGATCGTAAATCAATTTTGGTGAAGAAGCATGCACCATGCAACTCATCAATCAACTCATTAATTCTAGGAATGGGATGCTTGTTTTTAATTGTTTTCTTATTCAGTGCCCTTTAATCGATGCACATGTGCATCGTCCCATCCTTCTTCTTCACTAGAACTATTGCTGAAGCAAAAGGGCTTTTGTTAGACCTAATGTGCCCCATCTCCAGTAGCTCCTTAATTGCCTTCTCTATCTTGTCCTTGTGTTTCTTAGGATGAAGATAGGGGGTAATCATGATCGGTTTGGCTCCCTGCTCGAGCTCAATAACATGCTCTATTCCCTTGTCAGGAGGAACCCCATGTGGAATATCACCAAATACTTTGGCATGCCTATCAAGTATCTCTTGAATATCTGGTGGGTGGCTCTTTACCTGTGGCTCCTGTGGAGCTAGCATAATGAAACATTCTGCTGCCCATTCTATGTCGTTATGCCGAAAGAGTCGTTGCATTCTCCTTAGTGAGCCTACTCTGCAACTCTCATCTGAAAGTCCTCTAAGTACAACAGTTCTTCCCTCATGCTGGAATCTCATCTCTAGTTTTGTTAGGTTGAGTGCAAACTCAACTAGTGAGGCCATCCATGTCATGTCGAGGATGATATCATAATCTCCCATTTCCACTACATAGAACTAATCCTTTAACTCATAGCCATCTCCAAATCTGATGTGAAGATTAGATTTGTTCCGAGTGTATAATAATTTGTCACCATTTGCTACCATGAATCTAAACCCAGCATGCTCCTCGGTCTATAAACCTCTCATGGCTACTAACCGTGCATCTATGAAGTTGTGTATTTCCAGTGTCAATGAGAGAGATCACTTTTTCCGCCTGGATGGTACCCTGGACCCTAAATTTGATCGCCTTTTGAGCCCCTGTCAATCGTGCCAACGACCTATCATCTTGACGAATGATGTTCTCCTCTGGAGTGCTACTCTCATCCAAATCAGAGTGTTGATCCTCCCCCTCTGACTGTGACTCCTCCGCTGAAAAATACTCCATTTGATTTGCCTTAGCCTTGAGAGGGCACTTATGAGATAAGTCCCAAGGCTCTCTATAATGAAAACACAACTTCTTCCTTCTCAACTCATTCAGGGTGTCATTATCCAACTTCCTATTATCCCCTTTTGGTTGTGCATCCTAGTAAATTTTTTTTTGTCCTTATCCTTATCCTTCTTCATATGTGAATCCCTAAGCTGAAATCTGCTCTTAAAAGAAGAAGGTGCTAGGTCACGAGTCTTCTTAGGGGCCTCCTGTAATGTAGTCAGGTCATGCCCCTTTACCCAACCCCTTAAGGGATATGAGAGTCTGTCCATAAATAGCACCAATAATCTTCTCTCTGAAATATTTGTAACCAACACAACTACCCTCTAAAATTCATTGATATATGTCTCAACTGATCCCCACTGCTTGAGCTGTGCCAACTCTTTAAACTGTAACTCGGGATCTTTGGTATCAAATCTCTCTATGAGTTTCTCAGTGAACTCCTCATAAGATGTGATCTAATTATGCCCCAAAGTTACCATGCCATGGTGCCACCACTCGTGTTGGACCATCCAAATGAATAGTCGCATACTTGATAGCCTCCTCCTCAGGCATAAGATTTAGTTGGAAGTATGTATCTACCTTCTTCACCAAAGCTTGTGCAGTCATCTTCCTTGAAGCATCATAATAACGTAAAAAAAGTTTTTCAACTTTCTTTCTCAACTCAAAGTTTTGATTTCTCCCTCCTGCTCTAGGCATGTGTCTCATCCTCAAGTCCATATAATCTTTGAGGGAAGTATCTGCTTGAAAATCTAGTCCACTAGCCTCCCAGTCCCTCCTAAATTGGTCCTGTAACTCCGTAATTTGTGGCTCCTTTGCTGGTTGAACCAGATCTTTGGGTGGGAAGGTGGGTAGAAGAGGTCTCGAGCTCGTTGTCCGAGCTGGGTGTGCAACGTGTCTAAAGTTATCAGCCTCATTCCCATTGTTGCCATGTCCATTATTATTACCATTAATGTTATTCTCAGAACCATTGTTGTTGCCTCGACTTACATTATTATGATTGCCCCCATTTCCATTATTTGCATCACTTGGATTAATATTGATGCCCATTTGTCTAGCCATAAGCTGCAACATCATATCCATTTGCCTATTTTGCTCCTGTTGCATACGCTGCCCTTGCTCTAACGTACCTAGTAATCGTCTGAACATTACCTCCTCCTGATCTTGACTGACATTCCTGCCTTCACCTAGTCCTCTATTCCAGTCATCTCGGTCACCCATATTGCTGTCTTGTTCAAAGAATATCTCCCTTGTGTTTGTATGATTGGATTCTATGCCCACCTGCACGAATGAACTAGATTGCACGCTCTGTGAGTCTGAACCTTCGTTATCTTGCTCTGGTATGACAGAAGTTGATGGCTTCTATTGCATGCTCAAAAATACATTCGTAACTCGTTTTATTTCCAACTTTAGTGTTTTGGCATTTTTGTCAAACACTTTTCCCCTTATCTGATTGTTCTAAATTCCTTGTATGGTCTCCACAGGATGGCAGGACTTAAAGCTCTGATACCATTGTAATGGGCACCCTAAAAATGCCCAAAAACTAAACAACTGCTGATAGGAATTTTGTTGAACAGTTTGCATCCAACTAATTTAACCCCTTATGACTTCGGAAATGAGATATTTATATTGTTTATTTGCATGGAATTGAAAATCACTCAACATGAACAAAAAGAAAGTACAATAATATGTAGATTGGAAATTGTATTACTGCTGATATGAAGTTATTTTTAAAATTTAATAAAATCAAATACATGGCAGATTATTAACTCACTAATTGCTCCAATATTATTGACATAATGTGCTAGCAAACACTATTTAAACCTGTTGCTACTATTAGTGCCGTGTGAACAATACTCATGTGAACAATGCTGCTACAGTACTTTTGTCTTCAAACAGTCCAATATCTTCATAAAATCATTCCCTCAAGGTAGCATAAGCGTCAGGTGAGTACTGAATAAGATATAAGCACAAATCTGCCTGTAGCTTCAAACGTGCCCAATCTGCCTGATAATGAAGTTGATGCAATGGATTCCAAAGGCCAAACCCTAAGGGAATGATGTTTAGAATGTCACAAGAGAGGATAGATGTCCTCTAATGCCAAGAACGGGTTTGCAACTCAGATATGAATTTTCTTCTCATAGTCCACCTCCGAATGAAGCCACTAACGCTCACTTTTATTCTTTTTCCAAGAGTCGATTCAACTCACATGAGCAATGTGGGATAAAAGATGTACAATATAAAACATATTAAATTAATCACTTATGTCCCCCTTAGGCACCTCTTTTGATTTGCACACATTCGCGTTAAATTTAATATTAAAGTAACACTTTAATAATTTACAACTAAATTAAATGTTACTTTGATAATGCATCAGGCATAAAAATATATTAGCTATGGGGCTCTGAACAACACGAGTGATAGCTCGTTGGAAAGCTCTCGCTGAGGAGTATCAAATCCAATCACCAAAACTAGCCTCCCCTGTGTCTTGCTGACTTACTAAAAATAGTATGCCTGAAATTGAGTAAATCAACTCTTTTTTGGTCCAAACTGGAGATGACTAGGCCAAAACACTCTAAGATCTCTTTAAACCCTTCGTCACCCCCTAGGACCATGTAGCACTAGGCTAACGCACACACGCTTGGTCGACTGCTAAAGTGGGGACATTGTAGAGCACAACCAAATAATTGGTTTAAATAAATAAAAATTAATGTTAAAAGGAGGCATCAATCACAAAGGGTCTCAACTCATCAAAAGTTGTATCCATTTATGGAGAGGCGGTTATCTACAAGAGATGCCTTCATAAATAATTAAGAGGTATATATGGAGGGAACCAGACAGAGAAAAAGTAGCAGTCAATACCGATTAAGGATTAATTTGCTATAAAGAACTCATACAGCCCTTGTGCATTAAATTAGCAATTTGGTATGAAAGATTATATTTTAAGATATCCAGTAAAAATGGATCCTATTTATAATTACTTTCTTATGGATAATGTATCTAAAATGCGAAATAAATTATGTTATTTTTTATATGTAGAATATAGTCAATAATGTGTAAATTTTTATAGTTTTTCTGTAATCAATCATGGTAGGGGTAATAGAGTTATACAAGGAGGGGAAGAGTTATGAGCTCCTCTTTTAATTATGCCACGTCATGGTGATGAAAGACTGTCATATGAGGCAAAGGGGTGCAAGGAGTCCCTGTCCTTGGGTTTAGAAGGCAAGGACATTTTGGACACCCTATTGTAGTTTCACCAAACCCTTACCATGGTTGACCATTGAATTAAGGTGACAATTGAAGAGGGGAATGGCTATGGGATTCCTAACTAGGTACATCCCTTCATATGGATAAGAAAGTACTGCATTATGGCCAAGAGGGATGATATCTGCTCTTGAGCCTAGGGTAGAGATCATTTAAGGCACTTTAATATGCCCCTTATCGTTGCTCTGATATGGTTTTACTCCATCAATAAATTATATATATCTTATGATTAAATTTTTTTAAATTTTTAAAAAAATTTAGATTAAATATATCTTATGATTAAATTGATATTTGTAACCCTAGTAGGAAAAATCTATGCTTTTAATGTCTCTAATAAGGAAGATCTGTTTTTTGGATTATGTTTCAATGATTACCTAACATGTTGCAGGATCTCAACCAGGTACATGATGTTACTAATTCTGTTCCACTTGTTCTACTTGGAATTTGCAATTTTGTGTAAAACTTAGAGCATTTACTACCTAAGTTGCCGGTTCAGGTTTAGGAATAGTTTCAGATTTGGGTTTGGGCATTTTGTTTTCCGTGTGGGTTTGTTTGTGTGTGTGTGTATATACATACGCATTGTATATTTAAACAATAAGAGAAACAATATTTAGGACTAGGCTTGACTGCCATTGTGGTTCCTAGTTATCAATTTATATTTCAATTCGCTGTGAAATTTCAAATCATCTTTTTGTTAGATTTGGAATAATTCAATTGCTATAGATATTTAGTGTCATACATTTTATTTTAATAATGGTGTACTTGAATATATATATATATTTGTGTGAGATATACCATTCGATTTTAAATTATATCAAATAGCAGTTTACTAATGGTACTGTTATACCATTTTGGCTGATTGCATCTTATGACAGAACCATTAGTAAACTGCATTTTGATATAAATATATACACAAATTAATAAAGAGTTTAGTTGCCAATTCAGGCATTTGAATCGGATTTGTGGATTTACAATTTTTTTTTTCCCAACTAGGATTTGTGAATATATATACTAAAAAATGGGAGAAATATACATAATTCTAAAACTAAATCATTTCATAGCATGATCCTATGGTTCTAGTATGGATCTATGAATCTAGTATATTTGATCATTGATCTATTTTCATTTTTCATGATTGTAAAGAAAATCAACACATTCACATTGAATTATTGAATTACAAAATGAAATTATGAAAATTCAAAATATAGTTCATTAAAGTCTAAGTAGCCAGTACGGGTATGGGCACGGATATAGATATGTGGGTACGACAACATTTTGGGAGGGAGGTTTGGGTACGTTCATACAAAAAATATGTAAAAAAAAATATAAATATATATATGCATGTATTTTAAAGTTTAATATTTAAAAATATATAATATTATATGCAATCTACTATTATTATTTATTATTTATAAAACTATATTTAGTATTTTAAATTTTAATATTTATGATAGAAAAAATTAAAATCCTAAATAGGGGCTGTATGATATGAGAATATTATAATATTATATAATTATATGCATAAATATTAAATATTAAGAGTCTGAATCTTTGTATAAATTGTGCCGTAAATAATATGTGCAATCTACTAAAATATAGATAAGGTATTATATAAACATTGTAAAACTTTCATCAATTAAAAGTTTGCTCAAAAAAATCAAAACCAAACCAGGTATATGTAACATCCCATTTTCCTGGGTCTTAATTAGCAACTAACATACTTGAGAAAATACAGTTATTACTTTATTTCGTAGGAAGATAGTTATATTAGTCATGTTCATGTGAATGAGATTTACCATTAAAATCAGTTAAACAAAATTTCTTAACTAAGAACTTAAAACACCATCAATGAATTTACTATAGAAATCAAAATCTACATACTATGGAATTTGAACCGAAAAATCATTGTAGGGATGCTTTTGCACTCACCCAGATTAGTCCACAAATACCACCATAACAATATCATATAATGACTTCCATCCAATACCACTATATCAAAAATCATATGACGATTACCATTAAATACCACTATATAAAATTAGGGCATCACATACCACTATATCACTTAGGACTTCAATTACCATGGGATCATTTAGGGCATCAGATACTACTGTATCAATTAGGGCTTCAGATACCACTGTATTATTTAGGGCTCTAGATACCATTGAATCAATTAGGGCTTCAGATACCACTGTTCATTCCTTTCCTTCCGATTGCTTAACTATGGCAATAACTCAAGATTAGAAGATATGCTCATATTTATTATTCATATAAATGAAAGACTGAAATAACAATCATCAGATAAATCTTTCTCTCGTGAGTAAATGTAAAATAACTGTAATGGTGATAAAACTCAGTTAATCTTAACTAAGTCTTGCATATACATCATAAAGGTAACAATACCCGTTTCTGACAAACAATTGAATGTATATCTTACCTTTGTCTATTGTACGTCCGACAACTTGGGGAGAGGTGAAATATTGTCAGGGGCTTAACCACCTAACCTCGGACCATAACTTTATCCCCACACAATCTCTAACGAGAAATGCCCTCCCTACCCGAAATAGACAGGGAACATCTTGTCATCAACTAAGCACATCACTCGACTTGACAGCAAGAAAATACATTAAATAGGATCTAGCATGAGCGATTAAATGTTTCCTTTTAAAAATGATAAACATTGTTATGTCATAATTGATATTGTTTCATGTTATTGCAGATTCTTTTTTCTCACCTCTTCACCCTTTTCCTTGGCTAGATAGTTGGTTGAGTCCCTAGTGTCCGGAATTCTCAGAACAACTGGTTCTTTCTGTTGATTCTGAACTATTTCATAATTAACATATATTCTAGCTTATCACAATCTGTGAGTTGAGAGATTTAAAGATTGCAGAGTTGATTGTTAATTCTATTATCTACTGACATAATGATTTATGGATTCATACTATGTTTTTCTTGGCTTTCACTTGCCATGACAAAGCAAAATTAAAAAGAGGATCAAAGCTGTAATATCAAACAAGATATCAAACGTAAGCGATAAACATACAAACATATTGTGAACATTTGAAAAGGCTGGGTCAACATATACCATGTCATGTAAGAGCTTGTTAATATACAGACATTACAGAACAAAGTATCTTTGGCTTGCACTACATTTGTTGAAGCCTGTGATTCTTCCATAATGATTGAATTCAGAAAACCAGTCTTTCTTTACCTTGCATCAAGCCCCAAATACGAAATCATACGAAAACTGAATGAAGACAATATTATAGCTAAACATTCAATCTGGATATCAAGCATTTACTAGAATGAACACCTGAACCAAGGAAAGTTACTGTCATAACAATGCTACAGTCAGAATAAAATATATGAACTACACGAGAGTTTTGGTTTCCAAGATATGAAAAGACGTTGCAGACATATCTATGCAAATACTTCAAAATCTGAGTTGATACGACAGAGTTACTATTTGGAATGGTCACTTAGATTGGAAGAACATAATGGGACTTCGGCTCACAGGATTGTATGAAATTGGGTGCTGGAGATGAGAAAATGATAAAGGAAAACGCAATGAAAATTGAAGGTTGTCAGTATGCTATTATGGGAATATATATCTCTAACGACAAAGTAGATGAGTATAAATAAAAGGTACCGGACTCCATTCACGGCTTCAGTTACAAAGAAGAACTGTGCCTTCTTGGCTTCCGCTAGTTATAAGACAATTCGAATTGGCAAATGTTTTAATTCAATTAAAACAAAGAAGAGGAAAAGGAAAATTAAATGGTTGGAAGATAAAGTTGGAAAGATTATAATTCGAATATTATTATAATTTATTTTTAAATACGTATATGTAAATATATTAATGTGGTGACATCATTTTATTATATTATTATAATATAATGGTGCCATTTCATTTTTATATCTATATGTACGTATATACATATATGTTATAATAATATGGTGAAAGATCATATAAAATCCTTTTGAGGTACATTTTATATTTCAACTCAATTATTTTATATTTCTCAAATTATTTATTTAAATAGCTCATGCGGGTCCCACAGATGTATCCTGTTTCCAAGTCGCTAGGTCCTCAACCCATTTGCCCAATGATGGTGATGCTCCTATGCCTAATTCTTTTCTGACAATGCTTCCACCCCTTCGACATGCTTTCTATAAGGAAATTCTCCACAATTAAATCATATTATCATAACAAGTTATAAATAATCATAATGGCTAGCTGCCTTTTCAATTTCATGAATTCGTGATAAATAATCAACTAGCATGTTATCTTCACATGAAATTATAATGACCACCCATCTTATCATTTCACAAGATTATAACCAATTTAACTGTCAATTGACTTCATGTGAACCTCAACGGCTATATTTTAAATTAGGTCAAAAATTGGGATGTAACAGTATACTCAACTATCGATGTAGGCTGCTATGTCCATTTGCAACAAAATTGTTTGCACCGTTGTCCCAGGCTGCTCCGTTCGTTTGCAACAAGATTGTGTGCTCCATCCGTCTCTTTGAACGAATGTCTCATCCTAGGCTGCTCTGTCTGTGTGCTCCGTTTGTTTGCAAAAACACAGGTGAAAAATAGGGTTCTCGGATGTCTTTAGCCCCAAATTTGACGGAAGTTCAAGTCAAATTGCTAGCTCAAAGTCCAGATTCAAAGTCATTTTGCCACGACAGCTTTAGAATGACCGGATACGAGTTGCAAAAAGCATGTAGGTTTGAGGCTTTTAAAAATGGAACCTTGTCTGATTCCACAGAGATTTTTGGACAATTCTGATTTTGATACATACCATACCAGAATTTGAAGGAAAATAGGGGAGTGCCGGTAACTTAGATTAAATTTTGTAACATGATTCACTCATAAAAGAGTCCAAACTAAAGTATTCGATTTCAAACACCGGTAACTTAGATTAAATTTTGTAACATGATTCACTCATAAAAGAGTCTAGACGAAAGTATTCGATTTCAAACTTCAAATGGATTTCCAAGAAAATCCGCATTAGATGGGTACTGTTGAGCTGCAAGTATAGTCGTGCTGGTATTCATTTGCGCTAGATTCAGGATCTTGTTTGTGGATCCACTTGGATTCTCGAGCCACAGATCCTGACGGATTCTCACAAATCCACACCCGTATCACGATCCGCATCGGATACGAATCCGAGTCCAGCCTATTTTAGGTGAATCGATTCGAATCCGGCCTATTTTAGGTGAATCCGGTAACTAAGATTAAGGGTTTAATCAAGGCTCATCTTGGCCTAACTAAGATTAAGGGCTATTAAGGCTCATCTTGGCTTAAAATAATAATAAAAATATATTTTTAGTGTATTTAACATACGTTTGGCCTCATGGGCTGTGAGTCCTTGCAGGTCCTTGAGGGTTTGTGCAGGGTCCTTGTGGGTCTGTGTCAGGTGTGGGTGGACCCTCCATGGACCTCACACGAATCCAGACCCAAGAAGGACCTGGACCCGGACCCGGCTGGCAGGGCCTGAACCTTGCAACCTAGGCATTTGCAAAAGGGAACATTACAGAAGAATGAGGGACCGTGAAAGGGGGACCGTATTTCAAAGCTAAGTTTAGAGGAGTTATGTTATGCAAGTTGATTATTAATGGTGTTTGTAGTGATAATTGGGTATCACAGAGACAGTGAAGAAATTTGGATTGTAATTTTAGCCACACTTGATACTGTATAATGTCAAATGGATGCAGAGTGCTTATTGAGCTATGCAGTGTAAATTTCCATACTGGAAATTACTAGGTTGAGGAATGTGTGACGTGTTGGCCATGGATGCATGCACCAAATGTTGCAGGGACGATACTAGTAGTATAACAGGTTACAGATTCTTCATACGTGAAATTCTTTTTGTGTTGTTTCCTATGAAAGTAGAAGATAGTTAATGACTTTGGCAAAAAAGTAGTGCAGGAAGCTGAGCTCACAGAAGTGAGTTGCAGGCAAGTGGACTCTAGAGTGGAGAAAAATAGGTCCCAATAGTTGTAAACTTCCTGTTAGGAGGGAAGTGCAAGACTTGCTGGATTAATGTGAGATCAGGAAACTGCAAAGACTAGATTATTAGTTTTAGCATTGGTTCATGAATAGTCTATTTCGCTCAAACAAGTTTATGACCACAATTATTCTGCTCATCAGGAAATGTGTTTTGGGATTTATTACGTGTCTCTCATTACGAGGTTTGCATATATGCTGATATTGTATAATATAATTTTCCATTTCTATTCCTGAGCTGGTGAGTGGTGAGAACAGACTCATCCGTCCTGTACAAATCTTGGTTGATAAAGATAGAGTTGTGGGGAGGTTCCCCATTGCGTGATGATATAGTACTGAAATTAGCAAATAAAAATCCTAAGTTCATTTAGCAGCATGTTCTGTATTTGTAGTTTTCAATTTTCACTATAAAGTACTTTTAAGCAATAGCAACAATAAAATGTGTTGCATTTCATGGATTAACAACATTGAGGTGACCGTGACAATCTTATCCAAGTATATTGTTTCAATTCTTACAAGTCTTATGGCTATTCACCAAAAAGCACCTAGTTTTGTCTGGTTTGTTAGTTATACATTCATGATGATCGTTTTCATTTAATTTTTTTATAATTATTAAGTTAATGTTTACAGTCCTATGCATTTTATGGATTGCATTGAATATGTCCTTAATCCATGGAGGTTTGTTCATCAACTAATTGCTTCATCATACAGTTTTGTTATTCATGTTAGTTTTCATTCTCAAATTATAGGTCTTTTTCTGCAAATCAAAGTTTTTTAAGAGACTGACTGGCAATGTATATAGATGAACGGTGGCAGATATTAACTTCAATGTTGAAATATAGGCTAGAGACAAGGAAAGACTGGGATTTGATTGTTTGTTGCATTTATTTAATCCCAGCATTTAGTTTTGTAACATTAATTTGATTCTGGCAGGTACTTTGCGGTTGGAAGTGCAGATGCTCTTGTCAGCCTATGGGATCTTTCTGAGATGCTGTGTGTGCGGACCTTTACTAAGCTAGAGTATGTTAATTATAAATTATAAATACAATAAAATGATTTGAGAGGCAATTTCAAAAGATATAATAAAAGTGGCATAAGCTGCTCTCTTGAGGAGTTTTTTTTTATTGTTTTTAACTGACCTTAGAACTTTTTCAATAGTGAAAATGAAAAATCATTATCATTTCTAGTTTCAATTATTTAATTCAATGGCTTCACATCATGTGCACAAACATAATTATTTAAGAAATTTGAGGCTTTCTGCAGGTGGCCAGTGAGGACAATTAGCTTTAATCACAATGGGCAATACATAGCTTCAGCCAGCGAAGATCTCTTTATTGATATAGTATGTTGTATTCTCTACTATAATGTTAAAATTTCATTTGATGCATGTTGACATCTGACCTTTTCAATGTTGAATTGCCTTGAAAACTAACCAGCAAGGTTTATACCTTTTGCTGCAGGCTGATGTTCACACTGGACGAACAGTGCATCAAATACCCTGTCGAGCAGCCATGAATAGTGTTGAGTGGAATCCAAAACACAATCTTTTGGCATTTGCAGGAGATGATAAAAATAAATATCAAGCAGATGAAGGTGAGTACTAACAAATACAAATATTGGGACACATTGATCCCTTGATATTCATTTCTTTTAATTTTAGTTCTTTCAAAATTGGCTCTGCGCACAAAGAATAATATGAAGATCTTTCTTGATCAACTTATTTCTCACTTGTATTCCTTGCTTTATTAGAAAACGTTTTTAGCTGAGGGCTGTTGTGTGTTGTGCAGGTGTGTTCAGAGTTTTTGGCTTTGAATCCCCGTAAACTCACATTTCACATAGTTTCATTTCGACCTTTGTGGAATCTAATGAAATTAATAACCATGGAATGGCTTTGAAGAGTCTGGTTTCTCGATGATTATGGAGGAGAGCTTGCAGATTGCACAATCTTATAGCACATACTTGTATTGAATGGAAACTTTTGAATCGAATATGTAAGAAAATTTTGGATAGTGCAAATAAGAAAGTGTGTGACATTGGCTGAATTTGGCTTGTGATTTTTAACTTTCTTCAAGGGAACTTTTTTCTGAGGGGACCTAGAACTTTTTCAGTTGTAAATATGTTTTTTAAATTTAGCCAAGCTTACAGGTTACCTTAGAATTGTGGAAACTGAAACTGTCAATTTGTTATTTTTTCAAAACGAATTGTCTGTTTCATTACATATAGAATTGGATTTTAGTATTTGACTAGTTTTAAAATACATGTACTCCATGTGTGAGTAAATGCTCCACTTATTCCCTAGGTTTCTGCTGCATTCAGGTATGACACTTTTAGCTGTGTCAGCAATGTCTATAAAAATGCTCTATTCAGAAAATTTGAGGAATTATGAAAGTGGTTATTACTAAACAATATGTCTGGCCACAGATCAAAATGTTTTCATTTCCTGAAACATCTCAAAAATAGAATATAGAACATAAACTGAGTATGGAAGCTTACATCTATATGTTTGTCTACTAGTGAAGGTTTGTAATCCAGTGGAGGATAAAGTTTATATACTGGGTAGGGTTGTATGTCTTGAACAATATATAAGTTAAATGGGAAAACGATTTCCATATAAATGCTTGCACTAGGAGAATTTAATAAAAAGATTACTCTAATACAAGTAGACAATATAATATACATATAAATTAAATATGAATAAATAGAGAAGGCGAGATAGCTTTGAAAGGCACAATTCAATGATCCCACCTCATTGGCTTATGAGATATCAGCATAGGGTTAAGGTAACCATTTACATTACCTCTCCGCTCAACTATGTATATCTATTTGGATTTTAAGACGTTAAGAAGTACGTTCATTAGATTTAGCCCTTCCAAACTGTACTAAGAAAATGACAAATTTTAGAAGGCCAAGTATTGCGTTACAATGTTGCTAGGTTCAGTGCACACACTTCTGTAGTTTGTTCTGCGTTTGTCAAAAAAAATGGTCCACAACTTGAGCATGGATACCTTACCAACTTCGAGGGATGGGTACGAAACAAATTTCTAAAGGAAGCATTAGCGGTTAAATTGTTTATAGTGTTTTTACAACCTCCGTCGTAGATCTGCAATTAGGGAGTTTATTGTTTTCTATTGTTAATTTTGGGTGCTAAAAGTGAGTTAGCAAAGAGCTCTTGGAGAGCTTGAGTCCCTGCTTTATGCAAGGAGTGGAAGGTATCCAAGGCAGTTGGTACTTGCCATTACACAACACATATTACTAGGTGTTAACAATTCATGCATTAGAAGCAGGTACACATATTGCGAGGTGTTAATAATGCGATTTGTGTTGATAAGATTTAATTTAAAATATATAATTTTAAGTTAGATGTAAAATACAAAACTAGAAAAGTTTTGTATTTTATATAATATGTGAATTTAATGTTAAATATAAATAAGATTATTAATTTTTAATAACTTTATAACTAATTATTTTGAAGAAAATGTTAGAATTTTAAATCAACCAAATCTTAAATTTTATCTAAATTTTGTATTGTAAAATTTAATAATAAATAGAAAACATGAGCATGCTTCTAATAATAGAAATATATGAAATGTAAGGTTTTAAAAAATAGAAATAAGTTATAATATAACATTTGTGAAATATAAAAAATCTTCTAATTTAATTGAAACAATTTAAGTAGTAAGTAACAAATAAAAATAATATTGTATAGTATTTATGTTAGTGTAGTTTTTAATTTCTTAATAGATTATTAATTTTTTCTATATAATTAGGTTTTTCCTACACTTTTAATAATCTCACTTAGGTTAACAAAGCATGCCTTATTAGGTGAGTCGTTACAAGGTGTCACCTTCTTACATGTGAGCATCTATTAGCTGTCTTGGGAAGATATTTTTCTATCTTTAGTCCGATAGATAGTTGCTCCTCATTAGTCGGTGTTGCCACCCCCTGTCTCTTCCTAGTATATATAAGCATGCTATCTGGCTTGTATTTGTAATCTCTTGCTTTTGCATTCTCTTAATGCTATTTTGCTTCTAGCATTTGCATTACTCTCTTGGAGACTATGTGTTGCTATTTTGATTTTGTATCATTTGCATTCATGATTTATATATCTATTCTTTGTACTAGTTTTTTTTGGTTATTAATCTTTTCAAACTCTAACATGGTATTAGAGCCATTTTATATGTAAGAGCAGATTTTAGTTTTCTTATTGGAGAGATTTGGGTTGGGGGGGGGAGGCTAATAAATCTTATTGTAGTTTTAAAAAAAATCCAGTATGCTCCTCTTGCATCTTCAAATGATCTTGAGAATCAAAAACATTTTTAAGCTCTGGGTTTTACATGTATTTTACGAAATTTGGGTGATTGCAACATTTTTGGTTGTTCCAACGTGTCAAAGAGGCTTGAGAAAGTCAGATTTGGCTTTCATTTCACCGAGATCGGAGATCGTCATGCAAGTTGCGAAATTGGGGTTTCAATCTCAAATCTGATAACCAACTTGCATATTTGGTGTTGTCAATCAATATTGCAGGTTTTAACATGCCATCGATTGATTAAGTAGTTGATTCAATCTTTGCAGGTTGTTTTTTGGTTGTTGGGGTCATTTTTTGTTGCTGAAGGTGTTTGATTTGCACTAGAGCTACATCTTCTGTACATTAGCAAGAAAAATACCTTTTCGATTTTGTTCGCAACCTCGAAATACCATTTTGGTATCTTCTAATTTTTGCATGCAATCTATATATTTTCCAGAAATGAGTGTAGAAAGCTATAGTTGTACCCCTCTCTGTTGGCAGTTATAGATTTGAACATAGTTTTCAAATGCCTCGTTCTTGCTCATACGAACTTCGATTCTTGTTATGATCTTAGCTATTTTTTTGTGCTCTATCCACTAGTGCAGTCTTTTTTGATTTTCATGCATAAATTTTTCATAAATTACAGATTCTCAGTCTTGACTTTGCACAATTCTCGTTTTGGGAAGTTTGGAGGATCATAACTTTCTCATATGACCTCGTATCGAGGTGATTCTTTTTTTTGAAAGTGCATGATTTTTCAAGTAGATCTTAGTGTTGCTATTTATTTCTCTAAATATTGTGCCAAAGTTGCATTTTCAACATATGCTCTTTGTGAGGGTTTTGTAATGCATTGAAATCAAGACCACTTAGTATTTCTTGTTAGTGGTAGTTGTTAACGCACTAATATAAAGTGCCAAATCATATTTTCTTGGGGGAGGGGTTCTTTGATTGGGTAAAAAAGGGGGGGGGGGGCATTGTCTTGGTTGGTTGGTTGGATTCTCTTCTTTTTAGCATTTATTCTCTGTATTTCTTCATTGTGGATCAAACAAATATGCCCATCCTAACTCCATACAATTACTTTGAGTGAAAATCACACATGACAATTCACTTAAGGAAAACTGGATTAAATAGGATAACTATGAGACTTGAAATTGAACCGGATAAAGATGAAGATAAGCCTAAGTGGTTTAACAAATGTGACGAGGCATATGGAACATTGTGTTTGTCTGTTTCTCCTGATTTTCTATTTCACATTGAGTCTTTGGATACACAAATGAATTATGGACAAAGCTAGAAACACTATTTGGCACACAAGATTCAATAAGGGGTCATATGTTGTAATGTCCCCTTTCTAGCATTCATAGCATGATGTTGTCGTTAGCCTATTTCCCCACAGTCTCGTAGGCTAATTAGGACATTAAAGGGGCTTAGAGGCCATTTGGCCTAGACAGTTTCAGTTGCAGGTCTTTCTGAGGGGTTCTGAGGCAACTTTGAGCATACTTACTATTTATAGTAAGTCATCTTGGACATGGCCGGACATTCAATCACAGTGGTATGTCGATGGTAATTGTTTAAAATCAACAGGAAGACTTATTTATCATTGATAAGATTTGTTATGCATTGATAAAGCCATTTTATAAAGTTAAATTTAAATATTTAACTTTATTAATGCATAGACTATAGTTGTGGGAAATATTTAAATTAAAAGAGTTCCCTTTATTTTTATAACACATTGGAGACATAAGGTACATAAAGGGAGTTATGTTTTATCCCACATTGAAAAAACGAAGGATTGAGCTCTCATGAGAACACTATAAAGAAATGGAAGAGCTTTTTTTTTGTATGCTTGGATGAAGATTAATGTTATGTTGCTGGATATCTGATTATCGGGCTTGGAGGACGGAATCCCTCTTTGCTAGCATTCTCTTTGCTGTTAGAAGACACAGTCAGGAGGATCAAGGGTGTTTTCACTTCAGGAAATACACTGGGTTTCATTTGGGGCGTTTGCATAAAGAAATTTACAAGAGTTTGAGGTGCAGATCTGAAGTTAGTTATTGCTATAGTGTCGCATGAACAGTATTTTGCTACAGTCGGCATGAACAATATTTTGCTACAGTACGGCGTGAACAGTGTTGGTATCAAGTTTACTTGTTTTTTTCGGCTGATTAGAAGTTTGGAGGGCTGACCGACTACATCTGCAAAATACTACGGCAACTAATTCCAAGTTTCTTCTGTTAAATTTTAATATTTTGCATAATAATTGTTGAATACAAGTCTGAATAGTTGTTGCAACCTTTAAGGCAGCTGTAAGTGCACATCTACATTTAAAAAATCACCCTTTATCAGTAGATTGAAAGAGTTTCCAGATTTTTCATATATTGTTGAATGTGTGCCAAGTGTTTGTGAAAATGTTATGATGTGTATTATGCATTTAATGTCACTTCATAGTTGTTCATAAATCTACTAATTGGAAAGCAATTTATTGAGGAAATCAGCTTTACGAGTTTGCATACAAAGTGTTTGACAATATTCCTTAAGTTAAATTTCTACAAGTCAAAGTTCAAATCAGGGGAGGATATTACAGTGGTATTAGAGCTATAAGTCCTGCCATCCTATGGAGGTCTTATAGGAAATTTGGAACTGGCGGATAGAGGGGAAAGTGTTTGATGAAATGTCAAAACACTAAAATCAGAGCATTTATGTTTGAGCATGCGACATGGGCCTTATAATTTCCGCAATACTAGAGCAAGACAAAGTAGGAGTTCAGACCTGCAAAGTAAACAATCTAGTTCATCCGTACAGGGGGGTATAGAATCCAGTCATATAGATACATCGAAGGTATTCTTTGATCAAGACAACAATATGGGTGACCGAGATGACAGGAATACAAGATTAGGTGGAGGCGGGAATGCCGGTTCAGAGCCTAGAGAGGAAAGATTCTTACAGTTATTAGAGACCTTGGTACAGGGTCAGCGAGTAGCAGAACAAAGGGCACAGGAACAGAATCAGAGATTGGATCTTATGATGCAAATGATGGCTTGTCAAATGGGGTTGAATGCTAACATGGGTGGAGGAAATAATCAAAATGGTAACAATCAGAATGGAAATGATCAGGATGGGACACATAATGGAGATGAACAAGTTGGGAACAATTTCGGTCATGCACCCCAGCGAGCTAGGACAGTGAGTTCAAGGTCCATGATTCTTACATTTCCTCCTAGAGCTCCAAAGCAGCTCGTACCAGAGCCCCAGATTACTGATATACATGACTAGTTGAGGAGAGATTGGGAAGCCGGAGGGCCAGATTTTACTGTTGCAATTACCTTTAGGGAGTATATGGATGTGTAGATGAAACATATGCCACGTGGACATGACAGGAACCAGATCTATGAGCTATGGAAGAAAGTAGGGAGACTTGAGTTACCATATTATGATGGCTCAAGAAAGTCTATAGCAAGAGCTTGGGTTCAAAAGCTTGACACATACTTTCAATTGAACCCTATGCCCAAGGAAGAAGCTATTAAGTATGCAGCAATTCATCTGGATGGGTTAGCACACGAGTGGTGGCATCATGGTATGGTCACTATGGGACATGCACACATTACCTCATATGTGGAGTTTACAGAGAAGCTGATTGAACGTTTTGATAGGAAGGATCTAGAACTCCATTTCAAGGAGTTAGCTCAGCTTAAACAGTGGGGATCATTGGAAACATACATTTCAGAGTTTCAGAAACTTGCAGTGTTAGTAACAGATGTATCTGAACGGAGGATACTAGTTCTATTTATGGATGGGTTAGCTGATCCGTTGAGAGGGTGGATTAAAGCTCTCAACCCTCCCACTTTGTAGGAAGCCATTAAGAAAGCTCGTGACATGGATTCCTCTTCATCTTCAAAAAATAAATTCCAGGCAAAGAGTTTCCCTTCAAGGAAAGATAAGGACAGGAAACCTTTTCATAAAGAGGTCCAGCCAACTAAGGAGGAAAGTAAGAGGTTGGACAATGAGACACTTAATGATCTCAGGAAGAAGAAGCTTTGTTTTCATTGCAGGGAGCCTTGGGATTTGTCACATAAGTGTCCATTGAAAGCAAAAGCTAAGCAGATGGAGTACTTTTCAGCCGAAGAGTCAGTAGATGGAGATTCAGAGCAGTCATCCGAATCAGATGGAGATGATGATAGTTCTTCACAGGAGGAAGCATGCGGTGATAACACGATAGCTCAGTTGTCAAGTATACAGAAGGTTGTCACTTTCAGAGTTAGGGGAACCTTGGATGGACAGAGAGTTGTGGCACTCATTGATACAGGGGCAACACATAACTTCATTGATGAGAAGTTTGTGACACGCAGAGGGCTACATATAGAGGAGCATAGGGGATTTAAGGTGATTGTTGCCGATGGCTTCAAAATTGAATGTACCAAGAAAATCTCCAACTTGCAGCTTCGTTTGGGAAATTATGACATGACAGGAGATTTTTTTGTGGTCAACATTGGTGATCAGGATATGGTGCTTGGGATGAACTGGATGAAGTCTCTGGTAGAGTTTACATTTAACCTTGAGAAAATGGAAATGAGGTTTGAGGCAAATGGTAAGAAGATAGTGCTCAGAGGTTTGTCAGATGGGAGACTTCGAGTGGTGTCACTCAAGCGGATGCAGAGTTTCTTTAGACATGATCAGGTGCAGTGGGCAGTAGAGTTTAGAGTAATGCCTGAGATGACAGAGCAACATAAACTAGAGTATCCACCTGATGTACAAAAAATAATAACCAAACATACTAAGGTGTTTGGTGAGATACCTCCAGGGAGACCCCCGGATAGGGGAATCGAGCATGTTATTGAATTAGAGGAAGGGGCTAAGCCAGTTATCATCACACCTTACCGCCATTCGAAGAGATATAAGGATGAAATAGAAAAGGCAATTAAGGAGTTGATTGACATGGGGCACATACGGCCAAGCAAAAGTCCTTTCGCTTCTTCAGTAGTATTGGTGAAGAAGAAGGATGGTACAATGAGGATGTGCATTGATTATAAGGAGCTAAACAAGAAGACAATCAAGAACCGATACCCTATCCCGCGCATCGATGAGCTTATTGATGAATTGCATGGTGCATGTTACTTCTCCAAGATTGATTTGAGATCCGGCTACCATCAGATACGGGTTAGAGAGGTGGATGTGGAGAAGACAACTTTTAGATGCCAGTATGGACATTTTGAGTTCTTAGTCATGTCCTTTGGGTTGACAAATGCCCCTGCCACTTTCCAGTCCTGTATGAATAGAGTGTTCAGAGATCAGTTGAGGAAGTTTGTGTTGATATTTTTTGATGATATACTGATATACAATCGTACTTGGGAGGAACATTTGAAGCATATTGATACAGTGCTCAGTATTCTAGAGAGGGAGTCATTATATGCCAAGATGAGTAAATGTGAGTTTGGAATGACAAAGTTGCTCTATCTAGGGCATATTATTAGTGCAGGAAGTGTTCGGGTTGACCCAGACAAGATCAGGGCCATTCTGGATTGGCCACCACCGAGGAACACTTCACAACTCAAGGGATTTCTCGGGCTTTGTGGGTTCTACCGCAGATTTGTGAAGGGATTTTCACAGATAGCAGCACCACTTACAGATTTGACACGGAAAGATAGTTTCAAGTGGTCAGAGAGGGCTCAGGATTGTTTTGACAGGTTTAAGGAGCTGATGAGTACATGTCCTGTTTTAACCATTCCAGATTTCACCAGGCCTTTTGAGCTGCAGTGTGATGCCTCGAGAGAGGGCATAGGAGCTGTTCTCATGCAAGACAAACATCCCATCGCATATGAGAGTAGAAAATTACGAGGTGTGGAGAGAACCTACAACATCTACGACAAAGAGATGCTAGCAATCATGCACGTGCTAGCTAAGTTCAGGCAGTACTTAGTGGGAAGCCGATTCACAGTAAAAACAGATCATAATAGCTTGAAACATTTCCTTGGACAGAAGGACCTTAATGACAGGCAACAGAAATGGGTGAGTAAATTACAGGCCTATGATTTCGACATAGCCTATGTCAAAGGGAAGAAAAATATTGTTGCAGATGCTTTATCTAGAAGGCCTCATTTGTTTGCTATTGGGATAGTCATGGATGATTGGAGAGAGATGATCTTGGCAAACTATGCTAAGGATAGTTGGGCATCTAGCATTATTGAGGGAGCTATTCAAGATAGTCGATACACTGTCATAAATGATCTGATCATCTACAAGGAAAGGATTTATTTAGTACCCGGGTCTGCTATGAAGCAGAAGATTTTGAGGGCATTTCATGATTCACCAATGGTAGGACATCCCGGATTCTTTAAGACATATCGGCAGGTGAGAGAGTGCTTCACTTGGAAAGGACTCAAATCAGAGGTGCTTCAGTTTGTTAGGGAATGCCCTGTGTGTCAGCAGAACAAACATGAACATTCTTTTCCGGGTGGTTTACTACAGCCCCTTCCCATACCAGAGAAGAAATGGGATAGCATTTCCCAAGATTTTATCACAGGCCTCCCCAAGGCATAGGGTCGGGATTGTATCTTTGTTGTGGTAGACAGATTGACAAAATTTGCACATTTCTTTGCAATTTCGTCTACATATTCAGCAGCACAAACAATAGAACTATTTTTTTGAGAGGTATTTAGACTACATGGGATACCACGGAGCATAGTCAGTGACAGAGACAACAGATTTATGAGCCACTTTTGGCAGGAGTTGTTCAGGTTATGTGGAATAGAGCTCACTCCGAGTACCAGCTACCACCCCCAAACTGATGGGCAGACAGAGATAGTGAACAAATGGGTTGAGGGGTACCTTCGAAACTACATTGCAGGAGAGTAGAAGGCTTGGGTGAAGTGGCTACATCTAGGGGAGTACTGCTATAATACCTCTTTCCATATGTCTATTCAAATGTCCCCTTTTATGGCACTGTACGGGTATGATGCTCCTAATTTTTTGGATTTGTTATTTGGGGACAGCAGGGTGCTTAAGGCCAAGGATACTTCGCAGGAGTGTCAGGACATTATGCGATCCTTGAAGGAAAATTTGCAAAAGGCACAAAATCAACAGAAGCAATATGCTGATCAGCACAGGGTTGAGAGGTCTTTTGAGGTGGGAGATATGGTGTACCTCATGTTACAGCCGTATAGACAGTCCTCTTTCAAGAAGAGTGGAGCAGAGAAATTGAAACCACGCTACTATGGACCATTCATAGTAATCAGGAGAGTGGGCGAAGTGGCTTATGAGTTGGAGTTGCCTGCAGACAGTAAAGTGCATAATGTGTTCCATGTGTCACGCCTTAAGAAGGCATTGGGTCACAATGTGGTGCCTTCAGTAGTATTGCCACCTCTTGATGATGAGGGAAAGCTTATCTTGGTTCCCGAGGCCATACTTGACTCTAGGGAGAGGGTGCTTCACAGGAGGACTATCAGGGAGTATCTAGTGAAGTGGAGGAACCTACCTGTCGAGGATGCTACTTGGGAAAATGAGCAGATATTGCAGCATCCAGAGCTGAAATTGCTTGAGGACAAGCAATTTTGGGAAGGGCGGACTGTAATGTCCCCTTTCTAGCATTCATAGCATGATGTTTTCGTTAGCCTATTTCCCCACAGTCCCGTAGGCTAACTAGGACATTAAAGGGGCTTAGAGGCCATTTGGCCTAGACAGTTTCAGTTGCAGGTCTTTCTGAGGGGTTCTGAGGCAACTTTGGGCATACTTACTATTTATAGTAAGTCATCTTGGACATGGCTGGAATTCAGTCACAGTGGTATGTTGATGGTAATTGTTTAAAATCGACAGGAAGACTTATTTATCATTGATAAGATTTGTTATGCATTGATAAAGCCATTTTATAAAGTTAAATTTAAATATTTAACTTTATTAATGCATAGACTATAGTTGTGGGAAATATTTAAATTAAAAGAGTTCCCTTTATTTTTATAACACATTGGAGACATAAGGTACATAAAGGGAGTTATGTTTTATCCCACATTGAGAAAACAAAGGATTGAGCTCTTGTGAGAACACTATAAAGAAATGGAAGAGCTTTTTTTTTGTATGCTTGGATGAAGATTAATGTTATGTTGCTGGATATCTGATTATCGGGCTTGGAGGATGGAATCCCTCTTTGCTAGCATTCTCTTTGCTGTTGGAAGACACAGTCAGGAGGATCAAGGGTGTTTTCACTTCAAGAAACACACTGGGTTTCATTTGGGGCGTTTGCATAAAGAAATTTACAAGAGTTTGAGGTGCAGATCTGAAGTTAGTTATTGCTATAGTGCCGCATGAACAGTATTTTGCTATAGTCGGCATGAACAGTATTTTGCTACAGTATGGCGTGAACAGTGTTGGTATCAAGTTTACTTATTTTTTTGGCTGATTAGAAGTTTGGAGGGCTGGCCGACTACATCTGCAAAATACTACGGCAACTAATTCCAGGTTTCTTCTGTCAAATTTTGATATTTTGCATAATAATTGTTGAATACAAGTCTGAATAGTTGTTGCAGCCTTTAAGGCAGCTGTAAGTGCACATCTACATTTAAAAAATCACCCTTTATCAACAGATTGAAAGAGTTTCCAGATTTTTCATATATTGTTGAATGTGTGCCAAGTGTTTGTGAAAATGTTATGATGTGTATTATGCATTTAATGTCACTTCATAGTTGTTCGTAAATCTACTCATTGGAAAGCAATTTATTGAGGAAATCAGCTTTACGAGTTTGCATACAAAGTGTTTGACAATATTCCTTAAGTTAAATTTCTACAAGTCAAAGTTCAAATCAGGGGAGGATATTACATATGTTGGGAAATGAACTATTTAGTTTATGTCTAGGCAATTTCAACACAATCCAAAATTTCTTCACTAAATTGAAATCACTAAGGCTGTAGTTAAAACAATGTGGAATTGAAAAGGAAGATGAATGACTGATTCTTAGTATTCTCTCTAAGCTAAGTTTATAATATTTTGTGTTTGTCTCTACCTTCTATGCTACTAAGGGTGCACTTGGTACTCAATTCACCATGCCATCTTAGGTGATTTTGTTGTCAATCTCACTCGGGAATAGGACAAGCTAATCCAGATGGGCACTCTTAAGTCCTCTAAGTCACATGCTTTGGGTGCCAACCAAGACACAAAAGAACAAAAAGGACAAAGTAGTAACAACAAAAATAAGGATAAGAAACAAAAGAATAGCAAGGAGAAGAAGGATCAGATACCAGTTGTTTCAAAAGTAACTATATACACCCCATCTTCCAAGGGCGATAAGCCCAAGAAAGAAAGGGTCTAATGTGCCTATTGTAAAAGATCCGATCATGATGAACATAAATGTTTGAAGAAACAAATTGATCACTTGAAACACATTCTTGAGAAGAATAATATCAGTGTTCCGAAGTCTATCAAACAAAGTTCTACTGAAGGGTCTAACAAGGCACAAGAAAACAACAAAGGGAAAGGAAAGTGCAAGGCCCGTGTTGCAGTTGCTTTTTCACCATCCACTTGGGTTCTTGATTCAGGTGCTTCGCACCACATGACTTCATCTAAGAAAGAACTTGCATCTTTGGAGTCGTGTACTATGCCTTCTATTTTGATGGGTGATGACACTCTTGTTGAGGTGTGCGAGAGAGGGTCTGTTGATGTGGGGGATGGCACATTCCATGATATTCTTTGTGCGCCCTCATTATCAACTAATCTCCTATTGGTATACTAGATCACTCACATAGGTTCAGGCAAGCGAGTTGAGTCTACTCCAGATTAAGTGAAGATACGTGATTTGCATAGTGATTCTACAATTGCAGTTGGGAGAGCAGATCATTAGTCATGACTATCTATTTTCTCACTTTGTTCCTGATCCTCCTTTGACTGTTTTGCTCACTCACTCTAATGATATGAGTAAATTATGGCACAAGCGGTTTGGCCATCTTAACTTCCACTACTTGCATCAGCTCAACTAGAAGAGCATGGTCACAGGGTTGACTTCAGTTCAGTTCTCAGGTGGTGTTTACCAAGGTTACATTCTTTGTAAGCATCCTAAGGAAAAGTTTGACAAAAGTAAGGCATGGAGAGCTTCAGTGATACTAGAGTTAGTTCACAGAGAATTGGCTGGTCCATTTCATTATCCTTCTTTCAGTAGGGCCCGATATGTCCTTACATTCATTGTTGACTTTTCTTGATATACTTGGGTGTACTTTCTCAAACATAAGTCAGAGGTATTTGATCATTTTCAGGATTTTAAAACTTTTGTAGAGAAGTAATCCTGGAAAGCCATCAAAGTTTTGCGCACTGGCAATGGTGGTGAGTATGTCAACCATCAATTTAAGAGATTTTGCACTTCAGAGGGGATTGATTTGCAACATTCAGTTTCATATAATCCTCAGCAAAATGATGTTGTAGGATGAAAGAATAGATCCTTGAAGGAAATGGCAAATTGTATGATTCACTCTAGAGCTCTTGCACCACAGTATTGGGCAGAGGCCATTAACTGTGCGTGTTATATCTAGGACCGTGTTCCTCACCGAGCCTTGAAGGGAGTTACCTTTTTTGAAGCTTGGAGCGGTCGAAAACCATCAGTTAAGCACTTTTGAGTTTTTGGCCCCCCTGCATGGGCCCATTCTTGCAAAGAAACACAAGGCCTTGGATCCGCATAGCAAACCTTGCATATTTGTAGGTTATCCTGATGGTGTGAAGGGTTATTTGTTGCTCCACCCTACTACACATGAGTTGTTCATTGAGAGGAGTGTTTAGTTTGAGGAGGGATCTTCAAGCTCACTTTCTATCACTTCTCCAACTCCTTCTACTTTAAGATTGGAGTCACTTGGAACACATGACAGATCTTCTGATGAGTCCGATTCACCTAAGCAATCTTCTACCTCCACTTCCGATGCAGAGAGTGATTTAGAGGACTCATCTCCTTCCTCTCCTAGTCATCATTCAAAGGTTGATGATTCCCCTCCAAATTCTCCATCTTCCATTCCACTTTGGGTTAGACAGACCTTGCAGTCTACAGGTGATTGGGTTGGGGATCCATCAGACACCAGGCAGACTCGTTCACAGTTCTAGGATGCTCCACATGTCTTCATTGCTACTACCTCAAATCCACAGTCCTTTCATGAGACTTCTAGTATTCTTGAGTGGGATACAACTATGCAAGAAGAGTATAGTTTCTTGATGAGAAACCACACTTGGGATCTTGTCCCTCTTCGTAAGGGAAGAAAACTTGTTTGATGTAAGTGTATCTGTTGGACAAAATTTGTAGGAGATGGGTTAGCTGACAAGCATAACGCTTGCTTTGTTGCCAAAGAGTTCTCCCAGGTTCATGGGATTGACTACTTTGAAACTTTTGCTCTAGTTTCCCGAATGAATTCCATTTGACTTTTTCTTGCCATTGTTGCAGCTAATCGCTGGGAAGTACATTAGATGGATGTGAAGAGTGCTTTTCTTCAGGGTGACCTTCATGAGGAGATCTACATGGAGTAGCTGTAGGGCCTCCTTCAGGATTCTTCACTTGTGTGCCATCTTCAGAAGTCTCTCTATGGCTTCAAATAGGCTCCTCGGGCCTGGTATACCAAGATGGACTCCTTTATTCTATTAGTTGGGTTCACTTGGTGCCATTCTGATCCTAATGTCTACATTTTGCAACAGGGTGATTCACGACTATTTTTGGTTTTGTATGTTGATGACTTGTTGATTGTAGGAAGTTCTTCACCCACCATTAAGGTCATCAGACTGCCCTTCTTGACAGTTTTTGATGATTGACTTGGGATTGTTGCATTACTTTCTCGGGATTGAGATCTTTCAGTCTCCTTCCAGGATCACCATCACACAATCCAAGTATGCTCTAAATTTACTCTTGAGGTTTTATATGGCTGACTGTAAGCCTGCTCTGTCTCCCTTCCTTTTTGTAGTCAAACTTGAGGCTCAGTGTTGTTCTCCACTTGTTAATGGCACTTTGTACCAACAACTTGTTGGGAGTCTCATTTATTTGACTCATACGAGGCCCAACATCTCATATGCTGTAGGCATAGTCTCTCAATTCATACAGGAGCCTCATGAGCTACACTGAAAAGCAGCGAAGTGGATCCTTCACTACATTCAGGGTTCTCACAGTTGTGGGATTCACTACACAGCAGGTATTGAGCTTGATTTGGTGGCCTACATAGATTCAAATTGGGTGGGTGATTCTCAGAATCACAAGTTTACTTCAGGTTACAACTTCTCACTTGGTTCAGGTCCTGTTTGTTGGTCAAGCAAAAAGTAGTCTGCTATTGCTCTATCTTTTGGTTAGGTTGAGTATCGAGGGGGCTATGAATGCCGCTACTGAGGCCATTTGGCTTCAACATCTTTTCATTGAGTTTGGTATCTAGATCATAAAACCATCAGTCATATTTTGTGACAACTAGAGTGCCATTCAGATCTCATAGAATTTGGTCCATCATTAGCGGACCAAACAAATAGAGACCCACATGCACTACATCCGAGAGCTCATCCATGGTCACGATATGAACCTTCACTATTGTCTGACTTTTGAGCAAGTTGCTGTTATCTTCACCAAACCCTTCACTGAGAGAAAGTTCCTTCATTTGCGAGTTTTGCTGGGGGTGCGAATGCTTCATCTTTTGGGGGGTGCCTCTTCCTCTCACTCAGAGTCCTAACTTTTTTGGGGGGGTCTCTTTTCTCTCTCTTTTGGGGGGATTTTATGTACATGGGTACCTCATCAGGCCTGACTTGCCAGGATCCATTTCTACATCCACCTAAGCTTCGCTTATGGGGGGGTGTTAGTGTAGTTTTTAAATTTTCTAGTGGGTTATTTATTTTTTCCCTATATTGCTAGGTTTTTCCTACACTTTTAATAATCTTGCTTAGGTTAATAAAGCATGTCTTATTAGGTGAGTGGTTGCGAGGTGTCACCTTCCTACATGTGAGCATTGATTAGCTACCTTAGGAAGATAATTTTCTATCTTTAGTCCCATAGATGGTTGCTCATCATTGGTTGGTGTTGCCACCTCCTCCCTCTTCCTAGTTTATATAAGCTTGCTACTTGGCTTGTATTTGTGATCTTTTGCTTTTGCATCCTCTTAATGCTATTTTGCTTATAGCATTTGCATTACTCTCTTGGAGACTAATTCTCTATTGCTATTTTGATTTTGTATAATTTGCATTCATAGTTTAGATATCTATTGTTTGCACTAGTTTTCTGGGTTATTAATCTTTTTAGATTCTAACAATTTAAACAAAATAATATTTAAAATGAGTTAGAAGAACAATAACTTATATAATATATATAAGAATTGATTTATATCTTTATATTATTTATATATCTTTATATTATTTATATCTTTATATTATTTATTTTTTTAATATATTTTTTTCCTGATTGACTCAAGCAAACGCCTCCTACCATCCACCTCACAGAAAATGCCATGTGGCAATTATGATCTCCTACAAGAAAGTAATGTGCATCCATTAAGATAGACCAAAATATGATGTGATATGACCCTTTAAATTTTCTTCAATCACATAGTTCCACATGAAAATAATGTTTATGAAGTATGCTGACAAGTATTAAATATATCCTTATTTGTTATGTGACATTTATTTTTATTTTTTAGATTTGAAAAAACAACTTATTGAGAGGAAATTAGTCTCTAGCCAATCAAAAATGAGAAATTTGATAATTATAATTGAATTTAAAAATAAATGCTTACAAACTTCAGTTTTAAATTTTGTTTCCTCCATAAAAATTTAATACTGGGGTCCCTTACATAAGACGGACTAATAAATGGTTCTATGTTGTTTTGGTATGTCTTAAGTTGGTAGGCGATAGATACAAATATACATCAAGAATGTTTTGGAAAATATTGTGCTTTTCATACAAATAGATAAATAAATTGTGCTCACGCCCATCACCACCACCTCCCCCGCCTCACACACATATATATATCTATCAGACTGACATTTTTATTATAAAAGGTTGAGTTTAAAAAAAAATTTCTAATTATATCAAGATGCATGAGCGTTCGGGTGTGTGCACGCGATTCTCATCAGTTAAGAAATAATTAAATTTTAGATTTGGTCTCAATTTTGGTTTGTTAAGAGTAAGGAGTAGCAGGAAATTCCTCCATTGGTAATAGTGCCCTGAATAGGAACCTCAACATCATTCCTCTGCTAGTATTAGCAAATGCGAATAACAGGAAATTCAATAGTATTGATAGCCCACAACAATCCACATTCGAAGACCACTGAGTTATATTCAGTGAGAAATGTGCAAAATATTAAAAAAATCAGCGATATTTAGAAATATTTTAATAGAAGAGTGCGAAATGTGGTGACAAAAAATCAACAATAATATACAGTGATTGATATACACAGGTAATAATCAGCGAGTGATAAAAATTCCAAATAAGTTCACGACGCAAGCACCATTTGTGGCTAGGGCCTTGCAGAATAGAGACCCCGATTTCGCAGTTGCAGATTTAATATGTAAGTAACGTGGGAGATCCAACCTGTGATCCTGGTACAATGACATCCAATCTTCTAATCATGACGAAGTATGAGATCCAACTTTATCGAACGATCTCAACAGTTTTGGTGAGTAATGTCAGACATTGCAAGTCCTTGGGTTTGCAATTCCACCAGCGATTCCAGCCTGAAGCTGCTCAAACATTCATCAGCCTGATCTACAGTCGCCCAACCATTAACTCTACGAACAAAGTAGCAATATTCTCTTGGAAAGGCAACATTTTGTCATAAAAGGAAGTGAAGTCCAAAGAAAGTAAATTTGAAAAAGCAACAATTTTGAACAATTAAAAGAAGATTTCTCAAAAGAATAAAATAAAAATCTCAAGTAAAAGGGGGACGCTAATTGGCATTTGAAATTGAACCAATGCTTCTAAGCTATTGATTTTTTTCCAGCAGCAACCCATATATATGGCATTGGCATTTAACTCCAACCTATGAGTCATGTCGTATCATCGGATCAAATCATCAATCGGCCAAAGTGAAAACAATACAAATCCAAGAAATTCTCTAGATCCATACATGCATGTATAATACGGTTTAAGAAGACATTAAACCCAACAATACTAGTGAATAGAGAGCTTACCTTAACTCTGAATATCTTCTCCATTTAGCATCAATTTTTCTCTTCATCACACATCAATTAATTTCTTGGAATGCTGGCGGATCAGGTGATATAAAACTCAACTCTTCTTCTCAATACAAATAGTTCCTTGAAAACAAATATTTGTGTCAAGATCTAGTTAATAATTTATCACCTCCAAATAATATAAGTTGTGGCTTTATAGTTATCAATTAACAAATAGGTGATGTAAAAATCAGTTTGAAATTAGAGAATTTTTACGGCCTCTAGATTTAAAATCTTTGGAAAATCATTCAAGGTGAGTTCCTAGCAGACATTGGTAAATCCAATCATAAGTTCATCTAATTAAATTAAAATATAAGGAAATTTTCCTATTCGATTTTGATGATTTTTGAAGAATAATAAGACCGGTCTCAAAATAAAGTACTAAATTGTAAATAATAATAAGCAAAATGAATCTTGTGGACTCAACGTTTTGCTTGATCTATGTGAACCAGGCAGCTAGGAAAAATTATGACAAACAATGTTTTATCTATTGGCGCACAAAATATGCCATCCTGTTTTACTGCAAATCGACTCTAGGCTTGGTTCCCTAGAATCTATCTGAACCAACAAAGAATGAATCAGATTAGGAGGGTTGGATTACTCTAAAATCTAGACGATCCAGATGATAAAAACAATGTTTAATCCCCCCGAAACCCAAATTTCTTCACATTCTTATCCTAAGAACTCACATACGTCTAAATCACCCTCCATTAGAAGACCACAATCAATTGTGCATATACTGAAGATTAATGCCTAGATTGACTCTGTTCGGAAATGGCAAACTCCAGTTCCACCGTTGATCTTTCAGCTCATAACAGTTAACATAAAAATCTTATTATATTGCATGGTTATCGGCAGTTTTAAAAAGAAGTTTATCAGTAGTCATATAAATTTCTAAATTTGATGCTTAATAATGCATGCAATCATGCTGAAGCTGCCATATAGAACTCGAGTTTAGGAAGTAGTTTTAATTAGTTCTTTTCTAAATAAATATACTAACAGTGGTATTAAATATGATGAGTTCTGGAAAATCTGGGTAATCTGTAATAAAAAGTTATTCATTTGATTCTGTTAAAAACCAGAGCGTACTCTGTTTCTGAATACAGATTGTATTTGAAGGCCTATTTATTTGTTTGTTTGTCTTTTTTGCTGTTATAAATAAGATTGTCTGGGTGTTCATATTCTACATTTGGTATCAAAGCTGAAGGTGTTTGGAAGACAACAACATGGCAAACAATTTGCAAATCCCAGAGTTTGATGGAGTTGATTACCAATATTGGTCAATCAAGATGAAGACTTTTTTGATTGAGAAAGATTTTTGGGAGATTGCTGAATCCGGATATGAAGAGCCTGTAGATTGGAATACTCTCCAACCTAATGACAGGAGATTGAAGAAAGAAGCTGAGAAGAAGAATGCAATGGCATTGTTTCACATTCAGATGGCTCTTGATAAGAGCTTGTTTCCTCGAATTGCTGATGCATAGACAACAAAAGAGGCCTGGAAGACTCTAAAAGATGCTTACCATGGCAATGAACAGATCAAGGTTGTGAAGCTACAATCTTTGAAAAGAGAATATGAGAACTTGAAGATGAAGGAGACAGAGAGTGTGGGAGATTTCTGTGTGAGAGTGAAAGATGTGACTCATAAAATGGCCACTTTGGGTGAATCTATTGCTCAAGAGCAAATAATACAAAAGGTATTGAGATCTCTAAGCCCAAGATGGAATATTGTAGAAATTGCCATAGAAGAAATTTTTTTTTTAGCTACCATGTGTATATGAGCAATGTTAGTATGCTAATAGAAACCAAATCTAAATAAAGCTTCTACAAACTAAACAAAATTCATAAACTTCAAGATAGACTAAGATAAGCTCTCAATTGAGAATATGAGCCATTAATGAGCTCTCTCAATGAGAAGCTCTCTTGTTGAGTAGCTTTGTCTAAATAGATAGGATGTATGCTCAAGCTTATGCTTCAAAGAGGGCTTCAAATGGAGTTGGAATTTGGGTGTGAGTGTATGGTTTTGATGTAAAATGGCTTCTCAAAATGGCATTATGACTTTACTTCATGTATTGTGTTATTTTGCAAAAGGGAAGGATCCAATTTATAGGCAAGAGGCTTGAGGGATTGAGGGCTAAGATGCAAGGATGGGAAAAAGCTCATGGAGGGCTTAGATTGCTTGAGAAGAGAGCACATGGATTGTGCTTCCTTATAGCCAATCAAGGAGTGACACATGTCACATGGTGAGAGGATGGAGGAAAGGGGAAGGATGAGTCAACAAAAGAGGCTCAAAGGATAAAATCTTCATAAAGGCCCTCATAATGACTTGTAAGAGCAATAAAATGGCTTGTAAGAGTCATTTATGACCTAGTGGACTTCATAAAGTTTTATGGTTGAGATATTTTGAGGGTGATGAGAGCAATTTCGACTTGGACTTAATTAGGAAGGTTATAAGCTTGTTTAGGCTTGTGCAAATGATTAGAGGATGGATTAGGATGGTTTAGGACTAGGCAAGTGGATGGCAAGTGGATTGCAATTAATGAGAGTGGGTGAAGGAGGAGATATTTGTTAACTTTGGCTTGGGTTAGTAAGTTTTAACCCATGTTCAGGGAATGTGACAAGGTTAGGAGGGGATTAGGATTAGGTTTAAAGACATCTTCTAGAAGAGTCTAGACTTTGGATGAGGATAAAGACTTTCTAGAATAGTCTAGAATTTCTTAGGATGAGGATGAAGACTTTCTAGAAGAGTCTAGAACTTCTTAGGATGAGGATAAATTAGATTTTTAAGAAATAAATAAAGTTTTATTATTTCAAGGGTTTGGGTTGAGGAGATATTTATTAAAACTTTTTTAATAAACATGAGGATTAATATTTAATCTTAACTAAATATTTTGAGTTGGGATTAGGGGTAGGAAATGATGAGATTAGCCTTTAATCGAAATTAAAGAAGGATTAGAAGATTTTGGAAGAGGTTATTGGTCATAAGGAAATTGGCCAAGTTTTGGGCAAAAAATAAATTTTTTATTTATTTTAGGATTTTTGGTCAATTTATTAATTAAATAATTAATAAATAAGGAAATAATGTTTAAATAAGATTTAAACATTTTTGGGAGGGATTCCTTAATTAAATATTTTTAATTAAGATAAAAGGATTTAATGGCATAAAAATAAATAAATTAATTAAATAATTAATTAATTAATAAATGATGATGTCATCAGGACTTTTTCAGAAAATAAAAATATTATTTTCTAAAGGTTTTTAGGTGTCTACACCATGGAGTATGATGAATTGGTTGGATCTCTTATATCACACGAGAATAGAATAAGGGACACATCTACCAGTGTTAATGAGAAGGCTTTTGCTTCCCAATTGCAAATTTCAAAGAATGATGGTGCTAGCAACAATAGTAACAACAATAAAGGCTTGGGAAGAGGCCAAAATCAGAAATTTTCAAGAGGATCTAGAGGAAGAGGAGGTGCTCAAGGAGGAAGAGGTAGAGGCAGATTTGATAAAAGGAACATCCAATGCTATCATTGCAATAAGTATGGACATTTTGAGAGAGAGTGTAGACTGAAATCAGGTAACAATAATGCAAATTATGCCCAACAAGATGAGGATCCTTCCTCGGGTAATTTATTTTTGTGTTATGGGAAAGGTGAAAGTAATGTGAATGATGTTTGGTATTTGGATTCTAGATGCTCTAACCATATGTCTGGTAACAGACAAATATTTTCAAAGCTTGACGATAGTTACAGATCCAATATTACCCTTGGTAATAACAATACTGTGGATGTTGCGGCCAAAGGAGCCATGGATGTTCAGACAAAAGAAGGTACGAAAAGTGTTCAAGATATTTATTATACTCCCAAGTTAAAGCATAATTTATTGAGTGTTGGGCAGCTATGTGAGAAGAATTATAGAGTGGTATTTGAGAACATGCACTATACTATCTATGATAAGAATCAAAAAAATAAAGTGATTACAGTTGTTCCTATGAAAAAGAATAGGATGTTTCCTTTGAAGTTTGGTCAAAATGATAATCAGCTTGTCAATATGGCTTATGAGGATAAAAGTTGGTTGTGGCATCTCAGGTATGGCCATTTGAATTTCAATAGTTTGAAGAATCTAACATCAAATGCATTAGTTCTTGGATTGCCTAAGGTTGAAGAGCATAAAAAAATTTGTGAAGGGTGTGCTAAAGTGAAACATTCACGGGAATCATTTCCAAAAGGCAATGCATGGAGGGCCCAATACCCACTTCAGCTTATTCATTCAAACATTTGTGGTCCAATGCAAACACAAAGCTTGGGTAAGTCATCATATTTCATTAATTTTATAGATGATTACTCACGCATGTGTTGAGTATATTTTTTGAAGACTAAGGATGAAGCCTTTGATACATTCAAGAGGTTTAAAGCTCGTGTGGAGAATGAGAAAGGGAACACAATCAGATGTTTGAGTCTAGATCGAGGAGGAGAATTTTGTTCAAACAATTTTTAGAATTTTTGTGAGATGAATGGCATCAAAAGACAACTCACAACTGCATACACACCCCAACAGAATGGAGTGGCTGAAAGAAAGAATCATACTGTGGTAGAAATGGCAAGGAGCATGTTACAAACTAAGGGTTTGAACAATTCTTATTGGGCTGATTCAGTTGCTACAGCCGTATATATTCTCAACAGGAGTCCTACAAGTGCCCTACACAAGATGACTCCATATGAAGCATGGTATGAGAAAAAGCCTAACGTAAATCATTTTAAAGTTTTTGGTTGTTTGGCTTATGTTTGCATCCCTGATTAGAATAGGCAAAAGCTAGATGCTAAAAGTGAATCATGTATTTTTGTGGGCTATAGTGAGGAAAGCAAAGCTTATAGATTATTCAATCCTATTACTAATAAGATTGTTGTTTCAAGAGATGTGATTTTTGATGAAGGGGGAGTTTATGGTCATCAAAAACAACATGTTGAAAAGACAAAATTAGTTTTGGATGATGATGATATTGCTGCTAATGATAATGAGCAGCTAGCTAGTGGTTCTATTTCAAGATCACCAAGCCCACCAAGAAACTCCTCACCAATCCCAAGAGCAAGTCCATCCTCAAGTCCTCCAAGGAAGGTAAGAATATTGAGTGATATCTATGAGAGGTGTCAAAATCAAGCATATGAAGAAGATCCAATAGGTGAGACAGTAAATTTTGCATTACTTGCTAAAGCTGATTTTGAGCCATCATGTTTTGAAGATGCATGCGCTAATGAGGTTTGGATGCAAGCAATGAATGAAGAGATGAATTCCATTGATAGGAATGAAACATGGGAGATTGTAGATCTTCCACATAAGAAGAAGAAGATTGGCACAAAATGGGTCTATAAGACACAAGGAAAGATTGGCAGCTAAAGGTTTCACTCAAAGGTATGGCATTGATTATGAAGAAACTTTTGCACCAGTAGCAAGACAAGAAACTATTAGGATGCTAATCTCTCTTGCAGATCAAAAGAAATGGAGTATTCATCACATGGATGTGAAAAGTGCCTTCTTGAATGGGTACTTAGAAGAAGAGGTATATGTGGGACAGCCACAAGGTTTTGAGATTCAAGGCAAAGAAGATTATGTCTACAAGTTGAAGAAGGCTTTGTATGGCCTCAAGCAAGCACCACGTGCATGGTATGCAAGAATAGATGGATATTTTCAGCAAAATGGCTTTCAAAGAAGTAAGAGTGAACCTACCCTTTACTACAAACAAGAAGGTAATGAAATTCTCATTGTGAGTTTGTATGTTGATGATTTGTTATATATGGGTAGTAGTTCAAAGATGAAAGATGAATTTAAAGTTGCTATGATGAATGAGTTTGAGATGAAAGATTTAGGTCTCATGAAGTACTTTCTTGGCATGGAGGTTTATCAAAGTAAAGATCAAATTTTTATTTGTCAAGAAAAGTATGCAAAAGATATGTTGAAGAAATTTGATATGGTTGATTGTAAACCTCTTTCCACTCCAATTGCTCATGGGGTTACATTGTGTAGAGATGATGGTGCTAAAATTGTTGATGAGACATCATATAGGAGCATTGTGGGGAGTTTGATGTTTTTAACTCACACAAGGCTTGATATTGCTTATTCAGTTTCATTGGTTTCAAGGTATATGAAAAATCCATCAGAGGAACATATGAAGGCAGCCAAGAGAATTTTGAGGTATGTGAAAAGCACGGTAGATTTTGGCATTCACTATTCTTCTAATAAGTTTGAGCTTGTTGGCTTTAGTGATTCAGATTGGGGAGGTTGTTTGGATGACCGAAAATCTACATCTAGTAATTGTTTTTTTTTGGGTTCTGGTTTAATTACATGGAGTTCAAAGAAGAAAAGTATGGTTGCTCTCTCTTCTACAAAAGCGGAATATGTTGCAGTCACTTCAGCTGGCACACAAGCTTTATGGCTTAGAAAGCTTCTTGAAGAAATTGGAGAGATACAGGTTCAACCTACTGTGATTTTTTGTGACAACATAAGTGCTATTAAATTGGCCAAGAATCCGGTTCATCATAGTAGGACCAAACACTTTGATCTTAAACAACATTTTATCAGAGATTTGGTACAAAATAAAGTGGTTGAGTTGAAGTACATCAACACAAAGGAGCAAATCACAGACATCTTCACAAAGGCAATTGCAAAAGATCAGTTTTTGGTACTCAGAGATCGAATTGTTAGTCCTCTCAGCATCAAGGGGGAGTATGAAGATTAATGCCTAGATTGACACTGTTCGGAAATGGAAAACTCTAGTTCCACCACTGATCTTTCAGGTCATAACAGTTAACATAAAAGTCTTATTATATTGCATGGTTATCGGCAGTTTTTTAAAGAAGTTTATTAGTAGTCATATAAATTTCTAAATTTGATGCTTAATAATGCATGCAATCATGCTGAAGTTTCCATATAGAACTCGAGTTTAGGAAGTAGTTTTAATTAGTTCTTTTCTAAATAAATATACCAGCAGTGGTATTAAATATGATGAGTTCTGGAAAATCTGGGTAATCTGTAATAAAAAGTTATTCATTTGATTCTGTTAAAAACCAAAGCATACTCTGTTTCTGAATATAGATTGTATTTGAAGGCCTATTTATTTGTTTGTTTGTCTTCTTTTCTGTTATAAATAAGATTGTCTGGGTGTTCATATTCTACATATACACCGTTTGGATTCTAATCCTTTCATTCTTATGAGAGAACTGATTCTGAGATCACCCTTGGCTAAATTCAAATAGGATCCCATAGCAGAACCGGTTGGGAAGGAAACCCCAAAAAACCATTATGAAGAGGTCATCCCTACACCAATGGTGACTAACAAGGAGAAAATCCTCACTCTAGATCTTGAAGGTTATGAAGTGGAATATACCCAACGACAATGCCATACATATGGACTCTATGCGAGATGGCTGAGAACAAGAACAAATATAGAATCTATTGTGAGATGGTTGAAAGAATCTTATGGTAAGAAATTAGAAGTAACTATCTTGGAAAATGATTTTCTTTATACTGATTTTTGCAGCTCCAGTTTGAATTTTTAATTTTTTTTAAAAAAAATGCCCTTGTTTTATAGGTAAATCTTTTAGAGTCCTTGACTAGAAACCTTTCTTTAACCCAAACAACTCATGCTCCTTCATAATAGATCATGTTGGTAGTCTCCTATTGAACTTCTAACAAAAGAGACTCCTAAATTGATAGGTAACAAGGTCATGAAATATGTAGGTTTTGTAGAAACACAATTGAGGTTCTCCAATCCAATTATCATAGTCAGTATGGATGCAAACATCTGTCAACCTCAACCTTTAAAAATATGCATTATGGGAAGGTCAATCATGATAGAACCGAGATTCGTAGAAGGATCTTTCATAGAGGACCCTGCATCTGCTTCTTTGATCCTAAATCAAAGCCCTTCTTTTCCATATCCTCTAGTAGACACATAGATTATCCTTAATAAGGAAATGTAGGGCTTTGACATTTTGGAAACTCCTATACGGGATGATTTGGAAGAGGGAAAATAAGAGAAAATGTGCCCTCACTCCCCTCTATTATAGTGGGTATTATCATCTCTACAAATCAAGGAGGGGAGAGACTTTAGGATTCATCATAAAATAGCTGTAGACAAGATAAAGGGTGAGGAAAGTCCTGATAAAGTCCTTAGCAAAAATGCGAGGAGAGACCAACAGAGGTCGGGGTAGGGACTCAAAAATGGATAAGCCTTAGATAAGCATAGCAATGACACTTAATGAGGAAGAAAGAGGCTTTAGAAATGAAATTAGTCGAAGGAGAGAGAAAAAATATATCAGAGGAGGGAATCACTTGGATAATGACATAGATATCCAAGAGGAAACATTATGTCCATCAAGCCCTTCAAATGAAGAATCTGATAGCCAAGCTAGAGTAGAGGAAGAGGTTAGGATCATTTTTGAGCATTTATGTGAGTTTGTAGTTAATGAACTAATGAATGACTTTATGGATGAAATTTGTGATGAGGAAGAAATACTAAGACCTAAGGAATTGCTCATCAAGGAAATTATGAAAGGTGATGATCCGATAGAGAAAGTGGAAGTGGAAAAACTAGTAATGAACTAGCAGATCATGAACTAATTGATCAGGAACATATGTGGATAGTCACGACTCACCCAAGTAAAAATAGCTAGGATACAAATAAAAAGAGGAGAAGAAAATCCTTACAAGAATTGAGAATGAGGAATGGATGTACTCATGATCAAACTAAATTAACTAATATCTTTAATGCAGGGAAGGGAAAGATCCTTTCTAAGTCACCATGAATGTATAATCTTGGAATCTTAGGGGTTTAAATGCCCCTAGCAAGCAACAGGTCTTAAAACACTCCATATAAAAAACAAAAGAAAAAATCTTTTTATTAAAAGAAACAAAACTAGATAGGAATGATCTAGAGAGTTTAAAAAAGAAGCTAAGATTTAGGGAGATATGGGGGTCTCTAGCTAAGGGAGCCTCAAGAGGTTTAACTTTCATATGGGACCCGAGGTTTTTGACTATAACCTCTTTAGAAGATCATGAAAATTGGAGTTGTGGCTTAGTAATAAGCTCCCAAATGAAGTTGAGCTTCAGGATTTTAATGTGTATGCCCCTATTCAAAATATAGAGAAAATTAGACACTAGAAAGAAATTGAATAAAAATTAATTGATTATACAGGTGAGATTTTAATCATAGGAATGAATTTCAATACTATAACCAAGGCATTCAAAAAATAGGGTGGAACTCAAAAACTTCCTAAAGCAGTAGTAGATTTTAACAGATGGTTTAATAGGAATGGACTAATAGATATTGCCACTTCCAAAGATAGCTACACTTGGACTAATAGGAGAAAAGCATTCCACTTTATTATGAAGAAACTAAATAGATTTCTCTTAAATGAGAATATGGTAGAACTACCCTTTACTATGGGATCAAAAGTGAAATCCATACTAGGTTCAACTCACTACCTAGTTGAATTACACATCATAAAGGATAAAATATAAAACAATTGCCCTTTCAAATTTGAACAAATGTTCTTTAAGAACGAGGGATTTCTAAAGATTATAGAAAAATGGTGGAATGGAATTGTGTTATCTAGGTCTAAAATTTACCAACTAGTTAACAAACTAAAAATTATTAAGCAAATACTTAAAGTTATGGAATTTTGAACACTTTGGGAATATATTTGAAAATAGGTGGAATTGGAGAATCTAAACAAGGAGGTTATAGAGAAAGGGATGGATTTAGCCGTATATGAAATAGAGAAGTGCCTAATGAAGGAAAATTAAGACATCTTATCTAAAGAGGAATTGTTTTAGAGACAAAAATCAAGAGAAACATGGCTAGATGTAGGGGATAGCAACACAATTCTTTCACAATAGTACAAAACAACACATATTAGCCAATAGAATCACTTTCATTCAAAATCAGGATGGGGAAAAATAGGAGGAGCCAAATGACATTGCAAAAGAGGCAATAATGTACTTTGAAAAAAATTTCAATCATAATGGTAACCAAGACCTAGGAGCACAAGAAAAAATTATTAAGAACATCCCAAAGCTTATATACAAAGAACAAGATTAAAAAAAAAGAGAAAATTTACCTTTGAGGAATTAAGTGCGGATCTCAAGAAAATTAATCTAGATAAATCTCTAGCGTCAGATGGGTTTCCAACATGTTTCTTTCAAAAATGATGGAACTTTATAGGGACAGAGGTAACTGAGGCTTTATAAGGGGTACAAAATTAAGGAAAACTCTTGAGGTAGTTGAATAATACCTTTATTGCCCTTATCCTGAAAAAGGATAAGTTAGAGACCTTTAATGATTATCGTTCCATAGCTCTTGGCAATAATCTCTATAAATTACTTACTAAGACTATGGAAATGAGAATCTAGAAACTTCTCCCAAATCTGATATAGGGTTTGTACAAGGCATATCTATCTCCGATGGAGTAATTATTTCCCAAGAGGCCATACATATGGTTCAAATCAATGAAGAGCCTGGTATGTTAGTTAAGCTATATAATAAAAAGGCATATGATAGATTAGATTTTGACTATTTGAGGAAATTCCTTAAAGCCTTTGGGTTCACAAAAGAATGGGTGAATTTGATCTTTGAATTTATATACTCACCTAAGTTATCAATACTAGTAAATGGATCACCCAAAGAATTTTTAAGAATTAGCACGGGACTTAGACAAGGGGATCCAATATCCCCTTTTCTTTTCATCTTAATGGCATAAGCATTAGGAAGGTCAATAAACAATGCAAGGTATGAGAAGGCTATTAAAGGAATAAGGATCATTAGTGATCTAGATCCTACAACTCACCAATAATTTGTTGATGATATTATGATTTATAGACAAAGTACCATAGAGGAGGCAAAAGCATATAAAATAATATTAATTTAATACAAAAGTGCATCAAGTCAAGAGATTAACCCTAAGAAGTTAGAAATCTTCTTCTTTTATAGCAATCCTAATATGGAGCAACAAATTTGTCAAATTTTGAATTTCAAAAGAGGAAGTTTACCTTGTAAATACTTGGGTCTCCCTTTAGACAAAGGGGTTCATTCAACAAAATTATGGGATCAAATAAAATAAAACATTAAAAAAAAAGGATTCCTGGAAAGGAAAATGACTCTCTTCTGTGGGTAGAGAAATGATGGTTCAATTTTTCCTTTCAACACAACCTATTTATTAATTATCTTATATTGATCTCCCTAGAAAAAAATAAGGATGAAATTAATAGGGTTCTTAGGAATTTCTTTTGGCAGGGAACAAGGGAAAAGAGAAAAATTTCCTAGATAGCTTGGGACAAGGTATGCAAACTAGTGAGGTGTGGGGATTGGGTACATCAAAATACAAGGTAAAACTTTAGGAGCTAAAATACTATAGAGAATGCATAGGAATCTACACCTCAAGTGGGAAAGGATCCTAATAAAGAAATATACAAGCGATTCTAATCCGGTCAACATATTTAGGGAGAAATCACCACCTAGAGGATTAAGAATTTGGAACTTCATGATGGATTGTAGATCCTCCATCTAGGATATTACTAACATGGAACCCAATTAAGGGTAAGAAGCTCTCTTTGGAAAGAATCTTGGGGAGAATATGGTACTTTGGAAAATGACAATAAGCTCATCCAATCAAGGTTAACACTTGAAGGGAGATGGGGAAAAAAGTTATAGATTATGTGACGCTTGTGGATGAAGGAAAAGGTTGGAAATTGAAGGATTTCAAGGACACAAACCTCCCACCTAAGGAAGATGGAGATCTAAAAAGAACCTTATCAAACAAGAAAGTAGCTTTCAATTTTGGCAAAGATAAATTGATGTGGAAGGGAAGCCAAAGTGAGGAATACAATTCAAAGGAAGGGTATAAATTCCTTAGGTCACTCTAGATAAGCATAAGGACTCCCTACAACATTATGTTGGAAAAAATATTGTCTACTTAAGGTATGATTTTTCACCTGATTAGTTTTAAATAAGAGCATCCTTACCTTAGAGAGATTTAAGAAAATAGGATACCAAGGCCCATGTAGATGCCCTTTATGTGAAAATGAGGAAGAATCAATTGACCACCTTTTTTTTTGCATTGCCCTTTTTCAAGTCAATGTTGGAAATGGCTATGTTCTTAGTTGGGTTCAATATCTACATTTCTAAGAACTATAATAGATATGCTACATCCTTAGACTCTTATTCAAAAGGATAGTATTTATAGCTCTTTATGGATTTATACACCTTCCATAGTTGTATGGGAACTATGGAAGGAACACAACCGAATATTTTTTTAGAATGAAAAGATGAATGTAGAACAACTTCTAATTAAAATTGAGACTTTTTTCATTGAACTAACTAACACTTGGGTTTTGAATAAACATGAAAAGGACTATAATGTCTCATCAAGATGAGAAAATGAGAGATAAGTGGATAGGTGTAAAATTACCCCAGTTTGTAGGAAAATCGGAGGAATCTTCAAAAAGAAATAGAGAGGTGTGATAATAGAAACCACCTAAGGAGGGTTGATTTAAACTCAATTTTAATAGAGCTTGAAGAGGGAATCTAGGAAGAGTAGGCATTAGATGTAGTATCCATAACTTAGAAGGCACAAAGATGGAAAAGTTAGCAAGATATATAGGAGTAGAAACTAATAATTGGGGGAAATTAACAACATTAGTTGTAGGATTAGAACTATGTAAAACTATTGGTTGTAAGAATGTAGTGATTGAAGGTGATCTTGGAAATATAAGGTAGGCTATGTTATTGAGAGGGGAGGGGTGAATCAGGAACCAATAAAACTTAAGACTTACTTCACCAATTAATCCTTCATATATTATTTTGATCTAATTGCATGCATGAAAGAATGAAAGCAATAACATTCATAACACTTTGTCACAAGATATGGTGACCCAGAAACCTTCCAAATAGAAAGTGAAACTAGGGCGGGGATGATACCCACAAGATTTAGTGCTGTAGTATAAAGTTGGTTTGTTAAGAATTAAAATCGACCACTTCTGGTGATCTACCCTATTAGGAGAAACAAGGACTATTAGGTCCACTTTGGTAAAGGATTTACAAACATAGAATGAAGTATGCACTATGTTAGGAGATTAGTAAAAGAATATTAAGTTCACCCGGTATAAGTATTTGACTGATGCACATGTTAGGATGAATCGGTGGCTGATCTTTGATCTACAACTTTTATTTGCTGAATGAGATTCCTTGAATTGCAATGACCATCTTATTGTGATAGATAAGTCTCTGCTATACCATATACTACTTGTAGCCTTTTTTAATTTGTAGTCATCTACTTCTTACTTCTTCACATACTCATTATCTGATTCATTTGGATATGATACAATACATTACATATATACCAATCCACTTAATTACTTTTTGGAGTCGGTTACCATACCAAACTCATCATAATTCACAAAGTCAACCCATTGCTGTAACTTGGGTTTTGAAGACAACTCGATAATGTTCTAACCCTCGACAAATATTGTCAACACTTGGAAAACTTTGGCACTCAGTTGAAGTTGAAGCTCGGTCCATACTGATCACTTTGAGTAGCATGAACTTGGTTAACACTGTATGACTCGGTGAACACTGTCAAACTTGGTAGATACTGAATCACTCGGTTGACATTGCATGACTCGGTCAACACTGAATTCTCTTTGTTAACACTATGAGCTCGGTAGACACTGATATACTTGGTTAACATTACAGAGCTTAGTTAACACTAAGATCTTCATCATTTCTACTAGAAATATTGGTAGATTCTACTATGCTTGGGTAACAATGTGCTTTTCCTTTTAAGCTCGGTAGACATTTTAGAACTTGGCAAGCATTACAATCTAATTGTTTAGCTCGGTAGCAACTGAAACACTTGGTTATCATTGCTAGATGAATGATAAGCTCGGTAGCAACTATAGAGCTTGATAGAAATGAAATCAACTAAGTGTCAAGTCACTAATAGACAAATTGAACTTAATGTCAAAATCTCGCCCTTTGGCATTAGTGACAAAAACACTTATCATACCAAAAATATGATATCTCAAAACTTTCCTTATCAACAGTGTGGATCTTCAACTTGGTTTTGATTTCTATCTACTGTTGTAGGTTTGTTACCTCTTACTGTATTTTACTCTTTTTTTAAAAAAAAATTTTCAAAATTTTCTTTTGTAAACATATTTTCTGCTTATCTATACATCTACTTCATATTACTACTCCCACATACATATATTTCTCCCCCATACATATATCTAGAGTATCATATTTTTTTTTCTTTCTTAACAAATAATCTTCTCCCCCTTTTGATGTAAATGCCAAAGGTGTAAAATATTTACAAGTTAATACCAAAATGTGACAAGAAATCACTGTTTACCTTTAAAATGATTGCGATGGTCTTGTCCTAATTCTCTTGCAATACCATAGATGCATGCAAGGCTATCTATATCTCTACTGAAAGTTCCATCATGTGATCATCTATGGAGAAGTTATTGTCATGGATGAGTGTCTTTGCATGTACACTGTGCTTTTGCAGTGCATCCATGTTTGGAAGAATCATGCCTTGAATGATTGCAAGTGTTGCCCTTATTTTGGATTCTTCCCTTAACAATTCTACGTGGAGATTTTTCAATTACTTGATCTTTGTAAAATATGTAGAACTACAACTAGGATCAAGTGACAATTGTTGTGCACTTGCCTTCAAGTCCTCATCTATCTTGGATAATTTATCTTTGATTTCCTTAGTAAAGATAGATGTGTCACTCAACTTGAAAAATAAAGAAACAACATTATTGACATGATATGTTTCTAGTGTAGCAAGAATAGTAGACAATTCTACTTGATCAATAACTATCTTCTGTGCTACTTGCTCCAAAAATTTGTTTTCAAAATTTCTCTCTGCCCTCTATAGAAGTTTTCTTGTCCATTCAGTTCTTCATTGTATTTGTGGAAAAATTCCACCATTTGATTCAAAATAGGTTATTTCCTATCAACCTAAATGTTTAGAGCATCAAAAAATATGCTCTTGATATCTTCATGATGCAAGAGCATGTTGGGGTAGTTGGCCATCTTGCATGTTGGAGGGATATTGGTGGAGTTGAGTGGACCTATTTGGGTATTTTTTTTATTGATTTTGATGTATTTAATCAATATTGTAAGCCTTTAAAGGAATTTGGTATTTGATTTTTGTTGGAGGCTGAATAGTGGCTCTACATGTAATTAATGTAAGGGTTATATAATTTGTAGCTTACTGCGTTGACTTGTGGCTTAGTTAGGCATAAGCAAGGGCTGTTGTGAAGTCTTTAGTCATTATTTATTCATCTTGGAGAAGAGGAGGTGGTAGAGGAGTGAATTTTGAGAAGGGCTAGTAGTCGAGGCTTGGGAACAAGGAGATTGCTTGGTGGGCTTGTGAGTACTAGTTGGATCTTCCTTGGAGGTCTCTACTAGAGTGTGGATATAGACTATCTAGGGTTTGGATTTGATCTTGAGGGATCTTGCAAAACTACTACTTTATTTTTTATTTGGCCATAATAGGGAAGGCCTTACAACCTGACACATTGCATGTAATCAGTTATTTTATGAATAAACATTTGTGATTTAATATCAAATCTTATATTTTTATTGTGTTTCCATTGTATGGTTATTTGCTAAGGGCTAGGACATCTTCTTTGGGGATTCTCCTACCTTTCATTGCATCAAGTGGTATTAGAGCTAGGTTGTTCCTGAGTGTGTAGCCTGAGCATCGAATTTGAGGTAGTTTGCAATAGGATGTTGGGTTGGAGAAGGTTGATCTTGTGGAGTCGATTGATATTTTGGATTTGTGGATTTATTGCAGAGGGTTTTCAAAAATATTAGAAGATGCCTCCAAGAAGATTGGACCCTAGGACAATTGAAGATCTTAGGGATGTTGTGGAGGAAAGGATCTTGGAGAAGATTAGAGCAGAATTTAGATCTAAGATTGCATTGATGAAGAGTGGCATGATTGCTGAAATTGTGAGTGCTTTAGGTGGTGTACCGAGGCATGTGGATACTGAACATGGTTATGAAGAAGTTTTTGAAGACTTTGAAGTTGTTGGATCAAATGGAGAGGGAAAAACTGATTGTGTGGAGAGACTTATGAGAAATAGGGTTGGTTAGTTTGCTAGATCTAGATCTCAATTGAAGTTGAAGCATAAGATGGAGGTTTCTAATTTCTTAGGGACTTTGAATCCTAAAGACCTAATTGATTGGATTGGTGAATTAGAAGGCTACTTTGAGCTTGAGAATATCAAGGATCCACTCAAAGTGCGGTTAGCACAAACTAAGCTAAAAGGATATGCTGCTCTTTGATGGAAAGAATTGCAAAGAGATAGAGAAGAAGAAGGGGAAATGAAGATCACTAGATGTAGGTTGATGGTAACTGAATTGAAGGGTAAGTTCATTCCTATTGATTATGAACTTGAGTTTTTTAAGATGTTGCAAAATTTGAAGCAGAAAGATATGACTGTGAAGGATTATATCGAGGAGTTCTACAAGTTGACTATTTAGTCTAGGCATAAAGATTTGTCAAAGGAGAAGGTAGCTCATTACAATAATGGTTTGAGATTTAATATTCAAAATGAGGTTGGTATGCTAAATATTTCTTTGGTAGAGGATGCTTATTAGTATACTTTGAGAGTAGAAGAGAAGCTAAGGAGGAAGAATCAAGGTAGTTCTTGAGGAAAGGAGAAGCAGGACTACTTGACAAAGGCTAAATTGAGTGCATAAGATGAACCAAAACCTATTGATTAGAAGAGGAGGACATGTATAGGTGAGTTCATGGGTACTTGTTTCATATGTCACAAAGAAGGACATAGATCTTATGAGAGTTTGCAAAAGGCTGGTGACAGGAGAGCTACTATTGTAAATGAAGTTGAAGACCATGAGTGTGGGCAAGGAGAGAATTTATTGGCTCAACGAGTATTGGTTTGTCAGAGGACACTGGAATCTTTTTAGTGGAGTAATTTGTTCAGGACTCGTTGTAAGTCTAGTGGTAAAGTATGCAATGTGATTGTGGATGGTGGTAGTAGTGATAACCTTGTTGCTAAGGAGATGGTTTAGAAACTCGATTTAAAGAGAGTGAGACATCCTTATCCTTATAGGATTAGCTGGTTGTGAGGTGAGCATGCTTTGGAAGTAAGGGAGTAGTGCCTTTTTGATTTCCAAATTGGGCAATATAAGGATCAAATGTTGTGTGATATTGTGGACATGAATAATTTTCATGTGTTTCTTGGTAGACCTAGGTAGTATGATTGTAGGGTTGTGCATGATTGTGTCAAGAATGTGTTTACTATTGAGAAAGATGGCAGGAAGTTTTCTTTGATTCCTTTGCAGAATGAAGAGCCTAGTAGGAGGAACCTAAGTATTGGCAACCATGTTGAGTTGGCAGATTTTGAAAGGGTTAGTGATCAATATGGATAAGAAACTAGTGGAACATCAAGGATTGAGGTTAAGAAGTAGGAGATGAGAAAGGGAAAGAGTGTACAAGTTGAAGACTTGGAGGATTGTATGTGAAAAAATTGTTTGGGATTTACGTGTTAAATCCCAGAAGATGTTCGTCCAACTATTAAGAACATATTTTTGCACTTGGGGAGTTTGATGCACAAGCATCTTGGGGTAGTTGGCCATCCTGTATGTTTTAGGGATTTTGGTGGAGTTGAGTGGACCTATTTGGGTCTTGGTTAATTGATTTTGATGTATTTAATAAGTATTGTAATCCTTTAAAGGCATTTGGTATTTAATTTCTATTGGAGGTCAACTTGTGGCTCTACATGTAATTAATGTAATGTTTATTTAATTTTTTAGCTTACTCAGCAGACTTGTGGCTTGGTTGGGTATAAGTAGGGGTATTGTGAAGTCTTTAGTCATTATTCATCCATCTTGGAGAAGAGGAGGTGGTAGAGGAGTGAATTTTGAGAAGGGCTAGTAGCTGAGGCTTGGAAAACAAGGAGATTGCTTGGTGAGATTGCAAGTACTAGTTGGATCTTCCTTAGAGGTTTCTACCAGAGTGTGGATCTTGACTAGCTAGGGTTTGGATTAGATCTTGACAGATCTTGCAGAACTATTACTTGCTTTATATTTGGCCATAATCGGGAAGGCCTTATAGCCTGACACATTACATGTAATTAGTTATTTTATGGATAAGAGTTGTGATTTAATATTAGATCTTGCATTATTATTGTGTTTCCATTGTATGGTTATTTGTTTGGGACTAGGACATCTCCTTTGGGGATCCTCCTACCTTGCACTGCACCACTTCAAGTACTTGGTTTTTCTTTTCCCTTTCCTCTCTGAGATTTTGTTGCCTTGCTCTCTTCTTCCAAAGTTCTCCAAGGGTATCCATCTCTATAGGAGTGAGGTTAAATGTATCCCAATTTGGAATAATAATGTTCTCATCCAAATCAATTTCTTCCTCTTTACCCTTATCTATTGGAAGAGAAGATTGAAAGATTTCCTTTCCATTATTCAAAACTTCTGTCCTTGGTTGAGACCAAGTCTCAACTATCATTGCACTAGCCATAGTGGAAACAATAGTAGAAATAGTAGAAACTAAAACAAATGTAGGAATAGTAGAAATAACACTAACATTAGAAATACCTTGCTATTGGATAGTCAAGCTTGATGTTGGAAAGATTTGAGCCCGTTGCTCGATAGATGAAGTGTTAGACACTTTACTCATTGAAACACTCGGTTAAGTAATTCCAGAGATTGGTTGGGTGCTTGGCACTACAGTTTTAACCTCAACCAAATCGGTAGAAGCTTTCTTTGAGCTAGATTTCACTAAGGCTTCGCTTGTAGAATGAAGAAGAGAAGTCATAATCTTTGCTGTGATCTTTTCTACATCATTATCCTAAATACTATAAATTTCTAGAAGAATTCCTCTTGTAGCTTTTTTTTCTTGTTCCTCATTAGCATAATTGATATAACATTTTCTATTTCCTCATCTTCTATTTTTTCATCTTCTCTTTGAATGTTTCAAAGTAGGCATCCATTATACTCTCAAAATTTTCTCTCATTTTAGCAATGAACTCATTAATTTGGTATAATATAGGTGTGTCTTTCCTCTATACCATAATTCCTTTAGAAGGGAAATTTTTTTGAAGATAGAAGAATAAATATGTTAAAAGAGAACCAAACATACACATATTGTACTTAGAGACTTAGATACTCTCCATGTTTTTGTCCAATTGACTCAGCAATAGCTTGGAAAGGTCAAAAGATAAATTATTTTTCACCACCTTCAGTGCTAGGTCAACTGCTTCATAGGGAACGATTTTTTGTCTACTTGAGCTATATAAATTTTGAGCAACAACATGTATCCCAAACTTTATTTCCATGTCTATCACTACATTAAGATTCATTACTCTGCCATCCCACTCGACAAGAGTTCTCTTCGTTAGTTCAACCAAATCTAGGGTTTTTTTGGCCTTAGCTTTATTCAACATTAGCAACCTGATAATCCTATGTATCATCTTTTTTGTGATCTATATAGGATGATCCAACCACAAATTCATCTTATGAACTCTGCTTAAAATGTATCTAATCCATTTTCCTTGAAAATCTTGTAGCATATGCATAATGCGTGTCAAACCATTTGTATCTAAATTTTTATACTTAGGTTTTAAAATACCATCCACACAAAGTTCATTTAATGCATGGTTCATTTCTAGGGTTTGAAGATCTTGAATTGAACAGTGATAGAATGACTTGATATCATGTATAAGAAGTACCTTTGGAGGGAGTTGAGACTGCACTCCAATTGGGTCAAGTGCCTCTGCAATTGCAAGTACTAGTTTGAATGTGGAAGCCTTGCAATCCACTCCACAAATAACAATATCCGAACCTTTCTTGACTTTGCTTCTTGAAGATGGCATTTTCTCGATAAATTCTTGAACACAAAAATAACATTCACCAATTACTACTTCAGATCACTTGGGGGCTCTGAAATCTCTTTTCACTAATAGCTCTAAAAATTCATTGTGAAATGATTTGATGAGTTTTCTTTTTTTAACAAAATTTTGTCTTTAAAATCTCCATTAATGCTTCGTACAAATGTTCTCTTGGTGATAGGCTATCCTCCACTTGGTTTGATCTTTATTTCTTGGAAGACACCTTCAACTTGGTAGGAACTTTGAAATGATATGAACCTCAAAATCGACATGGTTACGATCACTCAATTTGAACTTGGTACTTGGTAGACTTACCAACTTGACATTTGCATCTAGAACTCGGTAAGTCTAGTGCATCCTAACCTTTCTCGGTAAGGTCTTGTGACCTAACCTTTCTTGGTAAAGTATCAAACTTCCTTCATCACTCGATGATTCTTGTGCATCTTCAATGCTGATCTAGATCTTGTACTTGCTAACTAGACTTGGTGTTAGACGACTTCTTCTAAATCATAGTTCCAGTGATCTCCATAGTGAACTAAGTCAAAGTGATTGTGCCACCCAACTCATTGATTTGGGCATCAAAAAATTCATGAGTTTGGCTTGCATTCTTTGAAGATTTGTGCACCCATTGCTGCCTCATTTGTTTTCTGATTTTGTTAGCTTTAGCTTTCTTTTCATCTTCTACTCTTCCTTGGTTCATACAATTCTTGGCAAGATGTCCAAGTTTTGTACATACAAGACATCTCTTTATAGTGTCTCTCTTCCTCATGTGATGTTTTACACAATTTTGTCCAATGTTCCAAAACTCACGAAAATAGTGACATCTACACCATGTGTTGTAATCCCAACCAAATATTGCTTTCATAATTTGCTCTATTGGGTTCCACTTCTTGGTTTTGCATTCTAAAGATTTATGTCCTTGATTGTTGCAATTGTGACTTTTTCCTTCAAACTTAGGGTTGTATGCCTAAAATGTGGGCATACTTCTATGAGTCATTATATCCAAAATTGCTCAAGAATGAGGTCTTGAATGGCAGCTCATAGCTCTCTATTCATGGAGTGCAAGGGTTTGTAATGGAGACCCTCAGTTTGACCTAGTTTGTGCCCATGCAAGTACACCATAAAATGAGAGATTCAAAGATCAAAATATGAATGAAAATAGAGATAAAAATTAATCTATATTATAACAATACAAAACAATGCAAGATCTAATCTATCAATGCAAGATCTAATCTATGAAAGCAAAATCTAAGCTAATATGAAAATGCAAAGATGGATCATGATGATGGAAGCCATGGATGCATGATAGAAGAAGACAAGAAGATAGAATTTCTCCACAAAAAATTTTAGTATTCAAACTCCTTCAAAAATCGCTCTCCAAACCTATAACATAACAATAGCGTAGAGTGTGTTTATGTAAAATGAGGAGAGGGCCCTCCCTTATAAAGAAGATTGGACAATCAAGATTAAAAGGTAAAAAGATTTAATCAAGAGTGGAGAAAGAATGATCCATGCGAAATAAAGATCCACCAATGAGAAAATAGGAAAATAATTAAATGGAATCCCACTTAGAAATATGTGCATTTAAGTGTAAAGAAATTTTTAATTTTTAATTATTTTATTTCTTCTTTAAGTGGGGATTTATTTAATTAAAAGGGAGCAAGTTCTTTTAATTAAATAGGAAATATTTAATTAAACTAAAAGAGGGATTTTTCTCTTAATTAATTAAATATGGATGAATTATTTAATTAAAAAGAGGTTTTCTTTTAATTAAATATAGATTTATTTTATTTAATTAAAAGGGAGATTTTCTTTTAATTAAATAAGATGTAGGATAAAATGATCAACCTTTGAAAATTTTGAAATAATCAAATTTGATCAAGGAAATTGATTTAAATTGATTTATTAAAATATTGCAAAACATTGAATTGATAAATTGAATAATGGGGGCCCATAGTCTAGGTGACCATTTTAGGGTCATACAGGGTTTCTCTTTGCATTCACTTGATTTATGACCATGCTTATTACATTTGTAACATTTTCCATTGAATTTTGCTTTACCCTTGCTCCAACACTTATTTGATGTATGACCTATCTTACCACAATGATTGCAAGTAGGTCTTTTATTCTTTTGATCTCCTTGCTGGGATGATTCACCTTCATGTGTATATCCTAATCCAGCTTTGCCTTTGTGTCTATATTTATTTTTCTCATTCAATTTATTCATGCTTTCTTTATTGGTCAAGATGACTACGATGTTAGCTTACCAAATTTAATGTAGCAAAACTGTGCTCGTATCAAGGCATAGATGCTAGGATGACCAGAAGAATGGTTGTGTAGAACAATCAAGGATGATGCCTCAAATCTCCTAAGTGTTTCAAAGGGATAACAAGAGACACTCTAGAGTTTCAAGACCACACCCACAAGCAGAAAACAAATAAAACATGTCCCATGCCCCAATTCCTCTAGCTATGCATCCCGAAGAGACTTATCAGAAAAGGACACTCAATGAAAATAAATAACAATTAGCATACAAAGAAAAGATCATGACATAGCTCCAACATTAAGTGTTAATCTTCAAAAACTTAAGTGTGTTAACTGATATTGAGTTTTGAGGATAAGGATCAAATGCTTGCAAGTACATAAGATCACATGACGAAACTAGGTAAGACCAAATCGATAATTGTTGGAAAACACTTGATGCCAAGGGTCGTATTGAAAAATACAATTGGGGTTGTGTTGAAAAACACCATTTTTGAGGTGTCCTAAAGACTAATGCATCCAAGAGACCAAAGCTAACATAGTTATGCCCCCTAGATAAAGATTAACTCCAAACCAAGGCAATAAGGACAAGGTGTGATGGAGAAAGGCTAAGTGTCGAGGACTCACACTAAGAAACAGGGGTGAAAAGGCCTCAAGTAGCACCCGTTTCCAAGTTTTCACCACTTGAATTATATATATATATATATATATTTTTTTTTTTCTCTTTTCAGGACTTTTTATAATTTTTTTTTAAAAAAATTTTTGCTACCAGGGTGCCTGTTTCTAGGTTTTCACCAAGGCACTTTTTCTATTTTTTTTGAATTTTTGAATATTTTGAAATTTATTTTAATTTTTTTGGAATCTATTATTTTTTTTGGAGATACATCAAAGCGCCTATTGCTAGGTTTTCACTAAGATGATCATTTTTTAGGACATTTTTCAATTTTTAGAATTTTGACAATGTATCATTTTTTTAAAGATTTTTGAAATATATCATTTTTTTGTATTTTTTCAAGATCAATAAATATGTACAAATGCCCCCAGATAGAATGGGCATCATGGATAAAACTTCTTCAGGTGTAAGACATTGACAGGATTAGGGAGCTGCTCTCTCTATGCTATAGATAGTAAATAGGCACCAGACCCAGAAGCTATTGTAATAATGTAAGGTCCAAGACAATTAGGTTCAAACTTACCCTTTTGATCTCTATTCTATTGATTCTTAGGATTTACATGTAGGAAAAGATCTCCCACTTGGAATTCTCTAGGGTGAACCTTTTTGTTGAATGCTTTTGACATGCACTTTTGATAGACCCTCATATGGTCAAATGATGTTTGACACTTCTCATCTAGAAGTTCTAACTCTTGAAGTCTCATGGTGCGATAATCTTCATCTATAACTAGACCTTTCAGAAAGACTCTAAGTGAAGGAATTTCAACCTCTAAAGGTAACACTACTTCATCACCATATGTAAGGGCAAAAGGAGTAGCCCTAGTAGGAGTGTGAATACTTGTTCTGAAGGCCCACAATGCCGAATTTATTTGTAAGTGCCAATATCTACCATTCTTATGAACTGTTCTATGAAATATTTTAAGAATGGTTTTATTTGATGCTTTTGCTTGACCATTTCCTTGCAGGAAATAAATAGAGGACCAATGTTGTTTTATCTTGAATTTCTTACAAAGTTGCTTAATGTCCTTATTTTTAAATTGGCCTCCATTGTTAGTGATAATCTCAAAAGGCACTCCATATCTATAGATAATATGATTCAAAATAAATAGAGAAATTGTCTTGCCCAAGGCAACAGAAAGTGGGATAGCTTCTACCCATTTAGTGAAATAATCAGTGGTAGTGATAATAAACTTGTGTCGACATGATGAGTTGGGATGAATTTTCCTAACAAGATCAAAGGCCCAACATTGAAATGACCAATGAGAAATAGAAAGAATGAGCTTCCTACCTAGAGCACGTATCAAGTTACCATGTTTTCAACACTTTTCACATGACTTTGCAAAAGCTACTGCCTTAGTTTGCATTGTGGGCCAATAGTACCCTAGCCTAAGAAACCTTTAGGCCATGGAAATACCATTAAAATTCCCCCCACAGATACCCTTATGGATGTCAACTAACACTTGATCAGATTCTTCCTTTTCTAAGCATCTAAGAAGTGTTCCATCTAGACCCCTCCTATAAAAATCACTAGAGATAAGGGAATGGCGAGAGGAATAAGGTTTTTGCATTCAGATCAGTTAAAGGTTTTAGGTATAATTCCATCAGGAAGGTATGATAAAATTCTAGCGTAATGGGATGAATCACGACCAACAAGGGTACAAATAACATGACTTTCTTGGGAATCATAGATAGGGTGATGTAGCTCTTCCACTAGGAATTCAAATCTTGACTCATGCTACTCTAATTGAAGAGGTGAAGCAAGTGTTGCCATAACATCAATTGCATTATTTTCTGCTCAAGGGATTTGCTAAAATGAGATGATGTGAAGTAGAGTCTCAAGGAATCAACCATTTTCTTATAAGGTACCAATTTCTTATTTTTTGTTAGACAATCATCATTAACTTGGTTGATTATTAGCTACAAATCTCCATAGATGTGTAACTCTATAATTCTACATTCTATGGCCATCTTAAGTCCATTTGTTAAAGCTTCATATTTAGCAATGTTGTTTGTATATGGAAATAATAACTTGTAAGATTTAGGAATTGTGTACCCATGAGGAGAAATAAACAAAACACCAGCTCCTAAACCACTTTGCATAAAAGGCCCATCAAAGAACATCTTCCATGTTCTTTCAGTCATATACATGAGGTGCTCATCTAGGAAATCAACTTGAATAGGTGCATCATCTTGTAGTGGAAAATCAACCAATTGATCTACTATGGCTTGTCCTTTGATTTCTTTATGCTCAATGTAATTCATGTCAAACTCTGAAAGGATCATCATCCATTTAGAAAGTCTACCTGTGAGGGCAGCCTTACTTAGTAATTACTTGAGTGGATCTATTTTTGCTATGAGGTGTATAGTGTGTGCAAGCATATAATGTCACAACTTTTGGGAAGAAAACATAACTATGAGGCAAGCTTTCTCAATACTGGTGTAATTAACCTCATATGAAACAAGAGTATGACTAATGTAATATATTGCTCTTTCTTTCCCATGTTCATCAAGTTGCACCAATAATGCCCCCAAGGAAGATTCTATTGCTAAAATGTATAGGCTAAGTGGTTTCCCTTGGATAAGAGGCATTAAAATAGGAGGATTTGCTAAATATTTTTTGATCTGATCCATGCTCTTTTGACATTGTCATTCCATATACATTTGACTCCTTTCTGTAAGTTCCTATTGAAAGGTTGAGCTCTATCTGCCAACTATGGAATAAACCTCCTTATAGATTGAAGACGTCCTTGAAGACTCCTCATTTGATTAATGTTTTTAGGAGGTGGCATATCCATAATTGCTTGAACTTTTTCAGGGTCCACCTCTATCCGTTTTGCTGAAATAATGAAACTTAGTAATTTGCTAGAGGTGACTCAAAATGCATGCTTTTTTAGGATTTAACCTTAGTTGAAATTGTTTGATGCGATCTAGAATGACTTCTAAATCATCTAAGTGTGTATCTCTTTTTTTAGACTTGGCCAAGGTGTCATCCACATAATCTTCCATGTTTTTATGCATCATATCATGAAAAATAGTTGTCATACCTCATTGATAGGTAGCTCCTAAATATTTTAATCCAAAACGCTAACATTCCAATAATAGGTACCCCATGCACAAGTAAATGCAGTATTTTCTTGATCTTCAAGAGCTATCTTGATTTGATTATATTTGAAGAAACCATCCATTAAGGAATAAATCTCATAACCCATAGTCATATCCACTATCATGTCTATATTAAGAAGTGAAAAATTATGCTTTGGGCATGCTTTATTCACATCTCTAAAATATGTGCAAACTCAAATGGTTTTGTCATGTTTTGGAATCGGTACAATGTTTGATATCCATTCAACATAGTCAATAGCTCTTATTAATTTTTCACCAAGGAGCTTCTCTAATTCTTCCTTGACTAAGAGAGCTATGTGAGTATGCATTTTTCTCAATTTTTTCTTAATTGGTTTAACACCTAGAGCTATGGATAAGTGATGCATAATAAGATTACTATCCAACCCTATCATATCAGAATAAATCCATTCAAAATTAATCTTATTTTCTCATAAGAACTTAGTATAGGCTTCTTTTACTTGTGGTGATAAAGACTAAGCCAAATGTACCATTTGCAGAGCTTGATTCATACCCAAATCGACTGCTTGTGTTGGTTCAATAAATGTTGAAGATCTATCTTGAAAACTACTAGGAAGACAATCAAGTACTTCATCCTTAGGTTCCTTAGAAAGGTTTTCACCCTTGGATATGTCCTTTCTTTTTACTTTTTTTGGTTCTGACACCACCACATAGTGGTTTTCGCTGTCAAAACTCCTATTCTTTTTTTTTCTTTTCTCTTTATTTTGTGACTAAGATACTTGATATCTGGCTCTCTCATTCTGGTCACTGGTTCATTGGTGGAAGAGACTATACGTTCGATGGCATTCAAATAACAGGCTATTTCATAGTCATTTTGAAATGTTAAGAGCTTAAGTTCTTGATTATTTTGGGACCAATCAATTAGGTTAGGATGAATAAGGGGTAAATCAATGATGGGTTCAAGGTTGTGAATATGAATGATAGCTCTGGTGAATGAATATTTAGAGTCCATCAAGTAACTTCTCAACCTACCCAAATCAGGACTCATCCTCACAAGTGCAGAATTGTCCATTAAGGCAACATGCGAGTTCAAATCTTCTAGTCCTACGCATGACTTGTTGACTAACTTGGGTTGAGAACTATATGTATGAACAACATCAACATCCATATCAACTATGGAAGGTTCTAAGAAAGAGTCCCATTCATACTCATATGAATCTATTTCTAAATCTTGACTAGGATGCTTACACCATGAAGGCTTTGGATGTTTGGACATGGATGCCTCAATGTCATTAAGGGTCACACTCTCATGTTCTAAATTTGCAACTATCTCATGAGATGCTAGACTACCTAAATATCCCCAAAGGAAATTAGTAGAAGGAACCCAATCTTCACACATATCTTGTCAATTTTCCAAATCAGATATACATTCAACCTCTTCTTCACTATCCAACTTATCAAGGATAGGAGAAATATTTTTACTATGATCCACATACACTAGGCCAATTTAATTCTTAGACTTGTGTCCAAAAAGACCATGATCAAGGTGTTTGGCTCTAGCATCCAATCTATTACTAAAAGGACCATGTCTAGGATAGCCCATTTTCTTGACCAGAGCATACCCTCTTCCATAAGCATTAGGAGAAGGAGCAAAAATCTCATTGTGCATATACTTCTCTTCTCTATAAATCTAATCTCTAATAGCCACATCTTCTTTCTCATCTTGAATAGGTACCGATGTCTATACAAATGTGTCAAATAATGCCATAGCTAAAGAGGAATGTTTCATCTCTTGTATAGGTTTACCATAAGACCTAGGTGAAACTGGTAATGTTGCGAGGGAGTTGAGTTGATTGATACCCCCCCATGACAAGGTCTACAGACTTAAACTTGTTTTTGCAATCAACTAAAACTACATTAAAATCATCTGCTTCTCTATTAAGGGGAACATGATTACTTATTTAAATTAAGTTGATAGACAAAGTGTTATCCTTAGGAATATAAATCTCTATTCCATTGTAAGGAAACTTAACACACTAATGATAGGTAGATGACATTGCTTTCATATCACGAATCCATGGTCTACCAAGTAAAATATTGTATGCAAGGGGTCCAACATCAACTATTTGGAATAAAACATCTTTTTCAATAGGGAAAATCCTAATAGGAAGGACGACCAACCCCTTTGAACTTCTCTCTGCTTCATCATAAGCTCTGATAGTAATCTTTCTTCTGGTATGAATAACATGTTTAGAATAAACTAATGTCTTTAATGGACTCAAAGAAAAAATATTAAGCCTAACACCCCCATTGATCAACACAAGCCTAACACGAGTCCAATGGATCATGACCTCAACATGAAGGGCAAGATTGTGTAGATGGCTCAAAGATTTTTCATGTTCCTCTAAAAAGGAAAGGTAATGAGGGCTACCAATATGATTAACTATGTCTTGGAATTGATCAATGTCTAAATTATTGGGGACATTCGCCATGCACAAACCATCCTCAAGGACTTTCTTGCGTCTCAGAGACAACTCTTAAAGCTCAAAGATTGAAATTTGAGCACGAGTTCTTTGAAATTGATCAACAAGATTATAATTTGACTTAGAATTAATCGCAGTTTTGAAGGAACATTCTTAGACTGCACTTGTTTTGGCTTACTTGGTTGGTTTGACTAAGTCCTTTGATGACAAGGGGGCATTGACATCATGTAACAACATTGAGACTTTGGGAAGACACTTTCTTAGGTTTACTTGACCAATTTGAATTAGGTCCTTTGATGACAAGGGGACCTTGAGATGACTCTCTAGAGTGAGCATCCATTAGCACCAATACAAGTTTTTCACCAAGGATAGGAGAGTTAAAATTTAAATCATAACCACTAGGATCTTCATCTTCCATCATGTTGACACTTTCTTCTACAACCTCAAGCATATTGACAACATTTTCTACATTTGGATAAGTGTAATTGATTGCAACCTTGCCATTCTTAGGTTGGGAAGATTCCCCTTTCTCATACTTGGGAAAAGGCTCTTTGAATGCTATGTGATCAGCATTGGTATTTAATCCATCTATTTCAAGTTTTCCATTCTTAATAAGATCTTGAACAATATGCTTAAATCTCCCACAGTTTTTAATATTGTGTCCAATGCCATTGTGAAGCTTGCAATAGGCCTTCTCATCCCACCACCATGGCTTAACTTCAGGTATGTGGAACTTTGTGGCATCATAAGGGCACACAAGATTATGAGAAAGGAGCTTTGTGAATATCTCTTCATATGACTCACCCAATTTTGTAAAATTGTATTTCTCTCCTTTAGGCCTTTCTTGATATCTTTTCTTGTTACTTTGTTGATTAGCACTAGCCAAATGGAAAATAGCTTGATCTTTAGGCTTAGAGGAATCCACAACTCCATCATTAACCACTTGTTTGTTCCTATTCCAATATTTTTTCTTTCCTTTATCTTATTTTTGTTGCTATTCTGACCACTATTATTGTTTCCATTCTTAGTCAAAATACCTTGCTCTTTCAAAACATCCTCAATTCTAAATGCAGTTTCAATCATGGCATGAAAAGACTCAATGACCATCTTCTTAACTTCATACCTCATCTTAGGAACCATGTTACTAATGAGGATTTCAATATTTTATTTATTAGGGATAGTCCTAGAATAATGAGAGCACTATCATCTCCATCTTTGTAAGAAAGTGACAAAAAAATCTCCTTGATTTTGCTTTGTGTGACATAAATCCAATAATGAGACAGATCGTGAAAGATTGTATAGAAAGTGTTGAAAAAATATTTGAATTAACTTAGGAAACATCTTAACAGGGGGAGTGATATTGGTGAACCATTCCGTTGCCTGACCCCTAAGACTCCTTGGAAACAATCTCATAAGGTATGAGTCTTCATGATGAAATTCAAACCTCATGGTGTAAAATTGATGCACATGATCATTTGGATCCCCATTTCCATCATACTTGTCATATTGGGGTGATCTCAATTTTCCTAGGAAACTCCTTCATGTCAACACTCTTATCAAAAGGATTAGGACAAACTGAATCAAGTGAAAATGAACTCTTGGGTGCTTCCATTTGCGCCATTTTCTTTTTCATTTGCTCAAATTCTTCTTCCATAGAAGGAGCATGCTTTTGAATCTTTTTATCTATATCAAAGTTGTAAGGGACCTTAGCACCTTTGTTGGCTAAATGTTGAGAGCACACATCTTTTTTTTGTTCCATATATGATTCTACATATTGTTGAAAGTGTGGATCTTGTTGCATAACCATGAAATCATAAGAATGGTGGTCAATGTTTGAGCTACCACCTTCATATTGTGAACCATGATGAGCTTGCTATGAAGGTTGTCTTAAAACTCTAGGAGGTGTTTGTCTCCTATAATCGTCATGCCTTGAAGTTCTCCTTCCTCTAGGACTAGGGGATGGTGAAGGTGTTCTCCAATGTTTTCAATTTTTTGGACTCTTGGGAGGAGTGAGTGGAGGAGAGTTGTTTCTACCACCAATGTGTACATTGTCAAGTTGTTGAGCCATGAGAAGATCTTGTGCTTCTTGATGGGATTTTCTTTCAATCTCAATTATAACTTTCCTTTCTTCCTCTAGGCATATAAATTTTTCTTCCTTCTTAGCTTTTTCCTCTAGAAGGGGTTTCTTCTCATGCTCAAGCGTTTTAAGTCTATCATTTGCATGACCTAAAGGTGTCATGAGTAGTGTACATGATCTTGACTATCTAAATCAGTTACCAATAAATGTTGCATTCACATGAGTGCTAGAAGGTTCACTAATTTGATCATCATGTTGGGATTCTTCTTCTTGATAGGCACAATGTTTATTTTTCTTAGCCGTTTGATGTGCATCCAAATACCTATCCTTAATAAGGGGTGAGGTTGGTCTACTTCCATGAGTGGGATCACCACTCAAAATATCAACATAATACTAACTAATTTGACTCTTCTTGTGTGGAGCTCTTGTAAAATTCATATCCATATCCAAATGAGGTGATGATAAGGGTGTACTCAACTCAATAAAATCACCACTAGTGTCAAATAAACCTTCTGGAATACTCTTAGGTAATTGAATAGAGACAGGTTCTTTTCCCTTATGTCTTTGATGAGTTTGAACTAAAGGTAATTGTTCAAAGACAACTTGAGGTTTCTTTCCTTGATTTACTTGATATCTTTTTGTAACTAGCATGAAAGAAAAGGTACTAGTTGATAGGATAATCCTAAGAAATGTTGGTACCAAACTAGGATAGTAAAAGCACTCACTTGTCCAAGAAAGAGATGATAAGATAAAATATTGCAATAGGCATAAACCAACACTACCATAGAGGTACCCACAACTTTGGGTGAATACCCTAGCACATATGGACTAGGAGGATGATTTACCCAAATTTTAATTAATTAAAATTGAATTTTGATGAAAGTGGATGGATAAGAGATTACTCAGACTCTCCAAGTGTAATATCAAAGAATCCAAGGTATATCTTTCTCAACAAGGATGGTCTCTAACTCACCAACTCCAAACAAGGTCTCTTGTAAAATCAATGATTACTAATTCAAGAGGTCAAAGCACAATAACCCAAGGTGCAAACAAACTTCTAACAATGGGGTAAGTAGCCTAATATGAATAGGATCGACCTAGGGAGATTGGAAATAATAAGACAACAAAGTAGCTTGATGGTAAAGTCTTGACTTAGGAACCTAGATTTTTTTTATTTTAAATGTCTAAATAGGTGTATCAATAGATTTTTAATCATGAACTAGGCACAAAAGACAATAGTTAGGGATTTCAAGCAAATGTCTTAAAACAATGAGCAAGGGACAAAGCAACCTTGCACATGAACATGAATAGTGTCATAGTATCAATCTAATCCCTAGAACCACTACTATGTATGTTCTCAAAATATTTTCCAATCATGCACATAGTCTTAGAAAAGAAAATTTGGCAACACTATGGTTCTTAGTAATGTTGAACTCTGTAGCTTTTGCAATTTAGAGTGGGAAAAATCCAATCCTAGCACACCAGGGTTTTGACATATTCCAAGAATCTAATCAATCAGAGATACTAACACTAATACATTTGGCATCAATTTGCGATGGCTAAGTCTTGCAATTACGATCGCAATGTGTCATCACTGCGATAGTAATAGACATTGTTGTTTTTTAGTCACAAATTATGATGTCTACACTTTGTCATCACAATTATGATGCCTATCCATCACTATGAAACCACCTTATTATGGCACGAGCCCTGTCGCAATGCTTGTGACGTATGTCACAATTGCGATGTCTGCCACAAGCTTTGCAATGAGGTCACGATGGCATCTGGCGATGGGGTCATTATGGTGGCAATGCTGACGATCGTCCCAATACTTGCCATGGACATTGCAATTGCGACGTCCACGACAAAGTGCGACGGGGGTCACGACAGCATCTGGCGATGGGGTCGCTGTAGCAGCGACACTGACATCTGTCGTAATGCTTCTCGTATCTGTCACAATTGCAATATCCATAGCAAGCATTGTGACAGTGCCACTGTGGTGGCGATGTCAAGGGCCATTAGAATGGGTGGGGTGGATGTTGCAATTGTGATGTCCACAACAAGCATTGCGATGGGGCAGCTATGGTGGTGATGCCAATTGCCGTCGCTGCCACAGTGACCCCGCCGCAAGCATATTTAGCCTGCTGCTTCAGCCACAAACATTAGCAATGTTACACCCATTTTGAACCACACCAGCTATAATTTTTGATGTCTCAGTTTGCTGCACAGAAACACAGACAGAAGACCAATTTTTCTCTATGCTAATGTTAGAGTCTTGCTCAACATCAGAATATTGTCTAGCTTTACTTAAACCAAGTTTGCCAGGAACTTCTCTTTGTTTCTTTAGCTTAGTACCATTTCCACTAGAAAGTTGCCTATTTACAAGAGGCATCAGAGTATCAACAAATTTAGCAATGTTACACCCATTCTGAACCACAACGACTATAATTTTAGATGTCTTGGTTTGCTGCATAGAAACACAACCATTTATTTTGTTTGACAGACCCTTTCCATGAGATTGTTGTGGATACTTAGAAGTGACTAAACATGCAAAAAATTTTGCAGCTGGATACTCTTTTCCAGAAGGCATTTTTGCAGAGCGTTTCTGCTTAAGAAAAATGTCAACCTTCTTAAGTTGTAACTTCATGCATTTCTTCCTTTCATTGGATCGTTTCTTCCTCAAAATATGCATTGCTCTTAAAAGAAAATGCCCCCTAAAAGAAAATGCTTGTAAAAATTGAGGACATGGAAGATGCTTCATAAGCTTCAATCTGTTTCTACTAACGAGGTAGTGGTTGTCCTCATGGTGTTTTTGGTACATTTGGCTGGAAATACATTTAGTTTCTTGACTATATTTTTGCAACGTATGTGGATGCATAGCTTTTACACATGACCCATTCATTTCCCTTCCCTTACAAAGAAAAGTACCATTTTTGCCTCCCTGCCAAAAGGAACATATAAAGATTCATTAGGACTAAAATTAATTTTCTCAAAAAAAAACATATACATTGCAACATTAATACAAAAAACAAGCACCTGAAATAAGGAACCATCTTCCAGGGATAGGAGCTTAGCAGCCTCACTCTCATTATCTATAGAATTGTAGACCACACTACCATTCTCTAGATGCTCACTAGCTACAAGTTTACCATTTGAATCATTTTTGGAAGTTTAGTAGCTTGATGCTGAGTAATAATACCTATCAAACCATTTGTAGAATGTTTGACATTCTCATGATTTGTTACCATTAATTTTTGAATAAGCTTCAGAATTTCTACCAATATAGTTCTCATTATCATTGCTCACATCACAGTTCTAAGAATGTCTAACAACCATATCATTAAAATTACCCACGAAATTAGTTCCCTTTATTTCAGATTCCCGCTTCTTAACATTATTACTAAACCCATTTGATGTGCATCCATTACTTATGGTATGACTTGACTAGAAGACATTATTTGTTTGAATACCATTGGTTCTTGGAGGCACCATCTGTAATGTAGCATCATGATTTGTTGATGATCTGGATTTACTGCATGACTGGCCAAAACTTGTGTTCTTTTCTAGATTTTTTGAAATGAAATTGACATTTGACAAATTTTCTACCTAAATCTTGTTTACACCTGCAACACTAAAAGAGATTGCTGTCATTTGGAAAGAATGCATGTTTTCTGTCACCTGCGGGGCATATGAATCTTGTAAGTGGTTTTCCTTTGGATGTCCAATGTTCAATGACACCCTCTTCTTTAGTTTAGAGCCATTATACTAAGATTTAGACCCACCTACTATTTGAATGCTAGTTTTCTTATCTCGTATATAGAATAGCATGTAAGCTTTCTAGGAAAGCACACTTTTCTCACCGATTGAATAGACCTAGAGTAAAAAATGTCATAAGAATAACTTTAATCAGTCTAAGCAACTTTAGTATAATTAGTGTTACCATATAAAGAAAAGGTTCTACATAAAATTGTAGTTCTTTTGTGTATTCTATTATACACAAATTATAATGAGCTTGCTCCACAAAATTAAACATGTCTTCACAACTGTAGCAAATGTATACCCGATTATCATCTCAAGCATACCAGATGCCTGTGGATGAATGAATAAAGCAGAAATAATGACTAGAATGTGTGCTCTAGCTATCATGAACAAGAACACCATAAAGAGTGTACTTAAAATTGCCCTCCTATGATTGATCAATAGATAGAGAAACTAGAATATCATTCAAATGTACAAAATTTATTAAAAAACCAGTAGATATTACAAAAACTATATTATTAGATTCCACTGAAAATGTGATCCACTGGCAAATAATATTGTAAGGGCTACTTACATGTGAACTGCTAACAAATGGTTTGAGATCCAACGTACAACCAAAGTCTACTCTTTTGTCAATTTTTCCTCTAGATCCAACTACATTGAAGCGCTTGAGATGAATTGCAAGAACATGTGGTGCTTTATTAATTTTGAGTTGTTCTAGAGCCTTCAATTTTACTTTGCATCGTTCACATTGAAATCTTTTCACACCCCCATCTAATTGCTCCACTGCCATGTAATGGGATAATGCTTTCAACAAGGAATCTACTTGAATGATCTCTAGGCTCAAATCTAAGAAAGGATCAACTTTATTTGAACAATAAGAACATTGTGTGCACTTCACCTACAAGCCAGGTTGAAGCAATTGTTAATGAATAAAATTCTTTTCTAAGACTATAACCTAGAGTTCCCAACATAAAAATAATTTTGAAAGGTTTAAGTGACTCAAAAAATCTCATTTATGAAATGAACAGTAAATCTTGGAGGTGTCTATAAGCCCCTCTCTATTCCCTTGCTAATATTAAAAAAGATGATGTTTAGATATGAATAACTTCTTCTGATATCTTCTTACATTCACTCATCCTTGTTAACAAAGTACAATTTTTTTTGAAAATATAAACACCTAAAAAATCACAACCTGACTTATGAGTCAGCCACAAAATATTTTATGTACTAGACTCTTCTCATAAGCAATAGGTGATTCAATTAAACAATATAGATAAATATACTCATACTGGTGAAATAAAGTTTTATGGTTTTTCTATGTTTTTTTGAATATATGATTTTTTTCCTTTGTTCAAAATATGAAATATATAGCAATGCATGGGAGTTGAAAGTGCAGATACAGTGCCCCTCATGATCTTTCTATCTCTTGAATCAATTCTTTTTGATGTGCTTGAGCATACATAGAACAAACCTGCATCCTTTATAAGTTTAGGCCAATCTTGTGAAGCAACAACCTGAAAGTTCAAGAATCACGAGAAAAATTAAACATGGAAAAAAATCCAATACTATCATCATTATAATCTACTAGAAATAGAAAATTGTTCATGTCCAACCTATCAATAAATGCCTAAATGCAATACCTTTTCCTATAGAATAATTCATCTACTCTAATTTTAAAAACTTATAGAAATTATATTTCAAAAGTTTGTTAGGCAAAACATGTAGAAAGATATGAAATTATTCTCATGCTCAAATTACACACCCAATGATAGCATAACATATATTAATTCAATGAAACTAATTTTAAGAAGGGTTCAGTAATCTAGATGCCTATTTCACATGTGAGCAGTGGTACTCTGCAACAATCATGAGATAATGTAGTTCAGATTTTGGTGAGAATGTTGAAATTTGATAAATAAACTTAAAGTTTCATCTAGAGTTACTTGTTAGTGAATGTACATGTAAGTTCATAAGGATCATTGTGATGAAACTAAGTTACAATCATGATTCTAGGAACAACCTATCAAATAATAAACAAGTCAGAACATGAATTTTATTAAATTTTAAAAGTTTAGAGATTAGAGATTGGATCTGTGAAATTTGGTTTTACATGTTTAGGGATTTAAAAAAGAAATCGATCAACCAACATGTAGGTGCCACGATGAGATGACACACACCTATCCATATGCAAGAACTATGGCATTATAACCTTGGAATAAACCATCAACAAGTGGAGCAACACATTCTCCAAAAATCATTGATGATGGAGAACCAGTGCTGCCATATACGTGATCAAATGTAAATGAATGCGTACCAATTTGCACCTGCAAAATTATAATAAAAAATTGGTAGAAGTTAGAAATATACTCTATGACTCCATTGAATGTAAAATCTAGATCTCAGAATCTATATGATTAAAATACAAGGCATTAATGGATTTCAATAAATTGAAGCAAGTACTGAGAAAATATGCATCATGCACTATTTAAAAAATAAATGGCATGATAGTATTTTCATGTGCACATATTAATATACAAAAGAAACTAGTAGTTTGAAAGCTGTGTCTGATACAAAAGTGTAATTAAACAATAAGAGAGTTGGAATTGTAAAGATTATCGCTACTGTATTTCTAACACTGTAGTTTTATAATGAAAAAAAGTTCTGTCAAGTTGCTCAACACACACACATTGAATATTAATTTGTGTAGATTCAATTACTAAGAGTCCAGTTTAAAAGTGTGCAAAGGTGTTTTCTAAAAGACTTTGGCATAATTCATGAGCTCAAAGGGGCTAATCAATCTATGTTGTACCCTGCACAAGGAGTTTACTTCAACCCATACAATGATTTGATCAATTGACATAACTGATGCTCTAGGAATCTCCTTGAACTTTCTTTATAATCTACTATACTCTTGAGATGCATTGACCTACTTTTGATAATTTGTCGACACTAACATATTTACTTCTTTCTTTCTTGAAATTCAAATCCTTCGAGTACTTACATATTTGCTTCCTCTTGGAGATTCCAACTCAAAAATGCATCTTCACATCCATTTGGTGAATGCACCATCCAAATTTAGTAAATGTTAAAGGATCAAGCATTTCTGAGGTTATATAACTTCAATTATTTGAACTAATTGAGGATATTATTTTAATAGAGACAATCTTGTTTTCTCTCAAAAAAAATATGGATATGGACAATAGGCCACTGCTTTAAGGGCCAAGGATGAGACAAACACTACAGTCCAATAATTCTTCACCTAAATCATATTTTGATTAGGAAAATCTTAATCTGTAGTGATAAGGGCTAATAATATTCACCCAGGGGACCTTTTGTCTCCTTTCCACTGTAAAACAATTGCAACTTGAGATTATTTCTAGGGTAAAGTGGCAAGGAATGATATTGTTATCATAGGTCTTTTCAGGTTTAAATGCACAACTACAACAATTTTGGTCATATATGTGCATCTATCTTGACCAATGCGCCAATCTTCATAGTGCCTCTAGGCCAGGATGCCTGCTTCAACTTCAGAGTAAAAAACCATTGATGATAGTGTTCCTTTCATTTCATGAGTTCTAGATGCCACAAGAAACAAGGGAACCCTCTGCTGATCAAACACAAATGTGAAGGAGATAAAATTGCTTACTTGAGCACCACTTTGACAAGCCATAAGAACAATGATTGCAGCTGCACAACAGAAAACTGCAACCATATCTAACAAAATGCTTTTCCATTTCTCAACCAATGACTTCAATATTTGACTGAACAAAACCATTCCTGCTTCCTTCTTGATAAAACTAGAATATATGGTCTTCATTCAATCAAACATTATTTCTCAGTAGTGTCAAGTCCCCAGATAATCTCATCAATTTCGGATCTCTGAACTAGTAACTTTCTCAAACATCAATTAAAAAAGAGCATATTGATAGGTTATTTAGAGGATGATATTGATATGGATTTTTCAATACTTCAAAAAAATTATACAATGTAATTTAATATCAATATGTTACAATTTTTTGGTTGTAATATACATTCACAATCTTTTCTTTTTTTAAAAACTGCACAAAACATACCTAGGATCCCAAAAATCCCATACCAAATGAAAACACCATAACTCCACAATTTTAATGATTCACACTTTTCATTGCATCCCATCTGGATGGGCATGGTGCCTTTTTCATAGAAATGAAACAATACATGACCACTATTACTTGAGCACAACTGATTGATGTTCTCTCTTTGGTTACAATAGTGCAAGTATCTCAAACATTAAATATCTCAAAATATCCAAAAAATTCTATTGAATCTAAAGATACACAAATAGGTGAATAAACATCATCTTTGACAAGCCTCCCACTTGTAACAAGTATCCTCATTCAGCACAAAGCATTTTAAAGATAAATAGTTCACATCTAAGAGTTAGTATAACCTACTTCGCGTTGTGACTATTGTATATCTCCATGCAATGCACGAGCTTTATCGAGAAATGATTCAACAAGCTCAGATGCATCATTCTTTGTCTCTACAAAAATAATACTGCATCCCCCACTGCAAAAGTAAAAATGAATTTACCTTCTGATTAAGAATGGAGTTGCTCATGAGAGATGTTTGACAATACAATAATCAAAATTTATAGAAACCATTTCCAAATACATAGATCATATATTTCTCGTCCAACCTGCTGTAGCAAAAAATGACATCTGGTATAACCATTGCTCTTGCTTTATAAAAGTAGGGAAGAACAATGTGCCTCACACTTACATTTGACTTCATCTTATCATCACCAACAAGATCTACAATTTTTCTGTCAGGTTTAAAGAATTTTGATGCAATCTGTTGAAGAGGTAAAAACAAGGTATCAAGTGTTAGCATGTAATAAGAAAATTTGGAAACCAACTTGAAAAGTGCAAGTGTCAGCATGTACTGTAGTTGCTACAAATAAACAACATACATGTTTAAAAAAAAATTAAAAGGCCACATTGAGCACTATCAGAAACCCCACCTGCTTTACCCAGTTCGACATTGTTGCACTAAAAAGAAGTGTCTAAACCTTAATCACATCCTCAACTTTTCCTAAAATAGTAGGAAGAAATGGGACTATTAAGAGATGCAGTGGACATACATTAAAGTTTTGAAGTATAGCAACCTATTAAATGATGTGGGTAGAAAAGACCCACACCTACATGGCACCTAGCACACTTACATGGTGCAAGACATTTAATGCATAGTGGGCATTCATTTCACCCCTCTTCCTTAGTGGACTTATACAATGGGCACTTAATACCCCACCTTGTTGCACATATGTATTTCTATTCATCCACATGGACCCACTCATTACTTATAGATTACTCTTCTTACCCTAAACCTAATTGGGGTTGAGTGGCAAAATCTACATTGTTTATTTTATTTCAATCCTGGTCACCCATTGTAATCTGAGACCTATATGAAAGCCTCCCTTCTCATTTGTAAAGGGGCAAATTTTGAGATTATTGCTAAAAGCTACCAAGATAATAAAGATTTGGTGCTACTAGATGTATTTTAGTGCTTGCATGGTGTCAAGTAATCTATGAAAAGTTTGAAATATGTTAGATAGTATAAATATAGAGGTTAATTAGTACATATAAATTAGATTCTCAACAGTATCACATAACTTATTGTACTCTCCACTGGTGTAATATTATTTTTCTTGTCATCTTTATACTTTCGATTCAAAATCAAAGCCTGCCACTCAGCCTCAAAAACATAGGGCGGACACTCGTACCTGGGGTTATCCAATAAATTTTTTTGTACTGGTCCCTAATATACTTCAAACATAAACCAACTTTTTCAAGGAGCTTGTTTCTCTCAAATGCATGAGGTCCAAAGTGTTGGGTCATGCTCTCTATAATATCATCCTTCAATGGTTTGTCTTGGTTATTCCACCTTTTAAGTTAAAAAAAACATGTTAGACTCATAAATGAAGTGAAGCTACCTTTAATATAGTTCAAAAAATGGATGAAAAGGAAAACTATTATAGCAATGATATGAAATCAAAATAGTGGTTTGGGGTTTTAGTTAGGATATGATGTTCCACCAGGTATGCAGGGTGGGCCCGAATATTCGCAAACACTCATCACCAAGTTTTCTCCAAAAAACATCATTCCCTACAAAACAATCATGGGATCATTAGTCGATGAAGAGTGATCAAAAACTAAATTACAATTATATCACTATAGAATAATAATAACTTAAAGTACCTGAAACTTTGGCTACTTTTAATGGAATGCCTTCATCGTCGCTGACGATCAATATGCCATCCTTCACCGTTCCCGTACTAGGAACATAGGAACGTCTAGGAAATGATGCTGCAACTCCTATTGCAAAAGGTTTCATAAGTTTCATAAGTCTTTGTCACGAAGTATAAAAGAACAAATGATAATTGATGTTAAAAAGTTGTAAAAAAAAAATTGTTTGTTGCTGTCATAAGAGAGAAAAAGAGGGATTTGTGTACCAGTAGATGGTGCAACAATCGATGCCTATAAGCTGTGTGTTGCTGACTTAGCAATCGAAAAGAGATTTGTGGTTTTCCTGGATGGAGGTGGTGTCATCATAGGATTCAATTGATGTGAAGCTGAAGAATAAAATTGTTAGAGCATGCATAAATATAGAATGCGTGGATTAGCATGGACAAGATTGTTAGAGCATTAAAAAAAAGGATTGTTTGAGCATGTATTGTCAATGATTATAATCATTCCTATATATATTCAGTAGAAAACACAAGTGGGGAATGGAACATGTGATCTACCTGAACCACCTGCAACACCCTCATCATGGGAACGGGGCTCAAAATCACGCAAAAAACTCTATAAAGACAATGCATCCATATTTTAATTAATGCCATAAAAGAGCATAACATAACAACCATTATTGAACTCTTGTTATAATAAAAAATTTCATTAATACTTACTTTTAAGGTTTCGGAGGTGTGCATCAATTCAGATCCCCTATCTCTTATTTCTTAAGTAGTAGGCTTTATGGTTGTCAAACGTGAAATTTCTCTGCCAATTTTCTTTAGCAACCTTTTAGTCGAACCGATTGAGTCATCGGTGTCTGCTAAATCAATATAAAAAGGGTCCTCCTTATTGGGGGGCTACTGATCAGGGACTACAGGTTCCTTTCCCTCCCTCCGACCACTGGCCCTCTGTGACAACAATAGTATTAGTATTATCAAAATTACTCCAAAAAAATGAAGAAAACAACATTAAAAAAATAACATTTTGCTTCTATCTAGCTTGTACAATTACAATGAGTTTTACCTACTCATATGTAGATGAGCCGGGAACATTGCCAGCATCCCCTCCGAGCGGTTGCTCCATATTGTGCCCCTGTGTCAAAGATCAAGTATAAAAATGTTAGCCAAAAATTTATTGACTAAATGGTATGTTGGAGTCATTGTTTAGAAGTTGGTTTAATAGTATGTACCACCCCATGATAGTAGCCTCATTTGTATCTATGCGGTTCAAATTGTAATTAATAAGAAGCTCTTCCCCTACACGTATTAATTTTATTGCACAGATGAATACAAGATTTCCCTCATGTGCCTCAAATATGTAATTGGGTTGCTTTATTGTTGACCTAGGTCGTGTACTATTTATAAAACTTTCAATATTCCCTATTGATTTTTTCCTTCCATCAATATATATAACCGCACTTTTACTTTGATTATTGTCTTGCTATTGTATATAATTTGTCGAGAGGGCATACCTATGCATACTTTTTTTATATTGAACAATATGCATCCAACTTTTGTAATCGTAACATGGTCCAACATACTCCATCAATTCAAAAACTTTGTTGTAAGACACCTTTATGCCGTCCATAGAAAATAGGCCCAAACCATGTAGTGATGATGGTGCTATGTGATATATCCTCTCTTTAACACAAAAATCAGTGTTTATTGGAGGAAGTTCCTTGGGTACCCAATGTTTCTATAGATGTTGGTACCTCAAGGGCACCTCGATGTCGCCTTCCATCTCATCATCATAAGAACATGACCCCCCTTGAGAAAGGAAAAATTTCATGCGTTTATTGAATTTCCTTCTAGTCCTTTGACCTCTAGTTAATCTCCCTGTTCTAGATAAACTGCATGTCTCACTTTCCTCTTCTATTCCTATATTTCCCTCACTCGAGGAAGACACTTCTAAAAAATACCTATTCCTTGGTACTTGAAAATGGGAGAGATCTTAGAAGACATCAATCTTACTATTGATAAGTGTATTAAATAGACTGTCTATAAGGAGTATTGACTTGTACCTGTCGATCCATGAGACTGTGCAGGATGCTCCTGAAAGGGGTTCAGTTTCATGCAAATGTAATTCAATTATCGTGAGCATAATCAAATCATAATCAAAATCAAATCCATCATTAGCATCACATAAAAATTAAAAACATTAAAAGGTACACAATATAACACTTAAATCAGGCTCACATTATAAGCCTACTAGGGAAGTAGGCCTAGTGAAGGGCTAAAACTGGGTTTCTATATTAGCTGATGAGTTGAGGGCTTAGTCACCTTGGGGACATGCTATTTGAAGTTTTTTGATGTGTGTGGAGGTGGAGGAAACACCTAGTTAAGGTGAAGTCAAGTTTGGCGCCTATTGAGGCATTGTGAGCATTTGATAGTTTGTTGATTAGATTGCTTGGATTAATCCATTGAATGGATTGAGGGACATTCATGGGATTATTCCAAAGATGTAGAACCTAAGGTGGCATAAGGATTTGGTGTGCACTTTGATAGGTTATGGAGTTGGCTTGGATCAAGGAGAGGGATCTTATGAAGATGCTTGGTTGGTGTTGTGAGAACACTATGAAAGTCCCTCTTGTTATGAATGATTGCAAGTCCACCTAGGGTCTCTGCATCACGTACAGAGGTAGAATTATTAACCAAAAAATTGGGTAAGGACTTATATTATGTTTTCCCTATGAATTTTATTCTAGGCACAACTCCCTTTTATAGATATTTAATGAATTCCCTTTTCTAAACTAAACACTTACAAATGCTTTTGACCTAAAAGAAAATAAGGCTCAACACATTCATGCATCAATATCTATTTTAAATAGTTTTATTTAGTTAATTTAGATTAATAGTTAATTTAGATTAGCAGTATTCTACTTTTAGTTGAAACTTGTAGCTTTTAAATAGATAATGAATAAACTATGTAACCATATATATAAGACAAATATATTTCTATCAAGAAATGAATATTAAATAGATTAAGGATTGATGGCATACCTCTAAATTTCATCATCATCATCCTCGTCGTCATCATCATCATCATCATCCTCGTCGTCATCATCATCATCATCGTCATCATCATCATCATCCTCGCCATCATCGTCGTCATTGTCGTCGTCATTGTCATTTTCATCATCATCATCATCATCAACATCAACATCATCTTCATCATCATCATCAGTAGCAACATCATCGTCATCATATTCTTCTTCTTCTTCATGAAAATTTGTGCCAGGAACATCATCCAATAACTGCCGATCGTGATCACCATCTACATCATCTTCTACTTCTTCAATATCTTCTTCTTCCATCACATTATACTTTATTGGCCTTCCTCTCAGCTCATGTCTAACAAAAAATGACCAAATTGATTTATGTGGAACCTCTGAGTAAAATACCTGCTCACATTGGCTTGGAAGAACATAGGGCTCATCCCCAACTGGCTCAAACGACCTTGTATTAACCATTGTAAATCCATTATCATGTTTAATAATAGTTCTATCAGGATCATTTGGATTAAGTTGTAGCTTGTACCATTTGAAAACGAAGAGTAGTAATTTGAAGGAACTAAAGTCACACTCAAGTATATCATCCAAAATGCCATAGTATCAATTTTCAGACTCTCAAGGATGTAAGTCATTTCTAGATGAAATATTAGTCACTTGAAAGACTACAGTTATTCCTGAATCACAAGTTTTCTTCATGTCATCCAACAATTTGACGCAAAATTTTTGACCATTACAGAACATAGCCTTGTGGTGTTTAACCTGCAATAATATGTGAAACATGTCAAAATTATTGTATCATGAGTTGATAAACATATGGGTGATTAATAAATTTTTACGTACCTAGAAATCTCTTAAACCACCTGCTAAATCTATTTCCCTTTGCATAACATTGGAATCTCCATTACGATGAGCTTCTTTAACCAATGAAGATACACCTTCCCATGTTAATGTACGACCATAATGTTGACATCGTTCAATCCATACTGTCATCCAATCAAAGATTGTTTGCAATATACAAATGTAGTGCATCCCACTCTTGAGCACCTATATAAAAAAAAATAGACAATTTACAACCGATTTACTTTGAAGATTAAGAAATAATTTATTACAATAACATCTTATAATTTATTACCTCTCACTTTTCTCAATGTACCTTTCCCCATCAAGTACTCCCCTTCTAATTTTTTAAAAGGCTCAAGATCCCAAATGCGATCTACATGGATATTTGATGTAAACTTAGGAAGATATTCAGTAATGTACACCATAGTCTGGTATACCATATATCCCTCTACCATAGAACCCTCAAGATGTGCTCTTTGTCAAACCAAATCCTTCAAATATTTCAAGTGCCTCTCAACCATCCACATTCACCTACTGTGTACAGGTCCACACAATTCAATCTCCTCAACTAGGTGTATGAGGTAGTGTTCCTATGCATTGAAAAAAGTTGGAGGTAGACACTTTTGCATTTGACACAAAATGAGGAATTCTTCTCTTCCAATAGTTTATATCTTCTTTATGGATTTCTTTAGATGACAACCACCTAAATTAAGAGATTCAAGTCACAAAAAATATATAGATATGAGACTTTACAAAATAATATACCATAGATTACATAGCAAGAAAAAAAATCACGAATATAATAAATATATACAAAAAATTGAACAGATATTATTGCTTACCTCATGTATTTTCCAAGATCATATATCACTTGTTTGATGTTATTGTTGAAGGGCTTTGGGAGAGATAGAGGAAGCACGTACTGCAGTAATTATAAACCAATCATTTCATTATTTTCTAACATAACATAACGAATAGTACACGTAGTTTATGAATATATTGTAAATACAAAAGAACATAACTTACCTTGATGAAAGTATGCCAATCATGCGTTTTGAGCCCTAGCCCAAATTCACTTTTTTTGGATATGAGATTGTTTATGTTCACAGAAAATCCTGTGGGAAATTGAATTTTTCATATGACTTCTTTTATGGCATCACTTTGCTGCTCCATTAATAACCAAGGAAGGACACTTACATTAATCTGATCTCTGTTTCTATTTGAGTGAATGAAATTCTTTAATGCATGATTAGATTCATGAATGTCATTAAAAATTTTGACAACTTTTTCTTTTTCACGCCTTCCATCCAATATTTTCCACAATGTCTCTGTTATATTCTTTCCAATATGCATAGTATCAAACAAATGCACAATTTGTAAGTGCTCGTAGTAGGGCAACGTACTAAATTGTCTGGGATAGCTTTTTAGTCCCTTTGGAAGGTTGTTAGTACTACCTTGATGACCTTCACGATCATTAATTACACAATTAGTAAACAAAAATCACAATAGAAATATATAAATTACAAACATAAACCATTAGGTGGAATGACATTACCTCGATGATTAATTCTATTATATTTCAACTTCTATAGGTGAGGTGTCATTCTTTGTGGATTTGACGTAGTCTCTTTTTTCCCATTAAAAAGATGTTTTTTCGTACTTCGATACTTATGATTCCTGTGGAGGAAGTGTCTACACTCATCAAACACCTGCTTTCCTAAACTTTTTGAATGATGAGATTTCATCTTTGGACCACAAATTGGACATGCAAATTTTCCCTTTGTTTGAAGACCTACAAGATAATGATATTATTGGATTATTAAATATGTTGATTTTTATAATTAGAATTATCATGCGCAACTTGAATTCACTATAACATACCACTAAAATGTGTTAGCCCTGGGGCATCATGTATTGTCCATGGAAGTATTGCATGGAATTGAAATTGTCTTTGTCCTATTGGTCTAGACACGTCATACATAGTGACACCATTCCATAACTCCACCAAATTGTTGATAAGAGGCTCAATATATACATTCATATCTTTAACTTGATATTTACCTACTTGAATGAACAGTAACATTACATAATTATTGTGATTGTTTTACTGCAAGATTTGTAAGTAAATGTAAATTAATAACTATCAAATGATAAGATACCTAGAACAATCATTGCCAACATAATGTGCTCCCTCTTTATTGACATCCATGGAGGAATATTATTGTTGATAACAAAAATAGGCCACACCGAATAAACAGATCTCATCTCTCCAAATGGATTGACACCGTCCACTGCCAATGAAAGCCTGAGATTACGAGGTTCTTCTTTGAAGTGTTGCCACTTTTCCTTTATGTGCATAAATGCTGAACCATCCATAGGGATTTGAATAATGTCATCTTGACTTCTATTGCATGCATGATAATCCATAAATTGAGCCAAGCTACTACACCTGAATAATTGTCGCATCTGTGGAATAATGGGTATGTAACGAAGAACCTTTTGAGGCACCTTTTTTGTTAGTCAATCTGTTTGATATCTAGTCATATGACATATAGGGCATTGTGTTGCAAATTCATGTTCTTTATAATATATAATATGATCATTGGGACAAGCATGTATTACTTCATACTCCATTCCAATATCTTTCATAACAATAGATAATTCTCGATGTAAGCGAGGTAGAATATTTGATGGTGGTAACAGGAACTCGCCTATAAATCTATAGAAAAAAATATAAGTTGTTAATATAAACAATATTAGTGGTACATTATTCACCCTTTGTTAACTATAAATACATATATGACATACCTTAACATACGTGACATTGTTATGTTGGATAAACCATTCATAACCTTCAAGTTCAACAACAACAATATAGCAGAGAGAAGAGCTATTTGGGTGTCTTTGTATAGGGGCTCATATGCCTTCTCAAGTAGACGTACATCGAGGCTATCATCATCATTATGATTAGATACACTTGGACTAAATGTGTCATGGATCAATGTATTTATACCATCATCTTCAATTTTTTTTTCTGGCGCATGATCGTCATCTTCCATGGGATCATTATCTTCACCTTGGATATTCGCACCTCCATGTCCCTCCACTTCAAAAACTATATTCTTTGGATTGTTGTGGCTCATATCATGTACTTCCCTGGGGAGATCAACCTATATAAAATTGATTAACATAAATAAACCATGATCATCAACTAATCATCAAGTGATTTCATATGTATATAAATTGTTAAAATAATATAATGAACAACTTACCAGTGGATGATAGTCATTCCCCCCTTCAATGTGACCATTCTCCCTACAATGTCTCAACTATTTTGATTAGTAGTCTTCTACGGTTTAAGCCCTTACAAATTTTGCAAGGACAATAAAATTTTCCATCACCTTTTCTTTTCAAGTTAGACCACAATCTATTGATTGTCTCCCTATTTTATTCTTCACTTATATTATCTGACATGATCGTTCTTCGCAGGAAGCAAAAATTGGGCTATGAAAACTTCAGTCTACAACTTTCACAAAATAAGTAAAACTATCAAAAGTACACAAATCTTCTTAGACCTAGCTAAATACTTTAATATTTTAAAAATACTTTCTTAATTGACTTTATTCCTAAGACATTTAACCCAATCAACTTTTATAACATTCAGTCAATTGCTCTAGGAAAATTTGTGGATAAGATTATTTGTAAAACTTTGACCAACCGCCTGAAGGTCTTATTTCAAGAGACCTTACAACATTAAGCCACTAAAAGTAATTTCAAAATATATAAGCTAAAATTCTAGTTAAAATATACATTGGATTAAAAAAAATACAATTTTCATACCAAAGCGCATGGCTATAACTCGTGCAATGACCTTCTTGCTTAGCTGTAGAAGCTCTCCAACAATCAAATTATACAAGCTACAAGGCCTAACAGCAATTTCAAAACATATAAGCTACAAGGCAAGACATATTACATGACATGGAAAAAGGAATAAAATTTACAAGCTTTAGCAAGACATATTAAATGACATCATAGTGGTAGAGAGATCACAATTATATGAGTCAAACATAGTCATGAAAAAACACATAAAATATCTGGTTATTGATTTGTCGACATATTGTTGTTGATAATGCTTTCTTATTATCTGGTTCAAAGATTTGATATATACTCATTGCTGCTATTTAAATGCTATTTAAATGCATATATTTAATTACATTATTATTATGATGGTTTAAATGGTGATTAGATATGAAAGGGTCAATGTCCTAACATTTGAATATATAAGAATGATTATGCCGTCCAAATGCTCCTTTATTTTTATGTAAAGGGTGATGCTGATATCTTGGATTGGTGTGAATGATCTTTGCAATAATATCTGAAAAAACAAGAGACTGTATTTTTAAATTTTAATTATTAGAATTTGGCATTATTAATTTTAGGAAGATTTTTCAATTAATAATTCCATTCTTCAATATGCTTTTGAATTGTCATGTTGAAAGGCAATGGGTAGTGTGAAGCCATTTTTCCATTCGTTAAGTCTTAGTTCAGAATCTGCAGTTCTTAGAATAATTGCCTCCATTTCAAATTCTTAAGACAGATCTAACCAAATTCTGATTGGATAATAATAAGTATTTAAATGTCATCTCTTATGTTCTAGAATATTTAGTGCTACAACTTGCATTTTCTGGAAGAAAAATTATAAATTTACATTGCTTAGTTTACTGATAGAGCATGCAAGATCTTGGTTTTTTATTTGACTTTTATATTGAGGGTATCCCCTCAAGATTAATGAACAAAAGTCTAGAAGTAACATGTTGCTGAGTTCTCACTAATATTGCAATGGGCATTTTGGTATAGGATTCAACCTACAGTATCCTTGATCTGCATCGAAAAAAAAAATTTACAAGCAAAAGCGCAACAATAACACTGTAAGTTTGGAGTTTTAGTTAAAATATCAAGTCTGCAGATTTCATGGAGCTCAAAGATTGATTAAATATGGATATGTAGGGTAGCAATTCTTCTAGCTGATTTCCTCACAGGTCCAAAAATGTGTCTCCCACTGGTTATACTAAATTAGAAACTTAATTGTAGCTCATCCTTTGGTACTCCAATTCATGACCTGTTGTAAATGGATAGTCTCTTAGACTTCTTGTCAATACTAGATCTAGTTGTCAGTCTCATCATCTTGATTTCATTTCCAGGTTTATTTTCTTTCTTTATTGATTCAAAGCCTTGTTTATAAAGCATCAAGTTGAGAAAGACATCCATAATTAGCCATAGATCCTTAGATCAAATTGCCTCTGCACTCTCTTGAGTGTCCTCAAGGTGGGTCTTCAATTTGGATGGTCCTTGGATGCGTGCCTTGCGTTATTCTCATGAAGAAGGGATTGGGAAGAAAAGGAGGATCATTAATGCCAATGTCAAATAGGATATGTGCTGGCAATATACTAAGTTGGGGACACACGGTTTCCCCCAATTTTGGTCTATCCTGGCAATATATTTAGATCACATCAATTCCTCCTTTGAGCACAGAGCTCGCTTTTTTGTTAAGCCTTACAGATTTTCCATAACAAGTTTATTTGGGCAAACCATCGTTCACTTTAAAATAAATGAACTAAGCATTCTCCTTAGGGAGTTGAGGCTATATTCTCAGTAGTTAAAAGTTGAGTCAGATATCAGTCACCAGTCCAAGATATCAGCATCACCCTTTATCATTGGTTAAAAATTGTTTAATTGGTGAGCAACTACACTTAATGTGTGTTGTAGTGATGGCAGGTACCTGACATCAACTCCAACTAACTTCACAGGTTTACCTATGTCTATATCCCTGACAATGGTTAGAGGAGATAGTCACATTGGCCCTTCATAATCTATATCTATTATCATTTTTATTTGGGTCAATGTATCTTTGTTTAACTAATTGCACCTCTGATTATTGTATATAGGTAAAGTCCAGATCAGTTTTATTAATTTCTAAAACTAGTTTTAGGCCATGAATGGCATTTTATTAACACTGGATTTTGTGCATTATGATATGTTATCCCCATGTGGAGCATTGGGTATAATTGTTGTGGAATTTTCATTTCAGGTGCATTGGGATCTGAACTCTTGGTATAGAGGTCGATTGAGTGTGCATATATGTGCATGATTGGACATTTGTCATTTTCAAGTTATATTCTTTGTGGTAATACACTTAAACTTTACATGTGCTATTATATATCTATGTGATGTGAAATGTACTTTGGATCACTTAGGGATTCATACTCTTGGCTGAGATGCCAACTGAGTATGCTTGTTGCACATTGCCTTTGCTTGTAAAAGGGGATCTATGCAATGTTGTGGATATTATGATTTGATATATTAATATATTGGGATATTTCTTGGTAATGTGAGATCTTATTGAGATCCACCCTCTTGGCATGTTGGCCAATGGAGTCATGTTATTATATTGTGTGATCATCTTGGGAACTGCACTCTTGGTGAAGACCAATCAAGTCTTTTGAGTTTATATTGTTACCTTCTCTGAAAAGTTTAAGCCATAGGATTAGGTGCTTTGACTTGGTATGGAAAATAAAATAATAGAATCCATGAGCACATTAGCACTTTCACAAGGCTATGATGACTTGTGAGGGTAGCTATATGATTGAATCTATGAGCATGCCGTGGGCAGTTTCTCTAGGCTATGGGTGACTTGTGAGGATAGTACGCATAATAGAATCCCCAAGCATGCCATATGTGCTTTTACAAGGCTATGGGTGACTTTTGAGGGCAGTATGCATAATAGAATCCCTGAGCACACCATAAGCGGTTTCTCAAGGCTATGGCTGAATTGTGAGGGTAGTTTCACAATTAAATCCCCAAGAATACCAAGAGTGCTACCTCAAGGAAATGGGTGACTTGTGAGGGTAGTTTCATAATTAAATTCATGAGCATAATACCATGAGCACTTCCTCAAGGTAATGGGTGACTAGTGAGGATAGTTGACACATGTATGGGCATGTGATGACATTCCCTATGCACTGTACTCAACCACCGAAGTCCTAGTAGTATGAATAGCACCTCTTGGGTATTGGTTGATTGAGTGTGTTTAGATATTGCATTGTGGCCATTGCTTCATGTTGTGTTGCTCCATGTTTTGTCTTAAATAAGCCTATGATTTATTTGCACTCTTATATGTACATTGATTGGTGTGAGTATGCTTATACCTCCTTGTATGCCTTGTGTTCTTGTTTGGGCTATGTGACTATCTCCACAAACATAGTGAGGCAAACCTAAGAGTACCACATGATTGAGTGGTGTGACAAGCCACTGTTGGGGACCGGTGTACAAGTATTAAATCAGATTTAGTGGCACCTACATGAGTTCCTTCTGCACCTCTCTCTCTCTCTCTTCCAATTTTAGTAAGAGTCATGCATGTATTCATGGATATTGTAATGTAGCAAATTGATGCATATGTATGTTGTTATACTCAAGTGATTTGACCTTGATAATCATGTTATTGGACCCTAACTGAAGAGGATGTTATGTATTCAGCCATATGTTGGAGTTAGCATAGTCTTGGGTGAATATTAACTCAGCTTGTGGGCAAGTTTGCTAGATTAATGTCTCCACCAATATTTAAACACATACATTAATCAGTGCCTCCAACTGGTAATTGGTACCTTCATCCCTACTAGTCTGATAATAGGCCATTTGTGTCAGGTAAAATAATGGAATGTGGGAATTTCATTACAATTGTTTAGTAGAGTGTCAGGTGATCCTTGGAAGTGTGTCAAGACTTCTACTTGTGCACAAGCACAAAGTGATAGTGATTTTTTATTCATTTTTGTTCATGTTGTTAGCATTGTTGTCCTAATTTAAGTGTGTAATGATGCAATTGCTTTAACAAAATCGCTTGCATGTTTTACGCTTAGTTCCAAGGGTTCCTTGGCGGGGCACTACATAGCCAGTACAACCAAAATACTTTCAAATAGAAACTATTTAGTAACGAGGACAAAAAATTCTTCTAATAGAGAACACTACATAGAACCATATCTAAGACACTATCATGCATAGAACTGAATGTTATGGTTGTGATCTTCTTTTCAAATCTATGCAGCATAGAACATTATACTTATGTGTATAGATGCACTTCCTGTATATGATCCAAATCTTGTATGTTATCAAGTGTGTCCAATGATGGGGAGAGACCTCCATGCAAGTAGAAGATCTACAATGAAACAAAAGAAAATAAAAATTTATTATAGTAAGAACAAGTTTGTTGTGCTGCACAGGGTACCAAAAAAATAGTGTATAATATCTTTTTCTTTACTTGGCTTTCAATAAGGGTTGTCAGTGGCAAGTAATCAAAGAGATCTGTAAAATACTTCCATACATTTGCATTTCCATATTTTCTCAGACATTCATCGTAAAATCCATACCTGAAATTGCAAGAAAACAAAATAATTCTTGAACACAGTCAAAAAATTAGGATAAATTATAAATAGATTGACAAATTTTGGTCAGCTTTCTAATCTTCCCATTCAGATACTAATATTTTGCCTCCCATAATTTAGATATAGCCTCAAATGGCAAACAATGTACATGTCTTCTTTAAGCATGATGATACGAAGAAATACTATAGTTAGTGTATATATCTGCCCTGTCAAATATCAAGGGTATGAAGGGGCTTTCAAATTTCCATTCTATGATTTTTATCTAGAAAACTTGATTCTAAAGGACATGATTTATGGTCTTCACTTAGCTATTATTAGTTTTCTCTTCAAATGGTCACTGAGGGGTGTTGCTGCTTGTACAATCATTCTCAAAATCATCACTTTATCCTAGATATTGATTGTATCAAATTAATACCAACAATAGTTTCTATCTTGGATTCTTTTGTGCCAGATAACACTAAGGGACCAATGCCCAAGCATTAGTTTTTAGTATTATCTAACAATCTCACAAGGATGGAGAAGTTTATAATAGCTCCTTGATTCACAATGTTAGAAGACAAAAGATCAATTTCCAAGAAAAAGGAAGAAAATTGGTTGGTGATCCAGTTTTTGACTCTTTGACTGCTTAGTTATATCTTTCCCACTTTACCAGTTGCAAATAACCTATGGTGAATGTAAATTTTCCATGGGGTAAATGTAGGTTAGCCACTTCTGCTGATCATTTAATATTGTTCTTTTGGTGGCCATCACTGTTGCATATGGATTCATAATGAGGCACCTTTTGTATTGAAATGGCACTATTTTTTGAAAGCATATCTCAATATGCAATCAACTTTAACTTTTGATTCAATCTTCATATTCATCTTGCCCTTGATATAATCACATTTGCTAGGTTTGGTTGAACAAAAATGTCTTCTTTATGGAATAATAATAATAATGATTGGAGAAAAAAGGATTCTAAGAGTAATGGGTTTGTTTGTTTTGCACCTTGCCATCATCCTCCTCTGAATGTTGCCCTTGGCCCTTTCGCCATAGAGATCACCATAGAATAGTAGCGAAAGCAAGTAGTTAGCAGATGTGGGTCTCTACCCCTCTCAATGCCTCGAGTTGAGGGAGATAGATGGCTAGAACGAGAAGTTTGGTAGATTTCAAATGAGCAAGTCTCCCACTGAGAAAGTCTCACTGCTGAAGTCTCTCACCTTTCCTTTCCGAAGAACCCAGAGTCCCTGTGTCAATTTCAAATGAGCAATTTTGGTTTTTTTTTCTCTTATATCTTTTTACCGTCACAATTGCGACGTCTTCGAGTTAAAGTTGAAAAAAGGGCCAAAATCCACATAATATTTTTTGTAATCACAATTCTACTCCATATGTATTGGAGATAGCGTCGTAATTGCGATGGCATTGGGCTCAAATTGAAAAAAAGAGAGCCAAAAACATATTACATTTTCTTGCCATCGCAAATTGACCCCTAATGTATTAGTGTAAGGAGATCTGATAGCCCAACAAAAGACTACACCCATGAGGATTTTCCCCACAAAGACATTTATATAGAAGTTACTAATACCACGTCAAAAATGGCTATTATCACTTGAGGTTTTGTCCCTATGGTTGACCCAATAAAGGGAATGTCCACTATGGTTTAACCCTCTCTAATCAAGGAAGACTCATAGAGTTGTACCACATGGGACTTGGTTTGGATTCAAAGGTTCCAAGTTTTTGATGTGCCCAAAGGGAACATAACATACTCCTCTAGCCTCTTCACCTTAACCAAACATAGCAAACACAATTCTTTGACACACTAATTTGAAATCACCTCACCAAATTTTTGAAAAATCCAACAACAAACACCACCAATATCAAAAGATAAAGTAATAATATATGTTCAGGATAAATTCAAGCGGAATAGTGAGATAATAACAAATATCCTTCCCTACCTACAAGGGGATCCATCATCAAGATGAGTTTCACATGTAAAGCAAGTGAATGAAACTTAGTCTCTCAAGATCTCTCAAATAGTGTTCATAAGGCCTAATTGCTATGTGAAACACAAATGCGTGAAAGCAAATCTAGATCTAATTTTAGAACACCAAATGAAGTGTGAATCTATGAAAGCATGTAAAAGCACTCAAGCCAAACACATGAGAGGGTTTATTTTACTTCCAAATCCAAATTTTATAGAGTTTCAACAAAATACCTGGTAATCTTTGCAACATGTCTTTTCTTTGTTGTACCTTTCGTTTACACTTGCATGCTCGCTCGCAACAAACAAAGCAACAAGCAAAACAAGCAAACATTAGATATGTAATATATATCTAACTCATGAAAAACTAGGGTTAGATATGAAAATGTAATTTATAAGAGTGAAAATAATCAACAAATAATCCAAATGAAAGCTCACATCATGCATGGATCTATTGTAAAAATTAAATGCAAGCTATTCATTAAATGTCCTTATTATTATTATTATTGATTTTTGACCTAGTCATCAAGATTGGACCTATATGATATGAATTTGGATCCAAAACCCTAAATGAAAAAAGTGATCCCTATAAAAAATCAGAGATATTTCCAAAAATGTCATAATTTTGAAAATATCTTTTCATTTGTGCCCTAGGGAGCCATTTTGTCAAAACAGACCAGTTTTTTGCAAATTGAATTATTGAGCCCTAATATGATCTCTAAAATCCAAATGCAAAGAACCAAACCTATTTAGAATTTAGAGACCTTTACAAAAATGTAATTTTTTCTAAAAAAGTCCTAATTTGCACCCTAAAATGATTTTTTATGAAAAATCAAGAAAAATTATAAAAAATTGAAAATATCTTAGAAAAATCTAAAAATTGGATTGAAGCTTCTCTAATGTGTCACCAACTTGTAAAAACAAATTTAGATCAAAATACTTAGCTGTTTGGGAGGTATGATCAAATCTTTCAAATCTAGGGTTTTTGTCTCCAAACAAATCTGTATAAGGGGGTTAGATCTAAAAATGTCCAAAACCAACAAGTAAAGATGGGTCGCCCCATAGTGGGCACCAAAATTTGGGTACACTTATATGAGTCATTATATCCAAGATTTCTTAAAAATGAGTTCTCAAATGGCGACTCATAATTCTCTATTCATGGAGTGCAAGGGTTTGCAATGGAGGTCCTTAGTTTGACCTAGCTTGTGTCCATGCAAGTACACCATAAAATGAGAGATTCAAAGATCAAAATATGAATGCAAATAGAGATGAAAACTAATTTATATGATAACAATACAAAACAATGCAAGATGTAATCTATTAATGAAAGATCTTATCTATGGAAGCAAGATCTAAGCTAATATGAAATTGCAAAGATGGATCATGATGATAGAAGCTACAGATGCATGAGACAAGAAGACAAGAAGATATAAGTTCTCCACAAAGAGCTTTAGTATTCAAGCTCCTTCAAAAATTGCTCTCCAAACCTGCAACATAACAATACCCTAGAGTGTGTGTATGTAAAATGAGGAGAGGGCCCTCCCTTATAAAGAAGATTGGATGATCAAGATTAAGAGGAAAAAGGATTTAATCAAGGGTGTAGAAAGAATGATCCATGTGAAATAAAGATCCATCAATGAGAAAATAGGAGAAGAATTAAATGGAATCCCACTTAGAAATATGTGCATTTAAGTGTAGAGGAATTTTTAATTTTTAATTATTTTATTTCCTCTTTAAGTGGGGATTTATTTAATTAAAAGGGAGCAAGTTCTTTTAACTAAATAGGAAATATTTAATTAAACTAAAAGAGGATTTTTTCTCTTAATTAACTAAATGTGGATGAGTTATTTAATTTAAAAAGAGGTTTTCTTTTAATTAAATGAGGACTTATTTTATTTAATTAAAACAAATATTTTCTTTTAACTAAATAAGACTTAGGATAAAATGATCAACCTTAGAAAACATTGAAATAATAAAATTTGATCAAGGAAATTGATTTAATAAACTTTTGCAAACCGTTGATTTAGGAAATTGATAAATTGACAAATTGAATAATGAGGGCCCATAGTCTAGGCGACCATTTTATGGTCATACAAGGGTTCTCTTTGCATTCACTTGATTTATGACCATGCTTTCATTTGTAACACTTTCCATTGAATTTTGCTTTACCCTTGCTCCAACACTTATTTGATGTATGACCTATCTTACCACAATGATTGCAAGTAGGTCTTTTATTCTTTTGATCTCCTTGCTGAGATGATTCACCTTCATTTGTATATCCTAATCCAGCTTTGCCTTTGTGTCTATATTGACTTTTCTCATTCAATTGATTCATTCTTTCTTGAGATTTCATCATTCTCTTATTGGTTTGCTTTTCCATATTGAGATCATTTTGTAGTCTTTCATTCTTTGTCCTCAGATTGGTAAGCTCTTGATTTGCATCATTGAGTTGATGATCAATGAAGTCTATTTGCTGAAGGGATAGTTGATGGATTTCATTATCTTTTTCTTCTATCTCTTCTTTGGCTTTGTCCTTTTTTTCTATGACTTCATACATTCTGACTGATTGGATTTCTTGTTCTCTTTTCAAGTTTCTAACTTCTTGATGAATGAGATTCTTCTTGAGTATGTCTTTGATTGCTGCATCATCTTTATCAGAATTTCTTTCTTGGCACAAGTCATCAATGCTTTCTTCAATTTAGAGATTGTCATTCATTTGTGCTAAAAGATCCTTCCTTCTTTGCAAAGATTGAGAGAGTAGATCCTTTTCTTTCTTGAGTTTTTCAATTGCTAATTCCAAATCCAACTTTTCATTCTTAATAGTCTTTTCTAGCCGATATACCTCCATTGCCTTTGATCTTTTCTCAAGTGGCTAAGCTTTTGATGTGAGAACCAAATGCTCTGATACCAATTGTTAGAAATATAAGGTATATTAGGTTACTAAGAGGGGAGTGATGAATTAGGAACCAATAAAATTTTAAACTTACTTCACCCATTAATCCTTTATATATTATTTTGATCTAGTTGCATGCATGAAATAATGAAAGCAATAGCATTCATAACACTTTGACACAAGATATGGTGACTAGAAACCTTCCAAATAGAAAGTAAAACTAGGGTGGGGATGATACCCACAAGCTTTAGTACTATAGTATAAAGTTGGCATGCTAAGGCTTACAATTGACCACTTCTGGTGATCTTCCCTATTAGGAGCAATAAGGACTATTAGGTCCACATTGCTAAAGGATTTACAACCATACAATGAATTATTCACTTTGTTAAGAGATTTAGCAAAAGATTGTTAAGTCCATCTGGTTAAAGGATTTTACTGATGCACTTGTTAGGATGAATAAATGGCTAATCTCTAATCTACAAATTTTATTTGTTGAATGAGATTCCTTGAATTGCATTGATCACCTTACTATGATAGATAAGTTGTTGCTATACCATATACTACTTGTAGCCTTCTTTAATTCACACTCATCCACTTCTTACTTCTTCACATACTCATTACTTGATTCATTTGGATATGTTACAATACATTACATATATACCAGTCCACTTAATTACTTTCTAGAGTCAGCTACAATACCAAATTTATCATTATTCAAAAAGTCAGCCCATTGCTGCAACTCAAGTTCTAAAGCTAACTTAGTGATGTTCTGATACTTGACAAACACTATCAAGCTTTTAAAAACTCTAGCACTTGATTGAAGTATATCGAGTTTAGCATTCATCTAGAAGTGATAACCAAGTGTTTTAGTTGTTGTCGAGATAAAAAATTAGATTGCTATGCTTGTCAAGCTCTACAATGTCTATCGAGCTTCAAAGGCAAAGAACAATGTTACTTGAGTGTAGCGGAGACTACTGAGCCTTCCATTAGAAGTGATAAAGATCTTAGTGTTAACCAATATTTGTAGTGTTAACCAAGTATATTAGTGTCTACCAAGCTTGCAATGTTAACAACGAGAATTTAGTGTTGACTAAGTCATGCAATGTCAACCAAGTGATTTAGTATCTACCGAGTTTCTCACTGTTCACTGAGTCGTATAGTGCTAACTAAGTTCATTCTACTTGAAGTGATTAGTATGGATCAAGCTTCTAGAAATTGTAGAGCTTGGCAGCAATGAAACCAATTGGCTAAGTGTTAAGTCACTAATAGGAAAATTGACCTTAATGTCAATAGGTGATTCTTCAATTATAATAAATGCTATAAGAAAATGGTGTCTCATTCATTGGAGTTTGGACTCAATTTTATCTAGAGCCCTCTCACTATGTTAAACCTTGCATTTTAAGATCACAATCAATTATATATATATATCAAGAAAGAAATTAGAGAGCATATGAATTAGCTGATATATTTTTAGAAGAAGGTCATGCATAAGTAGTCAAAATTTCAATATATGGACTCCATATGAATCAAGGATGATTTAGATTTTTCATATTTTAAACCATAGTTTACATCTCATTATCTCAAGGAAGATTTACCTTTTGCCTACATCTCACATTCCAAGATGATATGATTGGATAGACAGATTCGTTATGGAAGATGATTATGGAGCTTAGGAAATTGAGTTGGAGGTGAATACAAAGGCTATGGAATCTTTTAGTATGGACTTAATAGATATACAAAATACAAAGATCCACTTTACTCCCATTTGCTATCAGTAGAGAAACATAGGTTTATTTTTGATGGATTTTTTTGTATCTAAGCCAGTAAAATATCCTTCGATATAATAAAATTATAATCATGTTACTTAATATATTTTTTCTCAACTTAGAAATGACTACTTTTCTCTATTTGATGTATTTTTTTATGATTTAGATGTATATTTTACTTTTGTTTAAGAAAATGCTTTTATTACTTTACATTTTATTTCTATTCCCCTTTTGTATAAATGTTTCATATATTTTTAGAGCTTTATCCTTAACATAAATACAATATGTAGTGCTTAGATAATATACATATCCTAACCAGAGGTAGAAGTAGAAGGGAAGGACAAAGAACAAGCTAGAATGAAGGTGGAAAGGTATAAATTGAGACTAAATGATGATTATCCAAATGTATCTATGTACTTTATGGTGTATCAAGGCTTAGGTTGTTTATCTATAAAAAAAAAATTGATTTGTTTGAATTTAGTTGTCAAGGGTAATAAAGAGCCATTAGTATCTGACATGCTAGTTATAGTTTTAATTTTCAATTTTGGCTTGGTTTGAATTTAGTTGTCGAGAGCAATCAAGAGTTTTTAGGAGTGATACAACCTAATCAAGAGTTGTTGGGTGTTGTTTCACATAGAAAATGGAATAAAATTAGGAAAAAAATAGTTATTTCTTTGTGGTTGCCGAATTTCTATCAGCTCTTCAATTTAAAATTGGAAAGGCTATTCACTTCCCTCTTGACGATACATTTCTCTCCTCATGTATTATATGTACTTGGACTCATTTGAAGGGGCAATTTATGGAGGCTTATTTTGGAGTATTACTTTTGATTATAGCTATTAATTTTTGGTGGAAAAACATTGAGTTATTTTTAGAAGTGAAGTGTCTCTTCATGTTTCATGGGTTGTAATTCCAATTTCTTTATGTTCTTGAACTTTAATTAATTACAACTTTATTTGTGCATTTTTATTGTGAATTTCTTGTTGTGTGTTTGGGAATAAACCTAGACACAATTGCTTTGAGTGGTTTTAGAGAAGGTTTGAGGAAAAATTGAAGGTGTCAAAAAGAGAGTTTTGAAGTAGTTTTGTTGTGGGTAAGGGAGGAAAAGAGAAAACTTTCAACTGCATTTTTTTTGTGTGAAATCGCACAAGGACACATTAGTGGAAGAGGAGCACATAGATGTACAAACCCTGTCATGATGGAGATTTTGAGAGGAATAACAATAAGGATGAAAGCTATTAAAATAATACAACATAGTGGTACTCATTTTAAAGATATAAGTGATGAGGAATTTGAATAGGTTGAGGGAACAAAAGAAGAAACCCCATCTAGGATTGGCCAAAGAGATGAAATATTTATTTGAGCCATAACGTGAGTAAATACCAAACTTTTCTTTGACCCTCCAAAATATTAAAATTATTTGAACCAAGATGAATTACTATATTGGGTCTTTGAAATGGATAAATATTTTGAATTTGAAACTATAGAAGATAAAAAGGTGAAGAGCATGTATGAAGTTGAAAGGTCATGCATACTAGTGCAGGAGCACCGAGGGTAAGGTAAAACCCTAAGTCTAATTTTTGGTTTTTAGATGGTATAAATAACCACGGGGATAATAATTACTAGTTATAAATTCTCAAGGTGTGTTTAGGAGGTTTGAGTTGATAGGTTTTGGTTTAGGAATCTGATTTGGTCAATTAAGTCATGATAAGAGGAAATTGCAAAAAATGCTCTAAGAAGTAAAATAAGGTGAAATTCCATGAAAAATTGAAAAGAGATGTGTAAATATGTCCCTTAAATTTTCTAAGGTCATATTAGGAGGTTTGATAACATTCATTTCAAATTTGAAGAGTCTAGGAGCAAAATTGCAAAATTTGTCAAAAAGTTGCATTGACAACTTTTTAGGTATTTTTGCAAAACCAAGTAATTGGGTGGTTATGGTTTGAATTGAAGTCTAGAATGAAGTATGAAGTATATTTAAGATTTTTCCAACTCATCTCAAAGGGTTTTATAGTTGGGTGTATTGACAATACGTTTAGTAGGATAATTTTTGAGCATTTGAAGCATAGTTTGAAGTTTTCATTGGAATTTTGGATTGAATAAGGAACTATTTTTGATGGAGTAAGATATTGTGTTCATATCTTGAATATATGTGTAGTTATTTTTATTTCAAGTTAGCATTTGATAGGATTTAGAAAATTTTTTTTTTTTAGTAATCTTGCTGTTCAGTTTTGTGTTGCAAGAATGAAATGGGCCATGGATTGAATATCCTTGGTCTAATCACCATGTATCTTGGAGACCAAGAAATAGCCTGTATACATAGTGTAAATATGGTTTGTGGAGGTTTTATAAGGCCAAATTCTATTTTTACAAGTGAACCCTAGGCAAGCAAACAAGCTTGATAAGTTGCAAGGAGATGTATGTAAAGAGTTTTTGTGAAGAACATATGATTGGCATGGGTCAATATTGAATTGGTAAGGTAGGAGAAATTTGTGAAGGAAGAAAAACTCAAAGGAGGAGGCTTGGTATAGAGTTTGACACTTGTAAAGAAAAAAACACCAACATTGTTTTCAACCCTTAAAAGTAGGGTTTTCTGAATCTGTACAGTATGAACATTGCTGGAACCCTAGACCTACAAAATATTCAAGGGATGGCCATAGGGAAAAAATTTATAGTATACACCAAGAGACCTTATTAAGGGTTTTTGTGAGTTATAGCTCCTTGTTTCTAGGAGGGCTAATAGGGGCTCTTAGGGCTACAAGGCCTAACTAGTCATGTTGGTGATTTGGATCAGTGAGACTTGAAAGAATGGTGCAAAATAATGGGTAATGAGTCAAGAATCTTAGAAGGAAGGTTTACTCTTTTTTTTGAGGCACTTGGTGCACTTGAGGGAGTTTTCACAATCTAGGCCAAAGAATGCACTTTGGGTGAATTAGAAGAATGGCATTGAAGTTTGAATTGGTGGGTGAGGTTCTTGGGGAAAGGGGATTATAGATGGATCCTCTAAGCTAGGGTTAGGAAATACCATATAGTGGACTAGGAGTATCTTGTGAAGAACTAGAAAGGCTCTTAGTTGAAGAAGTTCCTCATCAAAGTGGTATCAGATCCATAAGATTAGGCTTGTGGTGGCATGCTATATTCCACTGAGTCAAGTGGATCTTCCAAGATGGTTACCAATGAAAAATTGGCAAATAAAGTAGATGAGAAAAAGAAGCTCTTAGAAGAAAAGACCAGGGTTCTAGATGAGGCCCTAGAGGAGATGAAAGACAAGTTGAAATAGATAAAGGATACAACCCTAGTTAAGGAAGATGAAGAATTTGGCAAGGGTAAAGAGAAGGTGAATTTGGAGGACAAGATACCTAAACTAGATCCTCCACCTAGTGAGTAGGAACCATTCCTAAAATCCCTCAAAGAATTTAGAGGGAAGAGTCTAGAGAATGTTTCCTTATTCCATGGCAAGATAGATGAAGATCTAGTCTTAGAATGGCTTGAGAGCATTGAGAACTACTTTGAGTGTGAAGGGAAAAAAATTGCCTAAAAGGTGAGGTTTGCAAAGTCTAGGTTGAAAGGTCAAGCTTTGACATGGTGGAAGTTTTTGTAGGAAGAAAGAGAAAGTGAGGGGAAGAAGCTTATAAATAATTAGAAAGCAATGGTGGAAAAGATCAAAGAAACATATCTACCAAAGGATTATGAGATTCAAATCCATAAGTATAAGAAAAATCTTAGGCAAAAATATCTAGATGTGGCTACCTATAGTGAGGAGTTTCAAAAGTTGGCACTAAGATCTAAGGTGCAAGAAGCATAGAGTATCAAGGTGGATAGGTACCTAAATGTCCTTAAATGGTCCATACAAGATGAGTTGAGTTTGTTCAGCCTCACCACTCTTTAGAGTTATTTTCAAATGGCTAGGAAGGTGGAAGAAAAACTAAGGAGGAAAGGAGACTCTAGTTCTAAGAATAGGGGCATAGGTAACGACTTCAGAGGTGGCTCAAGGGGAGGCTCTAGTGGTAGGAGTAATGAGCAGGAAAACTATGGAGACTAAAAGTTGAGTGATCAAACCAATGAAACTAGTCAGAGGGGAGGCTCTAGTAGGGGCAAAGCATCCAACAATGGTGGTAGAGGTAGGTATGGAAACAAAATCAAAGGTTCACATTTCAATAACATGAAGTGCTACAACTATGGTAAGTTAGGACACCCTGCTTATAGATGTCCAAAAAAGGCATCATCTTCTTTTAAGGAAAAGAAAATTACATATTTCCAGGAAGAGGAGAACCATAAGCTAGGAGAAGTGGATGTTGATGTTGAGAAAGGTGAAAAACTCATGTTGAGGAGGGTATTGGTTAAGGAGCTAGTCAAGGATGAGCCCACACAAAGGAGAGAATTATTTAGAACCATATGAAAAATATTGGGCAAAGTATGCAAGGTGATGATAGACTTAGGGTCTACTGATAATTTGTTGTTAGAGGAAGCAATACAAAAACTTGGTTTGACTAAGATTCCAAATGTGTGTCCTTACAAGGTGACTTGGTTGAATAAGGGGTAGAATATCCTAATGAATGAACAAGTGTGGGAAAACATCACCACTGGCAATTATTAGGATAAAATCTTGTCTAGTGTTCTTCCCATGGATGCTTGTCACCTATTATTTGGAAGATGTTGGCAGTATGATAGGGAGGAAGTACACCATGGGAAGGAGAAAAAGTATTCCTTCAAGAAGTATGAAGTCAGTTATAGGATCTAGTCTATAGTTGAAGAAGACAAGGTGGAGAGGTCTACTACTAAAAAATTTCTCATGAGTGGAAAGGAATTCCTTAAGGATTTGAAGGAGGGTGAAGGAGTAGGCTATGCCATTATGCTAAAACCTAAGGAGGAAGAGATATATTCATCTACATCTATACTTATAAAGGTACAAGAGCTACTGGACTAGTTTAAAGACATCATCTATGATGGAGCACCACTGGCCCTACCACCTAAGAGGGCCATAATTCATCATATTGACTTCATACCAGGAGCATCATTGCCAAAAAAAGGTACATACAAAATGACTCCAGAGAAGAACAAGGATATTGCAAGGCAAGTTCAAGAGTTGCTTCATCAGGGGCTGATTAGGAACAACATCAGTCCTTGTGTTGTACTAGTGGTCTTGGTACCTAAAAAAAGAGGTAATTGGAGAATGTGTACTAATTCTAGGTTGATTAATAGAATCACAATTATGTATAGATTTCCTATTCCTAGGGTAGAAGACTTGATCGATTGACTAGGTGGACCTAGGTACTTCTCTAGAATTGATCTTAAAAGTGGATACTATTAGATTAGGATGAAAGAAGGGGATGAATGGAAGTCTACATTTAAGACTATTGAGTGTCTTTATGAGTGGTTGGTAATGCCATTTGGCCTTGCCAATGCACCAAGCACCTTCATGAGAGTCATGAATGAGGTTTTGAAGGACTATATAGGGGTATTTGTTGTGGTATACCTAGATGAAATTATGATCTTTAGCAAGACCAAGGAGGAACATATGAAACACCTAGAGTTGGTATTGAGGAAGCTCCAAGAAGAGAAGTTGACAGTAAATTTAGAAAAAAGTGAGTTCATGAAAGAGAAACTGGTGTATTTAGGGTTTTTAGTATCCAAAGGGAGTCTTAAAATGGAAAAGAATAAGGTAGAGGCTATTTTGAGTTGGCCTACACCTAGATTTTCTATTGAGGTTAGGAGTTTTCATGGATTGGCACAATTTTATAGGAAGTTTGTAATAAGGTTTAGTGAAATATGTGCACCTGCGATGGATATAATCAAAGGGGCATGAAGACTAAATTTATGTGGACAAATTCTATAGATTAGAGTTTTGAGAGGTTGAAGAAGGAGGTAGCAACCCAACATATCTTGGTTTTACCTAGTTTTGAGAGACCATTTGTGGTGGAGTGTGATGCTAGCAATATAGAAGTTGGGGAGTTCTAAGTTAGGAGGGCATACCAGTAGCATTTTTTAGTGAGAGGATTAATGAAGCCAAGGCAAGGCATTAAACATATGACCTAGAGATTTATGCACTTGTCCAAGCCCTCAAGAAGTGGATGCACTAATTTTTGCCTAAGGAGATTTTGTCTTCATAGATAACTAGGCTTTGAGTTTCATTGACTCATAGGAGAAGTTAAGTCTGAGACACATCAAGTGGATAGAGTCCTTACAATCCTACACTTTCACTATCAAGTATAAGAAGGGGACAAACAATAAGGTGGAAAATACTTTGAGCAAGAGGTTGCTAACAATGCAAGTAGTCAAGTTGCATAGCATTAGTTTGGAAGGCTTCAAAGATCTATATGAGGAGGACACTAATTTCTTAGAGGCTTATAAGGTATGTACTAATTTTTCTAATCATTTCCATGGTGATTTTTTTGAATATACCCTACAAAATAGACTATTGTTCCAGGGTCAACAATTGTGCATCCCAAGGGGATCCATGAGGGAGAATCTCATACAAGAGAAGCACAATGGGAGAATGAGTGGGTACTTTGGTCCTAACAAGACTTTGGACCTTGTGGAAAAGTTCTATTACTGGCCTAAGATGAAGAGAGATGTTAGGAGGTATGTGGAGAAATGCATCATATGTCAGAAGGCAAAGGGAACTTCATCAAATGCAAAGCTCTACCAACCTTTCCCTACTCCTACTAGGCCTTGGGAGTGCATCAAAATGGACTTTATAATGCACTTACCTAGGACTAGGATAGGGATGAATACTATCTTTTTGGTAGAAAATAGGTTCAACAAGATGAGCCACTTCATACCATGCAAGGCCACACATGATGCAAGTAATGTCACCAACCTATTCTTCAAGGAGGTGATTAGGATACATGGATTGCCCAAGAGTATAGTAGCTAACATGGATGTTAAGTTTATGGCTCACTTTTGGAAGACCCTATGGAAGAGGCTCAGAATAAACCTAGCACATAGCTCTACCTACCATCCTAAAATTGATGGTCAGATATAGGTGATAAATAGGGTATTGGACAACCTATTAAGATGCCTCACCACGAAATATGGAAAACGTTGGGAGAAATTTATTCCCTAAGTTGAATTTGCATACAAAGATAGCAAGAATAGGATAACAAGGTTAAGTCCTTTCCAAGTGGTGTATGGTACTCACCCAAGAGGTATAATGGAGTTAAAGGGACCTACCTTCACATGACAAGATTAGTGGACAAACTGACGACTTTGTGCAATCAATGAAGGAGCTACATGATCAGGTGAAGAAAAAATTGATGAAAGCCAATAAGAAGTTGAAGGAGAAGAAGAATAAGGGGAGAAGATAGTTACAGTTTCAAGTGGGAGACTTGGTGGTGGTGTATCTCAATAAGGCCAAGTTACAAATAGGAATCCCTAGAAAGTTGCAGATGAGGAGAATTGGGCCATGCAAGATTGAATATTCAATGTGAAAGACCTAGTACCATACAAAGGTCCTAAGATGGATGACATAGAGTATCAAAAAGAATTGAAAAAGGATGTAGTGGACCTAAAAGTACCTAAAAAGAAGAAACCACAGGTTGAGAAGATATTGGACTCTAGGATGAAGAAGAGCACAAGAAACAAGGTTTAAAAGGAGAATTTGGTGAAGTGAATGGATTTAATCGAGGCTAAGGAAACTTGGATTTCTGAGGATAATTTCAAGAAGCTATGCATCGGCAAAAAATTCTTATCTCCAATAGTACCTTATCTTCTTCATGCAGGGGGAGAATGGTGCAGGAGCACTTAGGATAAGGTCAAACCCTAAGTCTAATTTTTTCTTTTTAGATGGTCTAACCAACCATGGGGATAATAAGGACTAGTTATAAAGTCCCAAGGTGTTTTTAGGAGGTTTGAGTTGATAGGTTTTGGTTTAGGAATCTAATTTGGTCAATTAGGTTCTGATAAGAGGAAATTAAAAAAATTGTTTAGGAGGTAAAATAAGGTGAAATTCCATGAAAAGGGGGAAAGATGTGTGTAAATATGGCCCTTATATGTTCTAAGGTCATCCTAGGAGGTTTGATAACATTCTTTTCAAGTTTGAAGAGTCTAGGAGCAAAATTGCAAAAGTTGTCAAAACGTTGCATTGACAACTTTGCAATTTTGCGAAATTGCTTAAGAACTTTTTAGGCAATTTTTAAAAAACCACTGAATTAGGTAGTTATGGTTAGAACTAAAATCTAGAATTAATTATGAAGCCTTTTTGAGACTTTTCCAACTCAGTTCCAAGGGTGGGACAGTTGGTTGTCCGAACAACACCTATAACAGGACAATTTTTGAGCATTTGAAGCATAGTTTGAAGTTTTGGTTGAAAATTTGGATTGAATAAGGAAATATTTTTACTAGAGTAAGATCTTGTGCTCATGTCTTGAATATGTGTGCAATTTTTTTTCTTTCAAGTTAGCATTTGATAGGGTTTAGAAAATTATTGATGTTTAGTAATCCTGCTATTCAGTTTTGTGTTGCAAGAAGATCACCATAGATCTTGGAGGCCAAGAAAAAACCTCTTTACATAGTGTAAATATGGTTTTTGGAGGTTGTGGAAGGCCAAATTCTATTTTTACAAGTGAGCCCTAGGCAAGCTAACAAGCTTGGCAAGGTGCAAGGAGATGCTTGTAAAGAGTTTTTGTGAAGAACATACAATTGGCATGGGTAAATATTGAATTGGTAAGGTAGGAGAAATGTTTAAAGGAAGAAAAACTAAAAGGAGGAGTCTAGGTATAGAGCTTGACACTCGTGAAGAAGAAAACACAAACATTGCTTTCAAATCCCTTAAAAGTAAGGTTTTCTGAATTTGTACAGTATGGACATTGCTTGAACCCTAGTCTTTCAAAATCTTCAAGGGTTGGTCATAGGGAAAAAATTATAGTATACACCAAGGGGAATTATTAATAGTTTTTGTGAGTTGTATCTCCTTCCTTGTTTCTAGGAGGGCTAATAGGGGCTCTTAGGGTTACAAGGCCTAACTAGTCATGTTGGTGATTTGGGTGAGTGAGATTTGAAAGAATGGTGAAAATGGATGAAGAATGTGTAAGGAAACTTGGCAACAAAGAATATAACCATTTCCACATAACCCATAATAAATTTGAAATAAACATAGAATTAAAATCCACATGCAAGAGAATAGAAAACATACCCACAAAATTGTGACACAAGATATACCCTAGGAAACCCTCATTGAGGGAAAAACCTAGCCTCCAAAAGCATCCATCACCATGTATTATTCAACAAAAATACCATTGCCATACAACCATGGAAGCCTTCAAGGCCATAGCCACAACCGAGCAAACTATGTGAACAAGCATGAATCCACACATCTCATGCCATGCTTCCAACCTTCACAAATGCTCCCTTGGCTAACCTGTCAAGTCTTGTCCCGCTCGACTCTTGCCTTTTTTATTCTCCTTGTCACTCTCACTACAACAACTACCCTTGTGGCTGCTTATATAGTAGCAAGTCCCACAAAACCACCAAGTGGTATTACATAAACCATGTGCTAAAACCATGTGCTACCTAACCCACTGACCCCACATTTAATATTAGGCATTTAATTCTTTTCCCCAATATTAAATAATTACATGAAATATTATCACAATGTTACAATACAACTCATCAAGAATATTCCATGGGAATCTTTACATGTTGCACGTCCATCTAGGTACAACATTACATAATAAAAAATAAAATAATAAAATAGCAATATTATGCAATGTGTGCAACACCCATTATCTCAACAATCTCCCACTTGTTGTATACATTGCATAGGGTCAATCCGTAGCCACATAAATAAACAAGGGAACAATCCCTCTCAGCACATCCACCATCATGGATCAAAATACACCGAGTGCTCCATCCTGGTACTTGCAACAAAATCAAAGTATCCAACATCTCGAACATGAATGATCTCACCTCCTATTATGCCACTCCCACTACACATACATAGAAGCCATCCAAAGAGAAAGCCACCCAAGCTGTCGCATTAGAAGATCATAAAATCCTGTACCAACTAAAAATTCCAAGCACAAATAACCTAATCCAAAGGTAATCACATTTATCCGTAGTTGTCAAAATATCCATAGTTGAAATAGAACCCATAGCAAGTGCCAAACCCATCCAACTATCCATACCTCAAAGGTATAACAAGTGAATCTCATATCACCGACATATCCAATCTATAACCTGCAATCACAAGCCTTAAGAGCAATACCTGCCACATATTTACCAAGAAGCTCCCACTGCAAAAGATAATGTCAAATCTATAACCAATCTACTCAACACATCTCAAAGAAGTGAATTCATGTAGTATCAAGGACGTCCACAATACATAAACTGATATCCTGCAAGAACAACTCTCATAACAAGTTTCCAATAGTCTCCCAAGTTCACCACAACCAACAGAGGAAAGAGAAAGAAAGAACCATGTCATCTCTCACATGACATACATGAGCACAAACCAGTGATCAAAATCTCTAACCAATCTCAAATCCAATGTAGGAAAAACTGAACATCCAGGAAGATAACCAAGAATGGAGAAACTATGCAAATCACAACATGTATCATGTCCTTCTACACACACCTCTAGATGTAAATTGTGCAAGTATGATCTCCTCCATAAAACCCCAACAAGAAGCCTCAACAACACCCAAACCATACCATATAACTAATCATGGATGTAAGCCTCTCACAAGAAGATCAAACTCAATAAAACCATTCCTAAACCAAGGAATAACCATTCCTAATCCAAGGAAAATGCCCAATATAAAACCATCTCCGAAACTCAACCAGCATAACAACATATGCACATGGAGATAACCAATGCTAAACCATCTCTCAAATGAACCCTCTAGAACTAACTCATGTACCATAGCTCAAGATCCATATCCATGAAAGACAAGCATAAATATAATGCAACTGAGAGAAAATAATGGGCTATACCTCTCAAGTAGAAAACTGCCGAGTAGACCAAGAGTGGGGAATGAGAATGCTCATCAAGATACCCAAGTCTCCAACCAAGACTCATCTAAGAAAAATTTGCTCTCAAGTCCATATCAGGTGACTGCCCCTCGGACTTCCTGCTAAAACCATCAACCGTCCCAACAAATACTTCTCTAATCCAAGAGAAATCAGCATCACCACCATCTCTAAGTATCCATGAGCACCTGTAACCAATCAATCCATGCCAACTCCAAATTCAACATAGCAATATCATGAAGTATCCAGCTTATGATCATTGTACTCAATACCAAGAAACTAAACCAAGATCAATGTCAAAGTTCCAACCATGGCCTCAAAAACATAAATATGACAACATGATCTTACCATCTCAACTAAAGAGATAACATGCTCCATATGAACATACCATAACATGTCACAACTGTAAACGCGTATCAAGAGTATACCATGACATAATAATGAAACCATCCTCACACCAAGGATAACATGCCAAATAAAAGCATAAACCACACCTTTGCTAAGAACCCTGTGAGTCCTCAAGATGCAACCATCTCCACACACCATGAAGAAAACCATCTCCACACACCATGAAGAACCATCTCCACACACCATGAAGATAACCAAGAACTCGATGAGTCCTCAAGATCTAACCATCTTCAAACACCATGAAGATAACAAGTGCACCATGCAAATGTCAAAGACGCTTCTGCAGCAATAGGATCTAAGACAAACCTCTAACATCTGCAAACACTCAATAAATATATCAATGCCAACAACTCCCACTCAACTGTGGTACCAAGTCACCTATGGCATCATAAAATCCATCCTCTCTAAACCAAGAAGATATAAACCAAATCAGGAACTAATCCTGCACTGTCACCCCATCACTGTCACAAGCTCCCACTAAACTATGTATCCAAGCTATCCATGACATCATGATGAAAAACAATCCTCTAACCATGAGAATCAACCAAGGCATCAAACCATCAAAGAACTTAATGTGCACATCATGAGCTCCTCAAAAGAAACCAAATAACCATGATCCTCAAACAAGAAGATATAACACCATAACCAAATCAGAAATCTAAGCTAATGAACATCAAGGATGTACCTTTATATCCAATCATGTCATGCCAAAATCCATGGCACCATGATCACATCCATGAACCAAGCATCTGGTTCTCAATATGTCCAACCTGTCAACATAGTCAACCACAATCCTCTGCAATGACTGTACCTGGTAACAACATCTCATCCCTTCTACATGAAGATAAAATCATATGACTTAAGGCATAGACAACCCAAATCCAAGCCACCAATCTAAATATGCATCAATAATGAAAGATCAATGGGCAAAGACAACCCATAACCAAGCTATAAATACAACTTGTAAGTATAGACCACTTACAACACTGCACAACATGTAGACCCAACAAGTCATCATGCATATCCAAACCAAACACTGATAACCATATCATCATGAGACCAATATGAAATATGAACTAAGTATACAATGACATCAAATCTTAAATCTCCAATGCCATAAACTCACAATGTTACCATAGTCAAAATATACCTATAAACTATTCAGATCAATATATCAACAAATAAATCATGCCAAACCTGCAGCAAATCTGAACCAATTTGTAGAGCTCTCCAAGAGCTTTTTGTTGACTACTCGAAGTCCAAAATTCGACTCCGTATGCCCAAGTTATGCCCCAATTCATGCTAAAAAATAAACAACATCTGACTTTAAGGCTCTTAAAACCTAAAAAAAATTCAAAATCATAGAACCAAACCTACACCATCTTGTAGTGCTCTGAATTAGATTTCCAACGCCTATAAGAACTCTGAAATCCGATATTCTAAGAGAAAGTTATGACCATTTTACTAAGACAGTCTTTTTACAATTTTCAGTACGATTTTTCATTTTTAATTTTTTTTTCAGTGACAAAAATTCCGACGGGATTAAATTTGACGGTCATCATGGGCTAAAACTAAAAAACTCTTTCATTTTCTCTGAACATGGCCAAAGTAGGGCATATTATATATCAAAATTTATGGAAATGTTGACCCAGATCCAATGGTGAGGTCTGTTTTTACCCAGGAGGTCATTTCTGCAAGCTACCCCCCAAAACCCTCATTTTAAATGAAACATCCAAAAAATCTTTTTGTCCAAAAAATTTCCCATGCTCAAATATTTTAACATCCCATCATAATAGCAAACCCAAAACCCTCAGATCTGCAATAAATCATTCATATATCTTGCCCTTTCTTTTGTCCTCTCATGCATTCCCATGGATTCAATCTAGGGTTACAATAATAAAACCATAGCTCTGATACCACTTGTCAGGAAACTTGGCAACAAAGAATATAACTATTTCCACATAACCCATAATAATTTTGAAATAAACACAGAATTAAAATCCACAGGCAAGAGAATAGACAACATACCCACAAAATTGTGACACAAGATATACCTTGGGAAACCCTCATTGAGGGAAAAACCCAGCCTCCAAAAGCATCCATCACCATGTATTATTCAGCAAAAATACCATTGCCATACAACCATGGAAGCCTTCATGGCCATAGCCACAACCGAGCAAACTATGTGAACAAGCATGAATCCACACATCCCATGCCATGCTTCCAACCTTCACAAATGCTCCCTTGGCTAACCTGTCAAGCCTTGTCCCGCTCGACTCTTGCCTTTTTTCTTCTCCTTGTCACTCTCACTACAACAACTACCCTTGTGGCTGCTTATATAGTAGCAAGTCCCACAAAACCACCAAGTGGTATTACATAAACCATGTGCTAAAACCATGTGCTACCTAACCCACTGACCCCACATTTAATATTAGGCATTTAATTCTTTTCCCCAATATTAAATAATGACATGAAATATTATCACAATGTTACAATACAACTCATCAAGAATATTCTATAGGAATCTTTACATGTTGCACGTCCATCTAGGTACAACATTACATAATAAAAAATAAAATAATACAATAACAATATTATGCAATGTGTGCAACACCCATTATCTCAACAGAATGCATCAAGAATCTTAGAAGGAAGGTTAAATCTTGTTTTTGAGGAACTTGTTGTACTTGAGGGAGTTTTGGGAATCTAGGCCAAAAAATGCACTTTGGGTGAATTGGGAGAATGCCATTGAAGTTTTAATTGGTGGGTGAGTTTCTTGGGGAAAGAGGGTTGTAGAGGGATCCTCTAAGTGAGGATTAGGAGAGATGACCCTATAGTGGGCTAGGAGTAGCTTGGGGAGTGCTATAAAGGCTCTTAGTTGAAGAAGCTCCTCATTACATCCCTTGTTAGAAATAGGTAATACTGGGGGGGTGCATCAATATTCTACAAACTTTTTCCCATAACTGAATATTGTTAATTAATTTATAAGATGCATATGAAAGTAAAATAACAATGCTGAACAATAATAATAACAATGCACAAAGAGAACTCATAAAACCATATTTTATTAACTAGAGAAACCTTGGCCAAGGGAAAACCCCAGTGGAGATGTTACCCAAAAAATGATTTACTAAACAAAAGTATTCTATTAAGGATGTTGAACCTATTAGGAATCTATGAAGTACATATAGTGTCTCGACCCTTGTTAGGGCACTAGGCCTTGTTAAAAGCCTCAAACTTGTTAGGACATGGTATTACAAATATAGAATGTATGCAAGATGATCCTAGTTCCCAAACATGTAATTATGCAATACAATTCCTTTATGCAGAAAGAGACAGATACAAAAACCTCTTACTGTTGATATCTTCAATATTTGATCTTACTTTCACTACTCTTCACATACCTCTAATCATACATTAGGTTTCACATAATATAGTTTGCATAATACTTTGAATATCATATATCACACACACTACTTCAAATAATACAATCTTTTCTTTATACCATTACATTTTACAAAACTTGCTCAATTGGCCTTCAAGCTTTCACACGCTTTGAAAAATACAAAACTAATTAATGCTAAGTTAAGGATAACATCTAGGATGTCATCCCTAATTAGTTGAATAATTATTTTGTGAATAAAATAAGTCTTTAAACTGTAATCCTTATTTCTCTCTCATGCTCTATTCTTTCCTATACACTGCATGTTTAGTAAAGTGATCATAACTATTTCCATACTATCCATACTGTCACACACACTTAGCCATATCATCATGACACTTTGTACTATATTTTCTTAACCAAAAACATGCCAGATATTAGTTTTTTATCTTTAAATAAAAAAACTATTGCTGCTCTTCTAGATAATTATCTGACACTTAGACAATTTCCCAAGTATAATTGCATTGCCTTCCTTTTCACGATTTGCATAATTCATATTGAAATCATGTTGCCATAAAAGAAAACATCAGATGATTATCTTAGACAAATTTTTGACATCTCTTTGGTGGAATCATTTGCAAATTGATAGATAATGAAGAGGGAACGATAAATTAAAATCATGAGAGAGAATGACAACAAAGTTTAAGAAAAAAATTCTATCAATAAACTACCATATGAAGTTATTTTGAAAACTATAAAATTTGAAATAAAGAGAAATATATGCCAATGATTATATAGAATAATTTTATTGATTTAGAATAAAAGTATGCCATGTTGAAGATGATGTGGAGCAAGGTTTGAGGTGTTTGAATGGTCAGCATATGTCAATACAAGATGAAATAAGTTCATTAAAGTTGGACAATGTTGAAGAAGTCTACGAATATGCTTTGAAGGTTGAAGAGAAATTGAATACAAACCAACAAAATAATTATAGAGGAAGAGACAAAAATACATTTTATACATCATAATAGGGGTGGAATAGGAAATTCTAACAAAAATGATGTAGTTGGTACATCTAGGTGAGTTCATACACTCAAGAAATGGGAGGTGGAAAAAACTTAAGTAGAAGAGGAGAGTCCTTTGAGGATAGAAAATTGTGAAGAGGAAGCGACTTCATTGGTACATGCTACCAATGTAGATAAATTGGGTGTATAACCTTTGAATGTCTATAGATACATCAAGATAGACATAAAGGAAAAGAGGATAGACTTTATGTGGCTCAGGAAGAAGATGAAGTTGGAGAAAAATCAAGACAAGGAGGAAATCTAGATGATGAAGAATATTTAATGATGAGATGAGTATTGTTAAATCTAGAGAAGGAAGATGTAATGCCCACCTTGATCTATTATATTTTGGTTGACACTTTGCTGAGTTTCTATAGATATTTATATTATGGCAGGTTATGGTACTCAAAGTTCTTCATGAGTTTTTCTCTGCTATTAAAGTGTAGTATTGATTTATATTATTTTCATATTTTACAATATTATTGATCAATATTACTTTAACATTTTACAATAACATTGATTTTGTAAAATGGCCTTTAATGCATCCTTTATAATTAATTAAGGATATGAAGAGAAATGAAATGGTTACTAAGAGACTAATGATTCATAGTGCTTGATATAACAAACTAGCATTTTTCTAACTCTCCCTTAAATATAATTTTTGAAATCAAGAATCGGTTGGGAAATCAGTTCACAGTATTTTGAATTGATTTTTTAGACATCCACATTGAATAGAGGTTTCCACTCAAAAATTACTAAACATCAATATTTCAATCAAGATTAGTCGTGTAGTTTCTTGAGTCAAATATCACTTGGTGAATGTTTGCAAATGGGGTTGCAAAAAGAGTGGGTTTAACCAAAGGCTCAAAATTATCGCATTGATGTTGATTTCATCTTTTGTTGAAGTTAATATTTTAATGCTTACTGATTTCTTTTTGGGTTTTACTTTTAGGTATGATATGAGCCTAGTTGAACAATTGAGGTTACATGAGGGTTGTGTTTATGTTTTTGGAATTAGTTTAATAATGACTTGTTGAAGAGTAATTTTATTGATCTATTATATTAGGTAGTGATTATGTTTTATTGTTCTTCTCTTGGAGCCTAAATATGTGTTTAATGAAATTAAGAAGGTTTTGTGTATGGGGTTCGTCGAATGGGCCCAATGAGGGCTTATGTATGAACCTTTTTGTATTAGGATATGGTTATATTTTGGAATCTTGAGAGTGTTAGAAATAATCAAGACTAGCTAGGCTACTAAGAGGGGAGGGGTGAATCAGTAACCAAATTTTTTTTTAACAAATTCAAAACTTAATAACATAATCCAATTATGTAGTGCCTACCCTCGTTCATATCTTTTCTGGACATATTGTTGCTATTATTATCAGACTATGATGGACTAGTTTTATGTTGATGGATTAGTGGTATTATTTTGAGACTATCAGACATTATGTTATGGATTTAGTGGTTATGTGATGAGATCATTTAGACTTTACATTTCATGCATACATGATGATCATTATATTGTTTTCAGTTATTGTTGATGATTAGTTGGATGGTTTATTATCTTATGTGTTTTATTATGGATACTTACCCCATACTTGTATGTGTATGGTGTATGTGTTTTCTTATTGTATGGCGTTTTTGATGTGGTTAAGGAAGGGAGTCATAGTCACCTGCTTAGTCGGGATCTACACGATGCATCACTTCCTACCATTGTCTGTTTAGCTTAGCATTATATATTGTATGTACATGCATGGTTTTTCTACAAGTTGCAGGTACCGGGTATCGACTTCTCTGAATTGCCAAGATGAGCGTACCCTATTATACTATCTCAATGATAAGAGAAGGGAGATAAATTCTCAAGTCCAAATCCTAAACCTTTAAGCCAATTGTCCTAGTGAGGTAGGACAAGTATCTGGATATTTTACCCACCGAATGTGTTGGATGACATAATTCATAATTTTTAACCCTTTAGACTGATTTTGAGTGATTTTCTCTACGATGGGTTTTCATATTTTATCTTGGAGGTCTATGGTGAATTTTCTATTAATTAACTCTTAATAAATAGATTTAATTAATAAATTAATTATTTGAGAAAATTAATATAAAATATAATGTTATTTGATATTTTGATTATAATTAATTAAATGGGAATTAATTGAGGAAAAGGAATTAAATAAAAGAGAATTAGAAATTAAAATTAATAATAATTATAAAATAATAATAAAGTAACAAATAAATAATAATAATAAAAGTTATAAAAATTAAAATGAAAGTTATAAATATTTAAATAGAAATTATATAAAAAGTGAATTGGAGTTATAAGCTTGCATGAGAATTAACACACTTTTCTATTTCTCATGTGTCAACAACATGGAGGTTAGTGCATCAATTAAGCACATGGTGTCTACAACCCTATGGCTCATCTTGAAGGTTGGAAAAGATCCATGTTTAGTTGGTGACACCTTCCAGCTATTTCTAGAAGCATTCTAGATGTTTCCTGAAAGCTCTTTATATTCAGGGATTCATAGAGGCTTAGACATAGCATTTGGAGTGCAACTGGAGCATTGGAGGATTCGAGAACTCTGAAGAAGGGAGCTTGCTTTGCGGGTTTTCTGAGAAAGAGCGAATTAGCATCAGAATCTGGGTAGATTCTTGTGATTTTATTTATGCTATTTTTGCATCATGCATTACCTCTCTTCTTCGTGTCTTCCATATGTCTTCTGAGGATTTTCCTATTTTAATTGTATGCATTTTCACTATGGGTAGTTAAATTGATTTTGAGAAACCTTATATGCATAGATCTAAAGAGATCACGGGGCTAGGGTTTAAATTTATAGCCAAATCTATTAGAAAATTAATTGAATGAATTTAGAGTGCAAATATTTTATAGGAAATTCTTAAATTGTGGATATAATTCCTTGTCGAAAAACATACATGTTTATATATATGTGTGTTTATTATGAATATATTGCAGTACAAAATTTGAATATATATATATATATATATATATATATATATATATATATATATATATATATATATATATATATATATATATATATATATATATATATATATATATATATATATATATATATATATATATGTATGTATATATATAATTAACTGAATGATTGATTGGTAAATTGCGATGGGGAAAACATAATAAATCGCGACACAATTCGTATTGCGAATTAGCGTTTGAAACAATTTTTTTAAAAATATATTAACATTTGCTTGGGCACGATTTGTACCCCATGCCTGCGGAAGGCAGAGGCCTACCGTCGCAGGTCTGTGATGATAGGGGTACTACGTACACGCTGTCGGCGTAGTGCTTGCGATGGCAAGTTCTACGTATCGCAGCAAGGGTGGGGGGTCATTCAACTATTTCGTTGTGGATTTAAAAAAAAAATAAAAATAAAAACATTTATGTTACACGAAATCGAATTGCATATGTTATATGAATTTTGGCTTTTCAATGTTGCATTGTTATTAAATTATTATATATATATATATATATATATATATATATATATATATATATATATATATATATATATATATATATATATATATATATATATATATATATATATATATATATATATAAAAGTATATATACGTATATACATTATCAATAATAAATAATTGATATATTAATTGATGTTTGGAATTTAAAGAGAAATTCTTTAATAACAAGATATTTTATAATGGTGAGCAATATAGATTTAATACAATCTTTAATTTGGAAAGATGAATATGGAAAGAATTTCAAATATTATTTTGAAAATGATGGGGGTCTAAATGGAAATATAGAACATTTAGAAAATTGAGTCTAATGGTTTTTAGGGAGAAACTTTTATCTATTAAACAAAAAACATGGGTTAGTTAAAACATGAAATTTCTCCACTTGATGTCTAAATTGGAAAACGTAAACTGAAAACCTCCACATTTAATTCAATGATGTAATTTTAGCAAAACCAAAACATGCGTTTACATTGTGTATTCTTATGCTATTTTTTTGGATTATGGGTTGACTAGTGTTTACCAGTTATAGTATGTCTACCAGAGGCTTGGGAGTTATGTGATTGTGATGTTATGATGATGTTTTAATCTCGATCTTTATAAACCCAACCATGGTTATGTGATGGAACGCTCTATGTATTGGATGTGATTACTGATAGTTGAGAATTCTTATGTATGAGACACTTGACTTAACCATTATTTTTGGTCATCGATCAGTTATCCTTGGTTATTTTCTAGTCGCCATGATGAGACTGTAATGTGGATTTATCCTTGATGATGTCATGTTGTGACATATTTGACTCAACCATTTTTGGAGTCTTCGATTAGTGTGATTGAGATATATTTTGGTTATTGAGAACCATTGGATACTTTGATTATCAGTGATACTTTAGTTGCCAATAGAGAGCTGTTGTGATCATGATTTTCTATGGATGTTTGCTCATGGAGATTTGATGATTTTATGCATATTTGATGATTTTATTATGGATTATCTTTTGTGATTTTGAAATTTTTGATTCCATGAGCATTAGGGTAGGATATTTGCATGTAGTGACGGGAAGTGGCTTGGAATGGGGGCCGGGGCCATAAGAGTCTACCAGGGTAACTCATTGTAAGTTGGATTAATAAGTGATAAAATTCACACCTAATACTAACTGAATGAACTTAACAAGATAATTGGTTTTTTCTTGCCCATGCCTTGAGTGCTTGTACAGGCTAGAATGGGAGTAGTGAGACACATGGTTGCGACCTTGCATTTTGTAGTATGCCTCGTCAGTATGAGAGGATACTAGTGGCTGCATGAGATCAGTATGGACCCATGGAGTTTAGCTAACTACCAGGGTAAATTGTACATGATAATTGCGATGACACTTTTCCACTTGCATAGTAGGTTCCTACATGTCATTGTGTGCCTCTGGGATTAGATGTCAATTTTGTGTTTGGAACTATGAGTTAGTATACTTTTAGGATTCCTAGACTTATAGAGATTTATGCTATGTGTTTTGGAAAGCCTATTTGGGACTTGAGATTATCTCCTCAGCACGGTGGGAGTGGACCACTTAGGTACCACGCGGTCAGGTGGTAGTGTATTTTCCACTCTTATTATTTGAGATTCATTGAGACATCGTGGCTGATGCGTCCTTCATGATGGTGGATATGTATCCTTTCATTGATGATTAGCATATGTTAGATGTTGTTGTCTTATGTTAGATTAATTTCTAGATATGATGTTGTATATGTTAGGAGTGACATTCCTACTATGTTAATATCGATGATCACTTTGATGATTTGGGATGTTATGCACGGAGGGATGCCTAGGATCCACGATGGTCTAATGATGCTATTAATGGTTGGGTGGAACCATGCACTTAGTTTATTATGGTTGATCTTTATGATGGATGTATATGTCTTCTATGATGATGTATCATGTGTACCATGTGATTATGTTTACTTTGATGTATCATGGATTAGAATAGGATGATGTACCTTATTCTATGTATGTATATTCTTTTGAGCTTGTCATACCCCGTGACATGTATAGTGGATGATTGAGCATTTGAAATGTAATGTATAAAGATTGGACTTATCATTATTATTTCTTGTGGATGTTGTACTAGATGGATTCATGTATCTAGATGTAATCCAACGTTAAGGGATCTTAAAGAATGTAACCAATTGTGTATGTTATGTTTACTTTCAGATGGACATTTCTATTGCTTTCGTCATTGTGCATAAGTTATATGTGGTATTTACTTTCATGTTAAAAAAAAAATGCTACCAAACTTAGTGAAATTCTAGGTTAATTCTTTGGATCCCTTGGCAGGGCATTACATTTGGTATTAGAGCCTGAGTTTCTACATTGGGAGCTCTGGGTATTTTGGAACAACTGGAACTTTGAACTATTAAGTGTATCTCTTCAACTTGAATTAGGTAAACTGAAATAGAACTTGAACTGTTACTTGAATATTTTTCATACTTCAACACTTAGTTTCAAAAATTGGAAATTTTTACTTAAACCTAAATATAAAATTGAACTTAGTCTATTGTAACGTGTGATTGTAATAGTACTTTGTATTTTTGTAAGATGGTATCTGGGACTAGGTCTTCTATTAGAGGTCGAGGTAGAGGCCATGGTAGAGGCCATGGTTGTGGTAGAGCTATCAGTGTCCATGAGTCTGCCCATGAGGGATCAGCTCATGTAGAGAGCAGGGAAGAGCACTCTAGTAGGCAGTAGGAAGAGAGCTGTAGAGAGGACCAATCTGAGTCTGAAGAGGTTGGTTTGAGGCAGATGATGCAGATTATTCTAGGACATCTACCTCTTTTTCAAGAACAACCCAAAGTGCACTAGACAGAACAAGAGGATAGACCTAGATCTAGAAGTCCTCAAAAGGATCGTCAGAGGTCCATTGTGCCCACTCAGATGAAGGATCTTTCAAGATCCAAGTTTAAGCCTTTCAATGGGCAAGGTTCTGGTTATGTGGCCGAGCAGTGGCTTATTTCCCTCGACATGATTTTTTCCATGCAGGAGTTTGACAACAATGTTAAGGCAAGATTTTTGATCACTAATTTAGAAAATTTTGGGGCCACTTGGTGGACGATTGAGGAGAAGAAGCTGGGAATCGATATGAGCAGTGTCACATGTGGGAACTATTCCTAGAGGGTTTCTGTGAACAATTCCTACCAGAGGAATGGAAGTAGCAAAGGGCTGATGAATTTCATAATCTTAGACAGTATACCTTGTCAGTGACTGAGTATGAGCGTAAGTTTTATGAGCTTATGTTTTTTTCAGGGTTCAGTGAATATTCAGCTCAGTTGACATAACATTTTATTAGGGGTTTGAATAACCATATAATTGGGGGAGTTAAGGTATTTGAGCCAAAAACCCTCAAGGATGCGATACATTGAGCTATCCTTGTTGAGAAAAGTGTCAACCTTGGTCAAGGTGGTTTTGTAGGAGCGCCAGCAGCATCAAGATCTAAAAGCAACTATAATTTAGGTGGTAACAAGAAGTTTTCTTTCTCTAAGGGGAAACAATATCAGCAGTAGTCTTAGCAGACACAACAAAAGAAGGGATCAAATTCTCAGGCTCAAGGTGGTGGCAAAGGTTCTAACACCAAGAACAACTATAATGCTCAATGGAATAAATAGAATCAATCCAATCAACCAGCTCAGAGTAGCCAATCTTTTGTTAGTAGGAACATTTGTCAACAATCAAATGTACCACCTATGGGAAGAGGTTCTGGCAGAAATATGAAATGTTTTTCATGTGGTCAGATTGGACATTATGCAGCTCAGTTTCCTTAGCGAGCACCTCAATTTTTAGGACCTAAACCTACAGTTTTAGAGCCTACAGTTGGTGATGTAGGTAGAGCTCATAGAGTTTTTGCAGCAGTTGATCAACGTCAAGCAGATCATCAGGGAATAGTAGTTGAGATCACAGGTGCTATTAGAGGTATATCTCTTTCAGTATTGTTTGATTCAGGAGCTACAAATTCATTTATTTCACCATCTATAGTTTTTAAGTGTAAGCTAGATGTGGTGAAGCAAGATCATGGTTGGCAAGTGGAACTAGCCTCAGGCATTAAGGTCTCCATAGACTCCATAGTTCATAAGTGTGGGCTTAGCTTAGGAAGTTTTGATATGACAGTGGATCTTCGAGTCATACCCCTTGGTTCCTATGATGTGGTTTTAGGCATGGACTGGCTTGGATCTCATAGAGCCAGTATAGATTGTAGGAAGAAGATTATTATGTGCCAAGATGACCAAGGGAATGGTGTGCTGATAGTTGGGATACCAAGGCCTATATCTCTACAGATGATTTCTACTATGCAGTTGAAGCAAAGTTTTCATAAGGGATGTCAGATATTTGCTATTATGGTAAATGATCTTGATGAGGAAGATCCCATGAGGGAGACTTTAGATCACCCGATTTTGTAGGAGTACGCAGATGTCTTTCCAAGTGAGGTTCCAGGCATGCCTCCAAAGAAGGACATTGATTTTAGTATTGATCTGATTCCTGGAGTGGAGCCTATCTCTAAAGCTGCTTATTGCATGACTACACAAGAATTGGGTGAGCAACGTCTTCATCTTGAGCAAATTTTGGCCAAAGGGAGCATTCAACCTAGTGTATCAGCATGGGGAGCTCCAATGCTCTTTGTGAAGAAGAAAGATGATTCTTTACACCTTTGTATTGACTATAGATAGTTGAATAAGGTGACTATTAAGAACAGGTATCCTCTGCCTAGGATTGATGACTTATTTGATCAGATCAAGGGAGCTATAGTATTCTGCAAGATTGACCTTAAGTCAAGATACCATCAACTTTGCATTAAGGAAGTAGATACTCACAAGATCGCTTTTCAAACTCGCTATAGGCATTATGAGTTCACAGTGGTACCTTTTGGGTTGACTAATCCTCCATCAGTGTTCATGAGTTTGATGAATTGTGTGTTCTAATCTTATCTGGACAGGTTTGTACTCATGTTTCTTGATGACATATTGATATATTCTAAGACTCAGAAGGAGCATGAGGAACACCTACGGTTGGTATTGCAGTGTTTGAGGGACAATCAACTTTATGCCAATGTAGCTAAGTGCGAATTCTTCAAATCAGAGATTCAGTATTTAGGGCATGTTATTTTAGGTGATGGTATCTCAGTGGATCCTGCAAAGATTCAGGCGATAATAGATTGGTCGACATCGACTAATGTGTCAGAGATTCGTAGTTTCATGGGTTTAGCCAGTTATTATTGTGGATTTGTTCAAAAATTCTCTAGGATAGTACATCCTATCACTTCTCTTCAGAGGAAAGGAAAGAAATTTGTGTGGATAGAGAAATGCAAGGAAGCTTTTCAGAAGCTCAAGGAGCATTTGACTAGTGCACCGATTCTATCCGTACCTAACCCAGAACGTGATTTTATGGTGTGTACAGATGCTTCTCTTGAAGGGATTGGGGTAGTGTTGATGCAGAATGGATGAGTGATTGCGTATGAATCATGCAAGCTCAAGGATCATGAGTTAAATTATCCTACACATGATCTTGAGTTAGTAGCAGTAGTTCATGCTTTGACAAGGTGGAGACATTTCTTGTTGGGGCACATATTTGAGCTACATAGAAATCATCATAGTCTTCAATACATTTTCACTCAGCCTAATTTGAGTGCTCGCCAGAGGCGATGGATGGAGTTTCTATGCAAGTATGATTTTGAGGTTAAGTACATTCAGGGTAAGGAGAATGTGGTGGTAGATGCTTTGAGTCACAGGAGACATGTGGTATCATCGATGACTCTAAGTGTGGATTTAAGGAGTCAGATTCTTCAGGCACTTCCTACGGATTCCTAGTATCAGGAAGTGTGCAGAGAGATAGATTCAAGGAGATATTTGGAAGGTAAGTTTGCAGGTTACGTTCAAGAATCAGATGGTCTTTTAAGACATTTGGGGAGGATATATGTGCCATTTTTGGATGAGCTTCACACCTTGATTCTAGCAGAAGCCCAACGTACACCTTACTCAGCATATCCAGGTGTCAAGAAGATGCATGCTAATTTGAGACATTTGTTCTTTTGGTCTTCTAATTTTGTGGCTAGGTGCCTTGAGTGTCAGAGAGTTAAGGCAGAACATCAGCAACCGACTGGATTTTTGCAGCCAAATCTCATTCCTTCTTGGAAGTGGGATATCATCTCCATAGATTTCATAGTAGGATTACCTATGATAGTTTGATGTCATGATGCTATCATGGTCACCGTTGATTAGTTGACTAAGGTGGTTCATTTTTCACCAATTAGGTCTTCCTACACAACAGCTTCTGTAGCTAATGTCTTTATGCGTGACATTGTGAGATTACATGGTATTCCTAGAAAGATCATTTCTGATAGGGATCTTGTATTCACATCTGCATTTTGGACATCGCTGCAGCATGAGCTTGGAGCGTAGTTAAACTTCAGTTTGGCATATCATCCAGAGACTGATGGTCAAACAGAGAGGGTGAATCAAGTTTTGGAGGATATGTTATGGATGTATGTGATGGATAGGCAGACACATGGGAAGGATTATCTCTACCTAGTGGAGTTTTCATTGGCATGGCACCATTTCAGGAATTATATGGACGTCCTTGTCATACACCATTGAGTTGGGACAGTCTTGAGGATTGCATCCTGTTAGGTCCTGAGATGCTTTGTGATATGGAGCAACAGGTAGTGCATATCCGTGAGCATTTGACTATGGCACAAGATAGGTAGAAGAAATATGCCGATGCTCATAGGACTGATAAGCAGTTTGCTGTGGGAGATAAGGTTTCTTTGAGAGTGTGACCGTGAAAGAGTCTGATCCGATATGGAAAGGGTTCTAAACTAGCACCTTGCTTTGTGGGACCATTCGAGATTCTAGAGAGGATTGGCTCGGTTTTCTTATCGCCTTACTCTACCGCCCAACCTATCTTGCATTCATGATGTTTTCCATGTTTCAGTGCTTCGGCAATATATTCTTGATATTGTACATGTTCTTAATTGGAATGCGTTGTAGGTAGAGGACAGACAGCTGGCTTTGGAGCCAGTTCATATTCTAGAGCAGCAAGAGTTGACCCTCAGGAGTTGAACCATCGAGCAGGTACGAGTCCAATGGGACCCTATTGATGATTCTTCAGCTACATGGGAGGATGTAGCTAGATTGAGGGAGTTATATCCCTACCTGTTTGTAGGCTTCCAGAAGTAAGCCTAACCCAAGGGGGGGGGGGGTGGATGTAGTGCCTACCCTCGTTCATATCTTTTCTAGACATATTGTTGCTATTATTATCAGACTATGATGGACTAGTTTTATGTTGATGGATTAGTGGTATTGTTTTGAGACTATCAGACATTATGTTATGGATTCAGTGGTTATGTTATGAGATCATTTAGACTTTACATTTTATGCATACATGATGATCATTATATTGTTTTTAGTTATTGTTGATGATTAGTTGGATGGTTTATTATCTTATGTGTTTTGTTATGGATACTTACCCCATACTTGCATGTATATGGTGTGCGTGTTTTCTTATTGTATGGAATTTCTAATGTGGTTAAGGAAGGGAGTCATAGTCACCTGCTTAGTTGGGATCTACATGATGCACCACTTCTTGCCATTGTCTGTTTAGCTTAGCATTATATATTGTATGTACATGCATGGTTTTTCTGCAAGTTGTAGGTACTGGGTATCGACTTCCCTGAATTGCCAGGATGAGCGTACCCTATTATACTATCTCAATGATAAGAGAAGGGAGATAAATTCTCAAGTCCAAATCCCAAACCTTTAAGCCAATTGTCCTAGTGAGGTAGGACAAGTATCTGGATATTTTACCCACCGAATGTGTTGGATGACATAATTCATAATTTTTAACCCTTTAGACTGATTTTGAGTGATCTGCTCTATGATGGGTTTTCATATTTTATCTTGGAGGTCTATGGTGAATTTTTTATTAATTAAGTCTTAATAAATAGATTTAATTAATAAATTAATTATTTAAGAAAATTAATATAAAATATCATGTTATTTGATATTTTGATTATAATTAATTAAATGGGAATTAATTGAGGAAAAGGAATTAAATAAAAGAAAATTAGAAATTAAAATTAATAATACTTATAAAATAATAATAAAGTAAATAATAATAATAAAAGTTATAAAAATTAAAATGAAAGTTATAAATATTTAAATAGAAATTATATAAAAAGTGAATTGGAGTTATAAGCTTGCATGAGAATTAACACACTTTTCTATTTCTCATGTGTCAACAACATGGAGGTTAGTGCATCAATTAAGCACATGGTGTCTACAACCCTATGGCTCATCTTGAAGGTTGGAAAAGACCCATGCTTAGTTGGTGACACCTTCCAACTATTTCTAGAAGCATTCTAGATGTTTCCTGAAATCTCTTTATATTCAGGCATTCATAGAGGCTTAGACATAGCGTTTGGAGTGCAATTGGAGCATTGGAGGATTTGAGAACTCTGAAGAAGGGAGCTTTCTCTGCGGGTTTTCTGAGAAAGAGTGAATTAGCATCAGAATCCCGATAGATTCTTGTGATTTTATTTATGCTATTTTTGCATCATGCATTCCCTATCTTCTTCGTGTCTTCCATATGTCTTCTGAGGATTTTCCTATTTTAATTGTATGCATTTTCATTATGGGTAGTTAAATTGATTTTGAGAAACCTTATATGCATAGATCTAAAGAGATCATGGGGCTAGGGTTTAAATTTATAGTCAAATCTATTAGAAAATTAATTGAATGAATTTAGAGTGCAAATATTTTATAGGAAATTCTTAAATTGTGGATATAATTCCTTGTGGAAAAACATACATGTTTATATATATATATATATATATATATATATATATATATATATATATATATATATATATATATATATATATATATATATATATATATATATATATATATATATATATATATATATATATATATATATATATATATATATATATATATATATATATATATATATATATATATATATATATATATATATATATATATATATATATATATATATATGTCTTTATTATGAATATATTGCAGTACAAAATTTGAATATATATATATACATACATACATATATATACTGATATATATATATATATATATACACACATATGTATATATATAATTCACTGAATGATCAATTGGTAAATCGCAGTGGGGAAAACTTAATAAATTGCGACGCGATTCGTATTGTGAACCGGCATTTGAAACAATGTTTAAAAAAATATATTAACATTTGCTTGGGCACGATTTGTACCCTATGCCTGCGGAAGGTAGAGGCCTGCCATCGTAGGTCTGCGATGAGAGGGGTACTACATACCCGCTGTCGGCGTAGTGCCTGCGACCGTAGGTAGTGCGTATTGCAGCAAGGGTTGGGGGTCATTCAACTATTTTGTTGTGTATTTTTAAAAAATAAATATAAAAACATTTATGTTACACGAAATCGAATTTCATATGTTATATGAATTTCGGCTTTTCAATGTTGCATTGTTATTAAATTATTAAATGTTATAGATATATATTTATGTATGTATATATATATGTAAATAAGTATATATATATGTATATACATTATCAATAATAAATAATTGATATATTAATTGATGTTTGGAATTTAAAGAGAAATTCTTTAGTAACCAGATATTTTATAATGGTGAGCAATATAGATTTAATACAATCTTTAATTTGGAAAGATGAATAAGGAAAGAATTTCAAATATTATTTTGAAAATGATGGGGGTCTAAATGGAAATATAGAACATTTAGAAAATTGAGTCTAATGGTTTTTAGGGAGAAACTTTTATCTATTAAACAAAAAACATGGGTTAGTTAAAACATGAAATTTCTCCACTTGATGTCTAAATTGGAAAATGTAAATTGAAAACCTCCACATTTAATTCAATGATGTAATTTTAGAAAAACCAAAACATGCATTTACATTGTGTATTCTTATGCTATTGTTTTGGGTTATGGGTTGACTAATGTCGACCAGTTATAGGATGTCTACCAGAGGCTTGGGAGTTATGTGATTGTGATGTTATGATGATGTTTTAATCTTGATCTTTATAAATCCAACCATGGTTATGTGATGGAATTCTCTATGTATTGGATGTGATTACTGATAGTTGAGAATTCTTATGTATGAGACACTTGACTTAACCATTATTTTTGGTCATCGATCAGTTATCCTTGGTTATTTTCGAGTCGCCATGATGGGACTGTAATGTGGATTTATTTTTGATGATGTCATGTTGTGACATGTTTGACTCAACCATTTTTGGAGTCTTCGATCAGTATGATTGAGATATATTTTGGTTATTGAGAACCATTGGATACTTTGATTATCAGTGATACTTTAGTTACCAATAGAGAGCTGTTGTGATCATGATTTTCTATGGATGTTTGCTCATGGAGATTTGATGCTTTTATGCATATTTGATGATTTTATTATGGATTATCTTTTGTGATTTTGAGATTTTTTATTCCATGAGCATTAGGGTAGGATATCTGCATGTAGTGATGGGAAGTGGCTTGCAATGGGGGCCAGGGCCCTAAGAGGCTACCAAGGTAACTCATTGTAAGTTGGATTAATAAGTGTTAACATTCACACCTAATACTAACTGAATGAACCTAAAAAGATAAGTGTTTTGTTCTCGCCCATGCCTTGAGTGCTTGTACAGGCTAGAATGGGAGTAGTGAGACGCATGGTTGCGACCTTGCATTCTATAGTATGCCTTGTCAGTATGAGAGGATACTAGTGGCTGCATGAGATCAGTATGGACCCGTGGAGTTTAGCTAACTACTAGGGTAACTTGTACGTGATAATTGTGATGAAAATTTTCTACTTGCATAGTAGGTTCCTACATGTAATTGTGTGGCTTTGGGATTAGATGTCGATTTTGTGTTTGGACCTATGAGTTAGTATACTTTTAGGATTCCTAGACTTATAGAGATTTATGCTATGTGTTTTGGAAAGCCTGTTTGGGACTTGAGATTATCTCCTCAGCATGGTGGGAGTGGACCACTTAGGTACCACGCGGTCGGGTGGTAGTGTATTTTCCACTCTTATTATTTGAGATTCATTGAGACATCGTGGCTGATGCGTCCTTCATGATGGTGGATATGTATCCTTTCATTGATGATTACCATATGTTAGATGTTGTTGTCTTATGTTAGATTACTTTCTACATATGGTGTTGTCTATGTTAGGAGTGACATTCCTACTATGTTAATATCTATGATCTCTTCGATGATTTGGGATGTTACGCACAGAGGGATGGCTAGGATCCATGATGGTCTAATGATGCTATTAATTGTTGGGTGGAACCGTGCACTTAGTTAATTATGGTTGATCTTTATGATGGATGTATATGTCTTCTATGATGATGTATCATGTGTACCATGTGATTATGTTTACTTTGATTTATCATGGATTAGAATAGGATGATGTACCTTATTCTATGTATGTATATTCTTTTGAGCTTTTCATACCCTATGACATGTATAGTGGATGATTGAGCATTTGAAATGTAATGTATAAACATTGGACTTATCATTATTATTTCTTGTGGATGTTGTACTAGATGGATTCATGTATCTAGATGTAATCCAACGTTAAGGGATCTTAAAGAATGTAACCAATTGTGTATGTTATGTTTACTTTTAGATGGACATTACTATTGCTTCCGTCATTGTGCATAAGTTATATGTGCTATTTACTTTCATGTTAAAAAAAAAAAATGCTACCAAACTTAGTGAAATTCTAGGTTAATTCTTTGGATCCCTTGGTGGGGCATTACAAATTATCATTAATAGATCTAATCTACTACATGCATGAGAAACTGAAAGCTTATAAGACTTTGAACACAATATTTGGTGACCCAAAAACTTTCAAATTAGAAAGTAAAATGGGGGTGGGGATAATATTCACAAAACTTCAATACTGTAGCATAAAGTTGGCTTGTTAAGGCTTACAATGATCACTTCTAATGATCTACCCTGTTAGGAGCAATTAGAACTGCTAGGTCCACCTTGTTAGAGGTTTTACAAACATAAAGTGAAGTATGCACTTGGTAAAGAGATTTAAAGAAAAGACTGTTAAGTCTACCTTGTTAAAGGATTTGAAGCTGATTCACCTATTAGGATGAAACAATAGATCTCTAACTTACAACTGAATTACTAATTGAGATCATTGATGTACTGATCACCTTTATATGATAGATGTAACTTTGCTACTCCTAATATGGCCTTGCAATACACTTTTCTCTGCTACTGATTCACATTCACATGCTTACATTTCATTCACATTATCTCATATCATTACATTACACACTTGGATATGATACAATACATTACATATATACCAATCCAATTCACATAATTACAAGGTCGGCCAATACAAAATTTAACACCAATATTACAAAGTCAGCCCAAATATAGATACTCAGGTTCTGAAAACTAACTTGGTGAATTTCTAATACACAACAACCACTATCATTACTTGGCATCATCATGCACTTGATAGAAGAAGAGGTTTGGTCCATACTGATCACTTCAACATAGTTTTGAACTCAGTATACATTGGTGACTTGGTAGATATAGTGTCACTAGGTAGAAACTGAATTCCATGTTTACCATGCCTACACTCGGTAAAGACTAATCATCTCATCACTAGGTAAACACTAACTTCACTTCACAAGAGCTAATGACTTAGTAGACACTACAAATCTTGGTAACCATTGAACTACTCAGTAACCACTGAACTACTCAGTAAGAATTGCTAAGCTTCACACTACCTGAATTCACTTGGTAACCACTAAATTACATGGCAAACACTGGAGACTGATCAAAGAGCTCGGTAACCATACACAATCTAAATAAGTGTTATCACTAATAAAAAACTTGACTTAATGCCAACAATCTTCCCTTTGGCATTAGTGACAACAACACTTATCAACCAAAACTTATGTACAACATAGTGTGATACTGGCTTGATATGGAATGTTGATTTTTGAGATTTTTCAAAATTTGTCTTTGTAACTCTGTTATATATACATTTTATTTGCATATATCTCCCCCATACAATGTACATAATGTGTTAGGCATATTGAAATACTAAGTGTATCTCCTAGTATGGTATCTTTCTCTCATGATATCTACAAATATCTCTCCTCCTTAAATATATGCATGTCTCTCCCCCTTTTTGAAAATAATGCCAAATATTTATACACAATCTACTTATATGGAGACACCAAAATGTGAGAGAAAATTAGAATGTACCTTAATAATAAGAGTTAAGGTCTTGTCCCAGTTATCTTGCAAAAATTTTTAGGTTTGAAGAGCAACTTGTACTTCTATAGAGAGCTTGATCATGTGATCTCTAATTGAGAAATTATTTTCATGGATCAATGTTTTGGAATAAGCAATATGTTTCTACATTGTATCCATGATGGGAAGGATCATATTTTGGATGTCTATGAGTGTAGACCGAATCCTTGCTTCCTCTCTCAATAATTCTACCTACATATCTGATAAGAATATGATCTTCATATGATGTGCAAAGCTTGAACTGGGTCAAGTTGCAACTGTTGTGCACTAGCCTTCAGATCTTCATCAATTTTATCCAATTTTCTCTTTATTTCCTTAGCATAATTAGTAGTATCACATAAATTTTCAAAAAGAGATGTCACATTTGTGTAGGAAGATTCAAGATTTGACAAAATTGAAGAAAGCTCTACTTGTTGGATAGCTATTTGTTGAGCAATGTGCTCAAGTACTTTGTTATCGAACTTCTTTTGTACTTTCTCAATTAACTTATCTTGGCCATTGGAATCTTCATTTAATTTTCTAATTGCCTCTTCTAATTGCAACACAATGTCTTGAGAAGAATCAAAATCAACACCTATAGCTTCTATCAAAATATTCTTTGCATATTCAATAATCCTATATTCTTTGTCTCTCTCTTCTCTGAGTTTCTTTTGTATTGCTTTCTTATGGAGGAGTTGACTAGCTAATTGCATTTGATTTGTAGTGGCATTATCAAAATCCAATTTGGGAATTTCAATATCCTCATCTATATCTATATCTATTTCCTTTCCACTAATTAAAAGTCTTGGTTCAGTCTTTGGCTCAACTATCTTTGAAGATAATGCTTTGGGATTTAGAATAGAAACAATAGTGGAAATAGTAGGACTAGAAGTGAACATTTATATAGTGCCTACTAGAGGAATACTGACTAAAGTACTTATAGAGTCCAAAATTGGTGTATTTTCCAAACTTCCCAAAATTGAGGTATTCACAAGTGAAGTACTGACATAAGTATTTACAATTGAAGAACTTACTGGAGTATGCACAATTGAAGTAGCCAAAACTATACTTACTACTAAAGAACTCAAAATTGTGGAACACTCTATATCCATTTCTGAAGCTAGCTCGATAACTGAAGGATTCTGTAGCTTGGTGGATGAAGTGGTAGACACTTCTATTTATGATGTACTGAGTTGAGTGGTAGCAGGGAGTGATTGGACATTTGATGTATCAATGGTTGTCACAATCAAAGCTATTGAAGCTGTCTCTATGCTTGATGATATTGCAATTTTTGCTGGAGAGTGAGGAAGAGAGGCTATGATAGTCATAGCTATCTTGATTGGGTCAATCTCCTCTTCTTCTTGCTTGGCTTCCTCTTCAGCTTCTTCCTCTTTTTCTTCTTCATCATCCTTCATCAATTCCTGATATTCTTCAACATCAATTGTTACAAATGGAGTGGAGTCTTCTTCATTTTCTTCATCCTTGTCACTACCATCATCATCATCTCTGATTTCAATAGGACTTTCACTTGGTTTATGAAGGTGATAAATATTCTTCCACATAGTTATCACATCCTTGACTACATGCTCTAAGTCTTTTAACAAAACTAAACAAGTATGAAATCTAATTGTCATCTTGTCTTCATTTTTCTTCATAGATTCTTTTACCTCAGCATTGGTAAAGCTTAGTAACAACTATCTTAGAGTTTGTTCATATATATCTTTTGCTGACTGTATGGCTGAGTCCCATCTTAGCTTCAATGTTTCTAATAGATCATTAGATATCTAAGGTGCTATCTGATTAGGGGAATACTTCCATTTTTCCATCTTGCTTAGTACTGATTCCTCAATCTGCTTCTTCTCAGCCTCTGTCCTAGTCTCATACTTTGATGATTTGAAATTAGTTATACCTACACCTTCTTCCATTTGTTTATGCTTAGGTTTGAGAATTCCATCCACACAGAGTTCACTTAGGGCATTATCCATTTCAAGGGTTCCTATCTCTTAAACTACACATTTAAAATGAGTTCAAATTTCATTAATAAGAAGTACCTTAGGTGGTATCTATGACTAAGCTCCATTCAGTTCAAGGGTTTCAAAAATTGATGGCACCAGTTTGAAGTTAGGGGCTTTCCATTCAACACTTCACACCAGCATTTCAGATCCTTTTTTCACCTTACTACGGCTATTGGATGCCATGATAACTCGATAAGCTGAGAAAATTCTTTGAAAAACTTTTGCTGCAAATTTTGCTCAGGGTTGCTGGGATGTTCTATAAATCGCTTTGTTCTCAATATATTGAATTCACAGTGAAAATGAAGTTGATTTCTTGCCTTTTTGATAAAACTTCCCATTAATGCTCGGTACAATGAAAGCCATAATGAAATTGTGTGTGACAACCTATCATCCACTATCTATACAAATTGCTAAGTGAAAACTTATAACTTGGTAACCAAACATAACCATGTTTCTCCTGACTTTGCTCGGTAGAGTCCATGACCCAACCTTGCTCAGTAGAGAAGTCAATTTGGTGATAACTATTGTTGATCTTACTTATGATTCTTCTATATCTTGAATACCAATATGAATCTTTACTTCCTTTTAATTGGAACTATTTAAGATGTGACCTTAAAAACACAGTTCCAATTCTTCCTTAAGAACTTAATTGGAAATGGTGGAGTCACCCACTTCTTGAGTGACATGACTATCATCGCTTGAACTAGCTTTCTCAGTAGATTTGGGAATCCACTACTATCTCATCTACTTTCTGATGCTATCTACTTTTGCTTTCTTTTCATCTTCAACTCTACCTATATTTATGCAATTCTTAGCTATATGACCAAGTTCAATACATGTGTAACATCTTATGGTGGTGTCCTTTCTTCTCATGTGATGTTTAACACAATTTATGCCAATGTGTCCATATTCTTCATAGTAATGACATCTACACCAAGTGTTGTAGTCCCAACCAAATATTGCCTTCACAGATTGTTCAGCTGGATTGAATAACTTAGATATGCATTTAGATGCCTTATGACCTTGTTTCTTGCATTTGTGACACTTGCCCTCAAACTTTGGTTTCTCTTTACATTGATTAGCTTTATGAACATGTTGACTACAATTGTAGCATTTTTCATTGAATTTTTCCTTTTCATTACTCCAAAATTTATTTGATGTATGACCTATCTTACCACAATAATTGCAAGTAGGTGTTTGATTCCTTTGAGCACCTTGTTTGGAGGATTCACCTTCTTCTTTGTATCCAAGTCCTGCCTTACCCTTTGGCCTATAAAGATTTTTCTCATTTTGCTAATTCAATTGATCCATGTCTTCTTGGGATTTCATTATTCTTTCATTGAGTTGCTTTTTAGAATTTAGATCAACTTTCATCCTTTCATTAATTTTCTTTTTAGTGTTTAAGTCATTTCTCAGCCTTTCATTTTTAGATCTTAGAATCATGATTTCTTCATTTGCATTGGAGAGTTGATTAATAAGATTTTCTTGCTGAAGGGATTGATTTTGAATTTCATTGTTCCTTACCTCCAAGTCTTCTTTTGCCTTATTTCTTTGTTCTAAAATTTCACACAATCTTATTGACTGAATTTCTTGTTGTCTTTTTAATTTTCTTACTTCTTGTTGCAGGGAGCCATTCTTTTCTAGGAGTTCTTTGATTACATCATTTGCTTCATCTAAACTACTTGAGGGGAAAAATCTTCAATCTTTTCTTCAACATACTGGTGGTCATTCATCTAATTTGCAAGTTTCTTCTTTCTTTTTAGGGATTGGGAAAGATGCTCTTTTGCTTCCTTGAGTTGAGCTATGGCCATCTCTAGATCTAGCTTTTCATTGTCAATAGCTTTTTTAAGTCTAAATATCTACATTGTCCTTAATATTTGCTCAAGCTATCAAACTTTTATTCTAAAAACCACAAGGCTATGATAAAAATTGTTGGAAATAATCAAGACTAGCTAGATTATTGAGAGGGGAGGGGTGAATCAGTAACCAAAAAACTTTTAACAAATTCAGAACTTAATAGCATAATCCAATTACCATTAATAGATCTAATCTACCGCATGCATGGGAAATTGAAAGCATATAACACTTTGAACACAATATTTGGTGACCTAGAGACCTTCCAATTAGAAAGTAAAATTGGGGTGGGGATAATACCCACAAAACTTCAATACTATAGCATAAAGTTGGCTTGTTAAGGCTTACAATGATCACTTTTGATGATCTACACTATTAGGAGCAATTAGGACTACTAGGTCCACCTTGTTAGAGGTTTTACAAACATATAGCTCGGTAAAGAGATTTAGAGAAAAGACTGTTAAGTCTACCCTATTAAAGGATTTGAATTTGATTCATCTATTAGGATGAAATAGTAGATCTCTGACTTACAACTAAATTGCTGATTGAGATTCTTGATGTACTGATCACCTTTATGTGATAGATGTAACTCTGCTACTCCTGATATGGCCTTGTAATACACTTTTCTCTACTGTTGATTCAGATTTGCATGCTTACATTTAATTCACATTATCTCATATCATTACATTACAAAATTGGATATGATACAATACATTACATATATATAAATCCAATTCACATAATTACAAGGTCAGCCAATACAAAAGTTAACACCAATATTACAAAGTTAGCCCAAATGTAGATACTCAGGTTCTAAAAATTGACTTGGTGAATTTTTGATACACGACATCCACTGTCATTACTCGACATTGTCATGCACTTGGTAGAAGTAGAGGCTCGGTCCACACTAATCACTTCAACATAGTTTCAAACTTAGTATACACTAGTGATTTGGTAGATACAGTGTCACTCAGTAGAAACTTAATTCCACGTTTACAGTGCTTGCACTCAGTAAATACTAATCATCTCATCACTCGGTAAACACTAACTTCACTTCACAAGAGCTGATGACTTGGTAGACACTACAAAGCTTGGTAACCATTGAACTACTTGGTAAGAACTACTAGAATTCACACTGCCTGAATTCACTTGGTAACCATCAGAATGTTCAGTAGGAACTGTGAAGCTTGGTAACCATTGAATTACATGGAAAATGCTAGAGACTGATCAAAGAGCTTAGTAACCATACAAAATATAAATAAGTTTTGTCATTAATAACAAACTTGACTTAATGCCAATAGAGAGTTCCCATTATGATGCATCCATGATATCAATTTTGAAGTCCCAATTTTTATTATGGCACATGTAGATCCCTTTTTTTGTGCTTGAATTTCTATGCCCCAACTCTAATTTTTAATCCCTTTAATTTAATGTACCTTGAGGATTGTCCTTGTTATTAATTTAATTTATTTTAATGATCTTTCTTTAGAAATGGGAAATATTGAGCGGGGAGAGGGGTGAATCGATATTTCACAACTTTTTTCCAAATATGGATATTGTTAACAATCTTAGAACATGAACATGTGAATAAACTTAAAATTAAACATAACAAAAACACAATGTAACTCATAACACCATTATTTCTAACAAGGGAAACCCTAGCTAAGGTAAAACCCTAGTGGGAATGGTACCCACAAAATGATCCACTAATCAAAAGTATCTTGTGAAAGATATTAGGAGTCTATTAATTTTGTATAGTTGTACACTAAGAAATTTCACTCCTCTTAACCTTTCTATCCAAGTTATCCCATAGATTGGAACAAAAATTTCATCTTAGAGCTCCCTATCCATGAAGTGCAAGGGGCATAAAACAAGTATGAAATGAACTCTCAAATGATCCTTAGAGATTGAGCCCTTGCTAGTAAACCATGCAATGAGAGATTCCTTAGACAAGAGTAAGAATGAAAGTGTCCAAAAGGATTTCTCAAGCATGCAATGCAAGTATGAACTAGGCTAGAATGAGATGTAAGAATGCAGCTAAACTAAGTCAAATCAGAGTATTGTACAACCATCCTAATTAAGCTAGGTGATCTAGATTATTACAAAAGGAAATATACACTATTAAAAATGTATCTAAACTACCATGAGAATGATGATGAGAGAATTTAGAAAATAAGAAATAAGTTCTCCACAAAGCTCTATGAAAACCTATTGAGAAGCCTACATTATATCAATACTAAAAAATGAGATCCTTAGATGAGGAGAGAGCTCTCCTTTTTAAAGGCAGATGGACAATTGAGATCAAGATCAAGAAGTGGATAATCAAGGGAGGGGGTTGAATTTTGGCATGATCCATGTGTAAGAGAAAGTCAACCACTGAAAAGGAGTTTACTTTTCATGTGAGAAATAAGCCTTTTCTTTTAATTTATAACTAGAAAAAGGACTTTATGTGCACACATTGAGTGGGTTAGAAGAATGGTGTCTTTTATTTAATTAAAAGGGGACATGTTCTTTTAATCAAATATGGACATAGAATATTATAGTCAAACCATAGGTTCAAATCAAATAAATTAATTTTTAGCAATTTGGCCTAAGTAAATGATCAATTAATTTAGCCAAAATGCTGAGAAGGGGGGCTAATAGTCTAGATGACCATTTTTAGGTGATCACAATAGTGTCTCATTCCTTGTTAGAGGACTAGGGATTATTAGAAGCCTCAACCCTAGTGGGAGTTGTTATTACAATTACAAAATGAATGCAAGATGAGGCTACTACCAAAACATGTAATATACAATAATATTCTATACACAAAAGGTATAGATACAAAAAGCTCTTGCTAATGTTGATATCTTCAATAGCTGATTTGATCTTTTCTTTTAATCAAATATGGACTTAGAATATTATAGTCAAATCATCTGTTTAAATAAAATAAATTAATTTTTAGCGATTTGGCCTAAGTAAATAATTCCCCCCCTTCCCCACCAAAAAAAAGAGAGAGATGAAAAGGGATGCATGGATGGATAGAGTAATCAAGACCCCCCTATTATGAAATAAATCCACTATATACAATAGTAAAGAATGAGAAGAACATGACCTCATAAGAGGAAAAAGTCCCTCCACAAGAAAGAAGAGAAAGGTAGACAAGGTAGTGCACCCCCCCTGCCCCCACAACAAATGAAGAATGCTGACTAGTGACTGTTGCTTCAAGGAAGAAGTTGTTCCATGAATGATGGATGATGTTACTCCCTTTTGGAAGAAACAAAGACAAAGGTGCAATCCTAAAGATGTACGGTGGCCTTGAAACCTGCTCAAGTATCCCTGTGTTGATGCTAGTGGTCACCCCTTCCAACTATGCTGAAAAGAATGAATGTAGATCTGGAAAGGATATTTTTTGAACCTATTCCAATGAACCATCTATTCCCTCTATTGATAAAAAGACCTCCAACAACTACTATTCATAAGGATCCACAATCATGCCAACTTGTGAAGATTGATCATGTAGAGAATGGACGTGAGAGTCAGAGTAAGCCCTCGCAACAACTATAGAAGGATTATCTTCATTAATGAGAAGATGTAAATCATTAAGGTTATCTCCCAAATCTATGATGTGTGATTCCATGAAAAAACCTACAATGTCTTCCAAGAAGTCATCAACTAAAGTTGGAGTTGGAAGACAACATGTACCATGCTGTGCTGGACCTATCACTATGGAAATATAAGCATGTAGACTATACTGATGTTGTGACCTTTCATTGCAACTGTCGATAGAACCCCACATGTCTGAATCTATTGAAGCACTATCATTGGTGTCACTATCAATTTCCATAGTGTATGAAGTGTAGAGAGGATTAGAGGATAATCTGGGTGAAATTTCCTCAAAGTGAACATTCTTCTCCACAAAAATCTCATAAGTTTCTAGATCCATAAGTCTTTAAGACTCCACACTATCTTCATAGCTAATGAAAGTACAAGGCCTAGGTGCTAGTGCCTTGCATCCCTTGGAAGTTAGATTTGCCCATGCTTGACAATCAAAGACTCTAAAGTGACTCACAACTAGTTTTCTATTGCACCATGCCTCAAAAGGAGTCTTCCTATCTAGGGCATTATGAGGAGACCTGTTAAGTATGTGAGTAGCATTGCTAATGGCTTTGAATTCAAGTGTTGGATCAAGAGACTTGGCTTTTATCATGCAACTTGCCATGGTCTTGAGAGTCCTAATACTCAATGCTAAAACATCTATCTTGTGTAGACTAAATGCTGGTAGATTCTAAAGATCAATTCCCTCATGTTTGAAAAAGTCTTTGAGTCTTCTGTTCACATATCTACTTTCATTGTCCATCCATAGTACCTTGATGGCTTTCCTTGATTTGTGTTCAACATGAGCCTTAAAGACTTGAAGCTTATCAACCACTTCATTCTTGTGATGAAGGAAGTAGACCCATGTGAATCATGAAAAGTCATCAACAAAAGTAAGGATGTAGTGACCTTGGCTGATAGATGTCACTGCAAAAGGACCTACTAAAACCATGTGAACCAACTGAAGAATAACTGGTGCTCTATAAGACTTGTCTTTATCATACTTCTCCTCATGATACATATCCACTCAACATGATGAACATTCACCCTTAGAAAATTTGATGTTAGGTAGACCTTTGACCATGTGTTTGAAGAAAAGTTGTTGAAGATGGTGGAAGTCAAGATGACCAAACCACTCATGCCATAAACTAATTTGTGAATGTGAGTGAGTTATCAAGGCTTGAGAAGGAGACTTAGGCACAAAGTGGAAGAAAGAATAAAGCCTCTTATCATGATTGACTTTCCCCACTGCAACCAATGAATCATCTCTGAGAATGCACACCATCACTGAATCTAGAAGGAACTCAACTTTATGACCATATCCAAGGTGAGTGATTTGGTAAACTAAGAGGAGATTGGAGATAAGGTTTGGAACATAGAGAACATCTTTGAATTCCCCATTTTCCATTTCCACATGTCCTTTTCCTTCAACTTCCATTTTTATATCATCTCCCATGAAGATGTGCAGTACCTATGACTACTTCAATGAAGAAAAGTCTCCCTTTGAAGATCCCATATGATGGGAGGCACCTAAGTCAAGTATCCATTCCAAATAAGGACTTAAATTTTCCATAAGTGCTTGCCCTTTTCCCTTTGAAGAGGTTAGAGTTGAATCCTTGGAAGTACCTGGCACTTGAATTTTGTAATTTTTGAGTAGGTTTTCCAACTCATCGATTCTTTTAGTCTTGCAATGATGCTCATCATGATTTGGATTTTTGCAATATGCACAAAAAAGTTTATCCTTCTTTTCATTACTTCCCTTCTTGTTGGAAGAAGAATTGCCTTGCTGTGAGGAGGATTGTTGTCTCAGATTGTGATTTCTACTTCCACTGCTTCTTCTTGGTGTTGCTAGAACTTTTCCCTCTTTGACTTGATTGGTGCTAATCACTAGCCACCAAGGCTTTAGTCTTTGATAATGTGAGAAGTCCCAAATGTATCAAGTGAGATTGTTCAACAATCAACATTTTTGCAAATGCATCAAATGTAGGCTTCTGGTAAGCACTTCCCATGGTTAACCTATGGGTATTAAAACTTGAAACAAAGGAGGCATACTTTGAACATAGCCTCTTTAGAATGTGATGAATCGACTTTTCATCCTTCATGGTATTTCCACAATCTTTAAGGAGTGCTCTATACTCATTGGCTTTATTGATGTAATCCTAAATTGTGTCAAAGTTCTTTGGATCTAAGAGAAGTAGATCGTCCTCAATTTGAAATCCCTTTTCTTCATCCACCTTACCATACGATGATTTAAGTTTGTCCCATGTAGGTTTGGATTCCATGAAACTGGTAATGTGGAAGAAGAGACCTCTATGTACACAATTCTTGATAATTCCTAAAGCCTTTTGGTCTTGTTTTTTTCCAATCAATGAGTTCTTTAGCATCAGTGGGTTTGGTAATTGTACCATCAACATAAAGACTATAACCTTTTTCCATTAATCTACTCCATGCAATATCTTTCCAAGTAGAATAATTATGTGAAGTAAGAAGTGGACATTTAGGTGAACCCATGATGCATAAATGAAAAGAGCACAAAAGAGAGACAAAAAACATAGTACACCCCCCCCCTTTTTTCACTCAATCAAAAGACCCCCCCAAAAAAGATGCTTTTGGCACTTAATAAGTAGTGTGTGTACAATGGGCCACTTGTCAAAATTAACAAAGTGGACTTCTAATTTTTCTTTTTACAACTACCTTTTGAGGCCCAAATCTGTCACTAAGCATTGTAGCTCAGATTTACAACAATTTTGAAAAGTAATCAAAGCATTACAATGTAGAAAAAGCCCTAATTTTGAAAGTGAGATTTTCGTCCACACAACCCTAGAATCTATCTATAGATATAGAAAGTATATGAAAAATAACACACTTTAAAAAAAAAAACTTAAAAAAGTGACTAGATGTGCCTGTACGAAGTGTTTGAAGTTGCAAAATGAAGGATTGAATAGTTACACTCACCAAAAAATACAATTTATGAAAATCCTCTCACCAAAACTAGAAAATAACACTACCATTAAAAAGTTTAAGAAATTCTACCCAATTTCAAAAAAAAATTGCACCAAATTGGAGTTCAGATGACTGAGTTATGACCTCACAAATTCAGGCTACCAAATCAAAAAGTAATCTGGAGAGGGGTTTAGAAGGAAAATTGTGTTCTTAAATTTGACAGTCAAATAGCCATCACAATAGTTATAAAATCCCTAGTCTTGATGGTTAGACAACCATCAAATTTAACCTCATAAAATGATGATGTCAGTGAATGTCAGCCCTATGATGATGTCAACATTACATCATTTGTGTACAAACTATATGGAATTTTTTGAAGTGTGCTACTTATTCGACAAACAGATCCAACTATATGGCCATATTAGTGTTGATGTAGATCACTGGCTCAGACTATTTTCTGGCTACCTGTGTGTCCTACATGGGCAAATTAAAGGATGTCATTTGTCATAGAGTTGTGATGCCATGTGGCACAGTGTGGATCCTGCACAATTGCTGGAGACTACTTATCATGGGCTAGATTCTATTTCACAATGCTAGAGATGGGAGTTACTACCACTAGTTGCAAAAAGTAGTACTAAAAATTTATTCGATGTGGGATATTAGTCCCACACTGATGCAGAGTGGGGTTCTATAAGTGTTTAAACCAATATTGCCATGGATATTAAAAAACAAGAATGACCACCAAGATGTTTGGCTAGGCTGGATGGTCTTGCTTACCGGTTGTTGAACTCACTACTCAAAAATGTGGTAAGCTGTAGGCAAATATTTCAGTGTAGCCAAATTTACTATACTGTCAGAAATGGAATGTGCCCGCTATAATAAATGCCATAGAATTTTCCTTTGTGTGAGGCCGGGATCTAACAACCTAGTTACAAAGTTACAAATATTGAGTCACATTTAAGAAAGTTTTATTAATTAGTTAAGTCTCAAATACAATGTTCATGATCATTAGAAAATAACATATACAACATCTCATAAGCCAATACATAAGTACAACTAATACAATGAAAGTACATCCACTGCACATGTCATAGGGTATGCAAGAATAGATACAATATATCAGAATATATGATAATATAAATATATCAAAGGAATAGAAGTCTCCAAGATAGGAATAATAATGATAAAGGTACAACTACTACAATGAACATCCAACATCTGTAAGCCTGAGGGGGACCCAAATGATAAGAAGACACTACCTCTTGACTACGTGATTGCCTAGTCAGGCTCCCACTCCCACCATTTAGGGAAGATAATGAACAATCCACATATTCTTAATCAATCATGAAAAATTCCTAGGTAAGGAATCCTAATAGCCAACAACTAGCTCAAAGGTAACACATACTACTCAAGAAGAAAAAATAATCCAAATAAAATGAACACTCAATCCAATACAAACACCACAATCAAAACAACATACATATACCAAGTAGAAATCAAAATAAAAAATCCTAATATACAATCCCAAAGGATATCCACCTTAGAACAAAAGTCACATATTAATGAACAATAACCATCAGATAACAACTATCATCAGTAAAAGTAAATCACCAACAAAAAGTACATCCAACAACAAGTACATCATCAATAAATACACCACTAGAGGAAAATACAAAATCTATGGAGGAGAATTAGGCTACATACTAGGGAGTGTCATCACATGATCAAACTACTTGAGTTACCCTAGGCTGGTCTATCATTAGACCCTGAACCCTCAAGCATTAAGTTACCTAGACTAGTCACTCTAGATCCTAGACCCTCAACATGACACATGCAGAACTGGAATAACCTCTCATGAAGATGAGGAAAACTAGTCATACCTTTGACTAAGTATCATCCCATTCCCATCCTTAGCTTATACAAGCACTCAAGGCATGATCAAGGAACATCTCTATCTTATCTTTTTAACGTATCTGAAGGAAAAAGGGTTAGGCAAGATATTGTAATTACTATGCTATCACTTATTACACAACTTATAATAGGTTACCCTGGTACCAAACTTTGGCTCCTGGACCTCTATTACAAGGCACTCCCAAAAACACATACCTAGACAACCTCCCCTAAGCACATAAACTAATATTGTGTCCCAAATCAGAACACTCATAATGATAGAACTTGTTTTCTTAACAAGGAACCCAAAAAAATATTTTGGTTCTCAAAACCCAAGTAATCACATTTACTCACCAAACAAATCTAAAAAATATAAGCCCTCAATTTTGAATCATAAAGTACATCTTGGCATCTAATCAAATAACCATCATAAAATAAATTTAAAATACACCTTTGGTGCACATCCTAGTTTGGCCAGCTAAATAGTTCACATAAAAGCCATCACAAAATAAAAAACCACATTAATATTTTCAAAACCCATCACAAAATAAATATCACAAAATCTTAATTAGATACACCAAATAATACAAGGTTCTATCGAATGATTTACATTGGACTAGTTTTAGAAGTTTTGTTTGATTATATAAAGGTTATAAAAGTTTAGATAAATTTAGTTTGTTAATTATCTAATAAGTTTAGAATTAAATATTTTATATGTTAAATAAATAATATTTAAAATAAAGATAAAACATTTTCAAAGTTCATAACATTGAGTTTTTATGCATTTTCTCTATGTAAATTAGTTGGTATTTTAAATGTTATAATCTCATATGGAATGGTAAATATCTGTAACCTATATCAATGGAAAGATAATTTAATTCAAAAATTATTTGTTATTACCAGTCCTAAAGAAAATTTTATTTGAATGATGTAAAATATGAATCTTTCTAGTAGCACTATTCAGATTTGAAGGTTACTAGTTTAGAAGAAATAACATAACTTATGTTTGAACTGCTGGATCTTCATGAAAATCATGAAAAGTATTCATAATAGAATTATTTACAATCACAAAGAAGAAATTTTCCTAAATATGTATTTTGTAAAATTTATAAGTAATTATTCGTGTGTCTCAGATTGAAAAATTAAGCTCAAATAGGCCATGTTTTAGCATGATAGTCAATATTTGATTATGTCTATACAAAAAAATCATATATAATTTTTATATATGTTAAATAAAATCCAAATGGGTGTCTAAAGGTATCTTTATATTTTTGATAAAATATATTAAACAAAATTTATAGCAAAATCACATGTTTCAAACCCTCAAACTGACACACAAGTAACCACAAACAAATTTACTCATAATTAGGAAAACATGGAGAAGACTATATTTCCAACATAAATTTCAAAGAGATTTTAAAACCCTACCTTCAAACACCAAGTTGATTTGTTAAGAAGAAGAAGAACACCCAATTGTAGACTTTACTTCCAAGCTTTGAAAATTTTTTTTTACATCAAAATTTGAATGCATAACCTGTAACTTGTCTCCTAAAATCTCTATTCTAAATTATCTTATTGTTCTCCAAAAATCTTCTCCCCAAAAAAGACCAAAATTACCTATTAATAAATAATAAATAAATAAATAAAACTAATAAAACTAAGGTTTCTAAAATAAGAAAACTTGTAAAAGAAAGTAACTCAACTAAAATAAAATAATAGTTTCTTTTGTTTTCTCATATTTTTTAGAAAATAAATAAAATCACTTTATTTGTTTTAATAAAGGAAATACATAATTTCTACTTTTTTCTCCTTTCTTTTAATATTTAAAAAATACATATTCTTTATTTATTTACTTTTTTTTCATAAAATAGAATTTTCATTTTATAATAAACTAAATAATTATTCTTTCTTTTAAATTAAATAATTTATTCCCTACTCAAAAATCTTATTTTAACTTTGTTAATTAATGTGTAATTAAATTACATATAATTAGTTTAATCATTAATAATACTTAAAGCCCATTAATTATGTGCAACTCTAATTTTATTATCATTGATTTAATATTCAAGATTAATCAATATTTAGTCTTTAATATTTTAATTTATCCCTTTTCCTAACTTTCATATTTAGACTTTTTAATTCAAGTCTTTCAAATAAAATAAATAAATATTTAATTAATTTAATTTTCTAATTAATTATATTTCCTGATATTATAATTCTTCTTTTTATTTAAAGAATATTTAATAATTCTAATATTATGTGATTGATCTAAATATCACAATTAAACCTTTTACCAAATACATAACATGGTCAAATCCACATAAGAAAAACTATTCAAAATCCAAACTCAAACAACACACAAAGACAAACTTGGGGTTTAAAAAGGGGTAGAGAGTCAAATATGAGTCCTCCTTGTAGGACAAGTGTTTAGGCTACGGCTAGGATTGGACCTGATCATTATCTTCCCATTCTTACCATTGAGTTATTATGATAGGGCACACTCATCCAGGCAATTCAGGGAAGTCGGTGCCTGGTTCTTGCAACCTGCATAAAAGACAAGCATGTACACATGCATATATATAACTAAACTAGACAAGAAATGGCAGGGAGTGGTATATTGTGTAGATCCCAACTAGTAGGTGACTTACCTCCCTTAACCACATCAAACACATCAGACATAAAAGTAAAACAGACATGCACACCATACACATGCAAGTATGGGGTAAGTACCATAATGAATCATGAGTCAACTCATCAAATTCTAAGATATAACAATGCATTACTATGAATGTAAAACAATAATCATTAAAGACATATCATCTGACATCATTATGAAAAAAATCATATTTACTAACTAAGAATCATTAAAGCAACATTAACATGTAGGTAATCATAATCATTATACAACATATGAAATATAATCAACTATGTAATCATAAATGATATTTTCAAGTAATGAAATAACATCATACCATATATCTCTAAAACTAACACATGTATGAAATAGGCCTAAAAGAGTTCAGCATACATACTATAAAGAAAACTATAGGTGGGCATTACAATAACCTTATTGAAAGTTGTATTTGAGAGGGAATCAAATTCATACTTTTGAGAATAGTGCTACATGGAGTCAAATTGTAGTATTCCCTAATAGTAATGGGTACCCATTCTCCACTTTCATTATCATCTTGATTTTGACAAAGTTGTTCAACAATAAGAGCATGAATAGACTCGCCCTATTCCTTTTGAGTTAGGAAGTATCCATAGTATTCTTAGAAGAATTACTATCAACTTTAGTAGTATTGAACATGTGGTACAAAGTGATTAGGCTTTGCAAATAATGTAGCAAGATCTAGTAGAATAGGACAAGGAAAGGTATCCTCATCATCAAAACTTTCCTCTTGTTTTTTAGACTCAATTTGTGACTTATGTTATGATGAAATGTCAGATTTAGGTACAAATTTGTTGATCCCTAAATGTTAGAGAACTTTCTTGAAGCCTCAGTGTGCTATGTCACAAGGCCATCTTGATGTTTCTTTTATTAAACTATCAGCCATTTTTTGTTACATGTTATAGGACCATTTCCTTTTTAGCCAAGGAATCTTATTAGTTTAAGACCTTGTCCATACTTTTCAAGAGTTATCTCATGAGATTGGTTTGTGAGATCAGCTAGGATTTCTTGTTTGTATAACCAACTAGTAATAGCTCTATTTTTATCTTCATCTTGTAGAGGTACAGTGGCTTGCATAAAGGCACCATTGAATACAGTCTTAGGTGATACCACAAAAGGTCTCTTCATTTTAGATGATCTCCCATAATGATGTTGACTGTGGGCCAACGTCCCTTACAGGGTTTGTGACATAGATTAACCACCTCCTATGGTTCTATAATACTATTGGTTGTATCAGGCATTAAAAGGTCAATCTTTTGGTGTAGTGATAACTTTGGCCTTTCTAACAACTGGTATTAGAGCTTGGTCATAGGTTTGAATCCCCCAGGCCATGACGAGTGATGCTGAGAGGGGGATTGTTGTTAGTGGGCCAATGTCCCTTGTAGGGTTTCTGACATGGCTTAATTGCCTCCGATGGTTCTATAAGACTATTGGGTGTATTAGGCATTGACAATTTGATCTTTTGGTACAATGACAACTCTAGCCTTTCTAACAAATGACAGGGAGATTAGGGAAGAGATGTCAAAGACAAAACTGGTTCAATGTGATATTCACCCATTTCAATTTCTATTAGCTTAAGAGTCTTCTCAATTTCAATGAGCTTGTTGACATGATTATTTGTAGACTCTCTATTGGTAGGAACAAAACTATCAGCAAACTTGAGCATGTTACATTTGTAATTGCTATTAGCAGGTATAGTAACTTCTAATCCTTGGAATGTAAACTTCATAGATTAATGGTATATTGAAGGTACTTCTTACATTTCATGAACCCAAGGTCTTCCTAAAAATATGTTGCATGCTAAAGGAATATCAAGGACCTCACAAATAACATTTCATTCTATAGGACCAACTTGAAGAGGCAACACAACAAGACCTAGAGATTTTTGTTCTACTTCATCATATGCTTTGATGGTATTTTGTGGTGAGGATCAATAGATTCTTCATTGTAACCCAATTATTTAAGAAAACCAGCATAATAGATATTAAGACCAGCTCCATTATCTATAAGATGATGACTGAAAGAATTATCATCTTCTTCAGAAAAGGAAAAATAATGAGGTGAGGTCAAATGACCTACCATTAATTAAAACCTATCAAGATCAAGATCTTGAGGTATGCTTGGCTCAATGAGGGATTTGTCAAGAATCTACCTGTGAGCAGACAAGATTTTAAGTAGTTCAAAGATGGTTATTTGAGAATTCATTCATTGTAATTGTTCAAGGATGCTATAGTTTGCAACACTGGAGGATGTTACAAGTTTTCATGTTCTTTATGCTGATCAACTTTAGGAGCAAAAGGCATAGTGCCTTTGAGTAATATCTTAGCATGAGAATGTGTGACAACATTTGCACATAATTGTGATCGTTCTTGATTAAACAAGAGAGGTGTAGTACCTCTTAGAACAAATGGAGTCTTAGGTTTTATATTGTCACTTTTCCCTTTGATCATGATTACATCATAGTATTGGGAATCTAAAGGTTCAACCATATTAATCACATTATCATCATTGGTATATGTATAGTTAACCTTGTTGTTGTTTTTTCTTTAGAACTTTCTCCATTGTCATAAGGAGGAAATGGTTCCTTCACAGCTTTATGATCCAAATTTTTGTTATGTCCACCCACAACTATCTCACTATAATTAATGAGGTCTTGAACCTTATGTCTCAGATTGATACAATTGTTTTTTTTATGACCCTTGTTTTGATGGTATTCATAACACATGTTCTTGTTCCACCATGTAGGTCATGGTTGTGGATCATAAGGTCGAGAATTATCAATTGGAGTAATAATCTAATTTTTAAGTAGAGTCTTATAGACCACTTCAAGAGGTTAACCCAAAGGTGTGTATTCACATTTGGGCTGAGAAACTCAAGATGAATTTATAGCTATTTTTCCAAATGTCTTATTGCCTATAGTAGCTTGTTCAATGGTTTTAGATGCATGAATGTTATATATGAGATTAAAATCTTCCTAAGAAGGTTTGGGAGTAATTTGTCCACCACTCCATCATGTACTACCTCTCAGTCTCTATTAACATACTTGGACTTATCTTTGCTAGAGGTAGACCCTTGTTTGATGTCTTTTTGAAGGGTTAATTCACCTTTATTTACCATGAACTCCTCTATGTAGAAACCTTGTGTAATCATATCTTCAAAGGTATGGAGACCTTGAAGCTGTATTTTGTATCCAAAATTCAGTAAGAGGTTATCCATGAAGATATAAAGTTTTTTAGTCTCAGGTATCTTACATGAGTATTTGGTGTACAATGGTTTCCATCTTTGGAGGAACATTAGGAAGGGTTCTCCAACTCTCTATTTAAGGTTACAAAGATCTCTTATGTTAATTAGATGTTGGATGTTGTGTGACTACTGTTGTATGAACATATTGACAATCTCATTAAAAGTATTAATTCAAGTAGGTAACCATGAAAACCATTCCATGGCTTGGCCACCTAGACTTCATAGGAACAAGCACATAAGATATGTTTGATTATGTATGAACTCTATGGGAAAAGCACCAAACTCCCTCAAGTGATCTTGGGGATAAGATGCTACTAAGTACTTGTCATATTTTGGTAGCTCAAATCCTCTAGGAAAAGGAGGCATGTAGAAATCCTTATCAAAAGGAAATGGAAAAATAATGTCTAGCATGAATTGTTTAGCCAGTTTATCTTTGTCTTTCAATATTTAGGCCAATTGTTCTTACATTGCATGGAGTTTTTTTTGTAACTTAGAGGTTTCATATTCCTCTTCTTGTATGGCAATTGTTTCAACATTGTAGTTTTGGGATAGTTTTTCTCCTTCTTTAGTGAGTTTGAAGAAATATTTCTCTTTCTCATCATTTTTTGAAAGTTTTTATCTTTATGACATTTCTCTATGTCCTCTAGGGGTATTTCTTTAGCATCTCCATAATAATTTGTGTAGGTGTAAGGACCCTTGAACTGTTTGTTTTTGGAATTCCTACCTATTTGCTCTCCTATTGTCTTCACCCATTTCTTGATCTTGATCTCCCTTTCTAGGGATGTAGAAGTTTTTAGTTTGTTTAGGATGTATAGGTGTTTCAAATATAAGTTTAGTTGTTCTGTTTAAAGACGTAGGTGTCTTATCAATGTCTAGAAGTTCTTGAAACAATAGATCCTAACTTGTTGTAAGTTTATGGAAAAGACTCTTCAAGTGCTAGTGGACCAATAGGTGAAGGAGACCATGAGGACCCTTCAATGTACTCAAACTATATATATAACTAGGAACAATCTCTACTATGACTCCTACCTCTATCTCTACCTTGTTTAGGTCTATGGGGAGGAAACACATTTCCACTCCTAGTTGCAATAGTCATAGACAATGACTTACAACAAAGTTTAAACAAGAACCACACTTAGAACATTATATCAAAGTAAGTAGGTAATAGTAAGCATTATGCATACCTGGGTATGAGTAGTCAAAGAAATGGACCAAAATATTTGACTATCATGAAACAAGGTATGACAAACACACTAGAGAAAATATGACAATATAAACCAAGCAAGTAAGTAACTCCAATAGACCAATTTGGGCAAATTTAGATAGTGTTAGGACTAAATATCATGCAAGGATCCTAGTAGACCCAAATGAGGAAGTAGGTAGACCCGTGTGAGGGAAGGGAATAACAATTGCTTAGTCATTTTCTTGTGCGAATTTTTAATAAACTAAGAAAAGAAATGACAAATGACAAGTTTAACAATGTTTTGGTACAATCTTGTGTGAGAAATCTTAGACTCCTGATTGAGGAAGTACATAGTATAATGACGTGAGAAAATGCAAACTAACAAACCCAAAGGTCTTGAATCGTGCAAAATTTTAGAATGAAGCAAGTGAGCAAAGGATAAAATGACAAGTTTGGACTAGATTTAAAGAGACTTCGATAAATTATTACATGTTTTGGATAGATTAAAGACATCACTTGCTATTTTTAGTCATATTTGGACATATTAAAGACATTTCTTGGAATTTTTAGTCAGATTTGGACATCATTTTTAGATTGACATTGTTTTGGGATTGATTGACAAGTAGATAGGTGGTTTTTAGACTTGTATGTAAAAAAATAGACAAGGGACACAAACAATAGTCTTAAACAATCTAACCAAGGACAAAGAAACTTAGAGGGATGGGTGAGTCTTGATGTTTTGTTTGGACAGTTTGGAAAATTGTAGACTCAAAAAAGGTACTATTTATCCCTATAACTGGGAGAGGCATAAAAATCTTTTTCTGACAACTTATGTGCATGATTTTACCTCACACAACCCTTTCACGGCACCAGAGGGTGCCCATATTTTTTGGTGCATTTAAAGGACTCAATAACATATATGTTCAAAGGTTACCCTTGAGGTAGGGCCCAATGTCTTATACCATGTTCTAAAATTTAAGTGCATGCCTATGGTGAGGATCTACATGAGAGATTCTTCCACCTTCTTGCACAAAGATTATGCCCCCTTTCAGAGGTGAACTAGGTAGCAACTAACTACAAAGTATTTAATAGGCTTCCATTTACATTAATCACTAGTGGCCTCACAAACAAGGTTAAGGTCAACAATCCACATTGGCACTTGAAAGTGTACACACTTGACTAGCAAGATTGGGGGTGGCATCACCTTGTGCAATAGAAAAAAGCCTCCTCTTGATATGGGATATCAGAATCAAAAGAAAGAAATTAAAATGGCTTTGGAGTTTTTGACTCTACAAAGCTCTTTATTATAGTTAGGTGGAATCATCAGCATTAGGTGAGTGCTGACTTCAATCATTCTCAGAGGTTGGATTGCTTTGGTAGGCCCTATAAAGGTTGACTCAAACTTGGCTTAGATTTAAGGGTCCAAGTTTCTAATTTTCTCAAAGGGAAAAGAGCACACTCCTCTACCTTTTCACCTTACCCAAACATGTAGAACACATTAATCACTGAGCTAGCTCATCAATCCCAACTTGTCTTAGTTTTGGGTTTTGATTTTCCCAAAAGGAAAAGAGCATTATCCCTTCATCAAAATATTCATTTTCCAGAACCACTACCTTTCTTTCCTCCATTGGGTGCCATCTTCCAAAAATATCTAGGTTTCTAATTTATTCTTTGGCATCACTTCCAAGTAGCAAAAAGCATTATCCCCTATTCCTTTGTCTGAAGCCCTGCAAAGTTCACAAGCCCTATTTAAACTATGTGAATTGAAAAAAGAGTGAAAAGACACATTGTTTAAGTGGGTTTGAATTGTTCTTTGACAAGTGTCCTACAATCAAACCATTTGTAAAATTTGTATTATTCATTTCAAAGTATCTTTGACAATTATCCTGTAAACCGTTGTTATGCTATTTTAGAAATCAAAAATCACAAAATAAGTTCTTCAAAAATAGATACTAGAATAGAATTATTAAGATAGACTGTGAAAAATGTAGACTTTTGGATCTTCTATTATCAAGTCTTGCACGAGGCCATGCGAGGAAGTGCTTTGTGCCACATGAGTGAATGCTCTCACTGTACAAGCATATACACTTTGGCATGAGTAAGTACAAAGAATGACATGGGAAAGTATAAATAATAGCATAAAATTTCAGATTTCTCATGTAAGAAAGGTTCTTTGTGTACGAGATTTCACTGTATTGTACTAAACATAATCTAGAATATAAAAAAATGAAGATAAATGAGGCCAAAAAATTAATTTTTTTGCCCCACAGTGGGCACCAAAAATGTGAGTGTTAAATATGAGCCTCTGATTCAACTACACACTTCAACATGATCATTGTTTGTCAGTAACATCCTAGAATGAATATGAGATTATTCATCCAAAATGTCTAGACAAGGTGATCTATTGCCTTCTAACTACACATGGTTTTACTATATGCTCTTAGAATCAAGAGTTTAGTAACTAAACCAAACTAGTACAAATGGTTTGAATGAATGCAAATGCATTATTAATCTATACTTTTGAGATTATGTATTCAAAGATATGAATTAATCTATATGATATTCAAATTAATTTGGGAACAATGATAAGAAAATTAAGCTAAAAGAATGCATTGTAATCTAGATGATATGCATATAAAAAGAAATGGGGGTTGAATGAAAAATGCTTGAGTGCTCAATCCAACAATGGTTTGATACTCTTCACTTGCATTCTCCCAAATGAGAGGCCAAGAGTCTCTTTTATAGAATCTTGGACCTGATGAACAGTCAAGATAAAACCAGATGTGCATTTCAGATTGGAGGAGAGATTGAGTCCTCCATTTTTTATGGAGTTGAATGAGATGAATTAAAGGATACTATTGATCCATTCAAATACAATCTCATAATTATTATTCTAATTAATTAAATAATTATTTTCAACAATTATGATAAGGATATTTAATTAAATCAATATATTTAATTCTATTTTCATGTGAAATAAATCAGGAAAGAATATTAATCCATTCAAATATGATGTCATAATATATTATTCTAATTAATTAAATAATTAGTTTCAACAATTATGATGTGTATTTTTAATTAAACCAATATGTTTAATTCTTTTTTCATGTGTATTAGCCAAAGAGGATGGGGATTTGAATTTAATTAAAGTGCTAGGAGTTACAATTAAATTAATTTGAATAGGAGGTTAATTTAGCCAATTTTAATCAATATTTAGGAATTAAACAAGGTGTGTGATTAATACAGATTATGAATTTTGTACATTTGAGACTTTGGTCAAGTAAAGATAATTAGAACCAAAAATTCCTAGTACAATAAGACTTAATTTATTAAGAAGTTGGTATTGCAAGATTTGTGTTGTTTTGAAATGATACAGTTTCAAATTACCCTAATGAGAACAAAATACATCTAGGGGTAGCTACTTCCCATCTGCAACATATCCTTTTAGACACTAGGCCAACTATAAGGCTAGACCCTTCTTCTACTTTAGGCTATGCAAAACCTAGGTGGGTGGACCTATTAGATTCTTCATATGGTACTCGTATTCAAAGCATACACTGAATCTAAAACAAAGAAGATAAAAACCCTTATATCTTCTGTACTTATGCAAGGATCATAGACATGAAATAGCTAATGACATGGCCTTAGAAATTGATAACCTAAGTGAAGGAATCCTTTTATCTCTTAAACAAAAAGGGAAATGTATGATTATAATGTTGATTTCAGCAAATCGCCAAATATGCAACAATAAAAACAAATTGATCCTATATCTAATTAGTTCTTTATCTATTGAGAAATTCTATGAATCATACACATACATTTATGATACTAGTGACATACTCCATATGTCAAGATACCAGATCTATCTTATCACTTTGTGAATTAGACATCAATATTCACAAAGACCTCAGTCTCATGAAACATCCTTCTTAAATAACCAATAACCCTATATAATACATGAAGCATTTACTTGGCTCTTCATTCCAACAACAAAATATATCTGACATACAACCTTAAGGGTATACAAAAAGGTCTAAGTTCTTTGTCCCTAAACCTCAAAACATTGTAGATTATAGAGATAGGAGATGAGAATCAAAATGAAACTAAGAAGATTCTTGCTCATTGTATTCATTTCTTTGAAACTATACTTTCAAGATGCATGTAAACAACTCATAAAACCACTAGATAGATCAGAACTATCTATATTAGTGTAACTACTACTATTCATACAAGAGAATATGCTGAAGAGAATGGTATCATAGTCATGAGAAACTTTCTCCAAAAACTAGAACACTAGTCTCACAATATTGAGAAATCTCTCAAGATTGGAACCCCTACAATGAATCAGAAAGAGAAAGATATAGGAAAGGAATGAAATCTTGGATCTAATTTGGAAGTGACATGTGTCCACTTGAATCTTCATTCCTTGTTGTTGCAAAATGTCTCTCATCTTTCTATAACTGAAATCTAATATGATTCTTATCATTGCTCTGTAACAAACTTGAAATATCTCTTCCTCAATGATGAGAACCTTTGTTTTGCCTAAATATCTGAAATACATCTAAAATACTAACAATACCTTGATCCAACTAACTTAGAGTAACAAAATTTTCCCCTAACTACATTTTTACTACCTCTAGCATTCACCTAGTTCATCATTTCATCATACATCAAATCTGAACTACCCTAATTGAATGAAACTAAAAAATGGGTATCCAAGACAAAACCTTGCATGACTTGAACAAATAGATTCCTATGCAAAAAAACCCCAAAAATAGAAAATTTTCTTTCTACTAGTTCTAACGATATATAATAGTTGTATATCTGCTTATCAAAAATGCCTAGAATATCATTTTGAATTTTAGGTCCTTGGATTGGCCTCATAGGTTTGCATATGCCCTTTGAAACTTAATGCAAAAATTTGAACATATTCTAAAGTTCAAAATTTAGTGTAAAACTCTATTGATTTAAAAACATCCTGCATGTCAAAAGCAGAAAATAATAAAAAACCATTATTTTATTAATTTTGATTTTTCCTCTACCCATGTATCTGAGTCAAACCAATTTGACTTTCCTATAATGACATGTTTCACTTTGTGATTCACTTGATTATTGTCTCGTCACCTATTCTATCAATGCTTATGCCACCTGGTCACCATGTGGCACCACTAGATTGGTCCTTGTTTAGACACATCTACCTAGGTCCTATGCTACGTAGCGACCTCTGATTGGGTCACCATGTCGCTATCCTTGTGAACATGGTTAACACATCATCATGACTAAGTGACATTGTGACATGTGGCACCTTTGTCCATGTCATTGTCTAGTCATCCACCTCATCACCATGCTGCATCATCACTACTACATCACCGACTCTACCATGTGGTAGCCTATCACTATGTCACTATGTCATCTTAGCTCTGCCATGTCACTAGAGACATAAAAACCTTGTGCCACATGTCACTGTCTGTCACATCAACACCTTAGGAATTGTGCTAGGCTAAGAAACCTTTTCCATGTGTCCTCTTATGGTTCATTCTTAGATTACCACTTGTTGTATTTTGGTTCACTGCGAAATCCACATCATCGTCCACCTATTTTGGTCAAAATTTGACTTTTTACATCCCCATGCGAGGAGTCTTTGGCTTACCAAAAAGGCCACGTCTTCGAGGCATTTCTTTATGTGTGCACTTGTTTACTTAAACAAAGAAAGAGCTCTTCATGCAAGCAATGTGGGATAAAGTTCTATTCACTATTTTTCTTTTCAAATTGACTGTTCCTTTCCTCTCGCCATGCTACACTGTACAAAAACATTTCCACTTCTTCCTTTGTGCTTGTTCAGATAATCCTTGTGCAACATATCTCCATTCCTTGCCTCTTCCATAAGCTTTTCCCACCTATAGATTTAACTCTTTAGAAGTGGAGAAGACTCAGGAAAATTCTTAATGCTTTGTCATCACATGTGTGTTGGTAGTCTTGTGTATATATTCTATAAGATCAGAAAACCATGATGCACCCTTATTAGCAAAGCTAGGGTGACAGTCCATATATGTCCACTAAATTGCAACCATCACATAGAGGAAAATAGGAATTTGAATAGTAGGGGTCACAAAACCAATCAAAAGGGAAGACATCCAATAGCTCTCCTTTGATGCCTAAAAGCACAAATTGCTTGAGAAAAAACTGATCTAGGCATTTAGAGAAAAAGGCTCCAAATTGGATCTCATTCATATACCAAGGTAATAATGGGCCTTCATCCTAGTTGGTGGAAAATGGCCTGATGAGAAAAACATTTCAAAAATTTCATTCCTTCACAACTTGCCATATCATTCAACTGTGATTAGTCAAGTGAAACAAGAGCCCAACAAGTAGATTGAGGAGCTTAGAACTAGCAACCTTTTCCAAAAAATCATGGTTGAGGAAAGAAGATCCTTTATGTTTACCTTTTGACAATTTCTCCTCCTTGATGCCTTGGACTCCACATGCCATGGACAACTATTTCTTAGACAACCCTTTCCTCCATCCACATGTCAACTCACATGAGCTGCTCACTCTTTTCTCATCACCCACTTACATCTGGTACTCACTGCAAGTATATAAGGTGCCATTTTCACCAAAAGGAACTACCTTTGTTACTGGTTGACATGTATACACGCTAAATAGTGAGGTAAGACAAAATTTTAATAAATTTAGGGGAAGAAATCAGTTTATGGTTTGGAAACATTTCTTCTCATTTTGTAAAGGCTAATACATGAGAAACTCTTAGACTTATTCTTTCAACTTGGGCCTCTCGACATGTTTTAATTTCAAAATAATGACATAGACATGTGACTGATCTAGCCACAAGTTATCATAACAATATAGGGAGCATCCATAATAACTTCATCCACCCATTTAAAAGAATTTTTCATCACCATCTCTTGTAACGATTATACTTCCATCTTCATCTCTTAACACAAAATCATTATATGGATTTAGAAAAATCTTCCCACCACTGTCTCCGAGTTTAAATCCATAGGGAACTACATTTTGAAAGGAAGTCAAGATATCTTCAAATTGCATACCATCCAAGAGGTGGACAAAAAAATCTACTTCTCAAAATATGGATACTAATAGGGAAAGTGAACATCTAGAACCTTGGGTTTCTTAGGAAAGACAACATACATTCAATCATGACCTCACACAACATAACAATCTAAATCAATCATGACATCTTTTAGTTAGTCACATTTTATTAATCTGGTGGAAATAGCTAGGCTCCAAAGTGATACCAGCTAAAAAAATTTTCATTTTCAAATGATTGAACTATAAAGTTGATCCATTAATCATCTGATACTGATTCGATTGAAATTGAATCACTGTTGCATCATTTAAAACTGATCTTCAACCTTTCCTACAAGCTGCTAGTTTCGTGCCAGGAGGTCCTTTGACTAGTCTTAAAAATTGAATAAAACACCTGACTGGGATTTGAAAACACACATACCAATTCTTATTCGATATTCTTACACCTTGTCAAATCTCATCTCATGATGACTTTAGGGTCAAAAGATATTGGCTATCAAAGTTGCCTTCCTAGAACTACTTGCAAGAAAACATGTTAGAAAACAATAAATTGCATTCGGTTTTGGCTTAAAAAATAAGTCAAATTGACACTTGAGGGCTTAGAAACTAGGAAATTGGTTCACTATTATGAGGAGAGTATAAGTCTATGATTTGGGATCATGATGAATAATTGGACACATTTTTTGAATGGTCAAAGTGGGCTACTTAGAATTTTAGAGCTGGGAACACTAGTAGAAAAATGATTTTCTCAAATGGAATGGACCTAGGAAAGTGTGTAGATGGATTTCTCAAGATTTTTAAATTGGAAAACTTAAAGTATTTTTAGAGTAGAACAAAATGGTGCAATCCATTTTATCTCACTTATCATGGATCCTAAGTTGTGACATCCTAAACATGGGTACCGATCAATCTGCACTTAATGACACCAGTAAAACTTTACAAATTACATATGGAATCACGTTCAAAAACTTGTCAAATGGATTTTTCATAAGATAAACTCTAAAACATAACAAGTCTCTAACCTTTTAGAATGCAATACAAAAGGAATTATCTCATTTTGGTCAACTAGGTCAAAGTTATAACTAGTCAAATAAGGCCTCCTAGAATTCTAAACAATTTACATTAGCATGAAAATAATGAATAACTGACTTTGAGATATTCAAAACCTAGTCAAAATGACTTGAAATCTAAAACATAGGTTCTTGGATAGGCATACTAAACACTCCCAAAGTGGTGAGTCATGAAACATTACTAGGAGCAAGATATTCAAATGCAAACTAGGCCTCCTATCACTCTTTGACACTTAGGCAAAAATGCAGATTTGAAGATCGCTCAAAATGAAACTTCACAAAATGACTCAAAATGGAAATTTATCTTCATGGGAAAAGTGGAAATACTAAATTAAAGCTATTAGAAACATAAAACACCTCTTAGTCCTGAAACAGACACCTGGGTACACATGCATTAAAAGTACTTTAAAGGACTCAAAAGTTTGGAATGGTACTCAAATCAGGAAGGCAATTTTGAGTCCCCACAGGATTGATGCACCAAAATTGGTTCAAAATGCCAATATGCCAATTAAGAAGTATTACACCAACTAGTTTGGGAATTCAACCAATTAGAAGTAACATAAGTACATGAATAACATCTCAAAAGAAAAAGATACCAAAATTTATTGGAAAAGAGGAGGATCTTGTAAACTACTGCAATACTTGCAAAACAATTTGGTTAGTAAATGGAGTAACTAACAAGGAAAAATGGAGTTCTAGTTTTTGAAATGGAAAAAATAGGTTTTGCTTCAATTATCCACATTATTCTTCATTTGATAGTTATCATGCTAGGGTCTACTATCATATATTGGAGATGGGGAATGATAGTTATATTTTTCCCAAGAAGTGTGAAAAAGAAATGGGTGAGCATTGCAAATTTTTTTAGATTGAAGATTTCTAGATAGAATATTTTCTTTAGTGGAAAGAAGACATTACAAGCCAAAGAGAAACAAGTGACAATTATCTTTAAAAACTAATGTTGAAGATTAGACGTACATTGAGATTTCATAAGTTGTTTCCTATGGTTGTGTGATTACAATTATTATTATTTTTTTTCTTAAATATGCTGGTTAGTATCTCAACTCTTCCTCTCTAACAAGTGTATGCATCGGCTTGTAATGTGTTCAACAAGATAATAATTTTCTGATTTACATTGTGGAAAATGGTAGGGCCATATTGAATTAGGGAATTTTCAATTTTATGATATATATTCAAAAGCATTTGTAATCATGCCTGGTGAAAATGTCACCTACTTATGCACTTTGAACAAAATATATATTGAAAGTATAAAGATGCAGATGAAATGAGGTAAAAAAGATGACCAAATGTGTGAGCAATTGGTAGTTTTGTTGAAGAGAATATTTTCTACCCATTAAAAATGTTGTCAACATCTGAAATAAAATGTTCCTATCAAATTGGAAATAGAAAGGGAATTTTCAATCTACAAAGACTCTGGTAAGATGATAATAGTTTTAATAATCACTATCTTAATTCATCTATGTCCATTTAGTGGGGACATGAAAGGGGTGATTAAAGCTATACAAAAAATGTTCTCAGGCATGAAGCATTATAAGTTTGGTTGAAACCCTGAGACATAAGATTTTATTGTGAGTAAAGTAGCTGATAGATTATTTCTAAGTTTGAAGAAAAGAAGAAAATTAATGTAGAAAAATCTAGGATGTCTACTTCAGTTAATAGTTCCCCTGAAGGACCTAGAGTTGTTTTATACATTCTACTTCAATAAGTAAACAATACAACCACATAAATTGGGATGATATGGTGGAGAGTTACAACCTGTAGTTGTTATATATGAGTTTTGATTTTGAAAAATTCATTAGGGTTGATGGAATTATTGAATAATTATTGAGGATGATAACAAATGAGATTGTGCTATGCATGGGGAAATCATTGTCCAAGACTTGATAATGCTAGATTAAGAAGTGGGTAACCATGGCCATTGAAGAAATAATTTCTAATGTGACATATATTCATAGAAAAATGAGGTGTATAGCTGAAAAATTAAGCTAGATGTTAATATGTGGCACAAAGGAGGGCATTAAAAAGGCTTCAAGAAAACCCACTCAAGTTTCTACTCTAACTAAAACTCCAAGTTTTACAATTGACTGATATTTTCAAATGTTTTTCTCTTCAAGTTCAATGTCTCCATGATAGACTCATTTTATAGGTTTTATAGTATGTTTGGAAATTCATAGGATTTCTATAGTGACAACACTAATGTTTGTAAATATATAGATATTTAAACATATTTTAAATTAATTTTATAGTCTTATGTTTAGTTAATATGTGCTAAATTTTGTAGCTTTTTTCAAAAACCACTCTTTGAAAGTCTAGTAACATATTATGTTTAAACAAATTTATGCAATGAAATGGAATGTCACCCATTTCATCTTCCCTTTTATTAGCATTTATAGCAACAACAAGTGGCCTCCTATAGTTGTATGTTTTCACTCATTTTATAAAATTACAATTGGCTTCTGAGAGCTTTCATTTTTGTAGGTTAGGGGAATGGAATAACTCAATTTGGTCTTGAATTTCTTTTCTATATTTTCAGAGTATTTCATTTGTAGGAGGTAGAATTTTGATTGTTTATTTATCGTACCCTCTACCCGCATTTTTTTTCCTTGAAAAATAATTATGAAAACAAGATATTATTAAGTTCATATTAACAATTTTGATATTGTGTATGTAAAATTTCTGTAGTCTCTTTCTCTTTTTGTTTTAATTAATCTGATTGATTTTAATTATATAGAAAATATTTTAAAAATGGAACAATATTTCAACAACTTCAAAGAGCTCTATCTATAATAAACTCATTTTACTCTTCTTTACATCATTTACACTCTTGAAAAAAATTACAAAAGACATAGACATAGTACATCAGAACATTAATTACATTGTATGCAATACTAAATTGAGTATAAAAAGAGTTTTAACACCAAAAAGAACCTTGACCAAATCAAAATATCAGTAGATAAAATTTAAGGTTTTTAAAATTTTTTATACCATGTTAGTTTTGATATTTAATTTTAAAAATTGATTTATGTCAATTGAATCTTTCACCCAAAAAAAATTGAATCTTTCACCTTATTGGTACCTTAGTCTTCCCAACTTCTATGAGTTGTTGTTGTTTTTCACTTGCTAAAATTTTGTGTTAGGTTATGCACTATTTGCATAAGATAAATTATAGATGGGGTTTGGGTTAGTGTATTCACTGGTGTTTGAATATGGATTATACCCTATGTGTGCTTCATAATTATTGTCATAAAAGTTTGCACCCTTGCCTGAGGAACTACTTCTTAGGCAACCTTGTGAAACATGGAAATAATCTCCAAGTTGTGGGACTTCAACTATGAGATTGAGACTTCAGAGAAGGTCAACTTCCTTACTATTAGGTTGCACCTAACTACTTTTTGGAAGGAATAGGGAGAATGAATGCATGAAAGCGAACTATCTAATCTAATCTAAAGGAGATGATATACCAAAATAGTTTATTTAGTCATACCTCTGCCTAATAATGCACTATTTATGAATATGATCTCAAAAGACACTGATTCAACCTTTCTTTTGACTCAACAACCACATATAGATTAGAAAGCCAAGTGGACACTATGAGGAGGGAACTTCACTCCAAAATATTCAAAGGCCAATATAGATACTCTTATGTAGATTAGAGAATGAAAATAGATACATCGACAAAGATAAGAAGGTTTTACACTTATATTAATGGGGAATAAGGCACAATAGAGATTACATTCACTCATAGAAAAAAGGAAATTACTATAGCAGAGTATGAAATACTGCTATTATAGAATCAAAGAAGAATTGACCAACCCTAAGAAGGGTTACAAAACCTACTTTTATAGTTCAAGAAAAACTTAAAATTTGATAGCTTCTACCCTAAGACAAAGTAAAACAACTATATTTAAGATGGTAGAGAACAATTAGCGCAAATCTAGGAAAGAATTTGGTCATGGTACACATAAAATCATATCTATTCAGCGAACAAAACCTTGAGAAGATAGAAATAATGACTATTAATACTTCAACTGAGTAGGTAGATAAATAGGTGATGAAAAGAATATCCTTTGCATTTATCGAGGATGGAGAATGACAAAGAGTGTTGTGAATGATGAGGATGATTAGATTTTCCATTAAAAGACTTTATTTCTTTGTTATTAATGTGCCAAATCAGACAAGTTAGCAAGTCAAAAGGGGTTGACCACTGAATCCACCATGTGGCCCAATGCCATTTAAATATTTTGCCACCCTGTCTAGCCTCTAACTCCATGTTGGCCTGTAGACCATTTACATGGTATAACTTCACCACTTTTTTATCTGATTAACTGTTAACCCTTGTGAAACCACAAACTTAACCGTAACTATTACTACTATAGTTTCCACTTAGGTCCGCTAAGATACGTGTCCACCTATCATTATGTCACCATGGATAATAACCTTGCATCTTTGGTTGGTGACATAATGATGTAACACTTGATCTACTTTCCATTTGACGATCCCAAAGATGCATTGATCCCTTTTGGTACTTCAACCAATGAAAACATTGCCCCATTCCACCTCATCTGACACTCTTTCATTTGCTTGTAGCCCACAACAAAAATAGGACCCACATGAACACATGTCACATCATTGCTATCTTGCTAAGGAGAATGAAAGTACATTTTTTCATAGTGATATATCAACAATTGTTGATCGATTCCATTTGATGGTGGACAAGACATGTTTAAGAAACTAGCCCACTTTCATGAAGCACCTATAAAATCTCCCTAGCTATACTTCATTTGACAACTCCACCAAACATAGAGAAGGAAGGCCCACTTGGGATACATCTCACATTGTCACTTTGTAGTTATGGCTTTTGGTATTACAATTTTAGACAATGACAAAGTGATGACCGTAGATCTTGGAAGATCGGATGGGTGAAAGGATGTGAGACTGCCAAAATTTCAATAACACATGATCACTTGGAGACTTAGGAAATAAAAAATAACCTAAGGTCTAAAATGTATTTTTTGTGGCATTAGGCCATTTAAATATCTAAATAAATGTTACCGTTGGGCACTTTTGATAGAGAAAAAACTAATTTTGGCACGAGGGAAAATATGACTAATAATGACTCTACACTTCTAACTTTTAATCTATCATTTCTTGACATATCAGTCAAGTTTTTATTAGTGACACACTTATTCAGATTGTGTATAGCTATCATGCTTATTGAATAGTTTACAGTGTTTTCCATGTAATTTAATAACCACCGAGTTCTACAATTGCTACCAAGTCCTTTGGACAAATTCTAATGGCCACCAAACAAATTCAGTTAGTGTGAAGTCCAACAGCTTAAACCATGCATTTTAGTATACATTGATTTTATTAGTGGTTACTAAGCATTGTAGTGTCTACTGAGTTCATAGTTCATGTCATGTGAAGTTAGTGTTAACTGAGCTACTCTATGCTAACCAAGTGATTTAGTGTTCTCCAAGTTGCACAATATCTACTGAGTCACTAGTGCAGATCAAGTTCAAGACTACTTGAAAGTGATCAGTATGGACCAAGCTTCTATGTCTACTGAGTGCATGACAATGTCAAGCATTGATAGTGGATGCTAAGTATCAAAACCTCACAGAGTTAGTCTTCAAAATCCAAGTGTCTTCATGTGGGCTGACATTGTAATATTTGTGTTCACTTGTATCATGGCCAACTTTGCAGTTATGTAACTTGGATTGGTATATATATGTAATGTATTGTACCATATCATTATGTATGTATGGATGAGAAAAATTGTGAATGCAAAAAGCTCAAGTTATGAATGCAGTAGATAAAGAGAAAATTGTAAAGGCCATAACAACATAAGGAGCAGTAGAGACATATCTATCATAGAAAGGTGATCAGTACACAAAGGAATCTCTTTAAGCAAACCTAGTTGCAAATTAGAGATCTACTATTGCTTCATCCTAACAGGTGATCTAGTTAAAATCCTTTAACAAGGTAGACCTAATAGTCTTTCATAAATCTCTTTACCAAGTGAATACTTCATTGAATGTTTGTAGATCCTCTCAAAAGGTAGACCTAGTAGTCCTAATTTCTCCTAATAGGGAAGATCATCAGAAGTGATCAATGTAAGCCTTAATAGGGCAACTTTATGCTACAGTACTAAAGTTTGTGGGTGTCATCCCCACCCCAGTTTTACTTTCTATTTGGAAGGTTTTCGGGTCACCAAATGTTTGTGTCAAAGTGTTATGGATGCTTTCATATTTTTTAGTTTCTCTTGCATGCAATTAGATCAGATGTGATGAATTAAGTACTAAGTGAATTATTGGATAAAGAATTGAAATTGTTGAAGTTTTAGAAGTTACTAATTCACCCCTCCTCTCTTAGTAACTTAGCATAGTCTTGAATATTTCCAACAATTGGTATTGGAGCTTTGTGGTTCTCAGGAGAAAGTTTAACACCTTGAGCAAAGATCAAGGATATGGAGATATTAGAACCTAACAAAGCTATTGATAATGAAAAGTTGGATCTATAAGTGGTCATTTCCCAACTCAAGAAAGCTAAGGAGAAACTTTCCCAATACTTGAAAAGAAGAAAGGAAATTGCAAATCAAATGAATGATCATCTCTACATTGAAGAAATAATTGAAGACTTTCACCCTTCAAGTAGCTCAGATGAAGTAAATGATGGAATCAAGGAACTCCTAGAGAAGAATGGTTCCCTACAAGAAGTAAGAAAGCTAAGAAGAGAATAAGAAATTTAGTCAGTAAGGTTATGTGAAGCCTTGTAATAGAGAAACATGATAAAAGAAGAGATAGATGGAAGGAACAATGAAATCCAGAACCAATTCTTTTAGCAAGCATACCTTATTAATAAACTCTCCAATGCAAATGAGGAAATCATGAGCCTTAGATTTGAAAATGAAAGAAGAGGAATGATCTAAACTCTAAAAGGAAAATCAATGAAAGAATAAAAAATGATTTGAAATCTAAAAGACAAATCAATGAAATATTGAGGAATGATCTAAACAGTGAGAAGCAAATCAATGAGAGAATGATGAAATCTCAAGCAGACATGAATCAATTGAATGAGCAAAACCTCTATAGACAAAAAAGAAAAGCAAGAATTGGATACAAAGAAGAAGGTGAATCCTCCAAACAAGGTGCTCAAAAGAATCGACTATCTACTTGCAATCACTATGGTAAGATAGGTCATACATCAAACAAAAGTAAAATTCAATGGAAAATACTACAATTGCAATCAACATGGTCATAGGGGTAATGAATGCAATGAGAAACCAAGATTTGAAGGCAATTGTCATAAATGTAAGAAACATGGACACAAGGCATCATAATACAAAACCAAGACATTAAATCCTACAAAGAAAATTTTGAAAGCACTAATTGGTTTGGACTACAATACCTGGTGCATATGTCATTACTATGGAGAATTTGGACACATTGGTATGAATTGTGTTAAACATCATATGAGGAAAAGAGATACCACCAAAAGATGTTTCATTTGTATAGAACTTGGTCATCTTGCAAAGAATTGTATGAATACTAGTAGAATTGAAGATGAAAAGAAAACAAAGGCTGATAATATCTGAAAGCATATGAGACAATAATGAATTCCTAAGTCTACCAAGGATACTGGTCTGAGCAATGATGGTCAAGTCACTCAAGAACTGGGTGACTCTACCACTTCTAATTAAGTTCTCAAGGAAGAACAAGAAACATGCTATCAAAGAAGACATCTAAATTAGTTCCAGTTGAAAGGTGGAAAAGATCCAAATCTTTATACAAGATACAAAGAGATCACTGAGCATGATCAATATTAGTTATTACCAAGTTACCTTCTCTATCAAGCAAGGTTGGGAGTAAGAAAGACACCTATGGTTACCAAGTCATAAAGATGTTGCCAAGTAATCAATGCTATGTAGTGGATGATAGTCTATCAACACATCGTCTTTCGTACCAAGTATTAATGAATTTTTTTTATATCAAAAGTCATGGAATCAAATTGATTTCTTACCATGAATTTTCAAGAGCTATTGTGAAGAGCTATTTTCAGTGCTATCAAAGTAATTTGAGAAAATTTCTAGCAAAAATTTTCAAAGTTCTCTCAATCTACTAAGTGAAAATAGCATCAAGCAAAAATAAGGTCAAAAGAGGATCTAACATGTTCGTTCAAGGAGTTGAATGGAAAGTGTCAGATTTCAAACTCACCCCAATGGTTGCTAAAACCCTAGACCCAAGTGGAGCTCAATCCCACATCCCTCCTAAGGTACTTCTTGTTAATGACATTTGTACTCATTTCAAATGTGTTATTCAAGAAATTGGTACTCTAGAAATGGATGATGCCCTAGATTAGTTATGTGTAAATAGAGCCCTAAAATTTGAGCATCAACATCTGGAAGCCAAAGGGTTGACACATTTCCCCCATATGCTCCAAGAATTTCAAATCAAATGGATTAGGTTTATCCTTAGCTGGGTGTATAATGAGCAGCTGTAGTTAGAACACCAAATTATGATAACAAAGAAGATGATTCATCGATTCACTAGCCTCTCCGTGCTAGCCAAAGCTAAAACAATGAAAACCCTAGGTCAGGTAGAGTTGGAGAAGAAAACCCTAGCTGAATAAGATGGCAGAGGAATGAAAATTAGTAGTGTCATAGATGCAAAATTGAAATTTGGAATTCATGTTATTACGCATAAGATATATAGTTCAAGCTGACTTAATAGTGTTTCATGTGAAGTAGTGTATTTGGCATTCCAAGTGGTTAAGAACAACTTATCATATGACCTTGCCAACCTATTGTTGAGGCAGTTCAACAAAAACATGGAAAGTATAAGAACATCAAAGAACAACCCATGCAAATATGATTCATTGTTAACTTGTCTATTCTTTTATGTATAGAAGTTATGCCCTTCTAAAGGCACTATAGTCTAGAGAAAAGATGTGTCTGTGCTCTACCAAATAAATGAATATATTGCAGAAATGGGTGAGAACTATGACAACATCATGGACAACTACTTCAATGTATTCAAGGAAAAAATGAACAATAGGTTCAAGATTCTGAAGAAGTTAGTTGAAGACTATAAGGATGATGTATACTTTATGGTGGACAGTGACAAGGTGTATATCCAAGCAGTTAAGCTTGGAATCGCATGGGTGAAACCTCTTGGCTAGGAGGTGAATATTAATGAAACAAAGGATATCACTGAAGCCCTTGTCAATGAACTAGTTGATCCCAAGGCCCCTTATTTTGGAACTTATGATGAATCAAGGCTAGAATTGAGCTAGAAATAAAACTCCCATAGGCAGTCAACAAATGAAAGAGAAGGATAGCAAAGCTGAAATCAAGTGTACCTCTCTTGTTAACCAAGGGAAAAGTTGAGGATAAGCAAGGTGAAGATGTAGAGGATGAGGAAGAATCTGAGAAAGAAGAAGAACCTTTGAAGAAAAATGGTAAGGTGATCATCATGAAGCTAGCAAAGTCATCCACTGCAATCTTGACAAGAAGGTCATGAAAGAAAGGAGGTGACATTATATTCAGTAAACCTCCACCCACCTTCCAGGACAAGCTAAACCAATTGGAAGGAGCAAGGATAATTTTTTTTAAATCATTGAAATATGAGATTAGGACTGAGGCTAAGCAAAAGCAAGTTGAAGACTTGGTGCTAAAAAAAATGGGTAAGTGGAAGTACTCACTAGATTAGCTCACTTCTCAAGTCCCTAGTGAATTGTTAGAAAAGATAAAGATGATGGGATTTTTCTATGCAAACAATCAAAGATATATATGCACAAACCTTGAGGTAGTTATACCAAGCATATTAGATGCTAAGGAGAAAGAGTCATTAAAGAAAAATAAAGAAAAAATGACTCTAAAGTTTAATGCTTGTTTGGTTTTGATCAAAGAAATTGAGCATGTTGTTAGGAATTCTACAAATACTTGGAAAAATATCTATCATCTTCATAAACCAAGTGAATTTCTAATTGAAGTAAAGGATGATGATGAAGAAGAAGATAAGGAGAAGGATGAGGAAGAGAATGTTGAAGAAGTGACTCAATTTGGTAATGAGGAAGATGAAGAGGATCAAGAAGCTACTGAGGAAGAAAAGCAAGATGATGAGGAGACTGACCCTGTCAAGATAGCTATAGTAGTCATTGCCTCACTTCCTCACTCTTTGAGCAAACCATTGGCTACATCAAGTATGGAGATAGCTTCAACAAGTTTTATTGCGACTACTAGTGATACATCAAATGTCCAATCACTCTTTGCCCCAACTTAGCTCAATATATCACTAATAGAAGTGACTTCCACTTCATCCACTAAGCTATAGACTCCTTCTTCATCTATCGAGTTGAGTACTTCAGTGGTAAACTCTCCAATTTTGACTTCTTTAGCTTTGAGTACATCAATGGTAAGTACACCAATTTTGACTACTTTAGTTTTGGATACTACAATTTTGACTTCATCAATTTTGGATTCTTCAAGTATTTTTGTAAGTATTCCATCAGTTAGTACAATATCAATTTTTACTACAAGCCCAAGTATGTCTACTATTGTTTCCATTCTGGATACAAAAGCAATATGTGTAAGGATAGTTGAGCCTAAGGTTCAACTAAGAACATAATTTTTTGGGAAAGGAAAAGAGACAGAGGAAGACATCGATTTAGATGAAGAAATAGTAATCCCCAAATGGGATATTTACAAGCTTACTCTAGACCAAATGCACACATTTGGTGAAATCCTCCAGAAAAAGGCTAAACAACAAAGACTAACAGAGGAGAGAGATAAGGAATATAAGATAATCGAAGATGCCAAGGACATTTTGACTGAGGCAATAGGAATTGAGGTTGATTCTTCTCAACCTATTTTCTATCAGCTAGTAGAAGCAATCCAAAAATTCAATGAGGACACCAAGGGACAAGATAAGCTAGTTGAAAAGGATGAAAATAAATTTAACAATAAAGTGTTGGAGAACATTGCTTAGCAAATAGCCATTCATCAAGCCGAGCTTTCGACAATTTTGGTCAATCTTGAGGCATCTTGTTCAAATGTGTCATCACTTTTTAGGAAACTATGTGATGTCTTTGAATATACAAAGGAAATAAAGGAAAAACTGTCCAAAATAGATATAGACCTAAAGTCTAGTGCTCAATAGTTGCAACTTGACCCTAGTTCAAGCTCTGCACATTTCAAGAAAATCAGATTTTTGTCAAACATGCAAGTTGAATTGCTAAGAGAAGAAGCAAGGATCCGATCAACATTGATTGACATACAAAATATGATCCTTCCAATCATGGATGTAATGAAGAAATATATTGTATATTCAAAAACTTTGATCCATGATAATAAGTTCTCTATTGAAAACCATATGATTGAACTATCAGTAGAAGTACAAACTACACTTCATACATGCAAGGTCCTGCAAGAGAATTGGGATAAAACCTTGGCAATCACTCTCAAGGTACATTCTGAATTGTTATCTTATTTTGGTGTTTCCATGTAAATATGTTAAAAAAAATCTTTGGCATTACTGTTAAAAAGGGGGAGAAATTTATATTGAAGAAAGCCATACGTTATGGAAAAGCAAGACATGCACATAGAGAGACACATAGTATGGGGGAGAAATATGCTATGGTGGAGAACTTGTATCAGTAAGACATGTTGCATATAGAAAAAGATGTATAGTATACTATATATACCTTACAAAATCAATTTTGAAAAATCTCAAAACTATATAGTATACTCTACCAAGCTAGTATCACATGGTGATGTATACAAGGTATTCAGTTTTAACTAATAAGTGTTTTTGTCACTAATGCCAAAGGGGGAGATTGTTGACATATTAGTCAAGTTTGTTATTAGTGACATACACTTATTCAAATTGTGTATAGCTATCATGCTTATTGAATAGTTTACAGTGTTTTCCATGTAATTCAGTAGCCACCGAGTTCTAATGTTGCTACCAAGTCCTTTGGAAAAATTCTAGTGGCCATCAAGTAGATTAAGTTAGTGTGAAGTCTAGCAGTTTAAAATGTGTATCTCAGTATACACTTAGTTTATTAGTGGTTACTGAGCATTTTAGTATCTACTGAGTTCGTAGTTTATGTGATGTGATGCCAATGTTAACCAAGCTACTCTATGCTAACCAAGTGATTTAGTGTTTGCTGAGTTGCACAATATCCACTCAGTCACCAATGCAGACTGAGTTCAAGAATACTTTAAAGTGATCATTATGGATTGAGCTTCTATGTCTATTGAGTGCATGAAAATGCTGAGGATTGATAGTGGATGCCAAGTATTAGAACCTCACCAAGTCAGTCTTCAGAACCTGAGTGTCTTCATGTGGGCCAACTTTGCAATATTTGTGTTAACTTGTATCATGTTTGAGTTTGTAGTTATGTAATTTGGATTAGTATATATATGTAATGTATTGTACCATATCATTATGTATGTATGGATGTGAATGTAATTGTGAATGTGAAAAGTTCAAGTTATGAATGTAGCAGATAAAGAGCAAATTGTAAAGCCATAACTGCATAAGGAGCAACAGAGACATATGTATCATAGAAAGGTGATCAATACACAAAGGAATTTCTTTCAACAAACTTAGTTGAAAATTAGAGATCTACTACTGCTTCATCCTAACAAGTGATCTAGTTAAAGTTCTTTAACAAGGTAGACCTAATAGACTTTCATAAATCTCTTTACTGAGTGCATACTTCATTGTATGTTTGTAAATCCTCTCACAAGCTAGTCCTAGTAGTCCCAATTGCTCCTAATAGGGTAGATCATCAGAAGTGATCAATGTAAGCCTTAATAGGCCAACTTTATGCTATAGTACTAAAGTCTGTGGGTATCATCCACAACCCAGTTTTACTTTCTTTTTGGAAGGTTTCTAGGTCACCAAATCTTTGTGTCAAAGTGTTATGGATGCTTTCATGTTTTTTAGTTTCTCATGCATGCAATTAGATCAGATGTGATGAATTAAGTGCTAAGTGAATTATTGGATTAAGAATTGAAATTGTTAAAGTTTTAGAAGTTATTGATTCACCCCTCCCCTCTCAGAAACTTAGCATGGTCTTGAATATTTCCAACATCATTCTCTCACCTAACTTTAGCAAATATCATTTAAAAGATCAAGAGAAAATTATGAAATGAATGCTTTTCATTTCATTTTACTAAAACTTTCTCCAAATTTGAATTGATAAATATTTGTATAAAAAATAGAAATCACAAAAAACTTTACATAGAGGAATTTAGAAAAAAACCCACCACTACATTTCCAATTAATTAAGCATTTGAATTTTTTTATTGTGAATCAAAGGAAGGTAGTCTCACATCTTGTGGTAGTAAGTTAATGATAGAATGTAAATAATTTTTTTTTGATAGATAAGCGACAAATGCCCATTTTATTAATTCTAAAATATTTGTAAAAAAGCCCCATTCAAGTGTGGGCACCAAGGAGAAAAGAACGGGGTTAAGAAAACCCCTGGTGTAGCCTAGGGCCGAAGTCCTATTTTTAATACATCTTTCCAATATAGGGTCTTGAAGTGGGCATTCCCCCAAACAATAAAATTGTAACTTCTCATCTAAGAGATCTATGTAATTATGCATCAATATGAAAACTAGGATGTAATCATGAAATCTCTAATAAGTTGTAAAAGGGGGAATGCCCTCTTCAAAACCATATGTTGGGAAAATGTATTAGAAATAAGATTTCGTTCTTGAGCTACACTTGGGGTTTTCTTGACCTTGTCTTTCTTCCCCAATGCTCACACTTGAATGAGGATTTTTGTAAATATTTTTGAAGTAATAAAAATGACATTTTCCTTTTATCTATAAAAAAAGATTCTTTAATCTCTATCATTACTATATCAAATTGTGAGGCTATCTTCCTCCAAGTCATAGTTACATTCTTTACCAAATGCTTAATTGGTTGGAAATGTAGTGGAGAGCTTTTTCTACATGCCTGTGTGTAAACCTATATCATGATTTCAATTTTTTATACAAATATTTACCAATTTAGATTCGAAGAAAATTTTAGTGTAATGTAACAAAAAGTACTCATTTCATAATGTATCTTAATTTTTCAAATGTTATTTGCTAAAGTTAAGTGAAAGAATGATAGATTAAAGGTTAGAAGTTCAGAGCAGTCATGAAGCACACTCAAGGCATTATCTAGATTCAAACACCATTCAATACAATAACCCCAACCTCGTTCATAATTTTTCTTATGCAAATGATGCATAACCTACCCCAAAATTTTACCAAGCAAAAAATAACAACTAATGATAGAAGTTGGGAAGACTAAAATGTACCAATAAGGTGAAAGATTCAATTATTTTTATGGGTGAAGATTCAATTGACATAATCAAATTTTGACATTAAATATAAGAAGTAATCTTATATAAAGAAATCTTATGAGTAGGAACAATTTTAAGTGAAGCTCAAATTTAGCTGCAATTTTATCTGCTAATATTTTGATTTGGTCCAAGGTCTTTTTGGTGTTAAAACTCTTTTTTGTATTCAATATAGTAGTGCATACAATGTAATAAATATTCTGATGTATTATGTCTATAAGTGTATTAAAAGATTTTTCAAGCATGTAACTGATGTAAAGAAGAGTAAAATGAGTTTATTATAGACTGAGCTCTTTGAAGCTATTGAAATACTGTACCAATTTAAAACTATTTTTCTATCAAAAAATTCAATCAGACCAATTACAACAAAAAGAGAAAGATATTGACTTCCAAGAGACTGCATAAATTCTACATATACAATATCAATTTTTTTAATACGAATATAATAATATTCCATTTTCATAATTTTTCTACAAGAAAAAATAAGAGAACATAGGTAGAGGGGACGATAAGTAAACATTCAAATTTCTACCTCTTGAAAATGAAACACTTTGAAAATAATAAAAAACAATGAAAGACCAAATTGAGTTACTTTGTTCCCCCAACTTGCAAAAATGAAATCTCCTGAAAGCTAATTGTAATTTTATAAAATGAATGAAAATACACATTTATATCATGTCATTTTTTTCTATTATGAATGCTAATAAAAGGGAAGATGAAATAATCGACATTCCATTTCATTGCATGAATATTTTAAAACTTAATATGTTGCTAGACTTTTAAGGAGGAGTTATTGAAAAAGTTACAAAATTCAAGACTTGGCAGCTAAGCATAAGACTATTAAATTAATTTAAATTAATTTTTTTTAATATATTTAAAAGTATTAGTGTTGTCACTGTAGAAATCCTATGACTTAAAAAACATATAAATATATATATATATATATATAATGAGTCTATTATGGAGACATCAAAATTGAAGGAAACACATTTGAAAATCTTAGCCAATCATAAAAAATAGAATTTTACTCAATGTAGCAACTGGAGTGGAGCTTGCTAAAGCCTTGTTAATTTCCTCTTTGTGCCACATATTAACATTTAGCCCAAATTTGAGCTATACACCTCATTTTACCATGAATATATTCAACATAAGAAATTATTTCTTCCACGGCCATGGTTTCCCACTTCTTAGTATCCAACATTATCAAGTCCATTGCTTTCCCCATGCACAACAAATATTATTTTCCATCATCCTCAACAATTCTTCAATAATACCATCAACCTTGATGAATTTTTCAAAATAAAAAATTGCATATAACAACCACATGCTATAGCTCTTCACCACATCATTCCAAGTTCTTTGTCTATATTGTTTAGTTGTATTTTTTTCTTTTTCATGTAGAATATTTGAAATAGCTCAAGTTGATTCATGGGAATTATCAGCTAAAGTAGACATCCTAAGATTTGTATACATCAACTTTCCTCTTTTCTTCAAACTTTGAAAAAAATTATTAGTTGCTTTACTTATGGTAAAATGTTGAGTGTCAAGGTTTTCAACCAAACTCATAATGTTCTATGCCTAAGAACATGCTTCTATAGCTTCAACCAGCCTTTTGAAATCCTCACTAAATGGATAGGGATGAGTTAAGATAGTGATTATTGAAACTATACTCATCTTACTAGAGTCTTTGTAGATAGAAAATTCCCTTTCTATTTCCAATTTGATAGGAATATTCTATTTTGGATGTTGATCATATCTGTAACTAGAAGAAGATATTCTCTTCAGTAAAACTACCAATTTCTCACATGTTTGGCCATCATCTTGACCCTGTTTCATCTGTATCTTAATGCTTTGAACACATTTTTTTTCACCATCCATAGGTAGGTAGCATTTTCACAAGCATGGTTACAAATTCTTTTGAATATTTATCATAAAATGAAAATTTTCCTAGCTGAATATGGCCCTTCCCTTTTTCATAATATAAATTAGAAAATTCTTGTCTAGTTGAACCCATTAGAAGCATACATATAAACTTGTTAGAGAGGAAGATATCATATACTAACCAACACACTTTGTTAAAAAGAACCAATAAAATTTATAACCATACAACCATAAGAACCAATTTATGGACTCTTAATGTACATCCAAGATTCAACATTAATTTTTGAAGACATCTGCCACCCATTTATTTTTTCCTTGTATGACCATCTTTTAATTGAAGAAAATATCATATCTAGAAATCTTCATTTTGAAAATAATTTTTTAATGCTCACCTGTTGTTTTGTCACACTTCTTGGGCAAAATACAACTATTATTTCCCATCTCCAATATATAATAGTATACCCTAGCATGATGACTATCAAATGAAGAATAATGGACATATTTAGAGAAAAAATCATTTTTACCATTTAGAACACTAGAAAACCATTCATCCTTTTCAGTTAGTCCATTTCCTGACTAAATTGTTTTGCAAGTATAGAACTGCTTTACAGGATCCTCCTCTTTACCAATAATTTTTGGTATCTTTTTTACTTATGTGATTTCATTTTTGTACTTATGTTACTTTTGGTTGGTTGAGTTCTCAAACTAGTTGGGTTAGAGCCTAACGAGTTATGATGACTACTATGTTGTGTTCCTTTGACATCCTAACTGCACTGATGTCCTCAATGCCCCTAACCTTACTTCCTTTGCATTCCTTTGAGCTTCCCTTATCTTTGTACACAATATAAGGGTTAAGTTCTCTAACTGGTTCCAAGTCTCTTCTATCAAGTCATCATTGTTCCCTTCATGCTTGTATTCCTCTACCATACTCTTTGGAGCATTCTCCCTTACCATACTATTTTCCTTTGTCTTCTTCACCTACCACAACTCCAACTTGGTTCCCTTCTACCAATCATCCCTTTGGTAGTCCCCCAATAATTCTCCTTAGTCATCTTCTTTGTTCTTTCTATTGTTGGAGTATTAAGACTCTTTGGATAGTCTCACAAATTTAAGTATGTTCTCTTCTAATTCTCTTTTTATTGAAGATGTTGGGTATTAATTATAGCATTTCATCTGTTTGGATTTTTCATGTCACTCTTCTTCCCTATGGTCATTTTAGTTGTGTTTGTTCTCTTCATACACTTGGAGAATTTTTTGTCATTTGTTTTCATGATTGAAATCTTGATGATGGTTTTGGAGAGCAAGAAAGGTTTTGTGCTAATAGTCGAGGAAGACAACACATTAACTAGTCTACAATATGACTCACTCTTAGGGAACTCCAAACAACACTTTTTTTCACTTCTTCTCATGAAACTTCCCTTGTTATGTGAGTTTGGATTGACACCTGCAAAAATGTTATGAAGTATGAGGTTAGTGTTTGTTCTACTTCAAAAATTTCTTGGAATCTGTCGTCTTGATCCTGACTACTCCTCATACTATTATCTATTAGCCAACTCATTATTTTTCCTATGTCATCAACACTCCATCACTTCTCACATTTGTATTGGTAACAACACGTGTTTCCCCTTGTGGTCTAATAGGTTTCATGCATATAATAAAAATATAAAAATATAAAAGAATATGATATTCTAGAGAAAACCAAATGATTTTGTATTAATTCATAAATTTCTTACAAGGTATGACAATAATATAGCATCAAAAAAATAACAATTCCAATGAAATATTAAGATTTGATATCCTTTTCCATTTAAGATAAGTACATACATAAACTTGAGGTAGTGCGAGGTGAACCATCACAACCCATAATGACATACCCATCACTTCCACTTTTAATGGTACAATATTAACAACATAAGTGACACCTTAACAACATTAATTATTATTTTTTGCTAACATCTAATCGAGGTCATTGTTAAAGAAATAAGTTAGCTAATTCAATTTAGTGTTAAGCTTATAGAATTCAATTTAGTGTTAAGTTTACATAATCGCTTGCCTTCAACATTTTCTATTCTAATTTAATTGTTCTTTGCACAATTATCATCCATAATTGAAAAAAGAAAAAAATAGCTAAAAAACCTTCAAAAAACAAAAAAAAATATAATAATTTTTTTATTAAACCTTCAAAAGGTTAGAATTTTTATATGCTAGCCAAAGTTAGATTTGAGAGAATGAAATCAGAATTGGACATCACTATCTAGTGGTAGAACATTATATTAAAAGGGTAGGTCTATCCTAGAGTTGACCATAAACTAGCTCTTAGGGACAAGAGGACACTTACTTAGGATTGAGAAACCCCATAATGACCTTTGGCCAATTACGAAAAATGTCATGTATCTTTTGGAGGATGAGACACTGATAGGGAAAATAGGTACAAATGAAACAAGTAAGAAAGTAGGGTTGGCAAACATCCACACCTAGGCTTAGTGTAGAAATTCCTTCAGGGGAACATATTATGTTTTGTCCAATATTATTGAGGTATATGATTATGATATGATCTTATCCAATCCTAATTTTGTGTATTTTATTTCTTATATTATAGTTATAGTATACAAATGTGGATCACATTATTTAATGAAAATACTTCTTGGCAAGATTTAATTCTAAACCTAATTTGTTGCAACTATGATTCTAGTTCAAATTAGGTAGGGGACATTTTAGACATATGCATGAGCCATGATTCTATAATGGAGTTTTCTAATAACTATAGATTGTTGTCCCAAAAATGACCTAAAAAAACCACTATCAATGCTCAACCTTTCTTCTTATCCTACATGGAGAGCATTCAAATTGTACAAACATAATTCTACTAGTGTCCACATAACATATCAAACTATTTGTTAGTTCTTTCATTTTCATTAGCACACTTTGTATATATAATTCTTTGCAATTTCAAACATTTTCCTAAGCCAATTTTTTTCATTTTCAGCATTGTCATGTTTTTTGTATACCATATTTATTACTTATCTAATAAATTAGATACAAACAATTAGAATAAAAATTTCCATGTGTACCGACTACAAGAGTAAAATATCTCAATTTTCTCATAGAAATTATTTTTGAGAAGATGACCAAAGATGGTTGGTCAAGGATTCTAGTTCATTCAACTATACCATCCACCCTTGACAATACACAACATATTTAAAAGATTTTGTGCTTTCCAAGAGGAACAAAATCGTTAACCAACCAAATCTTATAACCACTTGAGAGTGAAAAAAAAAACTTAATATGGATGGTTAATGCATTGCCAGATAATCAATATTTTTCAAGCATAACAATAGGCATTACACACTAATTATACACCTCAAAGCATTTAATGCATCCACTTCTTATATGTTTTTAGTGCAATGATCTTTAAACACATCTTTTCTATTTGTGACACATAGTTTCTTTGAGAAATATCAGTATATAAAGATCTGCACTCTTACTTTTGATTTGCAGTTTACTTATTTAATTATACTATAAATATTATTGTATTTATTTCCTTTTTGTATTTATGTGAAACATACTTTGGCATTCTCTAGCCAAGAATCACTACCAATAAAATTGACAAGGCTGTCCAAAAAATTATTATGGATGGTAGCGCATATCCATCTTGATTAGGTTATAAAGGATTTCCAAAAGGTATTTGTACTTCAACAAACAAGGTTGTATTTCATGGTACTCTTGACATATGCCCCTTAGAGGTAAATTTCTATTGAATTCAATGAGACACACTTTTGTATTGATATTGCTTGGGCTGCCATCATCACAATTTATTAATGGAGTTAATGTCCTAAAATGCACTATAGGATGACAATATTATTGATATCAATGTTAGAATTTACTTGAATCTAAGTTCACATCCCTTTCTTGATGAGATTGTAGTAACAACTTTATTTTTTCAAAGTAGCTTGGAAATTATTCTCTATAGTTTGTGTGTTGCATTGTCTCAAACAATTGATTTAATTGGTTATGCAATATTTTACTTACAATACTTCCTCTAGATAGTTCACTAAAAACAATTGCAATTTCTTATACTTATTTAGTTGATTTATTCTTCAATTTGTGATTTAGGCATATCATGCAAATATATCTAAAATATTTTAGTGTAGCAATGTTAATGATAATGCAAGACAATTGGTGGAGGTAACATCTTTCCCAAATATTTGACTTGTCAACAATTTCATTGAAAGTTTAGTTTTCTAAGTTTCTTATTTTTGATAGATTGATTTCAATATTGTGTTACTATCACTAGCATTTTTCTCATTGTTTCCTTCATTTAAATCTCCCAAAAACCATCCAATCTTTTGTTTTTTAGATTGTAAAACACATTACACAATTAATTTTAATTGTATGTACAATTATTAGTTATACAATCAGATTTGGTATGTTTTTATAGAAGTGAAGACACAATCCAATATCTTAGATTGAGATCTTTAATAAATTTTCTTAGCAAATGAAGCTTAAATCATACTTGTACTTGTAAGTGTAGACACCTAAAAACCTTTAGAAAATAAATTATTTTTATTTTCTAAAAAATTCCTGATGACATCATCATTAATTAATTTATTTTTATTCCATTAAATCCCTTTATCTTAATTAAAAATATTTAATTAAAGAATCCCTCCCAAAAATGTTTAAATCTTATTTAAACATTATTTCCTTATTTATTAATTATTTAATTAATAAATTGACCAAAAAATCCAAAATAAATAAATTTTTTATTTTTTGCCCAAAACTTGGCCAATTTCCTTAAGACCACTAACCTCTTCCAAAATCTTCTAATCCTTCTTTAATTTTGATTAAAGGCTAATCCCATCATTTCCTACCCCTAATCCCAACTCAAAATATTTAATTAAGATTAAATATTAATCCTCATGTTTATTAAAAAAGTTTTAATAAATATCTCCTCAACCCAAACCCTTGAAATAAACAAAACTTTATTTATTTCCTAAAAATCTAATTTATCCTCATCCTAAGAAGTTCTAGACTAGTCTAGAAAGTCTTTATCCTCATCCAAAGTCTAGACTCTTCTAGAAGATGTCTTTAAACCTAATCCTAATCCCCTCCTAACCTTGTCACATTCCCTAAACATGAGTTAAAACTTACTAACCCAAGCCAAAGTTAATAAATATCTCCTCCTTCACCCACCCTCATTAAATGCCATCCACTTGCCTATCCCTAAGCTAATCCTAAACCACCGTAATCCATCCTCTAATCATTTGCACAATCCTAAGCAAGCTTAAAACCTTCCTAATCAAGCCCAAGTCGAAATTCCTCTCATCTCCCTCAAAATATCCCAACCATAAAACTTTATGAAGCCCACTAGGCCATAAATGACTCTTTCAAGCCCTTTTATTGCTCTTACAAGCCATTATGAGGGTCTTTATGAAGATTTTATCCCTTGAGCCTCTTTTGTTGACTCATCCTTCCCCTTTCCTCCATCCTCTCACCCTGTGACATGTGTCACTCCCTGATTGGCTATAAGGAAGTACAATTCATGTGCTCTCCTCTCATGCAATCTGAGCCCTCCATGAGCTTTTTTCCATCCTTGCATCTTAGCCCTCAATTCCTCAAGCCTCTTGCCTATAAATTGGATCCTTCCCCTTTGCAAAACAACACAATCCATGAAGTAAAGTCATAATGCCATTTTAAGAGCCATTTTACATCAAAACCATACACTCACACCCAAATTCCAACTCCATTTGAAGCCCTTTTTGAAGCATAAGCTTGAGCATACATCCTATCTATTTAGACAAAGCCACTCAACAAGAGAGCTTCTCATTGAGAGATTCCATTAATGGCTCATATTCTCAATTGAGAGTTCATATTAGTCTATCTTGAAGTTTATGAATTTTGTTTAGTTTGTAGAAGCTTTATTTAAATTTGGTTTCTATTGGCATACTAACATTGCTCATATAGATTTTGGCACGCCCGATGGGACCCCGCATGGGTCATCTTCATTAGCTTTTTTAGTCAAGTTTTGAACGTCATTTGCTAATTTTGGCTAATTTTGTTTGTTTTTGTGATTGGTAGGATTGTATAAATTGGTTTTGTAGGTCCACATGAGCATGAAAAAGACAAAGGAACTCATAATCTATCTCATAGTGTTTACAGATTTTTCAAGCTTATAGGTGGACAAAGCACTTGGAATTATTCTTCCTCTTCTTGTCTATATTCTTCTTATTCCATCTACTACTTCTTCTTCTTCTTGTGGGAGATCTTGGCCTTTTTTTAAAGGAAGCAAAATCATACACACTTCTTTTTAGTGCTTAAAATGAACCCCCAAATCATACTTAAATCCATTAAAAAATTTAAAATTTGCAAAAAAGAAAAAATCTTTTAACAAGTGAAACTAAACCAATCCAATCATTTGCATCCTTGCACCATCAAGGTTTTAGATGCATTTATGGAAAGTTAGGAATACTTCATTTTTGGGAATTTAAAAAGAACTTCAAGTTTCCATTTCAAAAGGTTCAAAATCAACACTAAATGCACACTAAAATCTAAATCAAACTCAAAGCATCAATCAAGGATAAAATGAACCTCATTTGTAAATATTTTAAAGTTCTTTTAAAAATCTCATGAAAACTAAGAGTCCTAAATGGTTGCCAAAAATTGTCCTAAAAGCTTTTTTATTTGTTCCAAACAAATTTCTTGTTGCAAAATCTTGAATGTTTCTTAGGTTTTTCATGCATCAAAACAATCTAGAAATATCATTTTTGGGCTTAAAATATGCAAACTAGAACACAAAATCTTGAATGAAAACCAAAGTCTAAAGAGTCATTTTCACTTTTGAGTCCAAAACAATCTTGAATGATCTAAGGTTAAAAAAAAGCACTTCAAAGTTCTTAAAACAACACACAAAATCTCAATCTTGAATGCTCAAAGGAAAAAATTTGAATGTTTAATCACTTGTCTTTGAATGTATGTTGCTAAACACACTCTTGAATGCCATGGATTAAAATCAAATTTTCCTTGAATGCATGATTAAAACAACAAATACAATCTTGAATGCCAAGGATCAATTAACCATTGCACTATCAAACACTTCATTTGGAGCTTTTAAAATTGAACAAAATAAATCTCTTTTCCACATGCAATTTAGGAAAAGTTTGATTTTTGGACATTTAAGAAACTTTGTTAAGTTAAATACAAATTTGCAAAAATCAATTTGAGTAGTTCCTTGGACTCACCTCTTTTCTAATCACCCATCAATTCAACCATTAGTTGCAATCTCAGTGCCATCTATGGGGATGGGTCTACTTGAAAAAGGTGTTAAATGTTCCACAATCTAACTCACTCACTTGGTCTTTGAACGTTTGCTTTAACTTTATCAAAAATTCTTAAATCACCAAAAATCTAGACTAAATCGATCACACTTCAAATTTGGGCACTAAAATTGAACAACTATTGATGTGGAGGGCCTCTAGGCACACGCTTGACAAATCGAGTCTCACACATCTTTGCTTTGGGCTTAAAACAAAATCACACCAACTCTTGAATGCTTTAAAGTAAATAATCGATACTTGACGTGGAGGGCCTTCGGGCACATGAGTTTTCTTTTGTTGACCCTAACTCTTCTTCTTGTTTGCATTCTTTGATCGATTTACTTTTGTTGGCACTTCAAGTTGGAATTGAACATTGTCTCTTAAACATGAGTGCTTGCAAAGTCTAGATTAGCACACACAAGAGTTAGTTGGTAAAATAACAAGCGTGTTTTTTTTTAGCCCAAGGTCATCCAAGTCTTCTCTCCCATTGTCGTCTTTCGAGGCCATCTTGGGTGCATAAGATTAGGATCCAAAACCTTGTTTCTTTTTAGAGGCCTACTTGGAGATTTCATCACCCCTTGGATGACCTGAACTCCAGTGTTCTGGCAGAGTATAAGAATTGAGAGGTGAATCAAAAGAAACCTCTCTTGGAATCAAGATTTTTGTCACTCGGGCTAAGCCTCAAGGAACTTTATACCCTTGAGAAGTGAAAGAGGAGAAGTGGGTTACCGCTCCTCTCGGCTGTGTGACATCTTGTTGGTCTCATCTACAGATTTGGGCCTCACGTACCGTTGGGTATATTGAGGACTCCCTAGCTAAACCAACTATCAGCCTTGTAGACAACCATCTAGAGTGTTAATGTGTTTGAAGTGACTGATCAAAATATTTGTAAAACATACACACTCCTTAGTGAAAGTATCACATTTTGAGAATCAAAAACTTCTATCTAGTTGTTCCTATCTATAGCTTGCTTTTTTATTTTTTGAATGAATGTTTGCCAAACTTGGTCAATCCTAGCTTATGGTACACTTAGCGTAGTCACTGCCTATTCCAAAAGTTGAACAAGTTGAAGCAAAATAACCTAGGTCTCTCAAAGCCAAGCAAATTCAAGAATTGATGTCAGAGCAACCCAAACCCAAACAGAAGTTCCACAAAGTTAAACTCAAACCATCTCAGGCATACTAAGAACTTTTAGCCAAGAGAAAGGAACTAACACCAAGTCCTCAAATTGCCAAACTCCACAAAGTAGAGGATAAAGCTGCCAACGAAGCACTTCAAGAGGCCTAGTTAGAGCGCACCATCAAATTTAGCCAACATCCAAGAGTTAATTCTGCTTATGCCTTACCAACTAGGCATGATTTCTATGATTAGACACCCTTTTTTCTCCACACCTTCTTGGATAAGATTCACCTTAGAGTCATCTTTGTAGAAAAGTCATCCATCTTAGGTTATCCCCTTAAGCATTATTAGCTCATCCATCTCATTTAGGACAAACCATCTAGCCAGCAATCCAAAATCTTCACATCCAAGCCTTCAAAAATTGTTGTCACCTTGCTAAAAGTTTGCCATTCCTAAAATCTTTCAAAACCACCAATCTCACCAAGGTTATCCCTTTAACAAAGATTTGTCTAGGGTAATCTAGCTTTGCCACTTTTTATCCCTCATCACCTTGAGCTAAAGGTTGGGATTCACAAGTGGTCAATCTCATGTTCTTCCTAAAGGATCATCAGTCTATCCTTAAGTTGACACAATCATCACCAAGCTTGCACATAGGAAAGTAGAAATTTTGTGCTTTGGCAACATATCTTTGAAGTTAGAATCCCCAACCCAATCCTCCTTAGGTTTTTTCATATAGCTTTGCCTCAACCTAGGAAATCATTTGCATAGAAAAGCCTTCCTCCCTTTTGCATCCACCAGCATTTGTTGCATCTCATCCCTAGGAGCATTTTTCATGCCACCCATCACTCGTTTAGCCAAGAAGAAAGAAAAAATGGAGCCTTATCATTTGGATTAAATAGCCTCACCCCCCTTGAGCACTCATCCATCCTTCAGCCCAGAGAAAGCTATGCCATCATCTACTGACATTGAATCTTTCATGAACCAACCAAGAAATGCAGTATTGGTAAACGCCATTATAGACAAGAACAAAGAGACAATCATGGCTAATTTTTGAAGGGACAATGTAGGAACCTTTGACTTTGGAAGACCCCCTCCATTATCAGATCCATCTCACCCATTGTTTGGGCAGCTACCACCACCCAGAGGCTCTTATGATCCAAATTATCCTCAATATATGCCAAAAGAAGAGCTTCCAACCAATCCATATGATCCAACAGACCCAAACATACCATCATCCACCCAAGTTGAAATCTCCATGCCGCAAGCCAACCTAGCCACCACCACTCCATCCTTGGTTCATACCTCTCCGCTCCAAACCCCCTTTACCCAAAACACCTCACCGTTCATGCCCTTCACTATTGCTGCTACTGCTCCCCAACCCAGCCTTCCAAATCCACCCATCTCCCAAATCAGTGCTAGCATCTTTGGCCAACCTCATCAATATACAATAGGAATGTCACCCATGGGGCCAAGTAATCAACCTTTAATCACCCCCAACTTGTTCACCATAGCCCAAAGCACAATCCCATCATTTCCATTAGGTCTTGGGAGCTTAGTGCCATCAGCCAAAAATCCACAAGCTACTACCCTCACTCGACAAAGCTATCAAACCCCACAAGCTACTACCAATGTTTTTCCCAGCTCTCAAGTGACCCAAGCTCCCGCCACCACTCTACCAAGCTTCCAAATCTAGTCACCAAGCTATCAAACCCCATCAATTCCATTTCCTAGCTTTCAATTCCCACCACCTCCACCACCAACTAATCCATTACCTCCTATTACCAACTACTTTTCAATGCCACTTCTAGGAGGTGACCCACCAATCCAGCCAACCACCAATTATTTGCAGGTACCATCCCAAATGGGGGCACAACCCACATACGTTGGTCAAACCCCACAAGCCCCTTGATCCTTTCCCCAAGCTTCACAACCATCTTATACCTTACCTCCACAAAGAAATTCATTTATCACATAGCCAGCTTATGTTCCTCAATCCCAACCTCAAATCCCATATCAACAGCAAGCCTCGCAACACATGCAACACTATGTGCCACCTCCCCCTTAGCAAACTGTCATCCACCATGCAGCTGCCCAAACAATGTACAATCCCTATCAGCAAATCCCTTACAACCATCCATATTCAGTGGCCCCATCTAGTGCATACCTACCTCAAGGCACTCCTACATTGGGGGCACCCCAACCATCACCCATTAATTCAGAATGGGAAGCCATGAAAATGGCTTTGAAGAACATCCAAGAGGGAAATGATCCAAAAGCTTTCAAGTTTGAGAATGTGTTCCCTTACCCATTTGACAGAGCCATTACCATGACACCATTCCCCAAGCATTTTGAGACACCCAAATTTGACAAATTTAGAGGAAAAGGAGACCTTGTCACACATATCAAAGAATTTTACATGCACTACCAAGAAGTGGCATATGATGATTTCTTCCTCTTGTGTCTCTTTCCCAAAAGCTTGGCTGGACCAGCTGTTGAATGGTTTTATAGAATCCCCTATGGCACAATTAAAAATTTTGCTGAATTGTCTGAGGCATTTGTAGCCCAATATACCCATCTTGTTGAAACAGAGCTATTAGTGGTTGATCTTGTCCACACCAAGCAAAAAGGTGGAGAAAGCCTTCCCAAATATCTACAAAGATGGAAAACCCTTATCACCCGCATATCTTGCACCTTGCCAGAGCGCCATTTGGTGAAAATGTTTATTGATAATGCTCATCCTAGCTTGGCTCACCACATGACCATGAACTATTTGCAGACCTACAAAGATATCAAGAGAAAGGAATGATCCTTGAGCAAGGACTCATTAAAGATGGTGTGGTCAAGATTTACAAGGAAGCTAACCAAAATCAATTACATTCCAATGACAAGTATAGGTATTGGAACAAAAACAAGCATGTTGCAACAAATGGTGTCACTGACACCAGACATGTGAATATTGTTGGTCCTTCTCACAACCAGTCCAACCCACCCTATCAACCAAACAATCAGCAAGCTATCAACTACCAACAAAAGAATAACCATAGCTATCAAAACCACAATCCAAGACCAAACTTTCAAGGTTCTAGCAATCAAGCTAATGCCATCAATGTAGCTGCAGGACAAAAGCCCAAATTCCAACCTACACCTAGAAACTATACACCCCTTGGTGAGCCATTGGATGTCATTTTTGATAAATTAGTCAAGGAAAACCTCATCAAATTTCCTCCTGACTAGAAAATTGACCCAAGCCAATCCAAATCTACATGGTACAAAGACAATGAGTACTGCAAATTTCATAGGGTAAAAGGTCACACTACCCTTAGATGCATGAAATTGAAAGACTATGTGCAAGACCTCATTGATCGGAAGGAAATCACTATTGGTGCCCAAACCTCTCCCAATGTAGGCTTACAGATCTATCAAAATGAATTTCCTCCTCACAACAATCAAAATCCTGGAAAAGCACCTATCCAAACCAACAACAACAACACCAACAACTGTCAGCCAAACCAACAGCATGGGAAGAAAAATGACCACACTTCATCCTATATAGACTATGGTAGCCTTATAGGTTGTATATCCAAGAAAGAGCCTTCTGTCAATGTTATCAATATCCAAGGACCAAACAATGAGTGTGCAGTCACCACTCGAAGAGCTCTATTTAACATTGTAGGCCCACCCGTTTCACCATCACCATCAGCTCCATCAAAAAGCTAGTACAATATCTTGGAACACCTTGGGAACATGCCAGCCCAAATCTCCATTTTAGACCTTCTTCGCACTAGTCTTGTGTACAAGAACATCCTTGACAGTGCTCTCATAGAATCTTGTGTCCCTTCTGATATCAATGCTACTGGTTTTCACAATCTTGTTGGACACCTTTCATCCTCATGTGCCCTATCATTCAAACCCACCGACATACCCGTGGTCGAGCCAGATCACACCCTTCTACTTTGCATAGCCATCATGGTATCCAATTTTTTTGTGAAAAGAGTAATGATAGATAATGGATCAGCCTTGAATATTTGCACCCTAAAATTCATAAAACAAGCTGGGTATACTGAGGCAAATATCATCAGTGAGGTTATCACCATCAAAGCTTATCACAACTTGGAAAGAACCACAGAAGGAACTATTTTTCTGCCAATCAAAGTTGGGCCAGTCATCCAAGAAACACTCTGCCATGTTATTGACCTAAACCTACCATTCAACATCCTCCTTGATCGCCCATGGATTCATGCCATGAAAGCTGTTCCATCCACTTACCATTAGTGCATCAAATTTCTGCATCAAGGCACTAAGGTAACCATCCATGCCGATCTAGAACCCTTTGCTTACTACAATGCGGTTGAAGCTTCATATACAAACCATTGACTTGGAATTGATATCGGCACATCCATTGCCAGCTCATCCCACACTTGTAATGACCCAAAAACCATCCTCGCCTCTACCCTGTCTACCGTGAAGATCAATAACAAGGGCTATGGAGAGTATAGTCTATCAGATGCATTTGCTTTCGGGGCATTCCCACTTGATCCACATGCCCATGGACGAACAACATATCACAAAGCTAAGGAGATTCCACCTCCTCAATACAAACAATTTGGCCCAACAACCTTTGTATCCTCAAAAATCCCTCTTCATGAGGAGCTCACTCCAGATATCAACAATTGGTTACATAAGGATGCACCTCAAAGGAATCAGGCATGCCTTGATCACTTCAGCCAAAAGTATCCCCAAGAACATAAGCTCATCATTGACAAATGGAACTATCAAGGTGGTGGTCTAGGACTAGAAGAAAGAGGCATGCACTGCCCCATCGATGCACACAAGTGGGAATCGAAGTCAGGTCTTGGCTTTGGCATACCCACAACTGAGGGCACCAATACAAACAGTCACGCTTTTTTGAACATTCACTGCAACCTTGTCGAAATCAAAGACATTCCCGAGGAAGTTGAAAAGAGAGCCTACGATGATATCCTAGACCAAATCTCCCTCGGAGACTCTGTTCTCCAAGAACTATCCATCCACCTTATTGACCTACCACTCCCCTATCCACAACTCATAGATTGGGACCAACCAAGCGTCATACACATTGATGAGTTCACATTAGAGGAAGCGCTTCTAAGATTCATGAGAGTTGAAACACCTCACAAGAAAACAAAGCAAGCTTCTACCTATATCTACAAGCTAGATCCCAAAGGGTATTTTGGAGAAAATCTCCAACCTAGTTCCGATACACCCAAAACTAGAACTAAGGTGAATCTGAGACCAGCTAAGGCAGCGAAGAGAACCCCTCAGCAAGAACATCTAGAGCCACAAGTAGAACATGAGGATTTAGCATTACCTCCTCAAGATAATCGACCAGAGATATCTTCTATTCTAATTGAGGATACTAGGGAAGTCAACATTGGTTCTTCAGAGATCCCTAGGCTTGTTCACATTGCTGCATCCCTATCACAAGACCAAGCTGATATTCTCTTTAAGGTCTTAAGAGAGAACATTGGCCAATTTGCATGGTCATATCAGGACATGCTAGGGCTTGATCCAAAGCTTGTAGTTCATCATCTTGCAATCAATCCACAGATCAAGCCCGTTAGACAAAAGCTTAGAAAAATGCACCCCAAGGTGGCATTACTGGTCAAAGCTGAGTTAGAAAGAATGTTAGCTGCTAAGGTTATCTGACCTATCGACTATTCAGAGTGGATCTCCAACATGGTACCCATCACTAACCCTTCTGGTGACATCAGAATCTGCACTGATTTCAGAGATCTTAACAAAGCTTGTCCAAAAGATGATTTTCCCTTGCCCAACATAGATATGATTGTAGATCTTATAGCTGGACATGAAATTTTGTCCCTCATGGATGGATTTTCTGGGTATAATCAAATCAAGATTGCAGAAGAGGATCAGCATAAGATAGCATTCACTACCCCTTGGGGAACCTTTTGCTACAACATGATGCCTTTTGGCCTAAAGAATGCTGGGGCTACCTATCAAAGAGCTATGACAGCCATTTTTCATGATCTCATCCATAGCATTTTGGAGGATTATGTGGATGATATCTTGGTCAAGTCTCATACCTTCATGGATAATCTTGCTAACCTAGAGAAAGTCTTTGATAGGTTAGCCAAATATCATCTCATGCTGAGTCCCAAGAAATGTGTTTTTGGGGTCACATCTGGCAAGCTTCTAGGTTTTATAGTTTCTAAACGAGGTATAGAGATTGACCCCAAGAAGGTCAAGGCTATCTTAGACATGCCTCCTCCCCAGACACTGTGATAGCTTCATTATCTTTAGGGAAAGCTTCAATCTGTCTGACATTTCATCTCCCAGCTTGCAAATAAGTGTACACCATTTTCACATTTACTGAAGAAGGATGAGAACTTCAAGTGGGATCCTTTATGTCAGCACAGCTTCGATCAGCTCAAGCAGTATCTCACCAATCCCCCTATCTTGGTTCCACCAGTTCTTGGTCGTCCCTTGATTTTGTACATATCAGCAACACCTACTACTCTAGAGGCACTTCTAGCACAGCTTGATGACTACGGCAGAGAAAGAGCCATCTACTACATCAGTAGAACCCTAGTTGGTTATGAACTCAATTACACTCCTATGGAAAAAGCTTGTTTGGCAGTTGTTTTCTCAACTCAAAAGCTTCGCCATTACATGCTAAGTCATACCATCCAACTAGTCTCCAAGATTGACCCTCTTAAGTATATGCTCTCCAGAACAACACTTACAGGCCGTTTGGCCAAATGGGTTATGCTCCTTAGCGAATTTGACATCCAGTATGTGGACAGAAAGGAAATCAAAGGGAAAGCTATAGCAAATCACCTAGCTGATGCACCTCTAATAGATGCTTATCCATTGATCACAAAATTTCCAGATGAGCATATCTATCTAATTAAAGAACAACCCCCATGGAAACTTTATTTTGATGGCTCATACACATCTCATGGATCAGGGGCAGGAATATTGTTGGTCACACCTCAAGGAGATTACATTCCAAAAGCCTTCAAGCTACAATTCCTTAGCACCAACAATATAGTTGAATATGAGGCCCTCATAGTAGGGTTAAAGATAGCTGCAGAATGGAACATTGCTGAGCTACAAATCTTTGGCGATTCTCAGCTCATCATCAAGAAAGCCCTAAATGAATATCAAACCAAAGATGAAAAGCTATTACCCTACAAAGAGCTAGTTGATCAGCTAACCCAGTATTTTACAAGGCTTTAGTTTACACAAGTACCTCGAATATAGAACAAAGCAGCAGATGCTATGGCTACTATAGGCTCACTCTTGGAAATTCCCCAAGTAGCTACACAGTATGAGTTTTTAGTGGAGCAACTCCTCACACCCGCCTATGTGAATGAGGATTCAAACCGTGTTTGTATCTTGGTTGGTCCCCAATCCCCTTGGTACCATGAGATTCACGCTTACCTTAATGATGGTATCATATCCCCTCACCTCACATGTACCCAATGCTAGAACCTCATCCAAAAATCATCCCGCTATGTTATCATAGCCAATACCCTATATCATCGAGGTTATCATGGTACTCTTTCTCGATGTTTAGACCAAAAATAGGCCGCGATGGTGTTAAAGGAAGTACACTCTAGACTTTGCGGTGCCCACACGAGTGGTATTGTCCTAGCGCAAAAAATCCTTAGGGAAGGCTATTATTGGCCTACCATTGAAGAAGACTCTTGTGACTTTGTTAGAAAGTTTCTCCCATGTCAGCAGCATGCAAATCTTGTGCACGCTCTAGCACAGGATCTACAGCCTATTGCACCACCTTGGCCTTTCGCTTGTTGGGGCCTTGATCTAGTTAGAACTATCACACCCCTCTCATCTGATGGACATAAATGGATAATAATAGCTACAGACTATTTCACTAAGTGGGTGGAAGCAGTCCCCCTCATCTCAGCTACAGGAGTTCAGGTCTCCAAGTTCATCTTATACCACATTGTTTGCCGCTCCGGCATCCCATCCACCATCTTCACCAACCACGAAGGTAACTTTGAAAATTTCAACATGGAAGAATTATGCACTTCCCTCCTCTTCCATCATCACTTTTCTAGCCCATATTTCCCACTAGGTAACGGCCAGGCAGAGGCAACTAACAAAACCCTCCTGAAAATCCTAAAGAAAGTTGTCAATGATTCCGGTCGCGATTGACATCTACAAATAAATCTAGCAATATGGGCCTATCAAACTTCCTTCCGTACATCCATAGGCACAACTCCATACTCCCTAGTCTATGGTGCTAAAGTGGTACTACCTATAGAGGTTGAACTTCCCTCCTTGCACATATCTTTGCAAGGGCAGATATCAGATGAAGAATACAGAGTAGCTCAGCTCACCCAGTGAGATCTCTTAGACGAGAAGCGACAACAAGCCTATGATCATCTCATATTCTATCAAACTTGTCTCAAAAGGAATTTCAACAAGAAGGTGCTTCCATGACACTTTTGGCCAGGTGACATGGTCCTCAAAGAAAACATGAAAGTCCAAGTAGATCAAGAAAAGAAAGGCAAGTTTGAACCTACATGGCTTGGTCCTTATGTTGTCACTGCATCCTTTGGCTCTGGAGCCTATCAACTATCTACAACCAAAGGAGAAATCTTGAATGATCCTACTAACATCATTCATCTCAAGAAGTTCTATGCTTGAAAATCCTTGATATACCCAGCTTTTGAAAAATACAAAAAAAAAAATAGTAAAGAGAAATAAGCATCCAATGGTGAAAACTTGGCAATTCAAGCGCCTTGGATAGGTACCTTGGTGAAAACTTGGTAATTTAGGTGCCTTGTGTACTAAGACTAATCCATTATCTATCACTATCCTATCCCTCATACATTCATCCACCATCCCATAAAACACCTTCTTGTTCCCTTGGTGTTCCAACCAAATATCCAAAATCTAATGGAGCTTGTAAATACCTCCTGTACAGCTTGTAAATCTTGTACCTCAGCTTGTAAATCTTATATCTCAGCTTGTAAATTTTGTATCATCCCTTGTATCATACCTTGTATATCCGAATCTTGTCTAAATCTTGTACCATATTCCAGCTTGTAAATAATCTTGTATCCTAGCTTGTATCCTATCACATGCACTCAAAGAACCCCATTTTTACTTAAGCTTTTTGCAAACCATCTACCTATCTGCCTATCAACTATTGTAGACATCCCACCCTTCACAAACATTTCCATCTCACAAAAACCAAACATGAACAACCTTGTACATTTGTAACATATCTTGGTCCCTCAGCTTGTACACCCTCCTTAGCTTAGTACCATTGTATCTATCTAGTTTTCATGTCCAATTGTCCTTGCTCAACATCTTGCACACATCGCACAACCCTTGGTTAGCTATCCCAATGCATCCTTTAGCTAGATCTCCTATCACCAAAGTGTTATCCTTCTTAGTTCAGCTTGCCAGATGCATCACTCATCCAGATCCACCAGCTTAAGTGCTCTCCAACAGATCCTTGTAGGATATAGCTTTCCTCATGTCTGATCTTGGTTTGTTAGTACCTCCTCCTACCCATCTCGTTGGCAAATGTTTCTCTTTTGGATTTTCACTTTCTTTTGATTTGGAATCTTCCCTTTTGGGTATTGAAGTATCTTTTCCAAACAATCTTTTTGTTCCCTCCTCAAAGTTGCCACGATCTTCCATATCATGGTATACTGCAAATGGGGCAATCTGGGCGTAAGGTCTTGATCAAGTCTTTTGTTTGTTTTTCTTTTCTACTTGTGGGTTACCCAGTGTTGATTCCACTTTGATTCTTTCGAGATTCATGTGTGATGCTGGGGAAATCCTTGCATGTTTTTTTTGAGTCAGTCTGTCAGTCCTTTGGATAGTTGGTGAAAAGGCCTTGATGTTCTTGGTAACCTTGGCAATTAACCAACAGTCCTATATCAAATCTAGTGCTCAACTACATGGTGGTACTTCTCTTTGAAGTATCCCCCCACTCAAAAAGCTTCAATGGTTTTCCTTCATCTCCATTATCCCCTATCCATATCTAGCATTCGTCTCTCCTACCCCAGCTTATGCATCAGTATCTCTTTGAATCACTCCTCACCTTTAGCTTTAGGGATCCACAATCCTAGTCTTAGGGATCCACCAATCCAAATCAATCCACCAAGCCTCATCTTTCGAGATCCACAATCCTAGTCCTAGGGATCTTTGAAACCCATCTTTTGCCAATCTGACTCTTTGAAATCCTGTTGCATCAGCTTTTTAATCCCCTCATCCATCTCCCCATCCTAGATTCCTTTTATAGCGCTCCGCTCCTTCATCCTCTGCAATCTCTGAGATCTTAAGCTTGCTTCCTCTTGTGCCTCTGATTCTCCCTTTATCATTCTCCTGTAGTGAGAGTTTGAGCTAACTAAACCTCTTCTCTTAAGCCAATCTGAGTCTTCTTGCTCATCTCAAATTCTTGTACTTTTCAAGAAGTCGTCGAGCCTCGCTTTCTCTCCCCACCGGCTTCTTGAGGGGGCATCTTGTAGTCCATTCTCTCCTCTTCTGCTCTAGCCTTGGGCATCTTATTTTCTTATCTTTGATGACATGCCACTTGCGGCATCACATCAAAGAGGGGCAAAATGTAGACACCTAAAAACCTTTAGAAAATAAAGTATTTTCATTTTCTAAAAAAATCCTGATGACATCATCATTTATTAATTAATTAATTTATTTTTATGCCATTAAATCCCTTTATCTTAATTAAAAATATTTAATTAAGGAATCCCTCCCAAAAATGTTTAAATCTTATTTAAACATAATTTCCTTATTTATTAATTATTTAATTAATAAATTGACCAAAAAACCCAAAATAAATAAAAAAATTATTTTTTGCCCAAAACTTGGCCAATTTCCTTAAGACCACTAACCTCTTCCGAAATCTTCTAATCCTTCTTTAATTTTGATTAAAGGCTAATCCCATCATTTCCTACCCCTAATCCCAACTCAAAATATTTAATTAAGATTAAATATTAATCCTCATGTTTATTAAAAAGGTTTTAATAAATATCTCCTCAACCCAAACCCTTGAAATAAATAAAATTTTATTTATTTCCTAAAAATCTAATTTATCCTCATCCTAAGAAGTTCTAGACTAGTCTAGAAAGTCTTTATCCTCATCCAAAGTCTAGATTCTTCTAGAAGATTTCTTTAAACCTAATCCTAATCCCCTCCTAACCTTGTCACATTCCCTAAACATGGGTTAAAACTTACTAACCCAAGCCAAAGTTAACAAATATCTCCTCCTTCACCCACCCTCATTAAATGCCATCCACTTGCCTATCCCTAAGCTAATCCTAAACCATCCTAATCCATCCTCTAATCATTTGCACAATCCTAAGCAAGCTCAAAATCTTCCTAATCAATCCCAAGTCAAAATTCCTCTCATCTCCCTCAAAATATCCCAACCATAAAACTTTATGAAGCCCACTAGGCCATAAATGACTCTTCCAAGCCCTTTTATTGCTCTTACAAGCCATTATGAGGGTCTTTATGAAGATTTTATCCCTTGAGCCTCCTTTTTTGACTCATCCTTCCCCTTTCCTCCATCCTCTCACCCTGTGACATGTGTCACTCCCTGATTGGCTATAAGGAAGCACAATCCATGTGCTCTCCTCTCATGCAATCTGAGCCCTCCATGAGCTTTTTCCCATCCTTGCATCTTAGCCCTCAATCCCTCAAGCCTCTTGCCTATAAATTGGATCCTTCCCCTTTGCAAAACAACACAATCCATGAAGTAAAGTCATAATGCCATTTTAAGAAGCTATTTTACATCAAAACCATACACTCACACCCAAATTCCAACTCCATTTGAAGCCCTTTTTGAAGCATAAGCTTGAGCATACATCCTATCTATTTAGACAAAGCCACTCAACAAGAGAGCTTCTCATTAAGAGAGTCCATTAATGGCTCATATTCTCAATTGAGAGTTCATCTTATTCTATCTTGAAGTTTATGAATTTTTTTTAATTTGTAGAAGCTTTATTTAAAGTTGGTTTCTATTAGCATACTAACATTGCTCATATACAGTAAGATGTTGAAAAGATAAAGCATCATACTTACAAAGTCTTTCTTAATACCCTTAAAGGTTACCTTATCTATTACCTTGTAATAATACATGAGGCCTTTATCTAAGATTATGCCCACAACTAGAAGCTCTTTTTTCATAGGTTCTCTATTAGTTATATAAAGAAGAAAGTTTGAAACCTATGATAATCTCATAGTACCAAAACAAAAATCATAGAAAATTTTCCTTATGATTCCTTGCTCCATATTGGAGACACTATTATATAGCTACTAATCCACTTGTAGCTTCTTCATGCTTATTAGAAAAACTCTGATAGAATATCCCCAATCAACTATCTAGATTCCTTAGGCTTGAAAGAAAAAGGAGTAATCCAAATAAAACTAATTCTTCAAGTTTTTACATCTTAAAACTACTAATTTTCAATTTGGGAACACTATTTTACCTTCAAGGCTAGGGGTTTTCATTCACGAGGGAAAACTAGGATCTAATCAACAATGTGAGGAGGTATGAAGACCAACAAACAATAATGGATAATCCTTCAAACTTTGAGCTTGACTTAAACTCTGGAAGGTATTCTTAGAGCTATCCTAGACATGATTGAAGGTGCTAAAATATATACATAGAATAATAACAATTGTATTTCATCTTAAATTTATCCCTAAGTTTTTCACTTTGGTTAAAGGCTAACCAAATGCATAAATAATCTCTTATGTAGCCTATATTGACATCAATAAAAGAAGTGCAAGTATAGGTGATTAACTTATAATAAACAAATTAACAAGTTTTATATATCAAAATCATTAAAAATTCAAGATTCCATCATCATTAAATTGCATTACTTCTATTGTTAAAGTTGGTGGTGATTTGACACTCAACATAATGGCTTGACAGAGAACCTTTGCTTCTCACACATGATTTTTGAAGAACTTTTCTGGTCAGGAATACTACCTCTTTGACTCTTCCGAATAGTTTTTATCCATTTCCTAAGTCCAAGATCTAAAATTCTAGACCTTTATATCATTTTGAAACCAAGAATTCCTTTTCTATGCTAATGGAGAATCGTTTCGCTTTAAAAAAGAGGAAAGCTTCCCTTATTCTTCATCGTGATATGTTGGCCAAGAATTCAATGAATCTTAATGCAAAAGAAAGGAGGACCAAGTGGACTAATGTCCATGTTGAAAACCCTAAGGGTTTGTTTGGTTTGTGGAATTAAAAAAATCTAGATTTCTACAAACCTTGGTTTAGCCCAATCAAGGCTTTCCAAATCTTCATTTCAATTTTTGGGATTTTACTTGAACCATTTGTTTCACTTGGAAGATGCATGTGAAGATGCACTTTTATGTGTAAGCTTGAAGTTGAAGGAAAAATTTCAAAAAGTAGTCCAATCTATTATTTTTACACTCCTTAAAAAACATAACCAGGTTTTGATTTTTAATTCCTACTTGCTAGTAGGAAGTTGGAAAACCTAGTTTTGAGGCAAAATTGGAAGTTTGGTATGCTAATTACATTTTGTCAATTTTGAAATGAACACAAAAAATTTCAAATCTACATTTTGAAAAAGGCAATCCTGTCATCTTCTAGTTTCCAAATGAACACTAATTGATTATCTTTGAATAGATAAATTTGGGTTCTCCCAATTAGTTCATCTAGTATAGTTTTAGAAGCCAATATGATTCCTCTTGGCACTTCTAGGATTCATAATGGCTTGCCTTTAGTTCACCCTTTGCAATAGACAACCATGGTTCACTAAATTTCTTCCCTAGGTTTGGAGGTAAATATTTATATTAATCCCATTAGGGTTTCTCAAATGTGTCCCAATGAATGTGAAATGCTAACTATCAATGATAATTATACTAATAGGCTATGAGATTACTATTAATCCAATGGTCTTTTTTCTAAATGGTGAGAAGAAGACCCCCTTGGAACCCTAGCTAGGGATTAGCTTAAATGCACCTTTAGGGATCAAGAAAGAATTATATCCTTAAAAATAATGTTATTTTCTTAGATTACTCTAGTACACTATAATCAAGGAAACAATTATCGCACAAAGATCCAATTTTTCTAGAAGGATATCATTTAAAATTCATAAGATGAGAACCCAATTTTGACCCATATGTTTTTCACAATATTAAAGTAATAAAATGGGTTATGTTAAAGAATGTTCTGGTAGAATTACTAAAAAGCTCTATTCTCAACTATATAGACAACTCTTTGGGTGATTTTAGAAGGTTTGATGAGGATTTTGTTTCATCCAATAATGTTAAACACTTGATTAAAATATAATTCTTTAAAGTAAATTTTAAAAAGCTAAGGATAATTACAAATAATTATTTATATTACTAGGCAAGAGCCTACAACACAATTGTAAGGACCCTCCTTGTATGTAATTATAGAATATGAATTTTTTGTTGTAAACCTTTTATAGGAGAATTGGAACAGATTGAAGTTATGTTTTATGGAATTAAGAGTAGTTGATACATCCATATTCTAATACTCTGTGATTCAAGAACTGCTACATTATCTTGACTAATTAAACATTAAAATTTCACTAACAAAGATAAAGAAGCATTTCAACTAATAATAAGGGTGTCAATTTTGGTATATTGATGATTAGGTTTTGTGCCTTCAGATAGTGCAGTATTCCTTATCTGGTGATGTTATGATGATAGGTATATGCATGCCTAACAATGATTATTCTAGTATCTTAATATAAATAAATGGATAAGTTATGTTATATCAATTTTGTGAATTCTGATGATTAAATTTGAGGCCTTGCCTTGACTCATCATAGCATAGTTGAAACATTATTATTTTGATACTCATGACTTGATATGATGGGACATTATTTAATGCATTGAAAATTATTATGCTATTTTATGATGTGTGATGCTTTACTTTTAGATATTTAACCTTGTCATTTAATGCTTTATGAACATGTATGATGATGAAGTAAATGAATGCAAAACTAACACTTTGATTATGCAATTTTAACAGTAAAAAATATGAGTAGAATTAGATAAACAATTGATTATTAGAAAAAATGGATGTTTTAATTTATATGATTTTTCTAATATGTAAATTACATAATGCATGTGATTTCTTGAACCTACCGATGTGAGCAATGAGTGTGCAAGATATTTAGCCCAAAAACCTAATGGAAAGATTGAACTAAACCCCTTGTTAATTTGTGCCATCTTTGCATTGTCTTTCTTTGAAGGTTGTTAAGTGGTCTTACTATCCCCCTAGCCTTAATTTGTTTCCTATTAAGTCTTTAAGGTTTAAAAAAATATAATTTAAGTGCCCTAGGGGTAAGGGTATGGGTGGGGAGTACTTTTCACCTCCTTAGCCTCTTTGTTTGACTTTTAGGGTCACTCAAAAATCCTATTTTTGGTTGATTGCGAAAATTGATTGTCTCCTACTTGAGTTGGTGACTCAAAATTCCATCTTGAGGTTACTTGAAGTCTAGTTGAGTTAAGGATCATACTTAGAGGCAATTTGGAGTAGTTTTGTTTTGTTACCCAATCTCTAGTTTTTGGAGAGAAGATGAAGATTGAAGGAAAGGAAGGATAAGCTCTTCTCAACTTTTCATTTTACCATAACTTTTTGTGAAGGTAGGGTTCTTCACTCTTTTGATCTTTTTCTCTTATTGTTCATGCTTGATTCATGCATAAGGCATTGTGATGATCTTTGTATTGCTTGTATGTGTGTGTATTGAGGGTGTTTTGGGAGGGTTCTTAACTTGTTCTTGGTGTTATTCTTATGCTTGTCTTGATGTTTTTTTTTTGAAGGGATTTCATGGAGATTTTTTTGGCATCACTTACCCTTGGGTGGGGAATAAGTGGCCATGTATGGGGGAAGGGCCTTAGTTGGACCTCAATAGTGTAGAGTCTCCTCTCATGGTGAGAGGAGGGAAAGAGAGTAGCATGTATGGGCCCCTACTTGTCATCCCATACCTTGTATGAAAATTTAAATTCTTGAAGAAGGGAAGGAATGAATAGCCCTTGTTATATTGGCCCCGAAAGGGCATTTGTAGAAGAACAAAAGTTCCTGAATTATTAGCTCCGAAAAGGCTATGTTAAGGTATGGTGATTGACATCTCCTATTGAGAAAATCCACCTCCCCCCTATTTTGGTTCAATGTTGAAGCTATTGTGCAAAATTGGGTTGGTAATGCATGTTTGAATTGCTCATTGGTTCTTGTCTCTCCATGGTTCCCTTGGTGCATTGAAGATATTGGAAAAGACCTCTTGTGAAGAACCTAGAAGAGATCTCATTTGAATTGTAACATTATGTAAAAAATGCATTTAAATTTTGATGTATTTGGCAAAGATGTCAGGTTTTCTTACTGGTTCTTTCTCGATGGAGCCTTGAACCAGGTTGATTTATATAGAAAACAAAAGAAAAGATTGAGACATGTCTCTAGCATATGAGGTTTTCATATCTTAGTTTTATGCATATGTGAAATGACGAATAGGTAAAATGGTGATGTTTCAACTTCGCTAAGGAAGAAATTATGTTAGGTTGAAATTTTCAATTTGATTCCAGAATATTGGGAGATCAAACAAATGAATCTTGCATTGTCGATAAACTAAATCATTCAATCTCCCTTGTTAACTAAACAATTAGTAAAATCCAATTTGGAAAGGATATATATACACCTATTGTTAAAATACAGTTGCCAAAAATATGCACATACTTTCAAAGAAAAAAAAGAGAAAACAAAATTCTCAAACACCACCTACAGGATGCTAGAAATTGTATCGGAAAAATATTCATTCCCTTGCTGATACAAAGTATATTCCAAAATGGATTCCTATAGCAATTTGATTTGTAAATCTAATTAATATTAAATTTATGTATAAGCAATTAAATAAATATCCTAAAAGACTATCTACATAACTTTAAAACATAACTCCTAGCTCTATCTCATACTTACCTAAAAATCTTTAAAACATGAATGCATATACTCCTCCACCCTATGAAAATTTGCATATGACTAGAGTAAGTTCTCATGTGGATTCCTATGTCAGGCATAGGACAGTTGGGTGGGCATGTCAGTTTAAATGGGCGATAGGAAGCAAGGGTAAAAGATTCAAAGAACAAACAAAAAAAAAATGCATACAAAACTTCATTATTACTTCCCCATTTCCTTACCTTGGGTAGCGCCCACTAAGGGAGGTCATGTCAGGTGTGGCAGGGGGGGGGGGGGGTAGACCTACATAAAGGTCCTAGTCAATGTGTAGGTTTCTCAGGCAGTGCACAAGCTATTGGGAGAGAGGTGTAGGTGTGTGGAGAGTTAGGGTGGTTAGAGTTAGAGAGTGGGGTTAAGGGGGACAGTTAGCATGTGCGGGGCTAGGCTTAGGTTGTATAGGGTTAAGTTAGTTTTAAATTAGTAGTTATAGAATTTGTTAATATGATCAATTTTAGATAAGTTGAAATAGAGTTATGTAAATTGTATATTTAAATGTTAGATAGAGTTAGTTGTCAAGAAAAGTAATGATAGGTTAGTAATGTTTAAGATTAGTATGTAAGGAGTGTTAGTTAAAGTTATAGCTTGGTTAGGTTAGTAGGTAATGTATATAAAGATTTAAAGTTAATTAAATTTATGATTACATTTTTAATGTTTAAATATTGGTAATGGTCAATAGATAGTTAGTTAAGTTAAAATACTTTGTTAGAAATACTTTAATAATAAGAATAATTTATTAGTTTTAAGTTGTATTTTAATTCAGTGTAATTTGATTCTAGGTATCATTCTAGTTAGCTATGAAATAGATTTAGTTTTTAGTTATTAATTTATGTTATTAAGTTAGCATATGGTTGTTAGTAAGAGTTTGAGTGATATGAATTTGGTGTATAGTATGGATTGTGGAATGTGAATGTTGAATCAATTTCTTTTTGTGGAAATTAGTGTAGGTAAATATTTGAAATTATCCTTAAGTGGGTAGCCAGAATTATATTCAACTTATAGTTGATTTAATAATTGGATACTTTAGTGTTAGTAACTTTGCTATTGATTTATAATTTGAGAAAGTTAATTTCTATTATTGGTTAGTCATTTTATTTAATTTGTTTAGAGAGATAATTATTAGTGTCTGTTAAGATGAAATTTAGTATAAATTAAAGCTGAATAGTAGATCTGCAAATTAGTTCTTTCTTAATATAAGTGGTCATATTGTCTTAAATTATTGATAGCATTAATGTATCTTAAATTTGACTTGGATTAATGCAGGTTATGAGTTGAGTTTGACCATTAGGTTTAACTTTAAGTATTGAATTGATAACTCGATAGTTTTCTAGCATTTCGTGTTACTATTGTTCTAAGGATGTACGATCTTAATTGGGTAAATAATAATTTTGGTGTTAGACCTTTCAATGAACTTAACTTAGTTTGTTTACATTGATTAAACAGTGATCTATAAGAGTCCTAATTGTTTTCTTTTGTGTAACTATTATAGTCTTGTGATAGGTCTTTTAGTAAATTGAATTTAGTTGTTTAAGTTAATTAATTGATCCATCAACGAATGTTTGGGGTAAAAACCTGTTTCTTCCAAGTGTTATTATCTGAGTTTTAGTCACTCAGTGTTGATAGAAGTTTTTGCTACCGTCCTTGGTGTACTTTGTCTTAATTGAATTTAACCTTTTAGCTTAAAAAAAAATTGTTGGTGTGTTTTTGACCCAAATTTTGGGCATGACAACAATGGCAACTTGTGAGCCTCTCACGTGGGAGGTCCTATGTTCAAATTCACTTAAGACACAAAAATAATTAATTACAAAAAATAACAATAATTAATCTAGGCTTTGGCCATTTATCAATAAAAAAAAAAATTAAAATTTTATTTATATTACTTAAAACTAGAGATCTTCTTTCCCAAGATCTCTAAGAAAATTAGTTGGCAACCTCCCTTCTGTAAGGTATGTAATAAACTTAAAGATTTAAAGTCTCTAAAATCACAAGGGTTGCACCCTCTACTATCTTGGATTTGGAAATCTCCTTCAACCCAGGGGGAGGAGGTTTTATTATTTCAAATAGGGCATCCTCTCCTAGAGTAGGTAGGACAAGAGCTCCTCTAGAACCAATTATTGAGGAAGGGGAAATTATTGATAATTAGGGGCTTGAGGAAGTGGCTTTCTCAACCCTACAAATAATGGTATGTGAAGATGTAGGGCATGACCCAACTATAAACCCTACACTAGAATTAGTTATAAACAATATAGTTGATTCTAGTAGAAATCTTTTTGTCTCCCTTGTTTCTCCTCAAATTCTTACTGTAGAGGAGTCCCTATGGATTTTCATACAAAAGAGGATGTTCTATCTCAAAATATTAAGATTTCCTCTAGTTGTGAGATGAGAAAGGAAGAGAGGTAGAAAATCTCTTAATGAGCTTAGATCTCAAGATGTAGAGGCAAACAATTAGCCCAAATTTACTAACCTATTTGATGTAGGGAAGGGGAAGTTCCTTCCTAGATAGAAATGAAGGTCATTACATGGAATGTTAGTAGCTTAAATGCCTTAAGAAATAATTATTATCATAGTTTTGTCTCAATATAAACCTAATATAATCATGATTCAAGAAAATAAAATGAGTCAGGAGGAGTTAGATATTTTTGGAAAAAAAAGAGTTTTAGGAAAATCCTTGGAAGCCTAGCGATAGGGGCATCTGGAGGTTTGGTAATCATATGGAATCCTCATTAAATTTATCTCACTCCCCTAAGGCACATGAAAGGTACTAGTTATCTATATATGCTAAAAGTCTTAATCATAATCTTCAATACACATTGCTAAATATTTATGGGCCCAGAGCTACTTTTAGAGAATATAATCCTTTGGCTGCAATTAGATCATATTTTATAGTCAATTGAGCTCTTTTATATTTTGGGAGGGGATTTTAATGCAATATCAACCTCTTCCAAAAAAGAGGAGTTTTTGAAAAACTTTTTCAATCTTCAATGGATTTTAATAATTGGTTGCATCACTTTACTCTTTTAGAAATAAAATCCAAAGATAACTCCTTCACTTGGAATAACAAAAGACAAGGATTTAGTCAAATAACCAAAAAATTAAATAGATTCCTCATTTCAAGAAAATTTCCTAACAAGATCTCTCATTGGCTATCTAAAACTCTTCCCTTCTTTAGATCTGATCACTACCCCACCCTTCTAACTTTTGAATTAAAGGAACCCCATCTAGGAGCATGTTCAAATTTGAAATAATATGGTTCAAAGAGGAATCTTTGATCACCTTACTTGAAGAATGGTGGGTAAATTTAGAAGTAGCAGGCTCTAGGATGTTTTAGGTGGTACAAAAACTTAAGATAATCAAACAAAATCTTATTCATTGGAATAATACTAAATTTGGAAACATCTTCAAGACTAAAGCTAAAATTAAATTTGAAGTAGCCAATAAAAAATTAGAAGTTACGAAGAGAGGCAAGGATGAAATTTTGTATCTTAAGAAAAATGACCTCAAATTAAAATTGGACGATATCCTAGCCAAAGAGGAAATCTTTTGGAAACAAAAATCAAGGGAAAATTGGTTAAAAAAAGGAGACAACAATAATAATTTTTTCATAAAAGCACCAAACAGAAAAGAGCTATGAATGAAACTACTAAAATTAGTTGGGAAAGCCTTAAAGGCCAACTCAAGGAATTATTCTGAGGACTTGGTATAAAGGAAAATATTTTCCTTGTTTGAGAGTGTGTGTGGAATGCAAAGTGTAAACAAGATTAGAGTATTTGGTAAATGTGATAATGCAAAATTTGTGATCTGGTATTGAGATTAGGAGTAGAAGTTTGGTTGATAGGACAGAGAAAGATGAAGGAGCAATATAGTTCAATTCTATTATTCTACAAGGATAATACAAAGATCATTTTGATAGTGGGTTCATTGGTCTTACCCTTGAAGCTATTTGGACAATGGGTCCATCTTCCTTTTATAACTCTTAACAGGGTTGGTACAACTCCTAACAAGATTGGAATCTCCTAACAAGGATTCAAAGCATCTTAATAGAGATTGATATGTACTGAATGTATTTCATAGAATCCTAAAAGGGTCTATCCTCCTACAAGGAATATTTATATTAGTACATCATCTTGTGGGTACCATCCCCACCAAAGTTTTCCCTTTGATCAAGAGTTTCCCTAGTTAACATATCTAGTGTTATTGTGCATGAGTATCTTGTTGTGGTTTCTGATTATATTTCTCATATGGTTAAGATTTAATAAGGTTGATAATGGTGATAATATTTAGATAATTGATTCACCCCTACTCTCAGTTATATTAGTGTATTATATGTTCTAACAATTGGTATGAGTGTGTCATGCCCAAAATTCAAGCCAAAAACCTTTACAATTTTTTTTATAAAGAAAGTTAAATAATCCCTATGCTAAACACATATATGTTATGGAAGTTTGAAAAAGGATTAAAGCAATTCTCAATTATATTTCAGTTAGAAAATCTTTGGCAACATCCTATCTAATTTAGAAAGCATTAGAATCTACTTTTGAAGGAGATAAACATACAAAAAGGATCAGATTTTAGAATTGGATATGTTTGTTTCAAGATGCTAAAATAATGGAAGAAGAATCTATAAGAAGCTATTTTGGTAGGATATCTAAGATTGTTGCAAGAATAAAATTATATGGTGGAACCAAAGAAGAAGAAGAGGTTATATGGAAGATCTTGAAAACTTTAACACCACCATTCAAGAAAGTAGCACAAATTATTGAATTACTAATACCCTATACTGAGAAGTTTTCTAGGGAAATTTTTCTTAGAAGATTGGAAGCAGCAAAAGCGTGTTTGAGACAATCTAGAGACTTGACAAGAGTAGAGATAGATTATAGTGCCTTAAGTGTTCAGCCATATCTGTCTAGAATTACAAGCACTCATAGATATTTTGCTAGTAGTAGTAGAACCAAATCTGATGAAGATAAGAAGATTGAAGAAGGAATAGCTCTTCTTGTAAGAAGAGAACCAGATGGTAAGAATATCTTTAAATTTTGGACTTGAAATAAATTTGGTTAGTATGCATCTAAATGTACTAAAAGAGAGAAAAAGTCTAAGGGAAAGTTTAAGCCTAGAAGATATAGAAATTGTTTGTATGCAAATGAAGATCAAGAATTTGATGAAAGAAGATGATCTTAACATATAAAATGATGATGTGCTAGGATTTTTAGTCATTAAAGAAGATGATCTTGAAATAGAGATTAGAGAGGAGAAAGGTCTAGTTTCTCAAGTTAAAAAGAAAATTGATTGGATAATAAACAATTAATGTTCACATTACATGACTATCGATATGAACAATTTTGTTAAATTAGGGAATCGTGATAGAGGTGTTCATAGAGTTGGAAATAATGAAATCTATCATATTATAGGGATAAGATCTATTAATCTTGATGGAAAGATTAATAGTGATGATGTTTACTTTGTTGATGGTTTAAAACATAACTTGTTGAGTGTTGGACAATTGGTGGATAAAGGTTATTAGTTGCAATTCATAGAAAAGACTTGTATCATCAAAGATAAATATGGTAAGCTGATTGGAATAGGAACAAGGTCCAAAGCTAATTTAATGACATGTTTGGTTGCTAAAGTGGGTAACATTTGGTTATGGCATAGGAAGTTTTGTCATATAAACTTTGACAACATTGTGAAGGTTAGTAGCACATTTCTAGTTAGAGATTTTCCTAAGATTATAAAGCCTACTAATGTTGTTTACAAATAATGTATCATGGTTAAATAGAAGAAAGTATGATTTCCCAACAAGAAGTTCACTACTATAGAGATGTTGGAGATTATTCACACATATTTAAGTGGTCCTATCAGGACAAGAGGATTGTATGGAGAAAGATATTTCAATATTTTTGTTGATGATTTCACTAGAATTTTGTGGGTAGCATTTCTTAAAGAGAAATCCAAAGCATTTGGGAAATTTAAGATATGGGTATGTGCAGGATCATGGTCAACCAAACTATGGCCTTAAGTGGCAGTGAAAAACCAACAATTCAAGGTTATGTCAACTTGACACATAATTTTAAAGTGGTTCTGCACTTTATATTGAAAAGTTGTAAGAAAATAATCTATAGGAAATTGAATGTAGTTTCTAAACTACTAGGCCTTATTTGGAGAAAAAAATATTTGATTGGTCAAAAGTTTTGATTTTAATGCAATACTACAAAATTTTTAGGGTAAAAATAAAAAGTAGGTGTATGTTTGACCACCTTAATCAAAATAAAATGATAATATTTTTAATATAACTATAGATATAAAATGTAGAATCATGCTCGGATGTGACACATATTTTTGGGTATTTTTATTCCAAAAAAAATTAAATATGAATTTTCTACTATAAATTTTCCAAAATATAAAAACTCCTATGTCTGACCACCCCAACTCATTGAAAACTTTATGTATTTTTTTTCCTATACTAGGTGAAGCATAGAATGTGACACAACTTTTGGATTTCAAAAATGTTATACCATTTGAAAGTTATAGCTATCTTTCAATCAGTATGTCAATCAACACTTTACAATCATCTTCATCAAAAATTAACTAATAAATACTTATCAAACTCAAAATTTGACAGCAATTATATTGATGGAATCTTGAGAGTGTTATAAAAAATCCTTTTTGATTCATTGAATTTCAATGAAAATAATATTGTCAAATGGCTACTCGAAGTTTGAATGTCAGTGAAGCCCTTCTCAAACAAGTTTTTTGAGTTGACCAAAATGTTTTGGTAAATAATAAGCCTAATCGGGTACCAAAAAGTCCCAAATTTCCAAATCCAAGACTTTGGAGGGAAATCACCCACATTGGAAATCTTAGAGGGAAACAAAAATTTGGGAAGTGTAGGCATTATTCTTAGTATAACATATGATTATGATTATGATTATTAACTATTATTATTATATATGATTATAATTATGTTTATTATTATTATTACATATGATTGTGATTATTATTATTAACTATTATTATTATATATGATAATGATAATAATAATAATATATAGAAATATTATATTAATATTATATATAGTAATATGTATGATTATTATGATTATAATTATTAAATATAATATAGTTATATATAATTATAATTCTAACTAAATATAATATAGTAATATTATATGATTATTATTATTATATATAGTAATATACATGGTTATTATTATTATATTAAAATATTAAGTATTATATTATTATTAAATATAATATTGTCAACTCATTTCATGAGAACAGTTGTCCCTAGGGGCCCTATGACCCCTAGGGACCCGTTTGGTTGGTTCTAATACATCAAAAGGGGTCACAAGTTAACCTATGACCCCTATCGACACATTTCATGACAAGATGTGTCCACATTTAGTTGGTGCCAATGCATTGAAAGGGGTCATAGGTTAACCTATGACCTCTTTTGACACATTTCATGACAATTGGTCTTAGGTTAACCTATGAACCCTTTTGATGCATTTCATGACAACATGTCCCTAGGGCCCCTAGGGACATGTTTTTGTAAAATGCGTGGTTGACCCCTTTTGACGCATTCCCAATGGGTCACTAGGGGCTTGGGGACATGTTGTCATGAAATGTGTCAAAAGGAGTCATAGATTAACCTAAGACCAATTGTCATGAAATGTGTCAAAAGAGGTCACAAGTTAACCTATGACCCCTTTCAATGCATTGGCACCAACTAAATTTGGACACATCTTGTCATGAAATGTGTTGAGAGGGGTCATAGGTTAACTTGTGACCCCTTTTGATGTATTGGAACCAACCAAATGAGTCCTTAGGGGTCATAGGGCCCCTAGGGACAATTGTTCTCATGAAATGAGTTGAAAGGGGTCATAGGTTAACCTATGAACCCTTTTGATGCATTGGAACCAACCAAATGGGTTTTTAGGGGTCATAGGGCCCCTAGGGACATATGTTGTCATGAAATGCATCAAGAGGGATCATAGGTCAACCAAATGGGTCCCTAGGGGTCATAGGGCCCCTAGGGACATATGTTGTCATGAAATGTGTCGAGAGGGGTCATAGGTTAACTTATGACCCCTTTTGAAGAATTAGAACAAACCAAATGGGTCCCTAGGGGTCCTTGGGCCCCTAAGGACATATGTTGTCATGAAATGTTTCCTGAGGGATCATAGGTTAACTATGACCCCTCTTAATGCATTGGAACCAACCAAATGGGCCCCTAGGGACATATGTTGTCATGAAATGCATGGAGAGGGCTCATAAGTTAATTGATGACCCCCTTTGACACATTGGAACCAACCAAATGGGTCCCTAGGGGTCATAGGCCCCCTAGGGACATATGTTGTCATGAAATGTGTCAAGAGGGGTTATAGGTTAACCTATGATCCCTGTTGACACATTCAAACCAACCAAATGGGTCCCTAGGTGTTCTAGGGCCCCTAGGGAAATATGTTGTCATTAAATGCATTGAGATGGGTCATAGGTTAACCTATGACCATTTTTGATGTATTGGAACCAACCAAATGGGTCCCTAGGGGCCCTTGGGCCCCTGGGGACATATGTTGTCATGAAATGAATCGAGAGGGGTCATAGGTTAACTTATGACCCCTTTCGACACATTGGAACCAACCAAATCGGTCTTTAGGGCCCCTAGGGATATATGGAACCTACCAAATTAGTATTTAGTTTCCTTAGGGCTCCTAGGGACATATGTTGTCATGAAATTCATCGAGAGGGGTCATAGGTTAAAACCCATTTCGATGCATTGAAATCAATCAAATGGGTCCCTAGGGGCCCTAGAGCCCCTAAGGACATCTGTTGTCATGAAATGTGTCAAGAGGGGTCATAGGTTAACCTCTGACACCTTTTGATGCATTGGAACCAATCAAATGGGTCCCTAGGGTCCTTAGGGACATATGTTGTCATAAAATATATCACGAGGGGTCATAAGTTAACCTATGATGCCTTTTGATGCATTAGAACCAAAAAAATGAGTCCCTAGAGGCCTTAGGTCCCCTAGGGACATATGTTGTCATAAAATGCATCGAGAGGGGTCATTGGTTAACCTATGACCCCTTTCAACACAATAGAACCAACCAAATGGGACATATGTTGTGATGAAATGTGTCGAGAGGGGTCATAGGTTAACCTATGATGCATTGGAACCAACCAAATGAGTCCTTAGGGGTCATAGGGCCCTTAGGGAGATATATTAATATGAATTGTGTCAAGAGGGGTAATAAGTTAACCTATGACCCCTTTTGAAGCATTTGAGCCAACTAAATGTGTCCATAGGGATCCTAGGGCCCCTAGGGACATATGTTGTCATGAAATGCATTGAAAGGTGTCATACGTTTACCTATGACCCCTTTCAAAGCATTTAAACCAACCAAATGGGTCCATAGGGGTGTTAGGGCCCCTAGGAACATATGTTGTCATGAAATGCATGGAGAGGAGTCATAAGTTAACCTATGACCACTTTCAATGCATTGGAACCAACCAAATGGATCCTTAGGCATCCTAGGGCCATTAGGGACATATGTTGTCATGAAATATGTTGAGAGGGGTCATAGGTTAACCTATGACCCCTTTTGACGCATTGGAACCAACCAAATGGGTCCCTAGGGATCTTAGGGACCCTAGGGACAAATGTTGTCATGAAATACATTGAGAGGGGTTAGAGGTTAACCTATGATGCCTTTTGATGCATTCCAACCAACCAAATGGGTCCCTAGGGCCCCTAGGGACATATATTGTCATGAAATGCATCAAGAGGGGTTAGAGGTTAACCTATGACCCCTTTTGACATAATCAAAACAATCAAATGGGTCCCTAGGGGCCCCTAGGAACATATGTTGTCATGAAATGCATCGAAAGGGGTCATAGGTTAACCTATGATCCCTTAAAATGCATTCAAACCAACCAAATGGATACCTAGGGGCCCTTGGGCCCTTAGGGACATATGTTGTCATGAAATGCATTGTGAGGGGTCATAGGTTAACCTATGACCACCTTCAATGCATTCAAACCAACCAATAGGGTCCCTAGGACCCCTAGGACCCCTAGGGACATGTTATCATGAAATGCATTGAGAGGGGTCATATGTTAATCTATGACCCCTTTCGATGCATTAGAACTAAAAAAATGGGTCTGTAGGGGCACTTGGGCCCCTAGGGACATATGTTGTCTTGAAATCCATTGAGAGAGGTCATAGGTTGACCTATGACTACTTTCAATGCATTGGAACAAACCAAATGGGTGGTCATGGGTTAACCTATGACCCCTTTCGATGCATTCAAACAACCAAATTGGTCCCTAGGGGTCCTACGGCCCATAGGGACATATGTTGTCACAAAATGCATTGAGACCTCTTTCAGTGCATTTGAACCAACCAAATGGATTAGGGATAGATGTTGTAATGAAATGCATCGAGAGGTGTCATAGGTTAACCTATGACCCCTTTCGACGCATTAGAACCAACCAAATGGGTTGTTAGGGGTCTTAGGGCCCCTAGGGACACATTTTGTCATGAAATGCATCGAGAGGGGTCATAGGATAACCTCTGACCCTTCTCAATGCATTTCATGACAACATTTGTCCCTAAGGGCCCTAGGGGTCCTAGGGCCCTTAGAGACACATGTTGTCATGAAATGCATTGAGGGGGGTCATAGGTTAACCTCTTACCCCTTTTGATGATGCATTGGAACCAACTAAATGGGTTCCTATGGGCTCTAGGGTCCCTAAGGACATATGTTATCATGAAATGCATTGAGAGGGGCTATAGTTTAACTTATGACCCCTTTTGATGCATTCAAACTAACCAAATGGGTCCTTAGGGGTCCTAGGGCCCCTAGAGGCATATGTTGTCATGAAATGCATTATCTATGACACCATTTGATGAATTCAAACCAACCAAATGGGTCCCTAGGGGCCCTAGGGAACCTAGGGACATATGTTGTCATGAAATGCATCGAGAGGGATCATTGGTTAACTTATGACCCCTTTTGATGCATTCAAACCAACCAAATGAGTCCCTAGGGGTCCTAGGGCCCCTAGGAACATATGTTGTCATGAAATGCATTGAGAGGGGTCATAGGTTAACATATGACCCCTTTCGACACATTGGAACCAATGAAATGGGTCCCTAAGGGCCGTAGGGCTCTTAAGGACATACGTTGTTATGAAATGCATTGAGAGGGGTCATAGGTTAACCTCTGACCCCTTTTGACACATTTGAACCAACCAAATGAGTTTCTAGTAGTGCTAGGGCCCCTAGTGATATATATTGTCATGAAATGCATGGAGAGGAGTGATAGGTTAACCTATGATCCCTTTCAATACATTGCAACCAACCAAATGGTTCCCTAGGTGCCCTAGTGCCCCTAGGGACATATGTTGCCATAAAATGCATCAAGAGGGGTCATAAGTTAACCTATAACCTCTTTCAACACATTCAAACCAACCAAATTGGTCTTTAGGGATCCTAGGGCCCCTAGGGACATATGTTGTCATGAAATGCATTGAGAGGGGTACCTATGACCCCTTGTGACACATTAAAACCAACCAAATTAGTCCCTATGGGTCATAGGGCCCCTAAGGACATATGTATTTATGAAATTCATTGAGAGGGGTCAGAGGTTAACCTATGACCCCTTTTGATGCATTAGAACCAACCAAATGCATCCCTAGGGATTGTAGGGACCGTAGGGACATATGTTGTCATGAAATGCATCGAGAGGGGTCATAGGTTAACCTATGACCACTTTCATTGCATTGGTACCAACTAAATTAGTCCCTAGGGGTTATAGGGCCCCTAGGGATATATGTTGTTATGAAATGCATGGAGAGGTGTCATAGGTTAACCTATGCCCTCTTTCGATGCATTTGAACCAACCAAATGCATCCCTAGGGGTCCTAGTGCCTCTAAGGATATATGTTGCATTCGATGCAGTCAAACCAACCAAATGTGTCCTTAGGGGTCTTAGGGCCCCTAAAGACATATTTTGTCATGAAATGTGTTAAGAGGGGTCATAGGTTAACCTATGACCCCTTTTGATGCATTGGAACCAACCAAATGGGTCCCTAGGGTCCGTAGAGCTCCTAGGAAAATATGTTGTCTTGAAATGCATTGAGAGTGGTCATAGGTTAACCTATGACCCCTTTTGATGCATTCAAATGAACCAAATTGGTCCCTAGGGGTCCAAGGGCCCTTAGGGACATATATTGTCATGAAATGCATCAAGAGGGGTCATAGGTTAAAACACATTAGAACCAACCAAATGGGTTGCTAGGGATAGATGTTGTCATGAAATGCATTGATAAGGGTCATAGTTTAACTTATGACCCCTTTTGATGCATTCAAACCAACCAAATCAGTTCCTAGGGGTCTTAGGGCCCCTAGGGACATATGTTGTCATAAAATGCATCAAGAGGGGTCATAGGTTAACCTATGAACCCTTTTGATGCATTGGAACCAACCAAATCAGTTCCTAGGTGTCATAGGACCCCTAGGGACATATGTTTTCATGATATGCATTGATAGAGTTCATGGGTTAACCTATGACCCCTTTTAATGCATTTGAACCAACCAAGTGCATCCTTTGGGATCCTAGGGCCCCTAGGGACATATATTGTCATGAAATGCATCAAGAGGTATTATAGGTTAACCTATGACCCCTTTTAATGCATTAGAATCAAACAAATCATTCCCTAGGGGTTGTAGGGCTCCTAGGGACATATGTTGTCATGAAATGTATTGAGAGGGGTCATAGGTTAACCTATGAACCCTTTTGATCCATTCGAACCAACCAAATGTGTTGCTAGGGGTCGTAGGGCCCCTAGGGATATATGTTGTCATGAAATGCATCGACAATGGTCATAGGTTAATCTATGACCCCTTTTGATGCATTCAAACCAACCAAATTGGTCCCTAGGGGTCGTAGGGCCCCTAGGGACATATGTTGTCATGAAATGCATTGAGAGGGTTCATAGGTTAACCTATGACCCCTTTCAACACGTTCAAACTAACCAAATGCGTCCCTAGGTGTCTTAGGGCCTCTAGAGACATATGTTGTCATGAAATGAATCGAGAGGGGTCATAGGTTTGACACATTCAAACCAACCAAATGGATCATAGGTCATAATAATAATAACAATTATATATATATATATTACTATACTATATTTTATTATTATATTAAAAAATCATAATACTATAATATAATAATCATATATATATATATTAATATATTATATTTATAATTCACAATAATAATAATAAGAATAATGACATATATTACTATATTATATTTAATAATAATATAATATAATAATCATATATAATAATAATCATATGTATTAATCAATTATAATAATCAAATTTGTTCACATTGCCCACAAAATTTGTTCACTTCCCTCCAAAATTTGGGAATCAATTTTGGGTAGCTGATCTCAAATCAGGTATTTGATTTGATATCAGATACCTGATATGAGATTGGGTACCTGAAATACTAGTATACTTTTCCCAACATATTCCCTATCACTGTAAACCCAAAAATCACATTTTTTGTAGGCCATTTTCATGGATTTGGAGAAAATTGACTTTTTGAGGCCCATATGATCAAAAAAGGTTCTATAATATATGATTAGGTGTCTGATATTATTTTTTTGAATGGGTAGCAGTAGTCGTTAAAAGGCTAAACACAAAAGGAAGGCATCAAACGAAGACATTGCAACATATAGGGAAAGGGACAACCTAAATCATTAAAGGAAGAGATGAGGTATGTTAAATAAGAGTCAAGTTGATGATGTATTGATCGAAGGTGAAATCATAGAGTCAGATAATGAATATGTGTAGTTGGAGAATGAAAATGTACCAATTGATAATGATAATGCTGATATTGAAAATTTAGAGAATGAAAATTTGGAGAATGAAATGCTACCAGGTCATAATGTAAATTGCATGATTGACCATGTCGAAAATGACAATGCGTAGGAAAATTACATTTCTCCTAATTATAATCGACATAAAGGTTCTATAACACCAAAATGGATAATTGAAATTGATGAAACAATTATTACCAATTTGGAAGGGAAAAAATTAGAAAGAACCATTCGATTATGGGCTTTAAAACTATATAAGATATTTTTTGACAACAAGATAGTGGTGGAGCAATGTCAAAATTTTATGCATTTATTAAAGATGCAAAAGATGAGACCTATGCTTTCCAAATTGAAGATTTGTGTCAGTAAAAAATTAGAAAGAAATGCCATTATTATGAAAAAAAATTTCGGTGCTCTCAATAGCATTGGAAAAAATAGTAGGGAAAAGGATAAGGGAGTTGATCGAAGGGTTATTACAACCTCTTTGGTAAGTCATCTTTTGAGAAAGGGTATATATATGAGAGAAACTTGTATTGAATTGAATCTAAATCATACTCTTTTGAGAAGAGCACTTAGTAGACAAGAGAGAATTGATGATCCTCTTCAAAATGAAACATGGGCTTTTGGTGCAAGACTTCCACATTTTGATAAGAAGCTATCTGATGATGTGAAGAAAGAAATTACACAATTTTGACACTCTAGTTGAAGAGTATCATCCAATCCTAAATACATGTTAAAGTTGAGAATTGGCATAAGAGACCACACACCACACCCTAAACATTATTTGGAGGTAAGTCAAACTATGTTGTTCAAACAATTTAGAGAGAGTCATCCAAGATTTCATATATCACAAAGGGATTTTGAATCTTTGAAGCCATTTTATTGTGTGCCACTTAAAATTTGAAAAACATGTTATAAATATCATATCATGTTTTCTATGCACCATGAAGTTCTATTACACTCCATCCATTCTACTTTACATAGTAAAGAAATGTTGGAGAATTGTGGTGCTAGTGGTCCTCCAAAATCATCAAGAGACTTGCTAAATCAATTTTTAATTTGTAGAGTTGATGGTTGTTTCTTTTATAGAAATGCTTGTCTAAATGAGAAGTGTTCAAAATGTGATGACTTATCCAAGTTTGACACATTTTTCTATGAGGGATGTGAACGAGATCTTGGGAAGACAATAGTAAAAAAAAATGGTATATGAAATGTTGAAATATAGATTGAAGAGTGGGGGTGAGGGCTCTAGATGTGAATTGGTTGCAAAATAAATCAGTGTGGCTAGTTTTATTTCAGATTTCAAGACAAATCTTTTCTACAAGTATGCAAGACATAGTCACATGTCTTAGTGGTTAGATCAAAAATTTAGAATGTGTGAGGAGACTTTTCCTATTGGCACTATTATATCAGCTGTTGACTTTAATGAGAACTACACATTGCAATCTCAAAATGAGACACAATCTTAGTATTACAACTCCATTCAGATTGCTATTTTTTTCCACATAACATATAGACATGCCTCTAATAGTGCAGAAGATAATTGGAAGATTATTAAAGAGTACAATTTTTATATGAGTGATGATAGATCTCACTCTCATTAGTTTGTGCAACCTTGTTTCAAGAATTATTTTGATTTCTTATAGGAGCATGCAATTGCTATGAATAGACATATCATTTGGTCAGATAATTGTATAGGTCAATTCAAGAATGCTTGCATGTTTTATTGGTTGTGTAGGATGCACATAGAGAGGGGGGTGCCTCATATTTGAATTTTTTTGAGTCTGGCCATGGGAAAGGGGAACATGATGGAGTAGGGGCATGTGTGAAGAGAACTCTAGTTAAGGAGCAATTGAAGATTTTAGGAGTAGAGCTTCTTGATGCTTGTAGCATTATTGATTGGTGTAGTTTGACATTATCACAGGGGGGACTCTTGATTCAATTATACATAGGTTGTTTTAGTTGGTTGAGGAAGGGTCCATAGGTGATAGATTAGATTGTTGTATAGTGAGAGACTCATGAAAAATGTATTCATTCTAGAGCTTTGATTTTGGTACATGGACCATTTGAACTTGCTTTTGTCTTATTATTTTTAGTGTGATTGGGATCATTGTGAGTTGAATGAGTGGGTGGACATATGGGCTCCACATTATTTTTCTCCATTTTCTATCATACCTTTGTTAGAAATTATGACATGGAAAGTTCACTTGAGCATAACCATCTATCAGATCTTCTTCAACTAGGACATGTCTTTGCATTGGTTGCACCATAGGGGAATGATGATAAATTAGATTATTGGATAGCATGTTGTGTAAGAGGTAAAAAAAAGCTTGCACAACTGATCACAAATGATGATGGATTCACATATGCTACTAGTTCAATGGTTGTCATTGGAACATGGCTATAGACATACATGCTTAGAAGGAATGGAATTCCTACATTCGAAGACTATCAGAAACACAAAACAATTCTTATATATTCACATCTTATTATAGTAACAAATGTAAAGTTGTTGAAGCATTAAGGAAGAACAAAAGTAAAAGAACATTTTACTATTACTAATGTTGATCATGAAGCCCTATTGGAGACCCTAAAATAGAGAGAGGACCCTACTAAAACACTTGACTAGGTATATTTACTTTTTATGTTATTTTATTCATAATGATTCGGTGAATTGATGATTAACTTGTTTAATACAATAAGATACTAATATTTTTTATGATATTGGAATGTAGGTACATCATGAAGAGTAGCCATACATGAAGATAAAAGACTAAATATGGAGCAGAATGAAGAAAAATCTATTCTATTTTTGATTCTATGATTTTTGACAATACTTTTATTGACACTACGATTTTTGACACTACTATTTTTGACACTACGATTTTTGGTAGTTGTGTATTGATGTAATAATGATGAAACACTTGAGATATTGTAAATTTAAACTTGTTGATTTAATGGAAGAAACAAAGATGATTTTACTTAATGCAATTTATGTGGAGGGACCTAAAAAATGATGATTTTAATACATACTAACACCAATCTTGCACTATGCCCAATGTCAAAAACTTGAGAGAGGTAAAAAAATAATGTTTTTACTTAATACTAACCCTAGTGACACCCTTGTTCTAGCCATAGAGAGCCTCCATCATCCGTAGCCACCCTATATTGAAGAGTCTCCAAGGTGCTCTAAGTGCGTGTCGAGGTTGATCTTTTGAGGGTCTTAACTCAGAGCTTGTAGGGGCTATTGATGAAATGTCAAATGCTACAAGATTTTCATGGTGAGGCCTAAAATAACCTATCTCATTTTTGAGAGATCACATTATTTTTGGATTCGTCATAGCAATCTCAGTTGATGCCAAAACTCACAGTGTGCATTAGTTCATAGGTGCATCACAACATAACTTTGAAACTACTGATCTTGGCATCAAATCATCAACCCCATTAGCTCTAGATGGGTGGGTGAACCCTAGTGACACTCTTGTTCTAGCCGTGGAGAGCCTTCATCATTTGTGGCCACCCCGTACTGAAGAGTCTCCAAGGTGCTCTAAGTGTGTGTCAAGATCAATCTTCTGAGGGCCATAACTTGGACCTCATGAGGGCTATCAATGAAACATTGACTGATACATGACGATCATGCTGAGGTCTAAAATAACCTATCTCATTTTTGAGAGATCACATTCCATTTGGATTCAACACAATGATCTCCCTCGATGCCAAAAATTAGTGTGCCTCAGTTCATAGATGCATCACAACGTAACTTTGAAATTGCTGACCTTGGCATCAAATTGTAAGTGCCATTAGCTCTGGATAGGTGGGTGAACCCTAGCGACACCCTTGTTCTAGCTATGGAGAGCTAGTCTCCATGGTGCTCTTAGTGCATGTTGAGGTTGATCTTTCAAGGGTTGTAACTTGGAGCTCATGAGGGATATCAATGAAATGTTGAATGCTACATGACATTCATGCCGAGGCCTAAAATAACCTATCTCATTTTTGAGAGATCATATTCCATTTGGATTCAACACAGGGATATCACCTGATGCCAAAAATTGCAGTGTGCCTCAGTTCATTAGTGCATCACAACATAACTTTGAAACTGCTGATCTTGGCATCAAATAATCAGTGCCATTAGCTATAGATGGGTGGGTAAACCCTAGTGACACCCTTTTTTTGTCTGCAAAGAGCCTCCATCGTCTGTAACCACCTCGTATCGAAGAGTCTCCAAAGTGCTCTAAGTGCATATCAAGTTTGATTTTTTGATGGTCATAGCTCAGAGCTCATGAGGGCTATTGGTGAAATTTTGAATGCTACATGATGGTCATGCCAAGGCCTAAAATAACCTATCTCATTTTTGAGAGATCAAATTCCTTTTGGATTCAGGACAACAATCTCGCTTGATGCCAAAAATTACAGTGTGCCTTAGTTCATAGGTGCATCACAACGTAACTTTGAAACTGCTGATCTTGGGATCAAATTGTTAGTGTCATTAGCTCTAAATGGGTGGGTGAACTCTAGTGACACCCTTTTTCTAGCCACAGAGAGCCTCCATCATTTCCGGCCACCTTGTACCGAAGAGTCTCCAAAGTGCTCTAAGTGTGTGTTGAGGCTGTTCTTCCAAGTGTCATAGCTTAGAGCTCATGAGGGGTATAGATGAAACATCAAATACTACATGATGGTCATGCTGAGGCCTATCTCATTTTTAAGAGATCACATTCCATTTGGATCCGGCACAACGATCTCGCTCGATGCCAAAACTAGTAGTGTACCTCAGTTCATAGGTGCATCACAAAATAACTTTGAAATCACTAATCTTGGCATCCAATCATTAGTACCATTAGCTCTAAATGGGTAGGTGAACCCTAGTGACACCCTTGTTCTGGCTGTAGGGATCCTCCATTGATCGCGGCCACTCCATACTGAAGAGTCTCCAAGGTGCTCTAAGTGTTTATCAAGGTCAATCTTTCGAGAGTTGTAACTTAGAGCTCATGAGGGCTATTGATGAAATTGTTGAATGCTATATGATGGTTATAATGAAGCCTAAAAAAACCTATCTCATTTCAAGGGATCACATTCCATTTGGATTCGGCAAAGCGATCTCATTTGATGCCAAAACTCGTAGTGTGCCTCAATTCATAGGTGCACCATATCTTAACTTTGAAACCACTGATCTTGGCATCAAATCATCAGCACCATTAGCTTTGGACAGCTAGGTGAACCCTAATGACACCCCTTTTTTGGCCATAGAGAGCCTCCATCATCTGCGACCACCTCGTACCGAACAGTCTCCAAGGTGCTCTACGTGCATGTCGAGGTCGATCTTCTGAGGGACATAACTCGGAGCTTGTGAGGGCTATTGATGAAACATCAAATGCTACATGACAATTATGTCGAGACCTAAAATAACCTATCTAATTTTTGAGAGATCAAATTCTATTTGGATTTGGTAAATTGATCTCGCTCGATGCCAAAACTCGTAGTTTTCCTGAATTCATAGGTGCATCACATTGTAACTTTGAAACTGATGATCTTGGCATTGAATTGTTAGTGACATTAGCTTTGGATGGATGAGTGAACCCATTTAAACCCTTGTTCTAGCCATAGAGAGCTTCCATCATCTGCGGCCACCCTGTACCGAAGAGTCTCCAAGGTGCTTTAAGTGCATGTCAAGGCCGATCTTTTGAGGGTCGTAACTCAAAGCTCATGAGGGCTATCGATGAAATGTCAAATGCTACATGATGGTCATGATAAGGCCTAAAATAACCTATCTTATTTTTGAGAGATCAAATTCCATTTGGATTTGGCCTAGCAATCTTGCTCGATGCCAAAACTCATAGTGTGCCTTAGTTCATAGGTGCATCATAGTGTAACTTTGAAACTGCTGATATTGACATTGAATCGTCAATGCCATTAGCTCTAAATTTGTAGGTGAGCCTTAGTAACACCCTTGTTTTGGCCATTGAAAGCCTCCATCATCTGTGGCCACCCCATACCAAAGAGTCTCCAAGGTGCTCTAAGTGCATATCGAGGTCGATCTTCTAAGGGTCTTAACTTAGAGCTCGTGAGGGCTATCAATGAAACATAAAATGATACATGATAGTCATGCTAAGGCATAAAATAACCTTTCTCATTTTTGAGAGATCACATTCCATTTAGATTCGACACCGCGATCTCACTCGATGCCAAAACTCATAGTGTGCCTTAGTTCATAGGTGCATCACAGCATAACTTTGAAACCATTGATCTTGGCATCAAATCATTATTGCCATTAGCTCTGGATGGGTAGGTGAACCCTACTAACCTCCTTCTTCCAACTGTGAATAGCCTCCATCATTTGCGACCACCCTAGTGTAGGAGCACCTAAGTAGTCTAGTTTGTACCTTGTGCTTCTTTCTTCTCATTTTGTCTTGTAGTTATGCTAGCCACATCACTAGTGGTTTAATAAGACATGATAGGTCCTTAGGTAAGGTTAATTTAGTTGTTGAGTGGGTTTTTGCTCCTAGGTTGTTGTTATGCCTATAAGTTGCTCAATAGGGGTTAGGTCAACCAAAGTGGTAGAAAAGTTGACCAAGGGTCAAAAACCATCTTGGAATGTCTAAATTAACCTAATAGTACTCCTTACCAAGTTTTATGAACTCATCTAATTAAGAATTTTAAGTTATAGCAAAAATTGCTCAAAATTGCAAAAGTTGTGAAGTTACAATTTTGCAACTTTTTCTTGCAAAGTTGAAAATGAGTGAAAAGAGTTAGTTAGGGTTTTGAGCATGACCATAAAATGTTGAAAAAACCTATATAAGGTGTGAAATTACCTCGCTATGATTGTGATTTTAATGTGCTAACAACAACATCTAGTTTAAATTTGTTTGAGATATTGATTTTTAGTTATTGTAGAGCTATTGGTTGATCCAAACTCATACATATCAATGTCATGATGCTAATGGAAGAATTGAATCTTTCTTTAATTGCCAAAATGTCATGTGGGCTTGGTAAGTTGAATGTGTATTAAAGTCTCATAATAACACTTGTTCTCATTTTTCTTTGTAAAGTTGATGTACTAGGGTGAAGGAGGTGGATTGTAGAGATTATTTCAATTTAAACATATATGATAGCATTTAAAATTAAAAATTGTATCAAAATTTTATAATAAAGGTTGTTAAAATTTTATTCACAAATTATTGCATTTGAATCGAATATAACAAACATGATCAAAATGAATGATATTCCATAAACATGAACAATACACATGATCCATGATAAATTGAACAATACTATACTAAATTAATATGTATATCATTGTGCACATAAATGACAAAAATATATATCAAAATACATGTATCCATAGAAAAATTACACAAATATATATCAAAGTTCATGTATCCATAGATAAATTACACAAATATATATCAAAATACATAGATCCATATACAAATTGTGGCTGATCATGTCATTGGAATGTGTATAATATCAATATTTTTGTAAACAATGTGACATATACCATCTCAAAATGTATCGTGATGCATCCTATGAAAACTATACTATCCTAGGCTACTAGTGGATGATAAAAATGTAGCCTCTTTGTTGCACTACATGGATCAGATGCCTCCTACATAAACAAAAAAGGAAAACCAAAAGTTAGACTACTAAATTGATATGATTTTATGTATCTAACATTGAATTACTCAAATGCATAATGATATTTTTTTTAATGAAGATTTATAGTATTAAAATTTCATCATAAATACCTCTCTTGTTGACCTCCTATGCCAGTCAGGAGTCCTCTCATATGTCCTTAGCAATGCTTGAACCTCACTGATTGTGGCCTATGTATGTTCAAGTATGTTTGTGAAATGAATCTACAACTTAAATTATAACATTATAATTCATAGCATGCTAAATTTATAACAGATTAATCAAGAAAAACCACAACTTACTTGTGTTAACTCCTCCTCAGGATATAATGGTTGCATCAGTAAAGATACAAAACTCTACCATCCAACCTCTTGCGCACTAGGTGTTTCCTATAAGATATAGAATATTAGTTGTTAATATCATGGAAATTAGTTTTGAATTTATTTATGAAGATAAGGAAAATAAAAAATAAATGACACTTATACATATGATGGGGCTCTCAGTGTGAATGGAAATGCTAGAGCGTCTATGATGTGGAATCTGCATGGACTCATCACCAGTAGCCATGCTCTATACAATAAAAAATGAAATTAAATTTCATTACCACAAAATTTTTACAAGAATGCATCAATATTTAATCAAATAGAAAGCACCTAATTACCTTTCTCTTGTCAATGGGTCTTGCCTCATCCCTTGCACTCTGTTCCCCACTGATAGGTGATACCTACAAGAAAAAGAAAGATTAGTAACCATATATATGCTACAATATCAAATAGAAAAAATAATGAGAACACAACATAATGTACTATAGATGTCTCAAGGCCAAATGAAATAGCCAAGAGTGTGACATTATCAACCTATCTAAGTTCCTCCTTAGTCATCAACTAAACATGAATGAAGATCACATTAAAGTATAAGTCAGTATGGGTTAAAATTAAAATTACTCTATTATAAATATTAACTTTAAATTGCATATGTTGTAACAAAAAATGTATACACATACTGACACAGAAGGAGTCCATGCCTCTGCATGCCCCTCCTCTCTCATGTTAGGGTGTGTAGCCTTTGTACATGCGTCTGGTGTATCCTCATCAAATAGAAACTAATACTTAGAAAAATCACCTATAGGACCCAAACAAATATTATTGCACATTATGCAAGTAGGGGGCACACAAACATGTGATGAGCTCGTTGATGATGAACTCGTGCTAGCATCATCAACATAGGGAGGCAACACTAACCTAGCCTGGGATATCAATAAGCCACTCAATCTATGGATGACTCTAATAGTTTGAGAGCTAGCTTCTGTGATGATATTAGGATGCTACACTTAAGGAGGGGGGGAGACATTAGTAGGGGGACAAAAGTGCAAGCTTTCTTCCACTGGGGAAAGGGTCTATCTTGAGGAGCTCCTCCTCCTATAACCATGTTGGGCTTCATGCTCCAATTATTCACCTTGAGGTCCAACACAAATTCTGCATACAATTTTGTAAGGAAGTAAAATGGCACCTCTAAATTGTTATGTGGAGAGATGTAAAAAACCATCCACCAACGATCCCAAAAGTTCACCCGCATAGCCTCATTTGTGCACCATTTAATTGATAGTTTGGGCTTTGTGTGTTCGACTTGTTTTCCATTTTTTGGGTTCACAAAAAGGGCAACCAAATCATTTTTACTTATATCTAGGGTTGTAACCTCATCACAGTCCAACCCATCATCAAACATGGCATGCATTTTGTCATGCCAGCAAAGAGCAACATTTTGTTCATTGGTAAGTGTTTCAATATTATCCACTATGGTGTTTAACATGGATAACATAGGAGTCAATGTAGTTATAGTATCATATGTGGTTTGAAAAACCCTCAATTTAGTGAGATTTTCAAATATCAAATCTTCAATTTGAGGAGGGTTTTGAGGGGGTAGGGGATCATTTGGTGGACAGTTTTTAGGGGCGGTGAATCATTTGGTGGAGGGTTATGAGGAACATTATTTCTTGTCTCAGTATCATCATTTTGGTTAGCCATACCTATTAATTTGCTAAACATAATTTCTTTAAAAAATGACCTAAATTTCAATAATTTCTATTAAAAAAAACTAATTTTTAACAAATTCAATTAAAAATAACTAATTATAATAAGATTCATTCAAAACATTTAAAAAAAAAAATACTTACTAATATCATATACCCATTCTAAGCTCGAATACCAAAAAGAGGGAGCTCTCAAACACCCAAAAAATGTAATGTAAAAACAATGCTCAAGTTTTTTTTTTAAAATCAATGTTATAGGTATTGTGTATCCGATATGAAATCAGATACCTAATAAGGCTTGGTCTTAACTTTTTAGATTTGGTATCAGGATGGGTGGAAAAAAGTCAAAGCAGATTTTGAAACACTTTTAGATGTTTTCAAACTCTATTTTCTTCACATCACCACTTTTTGGCACACCATGATCCTACACATACCCATATTTAAGAGTAGAGTTGAGAATGAATATGATGTTGAGATAAAATGTTTTAGGTTAGATGGAGGAGGCGAGTTTACCTCTAGAGAATTTAACATGTTTTGTGAAGAGAATGGAATTAAGAGACAATTATCTTCACCCAAGACCCTTGAGAAGAATGGGATTGTAGAAAGAACAAACAAGTTCGTATTAGAGGTAGCAAGAGCAATGATGTTTGAGAATGATGTATCCAAGACATTTTGGAGAGAAGAAATCAATACAACATTATACACAATGAACAAAGTAGAGATAAGAAAAGGTATGAATTAGACCCCTTATGAGTAATAGTTTTGTCATTCACCTTCAGTAAAATATTTTAGAATCTTTGGAAGCAAGTGTTACATAAAGAGAGATGTTGATGTTGGTAAGTTTGATCCAAGAAGTGATAAAGGTATGTTTCTTGGTTATTCATTAAAATGCAAGGCTTACACATATTTATACCATAGAACTAAGACAATATTTGAATGTGTAAATGTAAGAGTTGATAAAAAGTTTGGAATTAAGGAAAAGATGATGGATTACAATTTTGATGAAGAAGAAGACAATACTAGAATCCTTGGACATAATGTAGAAGTTTTCTTTGAGACTAACAATGATCTACAAAATGATGTGCAAATTATTGAGCAAAGAGGAGACATATCTAAACCAAGAGAAGAAGTAAGATTTGAGTTAGCAACTCCTACCTCTAATAGGAACCTAACAAAGAATCACCCTCCAGAGAAAATAATTGGAATCAAAGACAAAGGAGTGATGACAAGAAATAGAGTTAATTAGGAATTATTTTTGATTTCTCAAGTTGAACCTAAGAGTATAGATGAAGCATGTAAAGATGATCATTGAATTCAAGCAATGAATGAATACTTAGATTAGATTGTGAAGAATGACACATGGGAATTAGTTCCAATGCCTAAATAAAAGAATATTATAAGAACTAAATGGGTATTCAGAAGTAAGATGAATAAACAAGGTAAGGTTATAAGAAAAAGGGCCAGACTTGTATGCAAATGATATTCACATCAAGAAGAATATATTATGAGGAGACATATACCCCTATAGCCAAAATGGCAGCAGTGAGAATGTTCTTAGCTTATGCAGTTAATAAGAAGTTCAGAGTGTATCAGATGGATGTTAAATCAACCTTCTTGATTGGAGAACTTGAAGAAGGTATACATTGAGCAACCTAAAGATTTCCCTCTGACTTAAGAGAAAGATATGGTATGTAGATTGAAGAAATTTCTATATGGTCTAAAGAAAGCACCAAGAACCTAGTATTAAAGGTTGGAAAAGTACTTTGCAAAGCTTGGATTTTCCAAAGATATTCCTATAGTAACTTGTACTTGAAATAAATTGAGAATGGTTTGTTGATAATAGTAATATTTGTTGATGACATAATATTTGGAGGCAATGATGAAGCAAGTGATAAGTTTACTGAACAAATGAAGAATGAGTATGATAGAAGAGATGAAGTTCTTTTGAGGTTTGTAGATTATGCTAAGTAGTGATGGCATTTTCATTTAACAAATGAAGTACTTGAAAGACTTGTTGAAGAGATTTGGCTTGGAAAGTTGTAAACCTATTGGTACACCAATGATAACTACTCACAAGTTATCTAGCAAAGATGAGGCACCTACAGTTGAGTAGAAGAAGTATAGATCCATGATTAGAGGTTTACAATATCTAACTCACATTAGACCAGATATAGAAAATGTAGTTGGGATTGTAGATAGATTTCAAGGTGATCCTAAGGAGTATCATTATGCAGCAATAAAAAGGTTATTTATATATTTGAAAGGAACATCATATTGTGGGATATGGTATGAAAGATCAAGTGATTTCACTCTATGTGCTTATACTAATGCAAATTGGGTAGAAATTATGGATGACATAAAAAGTACCAGTGGTGGAGCATTCTGTCTTGGATGAAGATTGGTTTCTTGGATAAGTAGGATGATGAGTGCACTTTGACATTTCTAAGATTGGATGAATATGCTATATACATATATATATATCTTGATTGGGTAGTTCTTCCTATAAAAATGCGATAAGAGAAAAGATAATATGAGAAAAATTATTATGAATTTTATCTTGGATATGTATTGTAATTTTTGTATATATATATAGATTGATTGGGTAGTTCTTCCTATAGGAATGTGATAAGAGAAAAGATAATATGAGAAAAATTATTATGAATTTTATCTTGGATATGTATATAGATTGATTGGGTAGTTCTTCCTATAGAAATGTGATAAGAGAAAAGATAATATGAGAAAAATTATTATGAATTTTATCTTGGATATGTATTGTAATTTTTGCATGTGCATGCTAATCTTTTGTAGGGAAATAATGAGTCAACAATAGAAGAAGTGAACATCAGAAGACAAAGTGTTGATAGGGAAATGGTTGTCTATTTTGAGTTCATAATGATCCCACAAATTTTTAGTTACTGATTATTGTTATGGGTTGAGTCAAAGTGGGTGTTAATCATTATGGAGTAGATCTAGAAGCCATGAACTCCTTAATTCATGTGAAAATGGAGCACAACCTATTCCTGTATTAAATGATGTTGTGTATATTCAATATTGTCACATCATTTTCATTGGAGGATCTTAGATTTTAGGAGTTCTATTTGATGTTGATGTTATAAGTAAGCTAGAGTTTAGATTCTTGAGTTAGTTTTATCTACGGGAAAAACTCTTGTAATCCAAAAATAGTGATAAATACAATTCTATTGTTGCAATATGTTCCTATGTGTTGCTCATGAATAAAATGATATTTATAGTTCTTAATCTCTGAGTTGTTGTTTATTCATTCTTCTATGGGTGCCCATGTGGGAGGTGAACTTAGTTCATAGCTAGTAGGAATCAATCTTCTATTTTAATAGAATAAAAACATTTTAGAACCCTATTGCTCCTATAACAAAATTGTTGGTTGTTTCCTACAACATAAGTAAATAGTTCACTTTCATGCTTATAGCATTATTTCTGAGTACTAGGTTAGATTTCTATTTCATTCCCTAGCTTAGCATTGCTTTATAGTAACAATTACATATCAAATGAATTAGAGCATATAATTTGTGGGCATCATTTCAAGCTTATGTCCTTGGTTGATAATTTAATGAGTTTAGTGTGTTATTCTACTACACTACTTGATACTAATAATATGCACCATCATTGTAAGAAGGATGTCCAATCCTCAGTTAAAGAATTATTATATTGACCAACCATTTTTTGGTGCCATCATGAAGGATCAAACCTGGGAATATTAATCCATATACAACAAGGGATTCCCTAGAAACAATGCCAAAAATGGTTGGTTAGTATAAAGACTCTGTAACTAAGGATTGAACATCCTTCTTACAATGACCAAGGACATAAACTTGACATGATGCTGGAAAAGTATATGCTCTAATTCATTTGATATGTCATTGTAACTACGCAATAGAAATGTTGAAAGAAATGCCAAGCTAGTGAATGGAATAGAAATCTAACCTAGTACTCAAAAATAATGCTACAAGCATGAAACTGAACTATTTACTTATGATGTAGGAAACAACCAACAGTTATGGTACCATATGGTTGCAAGAGAAATAGATTTCTAAAATACTTTTATATTATTAAAATGGAAGACTAATTCCTACCTAGCTATGAACTAAGTTCACTGAGCATGGGACCCTACAGAGGAATGAATAAACAATAGCTTAGAGAAATTAAGAGCTATAAATATCATTTCATTCATGAGCAACACATAAGTACATATTACAACAACATAATTACATTTATCATTAGTGCTAGATTACAAAATACTTTTCGGAAAATAAAACTAACTTAGGAATCTAAAATCTATCTTATTTTTAACATCAAAATCAAACAAAACTCCTAAAAGCTAGGATCCTCCCATGTTAGGGATATAACAATATTGAAGATAAACAACATCATTTAATATAGGAATAGGTTGCACTCAATTTGCACATGAATTAAGGAGTTCATGGCTTCTAGATCTACTCGATAATGTTTGTCAAATACTTTAATTTAGCTTGTAAAAATAATAAATAACTAAAAAGTCATGGGGTCATTATGAACTCAAACAACTAACCATTTCCTTATCAACACTTTGTCTTTTGATGCTGATTTCTTCTTCCATTGTTAACTCATCATTTCCTTGCAAAAGATTAGTGTGCACATGCAAAAATTACAATACATATCCGAGATAAAGTTCATTATGAGTTTTCTCATATTAGCTTTTCTCTTATCACATGGCTACAGAAAGAACTACCCAATCAATACAAAATAGAAAGATGCATCATACCATTCTATGTAACCATATAATATATAGCCTAGCATAAGCATCCAATCTTAGAAATGTCAAAGTGTATACATATAATAATATAAGTATAAGAAGTCTAAATAAGTCCATCAAAAACTCATAAAGTTCCCAAGTCTTAGCCATAAAAAAATATAAAAGTATGAACAAAATAGGCCTTAAATTGGCTTCATCATCTACCCCAACTTTTCCTTTTGTTAGTCCTCCAACAAACAACATGTTCTTTACTCTAGCCAACATTCTATAATCTGCAACAATTTTCTATCCTGAACCTCCTTCTGCAAAGCTCTAGTAAAAGCCCTTTGTTTCTATGTATTTTTACCATCTTCTTACTTCTCCTATCATATCATAACCATTCATATTTTCAGCATTAGTCAAAAAAGGAGAAATAAACATGGCTAGCTAGAAGATAAGAGGAATCTAGGAACTCTATCAAACCCTACTTAACATTATGTACCAAGGAGCTCTTCTATTAGCCATAATACAATTAAAGGGTGAATGTGACTCTTTGTTTCTGAGATCGTCTGTCATACTAGCCCATCACTACTATATTGATTTCATAGCCTTAGGTAACTTTGTCTAAGCTATTTTATCATATCTATCAAATGTTGCATCTCTAAGGGGATAAATTGCACAACTTCTTGTATCTAATGGGACCATTTTTAACCATTCATAATAGTTTCATGCTTTAGGTACAAAGGAATTTCTTCCTCTAATTCTTGATAAGAATTAGCTTGTACTTCCCTACTTATTTTAATTTGGATCCATGACATTATGGCTCTTAATTGAATATCACCAAAATACAACAAGAGATTCCATTCTCTATTGTTAGGTACTACGAGATAACAAAGGAAAAGCTCACACAAAAAGCTTGTTAAAATTCAAGGGGTTAAACTCATTTTTTTTCCTTTTTCACATAGCTTTTCAACTATAAGAAAGACACTTATCTTTGACAAAGATAAGGATTTCATGCAATTTTTAAAAAGACTTCAGAGAATATGCTACTTTATTTAGATAGATACATCAGAATCCTATCAACGGCTTTTAGATTATCCACAACTATATATGGAGATAAGCTAGTGAAGCTCCACACACTTCATCAATTATCATGACATCTTTTGTTTCTCTAAACTACATCAAGTTTGAGAATAATCTCTCTGAGCAGATTGACAAATCTCTTCAGGGTGTGTGTGGATATAATGCCTAAAATTTTGTCTCTACTAGAGAGGTTATTCCAACTTAATATGAACTTGATGGCTAGGTGTATCCTATAGTCCACTTGTTGAATTGACCTCAAGGGAGATTTTTGTGGAATTGGTAGATATATTTGTAAATATAGTTAATGGTGATACTACTAGAAAAACTATACTTGACCTTCACAAGGGATGACTTAGCAGTAGTCTCAGATTTTACTTCAACCCAAATATGTATTTCCCATTGGAATTGGTAGATATATTTGTAAATCTAGTTAATGGTGATACTACTAGAAACACTATACTTGACCTTTACAAGGGATAAATTAGCAGTAGTCTCAAATTTTACTTTGACTCATATATGTATTTCCCATTTGAAGATGAGAACCTCACTTAGAGCTCTTCAAATTAGGAATATGACTCAAATAGTGAAGCTAAAAAAGTATGGCCTATCAATGAGAGTTCCTTAGTCCACCATAGAATATGCTATTGGGAGGTTAGTCATATTTTTGAGAATTGTTGTCCTCCAATTTTTGGTGGCTAGAACTGACCTCAACCAATAGGGTCTTGGCATGGGGAGAAGATATCTCACGCCTATATCATTTCTTGTCTGTCACTTGATGGTTGTGTGTTAGAGTTTTCATGCAATCTTTTATTTTATATGGCCCGATTCACTTGTTATTCCTCTAAGTGCTTTTATTTCATAGGTGTTCTATCTTTGTAATGCTTTATATGTCACCATTGAAACTTAGTACTTTTAGTTGTTATGCTTTGCTTAGTTTACTTTATATATAAAATTTGACATTTCTATTTCCATTATCCTTAATTACTTATGGTATTATTTCATCTACTATTTGATGTTGTGGTATGGTGTTCATGAGATAATCTGATTATACACCACATAAAAATAAATGCATCATTAAGATTTGTCATTTTTTATTGTTTAAGAATATTGGCAGTCATTATAAATTTTAAATTTAATCGTATATATGCATATGCTCTAAGAAAAATGGTAGTTACATTACATATAGTGTAGGCAATTAATTATAATGATTAAAATAAATAGGATATAGTTATAATTTGTCTACAACTCAACCCCAAAAAATGTCCATATACATATCAAAAGATTTATTTCTATCTTTAATTTTAAGTTTTGATTTTTGATTCTAAACCTAGAGTCACTTTATTATTTTTTGATTTTATTATTGTTAAGGTTGAAAGTTGGGTAACTTAGGGATGGGTAACCTTGCTCTTTTCCACCCAACCATAATGGCATCATGAAATCCTATAGATCCCTACCCATACCCTTGAGAAAGAGAAAATCATTTCTCTCAAGGATCATGAAACTATCTTATGAGTTTGTCCTTGATAATAAACTATTTTGTAACATTTTCTCTAAAACTACATATTAACACATAGAAAGAATATTACTAAGAATGCAAAGAAGAATAAATTATCTTTCTCAAGCTCCCTATTGATCTCCATCTCCAATTGGGGATATAATATTGCTTAATGTTAGTTATGGAAATGTGACCTCTACATGAATTAAATGAATATTGCATCATAGGGAATGTAACTATACTTATTTATATGTTTAAGTTATTTAAAAAAATAAACAAATCAAACATGCTATAAGTCAGACTGACCTTAGAGAAACTTGGTTAACTAACTAGTTAATGAACTTTGATTTATAATAATAATTGGTAAGTCTAATTATTAAATTGTAGATAAGCCAAAAGGGGATTGTTAATCATTAAAAATAACTTTTTTTTCAATATGCAAATAATAAAGACTAATAGTGAGAATTAAATTTGAATGTTAGCGCTCGAAACTTTTTTGTTGATATATAAACTTTCTAATTAATGATATTCTAGAATATTTCTTATGAATATTTTTTTCTTGTAATGTGCATGTAAGGATTAATTTCCATGCTAGGAGGATGCAAAATATATGTATTAGAAGATCCTTGATTTCTAAGGTCTCTATTTAATTAATAAATATATGCATTAATTGAAAATTCCCTTAGATTAATTATTATGCTGTGATAGAAAGATAATTAGCTTATTTGGATAATTGTTCAAACTATAAATTTGAAACTGCAACTGTGTAAAAGTTTAATAGACATTCTATGTGCATCTATGATGTATGTTATGTGAGTTGAGAAATCCATACTTTCATTTTTTGAACCTTGTAAAAAAACTTAGAAACAACATAATTTATATACAATGTTTGTGGAGATGTTAAAGGTAAAATCATAATTATGAGTCATTATAGATATTTTGAGATCATTAGATATTGACATATGATGCAAACTAGTAACTTGGGTAATTAAAGATATATAGACCAAATGAACAATGGAATTTAATCATGCAAGAATGACCATGGCCTAATATATTCTTGTAATAACAAATATTTTCCAATTGATGGGAATTTGTTACATCATAAAACCTCATATCCTCATTGGGTAAAAAACTAATGATCATTGTGGCTTGTATTGATCAAGATATAAATGCACAAACCATTTATCTGCTCAAAGAATCTCATAATGAGTACAAAAAAGTATCTCTATGTTTACCCTATTACCATAACTTTGATATTTATGACTATGTGGATTAACATAAGTAATATTGACTAGGTCATACTTGGATTGATATAATTAAAAAGTACTCTTCAATTCACAAACAAAGAAATATATGAAACGGTAGTATTAAGGAACTTATCATTATAAGAATTATAGAACAAAACATTCTAGCATAAATAAACTAAACTTGCACCTACCCTGTTATGCATTATTGGTAATATTATTTATAAATATATATAGTCTCATTACTTCATCAAGATCCTATACCTATGCTAATACAGTTCACAATAATCCACATTTCCATATCTTCCTGAACTATTGGATACCAATCCATATTTTTAGACCTCCCTGAACTATTTGACACCAATCCCTACATTTGTCTTTTAACCCCAATGAGATCTATTATATTTGATCATAACCCTTATCCTAACCCTAATACTTGTTATGATAATTTAAATTCTAACCCAAACCATACAACAAAATGTAACTATTGGAAATTTTTTCCCTCATTCAACCCATCATAGATAACCAATCCAAGATACTTTTCAATGGGCTAGTATATGTCAAAGGTTGGTTAACATGCAAAATTTTTGGTTAATATTTTATGTTAATACTTCCTGCATTGTTTCCTTGCATCATCATTCTAGTGAAACTATGGTAATTCCACAATTCTTCATGCTCAAATGCCCACGCTATTGCCACGTCTCCCATCTTTTATGTCAGATGTATCTTTTCAATGGTAATGGAGTTGGACCCATGTGGTAGACTTTAACTTTATGTGTTCCCATCTTCTCCCTACCATGTATCTTCATTTCTTTCATCTAGTGGTAGTGTAACATTTTCCCATGGTTTAAGGCCCTGAATTATACCACGTGGCACGGGGTTAACTTTCATGTTATCCCTTCCCACTCTCTTTTTTTCTACTTTTAAATGGGGAGTTGTATCATGTCAATTTTTGGGGGGTTTTCTATTCCAAAGGGTGTTTGAGCCCTTGCTAATATCACTTTTCTCAAGGTAAATGGTGTGCATATTTTCTAATGATAAATGAATAATTTTCTCTCACATTTCACAAATAGATTTTTGTTTTCTGATTAGTGAAGGTCAATGGGTCAACTCTATAGGTGTGTGTGGGTGGGTTAAACTTCATGTTATCCCATCTTGATAGTTGACAATGACTTGATTTTACTTGTTGTAGCCATGGCACATTTTCAAGGCTGATTCTTTAATGTTGGACAACTTTTAGGGCCTTGATTGCATGATGGAAATGCATCTTGATGCCTCTTTAATGATTGTAATGGTCAAATATTTTGGATTTAACTTTATATGGATGGATACATTCTTTTTTTGGTTCTTTCATGTCACTTCCAAGAGCAAGTTGCACAAAGATCAGATTTTATTTTGATATTGATTTTTTGCCCTCTATAACTCTAACTCTTGTCTTCTTGGGGTTTGAATTTCAATGCTTCATCAAAGTTATGCCTAATCTATAAAGGTAAGTTTGTAATTATTTTTTTGGGTTCTTGTTGAAAATAATTGATCAATTGTATATTGTATTTGATGTTACATAAAATGTCATATCTTTACTAGTCAGTGTATGCCAAGCTCACTTGAGTGATGAAGATAGTTTTCTATGTCTCTTGAGTATTTCAATGTTTACCAAGTCTAGAATATAGTGTCTACCAAGTTCACTCAGGCACCAAAGAGAAGTTCACAGAAGTTTAGTGTTAACTGAGCTTACTTGGTTAACAAAGGAAAGTTAGCATGGAACTGGTGCTAACTGAGCTCACTCAGTTACCAAAGGAAGTTTATGATGTTGCAGTGTTAACTAAGACCACCTAGTTAACATAGGAAAATCATTTTAGAGTTAGTGTACCAAGCTGAGTTAGCTAACAAAGGATTTTCCTGTTTTGGCATATTGAGTTTAATGGATTTTTTTGTTGGTTCTAGTTGATTAAAGAGATGAAGAATTATTGTTACAAGTTGTATTCAAGACAACTTGAAAATGTATATGATATAATTATAAGGTCAATTTGAGGATTGAATGTGTGGAAGATAAGAAGATTCTTAGAGGAATCGAATTGAAAGGATAAGAAAAATATCCTTGTTGGTCTACAAAGATTAATCTAGTTAGGAAGGATCAAGTATTCGAGCCACAATTAAGATTTGAAATCAGCAATACAATTGCATTAATAATCAAGTCATTTCATTTTTACTCTCTAACCATTGTATTAGTGAATAAAATCTCTTAACAAAGTTGGCCTAACAACTATTTGTAAATCCTCCAATAAGGTGGCATTTCTAGATTGAAGTGTCTAAAGACATCTAACAAAGCCACTCTTAACAAGGTGATTAAATCCTCTGACAGGTTCACACATAACAATGTTTTTTGTAACCTTTAATAGGGTTCACTTTAGAAGAGTGAAAAATAGTAATGAGTTGCAATTGGTGGTTTTTCCCAAATTGGGTTTCCATGTTAAATCTTGGTTTCACTTGTGTTCATGCTATTTATTTTATGTGTATGAAAATAAGTTAATTAAGGTTAATCAAACTTAACATCTTAATATCTACATTTTCTAATTAATAATTGATATTATAGTGCTTGTCGAGTTACAACATATTGATAGTGTTAATTGAGGGCCTATGTGTTAACCGAGTGACAATAGTTTCTATAGAGTTTATGTTTTGTACTAACATCTAAGGGATATGGGATTTATTTTTGGGGTAATTTATTCACCCCTTCCCTCTCAGTTACTCCTCTTATATTTCCAACAATTGGTATCAGAGATTTTGATGCTTGCAAATAAGGTTTAAGGACCTAAGCTAAAGATCAAGATGTCTTATAGAATAGAGATTCCCAAGTTGAAAAAAGATAACTTTGAGGCATGGTATGAACTTATAAAGCTACATCTAGGAACCATCAATGATTTAGGTCGACAATATTTGAATACCTAGTATAAGACTCCTATTGGAACTTTGACTATGGAGGAGATTGCTGAAAAGAAGAATCAAAACAATACAATGATTGATATTGTATCTAATCTTAACTATGCTAAATTTGATGAAGTCAAAGGGTGTGCTACTACTCATGATATGTAGAACAAGCTAAAATACATATATGGAGGTGATGATAATGTGAGAAGAGCCAAGGCAGAAAGCTTTTGAGCTCAGTTTGATCAGATGAAGATGAGGGAAGTGTTGACATTGAGATCAATTTTTCTATTAGTGACTTAACATTTAGTTAGTTGCTTTAATTTCTACCAAGCTTATCGTTCATATAGTAGTGATAACCAAGTATTTGAATTGTTACTTAGCTAAATAGTCAAACTAGAGTTCTTGCCAAGTTCTACAATGTCTATTGAGCTTCAAAGGAAAAACACAATGTTACTCGAGCATAGCAGAGTCTAGCAAGATTTCTAGTAGAAGTGATGAAGATCTTAGTGTTAACCAAGATCTGTACTATTAACCAAGTATATCAGTTTCTATCGAGCTCATAGTGTTAACAAAGATAATTTAGTGTTGACCAAGTCATGCAGTGTTAATCGAGTGATTTAGTATCTACCAAGTTTCTCAGTGTTCACAAGTCATATAGTGCTAACCAAGTTCATTCTACTCAAAGTGATCAATATGGATTGAAATTCAATGTCAACCTAGTGCTAGAGTATGCCAAGTATTGATAATGTTTTCTGAGTGTCAGAACATCACTAAGTTGTCTTTAGAACTCATGTTACAACAATAGGCTGACTTTGTGAATTATGATGAATTTGGTATTGTAGTTGACTTTAGAAAGTAATTAAGTAGATTGGTATATATGTAATATATTGTATCATATCCACATATATCAAGTAATGAGTATATGAATAAGTAAGAAGTAGATGAGTGCAAATTGAAGAAGGCTACAAGTAGTATATGGTATAACAAAGACTTATCTATCATAGTAAGGTGATCATTGCAATTGAAGGAATCTCATTCACTAAATCCAAGTTACAAATCAGAGATCAGCCATTGATTCATCCTAATAGGTGCATCAATGAAATCCTTTAATTGGGTGGACTTAATAATCTTTTTCTAAATCTCCTAATAGAGTGCAAACTTCATTATATGTTTGTAAATCCTTTAACAAGGTGAACTTAACCATCTTTATTTCTCCTAACAGGGTAGATAACCAAAAGTGGTCAATTATAAGCCTTAAAATGCCAACTTTATACTATAGTACTAAAGCTTGTGGGTATCATCCCCACCGCAATTTTAATTTATATTTGGATTTGGAATTAACCATTAAACAACTCAAGAAAGAAAATGAGTAACTGTCTCAATCCTTGCAAAGAAGGAAGGATTTTATAGCACAAATGGATGAAAATATCTACATTGAAGAAATAATTGATGACTTATGCCAAGAAAGAAATTCATATGAAGTTGATGCAACAATAAAAGATCTACTTGAGAATAATCTCATTCTTCAAGAAGTCAGAAATATGGAAAGAGAGCAAGAAATCCAATAAGTCAAAATGTGTGAAATCATGGAAAGGAAAAAATCAAAGAAATGATAGAAGAAAAAGACAATGAAATCCATCAACTATCTCTTTAGAAAAAAAACTTTATTGATCAACTTAATGATGCAAATCAAGAGCTTATCAATTTGAGGATAGAGAATGAAAGACTACAAAATGATGTCAGCATGGAAAAGTAAACCAATGAAAGAATGATGGAATATCAAGAAACCATGACTCAATTGAATGAGCAAAGTCAATATAGACACAAAGGCAAAGCTATATTGGGATACATAGACGAAGGTGAATCATCTTAGCAATGAGCTTAAAAGAATAAATGACCTACTTGTAATCATTGTGGTAAGATAGGCCATACATCAAATAAGTGTTGGAGCAATGGTAAAGAAAAATTCAATGTTAAGTGTTACAACTATAATATGCATGGTCATAAAGAAAGTGAATGCAAAGAGAAACTTAAGTTTGAGGGAAAATGTCACAATTACAACAAATAAAGACATAAATCTTCATAATGAAAAACCTAGAATTGGAACCCAACAAAACAAGTTGTGAAAGCAATATTTGGTTGAGATTACAACACATGGTGTAGATGTTACTACTGTTGTGACTTTGGAAACATTGGAGAAAATTTTGTAAAAAATCACATGAGAAAGAGAGACACTACAAAGAGATGTTTTGTATGTATAGAAGTTGGACATCTTACCAAGAACTGTATGAATTGAGAAAGAGTAGAAGATGAAAAGAAAGCTAAGGCTAACAACATTAGAAAATAAATGAGGCAAAAATGGGTGTAAAAATCTCTAGAGAATGTAAACCAAAGTCATGAAGTTGTTAACACCCAAGTCAATGAGTTGGGTGGCACAATCACCTCGACTTAGTTCTCTATGAAGATCACTAGAACAATGATTTTGAAGAAGTCATCTAATAATAGTTCCAGTCAAAAAGCATAAGATCCATATCAACATTCAAGATGCATAAGGATCACTAAGTGATGATGGAAGTTCAAGACCTTACCGAGCAAGATCAGGTTGCAAGACCTTAGCAAACAAGGTTAGGTTGCATATCTTTACCTATTTTTGGATACAAATGTCAAGTTGGTGACATTACTAAGTTTGAACTTCTTACTGAGTTGAAGGTGTCTTTTGAGCAATAAAGATCAAACCAAGTAGAGGACAACTTGTCATCAAACAAACATTTGTACGTAGCATTAATGGTGATTGTAAAGACAAAATTTTATTAAAAGAAGCAAATTTATAAAATCATTTCATTGTGAATTTTCAGAGCTATCAGTGAAGAGTGATTTTAGAGTCCCCAAGTGATTTAAAGTGATAATTGGTGAAGTTTATTTTTGTGTTCAAGAATTTATTGAGCAAATGACACCTTCAAGCAGTACATCAAAAAAGGGTTTAGAGTTGTTGATTTGTGGAGTGGATTGCAAGGCTCCTGCATTCAAACTGGCACCAATAATTGCAAAGGCACTTTACCCAGTTACATCACAGTCTCAAATCCCTCCAAAGGTACTTCTTGTATAAGGCATTAGTAATTCTATCACTCTTAGAACTCAAGAAATGAACCAAGAATTCAATGAACTTCATATAGATGGTGTTTTAAAACTTGAGTATAAATATTTGGAGATGAAAGGTTTGACACAGATTATACATATGCCACAAGATTTTCAAGGGAAATAGATTAGATACATTTTAAGAAGAGTTCACAAAATGCATTTGTGGTTGGATCACCTTATCCAAATCATAAAGAAGATAGTACATAGGATTACCGAGTTGCCAATGTTGAATAAATCCAAGACTAAGAAAACCCTAGGCCATGTTGAACTAATGAAGAGAACTCTTGCTGAGTGGGATGGTAGAGGAATGAAGTTTAATGGAGTGATAGAAATGGAAATCAAGTTTGGGATACATGTTATTTCTCACAAGTTATATATAGCTTGAGAAAATAGAAAAATGTTCCCTTTGAAGCAGTTGACCTAGCGTTGAAGGTGGTGAAACAAAATTTATCTTTTGACCTTTCCAAGCTACTACTGATTCAATTGGACAAAAACATGGAGAGTATCTGAGTCTCTAAGAACAATCTGTATAAGTTTGGTTCTCTTTTAATCTATTTATTCTTCTATGTTCAAAATTTTTTCCCTTCTAAAGAAACTGTGGTATGGAGGAAAGACACAACTATATTATACCAAATAATTGAGTTCATAGCTGAAATGGGAGAAAACTTTGAAAGTATAATGGATTCCTACTTTGAAACATTTAAAGAGAAGATGCAAAGTAGATAATATTCCTAAAAAGTTAGTAGAAGACTATGAGCAACACATTTGTTCTTTTGTTGACTATGACAAAGTTTATATCCAAGTAGTTAGGCCAAAAGTGTCATGGATAAAACCTTTTGGTTATAAGGTGAACATTGATGAAACCAAAGATATAATTGAGGGTCTTCTAAATAAGCCTATGGATCCCAAGGAAACATACTTTGGAACATATGAGGAGGCCAAGGCTAGGATTGAACTTGAAATCAAACTGCCCTAAGTAATAAATAGAGGAAGAAAGAGGATAGAGAAAATCATGAAGAATGCCAAGTCATCAATCTCTCCTCTCATGCTTACTAAAGGTAAGAGAGATGACATATATGATGATGAAGAAGAGGATGCAAAGGAAGAAAAATCTAAGGAAGAGGAACCTCACAAGAATAAAGGGAAGACAATTATAAAAAAGCCTACAAAGTTTTCCCCTACTGTATTCACAAGGAGATCCACCAAATCAATGTGGAAACTAAAGTTGGGTGATGAAGAGGATGAGGCAAAATAGATCATATTTTAGAAGACTACCCCTACTTTTGAAGAGAGACTAAAAGGAATAAAAGAAGGAGGAGGGATGGCATCCTTCAGAAAACTTAAGTATGACACCAAGAGTGAAGCAGAGAAGAAACATATTGAAGATACCCTAGTGGCACAATGGAAAAATGGAAGTACTCTCCTGATGAGCTAAAAGAACAAGTTCCTGATGTAGTTCTCAAGGAAGTTGCACTAGTTTGGGAAAATGCACTCAATGTTGATAAGGACATCAAAGAACAGACCTTGAGGCAAATTATGCCTAATTTGTTAGTCAAGGAATTCAAGGAATCATTGAAGAAAAATGATAAGAAGCTTACTCCAAAATTCAATGCATTGCTGATCTTGTGAAAGGACATAGAATCTATGGTGAAGTCTGATACTATTACATGGGAAAACATCTATCGAATGCACAAGCCTAGCGATAATGTTGTGCAAATAGATGGTAAGGATGGAGAAGTAGATGTCAAAAAAGATAATGAAGATGCCAAAATAGAAGATGAGGAAGAAGAACAAGAAGTTATAGGAGGAAGTTTTCCAAAAATTCAGAGTATTGAGGGTACTAATGCAAAAAAAATAGTAGTAGAGATTATGACTTCTCTTCCTCATTCTTTGAATGAAGCCTTCGTGCAATCAAGCTTCGAGAAGGTTTCTACCAAGTTGGTTGAGGTTAACATTGGATTAACAGGCACCCAACCAATCTTTAGAATTACTTTACTAAGTACTTCAATGAGTGAAGTGTCTAGCACTTCATCTATTGAGCAATAGGCTTAGAACATTCTAGCATCAGGCTTGACCGAGAAACAACAAGGTATTCCCGTTGTTAGTGTTATTTCTACCATTCCTACATTTGTTTCTATTTCTACCATTTCTATTGTTGTTTCCACCATGACTAGTGCAATGATAGTTGAGACTCAGTCTCAACTGAGCATTGAAGTTTTGAACAAAGGAAAGTAAATTTTTCCTTTTGTTATAAATAAAGATAAAGAGGAAGAAATTGATCTAGATGAGGACATTGTTATTCCAAATTGGGATACCTCTAACTTCACTCCTAAAGAGATGGATACCCTTGGAGAACTTTGGATGAAGGGAGCAATGCAACAAATCTCAAAGAGGAAAGGAAAAAGAAAAATTAGGTACTTGAAGATATAAAGAGCATATCTGTTGATGCTTTGAGCATTGTGGTTGATGAAAAATAACCTATTTTAGATCAACTAGTTGAAATTATCCAAAAATACAATGAAGAGATGAATGAACAAGAATTTTTTTTTTGTAGAGGGCAGAGAGAAAATTTGAAAATAAAGTTTTGGAGCAAGTAGCACAAAAGATAGCTACTGATCAAGTAGAATTGTCTACTATTCTTGCTACACTGGAAACATATGTCAATAATGTTGTTTCTTTATTTGTCAAGTTGAATGACACAACTATCTTTACTAAGGAAATCAAGGATAAATTATCCAAGATAGATGAGGACATAAAGGCAATTAAACAACAATTGTCACTTGATCCTAGTTCTAGTTTTGCACATTTTACAAAGATTAGGTACTTGACAAATCTCCAAGAAAATTGTTAAGGGAAGAAGGAAAAATAAGGGCAACACTTGCAAAAATTCAAGGCATGATTCTTCTAAACATGGATGCACTACAAAAGAACATTGTACATGCAAAGATACTCATCAATGACAATAACTTCTCCATAACTGATCACATGATGAAACTTTCAACAAAAGTATAGATAGCCTTGCATACATCTAAGGTATTGCAAGAGAGTTGGGACAAGACCATGACAATCATTTTAAAGGTACATAGTGATTTCTTGTCACATTTTGGTATTAACTTGTAAATATTTTATACCTTTCACATTTATGTCAAAAAGGGGGAGAAGAAGATTACTTGTGTAGGAAAATATTATCATACTCCAGATTTATGTATGGGGGAGAGAGATATATGTATGGGGGAGTAGTAATATGAAGCAGATGTATAGATAAGTAGAAAATATTTTTATAAAAGCAATTTTGAAAAATAAAAAAAATAGAGTAAAATAGAGTAAGAGGTAACCAACCTATAGTAGTAGAAAAAAATAAAAACCAAGTTGAAGATCTAGACTATTGATAAGGAAAGTTTTGAGAAATCAGATTTTTGGTATGATAAGTGTTTTTGTCACTAATGCCAAAGGGGGGAGATTATTGACTAAGGTCAATTTTTCAATTAGTGACTTAACATGTAGTCAGTTGGTTTTATTGCTACTGAGCTTATCATTCATTTAGCAGTGATAACCAAGTGTTTCAGTTGCAATAGAGCTAAATACTTAGATTTTAGTGCTTGTAGAGTTCTACAATGTTGTCATGTCCCCATTTCAAATAATTAAAAATAATAATCTTTTCTAAGGCAGGCAGGCCCAAAAAGGTGAAGTTTCAGAAAAAAGGGGATAATCTTTGGAAGTTGATGGACTAATAAATGAAAATTATTGTTAAAATATGTTTTATTAACCCCTCTTGGATGTGAGTTAGGGTTATTCCCTCTTCTAAGGGGTTTGGAGGCATTTTGGGCTCATTCCAGAACTTATTTTTGTGCATTGCTTTGTTGTTCTTCAGAGGCTGCCAAACCTGTGAAGAAGGAGACCCAAGAATGGGATTTTGTAGGTTTCTAGGAAGGATAAGGATAGGAGTTTGAATCCATTCCATGTGCATGCTCATGAAAATTTTTCCTTTGTGCTGAACAATGCAGATTTGTGGGTTTTCGGGTGTATTTTTTGTAAGAGTTTGGTGTTTCCGATTCAGTATTTCATATCATTTTGGGTTGCTGCTATATATAAGACTTTTAAATGTTAAAATAGAGCTAAATGTATGTATTTGGATATGATTATACTTCTGTGATAGATTATTAAGTTTTTGTGATGATTCCGAGCTATTTTGTGCTATTTTCGGGAGCCCGATGAGCATTGTTTTTGTCCTCCGTTTGGGAGCTATTGTGTGCATGTTATAAAGATCTGGAAATATAATTTTATAGGCTGTTATGGTGCTCAAATTTTTGTAAAAATTTCCACTTTCAGATTTATTAATAATAGGTGAAGCTGTGAAGCTTTTGGCACTATTTCTGGCATACCCAATTTGGAGTTTATTGGAAAATTGGTGGATCTTTGAAATATTGGTTGTTTGATTTTAAAGATCTGATTTGAGGCCTGAAATATCATATAAAATCAGAGAAAGAGACATTTTAGTGGTATCAGAGCTATGATCTTGCTAGCCTGAGGGTTTGTAGAAGTTTGCATGTCAGTTTTGACAACTACCCAAATCTTGCATGTCAAAATTTATGGTTGCATGCTACTTCTAATCATTTGCATGTTAGTTCTTGGTGTTTGAAGAAGTTATAACATATTGGGGTTACACTCTACTTTATCTAGAATGGACAAGTATAGTATAGAGTCTCAGAGGACACGATCTTGGACAATTGATATCCAGAGTTAGAATAGTAGAAAGGATGGTTATTTAGACATTCGAGATAAACTTAGGAAAATAAGCCATGACATGTCTGAACATTTGGTTGAGCACCATCATATGATGAATGACATGTTGTCTGACCTAGCTAAGGTGGATAAGTTGACTGGATTTCTATTTGGCAGATTTTCTCATAGGGTAGATGACACAATTACCAAGAACCTGTATGAGGAGTTTGAGAAACTAGCTTATAGCCAGGCAGAGGTCTTAGATTTTACTTTGCCACAGGAGGTAGTGGGTTTAGATGATGATTATGAGGATGTTGTTGTGCATGATGGTGAGATACCTGGTAGAGATGAGTAGACATTGAGCATTCATGACTTTCCTAAGAAAGAGTACCAGGCACAGTTAGATGCTTCATCACATGAGGTTGAGGCAGGTTGTACTTCACATGATATGTCCAGCTAGCTGAAGGTGAAAAAAGATAGTATTGTGACTTCATTATCTCATCATGACAGGATGTGGGATATGATAGAGGATCACATTTGAATGATTCAGTTACATCATAGACAAAAGGGAGTTCAGGAAAAATCTTCTTATGTTGACTTACAAGCGATTAGGGAAGGAATGGGAATGATGAAGTTGAGTTATTTACATCTTCTATGAGATTGTGACCATCTTCTTAGCCTTGTTGGAGACTATTCAGATGCCTTGAGGAGGAAGGAGAAGGAAGTTGACAGGCTTTCTCATGAGCTTGAGGACACTTGAGCTTCTTTGGTGAATACTCCATTAGCATTACAAGACTGGGAGAGACATGGGGATAAGCATGGCATGGAATTGAGTTTAGTTTCATCTTTCACTCCTAATACTCAGCTTTCTGTTAATAGTAGATCATATGTGGTCATTGATAATGTTGCGAGTTCATCTTGCATTCACATCCGGGATATAGGGACAATGTCAGACAAGTATGTGGAATTAGTTGGTATTGGTCATATTACTCAGGTGAGGAGTTTGCTTGAGTTACCAGCTGATTATAGTTTATGGATATGGACTTGAGATTTTTATATTGGCATTTGAGATTCAATTGATTGGAAATCTTTAACACTTTTTGGTAGTAGTGATTGTTTGGGTGCTATCATGGATTTGATTAGTAGATTGGACAGTGTTGTCTTTTCTTGTGCCAGGAGCTTATCCAATGTTGGTATTAGTTTTTATACACTAGTGTTGGGCTTTGTTCATATATCCAGTCGACCATTTTTGCTAGAATGTGTTGATGATCTTTCATATTTGGCATTTTATATAGATGAGTCTCAGGATCATATTAGCATTGATGACATCCAGGAGGATGTAGTGGATAGTTTTGAAGACTTAGTTTCCTTGGTGGTTTCTTTTGGTATAGAGGAGTTGGATAGTAGTGCTACAATTTTTGATACTCCATATGTTGATATGAGCTTTGGAGTTGATTCGCATGATATGGATGGTAATACTCTAGAGACTAGTAACATTAAGGATACTCCTTTAGATAGTGCATCAGAGGAGGTTTTTAGGATACAGTCTAGTGAGTGCCATTATGTGTCTAGTCAGTTGAGAGTTAGTGAGCAAGACATTGCTATTGCTTGCCAACATTTTGATGCTGCTCATTTATTGCTAGCAATTTATGGATGGGGTTCTCCTACTAGTGATGAGCAGGGAGGCAGTTATCTTTCCTTGATAGAGTTCCACTCTTTATCGGAGGCTATCCAAATTTTGAGACAAGATTATATGCTATTGGTAGCCAACAAAGATTATCTTATGGAGTGGGGTAGTACAATATATGATGCATTGTTGGCAAAGGAAGATGAGGTGAGTGAGCTTACTCAGCAGCTTGAGGTGACTCCTGAGATTCTTGAGAGTACATAGTTGGCTTTCAAGGAGTCACAGTTTCATTTGGCTAAGGTGACCATGGAGTTAGAGCAACTACAATCTTTACCAGATTTTGTACAGTCACAAGCTGTGGTGTCTGGTGATCCGAGGATGTCCATGGTCGAGATTGTCAAAGATAGTGGAGATGGGGATGCATCCATCCTTGATACTAACATTGGCATATCGAGTTTATGCCCAATAGAGTCAGGTCCAGTTGAGATGGGTGCTACAATAGATTGTTGTGGTATGCTTGACATGGTGGTGACCTCTAGTACTAATGGCATGAAGACTAGAGATGCTGTATCAAAGACAATGTGTGATGTTGGTGAGCCAAAAGTTGGCATGGTTCTTGCTAGTAATACTACTCCCTTGGTGATGTCTTCAGAGGTAGTAGTCAGTTCCAACTTGGTTAGTGATTGATTGCAGTTAGTTACATCTGGATTGCAGTCTGAGCCACTGACTAAGATTGGCACATTCTATCGACATTACATTGTGAGGTATGCTCATCAATTCACCTTTGATGACTATGTTGATGAGATGATGATACAGAGATTTACTTTGGTTCCTAGTGCTTATCATCAGTTATAGGATAGTTTGACAGCTCTGGATGAGAGTTGTGATGGGCATGACATGGCAATAGGTTTTGCAGTTGATAGCTTGATAATACATGACTTAGAGCAGGAGTTTTGGGGTGATGCTTCAGTGGGTGTTGTTATTGATTCTACTCCTTTGGCTATGACATCTCCTGACTTAGCTGGTGATTAGTCATAGTGGGTTGTATCACTTGTTCATGGTGAGCTGTTGACTGAGGTTGGTTTTTTTTTATCAACATTATATTGTAGGGTATGTACATTAGTTAGCATTTGATCCTTGTGTTGAGGAGTTGATGGCAAGAAAATTTGGTTTGGGTTCCATTTCTTGTTGTTTATCTTGTGATGGCTTTTCACCATTAGGGGGGCATGGGAGTTATGGTTATGAGATAGTGGCTGGTGATCTGTAGAGTTGTGTTGACTATAGGAGTTGTACAATCATGGTATAGTTTCATTCAGGAGCATTCACCATTGTTGCAGAGTTGGATTGTACATTCCGTATAGGCCAGTGGGATGTGTTGATGGTCTTTACTATGTTGGTAGTTTGATTTGTCCACTTTACTTGGGTTTTGATGTTCTAAGAGTTTGTGTCTCGTGGGTTTCTAAATGTGGAAGTTGTGACTTTGGAGTTTGGTTGAGCAGTAATTGTCAGTTTGATTATGGATTCCTCTTGGTCATATTGCAGAGGATATTGCAGGAGCCTATGTTAATTGACAATAGTATAGTTCATGACTACATTTGGGATCCAGGTGGATTGATTGGTTTATTTTTTATCCATTTCTTGAGGACAATCAATATTTGGAAGGGGAGGACTTGTCATGTCCCCTTTTCAAATAATTAAAAATAATAATCTTTTCTAAGGCAGGCAGACCCAAAAAGGTGAAGTTTCAGAAAAAAGGGGATAATATTTGGAAGCTAATGGACTAATAAATGAAAATTATTATTAAAATATGTTTTATTAACCCCTCTTGGACATGAGTTAGGGTTATGCCCTCTTTTAAGGGGTTTGGAGGCATTTTGGGCTCATTCCAGAACTTGATTTTTGCGCATTGCTTTGTTGTTCTTTAGAGGCTGCCAAACCTGTGAAGAAGGACACCCAAGAATGGGAGTTTGCAAGTTTCTAGGAAGGCTAATGATGAGATTTTGAATCCATTTTATGTGCATGCTCATGCAGAGTTTGCCTTTGTGCTGAACAGTGCAGATTTGTGGGTTTTTAGGTGTATTTTTTGTAAGAGTTTGGTGTTTCCGGTTGAGTATTTCATATCAGTTTGGGTTGCTTCTGTATATCATACTTTTAAATTTTAAAATAGAGATAAATATATGTATTTGGATATGATTATACTTCTGTGATAGATTATTAAGTTTTTGTGATGATTTCGGGCTATTTTGTGCTATTTTCGGGAGCCCGATGAGCATTATTTTTATCCTCCGTTTGGGAGCTATTATGTGCATGTTATATAGATATGGAAATATCATTTTATAAGCTTTTATGATGCTCAAATTTCTATAAAAATGTCCACTTTCAGATTTATTAATAATAGGTGAAGCTGTGAAGCTTTTGGCACTATTTCTGGCATACCCGATTTGGGGTTTATTGAGAAATTGGTGGATCTTTGAAATATTGGTTGTTTGATTTTAAAGATCTGATTTGAGGCTTGAAATATCATATAAAATTAGAGAAAGGGACATTTCAAATGTCTACCGAGCTTCATAGGAAAATCATAGTGTTACCCAAGCGTAGAAGAGTATACCAAGATTTCCTATAGAAGTGATAAAGATCTTAGTGTTCACCAAGCTCTGTAGTGTTAACCAATTATATCAGTGTTTATCGAGCTCATAGTGTTAACAAAGATAATTTAGTGTTGATCAAGTCATGCAGTATTAATCGAGTGATTCAATATCTACCGAGTTTCTCAATGTTCACCAACTCATATAGTGAAAATTGAGTTCATGCTACTCAAAGTGATCAGTATGGACTAAGCTTCAATGTCAACCAAGTGCCAAAGTATGCTAAGTGTTGACAGTATTTGTTGAGTGTTATAACATCACTGAGTTGTCTTCAGAACCCATGTTACAACAATGGGCTAACTTTGTGAATTATGATGAATTTGGTATTGTAGCCAAATCCATAAAGTAATTAAGCAAATTAGTATACATGTATTATCTTGTATCATATCCACATATATCATGTAATGAGTATGTAAAGAAGTAAGAAGCAAATGAGTGCAAATTGAAGAAGGCTACAAGTAGTATATGGTATAATAGAGACTTATCTATCACAACAAGGTGATCATTGCAATTGAAGGAATCTCATTCAACAAATCAAAGTTGTAGATCAAAGATCAACCACTTATTCATCATAATAGGTGCATCCATCAAATCCTTTAACTAGTGGACTTGACAGTCTTTTGCTAAATGTCCTAACAAAGTGCATACTTCACTGTATGTTTGTAAATCCTTTAACAAGGTGGACCTAATAGTCCTTATTGCTCCCAATAGAGTAGATCACTAGAAGTGGTCAATTATAAGCCTTAATAGGACAAATTTATATTGTAATACTAAATCTTGTGGGTATCATCCCCACCCTAGTTTTACTTTCTATTTGGAAGGTTTCTAGGTCACCATATATTGTGTCAAAGTGTTATAAATATTATTTCTTTCATTCTTTCATACATACAGTTAGATCAGAATAATATATGGACTAATTTGTGAATTGAGTTTAAAGTTTTATTGGTTCCTAATTCACTCCTTCTCTCTTAGTAACCTAGCCTACCTTATATCTCTAATAAAAAGATGATAACATTAAAAAATATGTTGAGAGAATCAAATCTAGTGTAAGTGGAATCAAAGCTTCTAGAAGGAAAATTGATGATGTGATAGTTGTAAGCAACGTACATAGGACCCTTCTTCCTATCTATACAATTAGAGTTTTAGCTATTCAAGAGATGAGATGTGATCCCAATAATGAGATAAATTTGGATGTTCCAGTGGGAAGATTGACAACATTTGAGCTAGATAACTATGATAATTATGTTCCTTGTTCTAGAAATCTTGAATCTGCATTTCAAGCCAAGTTGTCACTGAAAAAAGAAAGCTACAAAGTCTAAAGGAAAACAATCTGAAAATGAAGAGGAAGATAGCTTTGATAATGATCTTGAATCCATTGAAGCCCTACTTGCAAGAAGATATCCCAATTGAAAATGAAAATACAAAGGTAAAATTTCTCTAATATGTTTTTCTTGTGAAGAAGTTGGTCACATTGTTGCAAGGTGTCCAAATAGAGAAGAAAAAGAAGAAAAGAAGAACAGCAAGTTCAAAGACAAGAAAGATTTCAAAAACTACAAAGACTACAAGGATAAAGGTAAGAAGTCATGTTTCATGGATAAAGATTCTGATAGTAGTGATGATGATGAAATGGTTAATATTGCTATAAAAGATGAATTTGATGATAAAGAAGATAAGATGGCACTTATTTCTCATGTTAAAAAAAATGATACATGGATTATTGATAATGGTTGTTCTCATCATATTTACTAGTGATAAAATAAAGTTTGAACATATGGAACACTATGATGGTGGAAGTGTAAGATTTGGAAATAATGAACCATGTTGCATAAAAGGAAAGGGTTGTATTCTCTAACTAATGAACTCAGATGCGACAATGCTTATTGGGTTGAAGGACTAAAGAATAATATACTGAGTGTGTCATAGTTGAATAACATTGGATTCAAGGTAGAATTCATGAATGGGAAGGCCAAGCTACTAGATGTAAAAGGAAATTTGGTTGGGTCTCATAATCAAACAAAAGGCAACTTATTCTACCTAGATCTAAGTAAAAGTTCATGTTTCATTGCTCAAGTAGAAGAAATCTAGTTATGACATAAAAGATTGTGTCATGTGCACTTTGATAACCTAATAAAAATTAAAAAAAACCAAAAGACTAAGAGGTATTCCCAATCTGGGGAAACCTAACATGGGCATGTGCAAGAATTGTCAAATTTGTAAGATGGGAAAAACAACTTTCAAGAACAAGAACTATCATTTTGAAGAAGTCTCAGAGTTGGTTCATACAGACCTTTGTGGACTTATTGGCATAGAGAGCTACAATGGAGATAAGAATTTCATTTTTGTTGATGAATATCCTAGGACAATGATAGTAATGTATCTAAAAGATAAGTTTGAAGCTTTTCTAAAGTTCAAGTGGTATCTAGCTAGATTTGGAAAAGAAACGGGAAGGAAGCTAAAGTGTTTAAGGTCAGATAGAGGAGGAGAATTCATTTCTAATGAATTTAATAAATTTTGAACTGAGAAAGGAATCAAAAGACAAGTATCAACCCCTAGTACACCACAACAAAATGGTATAGCAGAAAGAAGGAATAGATCAATCATGGATTGTGCAAGAACCTTGATGATAGAAAAGAATGTTGCAATCAAATACTAAAAAGAAGAAATTAGAACAAAAATTCATACCTTAAAAAAAGTACAACTGAAGAAAGACTTAAATTAGACTCCTTATGAAATATGGTATGACTATAAACCTAATGTAAGTTACTTCAAAATATTTGGTAGCAAATGCTATATTTTAAAGGAGACTAGGAAAGGTAAATTTGATGTCAAAAGTGATGAAGGCATATATCTAGGATACTCCAATAGAAATAAAGCATACAAATCTTTGAATCTAACTACTCATAAGATCATAGAAAGTGTGCATGTGTGAATTCATGAGTTTGTAGAAAAGAGTGAAGAATAGAGAAGAAAAGAACTTGAAGACAATAGAACGTTTATTTACTTTGAACCTGAAACATTTCCTAGTCCAATTTGAAGTTAGCAAACTTTAGCTTTGAGTCCCCAAAATCTCTAGAAGCACTCAAGTTATAGCTAGTGCAACCCGAGTCATAGTTTGAAGGATCTGAGTCATAGTCAAAAGCTACTGAGTTGCAGCCAGTTCCAATCAAGTTTGAGTTTGAAGAACCCAAGTCACATATAATGGGACCTGAGCATGATGAAGAAGATCATGGTGAGGAAAGTGAAACAAGCTCTAAATCCAATGTACCTATGCTTGCAAGATATGTGAAAAGCACCATGCACCTAAGAAAATCATTGGAGACAAGTTTGAAGGTACAATGACAAGGAAAAATTTAAAAGGTACATGTTTGCTTACTAAATTTGAACCTAGAATAGTTAAGGATGCTTTGGATAATGAAAGTTGGATTAAAAAAATGAATGAAGAGATAGAATAGATAGAAAGGATTAAGACCTAGACTCTTGTTCCTAGAACCAAGGATAAGAATGTAATTGGCATAAAGTGGGTGTTCAGAAATAAGTTGAATGAAGACAAAGAAGTTTCAAGAAATAAAGCAAGGTTAGTATGCAAAGGTTATTCTCAAGAGAAATGTATTGATTATGGTGAAACTTTTTCCCCTGTAACAAGATTAGAAGGTGTTAGGACTCTACTTGCTTATGCTAAACATAAAGGATTTAAAGTGTATTAGATTAATGTGAAATCAACATTCTTAAATGGAATTCTAAAAGAAGTCTACATAGAGAAACCTGAAGGTTTTGTAGATCCTAGCAAAAAGTATATGTTTTTTAAACTACACAAAGCATTATATAGTCTCAAACAAGATCCTAGAGCTTGATATAAAAGACTTCATAATTATTTGATGAAAATTGGTTTTCAAAGGAAAAATGATAACATCAGTCTATACATCAAAGAAGGATTAGATAAGAAGATTGTGCTAGTAAAAATCTTTGTGAATGATACATTGTTTACTGGAAATGATGACTTGTGTGAATCCTTTTTAGAGGAAATGAGTAAGGAATATTAGATGTCAATGTTTGGAGAAATCAAATTCTTTATTGGTTTGTAGATTCAATAGAAGAAAGATGGTATCTACATTACTCATTCCAAGTATATCAAGGAGATATTGGATAAGTTTAGAATGGAGGATTCAAGACTAGTTGGAACACCTATGTCTACTAGACATTAGCTTTCCAAAAATGATGATTCCAAGTAGGTAGATTAGACCACATATAGATCTATGTTTGGAAAATTTTGGTATGTAGTACATACTAGGCCTGATATTGCTCTTACAGTTGGTATGGTGGGAAGATCTTTAGCTAATCCTAAAGAAAATCATATGATGAAAATAAAGAAAATCATTGGATAACTAAAGGGTACTAAAGACTATGGATTATGGTACAAGAAAGTGTTGATCTCATATTGATTTTGACAATTGAGTGTCACCACACTTAAGAAATTTTCTAAGTTGATGTCAAGTATAATATAGATGCTAAGTCACAATATGTGTTGAGCTAGAAATTCATCAAGTGTCGAGTCATTTAGATGCTAAGCAAACAAATAATGTTGAGCAAGTTTTAGATGCTGAGTGACTAATAGATGCCAAGAAAAGTTCAAGTGCCAAGCAAGACAAAATTCAGTATGTGTTGAGTATCAGTAACCAGTAAGTGCCAAGTAACACACAATCAGCATAAGAGTTTGCACTTTTACAAACTAAGATGTAAACCATTTTTGAGCCGATATATGGATAAATCTCAAAGGATTAAAAGATAAGATCAAATCTACTTGATTCCCTATGCAATCGACATGTAACCAATTAGAAAAATGGAAAGATTTGAGCGAGAAAGATGGATGAATCTCAATCATAGATTCATACCTAACCTTAAGTCACAAAACCTTTTTAAGGAGGTTGAAACCCCATAATTCAGTAATGTATGAGAGAGTATGCAAGAAGAGAATGCATGCAAGGAGAGAATACTAGCAAAGTTTGAAGGAAGTGAAAGGGGTGAATTGACTTAGAAGAAGGACAAAATTGTAGTATCAGTTAGTAGAACAGTGAATCAAGATCACAATAGTTTATACTAGATCAGTGAGGATTAAATCGGATAGAACAAGGATCTAAAATTAGCATTAGTAGATTGCAAGTAATCAAGTCAAACATTCTACTATACTTTCTAACAATTGTATTAGAAGGATGAAATCCTATGGAGATAGGTTGGTTTAATAGCCATTATATAAGGCCTTTAATAGGGTGACTTTCTAAGTGAATTTTTTGTAAATCCTTTAGCCAGGTACACTTCTGATAGAGTGTTAAAATTCTTTAACAAGGTAGGATCTAACAATCCTTGTAAGCTTTTAACAGAGCAGGCCTTTCATAAGGGAGATCATGAGAATGGTCAAAATATGTAACCTTAACAAGTGAACTTTATTGCTACAGTAGTGAAGAGTTGTGGCTATCATCCCCACCCTAGTTTTACCTTCTCATTGGAGGGTTTCTAGGTAATCATATCTGGTGTCAAGTGTTTATATGGATGGATTTACTTTATACGTTACTCTTATATGTTCATGCATACAATTTTTTTAAAATTTAAAAGTTTTATTGGTCAAAGTTTAATACTTCTGGTTCACCCCCCTCTTAGAAGTAGACTTCCCACTTGTTAATTCCAACAATTGGTATCAAAGCCTAGTTCTCATCAAGAGAAGCCTTATAGCTTGAAGAAAAGATCTTGAGATGGAAGTTTATAAGTTGGAAAAACTATTGAGAATCAAGAGATTGAGATACACCTCCCATTGCAACAATTGGATGAAGCTAGAAATGCCTTGAGGAGTGTGCTAAAGAGAAGGAAAGAGATTGCTATAATTGAGAATGACACTCAATACAAGGAGATTGACACCAAAAATTTATTTGTAGATGGTAACTCATGTGAGTTTTATGTAGCAATTGTAGATCTCATGGATAAGAATAGAGAACAAGTTGAAGAGATTAGAAATCTCAAGTTGGAGCAAGAATCATAGGCAATACTGCTATCTGAAGTAACTAAACAAAAGAAGAAAGCCATTGAGGATAAGGGCATGATAGAAGAAGATAAAAGAATTTTGTCAAATAGATTGGAAGAAAAGTTAGTAGAGTAGTCTAGGATCTCAAACATGTAGTTGAATACCTTGAACCAAATGATGAATGCCCATCATGAGTTGAATGTCAAGGACATTGAAATAACCAAATTGAAGTTGCAAAATGAGCAATTGCAAAATGACCTAAAAAGAGAGAAGGAATATGGTGAAAGCTTCAACAAGCCAAGTGAAGCCATCAAGTACTTTGAGAAACTACTAAAATCCCCTAGATCCAGTAAAGACACATCAAGTTTGGGCTATACGAGTACTGAGGAATGTGAATCATCCAAAATTGCTAAACAAAGGAATGACAAATGTAAGAACTCCAAACCCACTTGTCATTTTTGTGGTAAGAAAGGACATACAAGTAATATTTGTAGAAACAAGAATGGTAGTTAGAATGCTAAGCCAAATAATATGACACATTGTTACAAATGCAACAAACAAGGTCATCAGGTACATGAATGGAGAACAAGGACAATGCATGCACCAAAATTTGAAGGACACTGCTACAATTATTAGAAGTATGGACATAAAGATTTTGAATGCAGATCCAAGCCCACATGGTCATCAAACAAGGGTAGAAGCCATGAAAGTTACTATAATTGGGATTACAAAACAAGACACAGTTGTCACTACTATCAAGAGTATGGACACATCCCTGAAAATTGTATAAGAAAACATTTTAGTGGAAGCTACAATAGATGGTTGAGCCAAACTACATGTTTTTGTTGTTTGAAGATTGGTCAAATCAGCAAGCACTGCCCAACAAGGACAAAGACACCTAACTCTAATTTAAAAAAAGGAAAAGGTAAGGTAGATGTTGAGCATATTAGAGGAGAGATGAATAAAATATGGAAGAAGAAAGGTGGATGCGGCACATCAAATGAAGGGGTCACTTCACCTAAAGGGGTAAGTGGTCATACTTCATTAAACCAAGCAAGAAGGTATGTGTGACTGATATTTAAATGCTTTATCATACATTAGTTCCTAGAATGAGCTAACACTGAAAAGGTTAGATCAACATGAATAAATATGCAAGGTTAAGACTTCAAAAGTTTTCACAATGCTGCCGAGTAAGGAAAGTTACCCTTAGATGCTGAGTAAAATCCTAGTGTATGTCGAGTTGTCTACCAAAGTTAGTATGAGCCAAGCGTGTAGTGGTTGTTGAGTAAAAGGAAAATTCTTATTGAAGCCGAGTAAGGGAAACTCTAGTGGATGTTGAGTGTTGGAAAATCAATGGAGGTTGAGTAAAGAAAATTACATTAGAAGCTGAGTGGATAGTTGTACATGCACTAAGCATTAAATGCTATGAAATAAAGGGTATAAGGTCAAGTTTTTGATCATTTCTCATCATTGTGAACATAGAGCATGAGAAAGAAGAGCATAGAAATGATTTCAAAGAAGAGATTAACACTTTTGCAAAGATTCTAACAAATATTCAACATTTTTTTGATGGTCTAAGGTATTTACTTAAGTGTTAAGCTACGTAATTACAAAATTTCTATATTTTAAAACCCTAGTTTTAAGAAATGGCATCCAGCTCTAGAAACCACAAGGATAAGGAACCGTTTGAAGTTTAGTTGGTCAAAAACAAAGTAAAACCATTGGATTTTAGACTGATTCTTGAAGTCACGTATAAAAATGAGCCTATCGGTACTTTATCTATTATCCCACCAAAGGTTGTTATGGTGCAAGATGTTAGAAAATGTTAAAATTGCAAAGTTGGAGCAATAGGTGACATGGAGATTAGGCAAGCTTATGACAAACTTTGTGAAAATGGGGTATTAAAGGAGGAATTCTAGATTTTTGAGAGAAAGGGCTTAACCCGTGCCCTAGATTTCCCCGTAGTTTTGAAAACTAAATGGATAAGGATAATGTTGAGAAAAATTCATGACAAATGCTTATGGTTAGAGGGTGGACCTATAAGGTTGTCAAAGAGAATCATACATAGAGTAATAGGGTACCCAACCCTAGAATGACCAAAGACCCTGAGGAGTGATTCAAAGGAAGCTATAAAGAAGAACACTGGGGTTAAGTGAAACAAAAGAGGCATGACAATAGACAAAATCAGAGATCCACTTGTAGAATTTTTTGTTAGAATAATATACCATAAATTCTACCAGTCAAGCTGACTAAACAGTGTCCCATGCATCATAGTTGATGTAGGATACAAACTTGTCAAGAAGAATCATACATATGATCTAGTAGAGTTGCAACTACAATAGATTATGGAAAATTTAGGAGCAATAAGGAGATACAAGAGTGCTTAGTGTAAGTTTGGATCAATTTTGATATGTATATTTTTCTAGGTTTAGAATGAATTCCCCTCTTTTGGTAAAATAAGATGGAAAACAAATAGTTCTATAGTAGCACAAGTTAATGAGTATATAGAGCAGATGGGAGCCAATTTTGAAACATTAATGACAAGCTAATTTGAAGACTTTAAGAAGTCTATGAAGCAAAGGCTCAAAATACTAGTATCTCTAGTAGATCAACATATATATGATATTTATTTCTTGGTTGACATTGATTATACATAAATCCAAGCAATAGTACTAAGGGTAAGATGGCTAAGGCCACTTGGTTATGAAATTAACATTGATCAGGCATCAACAACAATCACAACATTGCTAGTAGAAGACATTGATAAAAGTGCAAAGCCCTTTGGCACTTTTGATGTTGTTAAATCCAAGGTAGAGATGGAGTTGAAGACTACTTCAAGCCTAAAGAAGAAGGATAAACTGGTCAAGAAACTAAAGGCCAAATTTGGTGAAGGGATTTTTGAAGTAGAAGGAGATGAAGAAAAAGAATAGAGTCAAGTGTTACTTGCCTTAACACAAGGCATGAGTTAAGATGCTAAAGAAGAAGAAGGTGATGAGGAAGAAGTAAAAGCTAAGGAGACACATATCAAGCTAGAGCCAAAGAAAAGGAAAACTCAAAAATAACCTATAGCTTAGCCCAAAGGCGAGAAGATAGCCAAGCCAAGCCCAACAAAACCTACTACAAGGGCAAGTACAAGAGCTACAACAAATGAGGCTAAGGAGTAGGAAAAGAAGAAGGATACTGAGTAGGAAGGTCTAGCTAAGAAGAAGCTAAGAAGAAAGTATGTTGTACCTCTTGAATCAAATGAGGAAAGGACTAAATCTTATGACAATGGCCAATTTAGAGTGGTAAGTCACATCACCAAGTCTAATTTAGAAAATGTATGTGATAAAATTAGAGATAATGCAGACTTATTTGGCTTAAAAGGTATTGATTTTAATAAATTGAGTAGAGAAGAATAGAACATAGTTGAAGAATCTATCTACACTATGATGGTCAAGTTCAAGAACACTCCACTTGAGCTTGACAATTCAATGCCTAAGGAGTTATATTCTATTGTTGAAAATAAATGGCATTACTACCTTAATATAGAGAAATAAATAAGAGAGTCACTATTGGCTCGAGTAATTCCTGAGCTCACTAAAGGGCAAATAAGCAAGGCAAATAAGAAGCATGGGAGAAAATGTGCACCTAAATATAGAGCATTCAATATCCTCCAGAGTAAGATTGAGGATGTTGTGAAAAAGTCCACAGAAATGTGGAAATTAATATATGGCCTCACAACTGTAAAAGAAGGAGAAGAAGATCCCTTTAAAGGGAGAAATAATGGAGAGGAGGATTAAAATGAAAAGGAAGGTGAAGGAGAAAAAGAAAAGGTAAATATAGTGGAGAAGGAAACACAAAAGGATGATATGGCAATTGATGAAGAGTAGTAAACAAAACAGAGTGTGCAAGATGCACAACTGCCATCTCCAAGTCCTCCAAATGACATTGCTACACCTACAAAAACTATAAAAGTAAATGATATTCCTAAAAATTCTAGTTAGAAGATAAATCCATTGACTACAGAGGATCTCAAAAAGATCCTTGACCAAACAACACTACAAGCCCAATTATGCAACAATCTAGTGTTGGTCAGTGTAGATGAATTGCAAAAAGTAGTAGCTAACTTAACTAGGGATACGATGGGAACACAAGAAAAATCTTAAATCATTCCTATAGCTATAAGTGGAAAACCTAAAGAGAAAGCTATACAAGATACAAAAGCCAAGGTTGACTCCATTGTCACAGTCACTACAACTGTCAAGGAGCTAGCAAAGGATAAAATAGAATAGATGGATGCATCTATTCCTACTATATAGGCACAAGGTGCACCACCTTAGATAATAATCATTGATCAAGGAAGATCAGAGGAGGAGAAAAAGACCCCAAAGGAAAAGGAGCAAGCAACAATTCAAACTTTGGTTAATCTACCAACCTTTGGGACTCCAAAAAAAATGCAACAAAAGTCAAGCACTGAAGCAGTACCACTTCAAATATAAGCACTAGGCTTGAGCTCTACAAAGGTTGCAAGGGTACTTCACTATGGAGACCCTACACTAGATGAAGAAATAGTCATTTCTAAGTATGACTATGAAACTATGAACATTGATCAAATCAATGAAGTACAAGAGGCACTAGAGAGGAAAAAGAAGTAGGAGATACTCAAGAGAAAGTATAAAAAATGGCAAGCATTGATTGAAATAAAGGACATACTTTTAGATGCTTTTAGTGTGTAGAAAACTAATGAAACAAAGCCCATAATGGATCAACTTTCAAACATAGTGGACCAAGTGAAAAATGAAGACCATGATACAAATGCCAAGCTGATGGAATGGTCAGAAAATAAGTTTCAAAAAAAGGTAAATGAAAGAATATCTAATGAGGTAGCACTATCTCAAGTAGAACTGGAAAAGAAAATTGAAAAGGTGAAGCAAGTACTTGAGAACATATTCTTATTGTACTCAAAATTGTGTGATCCTTCCATCTTCACATAGGAGACTAGCTAGAGAATCATGAACTTGGAGAGGAACTTGAAGATATCAAGTATGCAACTACCCAAAGATCCAGCTCAAAGTGAGAAGTACTTTAACACAATGCTTCACACTCAAAATGAATTAGTTGTATTAATAGTAGAAGAGGCTAACACAAGAGCCAAATTGGTACAAATACAAGGCTCCCTCACCCCTCACATGGATATTTTATAGAAGGAACTAGCCTATGCAGAGAATGTAATAAAGAAATTTCTCAATCTTTCTACATTAGATGGCTTAGTTCACCTTGCAATAGAGACAACCATTCAAAATAAATCCATAGAAGTTACAATACGAAACTGGGATGCTTCTCTGAGAATTGTAATGGAAGTATATAAGAAATTTTTGGCTAAGTATTCAGTCAATGTCTAAGACCCTTTGACATAAGTGTCAAAAAATGGGGAGATATTTTTGATAAGGGGGAGAAATTAAAGTCACATTAGGAGAAATTGAAATTCTAGAAGGTCACTTAAAATTGCAAGGGAAACATGTAAAAGGGGGAACTAAGAGCTTAAATAAAAAGGGGGAGTAATAAAATAAATAGAGAAGGAGAAAAACAGAGCAAACTAGAGCATAACAAGGACACATTAGATAAAGAGTATCAACATTGAAGACAAGGAGTATCAACTGAGGCACATCAATCTATTTAGAGATATTTTGGTTACAAGGATATGGCACATCAACTTAGGGGAGATACAAAATTTTGAGGTATATAGTATTTTACAAAAATTTTGAACAATTTTGAAGTTTTGTATATATGCCAAACAAAATGTATATTACACTCAAGGAGATTAGTTTCATTATGTATAGTTAAGTGTTTTTGATACTCATGTCAAAGGGGGAGATTATTGATCTTAGATTGGTTTTGATAATTGAGTGTCAACACACTTAAGAAATTTTCTAAATTGACTCCGAGTATAATATAGATACCAAGTCACAATATGTGCTGAGCTAGAAATTCATCAAGTGCCAAGTCATTCAGATGTTGAACAAACAAATAGTGCCGAGCAAGTTTTAGATGCTAAGTGACTAATAGATGTCAAGCAAAGTTCAAGTGCCAAACAAGACATAATTCAGTATGTTTTGAGCATCAATAACTAGTAAGTTTTGAGTAACATAGAATCAACATAAGAGTTTGTGCCCTCACAAACTAAGATGTAAATTTTTTTTGAGTAGACATATGGATAAGACTTGAAGGATTAAAAGATAAGATTGAATCTATTTGATTCCCTATGTAATAAACATGCAACCAATCAGAAAAATGGAAAGATTTGAGTGAGAAAGATGGATGAATCTCAATCGTAGATTCATACCTAACCCTAAGTCATGAAACCTTTTTAAGGAGGTTGAAACCCTACAATTCAGTAATGTATGAGAGAGTATGTGAGAAGAGAATGCATGCAAGGAGGAAGTGAAAGTGGTGAATTGACTTAGAAGAAGTAAAACATTGTAGTATTAGTTAGTAGAATAATGAATCAAAATCACAATAGTTTCATACCAGATCAGTGAGGATTAGATTGGATAGAACAAGGATCTGAAATCAATATTGGCAGATTGCAAGCAATTAGGTCAAACATTCTACTATACTTTCTAAAAATTGTATTAGAAGAATGAAATCCTATGGAGATAGCTTGGTTTAATAGCCATTATATAAAGCCTCTAATAGGGTGACATTCCAAGTGAATGTTTTGTAAATCTTTTAGCCAGGTACACTTCTAATAGAGTGTTAAAGTCCTTTAATAGTGTAGGATATAAAAATCCTTGTAAGATTTTAACAGAGTAGGCCTTTCACAAGGAAAATCATGAGAATGGTCAAAATATGTAACCTTAACAAGTGAACTTTATTGCTGTAGTAGTGAAGAGTTAGGGTTGTCATCGCCACCCCAATTTTACCTTCTCATTGGAGGGTTTTTGGGTAATCATCTATGGTGTCAAGTGTATATATGGATGCATTTACTTTATATGTTATTCTTATATGTTCATGCATGCAATTTTTTTTAAAGTTAAAAGTTTTATTGGTCAAAGTTTAATAATACTTTTGATTCACCCTCCCGCCCTCTCAGAGTGACACTTCCCACTTGTTAATTCCAACAGAAAGGAGGAAACTTAGATTTGAAAGCCGTCACTAATGCAAATTGGGTAGGAAGGGTTGATGACAGGAAGAGCACCAATGGTGGAGCATTCTTTCTTGGTAAGAGACTAGTTTCTTGGACAATTAAGAAGTAGAATTGCATCTCTTAGTCTACAATAGAGGCATAGTTTGTTTCAATAATAGTTAATTGTTCCAATATTATTTGGTTTAGAAAATTATTGGCAAGTATGAAGGTAGAAATCAAGGATCTAATGATCATCTTTTGTGATAACACCAACGTAATCAATATATCCAAGAATCCTATGATGCATACCAAGACCAAACATATTGCAATAAAATATCATTTTCTGAAAGAATTGGTGCAAGACAAAGAAGTGAGATTGGAATATGTGAATACTAAAAAACAAATTGAAAACATATGCACCAAGCCATTACCTAAGGATGCATTTTTGTATCTAAAAGATAAGCTAGGGGTTATTCCCCTATTTGAAGCTCACTAAACAACATTTAGTGATACATCAACTTAGTATTCTTGAAGATCAATCAAATTGATGAAAAAATGAAAGGGAATATTGCATATGAATCTATACATTAGATACATTAAAATTTACTAAATATTGTCTTTGGCATAAAATTTCAAAGAGGGAGAAGTTTGCTATCATATCACATAAATTTTGTAAAGAAAGATTTTTCTATATTAGAGAAATTGTTCTAAATGTTTGAAGATGTCAAAGAGGAAAAGTTTGATGAAGAGTAAACTTGAAGAGTTTGTTGATAGAGGGAAAAACTAAAATCAAAGGGAGATATTGAAGTCAGAGGGAGTTCACACCGATAGAGGGAGTTCTCATGGATGAGAATCAGAATTAAACTAAGGATATTATCATTACTTTTATTTTGCTCTAAAATTTCATTATATTATGACATATTGTGTTTCCATCAATGCCAAAGAGGGAGATTGTTGAAAACAATTGATCAATTGTATATTGTCTTTGATGTTATGAAAAATGTCATATCTTTACCAATCAGTGTATGCTAAGCTCACTTGGCCAATGAAGATAGTTTCTTGTGTTTGCCAAGCATTCTAGTGTTTACCAAGTTCATAAGACAATGTCTACTGAGTTCAGTTAGGCACCAAAGAGAAGTTTGAAGAAGTTCAATGTTAACCAAGCTCACTCAATTAACAAAGGAAATTTGGCATGGAACTAGTGTTAACTGAGCTCACTCAGTTACCAAAGGAAGTTTATGATGTTGCAACATTAACTGAGTTCACTTGGTTAACATAGGAAAATCATTTTAGAGTTAGTGTCTATCAAGTTGGGTCGGCTAACAAAGGATTTTCTTGTTTTGGCATATCGAGTTTAATGGATTTTTTATTGGTTCTAGCTAACAGAAGAGATGAAGAATTATTGTCATAAGTTGTATTCAAGCCAACTTGAAAATGTATATGATATAAGTATAAAGTCAAGTTGTAGTTCTTTGAATGTGTGAGAATGTGTGGAAGATAAGAAGATGCTTAGAGGAAGAAAATTGGAAGGATAAAAAAAATATCCTTGTTGGGCTATAAAGATTAATTAGATCATGAAGCATCAAGTATTCAAGCCAAAATTGAGATCTAAAATCAGCAATACAGTTGCAAAAATAATCAAGTCATTTCATTGTTACTCTCTAACCATTGTAGTAGTGAATCAAATCTCTTAACAGAGTTAGCCTAAAAACTGTTTGTAAATCCTTTAACAAGGTGGCATTTCTAGATTGAAGTGTCTAAAGACCTCTAAAAAAGCCACTCCTAATAGGGTGATTAAATCCACAAATAGGGTCACACCTAATAGTGTATTTTGTGACCTTTAATAGGGTTGGCTTCTAATAGGGCTCACTTTAGAAGAGTGAAAAACAACAACTAGTTGTAATTGGTGGTTTTTCCTAAATTGGGTTTCCACATTAAATATTGATGTCACTTGTGTTCATGCTATTTATTTTATGTGTATGCAACTAAGTTAATTAAGGTTAATCACACATAATATCTTAAGATCTACATTTGTCGAGTAATAGTTGATATTATAGTGCTTTCCAAGTTACAACATATTGATAGTGTTAATCAAGTGCTTTTTTGTTAACTGAGTGAAAATAGTTTCTATAGAGTTTATATTTTGTACTAACATCTAAGGGATTTGAGATTTATTTTTTTTGTAACTAATTCACCCTACCCATCTGAGTTACTCTTATATTTCTAACACTTCTTTGGTTCATTGCATCAGCATTATGCTATGCAATAGTAACTTCCTTTTGCCTTCCAATAATGAAATGTCTTTTTTGATCTCTCCTTTCTATTCTACTACATTGTGCATGTTATTTTCCTTGTAGTGAATATTTATTTTCCATTTTCTCATATTTCAATGACATGTTTAACCTATTGATGAATGTTGTCTTGTGAACTTGTTTCCTTTGCAACATTTCATTGGTTTTAAGCTCATATGAGTTTGTGGAAGGAATATTAGAGTAAGGAACTATGTAGTTGATTTATTGATGTGTTGTGCATATACAAGAAGAGGTAGTAACCATGTTTCAATATGGTGCATCAACCCCTTTCCCTTTCAACATTTTAAATTCATGCAATCCTTCTTATTTTTCCTTGAAAGTGGTAGTTTATGTGTATCCTGATTGTAAGAAAGGTGGCCTTATATGGAGATTTAACCTCAGAACACAAGTCCCACACTTGGAGGGTTTTTCCATGTTACATGAGGTTTCTTGAGGGTCATACCTCAGGCAAGGGTATAGACTTTTGTGTCAGCAATTTTTGGCATGACTTGTAGGACACATAGATTCAACTACATAAGTCTGCAAGTATCTAGTTCAATCCTTATGCATTGAGAATTTGGGTCTAATTCTTAGTAAAATCAGCCTTTGGAGGCATTCAATTACCATGGAAACTCTAGTGCACATCTAATAGTTTCAAGAATATACAATTTTGGTATACAAAGATCATTCTCGATCTTTTGTGATTTCCATTTTTTTCTATGAAATTGAAATTGTAGCTTTTATCAAGTTCTAGTCATGGACCCATTTCATAGAGATAACTACTATTCCCCCCATATCATGAAAATTCTTTTCCTTAACCCTCATATTGTCAATTTCAATCTTAGCCTCAAGCTAGTTATGACCTCTATGCTCAAAATTCTCACTATACTTCTACCCCTACTCTACTAGTCCCAACATCTACTTATAAAAATATTGAAGATATAATGTTGGAGTTCCAAAGGTAGGTTGATTGGAATTCCCAAGAAAAAACTAAGTAATATCTAGTCTGAGATAGGAAACTTAATGGGATTGAGAGGCAACAAGAGATGCATCGACATTAGGAGGAGATGGCATACCGACCCTATCTCCAACAAGAAGAAGAGAGGGAGAGACAAAGACACCTTGAGGAGAAACTTGCAAAGCAAGTTGTTGTAACAAAAGAAGAGGAAATGAGGCTCAAGATAGTTCTTTTTTAGACCAAGCAAGAAAAGGAAACCCCTTCTCCAAGACCTATCATTCCAAGCTTCAAGAAGCCCCCTCTATTACAAGAGCCTATTGTTGTAACTTATCTACTCCATGTATAAAAGAGATGACCCTATTAGCCTTATGTACCTATTACCATTTCACTCTTTGAGGGTGGATTAATGAAGAATCTAGTATTCTAATTTTTTTTGTTGTGTTCTAATTATTTTGAAATGGCTTGGGCCACATCATTTGGTATCAAAGTGAGAAGATGGCTAGAAGAGGAAGAGGAGGTGTTACTCCAATGCAAAGATTTATGTTGGATATGTAGAGACAGATTGAACGACTTAACAAAAGAATGGATAATCAAGGAATACTAGTAGAATAAGGAGAGGATGAATCAAATGAGGAGAGAAATCAAAGAGATTTTAATTAAAATGAAGAAAATGAAGAAGAACCCTTGGAAGAGTTGAGCTATGAAGATAGAGTGCTTCAGGCTTTAGAAGGGAAAAATGAAGGGATCGAGATTGAAGTCTCAGACTATGTTGGTAGTCTTAAGCTAGAAGAATTGATAGACTGGCTAAATGAGATGGGTAATTTTTTTGAATGGAAGCCTATGGTAGAGGGAAAGGAGATGAAATTTTCTTGCACAAAATTAAAGGGACATGCAATGATATGGTGGGATCACCTCTAGAAGGAACAAACCAAAAAAAAAAAAGGAAAAAGATCAAAATGTAGAGATAGATGGAGAAAAAGCTTCAAGAAAAGTTCCTACCTTTAGATTGCTCATAAACCTTGTTTCATAAGTTCCAAAATTTGAAGCAAAATATATCTTTTGTACAAGAGTACTAAAATAAGTTCTATAAGTTATCCATGAGAATAGAGCATCAAGAAGATGATCAGTAGGTGGTTGCTAGATATATGAATGGCCTTAAATTCTCTATCTAAGATGAATTGAGCATGCATCGTGTTAATATTATGCAGGAAGCCTACTAGTTAGTTGTAAAGGCTATAGAAAAAAAGAATCTACAATATAATCAAAGGAGTAGAGGAGGAAGAAGGGGTCCCCCAACATCATTTTGAGGAGGTTCTAACTATGGATAGGAAGAATCCTCCAAGGATTTGAAAGAAATATATATTCTAGACAAGATCTTGCAAAATAGGAGAGAGGAAGGGGATTTCAATGAGGATGAGGTTATGGTAGTGATAGAGGATGGGAAAACCAATAGAGGCCCTTTACCTATTTCAGATGTGGAGAAGAAGGACATCAATCCTTTGAATGCTCAAATAATAACATGCCAAAAATAAATCAAGGAAGATAGCCTAGAGTGAACCTAGCTTAGCTAGAAGAAGAGAAGCAAGAAGTTTCACCAGATGTGGGAGAAACCATCATGATGAGGAGATCAATGATCATCCCAAAAAAAGATGAAGTTCTTGCAAAGAACTCTGATGATTTGTGGCTTTGGACCAACACTTTTAGAACTAGATGCACTTCCGGTGGAAAGGTATATCGAGTTATTTTTGATGGGGGTAGATGTGAGAATATGGTATCTAGAGAAATGGTAGAGAAATTAAATTTACTATGTGTGAAGCCCCCTCACCCTTATCATATTGGATGGTTTAAGAAAGGGAATGAAGTAACAATTGATAAAAGATGCTTAGTCATATTTACCATAGGAAATTTTTATAAGGATGAGATATGGTGTGATGTTATCCCTATGGATTCTTGCCATATGTTGTTGGGAAGACCATGGTAGTATGATAGGAAGGTCACGCATGATGGAGAAAAAAATACTTACTCATTTTGGAAGGATGGCTCTAAAGTAGTTTTTTTACTGCTTAAGGATGAAAAGAAGAATGAAACCATGTTGTCTCCAAGAGAAGTTGTCAAAGAAATGAAATTAATAGGTTGTTGCTATGTACTAGTACTTAAAAAGGAGAAGAACAAGAAAACTTGGTGCCACCTGAGGCAATGAAGGTACTAGAGGAGTTTGCTGATGTTGTTCCTAGAGAACTACCTAATGGTCTTCCACCCAAAGGAGATAATCAACATCATCTTGATCTTATTCCTAGTGAAAATTTATGTAATCAAGTAGCCTATCGGTTGAATCCAACACAACATGTAGAGTTGAACAAACAAGTGACATAATTGGTGCAAAAGGGTCTAGTTAGGGAAAGCAAGAGTCCATGTGCATTACCTGCATTATTGACTCCAAAGAAGGATGGAACATGGAGGATTTACATTGATAGAAAAGAAATCAATAAGATTACCATTAAGTACTAGTTTTCTATTCCTTAGGTAGAGGACATGATGGATGAATTAGTGGGGGCTAAGTACTTCAAAAAGATTGATCTCTGAAGTGGCTACCACCAGATTCTCATTTGAGAGGGAGATGAATGGAAGAAAATATCTAAGATAGGAGATGGTTTGTACGAATGGATGGTTATGCCTTTTGGGCTTTTGAATGCACCTAGCACATTTATGCAGCTAATGAATATAGTGCAGCAACCTTACATTGGAAAGTTTGTTGTAGTTTATTTTGATGATATTTTGATCTATATAGAAGCAAGGAAGAACACTTACCAACACCTGAGAATCATCTTGAGTGTCTTAAGGAAGGAAAATCTCTTTATGAACTTGAAGAAGTGTAGGTTGATGTAAACTAGTTTGACCTTTCTAGGCTTTGTCATTTCTCAAGCTAGTGTTCAAATGGATCTAGAAAAGGTAAGAGCAATCCTAGAATGACCCAATCCTTATAATATAACATGAGTATGAATTTTTCATGGATTGGCAACTTTCTACTAAAATTTTATCCAAAACTTTAGCAATATTGTATCACCCATAATAGATTGTATCAAAGGAAGGGAGTTCACATGGACACTAGATGCTAAAGAGAGTTTTAGCTTCTTGAAAAAAGGTAACTAAAGCTCCTATATTGATAGTTCCAAATTTTGATAAAGTTTTTGAAGTAGAGTGTGATGCTTCAAATGTTGGGATAGGTGCTATTCTTAGCCAAGCAGGTAAGCTTGTGGCATTCTTTAGAAAGAAATTGAAAAATGTAAGAAAGAATTATTCTACCTATGATCTAGAGTTTTATGCAATTATTCAAGTACTAAGAAATTGGAGCCACTATCTAGTCCCACATGAGTTTGTGATGTCTACTAAACATATTGCTATGAAATATCTCAACACACAAAAAAAGTTGACTAGTCAACATGCCTAGTGGGTATCTTTCTCATAGGGATATACTTTTGTCCTGAAGCATAAATCTGGAAAACAAAACTAGGTTGCTAATGCCTTAAGTAGGCATGCTACATTATCAATCACAATGGACAAAGAGGTCACTGGTTTTGATGCTATTAAGGCCTTATATGAAATTGATGATGATTTCTAGGAAATTGTAGAATTTAGCTAAAGGCTTCATCTTTTGGTAAGTTGGATCATGTGAAAGGTGACTATTTTATGTAGGATGGTTACCTCTTTAAGGGTAAACAACTATGTATGCTAGGCAAATCCATGCGAGAAAAAATTATCAGGGAATTTCACATTGGTGGACTAGCTAGACACTTTTTAAAGGACAAAACAATAAACTTGGTTGAAGATAAGTACTATTGGCCCAATATAAAGAGGGACATCACTAAATATGTGGCAAAGTGCAGAATCTATCAAGTGACTAAAGGACATTCACATAATATAGGATTATACATGCCTTTACCAGTACTGACCAAACCATGGACTGACATGAGTATGGATTTTTTATTAGGTCTATCACACAATCAATGAGGTAATGATTCTATTTTTGTGGTTGTTGATAACTTTTCAAAAATGGTCCACCTTATTGCTTTTAAAAAGACCAATGATGCAACTAGAGTAGTAGAACTATTCTTCATAGAAGTTGTTTGTTTACATGGCCTTCCAAAGACCATTACCTCTAATAGAGACACTAAGTTCTTGAGCCATTTTTGGAGGACTCTCTTGAGGAAATTAGGAACATAGTTACAATTTTTTAGTTCTTATCATCCTCAAATGGATGGAAAAATAGTAGTAGTCAATTAGAGTTTTGAAAATCTATTACACTGCATTGTGGGGGAGAAGCCTAAATATTGGGACTTGGCATTGCCCTAGGTAGAATTTGCCTATGACAATTCTATTAACAGATCCATTGAAAAATCTCCATTTCAAATTTTTTAAAGTTGAAACCCTCAAGGTGTGTTGGTAAATAGATTTGTCATAGTAGAATTGCCCAACGGAGTGTGTGCCAAACCGTTCACAACAGTTGGGTATGCCCTTGGTATGCGGCCTTCCTCTATGTTTAGAGGGGCAGCTCCCTCATATGACACAATTTTTTGGAAAGGATTTTCAAATAAAGAATTTAAAACTTCAAAGTTCAAGAGAAAGTCATCCAAGATGAATGCACCACATGCCCTCACAACCTTCTTCGGTAAACAAGATTGATAACAACGGTAATCAAGAACTACGCTTGAAGGCAACCAGTATTACCAAGTACATTCCTTATCATTCATAAACACTCACATATCACCATAAGAATGTCTACTACTACATATAATAATTATGATTTTAGTATAAGGAATGCAAAACACATCTCATTTCATTTCCTTGCACCAAGAAAGCAATAGAGATTTTTCAATTCAGTGATAAAAAGTGTACATACTTTCCAAAATTTATCCCTGAATCAAAATTTCAGCATAGTGTTCCCTTATTTTTCAAACCAAAAAGTCTCGTTACAAAGCCAATAGGTGTCCTTATATAAACATAGAGGTTAATAACTACCTCTTCGTGGTTAATAACCACCTCCAAAATAAATAATTTTGGAAGGTAAATTAACCTCAAGAAAATTAACCTATAAATGACAATAACCATTATTTGAAATGTATGGCTTGGAACGTGTCTTCAAAAGGTTCAATCATCGACTTGTTGAGTTATTTGATGCAGACTCTTCTTCGTGATCATCACCAAGTTGACATATTGAGTATTGACAAAGAAACAATGATTCACAACACCAATTGCTTGTGTATTGACTGTAATCTAGACAGTGATAGTACAATCTTGACTTCCCATTGATATACATCATAAAAGTTTCAATCCTTTTGAGAGTGATTGTGATGAGCCATTATCATATCCACCTGTTGATGCTTTATTAACTTTGAACCATTGAATTGATATATATGAACCATGGTATAGTTGAATGGGCATTGTGTCCAAGGTCAGATATAGTAGAACAATTCTCCCATTTCTAATACTAGTGTGGAGTGGTGCAGCCAGCTGAAGGTATGAAGAATTTCCAGTAGCATAATACAACCATGCACTATATCAACCTCTTTGGGTTCTAGAGAACTTGAAAAGAGTCTTTGCACCCTTCACAAGCTTCTATGAGTAGTGCTTGTTATCCTTGAAAACAATTGATGCTGCTGCCAAAGTAGCTTCTACCTTTGTAGCCAAATCTAAACCAAAGGAGCATGCTATTATTGGACGTGTATAGTCAATATCTTTGGGTCTCACCTAGTGATAATGATCATTTGGATTGCTCATCCCACTTGAGGTATCGCCCTTTCCAACCTAACAATAGAATACATTGATATCATTAGAAGATGAATTGAATGTCTTGAGAAGGTAATCCATTCCCCATTTAATGATCTCTTTAACATGGTTGAGATCTCTTGAAGATTCATACTTTCACTTTCTATTGTACTCGATACCACTCCAACTAAGCATAGTCGTAGCAAATGCACTAGGAAAATTGAACTTGATAGCATCTCCCACATCACAGAATCCACCAACCAAATTTGTTTTGCTAGCTCTTGGATCAGATAGGCCATCTTGCGAGCAAGAATTACCTCTCCAAGATACATTATTGTGCATTTTGTCAAACACATGTTTGCAGTTCTTATACTCCCGCATTTTGCATGCATACCAAGAAAAGAGTTACTTACATTTCCATAGCCCTCAAGTCCATTCCTTATAAAATAATCATGGATCTCTCTACCTTGTTGTAGAGCTACCAAATCTGCATAAGCTGGAAGAACACTCACAACAGATGCCCATCTCAGTTTGACTCTCGTATCCTGCATTCGGGATAAAATCCTCAGGGTTTCACTGGCGCATCCATTGTGAGCATATCTTGGTGCAGGTACAGGGAAAGGGATTCTTTTTCTAATCCATTCCACACATATCCTCTTATGATGGCATTCCAAGCGAAAATACTGGGTTTCTACATTTGTTTCTATACAACATGATTGTCTCAATAGTGTTCAAATATTGAGGCTTTTACAATATTTGAAACATCTTTCATCGACATCAGGTGGGTTCATCTTTCCATTAAGACATCTAACACTTCCTACCTTGAGGCCCGATGTCTTGATCATTAATTGAATCCTTCCTTAATATCTCCACAAGACTACCTCCGCACTTTCTAGTTCATATGCTTGACCATGAAATCCCTCCTTTGTGGTTGAAGTATTTCCCCTTGCTCCCGTATATTCCTAAACCATAACTTGGAGTGAATATTAGGTTACTACACATCACATATAATGGACATAGGAGATGGCTTTGAATCCCATATTTTCCATTGATGAGCTTGCGACAAACTATGATCTCAAAGTTGTTCTCCCATTTGTGCGAATCCCTACTTCAATTTTGATCATGTTCTATGGTGGGTGATCACCATTTGAGAAGCTCTGTCAAGGACACACATCGAACATATCACTAGCATTTTGTCAAACATTTGTATGTCATGCTACATTCTTCATCCTATGGGAACACTGTGCATAGTTGTGAGAGTGTATAATTAGTAGAGTTTGAGGTCGATATTAAAGAGTAAGGGGTATTATGAAATCCCAATCTCATTCTTACTCCTTGGATAATTTCTATCCATACATTGGCGCTGGTTAGGCTATTTTGATGATAAATACATTTTGTCTATTACCTCTGCACTTGACGGTGGACACATTCATGTTTACTTGAAGCCCAATTCAGACACTATTGGTAAACATATTAAAATTTTTCACTCTCAACACCAAAATATCCAAGCATTTCAAAATTATTTGTGAACACAACTATTTTCCAGCTATCCTTTTCCATTTCCTCCACCTTAAGATCAACCAGGTGCAATATCCGCAGTTGTCTTTTAGATGATCTTACTTCTAGTTCTTAACCTTAATCAGCTAAACAAAGAAGGTTAATGATTGTCTCAGAGAGGTTAAGAAAAAAATGTTTTTGGACGTTATCATTAACCTTTTGAGAGGTTAATGGTTAGGAAAAATGTGTTTTTGGGGGTTATCATTAACCTTTTGAGAGGTTAATGGTTAGGAAAACTGTGTTTTTGGGGGTTATCATTAACCTTTTGAGAGGATAATGGTTAATGATAGACTAGAAAACATGTATTTTGGGTCTCTCCATTAACCTGCAATAACCTGAGGCTCAGAAGTCAGATTTTAAAAATTTCAAGTGCTGTGCGGAGCTGGGAACAAGCCAATGACATGAAGATTTAGAAACTTACAAGAATTAAAAAATAACATGGCCATTTTAAAGCTTAAAATTAGGCAAGTTTCAAAAATTAATCATGGCTTACAAAATTGAAACAAATTTTATAACCAGGCAACAATTGGCTCTAACTGGGGACAAGGACTAACAAGGACGAAGCTCGAATCTAGAATGAATAAAATAGTGCCTTATCCATTGGGCTATAAGATAGAGTCATTTGAGGGAAAAATTTACAAAAGAGGAAATGAACACCAAAAGTGGGACAACATGAAGGAAAAGCCAAGCAACAAAAAAACACAACAAAAACTCCTATCTAGACTATATACAAGGCAGGTTTCCCTACCTCTCGTGACTCAAGGTATAATCATGCAAATCCATTCACTGGCTGGGGAAAATAAATACCATAGCATGCTAACATGAGGCCACTTTTAGGTTCCTATGGACTCAAGTGCAAGTTCTCTTTTTGAATCCCAATTTTGAGACTCTTAGCATACTTCACATCATTTGATAAAAGGATGTATCCAAATAACCATGTCTCATAAAAAATATCTAATTTTGGAATCAACTTAGCTTCATGTTGCATGTTATTGATGACTTCATTTTGAAAGGATTGAAGGATAAGGCTCTCAAGTTCTTGGATGAATTTATGATCTTTTCTCTATTTGACAAGCCTTGTACTTGAAATTTTAGTGATTGGTGATCATGGATTCCTGAACTTATTTCTAACACCAGACACTTTTTCTTTTCCATAGGAATGTTTTTGTTTGTATTCTCTATGAAATTCCTCCAATATGAATGCACATCTTTGTCGCATTGAACCTTCCCATGATGTATTTCTTCCTTTTCTCTCATCAAATCACTCAAAGGAGAAACAATCATCCTATCCATTTTGGTGCATGCATGCTCTATTGAGTCTATCTGATCAAGAGAATTGATCACCAAGTGACATTGATGTAAGGAAAATTCTTTTAAAAGAGCATCGTCATCTATGCCTTCATCTTCACATTTTTCAATCATTAAATCACAACACATTTCTTCAAGGCCAATTACTTCTCTAGTGCGAGGTACCATCATAATGTTTTCTTCAATGTGGTTTCCACTTGTGAACTGAAATGTTTCAAATTCAAGTTTCATGCATGAGGAAGAATGAGAACTTGATGTGTCATTTTCTCTTACTTGAAACTTATCTTTCATTTTGATGTCTATTGTACTTGTCATTAAATATTCATCAATGTTTACACAAGCTTGGTGCATTAATTCTTCTTGATGACCATCTTCACAAAATGGGAAAACTTCATATTCCACTTGCATGTAACTTGGAAGGGGGTCTCTTGACAGCTCATCATCTTTCTCTTGAAAATGATCTTCTACTCTTGTGATGATCATTCCACTTTTTGAAAACTCCTCAACATCTGCAAAAGTAAAGACTTCAATCTCAGGAGTTAATGGAGATGTCTGCAAGATTTCACTTGAGGTTATTTCTTCACCAGTGGTGGTAGAAGATTGTGAAAAATATTCTAAAGAGTTGACTTCATCAATAGAGTCCTCATCATTAATGATTGGGAATGAATTAATAGGAAGATCTTCTCCACAGAGAAAGTCATCATCTGAAGCATTTAGGCACCAAGTAGGAATAAAAGTAGTATGAAATTCATCTTGATTCGCATTTCCCCCATCTTTAATCATATTTTCTGTAATTCCTTGAGAAATATTTGATATTTCTTTTTCCTTCTCATTAGGATTGAGATGATTGAATACATTCTCCTTTTTTTTGAAATTTTCACAATGATTCCTTGATACATTACTAGACCCTTCTCCCATAGACATCATTTCTTCACCATTTCCTTGATTAGACATAGAATCCCCATCTTCTTTCACGCATGAAGATTTAGATGAGTCATTTATAACATTTGGATCAAGAGATATTTTGTTACCAAGGAAATAATTCTTGGATGAGTCTTTTTTCTCAAGTTCTCGCAATGTTGGAAGTAAAGAAGGATGTACATTGTCAGGATCTAAGCGTGCATTGCCATACAATCTCTTTAAAAATTCAACTTGATCAGGATCAATGGGAGCATGATTTTGATGAGGAATAGGTGTGGAAATTGACAACCACTATCCATCTTTGATTGACATGAATCACTTTTCTGGTCAAAGTCTTCCTTATAATTACATGTAGAACTTGTTTCTAAAGATGATATGGGCTTGTGAGAGAAAAACTGATAATCTTTACCATCCTCTTCTTTGATCTTTTGCAATGTCTAGAGAAAAGATGGATGAGTCTCTCCTGGATCTAATTTTCATCCACCATAGAAAATCTTCAAGAAGCTAGCTTGCATAAAAACAACCTGATTTTGTTGAGGTGCAGGTGCATGAGAGACATTCTCAGTATTCATCATTGCTGATTTAAATGAAGCATATTTTTCAGCAAAGCCTTCTTTATCTTTATACGCTAAATCTTTTTCCAAAAAGGATTTATGATCATGAAAAAGAAAACCATAATTCTTTCAATCATCTTCTTCAATCTTTTGAAAAACTTGAAGTAATTTGGGATGAACCATTTTAGGGTCCAACCTCCTGCCGCCATAGAAATTCTTCAAGAATTCAACTTGCAGAGGCTCATTGGGAATCTATTTCTTAGGATATTGAAAGTATTCATCATCACTATCACTATCACTATCACTTTGAACTTTTCTCCTATACCAAACCATGATTCTGAATTTTTTCCTTCAAATAGAGTCGTCGATAATCAATCTTTAAAAATAGAGTCACCAACCTTCATTCCAGGCAAGGTACCTCTTATCAACCATGTTCTTAATTATTGTTCACTTGGTTTTGGATGTGACCAAGGTTTTTCCTATTTCTTCTTGGAATGACTACTATTCTTTCAACGATTAAAATGTTGTGACCAATAGGAGCCCTTCGCAAGATTTCCCCAAATTCTTCTTCTTCTTCAAGAACTTGATTCACTAGATGGTATTGTTGAGCACTTCGTCTACACCTCTAGGCTAGAGTGTTCAAGTCTGAGATCATATCCTCCTGGGTGTCTTGGAAGCCGAGGTTCGATTGGAGAATAGGAAAAATGTTGTCATGCGAAAGCACCATTGTGCTTCATTACAGGCGACTGTCAATCTTTCTTGTTCAGTCTCCCCAGTAGAGTTGCCAAAAATCTGTTGGTAAACAAATTTTTCATAGTAGAATTGCCCAACGGAGTGTGTGACAAACCATTCACAATAGTTGGATAGGCCCTTGGTATGCGGCCTTCCTCTGCGTTTAGAGGGGCAGCTCCCTCGCATGATATAATTTTTTGGAAAGGATTTTCAAATAAAGAATTTAAAACTTCAAAGTTCAAGAGAAAGTCATCCAAGATGAATGCACCACATGCCCTCACGAACTTCTTCAGTAAACGAGATTGATAGCAATGGTAATCAAGAACTATGCTTGAAGGCAACTGGTATTACCAAGTACATTCATTATCATTCATAAACACTCGCATAGCACCATGAGAATGTCTACTACTGCATATAACAATTATGATTTCAGTATAAGGAACGCAAAAAACATCTCATTTCATTTCCTTGCACCAAGAAATCAATAGAGATTTTTCAATTCAGTGATAAAAAGTGTACATACTTTACAAAATTTATCCCTCAATCAAAATTTCAGCATAGTGTTCCCTTATTTTTCAAACCAAAAAGTCCCGTTATAAAGCCAATAGGTGTCCTTATATAAACATAGAGGTTAATAACTACCTCTTCATGGTTAATAACCACCTCCAAAATACATAATTTTGGAAGGTTAATTAACCTCAAGAAAATTAACCTATAAATGACAATAACCATTATTTGAAATGTATGGCTTGGAACATGTCTTCAAAAGGTTGAATCATCAGCTTGCTGAGTTATTTGATGTAGACTCTTCTTCGTGATTGTCACCAAGTTGACATATTGAGTATTGAAAAAGAAACAATGATTCACAACACCAATTGCTCATGTATTGACTGTAATCTAGATAGTGATAATAAAATCTTGACTTCCCATTGATATAGATCATAGAAGTTTCAATCCTTTTGAGAGTGATTATGATGAGCCATTATCATATCCACCTGTTGATGCTTTATTGACTTTGAACCATTGAATTGATATATAGGAACCATGGTATAGTTGAATGGGCATTGTGTCCAAGGTCAGATATAGTAGAACAATTCTCCCATTTCTAATACTGGTGTGGAGTGGTGCGGCCAGCTGAAGGTATGAAGAATTTCCAGTAGCATAATACAACCATGCACCCCCCCCCCCCCCAAACATACTCATCATAGTATCTAGAGGAATTGTAGAAGATGGTAGGATCACTACCACTAGCACTATATCAACCTCTTTGGGTTCTAGAGAGCTTGAAAAGAGTCTTTGCACCCTTCATAAGCTTTTGCGAGTAGTGCTTATTATCCTTGAAAAAAATTGATGCTACTGCCAAAGTAGTTGCTACCTTTGCAGCCAAATCTGAACCAAAGGAGCATGCCGTTACTGGACGTGTATAGTCAATATCTTCGGGTATCACCTAATGATAATGATCATTTGGATTGCTCATCCCACTTGAGGTATCGCCCTTTCCAACCTAACAATAGATTACATTTATATCATCAGAAGATGAATTGAACGTCTTGAGAAGGTAATCCATTCCCCATTTAATGATCTCTTTAACGTGGTTGAGATCTCTTAAAGATTCATACTTTCACTTTCTATTGTACTCGATACCACTCCAACTAAATATAGTCATAGCAAATGCAATAGGAAAATTGAACTTGATAGCATCTCTCACATCATAGAATCCACCAACCAAATTTGTTTTGCTAGCTCCTAGATCAGACAGGCCATCTTGCAAGCAAGAATTACCTTCCAAGATACATTATTGTGCATTTTGTCAAACACATGTCTGCAGTTCTTATACTCCCGCATTTTGCATGCATACCAAGTAGAGTGTTACTTAAATTTCCATAGCCCTCAATTCCATTCCTTATAACATAATCATGGATCTCTCTACCCTGTTGTAGAGCTGCCAAATCCACATAAGCTAGAAGAACACTCACAACAGATGCCCAGCTCAGTTTGACTCTCGCATCCTGCATTCGGGATAAAATCCTTAGGGTTTCACTGGCGCATCCATTGTGAGCATATCTTGGTGCAGGTACAGGGAAAGGGATTCTTTTTCTAATCCATTCCACACATATCCTCTTATGATGGCATTCCAAGCAAAAATACTGGGTTTCTACATTTGTTTCTATACAACATGATTGTCTCAATAGTGTTCAAATATTGAGGCTTTTACAATATTTGAAACATCTTTCATCGACATCAGGTGGGTTCATCTTGCCATTAAGACATCTGACACTTCCTACCTTGAGGCCCGATGTCTTGATCATTAATTGAATCCTTCCTTAATATCTCCACAAGACTACCTCCACACTTTCTAGTTCATATGCTCGACCATGAAATCCCTCCTTTGTGGTTGAAGTATTTCCCCTTGCTCCCGTATATTCCTGAACCATAACTTGGAGTGAATATTAGGTTACTACACATCACATATAATGGACATAGGAGCTGGCTTTGAATCCCATATTTTCCATTGATGAGCTTGCGACAAACTATGAACTCAAAGTTGTTCTCCCGTTTGTGCGAATCCCTACTTCAATTTTGATTGTGTTCTATGGTGGGTGATCACTATTTGAGAATCTCTGTCAAGGACACACATCGAACATATCACTAGCATTTTGTTAAACATTCGTATGTAATGCTGCATTCTTCATCCTATGGGAACACCGTGCATAGTTGTGAGAGTGTATAATTAGCAGAGTTTGAGGTCGATATTAAAGAGTAAGGGGTATTATGAAATCCCAATCTCATTCTTACTCCTTGGATAATTTCTATCCATACATTGGTGATGGTCAGGCTATTTTGATGATAAATACATTTTGTCTATTACCTCTACACTTGACGGTGGACACATTAATGTTTACTTGAAGCCCAATTTAGACACTATTGGTAAACATATTGAAAATTTTCACTCTCAACACCAAAATCTCCAAGCATTTCAAAATTATTTGTGAACACAACTGTTTTCCAGCTATCCTTTTCCATTTCCTCCACTTAAGATCAACCAGGTGCAATATCCACACTTGCCTTTTAGATGATCTTACTTCTAGTTCTTAACCTTAATTAGCTAAACAAAGAAGGTTAATGACTGTCTCAGAGAGGTTAAGAAAAATATGTTTTTGGACATTATCATTAACCTTTTGAGAGGTTAATGGTTAGGAAAAACATGTTTTTGGGGGTTATCATTAACCTTTTGAGAGGTTAATGGTTAGGAAAAATGTGTTTTTGGGGGTTATCATTAACCTTTTGAGAGGTTAATGGTTAAGTATAGACTGGAAAATACGTATTTTGGGTCTTTCCATTAACCTGCAATAACCTAAGGCTTAGAAGTTAAATTTTAAAAATTTCAAGTGCTGTGCAGAGCTAGGAACGAGCCAATGACATGAAGATTTAGAAACTCACAAGAATTCAAAAATAACATGGCCATTTTAAAGCTTAAAATCAGGTGAGTTTCAAAAATTAATAATGGCTTACAAAATTGAAACAAATTTTATAACCTGGCAACAAGGTGTTATATATCTTGTGTCACTTTCCTTGGGAGAAAAAATGAGTGGTGATGGAGTTGCCTTTGTTGAACACCTTCACCAACACCAACAAGATGTTAAAAAAAAGTTACAAGATAGTAATGTGAGTTACAAGATTGCTGCATATGCTACTCAAAGACAACAAATATTTTTTGTTAGTGACTTGATGATGGTTTACTTGAGGCGTGAATGGTTTCCTATAGGCACCTATCATAAATTGAAGTATATAAAGATTGAGCCTTGCAAAATCATCAAAAAGATTAATGATAATGCTTATGAGGTCAACTTACCAAAAAATCTTAACATTTCCTCTATTTTTAATGTTTATATTCCATGGAGATGTTCCCAATGTAGATGAAAACCAAGGAGTGGATTGGCAACATCACCTCCCCAATAAGAAGGAAAAGATTGCCAAAATTCTTTACAAGAAGACTACCTCCACAAGGCATGGGCATCATAACAGATACTTGATACAGTGAGATGGGTTACTTGAAACAGAGAGTACATGGTTATTTGAGTGGGTAGTAATGTAGTAATATCTAATAAAATTACAACAATTCACAAACAACCACTTACAGGAGCTGAGTTTCATTCAAGAAGGGGAGAATGATGCATCAATGTCCGGGAGTCATAACTTTTGACTCAGATGTGGGTTTTGGCTGATATTTTACAGGCAATTGCATGAGGAGTTATTTGGATTTCCAATGGAGCTCAGCTTGATAGGTTGCCATATCAACATTTTTTTAGGAGCCTAAAATTTTGTCTTGACCTTTGAAATTGGGTTTTTCTATTTTTTTTTTCTTTAGTGTTTTAAAATTTTTTTTGTTTGTAATAAATCCAAAATCATATTATTGATTTCATAGATTAGTTGGCAATTCATCTTGCCTTAGTTAGGGGATTTTCTTGGGAAAAATTAGGATTTGTAGGATGGGTTTTAGAAATTACCAAAAATGGAAATTTCTATTTTTTTCAAAAATGGTAATTTTTCAAAATTGTAATAAGGAGGCATTTTCTTTCATTGTAAGGGAGAGGAGAGTTGAAGAAGTTTAATGAAGATTCTGGTATTTTTAAAATCTTTGTGTTAATATTTTTTGAGTATTATTTTGAAAGGGTTTGGGCTACATCAGTGGACCTATTGTATAGACCCTTGATAGTCCTAACATGTCATTTTGGGAGAGTACAAAAAAGCCCAAAAAAGTAACATGGGAGGAGTTGTATCTTATTGAGGAGGGCAAAGATGTAGCTATTAAGAAAAAGTATCCAATCCTCTTTTGTTGAGGAAGAAGAAGATAAGGTTGTTCCTTTTCTTGAGGAACAAATGATGGCTTTTGAGCCTTTAAAAAAGGATGAGTTTTTGCTATAGGAAGAGGAAGATGAAGATCAAATGTTGTAGCAAACAATCCACTATGATATGGAGGATGGAAAAGAGAGCCTTGAGGATAAATCTATCCTTAAGGAGGAACCTACTGATATGCATGGGATTGTGCATCAACCTATTAATTTTAGTACAACATAGCAAGAAGAATAAAATAAAGACAATTTTTGGAATGAGTTGGAAATATTTTGTTCATTCTTAGACATTAAGTGACATGTCCCGTCATAATATCATGAGTTATAATAGCAACAAGTAGAGACTCACATCGTATTGATAGCTCCCAAGGAGGTGGCTAATGAGTGCCATGAGGAAAAGGTGGAGATTTTATCTTCACCAAAAAAGATGGAGCCACTTCCAAACCATCAAGATACTACCAATGAAAAGAATAACAATATGGTCAAGGCTTATTTCTTAAACTCAATGCCATCAAGAGGATGCCTGAAAAGCATCTAGCTCTACAAAAAATCAACAAGTTTCACCTAGTCATGATTATTTTTGGGCATGAGGGTGAGTTCTACAAGAAAGAGCAAGTTAGTCTTGCTCAAAGTGACAAAATCCCAATGTTGGAGAGCTTCATTATTTTCAGCATTGGAAAAATGATCCAAAGTACAACGATATGTCTTTCATTCTTGCCACTATGTTTAGTTGCCCACATGCATGAAAGGAACAAAAGACTTGTGAGGAAGGGAATCTACTTCAACATTCTAGTTAATGGATTCTTTTGATATATTTTGTTTGCAAATACTTGTACATAGTAGAGTAGATATTTTTCTTTCCAAGAAGTGCATGTGCACAACTATTCTCTCCTAGGATAGCAAGTTTTGTATATTTTGTTGATGTAGAGGTTGTAGATTTTTGTGAAGTTATAGGTGGGCTAATGCTTCATCCTTTGTTGGTGACTCTATGCCTAATGGATTTCTTAAGGTCACTAGTCTTATTCTCAATAGACAAGCATCCCTTTGAGTCTCCAAAAATATTGGCAATTTTTCCCTCCATTTAGCCCATCACACATAACTGATCTAAGAAATTTTCAATGGCCTGGTATATTCATAGGTGGGTTAAGACACTAAATTCATGGTTAACATTTCATGTTATCCCTTTCTGCATTATTTCCATATTTCATCATTGTGGTGAAGTGGTGGCAATTCTATAATTCTTCATGCTCAAATGCTCGCGATGTTGCCATGTGACCCATCATTCACGTTGGGTGCATCTTTTCAATGGTAACAGAGTTGATCCCATATGGTGGGCTTTAACTTTGCATGTTTCCATATTTTCCCTACTACGTGTCTTCATTTTGTTCATCCAGTGGTGCATCTTTCACGTCGGGTGCATCTTTCCAATGGTAACATAGTTGAGCCCATATGGTAGGCTTTAACTTTGTGGGTTCCTATGATTTCCCTACCACATATATTTATTTATTTTTCATTCTGTGGTGTTGTAACATTTTCCTAGGATTAAAGGCCTAAAATTGTGCCACATGGTAGAGGGTTAACTTTCATGTTATTCCTTCCTACTCTCTATTTTTTTACTTTTTCATGGGGAGTTGTGCCATGTTACATTTGTTGGTGGTTTTCTATGCCAAAGAGTGTTATGGGACCTTTTCCTTGTCACATTTCATAAGGTAAATGATATGCATATTTTTAAATGACCAACAACTAATTTTCTTTTGCATTTCACAAACAAATTTTTGCTTTTGGATTGGGGAAGATCAATTGGTCAATTCTAAAGGTGTGCGTGAGTGGGTTGAACTTTGTGTAATCCTATTCTAATATTTGACAACATCTTGATTTAGCTTGTTGTGGTCATGACATGTTTTCAAGGTTGATTCTTTAATGTTGGACAACTTTTGGTGCCTTGTTTGCATGATGCCAAAGCATCTCGATACCTCTTTAATTCTTGTAATGATCAAATCTTTTGAATTTATCTTTCTACGACTATATGCATTCATTTTTTGGAGCTTTCTTGTCACTTCCAAGAGAAAGTTGCACAAAGATCATATTTTATTCTGATATTCATTTATTGCGCTCTTTAACTCTAACTCCAATCTTGTTGGGGTTTGAACTTCAATGCTTCATCTAAATTATGCTTGATCTATAAAGGCAAGTTTGTAATATTATTATGGGTTCTTCTTTGGTTCATTGTAGTAGCATTATGCTCTGCAACTACAACTTCCTTTTTCCTTCCATTGATGAAATATCTTGTTTTTACCTCTTCATTCCATTCTTCTGTCTTTTATATGTTATCTTCCTTATAGTGAATGTCTCTTTTCTTAGATTCATATGCCATGCTTAACCTCCTTGTGAATTTTATCTTGTGGACTTATTTCCTTAGAAATATTTTTTTGGTTTTAATCTTCATATAAGTTTGTGAAAGGAAGATTAGAGTTTAAAACTATGTAGTTGGGTATTTTATTGATGTTTTGTGCATCTATAGGCAGAGGTAGTAACCATGTTTCAATCTGGTGCATCAACCCCTTTCCCTTTTAGCATTCTAAATTCATGCAATTTTAGGTGCATCCTAATTGTAAGGAAGTTGGTCTTCTCTAGAGATTTAACCTCAGAGCTCAAGTCCCACACTTGGAGGTTGTTTCCATGTTACATGAGTTTTCTTGAAGGTAGGGTGTAGATTTTTTTGCTAGTAATAACTTTAACTCTATATGTAGTTGTAACTTAATTAGTAATTTTATTCCTAATCCAAATTCTATGGCTAACCACAGAATTTTTGTATGTGTAATGCTAACTGTAACCCCCTTCTAACTCTAATTATAACACTAACTATAATCATAACTCTAACCCTAACCCTAATTGTTACACTAACTCTAATCATAATTCTAACCTTAACCATAAGAGTAACAATGATAAAAAGGATAATAGTAATCTAGATCATAAGTCTTACCCTTAATAATATTTGAAATGTTGACTCTAATTATGTTGCATAGGTTATGATATGGGTTTCTGTGAAGTTTACAATTTTATTTTATCTATGGTATGCATTAAGTCTCCATCAAGCTTACTATTTTCTTAGGTTCATAATTGTTCAATATTTCCTATATCCATTTGTACCATTTATTTTATGATCAATTTTAGTGATTAAATTTAAACATGAGTGAAAAGAGGAGCAAGCACCAAAGTTCCTACCTTTAATGTGGTGAGTTTTGGTGTAAGAGTTGAATCAAGTTGTACATTTAATTGTTAACTTGGGATAGAATATCAAATACCATGGAGAGCTTTTGATTTGTGAAGACCAACTATATAAAATTTACTTTTATAAGTTCTATGAATCTATAAATGTCAATATGATATAATAATCTATGATTTGACATTCATTGTTTACTACCTTTTCTTAAAACATAAGCATGTTCACTTTTTACATTCTTCATAAATGCTTTTACACCTACATAATTTTTTTTATCTATCATATTGGCATGCATGTACCAGAACCAAAAGGTGGAACCAACAACCACATAACTACAAGGGCCCTAGTCTATGCTAACACTTTGATGGGACATAAACCCCACTCTTAACACTTCTAGACATCATATGATCTGATTTAGTTAAACACTCACCAAAACTAGGGAATTTTGACCAATATTTAGCCAACATATCAGGTTGTCATACAACAATTATATTACATATTTTTTGTTCTCTGTATTCTAAAATATCAAGTCTTTTAGTTTGGCATTAGAAGAATGATTTGTGTTATGTGTATGTTGATAAGTATTATTGTCTGATCCTTTTTCTATAACCAACCTTACATATTGAGTTAGAAATATGATTATGAGAAGTATTAAGGTTAGGATTAGGGTTACAATTGGATAAAGTAGTCCTCATCAGGATTATGAGACACACATGTGGGGATTGGTGTCAAATAGTTTAGGGAGGTCTAAAAATCTAGTTTTGTATCCAATAGCTTAGGGAGATATAACAATTGGAATTATTGTAGACTATTCTTTTAGGTTTGGGTTTCATTCTAGACTACTCTTTTGATGTTCTCATTGTTCTTGATGTTGTAGACTATTCTTTTATGTTTAGGTTTGAGGGCCCTTTTAAAGCCTATTTTCCTTAATAAAAAACAAACTGGGATTATTGTCCAATTGTTGTCAATTGTATTAGCATAGTTATAGGATCTTGATGAAGTAATGAGGTTTTATATATTTATAAATAGAATTACCAATAATGCATAACAAGGTACAAGTTTAGTTTATGAATGTGTTGTTCTATATTTCTAATTATAACAAGTTCCTTAACATTGTCATTTAACACATAATCTATTTGTTTCTAGATTGGAGAGTTTTGTTTACTTATGTTAATCCAAGTACAAACTAATCAGTATTACTTATATTAATCTACATAGTCATCAATATGGAAGTTATGGTAAGATTGTAAACATTTAGATAGTCTTTCATACTCATTATGAAATGCTTTGAGTAGATATATAATTTGTGGATATCTATACATTTCTATGTACTCCTTAGAGGCTAACCACTTTACATAAATAAGGAATTGACCTCTTCGTATGGAGAAGGGAGCACATAATGAAATCATCCATAATCTATCATGAAAGCCATAAGATTGTATCCACTTTCACATAAGACATTTTTATCTTGGTGAACGAAAGCCACAATGATCATCCATTGTTCACCCAATGAGGATATAAGTCTTTATGATATAATATTTTCTCATCAATTAGAAGAATTTTGTTAGTAAAAGAATATATTACATCATGATCATTTTTGTATGATTACATTCCACTACTCATTTGAGCTATGTTCCTTTAATTATCTAAATTACTAGTTTACTTCATATGTCAATACAAACAATGATCTCACAATGTTTATAATGACTTATAATTATGATTTTACCTTTAACATCTCCTCAAACATTCTATACAAATTATATTGTTTCTAGGTTTCTTTACAAGATTCAAAAATATGACAGTATGAATTTCTCAACTTATGCAACACACATTATAGATGCACATGGAATGTCTATTGGAAGTTTACATAATTACAACATCAAATTTACAATTTGAACAATTAACCAAATAGCTCAATTATATCTTTCTCATCACAACATATAATTAATCCAAGGGAATTTTCAATTAATGAATACACTTATTAAAATAGAAACCTTAGAACTCATGGACCTTCTAATACATATATTTTGCATCCTCCTAGTATGAAAATTAACCCTTACATGTACATTATAGGAAAAAAATTCTTCATAAGAAATATACCAGAATGTCATTGATAAGAATATTTACCTATTAACAAAAACATTTATAGTACTAACATTCAGTTTCATTTACACTATTAGTCTATTATTTTCATATTGAAAAAATGTTCTTTTTAAGGATCAATAATCGCCTCTTGGCTTATCTACAATTTAATAATTAAACTTACCAATTCTAATTGTATTTAAAACTCATGATTATAATTTAAGGCTCATTAATTTATTAGGTCCATGAAATTGGTAAGTTAAATAGATTTGTCTAAGGTAACATGTCCAATTTGTTAATTTTTCTTTAATAACTTTAATAATTAAATAAGCATACCCATATTCCCTATGATGAGATATTCATTTAATTCATGTAGAGATTGGATTTTCATAACTAAGATTAACCAATATTATTTTCACATTAGATTTAGGGTAATTTTGAGAGGATAGAGAGATGAATAGAAGGGAAAAAGTATTTGGAAATGGAGATCAAGAGGGAGATTGAGGAAGATAAGTTATTCTTCTTTGCATTCTTAGTGAGATTGTTGCTATGAGTTAATATGTAGTTTTAGATAAAATGTTACAAAATTATTTATTGTTATGGAAGAACTCAGAAGATAACTCTATGATCTCTTGCTTGGGGGTATGGATAGGATCCATGAGATCTCATGATGCCATTATGACTAGGTAGAAAAGAGCAAGGTTGTTGTTCGTTAAACTATTATTATAATAATCATCCCTAATTTATCCAACTTTCAACCTTAACAATAATGAAATCACAAAATAATAAAGTGACAATAGGTTTAGACTCAGAAAGACAAACTTAAAATTAAGGATGGAGATTAATCTCTTGCTATCTATATGAACAACTTTTGGGGTTGAGTTGTACACAAATTATAAGCACATTCTATTTATTTCATTCATCATAATTTACTCTCCTCGCTATATGTAATATAATTACCTTTTGAATTAGGGTTTATATGTCCATGTGATTAAATAAAAAATTGATAGTGACTACAAATATTCTTAAACAACCAAAAACTACAAATTTTAATGGTACATAGATTTTTACGTTGTATGTAATCTAATTATCTCATGAACACCATACCACACTATCAAATAGGAGATGAAATAGTATCATAACTAATTAACAATAATGTAAAGACAAATGGATTCATATAGAAATATCAACATTCATATATAAAGTAAAACAAATAAATCATAGAAACTATACATTCATATATATTAATTATTAATAGAAAAGGACTATTCGTCAAAATAAGTAAATCATAAAAACTAGAAGTACTAAGTTCTAATGTGACATATAAATCATTATGAAGATAAAACATCTACAAAATAAAAATACATAGAGGAATAATAGGTAAACCAGGGCATGGAAAATAAAGAACCACTTGAAAACTCTAACACATAATTGGGTAAAAGTACAAAGTTGCATCACCTTTCAAGCTGACTTATTAGAATGAATGAATTTGAGTATTTCTATCTAAAGATCAATTTTGTTCAAACATATGATCTAGATAAATTTATTCTAGCTAAGTTATATATGGTCTCACACTTTTTCAATCGGATGTGTCTATTAAATTTATGTTTTATACTAGTTTGTATCCAATTACTAAAGAAATAAAATTATTTTAGAAAAATGACATTTTAATAACTCTTACCATTTTTTATAATATATTTTTAATAACACATAAACACTATTTTATAGAGCTCAAAGTCAAAAATATTCTCATATAGAGTTTATAGTGTTTTAATTAGATATAGTATATTATAATTAAAATATTCTACATGCATGTATTTTAACACTTAAAAAGATGTCAATTTTGAGAAAGAAAAAATATTAAATAATATCCAAAAAGTTTAAAAAATTTATTACGTTCTAGAGGAGAGAGTCTCTTAGAGACTCTATAATTTTTCTTCTGGTTAGAATAGATTTGTTTTGAAAAATGTGGTGGGAGATGAAAACTATCGATTTTAGGTGATTTGAAATTTGAATAATTATATAAGAGGAAATATAGGTTTAAAGCCAATTTTTATTTTTTATTGTTCTAGCTATATATGTTATCTATAACATTGTAAGCAGAGACTATAGTTTTCAAGTCTCCCTTTTTCAATAGTTCATTCATCGGCTTGTGTGAAAAGAGTAAAACATTTGTTATATAGTATAGTTGTAAGATTAATATCTAATAAAATGAATTTCTTCTTATTAAATTTCTGATTTTTCATTGGCTCAGGCATTTTTTCCCAATGATCTTTTTAATTTCATGTTCAAAAAATTCCTCATATAATAGAGCTCAACAATCATGGCAATGGGTGAAGTCGTCATAGATGGTAGAGAGTCATGTGTAGCTTATTTGAGGTGGCCTTTTGCATGTAGACATTGCCATCAACATGTTACACTTCATCTACTTCTGGGAGCAGGTGTATAGGGTAATAAACGTATTATTTAGAAATTTCTGCCCATCCATTCTTATCTCATTACAAGCGTTACTGTTAGCCAAGATGGAAGTAACAAGGGTGAGCTTTTCCTGTCCTACTTTTTATTGTTTGGACCTTCAATTCTCCCACAGCTTGTCATTTTTAGTCGCGTGAGCTCATTTCTCCACACCCATCCTACTCACAATTTCACTCCTATGTTCATGGTTTGCTATACGATCACCATATTTTGAATGTGTAAATATTATTTAGCCTGGTTTTCTTAAAAGTCAAGGATTCATCTGCTCCAAATTCTCTCAGCAAGTATTTTTATACGCACTCCAATATTGTCTAAGTTTATTAGTTTTTCAAATCTAAATTTTTATTTTTTAAACTAGCAAAATGTGAAAACTGTAGTAACTTATTCCTCGATTTTGTCAGATTAATTTTAGAATCTATATAGTCTTCAAACCTATTTGGCCAATTTTGTATCCATTGATTAAGTTGAAATTTGAATATCTGATGACTACATTTTGGTAACATTATATAGAATGTGAAATGTCAAGGTCTTTAAAAAAAAAATTGTATAGATTACTTACACAGAAATTTTTCCTTTTTCAAACTAAACAAACTTTTAGCTTAAAATTTTTATTTATGAAAGGATTTGGGTCCAATAATTTTCATGTTTCAAACTAAAAAAACTTTTAGTTTTAATTTTTGTTTATGAAAGAATTTGGATCCAATAATTTTCATTTTTCATTTTGGTGGAGTCTTGGCCAAGGTAAATGAAACTCAAATAGAAAAACATAGTTGTAATTCTGGTCCTTTTGTTGAGATTGAATATAGAGTATTTATTGTTTTCCGATTTGGATTATACATATGCTCACAATTTGATTTGGAGTAGGACGTTGCTCCGCAGGAGAATTCGACTGACCTGCATCCACTGCACCCACTAGACAAATGAAGACCAAACTTCAAACTCGGAGGGTTTCGCACGACTACAAGAACTCCCTTGATGTTATTAACAGAGTTTTTAAGAAAAAGGACATTGTAGAGTTGTATAGCAAAATATCGATTGTTCTAGTGGGCTCTTTTGTTCTTTACTGATCCTTATCCCCATCTCCATTTTTCCTTGGCGGATGTTGTGATATAGTTAGAAACATCTAACAAATGGAATAACTTTACTTTTTTTGCACAAATTTTTTCTTGTAAAATCGATCTTGGGAATTTCAATGTACCCTTACCACCCTTGTATTCTATTTGACTTTGTTCATTCATACCCTATCAATTGTATCATCTTATGGATTAGTAGACTCGAGAGAGAAATATGAACATATTTTTTAGGTATGATTATTTGTGGAGTATTATTTCCCACTCTATTCTTGCCTATCAATTATCTTCCTATAATAACAAAAACTCACCTTCAAACCCATCCACCATTAGATTGTCTTAGGATGAGCGAAATAGTTCTGTAAATAACATACCAAGTTTTCCGTTAGAAGAAAATAAAGGGAAATGAAAAGGATGAGATAATCATTTCAGGGGAGTGAGGTTTGTTAATTCTTGCAGGAAATAGATTGGAGAGATTTGAAACCATAGTAAGAAGGAATTAAGACTTTGGCTTGGCACCTTCACTAGAGTTAAAGAAGCTCCAGTGGCATATAACCATATGGCTTTCCAACTGCGCGGTTCAAAGGCTATTGTCAACATTGTCTCTGGGGCTTATGTGGATCTCCATTCTCAGGCTTCGTCTTCTCATACTTCATCAGACATGCTAAATTAGAAGAGGAGAAAAAACGTAGATGTGGAAACAAGCATTACAAGAAATGGGTCTGGATAACTCATATTTTTATTGCATAGGTTCTGTTGAGCTAAAGACTGCTAGTTTCTTTGAATATATTCGGGTTAATTACAGTAGTAAATTGTTACTTCCCTACTAAAGTTTGATATAACGTTTAATTTTTATTTGACATTGCAAATCATTTATAAATTTTTATTTCAATTATATAATTATAGGATTGATTTCAAACCACTTTAATGATGACATTTTCACATTCCTCCAAGTTTCTTATTGACTCATTCATGACTTGAATATTATTATAAAACTAAAAGAATGTATGATCAAGTCTCTTTCCTAATCTATTTAGATATCAAAATCTTTAATAATTAAAGTACTACTAAATATGTTTGAATAGAATGACTGCGATAGGAAAATTGCAAGAATCATTTGTAGGTAGAATCAAAATTAAAAACCTTCAGACTGAATTGAAGAGCAATGACCTTGGCTTATAAGGCGGGACTCTAGCTCTACAGAGCTCTTGTTTCCATATAATTTTGTGGTGGAAACTAGACCTCTAATTTTCAGCATTTTTCAGCAACTAAAAAATCATCTATAAAAATTAGGAAAATACATCAATTCCTATTCCAAATAATTATTAAAAATTATAATCCTAAAATTCTTCCATTTCTAAACATTTCATTAGTTTACTTAATTTTCAAATTCTAAATAATAATACCAGCTTTATATCATTAAAGTTCAATAGTTATACTTTTATTAGCCTTTTCCTTTACAAAAGGGTGACATAGGTTTGTGCTTTCACCCAACTATTAAGTGACAAATAAGAAATGATCTATAGGTATGATATATCTTCTCTTCATGCCAAAACTCTATTAACAGAGTTTGATTCTAGCCACAAAAAAGGGAGGATGGTAGATCTCAAAAACACAACTGATCTCACATATGGCACACACTCTTTAAAAATCTTCCATGCAAGCCTCACAAAATTTCTCCTATGGTGAACTAGGGAACTCTCTTCGATAGGCCACACTCCATTAGACTCAGTATATGAGTCATCTTCCTCATCTAAGGAACTCTCGGTGAGGTTCCCATCTTCTAAGAAGAAATACATGCATGAGTTGAAGTAAACTTTGGGATGATTGCTAAGCTGCCCTTGGTCGAGGCCAAGTATATCATCTTCGAAAGCATCACCATTAACCTAATTTACAAATCCATAAACTAGTTCCTTACAACTCTCCCTCAATGCTACTACATCAACAAGTCAAGTTATGATTGCAAAATACACCTTGCCATCACACTAGTGCCTATTCAATTAAAATGACCTCTCTAGCAGAAAAACTTATAGACACCATATCCTTATGCACCCTGAAGAGTTTGTGGATCATCTCAGAGATATTTTTCTCATAGTTGACACAACTTAAAGAAACAAAAGATTCCATGGTAATTAATGAAGTGCATTGAACTTGGCTATCCTTTCTCCATATATTCGTGGACAATATAGAAGTCTCTAGTAGGAGCTCAATCTATCTATGTAAAAAAAGTAGTGAATACATTTAGTCTTGTCAAAAACTCATGGACTCACTACCTCTATCAAAGATTAGTGTCTTTTTAAAGATGAAAAGCCATGTGAAAAAATAGAAAACTTGTATTCTTTGTCTCTTTCTTCTAATAGTAACCATTGCAATTATGAAATTGGTTCAATGATGAGTATTGTGCCATTGAAAACATTCTACTTTCTTTGTGTTGTGTAAAATGCCAGTATCAAAAGGCTTATCAAAATCCCAAGTTTTCATTCTCGAATAACAATGGTACTCAAAATTGTTGTCAACATATAATATGTTTCTTTAAACCATCTGATGATGTGGAAAAGTGAAGCTCCCTAGTTACCACATGTTTGCACAGGAAGTAAACTTTTCATCAAATCAGCCACGAGTTAGCAAATGGTCAACATCTATTGTTAGTACATGTTCAAAATGCATGTTGATGGTTTTTGCACAATCAAAATAAGAGTTGGCAGTTTCAAAGCCTTCATTGAGGCCATTGATTAAGATTTATACAAAAATTTGTATTTTTTTATGATGAAACAAGTCACATGATTAACCTAAGCACTTAAAAGTTTATTGTACTCAATAAAGGGAATAAATAGAATGTGTTATATGGGACCCGCAAAGTTTTTATAGAAATTCAAAAAGTTGATTTTAATGAACAAAAGGGCTCATTAAACAAAGTTTTAAACCTAATCCTAATGAAGATTATTACTCCTAAACTATTATCCAATTAGTAGACCACTATATATGCTTTTACAATGCAATAATATACAATTATAGGTCTACCACAATGCAAGGCGAAAACTAAGGTGAGTATACAAAATGATTAAGTTTGGAACGACCTGTGATAGGACCCACAATAGTGATCATTGCAGTTTTTAAAGTAGGCTGAAAGTGTGAATGGGCTCATCAAACAATTTTCTTTTGCAATTAAAATGGTGTATTTTATTTTTTCTATTAGATATAGAGAGATCAAAAAAAGGTTACACAGTACTCCGAGTACTACAAAAGAGGCTAAGCCTCAAAGTAGAGCCATAGTAGCAAAAGACCAACTAGAGAACATAAAAGAATAACAAAAATTGAATAGTACAAGGCTAGTACAAGATATCACAGTACAGATCAACCCAAGCAGTCCAATCGACTGGGCCTTCCATCCAAACAATAGTCTTCCATTCCTGAAACTAGGGCAGCATAAAGATATCCTCCTTCCTGGCATTATGGTTCCTCTTAATAGCTTGGATCAGCTTCCAACATGTGTGCTCAAATACCCACAGATTATCCATAGTCCTTCGCCACTGATAGCCATACTTAAGTTCATGAACAAAGAAAGAAGCCTGCCCATCTTTAAGAAATCTACTTAATTTGTCCTTTTCAATAAACATGGTATTTTGCACTTGCAAGAAGATTTTAAAATGTGTGAGTTTTTGGAAAAACTCAGTAAGAACCCTTGGCTTACCTTGGTACTTTTCCTCATTCCTACATTTCCAAATCTACCAAAGAATGTTAGAGGATAACATATTCCAAAAGAAATTAGCATGCTTATTAATTCCATTAATATGACCAGTAACAATTTCAATGATGCTCACACTAATGGGATAGTAAATGTCAAATAAATTCCAAATTTCTTTAGCAAAAAAGAAGTCAAATAAGATATGTCTACCAGTTTCAGGTAACCTGCAAATATTACAAATATTAGAATGTTGATTATCTCTTCTAATATCAAAAGAACAATACTAGAGTTTATTGACATGGGCAAGAATATCCACATTATGACCAATAACCTTATAAATATACTTAGCTTTAAGCTTATCTAAAACAACTCCATCAGGCCACTTGCATTTAATGTATCTATAAAAGTCCACATGGTAAAGAGAAGGAATATCCTTGGACGCTTGAGAAATTAAATTATAGGTTTTCTTCTGAGACTGAGGTAAATTTAATTTAATCTTGAGATCTTCCCAAGGGATAAGAGAATCATGCTTGAAGATATCAACAAATTGAGAAATACTAGCTTTAGCTCAATACTTGGGTTATTCAATAACCTCGATCAACAAATATTAGCACTTCAAAGTTTCTAATTTTGTGAGCATGTAGAGAAATATGTAAACCACGTGTTTGATTAGTTAAGAATTGTTGGGAAAACAAAATGTGACTATGCACTTGCCTTCTATTTCATGTTCTTGTGCAAAAACCATGTTTACGATGGTGCAAAAAGCATGTCGATGGTTAGCACAACATAATATGATTGAAAATTAAGTTGACCTTGATGTTTTGAGGTTGTAGAAGGAGAAAACATAAATCCCTCACATGATCACATATGTAATGATATTCTACTTTTAAATTCTAAGTAGTTATAGCTTTTATTGTATCACATTGTAAAAACCAGAGGAGTTCAATTTGCAAAGCTTGTAGGGAATTATCTTGATTATGATTACTAATTTCTAACCTCTTAAAGGTTGAAAATGATAGAGCCAACTTGGTCTAAAATGTCATCTAAATCAAAGAAGGCTAGCCTTTTTTGGTAGAATAATGAAAAAAGTTCTTGCTGAGAATGTCAAATGCAACAGGTGATATAGAGAAAACTTGGTAAGACAAGTGTGCTATGTGTAGGGATGATATTACACCTAGTATGACAGGATGACAATTATTCAACTTTTTCTATAAAAATTGGCTAAGAGAGGCACTTGTGTGTAATCCCCGAGTTTTCTATAAAAACTTGGCCAAATTGATTATTCTTGACATGTTTGTCAATGTCAATTTGGTAAAAGAGTTGATAAAGATATATAATCCATCTCTCTATGCCATTACGAAAAAGGATAGTTCCATCTTCTACATGATTGATCAATGTCAACATCACTAGGGAATTAATATTGAAGGGCTTCTTGAGTGTGTATACATATCATAATTCTAGGTTTCTCCCTTTAAGTAAGTGTGTGTGTGTGTGTGTATATGTATGTATGTATGTATGTACATACATACATGTACATACATACATGTACACACACACACACACACACACACACACACACACACACACACACACACACACACACACACACACACACACACACACACACACACACACACACACACACACACACACACACACTTACACACACACACACACACTTACACACACACTTAAAGGGAGAAACCTAGAATTATGATACATATATTACACTTTTGAAGACTAGTTTGATTCAAAAAATAAATGCATGGGAGTAAAATAGGTGTTGTGCCAATTCCAAAGAATGTAAGCCTATTGTTTAATTTGTATATAATTTCCACAACTATATGAAAAATATAGTTAATGGGTTTTGTAAAGTGCTGGGAATGGATGAAGGTTTAAGTATGATTGTAGATTTTTTGATAATGACTATGGCCATTCAAGATCCCCATATGAAGAGTATGACTATGATGGGTATTTGGTTGAGAAAATTCACTTGGCACTCGTCAATGCTGAAGATTATATAAAGACTCTTGATTTCAAGTACTATTTGATTCTCATGCACCTGATTCTATATTGCAAAGAACATAATTTTCCTAAAGGTTTAATTGAACCTAAGGAAGAGATGGGAGAGCCTCTCTCTTTCTAATTGTGGATAAAGGTATGAGATAGTTACCTTTATAGTTCAAATTACATTTTCTTTGAAAATTGGTCTATATGTATTATTCTTGATTCATTAGGGGTATGCAGAATGAGGCTCCCCCCAATTGTTAAGTTGTTTCTCAGACCCTACCAAACTAATAAGGACATACCTGCCAAACATAATTAGGGTGATTTTTTCTTTTTCGATGGTTTTATTATTTTTAAGGTTTATGGATGCCCTCAACCCCCTTGCATACTTCTCATATTTGTTTCCCCAAGGCTTGGAGTAATTGAATTTATATGGTAATTATCCATGGTTGACAGAGAGTACCTAGGGCCTAAAACAAAGAAGTGGACCCTATTACCTAGACTATGGGAGATTTTGGATTTTGCAATTGAGAAGATGACCCTCAACTCCTTGCATAGTTTTCTAAGACATTATAAGTTGAATAGTGCTCCCTCTAAGATATGTGACCTTGAAGAGTTTATGAGAAATGTGATAAGAAGACTGATAGGTCATCAGCCTTTGGAGGAAGAAGATGTTTTTAGAAATAACATATTTGAAGATCAAGTGGCAAACAAAAGAAAGAAGTGGATTGACATTTGGTTGTGTTCTATCAATTTTTTTTGGTTTGGATGGAATTGGGTGTGAGTCAGGTAGTTGATATAAGTAAGTCATGAACTCTAAGTTTTATGGAGGGATTTTAGAAAGTTTATATTTGTAAAAGGAAAAATGAACACCACATAAATAATATGAAGTGATGTAATGTAATCTCATCTTTTAATAATTCAATAAAATAAAAAATTATTACCAAAAAAATTTGCATGTAACTAAATTTAATATATTAAATATTCAACACAATTCACCATTTATTTTGCATATTTTTTGTGTGAACCAAGGAAAAATTGTTAACAATTTTCCATATTTTATACAAACCAAGGAAAGCATTAGGAATAATTGCCTAAAACACTCGTAAAGGGGACCAATGAATTATGGTTGAAATTGTTTTTTTTTTCTCATAGTTATTTGACTTTTTGGCAACATTACTAACAAATCTGTACTAGTTTTGGTTGATTGCCAATGATTTGCCAACCAATTTATTTTTCCTTTGCATGAGAATTAAAAACTTTGCCACTATAACTACATATGATTTTTATAGGTAATAAAAATTATGCTAAGGTGATGCTACTATTCTTGAGGAGGTCCCATATTAAAGCTATCACTACCTAAAATCATTTACATCAGAATGTACATAGTTGCATTATTAAAGCTCCACATAGAAATAACTAGAAATATAGACATAATAGTTGGCAAGCGGAAACACAAAGATAATGAAAAGATCTGACAACCAACAAAGGGAAAATAAACAACCTAAGCAAAAAAGGAATTAAGTAAGATTCTTGAGAAACTTTGCCACTTCCAACTTGAAGAGATATATATTTCCATCAACTTTCTTGTTATCCTCAATATCCTTGTTAGCATGTTGCATTATCTTCCTAGTGCTTGCACAAGCTCTCTTGCCTATGTTAATAAGGACACCATCAAGACTGGTATCCTTCTCATTTATAACCTGCATAATGGATTTCTCCTAGCTAGTATTCTCCAGCTTGGCAATGAAGATCTTTAGGTGCTCTATAGATTCCTTAAGAATTTTGCAACTTTTCTCACTAGTCTTCCTAAGAGTGCCTTTTCCACACCATATTTTTCTTAGCACTATAGAGACTAGTCATCACCTCCTTGAATTGAGAAGTATAGGCTTCAACATCATTGGCATATTCACTAAGTTCTCTTAAAGTTTTAGAGAAAAAGTTATCTTTTCCAACACCAATATTCTCCAATAAATATATCTTATTGACAAATGATCAAATTTACACTTTCACCTCATGAAAAACCCATTTCATAACCCTATAGATGTTGAAGGTCTTATCCTTAGCAATCTACGATATATTGATTTTGGGTTCCTAGTCATGGTTGTCTAGTTCATAGAAGATAAAATCCTTCTTTGGAGTGTCCTTAGGAAAATCAACATTAATATCAACACTGTGAGAGATAATCACCTACCATAAAATCTTCAACACATTATCCCCATGCATCACATCTTTTAATACATCAACTTTAGGAGAAATGTTGGGAGAAAGTGGAGGGGAAGAGGTATTCATATCCTCAAGATTGAGATTCCCTGGACTGAAAGGGATCTTGGGAGGGGAAGGAATAAGACATTTGTAACTACCACAACTAGACCTTTTAGTAGAGAAATTCGATCCTTTAGATTTCTTCCTCAGAGGGGAGGACCAACATTTTTATCAAAACAAATGCCCATTATTTCATTGTCATCATTTTCCTTCTCAACCCATAAATCCTCCTCCATCTTCCTTCGGTTCCTTCTCTTAGGATTTTGCTTTAACTTCTTATTAATATACACATAAGCAGAAGCTTTATTCTTTCCCTTGACAATACTTTTCTCTAGGGTGTCTATATTGATAGCTACCTCACCTTTTATATCAAATTCACCACCCTCCTCAAGGCCATTAGAACTAGGAAAGTCCTCTTGTTGAGAAATAGATTGCTCAATAGAAGAAAGCCTTAAAATGGTCAATAATTAAAATCATAAGCCCTTTATGAAGGTCCAGATTGCTACCATGATTAATCTTAACACTCTTGATACTTGATTTCATAAAGAAAAAGATATACTAGGTTAAGGATACCTTCTCTTTATGGTGAAAGTGATTCAACAAGTTTAAATGGTAGCCAAAAACCATTGACTATCTTCCATCCAAAGTGATACTAAGAGGGGGGTGAATTAGTATTCCAACACTTTTTGCCCAAATATGTGTACCACAATTTAACCTTAAACTTGCATACAATAATGAACTGAATATAAATAATAGGTATACCACAAATAAATTCATAATATCATATTTTTTTAACTAGGGAAACCTTAGTCAAGGGAAAACCTTGGTGGGAATGGTAACCACAAAATGATCCTCTAATCAAAAGCACCTCACAAAAGGTGTTGACCTTGTTAGGAGTATATTACATACATATAGTGTATATGTCCTTGTTAGAGGCCTCAAACCTATTAGGAATTGTATTAAAAAATGGTGACCTCACTACTCTTACAATAATATACAACCATACAAGTGGTGTAGAGAAATGCAAGAATTTGACTATGTTGATATCTCAAATATGTGATTTGTTCTTTATTATTCCTTGCATCTAATCATGTCCATATGCCTTTTCTTTTCTTTGATCATCAAAACATAATCTTACCAACATAGATAAAGAAGATATCATAATCATGTCATAACATAAGCATGTATGTCTTTGCATAAGAAAATATTCTATCTTATACCCTTTTCTTTAACTCTCTTTTCTGTCTGCCTTATACCTCATGAACACATTACTAGAATGACTTATCACATTCTACTAAGTGAAGCTTTACATCTAGGATGTCATCCCTATCTTTCCAAGTCCTTGAATGGATAAATAAATCTAATGCATTAGCCAAAATGATCATACTATCCCATGTATTCTACCTTCGTAATAACAAATTGCACTCTTGTTATCTATACAAAACATGTGCCAATCATAATATCAACTTGAGAAATCATAGACATATTAGGTAGAATCTATATTCTATCATATCCAAAAATTTTACCTCTCCAGGTACTTTTAGTGGATCTTGCTGACAAAAAGAAAATGCATGTACATTGCTTTCCTCATTTATACTTAGATAATTTGTTTACTTTAACATTCCAAAGTTTTATCTTTTAAGGTGAGCAATCTTGTCTAAGAACATTGTTTCTATTAACCTTAGTCAAATTGTCAACAATATCCCCCTTTAGAACTCATGGAAATATCTATGGAAAATTTACTAAGTGTTCCAAAAAAATCTCAAAATGTCAAAATTGTGGCCATGCAAAAATTCTACTGATGCTAGCTATATTCTATACTCTTTCCATTCTCCAAATTTATTCTATATTATCCCCCCTAGGTGTATGATGTCTTGACTTATTCCTTACTCATTTTAATTACATATTTTTGTGTCCATCTCTCTCCCTTCGACATCAATGGAAAATGTGTTTATTATACAAGTATGTAAAAATTATGGTGCAACAAGATTCCTCAATCCACATACATCATAATGTTTCAATAATTTCTTATTAAAGCTCCACATTCAATATTCCAAGTTTTCTTGATTGATTTTTGTACATGTATGATTGCACAAATTGCATATGCAATAATTTTAGTTCCATTTAAGTCAACAGGAGTCAACTTTTCATATGATTATTTTGCTTAAATTAATGTATCCAACTCCTTTTTTAGCAAATCTACTTTGGATTCAAGTTGTCTCTCAGTATACTAAATCTCTCTAATACTTTATTTTTCTCATGGTCCAAAGTTTGAATAAAATCAAAAGTTTTAATTATCCTTTTATCCAACTCTATCACACTTAAATCATTTTCCCCAAATTCATTTGTTAGCTGCTCTATCTTGTCCTTGTCTTCTTTTATGGCCTTAGTGACATATTGAACATAATGGTGTGATGTACATGCTATGTACATCTTCTTTCCTTCAATACTACATCCTCTAATATCCTTAATGCATACATCAATAAATTATAAGTTATTTGTAATGCTTGCACACACCTTTCAAAATTGTGTTGAATCAAATTCTTGTTATGCTCTTATCCTTGTTAGCTCAATCAAAAGTAGTAAAATGATCATCAAATTCATCTAATACCTAGCTAGGATTATCTACAATATTTTATCCTTGTAGCAATTTTGAAGTAGGAAATATCTTTTGCAATCTATCCAAATATTTTTCAAGTATTAGTTTTTGTTTTTCTATTTTCTTTGGATTTAGCATAAGAAAATAATGATATTTACATAAAATTGTCCTTATCCATGTCCTCCTTGATTAGCTTATATATATTGTCAAACATGCTACTGCTTGTTAATAATGTTTGTAAAGATGTTCTTGTTGTTGAAGGTGCAAGTTTCTCAACTGATCTCTATTCAATGGTTAGAGTTTGGGCATCCACCCATTCTATCTTTTCTTCCCTCTATCCAATCATAGTAGTCTAATAATCTTTCTTAATGATCTCATTTATTGTGGGAAATAAAGATCCCTCTTTAGTTTCCATAGAGATATATTGGTTTGACCTTAATCTTCTTTTTCCTCATCTTGTTCAAGCTCATATGCTCTTTTTTCTATCTTCCTCTTCCTTGTCATGATTACTGATGTCTTTTTTTTGTACTAACTACCTCACTCATGATGTTTCAAATGTTGCTCATGTCTACTATTTTGTCCTTAATATCCATTTCATTCAATTCTTTTACTTAAAATTCCTAATTAATTCTATCTTGCAATAAATGTAAGCCTTGATATCTTCTAAATGTAATATATATTTAGGGGCTTGCAAAAATGCACCATCTAGATCATCTTCCATGGATATGAATGGGTACTTCTTAAATTGATACCTAGGTCTATCCTTGATACTATAAAGTTGTGGCTTGTCCATTTCCTTACAAATAACTAAAATTCATGATTCAAATTCAGTTTTTAATTCTATAAATACCTTATTTCCATTTGATGCTAAGGCATTTAATTGGTTTCAACAAATGCCTTCAAATATCCTTTGCAATCATTGTCTAGATTCTATGCTTGATCTCTTGACTTGAATGGTGAAGAATGACTCCAATCCTATCCTTAAATTGTTTACTAAAATGTTTTATCAATAAATTCAAATGATGGAAGTAGATAAAACTTGTAGAATTCACCAAAATTTATAGTGATCTTTGGATTTGCCAAAGTAGTTTCTGGGAACTTAGATTTAGGATCTAAAATACATGACATGCCTATATCCAACTTCACATACATTAATTTAGCCATTCAAGGTTCTATTTATTTTCTAATAAGAACTTCCCTATTTGATATAAAGAGATGATTTAAGTTGAATTAGAGGGTTCAATATTGGGCGCTGAATCTACCTTGTTTTTTATGGAATCATGTACCTTATCTTTCCAAACTTTTGTGTTTGCAACACTTCCTTCTATAAAAATATCTTATCAATGTTGTCATATTGTATCCTATTCACATAATCATTTATTTTTATAGGTGCTAATGTTGTTGCTTCTCATATGAGGCATCCTTATAGTTTTTGTGACTCCATTAAATCTACAGAATCAAGTTATATTTCCCAATTTTTTATAAATATGACATGTAATGAGTAAAAATTTCTTATCAATGTTGTCATATTATTTCCTATTTACAACATCATTTCTTTATCCACTAATGTTGTTCCTTCTCATATTAGATATCCTTATAGTAATTGTGAGTCCATTAAATCTAAAATATCTAGTTATATAGCCCAAAATTATTGCAAATATGGCATCTAATGATTGAGTTCCCCTACCTTGGTCCAAAATGATTAATTTGTAGTCTGTAATCTCTAAGAATATGTTAAGAGTTATTGTATTTGTAGCATATAAATCTATTATTGACAATATTGTTAATTCCCAAAGGTCTTCTAGTTTTCATGTAGGCTCTTTCATTTGTCCTCATACTAGATCTTTTATAAGACTTCTTACATTCATGTGATTTGTGTCCATAAAGAAAGTAATTAAAAATGTATCTAATAAAAGGTAACTTAGTATCTAGATAACCATTGTAATCCTTTTTCATGTGTCCATACTTGTTGCATGCATGACATCTTCCTTTGCATGGTTCTCTTTGTAGACACCTAAATTTTATTACACTACTTTGGTAATCTAATTTAGCCATCTCTAAAGGCATTATTAATTAAATTTCTATTTAATTAATCCTTTGTCATCCCCTAGTTGATTAATTTAATTAATCATCTATAGTCCTAATTGATAAATCAAATAATCTATTATTTATCAATTAAATCCTTTTCTCCTATCTAATTCCAAAAATCCCCATTTATTAAATAAATCTATTTGATAAATGAAATCCTCAAATTCAAAAACCGCTAACCTATCTCTAATCCTCCATTTAGCCTAATCCACCCCATCCACCCATACTAACCAAGCTTAGCCACTAACTCGCCCACCCTCATTAATGCCATCCACTTGCACATCTCTAACATCCCTAATCTAATCCTAAACCCAAGCCTAATCCACCCCCTAATGTTGTCACATTCCTTAAACAAGTTTAAGACTTTCCTAATCCAAACCAAAGTCTCCCCTCAAAAAAACCCAACCACTAAGTCATGAGTGCTCTTACAAAACATAAAAGACTCTTACAAGCCCACTCATGACTCTTACATCCATCTTACACACTCTTCCCTCTTCCACACTCATTCCTCTTACATCCCTCTTACATACTCAACCCCACTCATCATGCCTTTAACCAACCCTTTACCCTACCCTCTCCCACTCATCCTCCTTATGACAAGTGTCACCTTCCCATTGGTGCTAAAAAAGCATAATCCATGTGCTCTCCTTTGAGTGCATCTTAGCCCTCCTTAAGCCTTCATCCATCCTTGCATCTAAGCCCTCCATCCCTCTACCCCTTAGCCTATAAATTGAATCCCATCCCAAGCCATTTCATCAACAATCTTTGAGCTAAAGTTACCATGCTATTTTGAGAACCAAAGCCATCAACCATACCCTTATAATGCCAAATTGAGAGCTCACAAAGCTACCAATTTGCCATTACCCATCTCCATTGAAGCAGATTTTGAGCATCTTGAGCATACATCCACAACAAAAGGACACATCTACAGAATCAAGAAAGCATGGAGTGCTTTTTCTTGTGAGGTTTGCACTTCTTTTTTTCTTCCTTTGTCTAAGCATATATGTGAATTTAGTTTTTGGTTTGTGAATGTTTACTTTATTTGTTAATGTTCTTTGCATACTGATTCTGGTTCTACATTTTGGCACGCCCGGTGGGACCCCACTATGGGTCATTTAATCATCTATTTTCATCTATATGTCATTTTTCTAACCATCTAATGTTTGTTTTTGTTTGAGTGTGTTGTGAGGGTGTTTTGCTTGTTTTTGTAGGTTAAAGAACACACTTAGGAAGAAGAAATACCATCTATAAAACAAAAATCGCATTTTCCAGCTTTTTTTGGTGCAGTTTTGGCATCTGCAACCTGTTCTGTTTGTGAAAATTGACGTCTGCAAAAATCCGCGTCTACGAAAATCGACGTCTGCGAAAATCCGCATCTTTGCAAATCGACGTCTGTGAAAATCCGCGTCTGCAAAAATTGACGTCTGCGAAAATCCATGTCTGTGCAAATTGACATCTGCGAAAATCCGCGTCTGCAAAAATCAACGTCTGCGAAAATCCGCGTCTGCGAAAATTGACATCTGCGAAAATCCGCGTCTGCAAAAATCGTCGTCTGCAAAAATCCGCATCTGCGCAAATCGGCGTCTCTGCTTGTCACCTGTGTTCTGTGCTGCAAATCTGTTTTGTCCTCTTCGTATTTTGGCGTCTTTATATTTCAGCATCTCCATATTTTGACAGACTTTCTTCTCTGCTTGCTTATGTTACTTTTAGTGGTTCCGTAGGATTTAGACCATTTTAAGCATTTTTACGCATAGAAAACACAACAAAAAAAGTTAAAATTTTTTTTCCCATAGTTAAGCTCTCATTTTTGAAGATTTTGGCTAACTAACTAAATTGCTTTTTTTTTGTCTCATTGCAGGTTGGAGCACATATGGAACCACTAACCATGTTTCTTGTAGGTTTTCATGTTGCTAAAAAATGAACTTGAATGTTTAACCATTTGTCTTTGAATGCATGTTGCTAAAAAAAAAATGAACTTGAATGGTTAAACACATTTTCCATTGAATGAATGTTGCTAAAAACACACTCTTGAATGTCATGGATTAAAATCAACTTTCTTTGGAATGCATGCTTAAAACAAAAAATCCAATCTTGAATGCCAAGGATCAATTAACCGTTACAATATCAAACACTTCATTTGGAGCTTCTAAAATTGAACAAAACAAATCTCTTTTTCACATGCAATCTAGGTAAAGTTTGATTTTTGGACATTTAAGAAACTTTGTTAAGTTAAAATACAAATTTACAAAAATCAATTTGAGTAGTTCCTTGGACTCACCTCTTTTCTAATCACCCATCAAATATTAACCATTGGTTGCAATCTCAGCGCCATTTATGGGGATGGGTCTACTTAAAAAAGGTGTTAAATGTTCCACAATCTAACTCACTCACTTGGTCTTTGAACGTTCGCTTTAACTTTATCAAAATTCTTAAATGGCCAAAACTCTAGATTAAATCGATCACACTTCAAGTTTGGGCACTAAAATTGAACAACAACTGACGTGGAGAGCCTCCGGGCGCGCGCTTGAAATCGAATCTCACACACTTTTGTTTTGGGCTTAAAACAAACTCACACTCAATCTTGAATGCCTTAAAGAAAATTAATCGATACTTGACGTGGAGGGCCTCCGGGCGTGCGAGTTTGCTTTTGTTGACTCTAACTCTTCTTATTGTTTGCATTCTTCGATTGATTTACTTTTGTTGGCGCTTCAAGTTGGAATTGAACATTGTCTCTTAAACATGAGTGCTTGCAAAGTCTAGATTAGCACACATAAGAGTCAGTTGGTAAAAGAACAAGCGTGTTTTTTTAGCCCAAGGTCATCCGAGTCTTCTCTCCCCTTGTCGTCTTTTGAGGCCATCTTGGGTGCATAAGATTAGGATCCAAAACCTTGTTTCTTTTTAGGAGGCCTACTTGGGGATTTCATCACCCCTTGGACGACCTCAACTCTAGCGCTCCAGCAGAGTATAAGAATCGGGAGGTGAATCGAAAGACACCTCTCTTGGGATCAAGATTTTGTCATTCGGGCTAAGCCTCAAGGAACTTTATACCCTTGAGAAGTGAAAGAGGAGAAGTGGGTTACCGCTCCTCTTGGCTGTGTGACATCCTTTTGATCTCATCTACGGATTTGGGCCTCACGTACTTTGCGTATATCGAGGACTCCCTACCTAAACCAATTATCAGCCTTGCAGAAAACCATCTAGGATGTTAATGTGTTTGGAGTGACTGATCGAAACATTTGTAGAACATACACACTCCTTGGCGCAAGTATCACATTCTGAGAACCACAAACTTCTATCTGGGTGTTCTTATCTATTGCTTGTTTTTATTTATTGAATGAATGTTTGCCAAACTTGGTCAATCCTAGCTTAGGGCACACTTAGCATAGTCACTGCCTATTTTGGAAGTTGAACAAGTTGAAGCAAAACAACTGAGATTTTTCCCGAAGCCAAGCAAATTCAGGAATTTATGTCGGAACAACCCAAACCCAAACAGAAGTTTCACAAGGTCAAACTCAAGCCATCTCTAGCATACCAAGAACTTTCAGCCAAGAGAAAAGAAATAACACCAAGCCCACAAATTGCCAAACTGCACAAAGCAGAGGAAAAAGCTACCGACGAAGCACTTCAAGAGGCCTGATTAGAGTGCACCATCAAATTTAGCCAACATCCAGGAGTTAATCCTACTTATGCCTTACCGACTAGGCATGATTTCTATGATTAGACACCCTTGTTTCTCCACATCTTCTTGGATAAGCTTCACTTTAGAGTCATCTTTGTAGAAAAGCTAGCCATCTTAGGTTATCCCCTTAAGCATTATTAGCTCATCCATCTCATTTAGAATCATATCATCTAGCCAGTAATCAAAAATCTGCACATTTAAGCTTTCAAAATTGTTGTCACCTTGCTAAAAGTTTGCCATTCCTAAAATCTTCCAAATCCACCAATCTCACAAAGGTTATCCCTTTGACAGAGCTTTGTCTAGGGTAATCTAGCTTTGTCACTTGTTATCCCTCATCACCTTGAGCTAAAGGTTGGGATCCATAAGTGGTCAATCTCGTGTTCTTCCTAAAGGATCATCAGTCTATCCTTAAGTTGACACAATCACCACCAAGCTTGCACATAGGAAAGAAGACCTTTGTGCTTTGACAACATATATTTGAAGTTAGAATCCCCAACCTGATCCTCCTTAGGTTTTGTCATATAGCTTTGCCTCAACCTAGGAAATCATTTGCATAGAAAAGCCTTCCCCCTTTTGCATCCATCAGCATTATTGCATCTCATCCCTAGGAGCATTTTTCATGCCACCCGTCACTCGCTTAGCCAAGAAGAAAGAAACAATGGAGCCCTATCATTTGGATCAAACAGCCTCACCCCCCTTGAGCACTCAGCCATCCTTTAGCCCAGAGCAAGCTATGCCATCACCTACTAACATTGAAGCTTTCATGAACCAACTAGGAAATGTAGTATTGGTAAATGCCATTATGGACAAAAAAAAAGAGACAATCATGGCTAATTTTCGAAGGGACAATGTAGGAACCTTTGACTTTGGAAGACCCCCTCCATTATCAGATCCATCTCACCCATTGTTTGGGCAGCTGCCACCACCCATAGGCTCTTATGATCCAAATTATCCTCAATATATTCCAAAAGAAGAGCCTCCAGCCAATCCATATGACCCAACAGACCCAAACATACCATCATCCACCCAAGTTGAAATCTCCATGCCGCAAGCCAACCCAGCCACCACCACTCCATCCTTGGTTCATAGCTCTCTGCTCCAAACCCCCTTTACTCAAAACACCTCACTGTTCATCCCCTTCACTATTGCTACTGCTCCCCAACCCAGCCTTCCAAATCCACCCATCTCCCAAATTAGTGCTAGCATCTTTGGCCAACCTCAGCAATATACAACAGGGCTGCCACCCATGGGGCCAAGTAATCAACCTTTCATCGCCCCTAGCTTGTTCACCATAGCCCAAAGTATAATCCCATCATTTCCATTAAGTCTTGGGAGCTCAATACCACCAGCCACAAATCCACAAGCTACTACCTTCACTCCACAAAGCTATCAAAACCCACAAGCTACTGCCAATCTTCTACCAAGCTCCCAAGTGACCCCAGCTCCCACCACCACTCTACCAAGCTTCCAAATCCAGCCACAAAGCTATCAAACCCCATCAGTTCCATTCCCAAGCTTTCAATTCCCACCACCTCCACCACCAACTAATCCATTACCTCCAATTACCAACTACTTTTCAATGCCACTTCTAGGAGGTAATCCACCACCCCAGCCAACCACCAATTATTTGCAGATACCATCCCAAATGGGGGCACAACCCACATATATTGGTCAAACCCCACAAGCCCTCCGATCCTTTCCCCAAGCCTCACAACCATCTTATACCTTACCTCCACAAAGCAATCCATTTATCCCACAGCCAGCTTATGTTCCTCAATCCCAACCTCAAATCCCATATCAACAGCAAGCCTCGTAGCACATGCAGCAATATGCGCCGCCTCCCCCTCAACAACCCGTCATCCACCATGCAGCTGCCCAAACAATGTACAATCCCTATAAGCAAATCCCTCACAGCCATCCATATTCAGTGGCCCCATCTAGCACATACCTACCTCAAGGCACTCCTACATTGGGGGCACCCCAACCATCACCTATCAATTCAAAGTGGGAGCAAATGAAGACAGCTCTGAAAGCCATCCAAGAAGGGAATGATCCAAAGACATTCAAGTTTGAGAATGTGTGTCCTTACCCATTTGACAGAGCCATTACCATGACACCATTTCCCAAACACTTTGAGGTACCTAAATTTGACAAATTCAGAGGAAAAGGAGACCCTGTCACACATATCAAAGAATTTTACATGCATTGCCAGGACGTGGCATACAATGATGTCTTCCTCTTGCGCCTTTTTCCCAAAAGCTTGGCTAGACCAGCTCTTGAATGGTTTTATAGAATCCCCTATGACACAATTAAAAACTTTGCTGAATTATCTGAGGCATTTGTAGCCCAATATGCCCATCTTGTTGAAATAGAGCTATCAATAGTTGATCTTGTCCACACCAAGCAAAAAGGTGGAGAAAGCCTTGCCGAATACCTACAAAGATGGCAAACCCTTACCACCCGCATATCCTGCACCTTGCCAGAACGCCATGTGGTGAAAATGTTTATTGATAATGCACATCCCAGCTTGGCTCACCACATGACCATGAACTGTTTACAGACCTATAAGGATATCAAAGAGAAAGGAATGATCCTTGAGCAAGGACTCATCAAAGATGGTGTGGTAAATATTTACAAAGAGGCCAACCAAAATCAGTCACATTCCAATGACAAATCTAGGTATTGGAACAAAAACAAGCATGTTGCAACAGATGGGGTTACTGACACCAGACATGTGAATATCGTTGGTCCTTCTCAAAACCAGTCTGACCCACCATATCAAACAAACAACCAACAAGCTATCAATTACCAACAATGAAATAACCAAAGCTATCAAAACCACAATACAAGACCCAACTTTCAAGGGTCTAACAATCAAGCTAATGCCATCAATGTAGCTGCAGGGCAAAAGACCAAATTCCAACCTGCACCTAGAAACTATACACCCCTTGGTGAGCCATTGGATGTTATTTTTGAGAAATTGGCTAAAGAAAACCTCATCAAATTTCCTCCTACCCAGCAAATTGATCCAAGCCAATCCAAAGCTGCATGGTACAAGGACAATGAGTATTGCAAGTTCCATAGGCTAAGTGGTCGCACCACCCTCAGATGCATAAAACTGAAAGACTATGTGCAAGACCTCATTGATCGGAAGGAAATCACTGTTGGTGCCCAAACCTCTCCCAATGCAGGCTTACAGATTTATCAAAATGCTTTTCCTCCACACAACAACCAAAATCTTGGAAAAGCACCTATCCAAAACAACACCAACAACCGCCAGCCAAACCAACAGCATGGGAAGAACAATGACCACACTTCATCCTATATAGACTATGGTAGCCTTATAGGTTGTATATCTGAGAAAGAGCCTTCTGTCAATGTTATCAATATCCGAGGACCAGACAATGAGTGTACAGTCACCACTCGAAGAGATTTAACATCGCAGGCCCACTAGTTTCATCAACACCATCAGCTCCATCAAAAAGATGGTACAATATCTTGGAACACCTTGGGAACATGCTAGCCCAAATATCCATTTTAGACCTTCTCCGCACTAGTCCTGTGTACAAAGACATCCTTGACAGTGCTCTCATAGAATCCCGTGTCCCTTCTGATATCAATGCTACTGATTTTTGTAATCTTGTTGGACAGCTTTCATCCTCATGTGCCCTATCTTTCAAACCCACTGACATACTTGCAGTTGAGCCAGATCACACCCTTTCGCTTCGCATAGCCATCATGGTATCCAATTTTTCCATGAAAAGAGTAATGATAGATAATGGATCAGCCTTGAACATTTGCACCCTAAAATTTATAAAACAAGCTGGGTATACTGAGGCAGATATGATCAGTGAGGTTATCACCATCAAAGCTTATGACAACTTGGAAAGGACCATAGAAGGGACTATTTTGCTGCCAATCAAGGTTGGGCCGGTCATCCAAGAGACAGTTTGCCATGTTGTTGATCTAAACCTACCATTTAACATCCTCCTTGGTCGCCCATGGATTCATGCTATGAAGGCCATTCCATCCACCTACCATCAGTGCATCAAATTTCTGCATCAGGGCACTGAGGTAACCATCCACGTCGATCCAGAACCCTTTGCTTACTGCAATGCGATTGAAGCTTCATATACAAACCATTGCCCTGGAATAGACATCAGCACAGCCATCGCCAGCTCATCCCACACTTGTAATGACGCAGCCATCGCCAGCTCATCCCACACTTGTAATGACGCAGAAACCATCCTTGCCTCCACCCTATCTACTGTAAATATCAACAACAAAGGTTTTGGAGAATATAGTCTATCAGATGCATTTGTTGTCGGAGCAATCCCACTTGATCCACATACCCATGGACGGCCAACATATCACAAAGCTAAGGAGATTCCACCTCCTTGATACAAACAGTTTGGCCCAACCACCTTTGTGTCCTCAAAAACCCCTCTTCATGAGGAGCTCACTCCAGATATCAACAATTGACTACATAAGGATGCACCTCCAAGAAATCAAGCACGCCTTGATCACTTCAGCCAGAAGTATCCCCAACAACATAAGCTCATCACTAAAAAATGGAACTATCAAGGAGGTGGACTAGGACCAGAAGAAAGGGGCATGCAATGTCCCATCGAAGCACATAATTGGGAAATAAAGTCAGGTCTTGGCTTTGGCATACCCACAACTGGGGGCACCAACAAGAATAGTCACGCTTTTTCAAACATCTACCGCAACCTTGTTGAAATCAAAGACATTCCTGAGGAAGTTGAAAAGAGAGCCTACGATGATATCCCAGACCAAATATTCCCAGGAGACTCTGTTCTCTGAGAACTATCCATCCATCTCATTGACCTACCACTTGCTCATCCACAACTCATAGATTGGGACCAACCAAGTGTCATACATATTGATGAGTTCGCATCAAAGGAATCACTTCTAAGATTCATGGGAGCTGAAACTCCTCATAAGAAGACAAAGCCAGATTCTGCCCACATCTACAAGCTAGATCCCGAGGGGTATTTTGGAGAAAATCCCCAACCTAGTTTCGATACACCCAAAACTGGAACTAAGGTAAATCTGGGACTAGCTAAGGTAGTGAAGAGAACCCCTCAGCAAGAAAATCCAGAGCCACAAGCAGAACATGAGGATTTAGTATTGCCTCCTCAAGATAATCGACCAGAGGTGTCTTCTATGCTAATAGAGGATACTAGAGAAGTCAACATTGGTTCTTCAGAGATCCCTAGAATTGTTCACATTGCTGCATCCCTATCACAAGACCAAGCTGACCTCCTCTTTGAGGTTTTACGAGAGAACATTGGCCGATTTGCATGGTCATATCAGGACATGCCAGGACTTGATCAAAAGCTTGTAGTTCATCATCTTGCAGTCGATCCAAAGATCAAGCCTGTCAGACAAAAGCTTAGAAAAATGCACCCCAAGGTGGCATTACTAGTCAAAGCTGAACTAGAAAGAATGTTAGCTGCTAAGGTTATCCAACCTATCGACTACTCAGAATGGATCTCCAACATGGTCCCTGTCACTAAGCCTTCCGGTGACATCAGAATCTGCACTGATTTTAGAGATCTTAACAAAGCTTGTCCAAAGGATGATTTTCCCTTGCCCAACATAGATATGATTGTCGATCTTACAGCTGGACATGAAATTCTGTCCCTTATGGATGGATTTTCCGGGTATAATCAGATCAAGATTGCAGAAGAGGACCAGCATAAGACGACATTCACTACCCCTTGGGGAACCTTTTGCTACACCATGATGCCTTTTGGCCTAAAGAATGCTGGGGCTACCTATCAAAGAGCTATGACAGCCATTTTCCATGATCTTATCCATAGCATTTTGGAGGATTATGTGGACGATATCCTAGTCAAATCTCACACCTTCATGGATCATCTTGCTGACCTGGAGAAAGTCTTTGATAGGTTGGCCCAATATCATCTCATGCTAAATCCCAAGAACTATGTCTTTGGGGTCACATCTGGCAAGCTTCTAGGCTTCATAGTTTCTAAACGAGGTATAGAGATCGACCCCAAAAAGGTCAAGGCTATCTTAAACATGCCTCCTCCCTAGACACTGCGACAACTTCGCTCTCTTCAGGGAAAACTTCAATCTGTCCGGCGCTTCATCTCCCAACTTGCAGATAAGTGTACACCATTTTCACACTTGCTAAAGAAGAATGAGAACTTCAAGTGGGATCTTTTATGTCAGCGCAGCTTCAATCAGCTCAAGCAGTATCTCACCAATCCCCCTATCTTGGTTCCACCAGTTCTTGGTCATCCCTTGATCTTGTATATATCAGCAACACCTACTGCTCTAGGGGCACTTCTAGCACAACATGATGATTATAGCAGAGAGAGAACCATCTACTATATTAGTAGAACCCTAGTTGGTTATGAACTCAATTACACTCCTATGGAAAAAGCTTGTTTGGCAGTTGTTTTCTCAACTCAAAAGCTTCGCCACTACATGCTAAGTCATACCATCCAACTAGTCTCCAAGATTGACACTCTCAAGTATATGCTCTCCAGAACAGCACTTATAGGCCATTTGGCCAAATGGGTTATGCTACTAAGTGAGTTTGACATCCAGTATGTGGACAGAAAGGCAATCAAAGGGCAAGCTATAGCAGATCACCTAGCTGATGCACCTCTAGTAGATGCATATCCTTTGCTCACAGAATTTCCAGATGAGCATATCTGCCTAATTGAAGAGCAGCCCCCATGGAAGCTTTATTTTGATGGCTCATACACCTCTCATGGATCAGGGGTAGGAATATTATTAGTCACACCTCAAGGAGATTACATTCCAAAAGCCTTCAAGCTACAATTCCCTAGCACCAACAATATAGCAGAATATGAAGCTCTTGTAGCAGGATTAAAGATAGCTGCAGAATGGAATATCACTGAGTTAGAAATCTTTGGCGATTCCCAGCTCATCATCAAACAAGTCTTAAATGAATATCAAACCAAAGATGAAAAGCTATTACCCTACAAAGAGCTAGTTGATTAGCTGACCCAGCATTTTACAAAGCTTCAGTTTACACAAGTACCTCGAATGTAGAATAAGGCAGTAGATGCCATGGCCACTATCAGCTCACTCTTGGAAATTCCCCAAGATGCTACGCAGTATGAATTTTTAGTTGAGAAGCTCCTCACACCCGCTTATGCGAATGAGGATTCAAACCGTGTTTGTATCTTGGTTGGTCCCCAATCCCCTTGGTACCATGAAATTCACGCTTACCTTAACGATGGTATCATATCCCCTCACCTCACACGCAACCAACGCCAGAACCTCATCCAAAAATCATCCCACTATGTTATCATAGCCAATACCCTATATCGTCGGGGTTATCACGATACTCTCTCTCGATGTTTAGATGAAAATAAGGCTGCGATGGCATTAAAAGAAGTACATTCTAGACTTTGCGGTGCCCACACGAGTGGTATTGTCCTAGCACGAAAAATCCTTAGAGTAGGCTACTATTGGCCTACCATTGAAGAAGACTCTTGTGACTTTGTCAGAAAGTGTCTCCCATGTCAGCAGCATGCAAATCTTGTGCACGCTCTAGCACAGGATCTACAACCTATTGCACCACCTTGGCCTTTTGCTTGTTGGGGCCTTGATCTAGTTGGAACTATCACACCTCTCTCATCTGATGGACATAAATGGATAATAATAGCTACAGACTATTTCACTAAATGGGTGGAAGCAGTCCCCCTAGTCTCAGCTACAGGAGTTCAAGTCTCCAAGTTCATCTTGTACCACATTGTTTGCCACTTCGGCATCCCATCCACCATCTTCACTGACCACGGAGTTAACTTTGAAAATCTCAACATGGAAGAATTATGCACTTCCCTCCGCATCCATCACCACTTTTCTAGCCCATATTTCCCACAAGGTAATGGCCAGGCAGAGGCAACTAATAAAACCCTCCTCAAAATCCTAAAGAAAGTTGTCAATGATTTCGGTCATGATTGGCACCTTCAAATAAATCCAGCTCTATGGGCCTATCAAACTTCCTTCCGTACATCCACAGGCACAACTCCATACTCCCTAGTCTATGGTGCCAAAGTGGTATTACCTATAGAAGTTGAACTTCCCTCACTACGCATATCTTTGCGAGGGCAAATCTCAGATGAAGAATACAGAGTAGCTTGACTCACCCAGCTAGATCTCTTAGATGAGAAGAGACAACAAGCCTATGACCATCTCACAGTCTATCAAACTCATCTCAAAAGGAATTTCAACAAGAAGGTGCTCCCACGACACTTTTAGTCAGGTGACATGGTCCTTAAAGAAAATATGAAAGTCCAAGCAGATCGAGAAAAGAAAGGCAAGTTTGAACCTACATGGCTTGGTCCCTATGTGGTTATTGCCTCCTTTGGCTCTGAAGCCTATCAATTATCTACACTAGAAGGAGAACTCTTGAATGATCCCACTAACATCATTCATCTCAAGAAGTTCTATGCTTGAAGATCCTTGGTATACCCAGCTTTTGAAAAATACAAAAAAAAATAGCAAAGAGAAATAAGTGTCCAATGGTGAAAACTTGGCAATTCAAGTGCCTTAGATAGGTACCTTGGTGAAAACCTGGTAATTCAGGCGCCTTGTGTGCTAAAGACTAATCCATTATCTATCACTATCCTATCCCTCATCCATCCACCCACCATCCCATAAAACACCTGCTTGTTCCCTTGGTGTTCCAATCAAATATCCAAAATCTGATGGAGCTTGTCAATACCTCCTGTATAGCTCGTAAATCTTGTACCAAAGCTTGTATTATACCTTGTAAATCTTGTACCATACCTTGTATATATCCAAATCTTGTCCAAAGCTTGTACCATATTCCAGCTTGTAAATAATCTTGTATCCTAGCCTGTATCATATCACATGCACACACAGAATCCCATTTTCCTTAAGCTTTTCACAAACCATCTACCTATCCACCTATCAACTATTATAGACATCCCATCCTTCACAAACATTTCCATCTCACAAAAAAAAAAAAAAACATGAACAAACTTGTACATTTGTAACATATCTTGGTCTGTTAGCTTGTACATCCTCTTTAGCTTAGTATCATTGTATCTATCCGGCTTTCGTGTTAGTTCATCCTTGGTCAACATCTTGCACACATCACACACCTTGGTTAGATATTCCAATGCATCCTTTAGCTAGATCTCCTATCACCAAAGTGTTATCCTTCTTAGTTCAGTTTGCTAGACGCATCACTCATCCAAATCCATCAGCTTAGGTTCTCTCTGATAGATCCTTGCAAGATATAGCTTTCCTCATGTCTGATCTTGGTCTGTTAGTACCTTGTCCTACCCATCTCGTTGGAAAATAGTTCTCTTTTGGATTTTCGCTTTCTTTTGATTTGGGATCTTCCCTTTTGGGTCTTGAAATATATTTTCCAAGCAATCTCCTTGTTCCCTCCTCAAGGTTGCCACGATCTTCCATATCATGGTATGCTGTGAATGGGGCAATTAGAGCGTAAGGTCTTGATCAGGTCTTTTGCTTGTTTTCTTTTTCTGCTTGTGGGTTGCCTAGTGTCGTTTCCACGCTGCTTCCTCTGGGATTCATGTGTGATACTGGGGCAATCCTTGTGTGTTTGTTTCAAGTCAGTTCGTCAGTCCTCTGGATGGTTGGTGAAAAGGCCTTGATGTTCTTGGTAACCTTGGCAATTAACCAACAGTCCTATAGCAAATCTAGTGCTCAACTACATGGTGGTACTTCTCTTTGAAGTATCCCCCCGCTCAAAAAGCTTCAATGGATTCCCTTCATCTCGATTATCCCCCATCCATATCCTACATCTGTCGCTCCTACCCCAGCTTATGCATTAGTATCTCTTTGAATCACTCCTCACGCTTAGCTTTAGGGATCCACAATCCTAGTCTTAGGGATCCACCAATCAAATCAATCCACCAAGCCTCATCTTTCGAGATCCACAATCCTAGTCCTAGGGATTCCCGAAACCCATCTTCTGCCAATATGACTCTTTGAAATCTTGTTGCATCAGATTTATCATTCTATCATCCATCTCCCTACCATGGATTCCTTTAATAGCGCTCTGCTCCTCCTCCCCCCCCCCCCCCCAATCCTGGAAATTCTTAAGCTTGTTTTACTATTGTGCCTCTAATTTCCCTTTATCATTCTCCCGTAGTGAGAGTTTGAGCTAATTCAACCCCTTCTCTTTGCCAACCTGTGTCTTAGCTCATCTCAATTTCTTGTACTTTTCAAGAAATCGTTGAGCCTCATTTCTCTCCCTGCCGCCTTCTTGAGGGGGCATCATCTAAGTCTAGTCTCTCCTCTTCTTATCCGAGACTGGGGTAAACTTGTTGCTAAAACATCTTCTTCATGTCGTCTTCATTCGAATAGTGTTGTCTCAACACTATGTCAAAGAGGGGCAAAATGTAGACACCTAAATTTTATTACACTGCTTTGGTAATCTAATTTAGCCATCTCTAAAGGCATTATTAATTAAATTTCTATTTAATTAATCTTTTGTCATCCCCTAGTTGATTAATTTAATTAATCATCTATAGTCCTAATTGATAAATCAAATAATCTATTATTTATCAATTAAATCCTTTTCTCCTATCTAATTCCAAAAATCCCCATTTATTAAATAAATCTATTTGATAAATGAAATCCTCAAATTCAAAAACCCCTAACCTATCTCTAATCCTCCATTTAGCCTAATCCACCCCATCCACCCATACTAACCAAGCTTAGCCACTAACTCACCCACCCTCATTAATGCCATCCACTTGCACATCTCTAACATCTCTAATCTAATCCTAAACCCAAGCCTAATCCACCCCCTAATGTTGTCACATTCCTTAAACAAGTTTAAGACTTTCCTAATCCAAACCAAAGTCTCCCCTCAAAAAAACCCAACCACTAAGTCATGAGTGCTCTTACAAAACATAAAAGACTCTTACAAGCCCACTCATGACTCTTACATCCATCTTACACACTCTTCCCTCTTCCACACTCATTCCTCTTACATCCCTCTTACATACTCAACCCCACTCATCATGCCTTTAACCAACCCTTTACCCTACCCTCTCACACTCATCCTCCTTATGACAAGTGTCACCTTCCCATTGGTGCTAAACAAGCACAATCCATGTGCTCTCCTTTGAGTGCATCCTAGCCCTCCTTAAGCCTTCATCCATCCTTGCATCTAAGCCCTCCATCCCTCTACCCCTTAGCCTATAAATTGAATCCCATCCCAAGCCATTTCATCAACAATCTTTGAGCTAAAGTTACCATGCTATTTTGAGAACCAAAGCCATCAACCATACCCTTATAATGCCAAATTGAGAGCTCACAAAGCTACCAATTTGCCATTACCCATCTCCATTGAAGCAGCTTTTGAGCATCTTGAGCATACATCCACAGCAAAAGTACACATCTACAGAATCAAGAAAGCATGGAGTGCTTTTTCTTGTGAGGTTTGCACTTCTTGTTTTCTTCCTTTGTCTAAGCATATATGTGAATTTAGTTTTTGGTTTGTGAATGTTTACTTTATTTATTAATGTTCTTTGCATACTGATTCTGGTTCTACACTCTTTACTTTCTAGGTTGTTCAATTTGATCTCTAGAATGACTGATATGATGTGGTGAATGACTAGGTTCTTGTTCATGTTCAACTATAAATTCTAATTTAGATGCTTCTCCTTTAATATATCCTATTCTAGTCATATCTCTAATAGATTTTTCTATCATTATCTGCTCATCAAGTTTATTTTACTACTATGCAATTTCTTGATATGTTACTTTGACCAAGTTCTCCCTTCATAATAGTATTATACTTCTTATGTTCTATGTATTTTAAGTTAGTGGTATCAAGTTGAGATGTTACCTTCATATTTCCTTCATCATTTTCATCATCTAACATCATACTCATGTTTAGTAATGTGATCTTAAGTTCATGCTTCAGTATCTCATTTTCTTTCTTAAGCTTGATGGTTAATCTAATTCCTTGAATTAATTTTCTATATATTTTCTCTTAGTTCTTGAAGCATCAATGAGATCTTTCAATTTCTTGATGAAATCTTGTGGTTCTCTATGTTTGACCACCATCCATTCTTCTCTTCATTTTCCTGATCTAATTCCTCAACTGTTGTTTCAACATTCCTTTGTAAATCTTTTGAATCCATTGTGATGTCTCTCAAACTCTCAAACTTCTTCTAAGTAACTGAGCTTTGATACCAATTATTTATAATAGAGAATACTAGGTGGGGCATAGGATGGGAGGGTGCCTTTATATCAACACATTACTAAAATGACTTATCACATTCTACTAAATGAGAGTTAACATCTAGGATGCCATCCCCACCTTGCCAAGTGCTTGTATTGAATTCCTTAGATGAAATGATTATATTATCTCATGTATTTTTCCCTAGTGACAATGAACAACACTCTAAATATCTATCCAAAACTTGTGCCAATCATTTATATCAACTTGACCAATCATAGATATATCATTTAGGCTCCACATTCCATCATACCCCAAAATTATATCTATGTACATGATTTTAGGGGATATCACTAACAAAAACAACCTACCTGTACCATATTTTCCTATGTCAGGTGCTTTCATCACTTTAATGTACCAAAGTTATATCTTCAAGGTGAGAAATCTTGTTTGAGCACATTATTTCTATTAATGAAAATATTAATGATCTTTCCTTAGCCAACTTTCCATCATATACTACATGAAAGAAAACATAACCCACCTAAATCTCGATAGGTCAAAATGGTAGGTGTAAACTCTAAAGTGTATTCCATCTAGAGTGATATATTGCATGATAGGAAATGTAACCCACCTTTTATTTATGTTCCTCATGTGTTGTCCCCATCTCGATATAGAATTTACTAACAATATCTCAACATCTAAATTCCAATATTATGATATAATAATGACCAATTTTTATAACATTCACTAGCAAAATAATATAGTCCATTCTTGACAATTAATATTATAATAAAGTAATATATTATTAATTAGATTTAATATACTAATGCTATATCATTACATTAGAAACAATAATATAATATGAAAAACCACTATTAAAAAATTATATATATATATATATATATATATATATATATATATATATATATAGAGAGAGAGAGAGAGAGAGAGAGAGAGAGAGAGAGAGAGAGAGAGAGAGTCCATTAATGTTGATCAAGTAAGAAAATAGGATTACATATGAGGATATAGTTTCACATAATCCCATCAAGTAGAGTTATACCAAAGACTATCATGAGTCAACAATTTATCATCTTACGGTGATATAATAACATTAAGAACATTTGTGATTATGGAAGGTGTAATCTATAATCAACTATTTAATAACTAAAAATTAATAATTTTGTAGAGGTTCTATATCAAATTTAGCATGGAAGGAGCCTCATCAAAACACATAATATTGGTGACTTTTAATGTAGTGACTAACTACATAGGGATAAGAAATCATTAGTCAATCAATAAAACCAATGAATTATAGCAATTCTAGGTAAGTCAAGAATATTATCTTATCATCTTATTCAACAAGTGAAGGTGTAAATCAATAGAAAGTATTGATAATGAAGTTACAAAACATAGATAATTAGCTATGGTAATGGAAATATTAATTGTCATGATAAATAAATTAGCACAAATATGAAGATTAGATTTTAATTAACAAATTGATATGATACAATGATTTCATTATCATGTCTTTTCAAATACAACTAATCCTAGAGAGAGAGAGAGAGAGAGAGAGAGAGAGAGAGAGAGAGAGAGAGAGAGAGAGAGGGGTCATGAGTACACACATTTAAAAATTAAAAAATGTGCACAATTTCTAAAGTTCATACAATGCAATTAAAAACTACAAAAAAACCCATAATCCTATCCAATGAAATGAATTTTAAGTATTTTCCTAAACTTTTTTCTATGACTTTCTCTAAACTTTTTAATAATTTTTAAATTTTCCTAGGTTTTATAGTTTTCTAAGATCTTTTTATATAAATGACTCAAAATAAAAATCATAGATTTAACTAACTAAAAATAACTAAAGACAACCAATTTTTTAACTTTCTAATATTTGTATGGTCTTCTAATATTTTCTACATCTTTTATAATATTATCTAATAAAAATCTAATATTTTTAAATTAAAATTTACTTCAAAAGATTAAAAAACTAAAATAAGGTAAGAGCCTACAATGCAATGGTAAATTGTGAGCCTCTTATCGAAGAGGTCTTGGGTTTGAATATACTCGAGCTTAATAAATAATAATAATTAATCACAACACATAATAATTAATCTTGGCTTCAGCCTCTTATTGATAATAAAAACTAAAATATTTGAAAATTTATAATTTATAATTTAAAAAAAATAAAAAAGGTAGAAATGGGTGCACTCAATATTATTGATGATTGAAAATGTTGATGTTAATTTGGGTTGTTGCAAAGTTCACTCTAACAAATTGGGTCCATGAGCTCAAAAAAAATATATGGTGAAAATGAAGCTTATCACCCCAATTTATTACAAATTTGGCTAAAGTGGTGTTCACATGAAGATCCCTTTTGCATGAACTACCTCTCATTGAACAATTCGTGCAAAGGGAGGTCTTCATGCCAACACATAGTTTAATGAGTTTGCATGAAGACTTATACCCCCTTCATGTGAGGACCCCCATTTCGTAAAAATAAAAAAAAACATTTACAAATGATTTTTCTTCATGCGCATAACTAGAACACACTATTGAGAGATCACCCATTAATAAATAATCCTCATAAGGAAGAAAATAAAAAAAACACTTAACACTTTACATGTCTTATAATTAAGAGGGGAACCTTATTAATAGTTTTATCATTCAAAATATAACTTTTTATCACCATTATTAAAATCAAATATTAAATAAACTGAAACAACTAATAAGTCTAAGAAAATATGGACAAAGGATTTTAAAATTACTTTATTCTTCTTTAAATTTCTAAATGATAATAAGAATGGAAACTTTCTTAAAAATCGATCATAATTAAGAGATTCATTAAGAAGTGAAGTCCACACAAAATTGGTTGGGGGTATGAATTAATTGTAAACATATATAATAAAAACCAAACTTAAAAATATGATCTCCAATAGTTAAAATAGGAAACCATACACCATAACACAATGATTTATTGATTAGGGAAACCCTTGATCAAAGGGAAAAACCATGGTGGGGACAATACCCACACGATAATGTCCTAATATATAAGTTCATTGAAAGGATGTGACCTTGTTAGGAGTTAAATATAATGCATTTAGTTCATTAGTCCCTCTTAGAGGACATAAGCATGTTAGGGGACCTTTGAACCCTTCTTACAAGGTTCCAACCCTGCTAATGGTTGAAAGGAAACAAGTAGACTCACTGCCTAAATGCTCCAACAAATGTGAAAGACAATAATTTTAGGAAAACACATCCAAAATCATTAACTGAATAATATGCAAATTACTTTCCAATATAGTTTTTTGAAGCTAACCTCAATTAACCAACATCACCATTTCTCTCCTATATAAGCTCTCATCCACATCAACTAATCATAGACATGTGATACCCAACCGAGGAAAACATCTTTCTTTTATGCCCCTTACAAATAATTAAGTTGGCCCACAAGTTAGAGCTTCCCCAATGTATATTTAATTATATAGGTGCATACCAGGGATTTTTTAGTGGCAATTATTCGCCAATTGGCAGATATGTCCCAATTGAAAGTATAGAAATTTCAAATTGGCAAAAAAAACTCAGTATATTGGTTGACCAATTTTCCCAGATTTTATAAAAGAAATGTTTAGTGGTTAGATTGTTCACTACTATTTTTACATAATTTCACTATGATAGTCAGGTTCTTCAACCATATTCCTATTATATTTTACTCTTATTTGCCATGGATTAAATTGGGTGTATTTATCAAGGATCACCATTCGCCAAAGGCCCATTGTCCCTAGTGAAATTTTTTATTTACACTAGGACCCAATTCGCCATGAATCATACATAAGTGTATCCAAAATTCCTACCCTATTTTCCCAGTCAATTATTTAAAATTACACGGGGTTCGCCAAATATTAGTTGTTATCATAAGCAATCGTAGGCTCCTTTTCCAAGATGAATGATGGAGGTTATGAGGAAAAATCTGATGGCTGATATGAAAATAGTTTACTTATCTATTTAAGAGATGTGAATTTCATTATTGAAACATACCAGAGAGAAGGAGACTTCAAGAGATTTAGTAGTACAAAAATTTAGTTGATTCTGAGCTCACAATTGCAATCTATAGTGAACTAGAATGAGTATGAGTCTGTAGTATCTTAGTCAAGTGAACTTTAATTTCAACCTTAATTTTTTGGAGATGTCATAGTCATAGTTAAATAGGAAGAGGACTATCAAAGGTGGAGATGTCCAAGAGAGGCCAACAAAATGCAAAAATATATCTTCATACTTTTGTGGGGCTAGACACAATAGTGTTGGTCAAAGTGAGGAAGGTACATCATTAGAGAAACCTGTAAAATTTCAAGGTTCTCAACCTACACAAGAATCTAATCAAAAAATTGGAGAGCCTAATATCTTTGATGAAGATGACCTTGAAGAATAATTTCAAGTAAATAACCAATACTAGGATGAATCAATCAACTTTGGTGATGATGATGGTTCAATTAACAATAACACTAAAGGGAGAGGAAAATCAAAAGAAAAAAACTAATTGTCAATGGCAGATGTTGAGGAGATTTAAATTTCATTGGGAAGCAACATCTCCATTCATTGAACTTGTGGACAATCCAATTATAAGTGAGCTTCCAGTAGAATGTTGATGTACGATTTGTAGTTGGAAGTATAAAAAGGAAAATCGGTTGTAGCTTAAACTAGACACCATAGAGAAACATGTCGATAAGGTAAACGAAACCTCAATTGTAGATGGAAAGGAAATAAAATTGGTAAGACATAAAACATAGGAGCAATGTCAACATAAAAGGAATGTTGAGGCATATTATTTGTTTCAAAAATTTAAGATGAAGGCTAGTGAAGGTCAAGGTTCTATTAATGTTATTTTTGCAAAATCAAGTGAAGTAGAATAACATGGAAAAGTTTTTTGAATTAAGAAATGTTTTCCATATGTTGAGTAGAGGACATCCAATGAAAAAACTATCCAAAAATGAGTGGTTTGTTACACTTTCTAAAATTTCCTAGCTATCCTATCCCTCATTGGTCAACAAACAATTGATGCAAATTGGCAAGTTGTATTGCCCAGGTTGAAATAGAGGATGTACAAAGAAAAATTAAAGAGTCAACCTTTATTGCATTATCATTAGACAAAACTAGAATAATAGATAATACATCATGGGTATGCATGCATGTTTATACTATATAGAATAATGTTCACCAACTACAACTATTAACTTTTGCAAAATTGAGGGACAATGTGACATCAAAAACTTTATTTCAATTAGTAAAGATCCATGTAATTGTATATGGAGCTATGGATGAATTGAAAATAGTGAAGAATTTTATCTATGTTGGAGTGGATGGAGCTTGATTAATGCAAGGTCAAAGGAATTGTATTTGCACAAAGATGCAAGCTTCTTGATCACCATATGTTGTTGGCATTCATTGTATGGCCCACAGGATGAATTTTTCTTTTAAATTTGTGAAAAAGTTTCCTTTAGTAAAAAAGGTTGAACATTTACTAAGAGCATTGTACTCATATTTTTGTTGAAGTCCCAAATATTTTAGGGAATTTCAGCACTTTGCTGATGGAATTACCAATGGAAACAAACTTCTTAAAGATGTTGATACTAGATGAATCTCTTTGGATGGACCATGCATCAATTTTTTTCCAAATATCAATCTTTGATTGGATTGATGTACAAAAATTGGGACAATGTAGAAAATTAGAGATGTGACAACCTACTTCTGAGGTTAAGCAATATAGAGACACTTTTAATTTTAGCATCTATTCTTCCCATGCTAGAAGAAATGATGTTCATTATGAAAAAGCCCAACAAAGAGCCATGTATATTGTAGAATATGCTTGCATAAAATGTCATGCCAAGCCCTCAATAGTCTCTATCACAATGACCTAAATTTATCTAATGGAAGATTTAATCACTGGCAAAAACTAACATATTTGGACAATCCTTATAATTATTTAAAGATCATTGAAAATGGGGATTTATGTGTCTGTGTAAGGGGATTTTAGATATCAATGTACTACAGTGCCTCAAAGAAGCAAGCTACAAGAGTTATAAGGGAAGAGTTTACTAAGATTTTCGAGTCTATAATAAGTAATGCAAGGGACATAGCCTATAAAGTTTCCTCTAAAATAAGATCCTAGTTCCCATATGAACAATTGCTTGAGGCCATAGAAATTGTGTTTCCTCAATATTGGTCCTTAAACTCTAAGGAAGATTATCGTAATAGACTATTGACTTTGATAAAGGAATTTTGCAAATTTGTAGAATTCAATGGAGTGACTATCAATGGAATTTTAGATGAGGGTTTTCTTAGACAAGAATCAAACACTTTTGCAAAGACTATGAAGCATCAATATCAATTAATCCATAACCCACATAAAGAGGGCTTGCCAACAAAACTCTAGACATAACTAAAATAGAGCACAATGTTGCATGAAGAAATTTTAGAGTTCTTCAAGCTTGTTGATCTATGTCAAACCATGATATTGGGTTTAGTGGAGGATGAGAGAGTTTTTATTGCTTTGGGCTTCCTAAAATCAAAGCTAAGAAATAAACTAGACAAGAATTTGGAAACATGCTTAAGGGTCTACACATCTAGGTATGATGTCAATACTTTTCCTTATCAAAAAGTAATGGAAATCTAGAAGAAAAGATGCAAAAGAAGAGGGTTAGGCAACACCATTAACCAATCTCTAATGACTCTAAGTGGAACAAGTACAGGTGGTGATGAGATTCATACAAGTGGAGGTCAGAGTGAAGAAGACAGAAATGAAAATGAAGAGAACAATGAGGAACTAGAATACTAGAATTGGATAATGATGACATTGATGATGCAGAGATGAATTGAAAAAATTAGGAAATTTTTGCTAAATTAGTAGTAGCAATCAATAGGTATTTGTTGAACTTATTAACTACTATATCTTATCATTAAATGATCATTTTAGAAAAGAAAGAATATATTTTGTTTCATCATTGAAATTTGAGAACAAAGAGTATTATTACTGTAGAGTGTAGTTTGTATCATATCATCAATGATCATTCATATTTGAATTTGAAATTCCTAAATGAAATTTTGTATTCCAATAGAATATAACAAAGTAAATCAACTAAGAATAGGGTAAGTGCACCAAGTTGTGGTGCCAAAAGGGGGGTACAAGTGACCACAATTTTTTTAAATCAAAAATTTCTGAACTTTGACGAGAATTTGAAGATAGTTACTCTCAACATTTTAAGATATGACAAAAACAAATGTAGTAGTCCTTTGAATCTAGTTTCTAAACTACTAATTTTTTTCCAAAACGGTTTAGTTTTAGGTCCTCAAAAAAGGGGGCCATAGAAAATGGTACTATTTATTAAGAAAAAAATAATGTACAAAGTGTGGCCACCCTAAAATTTTATCTTTTTTTTTTGAAATTCTTTAATTGCTCTAGTCAAAAGTTACCTAACACTATGTAGTTTATCCTAGATTTTTTGGGTAATTTTATAATGTGTATTTTTTTATGAATTTTTAAATTGGCCACATCCCAAAAATGTGAAATATCTTTGTGCTCCCCCAAGAAATGATTGAAAACTAATCTAAAATAAAAACTTCTTTTTTTCAAAGTGTGTAGAATGGAGTCTAGTTTCTAAAAAACTAAGTTATTGTGAAGTTTGATTAACGAGTTATAATCTACAACCCAATTAGTACACATTGATTTTTGATAGAAAATGGACATACATGGGCATATGCACCGAGTTGTGGTGCCAGAAAGGTGACAAGTAGTTTTTTTTTTTCCTATTTTAAATAGCGTGTGCGTGCTATAGCGCGCATGTGCTATGGCTTGGGTAACCTAAGCCATAGCGCATATGTGCTATAGTGTGTAAGTACTATTACCAAAAAAAAAAAGTATATATGATGGGCTACAGACCTGCAGCCCATCATTTTCATTAGTATTTTATTTCTCCTACAATGAGCAGCGCGTACGCAAGTTGAAAACTTAACATTTTCACCACCATTTGCCAAAATGCCTCCTCGTTGACAAAATCCAAGACCACAAGCGCACCCACGACGATGCCGTAAGTGATATAAACCTAACTTTGCATTGTTTGATATGTTTTTCATATTGTTTTGTAGGTTTTTTATATTGTTTTGTAGGGTTTTTACAAATTTCATTTAGATTTATTTATTTATTTGGATTTCAATTGATTTTTTATCAAGAAATGTCCATAATCAACCGAAAAATCCACAAGAATGTCAAAACCCTCAAGAACCTCAAAACCAAAACCCTCTTCAAGAAGAAGAACAAATTCCACAACCCGAACCAATTGCAAGACCTCCGCTAGACATACAAGAAAATATAATAAATGAAATAGTGAGAGGCAAAATTGAATTAGAAAGACTCATTGCTCGGTTGAAAGAATCCAGACAAACCAATCCAATGAGGGCTCAATTGGCATCATCCCTCGAATCCATTAACACCCAGATAGCCTCAGTTAGATATTTGGCAGGTTAAGAGAAAAGAATTTATGCAAATAAATTGTCATATGAAGATGTTAAAAAAAAAAAAATACTAAAAGGTAGTATATGTGCATTATTTAGAAAAATCAGTGAGCAAAATACTATTAGAGAGGCTACTAAATGATTCCCCATCCATTGGTGCATACACGATGCTATTACAAATAATTTTTGGGATAGATGGTGGATGGTTTTTGATGCCCCTCCTTGCAACAATCATGAGGTGCCCATGTATTTTTTGAAGAAATTATATTATGAGTTTTTCCTTGGGGAGACCCCCAATTATTTTGATATATTAGACTCCCAGGGTAGAGGGGGGGGGTCATCATTTGAGAAGCTAGGAGCATGTCATGACCCTAATGTAATTAGGGCACCTATGGTCAAGCCACAATGTGAGCATGTGACTATTCCTTTAGTTGTGAAGGAACATGTAGAGGCCAATGCTCTAGGGACCATTAATGCTTTGACATAGACCCTCATTCATTCCATGAGCCCATTAGTTGAGAGGGAGCCTTCTATGCATCGTGGTCACATGTGCACTTCATGCAGATCCCTATTCACATTTGGCACTCATGCTGGAGATGGTGCGGATGATGGGCTTGTCAGCGATCAGTTCTTGAATGACACATTTGGCATTGACACAAGGTAAATTACAATTATAATTTACTAATTTGATCACATTTCATATGTATAGTGAATGATTAATTAATTAGCATCTATTGACATTGTTCAAAATTCAGGGTCAAAGTGTTGTTGGGCCTAGCAACGATCCTCCAGGCCCATTTTTTGTCCCTTCCACGAGTCCAGAGGTATGTATCAATCTAATCATTTTAATTAATACATATATTTATTACGTAATCATATTAAGGATTGACAAAAAAAATTATGCATGTGCATCAGTTCTCCATAGGACCCTCAACCTTTACTATGGACTTGGAGCATAGACATCGTACGAGCTTCACACAAGTATAGTTGTTTCATGTTAATTTAATTCATTTGATTATATTTATTTCATGTTTCATGTTAGATGTAACGTGTATTTTATGGCATGTAGCTCATGATGTTGGACACACCTCCTCATCTGCGATAGTCTGTTGATAGTGGAGTGGCCACAGCTATGGCTAGCTCACAACCATTGATGGAGGTATGAAAGAATTTTCTTCATTTTAGTTGTTGTTTATAATAGTTAGTCTCAAAATTTCTAATGTTATTTATAAGTGATTATATTTATTGAATTATTGTAGAGTCTTGTCACACTTGATCATCCATGAGCATTCAAGGTGGACTTACAGAGTGACTATTTGATGGCGGTAAGAAAATAATTGATTTTGTGTGTACATATATTTGATTTCAACGTATAATAAATATGATTAATATCTACTTTCTTTCTATCAGTTGGAGTTGGAGAAGAGCCTCAACAAGAAGTTGAGTGAGCGTGTCAGGAGGACCCCATCATCTCCACCATCTCCCTCCACATGATGGCAGAGGACATTGAGAGAATTGTTTCCTTCCCCTCGTGGGAAGGAAAAGATATAGTTGATCTAGACATGTATATATATAGGCATCAGTGGACATATTCGATACACATTTGATGTATATGACATTCTATATTTGATGTATGACATTATTCAACTTATGACATTATTGGTTAATATATGATATGTTTGTTCATATACAACATTATTGGTTATCATAATATATTATGTATTTGTTAATGTACATATTATATGTTTGTTCATGTATGACATTAAATTAGATATGTTCGTGTATGACATTAAATTAGATACATGCATGTATGACATTAAATTAGATATGTTTATGTATGATATTAAATTCATAAAACTTTATGTTTATGTATGACTTTCACATTGTGATATGAAACTTATTAATGCTACGAAGGATCAAATTCAATTTTCTTTGCAATCTAACTCAAGAGTGTCACCAAATGTGAAGGATGTCTTGAAATTGAGAATTTTCATTTGAGACTGCACCTAACACCCTAATAATCATTTGGAGGAGATTCAAACAATGTTGTTCAAGTTTTTGTGCGAGATACATCTAATACTACAAATATCACAAAGGAATTTTGAAGCCTTGAAGCCATTTTTTTTGTGTACCTCTTAATATTTGAAGTACTTTTTGCATTTATAATGTGGATTTTTCAACGCACCATGAACTTTTGTGCTCCATGCATTCTACTTTGCGTACTAATGGAATGTTAGAGGAGTGTGGTGTATGTGCTCTTCTAAACTAATCAAGAGACTTGCTACATCATTTTTTTATGTCCTAGAGATGATGCTTGTTTCTTTTATATAAATTCATTCTTTAATGACAAGTGCTTTTAGTGTGGTGGGATAGTGAAGTTTGTTTCATGTTTTCATGAGGGCTATAGACAAGATTTTGCAAAGGAAATTGTCCAAAAAAGGGTATATAAAACAATTAAGTATATACTTAAAAGTGAAGGTGAAGGCTATAGACATGAGTTGGTTATACAATAATGCAACGTAGCTAATTTTATTTCAGATTTCAAGAAGAATTTTTTTTACAAGTATGCAAGGCATAGCCATAGGTCTTAGTGGCTAGACCAACAATTCAGGATGTGTAAGTACACTTTCCTAATTGATATAATTATATCAATTTTTTACTTTGCATAGAAATATAATTGTATCCCCAAAATTAATTGAAAGCTCTATATTATCATTCTATCCATGTTGTTATTTTTGTTCACATAACACACACACACACACACACACACACACACACACACACACACACACACACACACACCCACCCACACACATTCTCTTGATAGTAAAGAAGAAGACCACACAATAATTAGAGAATACCATTTTTATATTAGCGATGATAGATCTCACTCTCATGAGTATGTCCAATACTAATTTGAAAATTATTTTGAATGGGTATACGAAAATGATATTGCTATGGATAGACATTTCATTTGGTCAAATAATTGCACATGTCAATTCAAGAATGGTTGTATGTTTTATTGGCTATGTAGAATTTATGTAGATAGAGGCGTACCTCATATATAAAAAAATTTCAAGGTCAAATGAGAGTATGATAGAGTAGGAGTGTGTGTATAGAGAGTTGTAGTGAAGGAGAAATTGACAATTTCAAGTACAAAACTCCTTGATGCCCATTCTATTATTTATTGGTGTACTACAATGTTACTATAGGGGGGACTCTTGAATCAATAGTGTACATATTCTTTTGGTTGGTTAGGTTGGCACAATAGGAGATAGGTTGAATTGTTAGATAGTGAAGAATTCTTCAAAACACATTCTTTTTGAAATTGATATGTTAGTACATGGACTATTTGGACATGAGAGTTGTATTATTTTTGTCCCAAGTGTGTTTAGTGTAGTTGGGATTAGTGCGAGTCAAGTGAGTGGGTCAATATGTGGGTTCCACATTGTCTAACTCTTTTATCTCTCACACTCTCTACAATGAATAAGGACATGGAGTGTTTGTAATTAGTGTAGTGGGGTAAACCTTGATAAAGGGCATCATGAGCTTTGGAATGCTTCTAACAATTCCTCAATCAAACTCTTGGCTCAAAAGCTCTTTTAGCATCACTCGAGATGGCATTGTAAAATGAAAATAGAGTGTGATCTCCAAAAAGTGAGAGAGGTTATTGTAGGTCTCTGCAACACCATCTTGTAGGAACTAGAATTGTATCCATACCTCACATGAGCTCCAAGATATGCCCCGTCAAAGAACATAGCCCTATGGCATTTAATGACCCTTAGGGACATTCTGGTTCGGCATGCCCAAGAACATTCGAGTGTTGAAGGGGATAGAAAAAGGTTGAGGATAGAGTTTAGTAGGCCACCTAGAGCTAATGGAGTAAATAATTTGATCCCACGACAAAAGTTGAGAGAGATTAGGCAGTTAGCAACTTTGTACTGGCCAATACTGCAAGTTTCAGCATCACTCAAGATGGCATCGTAAAATGAAAACAAAGTGTAATCTCCAAGAAGTGAGAGAGGTTATTGTAGGTATCTACAATATGGTCCTATAGGAACTAGAATCACATCCATACCTCGCATGACCTCTAAGATATGCCCCGTCAAAGATCACAACCCTATGGCATTTAGTGTCCCTTAGGGACATTCTGGTTTGGCATGCCCGAGAACATTCCAACACTAAAGGGGATAGAATGAGGTTAGGGATAGGGTTTACCTAGACACTAGGAGCTAATGGAGTAGATAGTTCATTCCCACGACAAAAGGTGAGAGAGATTTGGTAGTTGGCAACTTTGTACTAGCCAACACTACAAGTTTTAGCATCACCCGAGATGGCGTTGTAAAATGAAAACAGAGTGTGATCTCCAAAAAGTGAGAGAGGTTATTGTAGGTCTCCACAATAGAATCTTGTAGGAATTGTAATGACATCCATACCTTGCATGAGCTCTGAGATATGCCCCATCAAAGATCATAGCCCTATGGCATTTAGTGAACCTTAGGGACATTCCGGTTTGGCGTGCCCGAGAACGTTCCAGCACTGAAGGGGAAAGAATGATGTTAGGGATAGGGTTTAACCAGCCACCCAGAGCTAATAGAACAAATATTTTAATCCCACGATGAAAGGTGAGCAAGATTTGGCAGTTGGGAACTTTGTACTAGCCAACACTGAGGGTTTCAACATCACCCGAGATGGCATTGTAAAATGAAAATAGAGTGTGATTTCCAAAAAGTGAGAGAGGTTATTGTAGGTCTCCACAACATGATCCTATAGGAACTAGAATCACATCCATACCTAACACAAGCTTCGAGATATGCCCCGTCAAAGATCGCAGCCCTATGGCATGTAGTGACCCTTAGGGACATTTCGGTTCAGCGTGCCTGAGAATGTTCCAGCACTGAAGGGGAGAGAATGAGGTTAGGGATAGGGTTTACCCAACTACCCAAAGCTAATGGAGTAGACAGTTTGATCCCACGATGAAAGGTGAGAGAGATTTGGCAGTTGGCAACTTTGTACTAGCCAACATTGCAAGTTTCAACATCACCCAAGATGGCGTGGTATAATGAAAATAGATTGTGATCTCCAAAAAGTGAGAGAGAGGTTATTGTAGGTCTTTGCAACATAGTCCTATAGGAACTAGAATCACATCCACACCTTGCATGAGCTCCAAGATATGCCTCATCAAAGATCGCACCTCTATGACATTTAGTGACCCTTAGGGACATTCTGGTTTGGCGTGCCCAAGAATGTTCCAGCACTGAAGGGGATAGCATGACGTTAGGGATATGGTTTACTCAGCTACTCAAAGCTAAAAGAGCAAACAGTTTGATCCCCACACGTGCTAAAGGTCATTATATGGATAGTGGACAGCATTGGTCAATAAAAAAACTTAGATTTTATGCCTTTTTTACTATTTTTTCAATTATGTACAGCCTCTATGGATTGGTGGTGGTATAAGCCTTATATGGTTAGATAGAGGGTTGAGTCAAGATTCCATTTCAATTGGTTTAAGGTCTTTATCTTGTATACAAAAAAAGTTATATCAGTTTTAGTGTAGGCAAGTCAGATTTACTCCAAATTTGAGAGTTTCAACAAGATGGAATCCTAATTTGCAAACCCACTATGGGATTTAAATGTTGCTTTGTGGAATACAAGTTAGGAGAGTTTTCTTTGAGATGGAAGAGATTTAGGGCTGTAGGAGAGTGGAATCTATTTTTACCAGCAAGCCCTAGACTAAACATAATCTTATGTCTAGTCTAGATTTGAAGGAAAAAGAAGGATCAGGCTCCTAAACTGATTAATCTGACCCAAGTGAAGGGTGTAGAAGGAAAATTTTGATATATAGTAGAGATCCAAGGGGGTTGAACCAAGTTTTTGCACCCATTTTTTTATGTTTTCCTTGTAACCCAGCCTAAACTGGCCATTTAGGATTGTGACACAAAGTGGGCATAACTTAATGTTGGAGCTGAGTTGTTAGTTCATCTTTTTGAATCTTTTAGGGGATGTTGAAGAGTGTTTAAAAATGCAAAAACAGTAGGGGGTCCTTTTTATGGTTTGGGAGTTTGACCATTAAAACTAGAAATTGTCCTAGTAGGAAGTGTTGGTAACAGTTTTGAAATTTGATTGTTGAATGTTGAGAAACCTCAAGTTTGAGATTTTTCTTGTTGGTTTGAGTCTATAATAACCATTTCCATTTGAAAAGTTGAGTGTTGAAACCATTTAAGAATTATTTTCCTTTGTAGGCCTATTGGTGGTAGGGAGTTCCTAAGTGTTGATCCAAGTTGTTTGAGTACCCTAAGTTTGAGGGTTGGGCTTGTGAAGTGGAGTCCACTTGCAGGGTAGAGTCTCCCTGTATTAGAAGTCCATTGGATCCTTAGTCCTTGGTGTCTTCAATGAATATATCTTCATAGAATGACCTTGGTGCCCGTACACCATTAAGTGATGATGATGAACATGAGTAACATTATGAGATTTTTGCCTACATGTTACAATGAAAAAGTCATATCTATTTTGAAATTAAGAACATTGGATGTCCAAGTCATCAGGCTATGATGCAGGAGCATCATATTCTTATCAAAGGTACATTGGAGTTCCAAGTCATCATAGAGGTCATGGAGAATCTCCTAGAGTCAATTGGGCAATCCTTCAACTAATCATGGCATTTGAAAGCATAAAAAAGTCATAATGTTGTATGATGTCTTGATGGATTTCAATGTTGGAAAAGTTGTAATTGTGCTATTGAATAGGATCTAGGGATTTCATAGGGTAGGAGAGTCCTTTGAGGGTCCTATAGGTTATCATAACCTTAGCATGTCATTTGATAAGATAAAAGATTCAAAAAGGTCTTTAAAAACATAGTTTAATAGTTTAAAAATTTAAATCTTGAATGTAACGGCTACATGGGCCTTTTGGAGGGAAAGTCCATAGTTTAAATTTTATGAAGGAATAGGAAGTGAAACTAGTTGGACTTGGTTAAGGGTGTTAGTTTCTATCTCCCAAGTCTATAAATATTTGTTTTGTACAGATTGTACAGTCTGTCTCATAAAAATAGAAGGAAAGTGCTTGGTTTCAAGAGTAATTTGAAGATCTCTTTGCTTTGTGAGTGCTTTGACATGTTGGAATGATTGGTAACATCTTAGCAGACATGTTTTGAGATTCTTTACTTAGTTTAGCATTCAAACTTGAAGTTTTGTTCATCAAATTTCTATACTGTTGGCTGTAGCAATCTTATTTCTAAGCATTTTGACAGTTTTTTGCATCTAATCATGGTTGTTCCATGAAATGCTCATTTTTTCTTCATGTAATTCCATTTATCTAACTTCTAAAAATATTTCTAACCATGAAATGAAGATCTAACTTGATATTGGTGGCCACCAAATCAAATAAAGTTGTGAAAACAAGGGTTATTTGGAGGGGACAGTCAATTAGGAAGAGATTTTCCTTAAGGAGGGTAGTGTTTGTGAGTTGATTCATGTTTATGGTGATAAAACATAGATGTTTGAATTTTGAATTAGTCCACAAAGGCTTGGCACATGTGAGATTGGCGATGCCCTAGGAACAAGGGTTTTGAGAAGGTGAATTGGGGCTTTTGGGGTTAGGGAACCCATAGACTAAAATTGAGAGTGTATATGTCTAATTGAAGTCATTTTAGGAGCCTATGCAAAGTTTGAAGTCCATACATTGAGTATTTCTATATGTTTCTTTGTAATTGCACTATTGCTTCAATGATGAAAATAGGGGCAGTGTGTAGAATCTCAGATATTTTCTAAAGGAGTTGCATCTAAGTCTTACATATGTTTTACAAAAGGATAAATGGTATCTATTAAGCTCATTTATTCAAAGATTCATTTGAAAAAATAAAAAGTTATCCATCATTTTGTCTTGCTATTGTCACAGACTTGTGAAAATGCATTGACAACATTTGGGTGAATTATGCATTTTGGCTTGCAGGGTATGAAAACTGAAAGGTCTTGATGGGAAAATGCTAGATAGGCTAGAAAAAACCTATTAAAGCCTAAAAACATCCTAGAGTTGATTGTTTGTGGGATTTTCCCATCAGGACCTAGAAGGGTCACTTGGCACATTGTTACAAATTTGCTCATTTTGAGTTGACCTAAAAATTCCATCTTGAAATCTTCCACCTCTTCCACCTTACATTTTCTCATCTTTTTTAAAATTATACTTAGTCTTTACAGTACTAATAATCTTATGTTATGTTTTGAAACTTAACTTATTTAATCTTATCTTGTATTGAAGCTCTATAAAAGTATTCAAATACCTTTCAAGCCTTTTAACTTCATCATCTCTATAACCCTAGATCTGATATCTAATAAATAAATTTCCTTAGTATAGTTTGTCATACTAAGATATTTCTTTGAGAGACAAGGATGATGAAATTACTAGATTTAGAAATTTAGTTACAATGACCCTGCAACATGCAGTTTTACATGTTAGGCACACAACTCTAACTTCAAATTCAAATCTCTTATCCTCGAAATTCTAAGATCTAGTCTTGTTACTAATTTCATAATAATTTCTTGATTAAGGATAACTACCTAAATTTATATAATTATGTGACCAACACATCAACATAATAAATATTAAATTTCCAAATACTAAGAAAATGTATAACAAATATAGGCCAAAAACCAAATAATATGGATATACTTCCATGAGATGTGAAATTATTGGAAAGCCAAGATTCAAGTCCACATAAGGTCAAGAACATCAAGATATTTTCCATTATATATGCTTCATCGATCAAAAACTTCCTTCATGAGATTGGGAAACACATAATGGGCATGAACCATGAAGAATAGTTGTGATATGATAAGAATTACCAATAACTTGAGTACAAAGAGTAGAGAAAGGTACAAAGCTATTGAAAGGTTCAACATACTATCTAGAACATGACCCTATCTACCTAATAGTAGGAATGAAGTCCTTTTAATTCTTAAGCATGTTATACAAATAGAAAGATAACAACCAAGTCTAGAAAACCATAGCAATGTTGTCGACACTAGCAAAGCATAAAATCATTTAGATCTATTGATATCCTCCCAGTGTTTGGTGATGTCTTTAAGCTATCTTTTCTATATTTCTTCATCCTCTTCTTCCTAAATATTCTTGTTCTCTTCTTCCTTCCTACTTATTTTCAAGTACTTATTTAGTTTTCTCAGATTATTAGACCATCTTGTACCATACTGATAAGGAGAAAAGGGATGAATACATCACTAATTCATGCTTCCAATCTACCTTTGAGACTTAGGGTGTCCTCCAAGATCACCACATGGATTTATAGGATCTTTTTCAAGCAAATATCCCCCAATCCTAAACCCTTCCCCACTATCTTGAGAAGTTTTCACTTCTTGCTACCTACTAGGCTGCCAATCTCAATGAAGATCATTCAAAACCTTCAATCAAACTAGGTCTTCTTGACCAATCTTACCAACCACTTGTAGTATCATGGAAGGAGTCTCACACCCTTGCAATGTACTCCTTTATCATGTCAAAATAGGTTGCTGAAACCTTCTTCCTTACTGATTTCCCCAAATTGCTCCAAAATAGAGCTATAAGGAATCAAAGGACAATCTGCTGTCCTATCTTGTTTGTTGGCCAAATGGATTGGTGGAGCACTATAATTTCACCCAAAGAACCTCCTTTCACTCCTCTTACAATATCCTTCAACAACCTGCAACAAAATCCACAATCTTGCAATGTAAAATGCTTATTTATGCAACTCTTCCCTAATCAGGCTTGCTTTGGCTCACCTAGGGCAAGAGATTAAAAATGCTTGCCAACATTTTGAAGTGCCCTTCTTTTTCCTACATATATTACATTGAGTGTACTCACTATCCCCAAAATTCCATATAAGTCCTATGGTGGGATAGTGAGTTATCTCATTTTCTTTACAAAGTGTTGTAAACTGGACAAAAAACTACCTAAAAACAAAAGATTTTTACAACTACCAAATGAAAAGCTTTCAAGTCAAACTTCCTAAATAAATTTTTTTCTAAATCATGCCATCTAACATTATATCAGGTACAACATGAAAAAACAATGAAGGAAAACATCAAAACTAAAAAAAACCAGCCTTGTTGCTCTTAAAATGCATGCTACAACACTTGTTTTTTTCAAAATGACAACTTCTTCCTCACTTTAGGGTTTGGGAAGTCATTTATACTTCCTCCTAGGTCTTTTCCTCCCCTCCTAATTTTTTGCATCGGCCTCTTTATGTTTTAAAGAAAAACCTCCAATTTCTAGCAAAGGACAAATTTTTTTCAAAAATTGCAAAATTGCAATAGAGCAACCTTTGCAATTTTTCTTGCTTGTGCCTTTTTACACTTCCAACTTGTCAAATAGGTCACCCCTCAGAAATTTCATGTTAGAGACCCTTTTATAAGTTAGTTACTCATCACTTAAGCTACCTATTACCCCATGGTAAGGTATATCTTGCCTTTTAGGCTATTTTGCACTCTACCTAGGACATTTTGACTTCCTACACTGCAACTACCACACTTAGGTCCAATGACCCTTATTATTATTTACAAGAGCTCTCTTGGAGCACAACACAACAAAAAGAAAAGGTGAGGGTCCTATGTTTCAAGGTGCCCCTACACCACATACATATAGAAGTGACAAAAGAATAAAATTATTCCATTGAGATAGTATTAGGAATGACCTATTTTGATGCAAGAGTTCTATTGTGTAAGGTCTCAATATAACCCATGACATTTCCTTCAATAGTAGCACTCTACATTTGGCTTTCTTGAATAGGGCTTTCCCTCCTAGTTCCTAAATGGGTAGGGAATTACACTCTAAATTACTCATTTCTTGCACATTCCTTTGATTTACTAAAGTATGAGTAGGTAGACTTTTCATCCTTTGAATCCTCAATTTATTCCTCTTTCTCATAATTGTTTTCCTTAGAACTAATGGTTTCTTTAGGATCTACAAAGGTATACTCTTTCTTTGCTTTACAAGCTGCTTCCTCTTCTTTAACTTTCTTCATAGTGTCTTTCTTACTTCTAAACCTCAACAACCTCCTTTCTCCTAAGATAGACTAATTTTTCTTATTTTTTTCCATGCATAATTTTTCTATCCTCCTCTTATTTGGTTTCCTTGTAAAAATCTCCCTGGTCAATGCCAATATATTTTCTTCTTTTGGGGTTTCAATTTTCTAGTTTTGTCAATGTTACTTTTAGTAGTCGAAGCTTTTCTTTTCACTTTTTTTTATCAAGAGAGAATTCTTCAAGGGAAACATGAGGTGAGATTATATCTTTAGAATATGATACATAGGGCTTAGCTTCTTTTTTATCTTTGGAACTACTTTCAAGGTTTTTCCTTGAGAACTTCACTACTCTTCAATTATGTCACAAATTCTAGGAGGGATTCCTAGCTATGGGTAGTTCAAACATCTATTAGTGGTTTGTGAAGTTGATCATGAGACCAAAAAAATAGAAGAATCCTTGAATTTGAGTCATATTTTAAGACTATTTTGGGTCATGGGAGTTCCAAAAGTCAAGGGATTGTGAGTTGCTTTGTAAATGGCCTTAAACTAAGCCTAGTTGGCAGACTGAAATAGCCAGTTTTGAGTGATATTTTACAAAACAAGTGTAGTTGGTTTTGGAGCATATTTTAGAGTGAGGAAAAGGGTATTTTAATCACCCAATATTTTATGAATTTCTATGGTAAATTTTGGAGAAAACAACAAATTAGTGACTGGCAAGGGCTAGTTGGAACAAGCCTAGAAGAGGCAAAATCAAGAAAGTGTAAGAGATGAGTTGTTGAGAGTGTGCAAGGAGTTAAAACATGTTAGATGGGATGTTTTGAGATGATCAAAGGTGTTGGGGTCATGGTATGAAGCCAAGGATGAGTTTTGGTATGTTGGAGGCATTGGGTACACTAGGTGCATGGTGAACAATGTGAGTGTTTAGAAGACAAACTAAAGATTTGGGTTATAACCTCTTAGACATGGTTATAGGAGGATGTTACCGAGTCAAAGACCTCCTCTTGAACCCTAGTAGAGTCTAATTCCTTGGGTAGATTCCAAGAATACAAGAGAATCCCAGAGTTGAGTTGTGGTTCCTAAAGGAATATAGGAGGGCTTTGCATCAAACACACACACTGGTTGTATAGTCACAGATATTGTGATCATTCATGAACTTGAAAAACACCATGTTCAAAATAGTGTTGTGAAAAATGACTACAAAATAGAGGGGAATGGCCATCAAATATGCATGATTTAAATAGCTACATTAAATAGCTACATTATCCTTAGACATAACTATATCTGTCACTGCCCCATTATCATTAGGTCGAGACCTATTTTCCTTCTTACTTGTTGATTATTGTGATCCTGTATAATTCTAGGCATAAGATGATTAACATAAAATGGTACTTGAAAAAAGAACACTAATAAATATTGAGGATGTGAATTGATAATACCATTTCGCAGATGATTTTGGCATCTCACCCTTTATCACTTGTGTATCAACTTTATTAGCCCTCTTCTTTGGTGACCTGAAAATGAAGAATTAGCATAGTAAGAAATCTAAGATAAGAATTAGCTCTCTCTCTCTCTCTCTCTCTCTCTCTCTCTCTCTCTCTCTCTCTCTCTATCTCTCTCTCTCTCTCTCTCTCTCTCTCTCTCTCTCTCTCGCTCACTCCCTCTCTCCCTCCCTCCCTCCCTCCCTATTCAATCTAATGAGCCAACTAAATCTGCTCGACATTTTAATGTCTCAAGTATTGCCTCATGATATGACTCGCAAACTTTCCAAAGAATCTTATTATGTGGTTTTCCACCATATATTATCAAGTGAACATTTGATGCATCAACAAGGTTTGAATAATGAAGAATCTTCCTCTCTATTTTCCAATCCTTGAATAACCACAAGTTAGGGTTCTTCATAGAATATCATCTAATCCATGTTCCTGTTACAACCACTGCACGGACATGGTACTCTAAACCTTCACCATCTATAACCGAGTGATCCAATTTTTGTTTGGCTTCAACACAACAACAAACATAATAATCAGTCCCTTCTTCATTGTCTTCAGGTGCAATAACAACAAAAACATGGCCTGCAGTGACAAATGTAAAAAATGTGGTCATTAATTCATAAAATACTTGGGTAAAAGTTATAAAGTTACATATTGAAATTACAAAGATATATAAATATATATATTACCAGGTTGCACTAGATCTGACAAGCAGTCAAAGTCAATAGACAAATCCATCTCTACCATTTTCAGTGCTTGTGGGGGATGATAGGTGTCAATTGGGTCTAAAACCCGTATATCCCATTTGTCCACCCATTCAATCGACTCACAGTCATCCCAATTTTCTTCTGCACATGATGGAAAATAGCATGCCATTTTTCATGTGTGGATACTCCATGAACCTGCATCAGAGCTTCTAAAAGAGTGTAACTCACCAGATCCTATTAGTGTGCAACAATCTTGATATGGTACAATGTTAGTATTATCTATCAACCAAAAAAATCTGTGAACCGTAGACTCACCCTCCTTACCTGGACCCATTGTAGCATTACACCATTGGACGATGGATTTTGCATTTGTCAATATTGCTCCATCTTTGTACTTTAGTTCTTCATGAGCCAACGCTCTTTTAATGCATGCACCTACACCATCGTGCTCTCCCTTACCATGACCAACCTCTGTGAAATTCCACATATATTGAATTTTACACAACTTGTGCATCCTGCTCAACTAATAGAACATAAGTGCATTCTTGAATTGAGATGTACAATTGTCTGACCAAATAATGTGCTGACGATATGTTATGCCCTTGTTCGCCAAATCTCCATAAAATAGTTGAAAACAACCATGTAAAAACTCCGTAGAATGTGATCAATCATCACTGATGTAAAAATGGTACTCCCTCAAAATCTTCCTATCATCCTTTGTACTTGTAGGTGAATGCATGAATGTTATGTGAATAAATATGGAAACTTGTTGAGAAGTATAATACATTGCTTGCACCTCATTTTGTGGCTGTAGTGTGTAGTTCTCTGCAAAACTTACAACTGAAACAATGGTATCCAATGGAAACGTATCCCTGCACAACTTGAATTGCAAATCTAGTCATCAAGCTCTATGGGTATGCCTTGCATACTCGTAAATAATCTTTTCACAAAAAATATTCATGAACTGATACACTAGAATCTTTTCAATGACTAAATCACATCTTTTACCTTGTTTCCCATCTTTTAGAGCATATGTCACTATCTTAAATTTTTCATAATCTACTATTTCATTTCCAATTGCATGTGTACTATCTATATGTTGACAAGTTGATAAAAGTTGCAAAGAACCACAAAATAAGCATGTACCATCCAAGCATGATGTCTTATAAAATTATTGGCCATCTTCTATTTCACATAAAATGTTGGATATGAATTCTCTTGAAGATTTTGGTGGCTCATTTATTTCACAATTCTGCAAACCAAACTGAGAATGCAAAACTACACATATATGCCTATAAACATCAAAATGGTTAGAAAATTCAATATGTATCCTACAACAACAAGTTGTGTGTGTGTGATTTATCTTCACATAAAAAGGTTTACCCATCTCAAAAAATTGTTGACTTATTCGAATTTGAGGATACATAGCAATAAATTTTGCAAAAAAATTGTGTCTAAGTTGAGTCCAACAAATGTTTCGCATGTGGCTCGCGATTTTGGCTACCAATCCTCCTTACAACATCTCTTTGATTAGGGGAAACACTTGTGTTATTTTTCCAAAAATCTTTGATCAATGATTTCAAGGCTTCACTAATTTCTTTATCCTTTAATGGTAGTCTACTGTTAAATGTCCATAACTCATTTTTTGTTGGATCCTCCAATCTCTCACGCCTTTGCATGGCTCTCCTTAGAGTACCTCTACCAATTTTTAATGTTTTGCTTGTCTTTCTCATGAATCGAGCTTTCTTCATTTGGCTACTTACTATTGTCGATGTAAGTACTCGTCTTGTGATATTACTATCTTTGGTGCATGATTTAGAACCCACTTTGTCATAAGCACTCATCAGATTCTTTACAATATTTTTTTCATTTGAATCATCCATCGTTCTTAGCCCAAGAATCTTCATTATAGGCCTAAATTTCAAATTTCTGATCATTTCAACAAATAATTGGTATTGACCTGTAATATTTAATTCTTAAAAAAATAATCTCCACATACGATTAACTTTTCTTTGACAAGTACACTTGCTAATCTTGTCAGGCATTGATTTCAAAATGTTAGTATCAATATCAATCAAATATTTTGATCTTCTAAAATAAATTTTAGAAGGTGTTATAATCTTTTCCATTCCCTCAATATTTTGAACATCAACATAAGGTCAAGTGTATTGCGTACCTTGAATCGAAGATAATGTGCCTTGACAATAAGATGCAAAAGATGGAATATCACCTACTTGATGTGTTGATGTTGTGCCTTCAACATGACATGATGGAGTGTATATATCATCAGATCTACAAATTGGTGTCTCTTCAACATGAGAGGATGATATGACTTCAACATTGGAAGATGGTGTAGTGCACAATATGACTCCAACATTGGAAGATGGTGTAGCTTCATAATTCAATTGTCTTCTTGAGCATAACAGTCTCATTCATTCTCTTTATCTTTCCAATTCTTCCTCTTTGTTTCTTTGTACCGGTGGTTCTTGATTCTCTTCGAAAGTCAATTCTTGATTATTGCTTTGCAATTTTCTTTGCTCACGTAGTAATTTCATTTTATCTCTTTTAATTGCCAAATTTCTCTCCCTATCTTCATTTGTTTGAGTTTTTGGTTTCTTCCTTGGGATGATGATGATTTCTACATGTCAAATTATTCAAACATATGAATTACTTAAAATGTGTAAATTACAAATTATTCAAATACATATAAAAATTATAATTATTTGAATGAATACACAACATATATCAAACGATTTGTCAATTTTCTAACCATTTCAAAATAACATTTCTTTCAAACATACAAATTTCAATCAATTCACTATATATTAAACAACACGTCAAATTAGAATCAAATTTGTATCTATATATCAACAAACAATATTTAAAATAGATTGCACTAACCTTTCTATACAAGGAATATTCAAAATATTTTCAAATCATGTATCCAATTATTGAATTTGGTGTTTGCTATGTTGAAACCTGTGATTTTTGTCGGAATAACAGAGTGCATAATAGATCAAAAGAAAAAAATGGATGAAATGGGCCCCAAAGTTTCTTTTTGACCATTTTTAGGTAATTTCACATAGTGCGTATGCACTATAGCACTTACGCACTATAAAGTGTGCATGCACTATAGTGCATATGCATTATGTGAAAATACATCACTCCTCATCCTCCCTACTCTCTCCCATCCCCTACCCTCTCTTCCTACTCTCTCTCTCCCTCTCCCTCTCCTACTGCCAACTATCTCTCTCTCCCTCTCTACTCTCTCTCTCTCTCTCATCCTGTATGAGCTCTCTCTGCCACCACCTACTCACTCTCACACTCTCTCCCATCCCCTACTCTGTCTCTCTTACACAAACACTCCCATTCCCCCTCTCTCTCTCCCTCTCCCACTACCTACTTTCTCTCCCCCATCCCCTACTCTCTCACACTCTCGCCCATCCCCTACTCTATCTCTCTTACATACACTCCCATCCCCCCTCTCTCTCTCCCTTTCCCACTACCTACTTTCTCTCTCCTATCCCCTACTCGCTCACACTCTCTCCCATCCCCTACTCTCTCACACTCTCTCCCATCCCCCCTCTCTGTTTCCCTCTCCCACCACCTACTTTCTCTCCCCCATCGTTGTACTCTCTCTCTGCCACCCCCTACTCTCACACTCTCACATTCTCTCCTACCACCTACTCTCTCTCTCTCTCTCTCTCTCTCTCTACTCTCTCTCCCTCTCTACTCTCTCTCTCTCTCTCTCTCTCTCTCTCCCATCCCCTACTGTCAATCTCTCTCCCCCATCCTGCACTCTCTCTTTGCCACCCCTACTCTCTCTCACACCTACTCTCTCACATCCTGTACTTGCTATGCCACCCCTACTCTCTCTCGCATCCTGTACTCTCTCTGCCACCCCTACTCTCTCACACTTCCTCTCTCTCCCATCCCCTACTGTCAATCTCTCTCTCCTATCCTACACTCTCTCTTTGCCACCCCTACTCTCTCTCACATCCTCTACCCTCTCTGCCACCCCTACTCTCTCTTGCATCTTGTACTCTCTCTACCACCCCTACTCTCTCACACTTCCTCTCTCTCCCATCCTATACTCTATTTTCCACCTTTACTCTTTCTCACTTTCTCTCTCCCATCTTGCACTCTCTCCCCTCTCCCATCCCCTACTTTCTCTCTATCTTTCTCACACACACACATAGCTATTCCCTCCCCCCCCCACCTAGTTCTATTTTGTAATTTAGGTGTTAATAGTGTGTGCACCCTATAGTGTGTACACACTATAGCAAGCACGCAGTACTTAACGCAAAGTTAAATAGCACGTGCACACTATAAGGCATACACACTATTGAAAGATTTTCATTAAACCTAAGCCTAAGGCTTGGTTTTGCCTTGGAGATCCAACCCACAGGTTTGAAGTTTATAAACAGGTCTGAGACATGTTTTCTAGAAAACATACCAAAAATGATTGCTTTTTCTTGTGTGCTCTCCTTCAAGATTCCTCATGGTTGGGTATCGATAAGATTAGGTTACATAGCATTATAGGTCTCTGTGTTAGCTATCTAACCATATGATTTATTTTTAATTTGAACTATTTCAAACCTTTCATCTATAATTTCTTTTGAATGTATGTTCATTTTTTGTCAAAAACCACCATGTACTAATTGGGCTATAGATTTTAGCTCGTTCATCAAATTTTGCAACAACTTAGTTTTTTAGAAACTAGACTCCATTCTACACACTTTGAAAAAAAGAAGTTTTGATTTTAGATTAGTTTTCAATTATTTCTAGGGGGAGCACATAGATATTTCATATTTTTGGGATGTGTCTAGTTAAAAAATTCATTAAAAAAAAATACATTATAAAATTACTTAAAAAATCTGGGATAAACTACATAGTGTTAAGTAACTTTTGACTAGAGCGATTAAAAAATTTCAAAAAACAAGTTAAAATTTTAGGGGGGCCACACTTTGTACTATGTTTTTTTTTTTTGGAATAAATAGTACCACTTTTTGTGGACCCCTTTTTTGAGGACCTAAAACTAAACCATTTTGAAAAAAAATTAGTAGTTTAAAAACTAGATTCAAAGGACTACGACTTTTGTTTTTGTCATATCTTAAAATTTTGAGCGTAACTATCTTCAAATTCTTGTTGAAGTTCAAAATTTGTAGATTTCAAGAAAAAGGTGTCCACTTATACCCCCCTTTTGGCACCACAACTTGGTGCACTTACCCACATTCAAAGAAAATATAGTTGAAAGGCTTGAAATAATTGAAATAAAAAATAAATTATATGGTTATATAGCTAACACAGAGATCTACAATGTCATGTAACCTGATTTTATCGATGCTCAACCATGAGGAAACCTGAAGGAGAGCACACAAGAAAAATAAATCATTTTTTGTATGCTTGCAGCAAAACATGTCTCAGACCAATTTAGAGACTCCAAACCTTTGGGTTGGATCCCCAAGGAAAAACCAAGCCTTAGGCTTGGTAGAATCCAAAGCTTTAAATAGCATGTGCACTCAATAGTGTGCACACGCTATTTAAAGCATTTTTTAATTTAGGCTTTTATAGTGTGTATGCACTTTAGTGCATACACACTCTTGAAGCCTAAATTTTAATAGAGAGGGAAGGAGAGAGATAGAGAGGATAGATATTGAGAGATATTAGAAGATGGGGAGAGTAGGAGGTGCGAGAGAGAGAGAGAGAGTAGGGGATTGAAGAATGTGGGCTAGGGAGAGAGAGGGACAAAGAAAGAGTAGGGGATGGGAGTGTCTATGAGAGAGAGAGAGAGAGAGAGAGAGAGAGAGAGAGAGAGAGAGAGAGAGAGAGAGAGAGAGAGAAGGGGATGGGAGAGAGAGTAGGGTATGGGGGAGAGAGAGAGAGTGAGAGAGAGTAGGGGATGGGAGAGAAGAGAGAGAAAGGGAGTGAGAGATGGACAGTAGGAGAAAGGAGAGAGAGAGTGTGTGTGTGTGTGGGTGAGAGAGAGAGTAGGGGGTGGTAGAGAGAGAGTAGGGGATGGGGGAGAGAGAGAGTGAGAGAGAGTGAGAGATAGAGAGAGAGAGAGAGAGTAGAGTGGGAGAGAGAGTAGGGGGTAAGAGAGAGAGAGAGTAGGGGATGGGAGAGAGAAGTGAGAGTAGGAGATGGGAGAGAGAGGGTAGAAAGGGAGAGAGAGGAAGAGAGAGTAGAGAGGGAGATAAAGTGGGAAAGAGAGAGTAGGGGGTGGGAGAGAGAGAGAGAGAGAGAGAAAGAGAGAGAGAGAGAGAGAGAGAGAGAGAGAGAGAGAGAGAGAGAGAGAGAGTAGGGGATGTGAGAGAGAGATTAGGTGGTAGGAGAGGGAGTGGGAGAGGGAGAGCAAGAGAGAGGGAGGAGATGGGAGAGAAAGTAGGGGATGAGAGAGAGAATGAGAGAGAGTGAGAGAGAGAGTAGGGGGTGGGAGAATGAGAGAGAGAGTAGGGGATGGGAGAGAGAGAGTAGGTAGTGGGAGAGGGAGTGTGAGAGTGAGAGAGAGGGGGGATGGGATTGTGTGTGTGAGAGAGAGAGAGATAGAGAGAGTAGGGGATGGGAGAGGAGAGAGAGTAGCTTGAGAGAGAGTATTGAATGGGAGAGAGGGTGAGAGAGAGTAGGTAGTGGGAGAGAGAGAGTGTGAGAGACAGTAGGGGGTGGGAGAGAGAGAGAGAGAGAGAGAGAGAGAGAGAGAGTAGGGGATGGGAGAGATATTGTGTGTGAGTGATAGAGAGATAGTAGGTGATGGGAGAGGGAGTGGAAGAGGGAGAGCAAGATAGAGAGAGAGGGAGAGAGAGTGAGGGAGATGGGAGTGTCTATGAGAGAGAGAGTAGGAGGTGATAGAGAGAGAGTAGGGGATGGGGGAGAGAGATTGAGTAAGAGAGAAAGTAGGGGGTGGGAGAATGAGAGAGAGAGTAGGGGATAGGAGAGAGAGAGTGTGTGAATGAGAGAGAGAGTAGGAAGTGGGAGAGGGAGAGGGAGAGAGTGAGAGAGAGAAAGAGAGGGAGAGAGAGAGTGGGGGAGATGGGAGTGTGGGTGGGAGAGAGATAGAGTAGGGGGTGGGGGAGAGAGAGAGTAGGGGATGAGAGAGGGAGAGTGAGAGAGAGAGAGAGAGTAGGGGTGGGAGAATGAGAGAGAGTGAGTAGGGGTGGGAGAATGAGAGAGAGTAGGGGATGGGAGAGAGAGTGAGAGAGAGAGTAGGTGGTGGGGGAGGGAGCGAGAGAGGGAGAACGAGAGAGGGGGAGATGGGAGTGTGTGTGTGAGAGAGAGAGAGAGTGAAGGGGATAGGAGAGAGAGAGAGAGTAGGGGTGTGAGAATAAGAGAGAGTAGAGGATGGGAGAGAGAGAGAGGAAGATAGAGAGTAGGTAGTGGGAGATGGAGTGGGAGAGGGAGAGTGAGAGAGGGGGGATGAGAGTGTGTGTGTGGAAGAGAGAGAGTAGGGGATGAGAGAGGAGAGAGAGGGTGAGAGAAAGTAGCCCAAGAGAGAGTAGTGGATGGGAGAGAGAGAAAGAGAGAGTAGGTAGTGGGAGAGGGAGTGGGAGAGGGAGTAGGAGAGGGAGAGCAAGAGAGAGAGGAGGGAATGTGAGTGTGTGTGTGTGAGAGAGAGAGAGAGAGAGTAGGTGTGGGAGAGGAGAGAGAAGCTTGAGAGAGAGAGTATGGGAGAGAGAAAGAGAGAGTAGGTGGTGGGAAATGGAGTGGGAGAGGGAGAGTGAGAGAGAGGGGGGAATGGGATTTTGTGTGTGTGTGTGTGAGAGAGAGAGAGAGAGAGAGAGAGTAGGGGGTGGGAGAGAGAGAGTGAGAGAGTAGGTAGTGGGAGAGGGAGTGGGAGATGGAGAGCAAGAGAGAGGGGGATGGGAGTGTGTGTGTGTGTGTGAGAGAGAAAGTAGGGGATGGGAGAGAGAGAGAGAGAGTAGGCAGTGGGAGAGGGAGTGGGAGAGGGAGAGAGATAGAGAGGGGGGGATGGGATTCTATAAGAGAGAGAAAGTAGGGGATGGGAGAGAGAGTGAGAGAGAGTAGGTAGTGGGAGAGGGAGTGGGTGAGGGAGAGAGAGAGGGGGGATGGGAGTGTGTGTGAGAGAGAGTAGGGGATGGGAGAGGAGAGAGAGAGAGTAGGGAATGGGAGAGGGTGTGATAGGGAGAGATAATTTTTCACATAGCGTATGCACATTATAGTGCCCACACGCTTTAGAGGGCATACACGCTATAGTGCATACACACTATATGAAAACAAAAAAAAATGGTTATAATGATAGTTTGGGTTCCTATTTATCCATATTTTGTTTTTTGTCTGTTGCATGTTCTATTGTTCTGATAGAAAACACGGGTTTCATGCTGTTGGAAGTTAGAAAACACCATTTTCAATCATTGGATACACTATTTGAAGGCTTTTTGAACATTCTTTCGTTCTATTTGAAGCTAGAAAATACCAAATTCAATTATTGGATACACTATTTGAAAGCTTTTTGAATATTCTTTATATAGAAAATGTTAGTGTAGTCCTTTTTAATTATTCTTTAATACTATATAGAGACAAATTTGATTATAATTTGACAAGTCATTTAATATATATTATGTATTCATTGAAATAATTTTGTAATTTGTATATGTATTTGAATGATTTGTAATTTACAAATTGCAAGTAATTCAGATGTTTGAATAATTTGACATATAGATATCATCATCATGCCAAGGAAGAAACCAAAAACTCAAACAATAGAAGAGAGGGAGAGAGATTTGGCGATTAAAAGAGATAAAATAAAACTACTATGTGAATAAAGAAAGTTGCAAAGCAATAATGAAGAATTGTCTTTCCAAAAGGAACAAGAACAACCGATACAAAGAAACAAAGAGGAAGAATTGGAAAGTCAAAGAGAAGGAATACGATTGTTATGCTCAAGAAGACAATTAAATTGTGAAGCTACACCATCTTCCAATGTTGGAGTCATATCATCATTTCATGTTGAAGAGATGCTAATTTGTACATCCAATGATGTACACACTCCATCATGTCATGTTGAAGGTACAACATCAACATATCAAGTAGGTGATATTCCATCTTTTGCATCTTATTTTCAAAGCACATCATCTTCGGTTCAAGGTATGCAAAAAACTCAACCTTATGTTAATGTTCAAAATGTTGAGGGAATGGAAGAGATTATAAAACCTTCTAGAATTCATTTTAGAAGACTAAAATATTTGATTGATATTGACACTAACATTTTGAAATCAATTCCTAACAAGATTAGCAAACATACTTGTCAAAGAAAAGTTAATCATATGTGAAGATTATTCTTTGAAGAATTAAATATTATAAGTCAATGCCAATTATTTATTGAAATGATGAGGAATTTAAAATTTAGGTCTATCATGAAGATTCTTGGGCTAAGAATGATGGACAATTCAAATGAAAAAAACATTGTAAAGAATCTAACGAGTTCTTATGACAAAGTGGGTTCTAAATCACACACCAAAGATAGTAATATCACAAGATGAATACTTACATCAATAATAGTAAGTACCCAAATGAAGAAAGCTTGACTCATGAGAAAGACAAGAAAAAGATTGAAAATTAGTAGAGCTACTCTATGGAGAGCCATGCTAAGGCATGAGAGATTGGAAGATCTAACAAAAAATGAGTTATGGACATTTAGTAGTAGACTGCTGTGAAAGGATAAATAAATTAGCGAAGCTTTAAAATCATTGATCGAAGACTTTTGGACAAATAATACATGTGTTTCCCCTAATCAAAGAGATGTTGTAAGAAAGAGGATTGGTAGCCAAAATCATGACCCACATGCGAAACATTTTTTGGACTCAATCCAGACATAATTTTTTGCAAAATTTATTGGTATGTATTTTCAAATTTGAATAAGACAAAGATTTTTTGAGATGGATAAACCTTTTTATGTGAAGATAAATCACACAAGCACAACTTGTTGTTGTAGGATACATATTGAATTTTCTAACCATTTTGATGTTTTTAGGCATATATGTGTGTTTTTACATTCTGAGTTTTTCTTCCAAGATTGTGATATGAATGAGCCTCCTAGATCTTCAAGGGAATTCATATCCAATATTTTATGTGAAATAGGGGACGACAAACACTTTTACAAGATATCATGCTTGGATGGTACATGCTTATTTTGTGGTTCTTTGCAAATTTTATCAACTTGTGAACATATAGATAGTACACATGCAATTGGAAATCAAATAGTAGATTATAGAAAATATAAGACAGTGACATATGCTCTAAAAGATGGGAAACAAGGTAAAAGATGTGAAAAAGTCATTAAAAGGATTCTAGTGTATGAGTTCATGAAGATTTTTCATGAAAAGATTATTTACAAGTATGCAAGGCATACACATAGAGCTTGATGGCTAGATTTGCAATTCAAGTTGTGCAAGGATACATTTCCACTGGATACCATTGTTTTGGTTGTAGACTTCGCAGAGAACTACACACTACAACCAAAAAATGAGGCACAAGCAAAGTACTATACTTCTCAATAGGTTTCCATATTTGTTCACATAGCATTCATGCATTCACCTACAAGTAAAAAGGATGATAGGGAGATTTTGAGGAAGTACCATTTTTACATGAGCGATGATCAATCACATTCTATGGAGTTTGTACATGGTTGTTTTCAACTATTTTATGGAGATTTGGATAACAAGGGCATACCATATCATCAGCACATTATTTGGTCAGACAATTACACATCTCAATTCAAGAATGCATGAATGTTATATTGGTTGAGCAGGATGCATAGGTTGTCTAGAATTCAATATATGTGAAATTTCATTAAGGTTGGTCATGAAAAGGGAGAGCACAATGGTATAGGCACATGCATCAAAAGAGCCTTAGCTTGTGAATAACTAAAGTATAAAGATGGAGCAATATTGACAGATGCAAACTCCATCGTCTAGTGGTGTAATGCTACCATGGGTCTAGGTAAGGAAGGTGAGTCTATGGTTTGTAGATTTTTTTGGTTGATAGATAATACTAACATTACACCATATGAGGATTTTCACACTAACAAGATCAAGTGAGTTGCACTCTTTTAGAAGCTTTGATGCAGGTTCTTGGAGTATCCACACATGAAAAATGGCATATTATTGTCCATCATGTGCAGAGGAAAATTGGGATGAGTGTGAGTCAACTAAATGGGTGGACAAATGGGATATATGGGTTTTGGACCCAACTAAGACCTATCATCCCCCACAAGCACTAGAAATGGTAGAGATGGATTTGTCCATTGACTTTGACCACTTGTCTAATCTAGTGCAACCTTGTAATATATATATATATATATATATATATATATATATATATATATATATATATATATATATATTTGTAATTTCAATATATAACTTTATAACTTTTACTTAAGTATTTTTTAAATTAATGACCACATTTTGTACATTTATCACTGCAGGCCATGTTTTTGTTGTTATTGAGCCCGAAGACAATGAAGAAGGGATAGATTATTATTTCCATCATTGTGTCCAAACAAAACAAAAATTGGATCACTTGGTTATAGATGGTGAAGGTTTAGAGTACCATATCAGTGTGGTGGTTGTAACCAGCACAGGGCTTATATGATATTCTATGAAGAACCCTAACTTGTGGTTATTTGAGGATTGGCAAATAGAGAGGAAGATTCTTCATTATTCAAACCTTGTTGTCACATTAAATGTCCAGTTGATAAAATATGGTGAAAAACCACATAATAAGACTCTTTGGAAAGTTCATGAGTCAAACCATGAGGTAATACTTGAAACATTAAAATGTAGAGAAGATCTAGTTGTTCATTAGATTGAATAGAGAGAGAGAGAGAGAGAGAGAGAGAGAGAGAGAGAGAGAGAGAGAGAGAGAGAGAGAGGTACATGGGCACCTTGAATCATAGGGCTGTCACCTTTTTATTTTTGTTGTGTTGTGCTCCAAGTGAGCCTTGTAAGTAGAATGAGGGTCATTGGATGTCATTTAATGTCCTTAGAAGAGTCACTATTTTATCCTAAAAATCAAGGCATACCTTTCCATAGGGCAATGAGTAGCCTAAGGGATGAGTCATTAGATTAGGGAAGGGTCCCTAGCATGGAATTGCTAAGGGAAAGCCTAAATAACAAATTAGAAAAGTTAAGAGAAGCAAGCAAGAAAAATTGCAAAAGTTTCTATATTGCAATTTTTGCAAAATGTTGATTTCGTAAGAAATTGTGGATTTTCCTTTTAAAACTTGAAGGAGGCCAATGCAAACCATAAGGATGAAGGGAAAGACCTATGAGGAGATATAAATACTTTCCAAAACCTAAAATGAGAGAAGTTAATATCATTGTGTATGGTTAGCTTGCTACAACATGATATTTCAAGGCAAAATTATTGAGTTTCTAAGTTTTAAGGCATTTTTGACATTGTTTTTGTAGATTGTACTAGCTTCCATGATAGATTGGGTTGTTTAGAACAATTTTTTTTAGGAATTTTGGTTTGATTGTCTTTCTTGTCATAGTTTTTAAAAATCTTTCTCTTTTCACTAGTCTAATGTCATGTTTTTAGCAACTTGTATTAATAATTGTGTAACTCACTATCCCACTATTGGAATTGTATGGCCTCTTGGGGATAGTGAGTATACATAATGTAATATATTGTGGAAAGAGCAGGGCCCTTCAAAAATTTGGCAAGAAATTTTAACCTCTTGCCCTAGGCGAGCTAGAACATGTTTGGCAAGTGCATCCAATAAAGAAAAGGAACATCATTGAAGGATATATATGCATATATGAACATTAACCAATAAGAAATATAAAGGAATATGAATATTGAGTATTGTATACAACAAAGACTTTTCCAATCCATAGGCAATAATTCATTCATAATAGTTAGACATTTAAGAACCAACTATATATATATATATGAACCAGATTATTCTTACATTTGTATACAATATTATTGACCAAATCAGAATTAGCAAAATGATATTGCACATAATCTCCATTACAATAGCATGGAAGCTTTGCAATTTTAATAATTATATTCTTTAGTCCCAAAAATGGACATTATAGATATTTCTCATTAATCCTTGACAATAGAAAATGTTTACAAAAAATGGCATGTACTTATATGAGGATATTATTTATTGTAGAAATCCCATACCGAAGTAGCTAGCTAGCTGCTCAAAAAATAGTAATTAAATGTAGGTGGGATCATAAAGATACCTTAATAAACTAGGATCCCCTTTACTCAAGCAACATCTTCATCATTGATGTAGTAGTAGGCAGCAGAATTCTTCAAACAACAAGGAATGGTAAAAGTTCTCAAATTCCCTCAACACCCAAGGTGAAGGGTCTTGGTGCCAAATATCTATCATAGATATGGAGATGGGGTTATAGGAAGGCTATCACAACCCCACAAGACAAGCTAACCTAATCACTAAGTTTACCAAAGTTCTAAGCACCAAAAACTCAAAATGCACTAATGGATTCTCTTAGCCAATAAGGGATCAAACCCCAAAACTAGATACAAAGACTAGGAGTGGCCTACAATCACTGGTATGGCCTATTTAGGTCCCAATCAACACAAATCAATGATTCATTTCATCAAAGACAACTAATAACATCAAGTTGCTTTGAAAACCAATTAATTGGCTTGTAGCCCTCCTAGAATGAGAATGAGGCATAAGTTTGAATTCTTCCAAGTAACATGGTGACTTGGCTAGATGTTTGCATACCCTTTTGGGTTTTATAAAACATGCCAAAGCTCCCAAGGATGGAGAGGAACAGAGGTTTTACAAGGAAAAATGCTAATTTGTATTGATTTTTATCCCAAATTACAATTTTCCTTCCTATCATTGGCCTATAAGGCTTTATAGGACTTCTCTAATGGTCACATGGTCAGCTTAAACTACCTAGCCATTGGAGGAAAGGATTTGAAATTATTTAACACTTTTGCAAAGTTGCTCAAAAGTTGCTAACAACTTTTGAGCATTTTTTGCAAAATTTACAAAAATGCAAATCTGAAGACCAAACTTGGTCTAGACCTAAAGTAGGTGATCCAACATGGATCTATTTATTAAAAAAAATTAAAAACCTAGAATTCTATTCATTTTTTAGGCATATTGATCTTGGTTACCTAGGGGCTCATATTTATGCCTAATCCAAGAACTAGGCCTTACAATTGGATCAATGTCCCAACCTATCCTAAGTGAACTATCTAGGATCCTTAGGTTCCTTATTTGATGAGTCTAGAGTGGGTGCTCTTGTACCAATCACTAACTTGACTAGGAAATTTTTGGGAATTGACAATCTCCACTTAAACTCAAGTCTCCATTTAAAGGTGGCAATGCGATTTTTGTTGTTTTGTTAAGATCATTAATATACTTCGATGAAAATTTTGAGGGATCATGCTCAGCTTGAGTATCCTAGCTTTCCAAGTCTTGTAAGTGCAAGGCCATTGATGAATAAGCATTTCTAATTGAAACATTTGTGGTGCTAGAATGAAGTGTGTGACCAGACTCTTTGCCTACTAATGAGCCAATTTGAGGCTTCACTTCACATTGCTCTGTGGATAATTCTATAACACTTGTTACTTCTCTATTTAAAATTTTTGTGTCTATATAAATGTGCACTCTTTCCTAATAGCTAGAGGTATTGTCTCTTCATCCTAGGTAATTGGCATACCCTAGATGACACAAAGATAACCATTTTCTACTGAAATGTCCTTTTCTCTCAGATTAATCTCTCTATTAAGCAAGTTTTCTATATCTTCCTCTATATATTTAATAGATGTAGCTACAATTCCTTTGTAAATTAAGCTTTCCTCTATAGGAATAAGAATGCATGGGGAGTTAGACCAACTATTCGTCACTATATTAAAAAGGTAGTTCTTGGCCATGCCATTGATGGGAATCATTTCAATCTTATTTTCAGAATTGGTACCTCATTTTTCTCGAGAGAATGATATATATTGTTTTCAATGTCTTTGAAATATCTGTAGGAGGTAGCCAATTGATTATTCACCATTTCTCAATATTCATGGGAAACTAAGGTATTTGGTTACCTAATAGGCCCTAGGAATCTTAACTAGGGTCCTAGACTAGTCCTAGATGAACCCATTTGACCTAAATATGTAAAGAGCAAAAATTGCTCAAAAGTTGCAATGTTGCTCAAAAAGTTGCAAATGGAAGTTTGGGAAGTTGTAACTATCCATGCTTAAGTATATGTGTTAAATTGTAGCTTCTGTCAGATTGAACTGTCTTAGAGTTAATCCTTGCTATGGTTATTGTTAATCATTAATTATACATACTCTAATATATATATATATATATATATATATATATATATATATATATATATATATATATATATATATATATATATATATATATATATATATATATATATATATTGTATGCTATATATTATATATAATATATTTCTATATAATATAGATATGTTATAATTAATAATATTTTAATTAATGATTAATTAACATATATAACCATGGAGACATGTCTCTTCACAAAACATGCCTCTTGAAGATATATTTATATATCTTGGAAATCTGCAATTGAAACACATAGAATTACAACAATGTTATTATATTTGCAGAGATCTTAAAATTAACATGGTATCAGAGCCATGTTGCAAATGAGTATAATATTAAGTAGGTATAACACTCTACATTCAATATCACCAAGTCAAGAAGAAATAAAGATGTCAAGGAAAAATTCTAGGTGTTTGGTGGGAATCATGGAGAAGATTATAAGAGGACTTATAAAGTTGTTATATGCGTTGATAGGTGAATGAAGAAGAATGTTTTGAGAATGATGTCTAAATCAGAGAAGAGGAGAATATGCCCTCAAACCTGACCATAATTTTCTAATAAACAAACATAGACCTCAAAGTGGCTAATAACAAGGGCCAAGATTCTCGATGAATCAAACTTCTTGACACACAAATCCTCTCTCAGATCCTATATGAGAAAATAATCTTGCCTCTTTTGCTTCAATTGTTTGCATTCCACAATGATGCTTCTGTGCAACAAATTGGGGAGGAGAAAATTTAAGTATAGTCTCATCACATTTTTGTCCTTGATTATCCTATTTTCATGCATCAAAATACATTTCCTCAATAACAGATCATCTTGGGCATCGAGTTCCAATTCCAGAGTTATCGAGTTAGCCTGTAATAGAACATCATATCCGAAACTTTGCATTTTTACTCTATTGTCATATCCAAATGTTGAAAGAGAAAGCCCCGAGAATTTTTCCCATATTACCGTGAATGTGACAATAACACAAACCCAAGAAGTCTACAATGTAGCTCTGAAATTGGACCCTGATCACAGGGATATTTATGAGAAAATGGCCTTGACACTTTATATAGTGATGTTGAAGGATTCTAGATTTTTCCTCAAACTGTCGCTGGCGAAAATAGCCCAAATGAGAGTCGAGCCCTCAAATGCCCAGATTGCTAAGATTCATTCATGGCTTGATAAAGTTTTTTAAGAACCACGATACATGTTCTAATTTGCTTCAAGATTGGGGCAGTGCAGTAACAATTCTGCTATAGGAAAGATCTCATGATATGTCCAAGTCCACAACCAATGCTATAGACTTGCTCAATATCCCCTTTCCGGAAACCAACAAGTACATGCAGCTTCTACTAGTGAAATAGGGGGTTCACAATGAAAATGTGGTGGGAAAGATTGATGCGATGTTGATTGGAGAGGAAAGGAACAAGTGAAAGGCCGAAATGTGGCAAGCTATTGTTTGCGAGGAGGCAACAGTTGAGGCTCTACAATTGTAACTACACTACGCTGGCACTGGTTATTCATACGCATCATTTCCCCAAAGCCATTGGAGCTCAAGATTATAGAACATAGATGTATTAGTTGGATCACCATGGCATATCCATTTTTGAAACCCCATTCAAATAAATAAGTTGTATAATATTTGGAGCCTTTTATCTGATAAAGGAGTTATACAACTGGAACAAGCATGAGCTAATAGTTCAAAAGTATTCTAACCTACGTGGGTAAATTAATAAGGAATACAATGGCAATGATATTTACGCATGGAAAATTATGAAGGAAAATAAGTCAAAGGTCATGATTGGTTTGACTCACCAGCGTACAAAATCACAACTGGAATACATGTAAACAAAGGCATCCACATGTATGCGCAATATTTATAAATTCTACTAGCTATTCCAAAGGTAAGTTAAGGTAAAATTACATTTAAAACTTTCTTATATTATTGAGGTAAGGTAAATGAATACATATATAAATATATATAAAACTCATGTGAGGTTCCTCAATATTATTAAGTTTATGAATATATAATATGCCTTGTATTGAATAATGAGAATATATGTAACAAGTATATAAATACATATATAATATATATGTGTATTTTTATATGCATGATTACAGTTAATGATAGTTAATAATTGATATAATGATTGCGAGAATAATATAGGAGTATGAAAGGTTAAGTATTATGTGTTCTTACTTCTATTATTAAAATTATAAAATAAATATTACAAATCATTTATGTTATTACCAGTAATAGGTAGGAGTTAAATTCTTATAGCCTAGTTAACATTTTTTATACTTCCATATGAGCTATATAGCTTGATCTTTTCCTTCGAGAATGTTCTTACAGGAAAAGCAAGATAGATATCACATTAAGAGGGAGCTTGACATTTCATTTGAGGCTCTTGTAAAGCAAAGAGAAATTGTGAAGGGGAGCAGTGTGATAGAACATAGTAAATGAGCTTCATTAAGTTCTGAAAGAATTGGTCATCACACATGCTACAGAATATGGTGAAGAGTCTTCTTCTGAAACACCCACATATGGAGAAATATAATTAGTTCCATTTACATCATCGTGGATGGAGAAAGGTAAAATCAGGTATCGTTATACTTGTTTGGTATATGTCATCATATCTAATTTAATTTAATTTAGAAACATAGCATTATCATATTCCTTTATGAATATATATGATGAAGAATTATATATATGTAATTACTTAAAGGGACATATAATTATTATTAGAATAATAACATTAATTTTGATTATTATCTTTATGATCATTCATTTTAATTTGTATAGTATGGTGAGATAATATAAACCTAAAAATGTGATCTCTAGTAATGGATATATATGTTTTTTGATTTCATATTTATTTTGATAAGGAAATATGTATATATGGAAATAAAGAAAATATATGAAAGTGAATCAAGTATTGTCTCTAAGATATTATCCCTTAATTACAAGAGAAAATTATTTTCTATTATTATATACTAAGAAATATCTTTCTTACCTATATCTCTATACATATAAGCTATGTCCCTTGATCTTTGACTTATTTTTGGTAACCTTGAAAGAGAGGGAGCAGATAGATGATATGATTCAGTAAATCTTCGATGATCTCGATCATATTGATTCAGAGGGACCAAATCATGTTGTGATAGAATCTTCAATGACTGATAGATTGTAACAGTTAAGAGGACTGTAATTTCATGTAACTATGTAATTTGATGGGTCTACCCCTTGTGGACAGGTTTGTGTTCACTTATACTACTAAGCTTAAGGTTTGGAACATCTATGGATGAAAAGATCAAGTTGTAAATTAGAAAGAAGTATTAAGTTCAAATTCCCACTTGAAACCATCTTTAGAGAGGAGATTTAATGATTTGACATTTATGGATTGTCATAGAAAGATAAGTAATTCTTACTCTTGAGTATTACAGTTATCTACTTACTATAGTCACTTTCTTAGTTACAAACTTATATGCACTATAAGAGTTAAATTGCATTGATCTTTTCCTTACATCTATAGATGTTCTTGTAGAAAAGGAAAGTTGGTATGTTTGCTACTAGGATTATTGTGTAGGCTCTGGAAGTGAACATCCTTAATGATTAAGATTATGGAGAGATCTGACATTGCTTCAGATTAAGAGGGAGTAAATAAGAACATGATTCTGTCAAATTTTTATTTAGAGGGAGTAGATCATATCACTTCAGAGGTAAACTTGACATGATTAATGATTATTGTTTCTTATGCACTTATTGACTAACATAATATGGTTGATGATTATATGAATACTATGATAAATCTACTCTTGTAGAAAATGCTCCATGTCATGTGACCTTGTGATACTGGTGCATTTATCACAAGGATGAGTTATATTAGTACAGATGAGCAAAGTGCTGATATTTTTACCAGCCTCTTGCAAATTTGAAATTGTGTACTTCAGACTTTGTTGTAAATGCATTTATTAATATATATTCATGAATATAAAATTATTTTTTCTTGCAAGCTTGTATTGTGAAAAGTGACGACTTTTCTTGTGAAAGGTGACAACCTTTCGTGTGTTTTGATCCTATTATAAAGTGACGACTTTATTTTAGTTGATCTATTTTCAAACAATGGTTGAATTTGGTTATTGTTAATCATTAATTATACATACTCTAATATATATATATATATATATATATATATATATATATATATATATATATATATATATATATATATATTTATATATTGCATGCTATATATTATATATAATATATTTCTATATAATATAGATATGTTATAATTAATAATTTTTTAATTAATGATTAATTAACATATATAACCATAGAGACATGTCTCTTCACAAGACATGCCTCTTGAAGATATATGTATAAATCTTGGAAATCTGCAATTGAAACACATAGAAGTACAACAATGTTATTACATTTGTAGAGATCCTAAAATTAACAATATGAGCATGAGAAACATATTTTTGAGGGTTAGAAGCTTTCCAATCAGATTTGCATTTTTAAGAAACTTTTACAACTTTTGCAATTTTGCACAAAAACTACAACTTTTGCAAAGTTCACTAGATTTCACTTCTAAGACATGGAAAAGGTTATAAACTATTAAAAACAACTAAAAACACCTAATCCTAGGCTATCTTGACCAAAAACTTAAAAAGGCCCAGTTTTTCTTAATTAGAAAATTTTTCTCATATCTTGAACAAAGTGGCCTAGGCATACATATCTTGCTCATATCTCTCTCACTATTCATTGTGAGATCAAACTATCTATTCCATTAGCTCTGAGTGGCTAAATAAACCCTAGTCCCAAGCTCATCCCATCCCATTGAGCACTCCAATTTTCTTGGGCACACTGAATTGAATCGTCCCTAAGAGTCACTAAATGCCATAGGGAAATGATATTTGACAGGGCATATCTCGAAGCTCATGTAAGGTATGTATGCAATTCTAGGTGATATAGGACCATGTTGTAGAGACCTACAATAACCTCTCTCACTTTTTGGAGATTCAATTTCATTTAGATTTTGCAGCCCCATCACAGGTGATGTTGAAACTTGTAGTGTTGGCTAGTACAAAGGTGCCAATTGTCGAATCTCTCTCACCATTCATTGTGGGATCAAACTATCTATTCTATTAGCTCTAGGCGGCTAGGGAAACTTTAGCCCTAAACTCCTCTCATCCCATTAAGCACTTGAATATTCTCGAGCACGCCAAACTGAATCATCCCTAAGATTCACTAAATGCCACAAGGCAACGATCTTTTATGGGGCATATCTTAGAGCTTATGTGAGGTATGGATGTGATTCTAGGTGCTTTAGGACTCTGTTATAGGGACCTACAATAAACTCTATCTTTTTGGAGATCTGATTCCATTTAGACTTTGCGGCCCCATCTTGGGTGATTTTGAAACTTGTAGTGTTGGCTAGTACAAAGGTGTCAGCTATTGAATCTCTCTCACTATTTGTTGAGAGATTAAATTATTTGTTCCTTAGGTCTAGGTGGCTAGGTAAACCCCATCCAATTGAGTGCTTTAATGTTCTCAAGCACATTGAACATAATCGTCCCTAAGAGTCATTGAATGCCATAGGATAGCAATCTTTGACGAGGCATATCTTAAAGCTCATGCAAGGTATGTATCCAATTTTGGGTGCTATAGGACCTCTCTCATTTTTGGAGATCCTATTCTATTTAGATTTTGTGGCCTCATCTTGGGTGATCCTGAAACTTGTATTGTTGGCTAGTACAAAGGTGCCAGCTACTAAATCTCTCTCACCATTTGTCATGGGATCAAATTATCTATTCTGTTAGCTCCAAGTGGCTAGGTAAACCCTATCTTCAAGCCCCTTCCATCCTGTTGAGCACTTGTAAATTCTCAAACACCGAATTGAATTATCCCTAAGAGTCACTAAATGCCATAGGGCAACGATCTTTGACAAGGCATATCTCGAAGCTTGTGTAAGGTATGGATGTGATTATGGGTGCTACAGGACTATGTTGTAGAGACCTACGATAAATCTATCACTTTTTGGATATTTGATTCCATTTAAATTTTGCAGCACCATCTTGAGTGATGTTGAAAATTGTAGTATTAGCCAGTACAAAGGTTTTAGCTATCAAATCTTTATCACCATTCATCATGGGATGAAACTATCTATTTTGTTAGCTCTAGATAGCTAGGTAAACCCTAGCCTCAAGCTCCTCCCATCTTGTTGAGCACTCAAATGTTTCCAAGCATGCCAAACTGAATCATCCCTAATAGTCACTAAATGCTATAGGGCAGTGATCTTTGATAGGGCATATCTTGGAGCTCGTGTGAGGTATGAGTGCAATTCTAGGTGTTACAAGACTATGTTATAGAGACCTACAATAACCTCTCTCACGTTTTGGACATCTAATTATGTGTAGATTTTGTGGCCCTATTTTGAGTGATGCTAAAACTTGAAGTATTGGCTAGTACAAAGGTGCCAGTTGCCAAATCTCTTTCACTATTCATCGTAGAATCAAACTATCTATTCCATTAGCTCTAGGTGGCTAGGTAAACCCTAGCCTCAAGTCCCTCCCATCCCATTGAGCACTTGAACATTCTCAGGTACACCGAAGTGAATCGTCCCTAAGAGTCACTAAATGCCATAGGGTAGTGATCTTTGATGGGGCATATCTTGGAGCTCATGCAAGGTATGGATGTAATTTTGGGTGTTACAAGACCATTTTATGGAGAGACCTACAATAACCTCTCTCACTTTTTTGAGATCCAATTCCATTTAGATTTTGCGGCCCCATCTCGAGTGATTCTGAACTTGTAGTGTTGGCCAGTGCAAAGGCGTTAGCTACTAAATCTCTCTCACTATTTGTCATGGGATTAAAAAATATATATATTTAGCTCTAGCTAGCTAGGTAAATGATGCACAGCATCTTTGAAATCAACCAAATAATAGGATCCATGCTGATCCCTTCAAAATACATTAATTAAACTCTATAATTAGAGGCATCTTACAAGGTAAAACAAAACATTTTCCAACACAAAAATATCAACCTTCCTCCATTCACATATCCTGATTTCTATATCAGATTTCATTTTTCATAACTTTCAATCTATAATATTTCTTTCCAAACCCTTTGTAGTAATTGTTCCAAACTAGGTATAGTAAAACATATTCAAAGATGGTACTCTTTCAATAAACCAATTACAAGTTATGGTCTTTGTATCAAGACCCAGTTTCTCTGTCATAAACCAGAACCAAAACTGGTAACCCTTCATAGGGCATCACATAAAGTTCACAAAAAAAAATTCAAATAACCCCAAACCAATTCCACATCATCAAATTGTGAGTCTAGTTTCCAAATATGTAAGCCATTAATTTATCCAATACATAAATTAATGTATAAGCACAAATCTTTGCCTGCAACACCATTGAAGGCATTTAAAAACCAGTTTTCACTCAAATATTCATAACTTTCACAAATCTATATAAAAACAATCCAAACCAAAAGGAAATAAAAGTTAACTCATGTATCTTTTCAATGAATATTTTTAGAGTTCTTTATTTTCCAAAATATTCTTGTACCAAACGTTTCAATCTGACTGTAGTTGGGCATTCTCAAATCTGCAATTTACAAGCTTTTCCAAAACCTGCATAACTTCTTCATTTCTAAATGAAACAAATCCAAACCAAAGCCAAAAGAAAGTTTATTCAATTCTCTATCCAAATATACAAAATTTACATGGTTTTCGGGCTATACATGGTCGTACAAGACCTAGAACCAACACTAAAATAGAAAACCAATCAAAATAACAACTTAGGATATTACCCAATTTCTTTCAAAATGTATCTATTCCTTTCATTAATGCTTTGGTTCAACCTTACATCCATTTTTATAGATTTTGTAGTTGGTTATAACTTCCAAACCACCATTTAAACTAACCCTTCACATTCTTTTGACCCTTTTGCATTCTTGACAACGTTTTATGCATTTTATGCATTTTTACATTTCAACTTTCATACAAACCCAACCTAGACCAACATTATGACTCAAATGACTTTAGATGGATGTCAATAGATCCATTCACCAATTAAATAAACATTTTTACATTATTTATCATATTAAGACCTCCTTTGACAACTTATTACAAATGGCTTCTCTAGCTTTTATATCTTTGTCTTCTTGAAATTTAGGTGGCTCTGCACTAGTAAACCCTAGCCCCAAACCCCTCCCATCCTGTTAAGTGCTCGAGCGTATTCTTGGGCATGTTAAACTAAATCGTCCCTAAGTTGCTAAATGCCATAGGGAAGTGATCTTTGATGGGGCATATCTTAAAGCTCATGTGAGGTATGAATGTGGTTCTAGTTGCTATAGGACCACATTACAGAAACCTACAATAACCATTCTCACTTTTTGGAGATATAATTTTATTTAGATTTTGCGGCCCCATCTCAAGTGATGCTAAAACTTGTAGTATTGGCCAATACAAAGGTGTTAGCTATCGAATCTCTCTCACTGTTCATCATGGGATAGAATTGTCTATTGTATTAGATCTTTGTGGTGAGGTAAAACCTAGCCCCATGTTCATCTTATCCCATTGAACACTCAAACATTCTCAAGCACGTCGAACCCAATCATCCCTAAGAGTCACTAAATGCTATAAGGCATTGATCATTGATGGGGTATATCTTGAAGCTTGTGTGAGGTATGGATGCAATTTTAGATCCTAAAAGACAATGTTTTAGAGACCTACAATAACCTCACTTACTTTCGAAGATAAGATTTCATTTAGATTTTGTGGCCCCACCTCGGGTGATGCTGAAACTTGTAGTGTTGGCCAATACAAAAGTGCCAGCTACCAAATCTCTCTCACCATTCATCGTGGGATCAAACTATCTATTCCATTATCTCTAGGTGGCTAGGTAAACCCTAGCCTCAAGCCTCTCTCATCACATTGAGCACCTGAACATTCTTAGGCACACCGAACTAAATCATCCCTAAGAGTCATTAAATGCCATAGGGTAGTGATCTTTGACGATGACAAATAGATATGTCATCTCATCTAATGATGGAGACTTATGATAGAAGGTAAAGGGGTGATCACACACCTCATTTTGAACATGTTATTTTTTTATGGTAATAAAGTAATCATTGTTTGTAAGGTCAAGGAACTTAAGGTCACCTATAAACCCAAGTTGCCTTAGTCCTAATGATTTTTCTTATTTTGTTCTTTTTGTTAATAAGTTGACTTAGTAAGTGTTTTGAGAGTCATTACACCTTATATAGGTCCTATGTGTTACCAAAAACCAATTGGTTAAGTTTTAGGAAGAGTTAGTGCAAAAACTACATTTTGTAATAAAAGTTGCTGACAACATTTTGGCAATTTTAGCAATTTTTTAGAAAACATTGAAATTAACCTTGTAACCAATCAAACCAACTAGTAATTGGTTGGAATGGATATCAAATGATGAAAATACCCTCTATGAATTTAGAGGAGACATAAGGTGTTGGTGATTATTAATTTTTTTTATATGGCAAGAAATCACTGCTGATGTTAAACTTAAATATAGGATCATTCAATTATTGTCAAATATCATTACTTCTTGTTTGGAACAACAAAATCATACATTGTCAGAATGAAACACCACTTTAACTACATGTAATCACTGAATGGAGTTTTTGGAAGATGTTAAAAATCTTCTTAGTTGTCTTAATAGCAATTTCATGGGTTTGAAACATAATCACTTCCCTTTGTCAATAGTTGTTCAAAAATTAGCAAATTACATTTTGCAAAGAAAATATAGTCATAGGATGTTGAAAGATTGTTTTCACTCATAGGATGTTGAAGAATCTATTGCAAGGATGGAATAGATGATAGACTAAAGTTTTTGAGATAGTTAATAGGTGTTCCTTGATGTGTCTAAGGTGTTAGTTTGAAGCAAGAAGTTGATTATGATCCATTTCTCAAATTTGCTCAATTTTGCCTTATTGCTTCCCAAGTCTTGAATAGGGAAAGTGATCCAGTAGTTTTGTGAAGTTGGGTAGAAGTTTGTTCAATTTTGTAACCAAGTTGGAAAGAGTGTTCGAAGACACTTAGGAAGATCTAAAAGGTAGTTTTCCTTAAAAGTGTTCTTGCTGGAAATCCAGTAGCTTTTGGTGTGAGCACTCTACATCATTTTGGATGCAAATTACATTAAAATGAAATACATAAAATGTATTTAAAGCATAAATTAAAAAAAAGATATATATTATGATAACCAATAATGTCATACATTAACAAACACATAATATATTATGATAACTAATAATGTCATAAGTCTAATAATGTCATGCATCAAATATATGTCATACATCAAATATAAAATATCATATATACATCAAATGTATATCGAATATGTCCACTAACATAAAATCCAACATATATGTCTACTAATGCCTATACATGTGTGTCTATCCCTATATCTTCTCCTTCCCATGAGGGGAAGGAAACAAATCCCTAGAGGTCTTTAGTCATCATGTGGAGGGAGATAGTGGGGATGATGGGGTCTTCCTCACATGCTCACTTGTCCTCTTGTGTAGGCTCTTCTCTAATTGGAGTTGATACAAACAAAGTAGATATGAATCAATAATTATTATATATTGAAACCAAATATATGTACACACAAAATTAATTATTTTCTTACCACCATCAAATAGTCACTCTGTACATCCACCTCTAAGGCTCATGGACAATCGGGTGTAATAAGGCCCTACAAAAATTCAATCAATATAATCACTTATAAATAAATTTTAAAATTTCAATACTAACTATTATAAATAACAATTAAAACTAAGAAAATTCTTTCATACCTCAGTCAATGGCTCTGAACTAGCCATCGCTACAGCAACTCCAGGATCAATGGATTGGCAAAGATGAGGAGTCTTAGACATCAACAACTACGTGCCATATAAAATAATTTACATGTTACATGAAATATGAAACAAATATAATCAAATGAATTAAATTAACATGAAACAAATGTACCTCTATGAACCTCATATCATGCCTAGGCTCAAACTCCCTTGTGAATGTCAATGGTCCAATAGAGAATTGATGTGCATATGGATAAATTTTTTTGTCAATCCTTCATATGATTACTTAGTAAATATATGTATTAATTTAAATGATTAAATCGATTCATACCCCTTGACTCATCAATGAGATGTAAAATGGGGCCAAGAAATCTGTATTAGGGCCATCAACACTCTTACCCTAAATTTTGAACAATGTTAATACATGCTAATTAATTAGTCATTCACTATACATACAAAATGTGATCAAATTAGTTTATTATAATTGTAATTTACTTGTGTGTCAATGCCAAATGTGTCACTTAAGAACTCATCAGTGACCAGCCCATCATCCATACTGTCTTCAACATGACTGCCAAATATGCATAAGGATCCACATGATGTGCACATGTGACCATAATGCACAGAAGGCTCATCCTCAACTAATAGGCTAGTGCAATCAATGAGGTTTTGCATTAAAGCACTGATAGTCCCTAGAGTGTTGTTCTTTACATGTTCCTTCACAATTGAATGAATAATCACATGCTCACCCTATGGCTTGACAATAGGTAGCCTAACTAAATTAGGGTCATGACGTGCCCCCGACCTCTCAAATGATGACCTCCCACCTCTACCCTGAGATTCTAATATATCAAAATAATTGGGGATCTCCCTAAGGACAAATTCTCAATATAATTTCTTTAAGAAATACATTGTAACCTCATGATTATTGCAGGGAGCAGCATCAAAGACCATCAACCATCTATCTCAAAAGTTATTTCTAATATCATCATGTATGGACCAATAGATGGGGAACCTTTTACTTGTATGTTTAATGATGTCTTGTTCTACAGGCTTTTTAAAAAATGCACAAATGCTACTTTTTGCTTTTTTTTTTTTAAAAGCATCTTTATAGGATAATTTTTTTGCATAATATATTTTTTGTTCATCCTTCATAACACACCAAATATCTAACACACCACTAATAGAAGCTACATGGGTCATAATAGACTCAAGGGAGGATGCCAATTGCACTCTCATAGGATTGGTTTTTCTGCAAGCTTTCAACCTACCAATGAGCACTTCTAGCTCATTTTTCCCTCTTTCTATTTCATTCATTATGTTCTCTTGGGTGCCAGGAGGAGGTCTTTCAATCAGTGGAGGTTATGGAATTTCTTGTTCTTCTTGTGGAGGGTTTTCATTTTGATTTTGTTGATCAGACTAGAGATTTGGTGATTCATTATTCACATTTTCTAATAAGAAAACAATTTTATTCTAAATAAATAAACAAATTTAAAGAAAAATGAAAAACCTACAAAACAATGTAAAAACTTACAAAACAATGCAAAAACATATAAAACAATGCAAAAACAAGAGTAGAAAACATAATACATGATCCCAATCTTGATCTTTGGTGACGAGGAAGCATTTTGAGGAGACGAGTGAGAAAATTCTTCAAGTTTTGCAACCCACACATGCGTTGTTGAGGAGTGAGAATGCAAAAAAAAATAAAATGAAATGGGTCACGGGTTTGTAACCCATATATAAAAAGTTAAAATTTTGCAAAGCACACACGCACTTTGGCCTAAGGCTTGTGGAGCCCAAGCCAAAGTGCATGCATGCTATAGCGCATGCATGCTTTTAGAATTTTAAAAATTCATTTTGTGTGTCATGTTTTTGGTACCACAACTTGGTGTACTTACCCAATAACTGAATAAAATAGAGTGACTCAACATACAATGAATTGAAAAATGTAAAAATTAGATAGAGCACAATTTATTTTGTATTCATTTGCAATATATTACAATTTATAGTAGTTCAAAATTCAAAGCAATCTTTGTAGGCCAATCCAAATATCCTCTGATGGCAGAATAATTTGGTTCATAGTATAGTCACACTCTTGCAACTTTGTTAGCAATTCATGTTTGAAAGTGTGACTTGATAACACTATTGTTTCTAAAACTCCATTCAAATTTTTCATTGGTATGATGAAATCCATGAATGTATCAGGAGATATGTCTGTAGGAAGAAAGCATAAATTAGTATTTATTTTTTCTTGAAACCTTATTTTGTAATTTTTTATCTCAATGAACTTGTTTGCACCAAATCCCTTAGGCAAACAAAGACATTCCATATTCGCTTTCCTTTGTTCCATCTTTATGATCTTCTTCTTAGCTTTGTCATCCAATTCTTGTGCTTCCTATAGCTTCCAACATTTTCAAATGATACTTGGTACCTTTACTGAGGCATAAATGTAGTTGCTAATTCCCTTATTTGAAAGATAACTATCACTCTTATTGTAGAGTTGTTGCATAGTATCCTTTGCTTTCTTTTCTTTCTTGACAACATCCATGATTTGTTCAATGTTCTTATGGAGCTTCAAATAATATATTCTCATACTTTGAAGCATTTCAAACCACTCATACAAGCTACTAGACATCACCCATATTTGGCCCCAAATATGCTCTTTTGCAATCTTCACTAAATTATTACTATTATTTCTTAAAGTTTGAATTGTATAATTGGTCTTCTTTAGTTCTTCTGCCATTTTTTTCACAATTCTTTTTCTCTTCCATTTCTTTGTGTCCCAATGATTGGCTTTATCTTCTTGGGAGTCCAATTTTTTTTTGCAATTCCTGGTTGGAGGTAACATTACTCTCCACAATTTTAAATAACTTTTCTAAATTGAATCTTTCTTCCTCTAGTATTTTACTAATTTCTACCAATTTTCCCCTTAGTGCCTTTAGTTCTTCCTACTCCTATTCCTTCATTACCACCTTCACATTTTCCTGCTCTATATTTACTCATGTAGAGGTTGAATTTTTAATCTTTTACTATAATTCTTTCAAATTATTCTCTAAAGCTTGCCTCTTTGTTTTTTCATTACCAATGTCTGCCTATAAATTTTCTATATTTTTCTCAAGCTTGCTTTTCTCTCTTTCCAGCTTTAGTAGTGCACTATAGACCATTTGGTTTGTAGACTTTGACACATTGATTTTGTCCACATTTTTAACTTTGGAAAAATCCATTCAAAGAGTGCTAACTTGAAATTCAAACAGATCTATCAAACTCTCTAGTGGGTTTACATTACCAATGTCTGCCTATAAATTTTCTATCTTTTCTCGAGCTTTCTTTTCTCTCTTTCCATCTTTAGCAATGCATTGTAGACCACTTGGTTTGTAGACTTTGACACTTTGATTTTGTCCATAGTTTTAACTTTGGAAAAATCTATTTAGAGAGTGCTAATTTGAAATTCAAATGAATCTATCAGACTCTCTAGTGGGTTTCCATCTTTATTTGGTGGAATAACAACCATGAACTCCATAATGTCTCTTTTTGGGTCATATGTTGGTAAAAATATGTTGGATGCAGGTTGTTCCTCTACAACTTCTTTAAGGGCACTAGTTTGCAATGTCTTCTTTATTTCCTTATTCTTGGTTCTTGTTTCTACAAATTTATTATAGAAATCTTTGAAACAAAAATCTTGTGCTACAAAAGGATTTGAATATTTAAAACATGAACTAGAGGTAGAGCTTGCAACACCTATTGATTTAACTAGTGCTCTTTGAGGATTTAAACTTCTAGAGGGTTTTGCTGAACCTAAAACTACAAATAGTTCTTTAGGATCGAATGTCATTATTCTAGGAGTGGAAAGCTTTTTATTCTTGACACAATATCTTCTTCTATGGTATTCTATGTAGATTCTAGTGGCCTCTTTAGAGAGGGAACTTGTTATATAAGTCACCTAGTCCCACTGGCACTAGTGCCACTAGCAGACCTAGTACTAGTAGATTCAATCCTAAGGCCTACACCATGATCATAAGAAATTTTTTTTCTCAATTGTATTCTAGATGCTATCTACTGTGGGACCCAAACCACCACCTTTATAACCCATTTTTTCCACAATGATTGTCTCTTTGACATATAATTTTTTTCGGTCCCTAGAGTAAATGCAATTGGTCAATTATCATCCTTACTATTTGGATCATTGCTATCATATGTCAAGTTAGGGTGCTCCAAATTTTGCAATTTTCTAAACTCTATATCCTCATATATTTCATCTAGATTTTCACTAGTCTTTGGTTCACCAAGATCATTTCTCATACTCTAAAAAATATTCATTTTTGTTGTAGTCCATTTTCTATCCCTACAAGCTTCTACTATTTTCTTTGGTATTTTATGTTTGATGGATGAGCAAGTTTTTTGTAGAAATTTTAGGACATTCTAGTTGTAAAATGCCATGGTTTGTTGTTGTCATAATTTGTGATGACAACTGTTCAATTGAAATTTTTTCCTCACCAAAAAATTTCTCCATCTCTTTTGTAATGCCATCCTAGCTAGCCTTGTTTTTCAACTTCTCTAGCAATGGTTTACTTTCATGTTGAAATAAGTTTGTAGAGTTCTTATTAGCAACACATATTGTTTGAATGATGTTAAATGGATCATACTTCTAGTACCACTCTAAATTAAATTGAAAAATGTCTATGAAAAAATTGCCACTTTGAATGCCTTTCTCTCAAATGTTAACCATCCAATCGAGAAAGGTAAGGAAGGGAATATGTTCTTCTCTGATTTCATAGTAATGAGTCTATCTATGCTCTCTAGTTGTACTATATATTCTACTGCAAACACTTGATCTATCACATGCATTGGAAGTTTGTGGGGTTGCACTTCTGATAAGTAAAACCTTAGCACAATGTATTCTTCCATTAAGTACTAGTCAACCAATTGAATTGGGCTTCCAAGTTGGATGCAACCCCTACATGAAGTAGAAAATTTGGGCAGTGGAGTGCTTGTTATTTTTTTATACAATGATGCAAAAAAAAAGTCTAAATTAATGCAATTCCTTCTGTTATCATACATTTTTATCTAAGGTGTCTAGTGAGGATAAATTCCTTGAAGTGCTTGTCCCCCTCTAAATTTCAATCTTGTTGTCATTGCTCATTAATATTGCAACATGCTTGGCTAGAAAAAGATAGTACAAGTAGGTTGTGAACCTAAATGTCTTGAGTAAGTGCACTAAGTTGTGGTGCCAAAAACATGACATATAATTTTATTTTTTGCATTTTCAAAAGTGTGTATGCACTATAGTGAACACATGCTTTGGAAAAATATTTTTTTTAATATATGGGTAGCCAAACATACAACACATTTTATTTTTTTTGGTTTTTATATTATTTCTTGTCAATAGCACATACACAGATTGGGAATATTGAAGAATTTTGTCACCTGCATCCTCAAAATACCTCCTCATCATCGAAGATCAAGATCATATAGTATGTTTTCTACTCTTGTTTTTACATTCTTTTATATGTTTTTACATTGCTTTGTAAGTTTTTACATTGTTTTGTAGGTTTTTTTCATTTTTCTTTAAATTTGTTTATTAATTTAGATTGCAATTGGTTTCTTATTAGGAAATGTGAAAAGAAAACTACCAAATCCCTAGCTAGATCAACAAAATCAAAATGAAAACCCTCCACAAGATCAAAATCAAAACCCTCCACAAGAAAAGTAAGAAATTTTGCAACCTCCACCGATTGGAAGACATCCTCCTAGCATGTAAGACAATTTAATGAATGAAATAGAAAGAGGAAAAAATGAATTAGAAGCACTCATTGGTAGGTTGAAAGCTTGTGGATAAATCAATCTGATGAGAGCACAATTGACATCCTCCCTTGAGTCTATTATGACCCATATAGCTTCTGTTAGTGGTCAGTTGGATACATGGCATGTTAAGAGGGATGAACAAATAAGATATTATGCAAACAAATTATCACATTAAGATGTAAAGAAAAAGGAAATAGCAAAAGGTAGTTGTGAGGCCTCGCCCCGACCCATCGTAGCATAGTGATACATTACTACTAATTTTGTTATCCGCGACTCGAGATGTCGAGACATTATCTGATGCTTAGAACATATTTTATTATTTCATGTTGTGTGATGTTATTTCCAGATATATTTGATGATTGTCATTTAATGATCTTGTATATGTATGTTGACGAAATCAATAAAATTGAGATTTGATTCAAGATATTTCAATGGTTAAGAATTATGTAGGATGAAGAAACTCTTATTTGATGCATGTTTTAATTTATGAAAAATTTTGATACATATACGTTTATATACATGTGATTTTTAGGACTACTGATGTGTGCAATGAGTGTGCAAATATGTAGCTGAGAAACCCTACGGAGGAACAAAACTGATCTCTATGTGCTAAAATTTGGAAACCCTATTGTCCATAATTATGCTCTTTCAGTGTCGCTTGACACTCATAAAATGTTTACGTGCTTAATTTGCTAGTTAGAGTTGTTAGATGGACCTATTTTATTCCTAGATTTTATTTTGTCTCTTAACCTCTTTCCTAAGGCCTTTAACATGTTTTTATTCTAACCTAAGGGTATGGGTATGGGTTAGGGGTCTTTTCCAACCCCTAAGCCCCTAGCTTTGACTTTTGAGGGCACTCAAAAAGTCCCTTTTTGCCTTTGTGCGAAAATTGCAAGTGGTTGTCATGAGTTGTCTTACCCCACCTCCTTTTTAGGGTTTAACCATGGTGTAGGTTGTGTTAGGAGTTTCTAGAGTGGCTAAGTGGGTGGAGATAGTTATTTCTCTTTTTGGGTGGTTGAGTTGGAGGCTTATTAGAGGCCTTCCTTTGTTTAGTGGTTTGGGTTACCCAATCTCTACTTTTAGAGAGGATTTCTTGAAGCTTGAAGGAAGGAGGGATACTCTACTCAAATTGGTTCATTGCCATTACCTCTTTGTGAAGGTAGGAAACTCCCATTTTCCCTTATTCAGTGTTTATGATTGGTTTCATGTTCTTGTTACCTTGTTATTGTTTTACTATTGTATGGTTGTGGGTATGTTGGGAAGTTTTGTAAACCTTGTTATTTTGGTTGTTTTCCTTTCTTGTTTATGTTTGAAATTTTGAGTTTCCTTGCATGGGTGTTTTGGTATTACTCACCCTAGGAGAGGGCAGAAGTGACCAATTTTGGGAGAGGTCTGTTTAGTTGGACTCCAACCTGTGTAGAGTCTCTTCTCAAGATGAGAAGAGGGATAAAGGGTAGGGTGTTATGGGCCTCTACCCGTCAGCACAAGCCTGGTATGAGTACGGCAAGTTTAAATGGAAGAACGAAAGTTCTTGGTTATTGGCCCCGATTGGGCATCTGAATTGGTGTTGTGCTTGACTTCTCCAGTTGGAAGAATCCACCTCTCCCTCATCTTGATTCACTGTGAATCTTATTGTGTAAACCATGTATGATTATGCATGCTTGATGTTCTTTTGGGTTCTGCTTGGTTGTCACTCGATCAGTTATTGGTTTCTTCCATGGTTCTTGATATGAGATTTAGAAGACATTACAAACTCCTTGATTTGGATCATGAAGAAAATTTGATGAAATTATTGAAAATTGGGATTGAGATCCTATTGTAAATTGTATTTCTTTTTAACCTTGTTATATATGGCAACGAAGCCGGGTTTTCTTCCTGATTCTTTCCTGGCTGAGCCTTGAATCAGGTTGATAATAAAATAAGTGATTGAGTAAATTTACTTCTCTTAAAATTTTCGTATCCTATGTTGTCATATGAATGTGTATCAAAGATAAGATGCAACAATGATGTTCAATTATACATGATCCAATTTGTGAGGTGTGGTGATGCCTCTATTCATATGGATTATAGAGAGAGATGTTGCTAATCCATGTAAATGTATGGTGTCTTTATCAAGTTTGAAATGATTTAGTTCATGGTTGATTGTGTTGAAAATAAGTTTGCAAGAACATGTAGGAAGAATTATGTCAAGAGATCCAAGCTAAAATTGAAACATGATAGAGAAATAACTTTGTGTATTTTGATACTCCTTTCAAAAGGAATGGAGCATTACCATTTTGATCTCTTATTTTCTCAATTGCCTTAAGACTAGTTTAGTCATTATGTTGTTCCAATGTTGATCCATTAGTTTTATTAGATAGTTAAATGAATACGTAGATGGTTATTTCATGTAATGTGATTTCATTGAAATGCATGGTCATTTGAGGTTCATGGAAATAATAAATCAAAAATTCATAAGAGAAAGCATACACCTATTGTTATAAAATAGTTGCAAAGAAATATACATTGAGTTTCAAGAGAGTGAGAGAAGACAAATTATCAATTACCCACCTACAGGATGCTGGAAATTGCATGGAGAAATAATTTATTCGTTTAGTGGAACAGAGAATATTCTTTTTGGTTTCTTTAAGAAAATAAAAATATAAAAATATATTTCCAATTTGCATAATATCTAAATTAGTTATGAGCAATTTACTAGGATATCCTAGAGGGCTATCTTCTTAACTTATACTCTTACCTATAAAACTTTTAACCATCAATGTTTACCATCCTTCTTGGGCATCATATCTCTTGCTAGGATTTCTTAGGGGTTTTTGTTTAATTAGACTCTTGAACAAGTCGTGGGGAATGATGTCAGCAGTCCCCATTATCTTTTGTGTTCTCCCATTTTCTTTGTTTGAGCGCTCACCTTACATTTTCATGGAGGAAAATGTTTTGGGAGGGGGACAAATCTTGTTGAGAAGACTTTGATCTGATGCCATGATCCTTTAAAGTCTTCCATGTGTACCTTGCACTGCGCTGTCACTTCTCTGACCTTGGGGAAGTGCCACTTTAACTTGCTCATAAATATTTATGAGTGCAAATTTGTTTGGCAAGTCTTTTTGTCTTGATGGGAGGCTGACGTCACCCTGTCACCCTGTCCCATCCCCATCACCCTCACCAAGTTGGGCGCTCAGCTTGGAGGGAAAGACATTTTCATTGGTTGCTTTCTCCCCACTTTTTGTTATCCTTGGATCGCGTGTGTTTTCTTTTTTACCCAAGTCTGTTCTGCGCTTGGTTTGAAGCGTGGGACAAGGGTATGATCAGGTTTGCGTGCGCAGGCCCTTGGGCAGCGCGCAGACCTTTGGCAAGTGGGGTCTTGTCATGCCACTTGGCATAGGGGGTGTAGGGGGGTGTAGGGTAGGTTAAGATAGAGTAGGGGTTAGTGATAGTATAGGTTAGATTTGTTAGTGGTTTAATAGAGTTATTTGCTTTAATTTTATGTTAGTTAGAATTACTTTTAGGTTTAGATTTGCTAGTGTTAGAATTAATCTTTTAGTTGGTTAATTACGTTTATTAAAATTTCAAAAAAAAAAAAAAGTATATTCTGTAGTTTAAGATAGTTAGATTTGTTTTATTTATTTATTATTGTATTAGTTTGTGTTTAGTAGTTAATTAGGTTATTTTCAAGTTAGTTTAGTAACAATTAATAGTAAATGAAATATAGTTTAAGATTTTAAATTAGTTAGGATTTCTTTTATATATATATATGTCTAACTTGATATAGATTAGTTGGGTTGCTTTTTAAAAAAAAAAGTAAGTATTAAATTTAGAAAGTTCCTTTTTATAATTTTAAAATCAATAATAGAGATAATGTTAATTAAGTAGTGGTTATAATAAGAAATGAATTAGTCTTAAATTAAAATTTAGGTGTAAGCTAGGTTCGTTTTGTTTTTATTTATTTATTTATTCAATTGTTAGATATTATGGATATAATCGTTAATTTAGACTTGATTCCTTTTAATTAAAAACTAAATGTAATCAGTTTTGGTATTAACGTAAGTATGAAGTTGAGTACAATTTGGCTTTTGTCTTAAGGATATGGTCTATTTAAAATAAGTGTTAATGTCGATATTATTTGTTTATTTGTTTCCTTAGACTAAATTTTGTAGTCATCTACATCATTATTTAAATATCTTTTACTAATGTTGTATAAGATACGTAAGAACATAAGTTTATCGATATCAATCTTTTAACAATAGTTTTCAAAATCTTAACGATGTAATCATCCTCATGTGTATAATCTTAAAACGTAATGTACAGATACTGTACTAAGACTTTTATCAAACCATTTCCAACTTAGGACATGGGTAAAAATTGTTTCAAAAAAAAAAAAAAAAAAAATTGTGTGTGTTTTTGCCTACATGTTTTTGGGCATGACAGTAGTATTTGTGCATTTTTTAGAAATCCTAGAGAATAAGACATTGTTAAACATACAACTAAAATGTTTTCTATCCATTGGTGCATACATGATGGTATTAGAAACAACTTTTGGGATAGATGGTGGGTGGTCTTTGATGCCCCTCCTTGCAATAATCACGAGGCTCCAATGTATTTCTTAAAGAAATTGTATTGTGAATTTGTCCTTGGGGAGATTCTCAATTATTTTGATATACTAAAATCTTAGGGTAGAGGTGGGGGGTCATGATTTGAGAGGTTGAGGGCACGTCATGACCTTAATGTAGTTAGGGTACCTATTGTCAACCCACAGGATGAGCATGTGATTATTCCTTCAGTTGTGAAGGAACATATAGAGACCAACACTCTAGGGACTATCAATGCTTTGATGCAAACCCTCATTCATTACACTAGTCCATTAGTTGAGGAGGAGCCTGCTATGCATCATGGTCACATGTGCACATCATGTGGATCCTTATGCACATTTAGAAATCATGCTGGAGACAGTATGGATGATGGGCTAGTCATTGATAAATTCTTGAGTGACACATTTGGCATTGACACACAAGTAAATTACAATTATAATAAACTAATTTGATCACATTTTGTATGTATAGTGAATGACTAATTAATTAGCATGTATTGACATTGTTCAAAATTTAGGGTAAGAGTGTTGATGGCCTCAATATAGATTCCCCGACCCCATTTTTCATCCCGTCGATGAGTCGAGAGGTATGTATTAATTTAATCATTTAAATTAATACATATATTTATTAAGTAATCATATGAAGGATTGACAAAAAAAATTATGCATGTGTATCAGTTCTCTACTAGACCATCGACAGTCACAAGGGACTCTAAGCTTAGACATGATAGAGCTTCGTAGAGGTACATTTATTTCATGTTAATTGAATTCATTTGATTATATTTGTTTCATGTTTCATGTTACATATAAATTTTATTATATAAAATGCAACTAATGACTTTTGAGATTCCTCCTCATCTTTACCAGTCCATTGATCATAGAGGTGTTCCAACGATGACTAGTTCAGAGACATTGATCATGGTATGAAAGAATTTTCTTGGTTTTAGTTGTTGTTTATAATAGTTAGTATTGAAATTTCAAATGTTAATTATAAGTGATTATATTGATTGAATTGTTGAAGGACCTTATTATACCCAATCGTCCACGAGCCTTTCAGGTGGATGTACATAGTGACTATTTGATAGTGGTAAGAAAACAATTAATTTTATGTGCACATATATTTCATTTCAGCGTATAATAATTATTGATTCATATCTACTTTGTTTGTATTAGCTTGAGTTAGAGAAGAGCTTAAACAAGAGGATGAGTGAGCATGTGAGGAAGACCCCATCATCCCCTTTATCTCCCTCCACACGACAACCAAAGAACTCTAGGGATTTGTTCCCTTCCCCTTATGGGAAGGAGAAGATATAGTTGATAGACACATATGTATAGGCATTAGTGGACATATATGTTGAATTTTATGGTAGTGGACATATTCGATATATATTTGATGTATATATGACATTTTATATTTGATAAATGACATATAGTTTATGCATGACATTATTAAACTTATGACATTATTAGTTATCATAATATATTATGTGTTTGTTAATGTATGACATTATTGGTTATCATAATATATATCTTGTTTATCTTGTTTATGTTTTAAGTGCATTGAACATATATTTCATTTTAATGTAATTTACATCCAAAATGATGCAAAGTACTCACACCAAAAGCTAGTGGATTCCCAACAAGAACACTTTTAAGGAAAACTACATTTCCCACCTTCCTAAGTGTCTTCAAAGACTCTTTCCAACTTAGTTAAAAAATTGAACAAAATTCTACCAAACTTTAAAAAACTACTTGATCACTTTCCCTATTCAAGACTTAGGAAGCAATAAGGGAAAAATGAGAAAATTTGAGAAATGTATCATAATCAACTTCTTGCTTCAAACTAACACATTAGACACTTAAAGGAACACCTAATAACTATCTCACAAACTTCAGTCTGTCATCTATTCCATCCTTCCAAGAGATTCTTCAACATGCTATGAGTGAAAACAATCTTCCAACATCCTATGACTATATTTTCTTTGCAAGAACATGTAATTTGCTAATTTTTGGACAACTCTTCACAAAGAAGAGTGATTATGTTTCAAACCCATGAAATGGCTATTAAGACAACCAAGAAGATCCTTAACATCTTCCACTAACTCCATTTAGTTATAACATGTAGTTAAAGTGGTGTTTCATTCTGACAAAGTATGATTTTGTTGTTCCAAATAAGAAGTAATGATATTTGACAATAACTCAATGATCTTATATATATGTTTAACATCAATAGTGATTCCTTTCCATATAAAAAAAGATTAATAATCACCAACACCTTATGCCTCCTCTAAATTTATAGATTGTATTTATATCATTTGACATCTATTCCAACTGATTACTAGTTCATTTGATTGGTTACAAAGTTAATTTTAATGTTTTCAAAAAAATTGCTAAAATTGCCAAAATGTTATGGACAACTTTTATTGCAAAATGTAAATTTTGCACTAACTCTTCCTAGAACTTAACCAACTAACTTTTGGTAAGATATAGGACCTATATAAGGTGTAATGACTCTCAAAATACTTATTGAGTCAACTTATTAACAAAAACAACAAAAAAAGAAAAATCATTAGGACTAAGGCAACTTGGGTTTAAAGGTGGCCCTAAGCTCCTTGACCTTGCAAACAAGAATTACTTTATTACCATAAAAAAATAACATGTTCAAAATGAGGTGTATGATCACCCCTTTACCTTCTATATTGAGTCTCCATCATTGGATGAGATGACATATCCAATTGCTGCCATCAAAGATTGTTTCCCTATGGCATTTAGTGACTATTAGGGATGATTTGGTTTAGCATGCCCAAGAACATTCAAGCACTCAATGGGATGGAAGGAGCTTGGCGCTAGTGTTTATTCGGCCACCTGGATCTAACAAAATAGATAGTTTGATCCCATGACAAAAGGTGAGAGTGATTCGATAGTTGGCAACTTTGTACCAGCCAACACTACAAGTTTTAGTATCACTCGAGATGGGGTCACAAAATCAAAATAAAATAAGATCTCTAGAGAGAGAGGGGGAGAGAGAGAGAGAGAGAGAGAGAGAGAGAGAGAGAGAGAGAGAGAGAGAGAGAGAGAGAGAGAGAGATTTTTGTAGGTCTCTATAATATGGTCTTATAGTACATAGAATCACATCCATACCTTGCACCAGCTCCAAGATATGCCCTATCAAAGATCACTGCCATATGGCATTTAGTGACTCTTAGGGACAATTCAATTCGGTGTGCACAAGGATGTGGGAGTTCTTAACAAGATAAGAGGAGTTTGGGGCTAGAATTTACCTAGCCACATAGAGCTAGTAAAATATATAGTTTGATCCAATGATGAATGATAAGAGAGATTCAATAGTTGGCAATTTTGTACTAGCTAACACTACAAGTTTCAGCATCACCTAAGATGGGGTCACAAAATCAAAATAGAACAAGATCTCCAAAAAGAGAAAGATTTTATTGTAGGTCTCCAAAACATAGTCCTATAGCACCTAGAATTGCATCCATACCTCACACGAGCTCTAAGATATGCCCCATCAAAGATCACTACCCTATGGCATTTAGTGAATCTTAGGGATGATTTGGTTTGGCATGGCTAAGAATATTTGAGTGCTCAATAAGATGAGAGGAGATTGGGGCTAGGGTTTACTTGGCCACCTAGAGCTAATAGAATAGACCATTCAATCCCACAAAAAATGGTGAGGGAGATTCGATAGTTGGCAACTTTGTATTGGCCAACACTATAAGTTTCAGTATCACCCAAGATGGGGTCACAAAATCAAAATGGAATAGGATCTCCAAAAAAAAAGAGAGGTTATTGTAGGTCTACATAACATGGTCCTATAGCACTTAGAATTGCATCCATACCTCACACAAGCTCCAAGATATGCCTCGTCAAAGATGGTTTCCCTATGGCATTTAGTAACTCTTAGGTATGATTTAGTTTGGCATGCCTAAGAATGTTTAAGCACTTAATGGGATAGGAGGAGCTTGAGGCTAGGGTTTACACACCCATCTGGAGCTAACAAAATAGATAGTTTTATTGCACGATGAACGGTGATGGAGAGTCGACAGTTGGCATTTTTGTACTGGCCAACAATATAAGTTTTAGCATCACCTAAGATGGGGTCACAAAATTAAAATAGAATAAGATCTCCAAAAAGTGAGAGAGGTTATTGTAGGTCTCCACAACATGGTCTTACAACACCTATAATCACATCTATACCTCACACGAGCTCTGTGATATTCCTATCAAAGATTGTTGCCCTATGGCATTTAGTAATTCTTAGGGACAATTTAGTTTGGCATGCCTGAGAACATTTGAGTGCTCAACAAGATTAGAGGAGCTTGGGGCTAGGTTTACCCTACCAATTAAAGCTAATGAAATAGATAGTTTGATCTCATAATGAATGGCGAGGGAGATTCGATAGTTGGCAACCTTTTACTAGCCACCACTACAAGTTTTAGCATCACCCGAGATGGGGTTGCAAAATTAAAATAAAATAAGATCTCCAAAAAGAAAGAGAGGTTATTGTAGGTTTCTATAATATGGTTCTATAGCACCTAGAATTGCATCCATACCTCACACGAGCTCTAAGATATGCCCCATCAAAGATTGTTTCCCTATGGTATTTAGTGACTCTTAGGGATGATTTGGTTCGGTGTGCTTGACACTGTTTGAGTGCTCAACGAGATAGGAGGAGGTTGGGGCTAGGGTTTACTTAGCCACCTCGGGCTAACAAAATAGATAGTTTGATCCAATGATGAATGGTGAGGGAGATTTGGTAGTTGGTGAATTTGTACTGGCTAACACTACAAGTTTCATCATCACTTGAGATGGGATCACAAAATTAAAATGAAATAAGAACTCTAAAATGTGAGAGAGGTTATTATAGGTCTCTACAACATGGTCCTATAGCACCTAGAATCACATCCATACCTTGCACAAGCTCCAAAATATGCCCCGTCAAAGATTGCTACCTTATGGCATTTAGTGACTCTTAGGGATAATTTAGTTCAACGTGCTCGAGAAAGTACAATTGCTCAATAGGATGAGAGGAGCTTGGGGCTAGGGTTTACCTAGCCATCCAGAGCCAATGGAATAGATAGTTCAATCTCACAACAAATGGTGAGGGAGATTTGGTAGTTTACAACTTAGTATTGGCTAACACTACAAATTTCAGTGTTACCTAAGATGGGGTCGCAAAACCAAAATGGAATAAGATCTCCAAAGAGAGAGAGTTTATTGTAGGTCTCTATAATAATCCTATAGCATCTAGAATCGCATCCATACCTCACATGAGCTTCAAGATATGCCTCATCATAGATCATTACACTATAGAATTTAGTGACTCTTAGGGACAATTTAGTTCAGTGTGTTTGAGAATGTTTGAATGCTCAATGGGATGCAAAGAGCTTGGGGCTAGGGTTTACTTGGCCTCCCAGAGCTAACAGGAATAGACAGTTTGATCCCATGATGAATGGTTGGGGAGATTTTATAGTTGGCAACTCTATACAAGCCAACACTACAAGTTTTAGCATCACTTGAGATAGGGTCACAATCTCTAAGAAGTGATAGAACTTGTTGTAGGCCTCTAGAACACAATCCCATAGCACCTAGAATCATATACATACCTTACACAAGCTCCAAGATATGCCCCGTTAAAGATCTTTTCCTATGGCATTTAGTGACTCTTAGGGATGATTCAGTTTGGTGTGCCTAAGAACATTCAAGTGCTCAATGAGATGGGAGGAGCTTGGGGCTAGGGTATACCTAGCCACTTAGATCTAACGAAGTAGATAGTTTGATCCCATGATGAATGGTGAGGGAGATTCAGTAGTTGGAAACTTTGTACTAGCGAACACTACAAGTTTCAACATCACCAAAGATGGGGTCACAAAATTAAAATGGAATACGATATCTAAAAAGTGAGAGAGGTTATTGTAGGTCTCCACAACATAGTCCTATGACACCTAAAATCACATCCATACCTCACATGAGCTTTGAGATATATCTCATCAAAGATCCCTGCCCTATGACATTTAGTGACTCTTAGGGACAATTTAGTTCAGTGTACCCAAGAATATTTGAGCACTAAATAGGATGGGAGGAGCTTGGCGCTAGGGTTTACCTAGCCACCTAAAGCCAAAAAAATAGATAGTTTGATCCCACAATGAATAGTGATAGAGATTCAATAGTTGGCAACTTTGTACTAGCCAACACTACAAGTTTTAGCATCACCCAAGATGGAGTCACAAAGTCAAAATGAAATAAGATCTCTAAAAAGTGAGAGTGGTTATTGTAACTCTCTACAACATAATCCTATAACACCTAGAATCAGATACATACCTTACATGAGCTCCAAGATATGCCCCCATCAAAGATCATTGCCCTATCGCATTTAGTGACTCTTAGGGACAATTCGGTTTGGCGTACCTAAGAATGTTTGAGCACACAACAATATGGGAGGAGCTTGGGGCTAGGATTTAACCAACCACTTAGAGATAATAGAATAAATAGTTTAATCCCATGACAAATAGTGAGGGAGATTTGGCAGTTGACAATTTTGTACTAGACAACACTGCAAGTTTAAGCATCATTTGAGATGGGGTCACAAAATCAAAATAGAATAAGATCTCTAAAAAGTGAGAGAGCTTATTGTAGGTCTCTATAATATGGTCCTATAGCACTTAGAATTGTATCCATATCTTGCACGAGGTCTGAGATATGCCTCATCAAATATTGCTGCCCTATAGAATTTAATGACTCTTAGGGACAACTTAGTTCAGCATGCCTGAGAATATTCAAGTGCTTAATGGGATTGTAGGAGCTTGGGCTAGGGTTAACCTAGCCACTCAGAGCTAACATAATAGATAGTTTGATCCCATGGCAAATGGTGAGGGAGATTTGATAGTTGGCAACTTTGTACTAGCCAACACTACAAGTTTCAGCATCACTCAAGATGAGATTGCAAAATCAAAATAGAACAAGATCTCCACAAAGAGAGGTTTTTTTAGTCCTATACCAACTTGAATTGCATCCATACCTCACACGAGCTTTGAGATATGCCCCGTCAAAGATCATCGCCCTTTGGCATTTAGTAACTCTTAGGGATGATTTAGTTTTGCATGCTCAAGAATGTTTGAGCACTCAATAGAATAGGAGAAGCTTGGGGCCACCTAGAGCTAACAAAATAGATAGTTCAATCCCATGAAAAATGGTGAGGGAGATTTAGTAGTTGACAACTTTGTACTAGCCAACACTACAAGTTTCAGCATCACCTGAGATGGGGTCACAAAATTAAAATAGAATAAGATCTCCAAAAAGTGAGAGAGTTTATTGTAGGTCTCCACAACATGGTCTTTTAGCACCTAGAGTCACATCCATACCTTGCACGAGCTTTGAGATATACCCTATAAAAAATCATTTTCCTATGGCATTTAGTGACTCTTAGGGATGATTTGGTTCAGCATGCCCAAGAATGTTTGAGCACTCAATGGGATGGGAGGAGCTTGGGGCTAGGGTTTACCTAGCCACTTGGAGCCAAAGGAATAGACAATTCAATCCCATGATGAATGGTGAAGGAGATTCGACAATTGGCAACTTTGTACTAGTCAACACTACAAGTTTCAGCATCACCGAAGATGGGGTTGCAAAATTAAAATGGAATAAGATCTCTAAAAAGTGACAGAGGTTATTGTAGGTTTCCATAACATGGTCCTATAGCATCTAGAATCATATCCATACCTCACACAAGCTTTGAGATATGCCTCATGAAAGATCATTGCCCTATGGCATTTAGTGACTTTTAGGGACAATTCAGTTCGGCATGCCCAAGAACATTTGAGTGCTCAATAGGATAGGAGGAGCTTGGGACTAGGGTTTACCTAGCCACTTAGAGCTAATGAAATATATAGTTCAATCACATGATAAACATTGAGGGAGATTCGATAGTTGCCAACTTTGTATTAGCCAACACTACAAGTTTTAGCATTATATGTGATGGGGTTGCAAAATCAAAAGAAAATAAGATCTTCAAAAAGTGAGAGAGGTCATTGTAGGTCTCTAGAACATGGTCCTATAGTACCTAGAATCATATCCATACCTCACACGAACTTTGAGATATGGCCCATCAAAGATCACTGCCCTATGACATTTAGTGACTCTTAGGGACAATTTGATTCGGCGTGCTTGAGAATGTTTGAGCACTCCACGAGATAGGAGGAGCTTTGGGCTAGGGTTTACCTAGCCACTTAGAGATAAAAAAATAAATAGTTTGATTCCATGATGCACAGTGAGAGAGATATGAGCAAGATATGTATGCCTAGGCCTCTTTGTGCAAGATATAAGCAAAAGTTGCTAATTAGGAAAAAATGGGTCTTTTTGGGTTTTTGTTCAAGATAGCCTAGGATTAGGTGTTTTTAGTTGGTTTTTAATAGTTTGGAACCTTTTTCATATCGTAGAAGTGAAATCTTGTGACTACCTTTTTGATATAGTGACCAACAGTTGGCCTGACTCCTCATGCCTTCTCATTGCTACAGAGGCAAGCTTAATATATAGAGGAATTTTAGCTACATCTATTAAATATGAAGAGGAAGATATAGAAAACATTCTTTAGAATTATAGAATTATCCATAGAGCAATGTGAAGTGAAGCCTCAAATTGGCTCATTAGTAGGCAAAGAATTTAGTCACAAACTTCATTCTAGCACTATAGATGTTTCAATTAGAAATGCCTATTCATTAATGGCCTTGCACTTACAGGACTTGGGAAGCCAGGATACTCAAGTTGGGCATGTGATGGGGAAGTTTGGGATAGACTAGCTAGTCTATGCTCCTAATGCTCAGTTGGATCTAAGTCTTCTTCTGACACCTCTAATGGTCTCTAGGATTCCTTCACACTCAAGGATCCCCTGACCTACCCAAACCTACCCACCAAGTCAATAATTCAAACTCCTTAGCATTGCAAGTTTTCTCTCTAGCAACCAACTCTCTATAGGCTTATAAAGATCACTTATGGTTTTTCACCAAAACAAGCTCTAATAGGGATTATGAGGAGTTTTGTAAAGGTTTTACAAGCTATTCCACATGATCAAAGTGATAGTCAAGTTGGGTTGATACCCGATTGAATAGTTCCTTCATATATAGGGCTACTAAAGGAGCCCCAATTAGGCCTCCTTGTGGATTTCTGGGGCTTTTACCAAATTTTCCTTAAAGTTTCATAAAATATAGTAATAATAAAAATTGTTTCCAATGACCAACCCTAAAGGATTTATGGGGTCTTGAGCCACCAAAAAGTCATATAGCAATTATGCTAAAATTAAGGGTTTTTGAGGGTTTTGAGGGTTCCCTGTTGTCTTCACTTTTTAAACACCTTTCAAAGCTTATCAAAACTTCTCCTTCACAACATAATACCTTCTAATAATCCTCTTGTATTTCTATAAAGGGCTTAGATTAAAACCCACTCCTCTTCATTTCAGAGCCAATTTGTTGATGTTACTCCTAGCCGGATACTGATGTTTGAGTTTTTGGTTTCTTCCTTGCATGATGATGATTGCTATATGTCAAATTATTCAAACATCTGAATTACTTACAATTTTTAAATTAAAAACATTCAAATACATATACAAATTACAATTATTTCAATGAATACACAATATATATTAAACAACTTGACAAATTTCTTACCATTTCCAAATAATAATTCATTCAAACATACAAATTTCAATGAATTCACTATATATTAAACAAAATTTCAAATTATAATCAAATTCGTCTCTATACAATAACAAAGAATATTTAAAAAGGACTGCACTAACCTTTCCTATAGAAAGAATATTCAGAAAGCCTTCAAATAGTGTTATCCAATGATTGAATTTGGTGTTTGCTAGCTTCAAATAGAATGAAAGAATG